>OX941088.1:88224126-89472459 GCA_954870635.1 Arctium minus | reverse complement strand
ATATATTTATATTATCCAACTGGTATTATTTACTTTATTTTCACCCAAAAAAAAGGTGGTGTAAAAAAACTAGATTTCCATACCTGGGACTAAAATGAGAGAAAAGAGAGACTGATAAGGACAATATTTCAACCAAATCTCATGATTCAATCAAGGATACCAATAGTTAATTTTTGATTATCTACATTATTATTGTAAAATCTTTTTTTGTTTAAAATTATTCTTGTGAATATTTTTTATTTAATAGTCATAAATAAGTTGCTTTGTTTCCCTCTCAATGGGGTGCAATTGTATGTATAAATAGCCTTCATTGTTGTTAATAAAATTCATCAAGTCTTTTATCCTTTACATGGTATCAGAGCCTTGATCAATCTCTTCTCTCAACCAATTTTTTATCATGGCAAACAACGGCAACACCATTCCCAACTCATATGGACCTTCAAAACCTTTTTTTCTAATCAACTTCTCCAACGTTATCAAACTATCTCCTACTAACTATATATCTTGGAAATCTCAAAATCCAACAAAAATGGTGGACGTTGATCGGAGAATAACCGGTCTCAACCCCGCCCACCTCGTCGGACTCCGCCGTCTCTCTACCAGAGTCGCTGCCTCATCACTCTCCATATTTTGACTTCATCATTATCACCATTTTTTTTTCTCTCCCTTTTCTTGGAAAATAACACAACCATCAAAACACTCAAAAACCATCTCTTCTTCCCATCTTTCATACAACCCAAAGATTTCTTTAAATCTTCATAAAAACTCAGCCAAATTCCAAATAAATCCAACAAAAATGGTGGACGTTGATCGAAGAATAACCGGTCTCAACCCCGCCCACCTCGTCGGACTCCGCCATCTCTCTGCTAGAGCCGCCGCCTCATCACCCTCCATATTTTCACTTCACCATTATCACCACTTCTTTTTTCTCTCCTTTTTTCTTGGAAAATAACACAACCATCAAAAGACTCAAAAACCATCTCTTTTTCCCATCTTTCATACAACCCAAAGATTTCTTTAAATTTTCATAAAAAAAAACTCACATCCAAATAAATCCAACAAAAATGATGAACGTTGATTGGAGAATAACCGGTCTCAACCCCGCCCACCTCGCCGGACTCTACCTCTCTTTCCCAGAGCCGACACTTTATCACCCTCCACCCCACTTCCGGCTCACAACAGCCTCATCTCCTTCACTTCACTCACCAAACCATTACCTAAATCTCACTTCTATACGCTACTTGCCAAGATTGGACTTTCCCAAAGGACGTCCATCTTGAGGGGCGTGATAAGGACAATATTTCAACCAAATCTCATGATTCAATCAAGGATACCAATAGTTAATTTTTGATTCTCTACATTATTATTGTAATATCTTTTTTTGTTTAAACTTATTCTTGTGAATATTTTTTATTTAATAGTCATAAATAGGTTGCTTTGTTTCCCTCTCAATGAGGTGCAATTGTATGTATAAATAGCCTTCATTGTTGTTAATAAAATTCATCAAACCTTTCATCCTTTACAGACAGAACCTACACATTAGAGCTAATAAAGTCACATAATCGTTATTTTGTACATTTTGATATTGAAAAATATATTTTTGGAGATTGACACTGCCATCCTTTAAGGAAACCCGAGCCTTCTATGGTAATTAGTGTTAATTTTGGGGTTCTAAACTAAGGGTATAGATTGACAAGAAATTCTACTACTTGTTGTTTTCAAGGCGAGTGAGATCTCTATCCTTAAAGCAATTTCTCCTCCATCATAGGTGCTTTGAGATTTGACAAATTGCCTCTCAAGATACAATGAAGCAACGTGTGTGGACCGATTATCAACACCGCACTAATGGTGATAATCTCGTTAGATTATTGAGTGATCAAGGATTTCAAAGAGCCTAAAGACGTAGTTCTATAGCAAGACATCTCTAAGGGTAATACGGTGTATAGAGGGATCAATTTTAGTGCTCTTAGATGGGTATATTACACCAAAAATGCGATCATATTTTTCTTGTTAATTTGACATCCATGTTGATACAATTTTTTCATCAGTTTTTTTTTGTGGCTTTCGATTTTCCATTTATTTAAGTATGGTTAACAAAAAAAAATTGAAGGGTGTCCCAGACTATGCCCAAACTAATCCCGGTAAATTGTGACTACAAGAAATCAGCCCTGATAAACTCAGTGGCCACAACTGTTGTGTACACCTGGAATTGAACAAAAAAAAATATTTTGATTATCATATCAATCTAATTGTTGTAATTATTCACAACTATTTGATAATTCAATTTAATAACATCTCACAATATTTTAACTTTTAAAACATGATTATCTTTTTCATAACAAAAATATTATTTATTTGAACAAATTTTAATATATAACTATCTCACGTTAACCGAACTTGAAGTATTTTTGATAAAGAAATTTAAAAAAAATGTGAATAACAATTAATTTTAGAGTGAATTACACTTTTGGTTCTAGTAGTTTGCCCAAAGACTGATTGTCTCTTCTAACAGTTGCTAACTGACGGTGTTAATGTTGTTCACACGAGGGTTAACAAGGCTTAAATATTTTGTAGAGGGGGGTGAATACAAATAGAACTATTTCACTTTTTAAATTCTTTTATTGATTATAAGGAATAATCAATACATATAAATTTACAGACTATTACGGAATAAGAAAAAGGAATAATCCTAATCTAAACAATTTTACTTTGAAACTTAGAGCACTAATCTCTAAAGAAACAAAGTAGAAAGCACAAAGGTTTTCTTGCACAATACTTAGAAGAAAGAAGAGAAAGCAAGAATAATATAACAATGGTAGTGAGAATAAGAGAGTTCTCATCTATTTATACAATGTGCATTAAATGCACATAGTACGTACAATCCACATGAGAGTGACTTGTAGTACTTCTCTTCAAAAAGCAAAGAAGACTTTGGCCGCTAATGAGAAATGCTTCTTGGAGTTGGTGAACACCCAATGGAACAGTAAAGCAGATCATATTGTACCTTCTATCAGTTTGAAGCATGGGGTTTTGACTTGTAACACCAGTAATTTCGGTAAGTAAAGGTCACCCAAACGTTTCTACAACTTATAAATGGTGGGATTTATGTTGGAAATACATTACTTTAAGTCTCTAAGAGTTTCGGGAGTGTTGTCATAGAAAAAGTCGAGTTTTGGGGCTTGGTACGGGTCCGGCTACAATGTATGACGCACTCGTAAAGTAGTAGCCAATGAAAACACTCTGGACACCTTGTGCGACTATGCCATGCACCTAAGACATGGCAAAGTCACATCGCATTATAGCACAGTGGTACCAGACAACTTAAAAGTCGGATTTTCAACCTCATTCTTCATTTTTCATAACTCCCTCATTTCTACTCTGTTTTTGGTGATTCTGATAGTCCCAATCTAATCAAGTTCTTACTGAATCTAACAATTACAAACAGAAACAAGATGAATTCAGATTAACAATTCAACCTGTTGATTTCAATTCAAATAGCAATTCGTACAAATCACTTTCTCTCTCTAGCTTTCTCTCTCTAAAGCTCTGTGTATCTTCTCAATTACAAGTATGTTCTAGTTACAAGTGATGTTACTATTCCTTACACCATTACATAGAAACTAAAAACAATATCTATTTATACTAGCCATCTAAAACAAGGAAATACAAAACAACTAAGACTTTGACTTATTACAAGACTTTGACATTTACATGAAAGTTAACTTTCAACTTTGACTTTCTTGATCTTTGACATTCAGTATTCTATGATCTTGCATCCAACATATTTAAGCTCTAACATTCTTGTAACACCCGTAAATTCCTGTCTGTGAAAGTCAATCCCTTGAGAAATCCTTGATTTTGATCATAGAATTTCATCCCTTACGCCTTACCTTTTAAGCCTTATCGCATCGTGGGTGCTCCGGATGAAAATGGAAGAAATCGGGGCTCGGGACACTCTGGGCGATAGTGCCCTGGGCACAATCGCCAACAGAGTGGTGCCCGCGGTACAGTTTGGGCGATAGTGCCCTGGAGAAAGTGCCTTGGGCACAATCGCCTGCGGCCTCTGGTTGTTTTAAAATCGATTTTGAGCAGCCCCACCTCATTATTCTCAACCCCTTTCACCCTTTTCTCTCTAGAAACCGAACCCCAAAACCCTAAAATCAGTTTTATGCATCAAGGGCACCAAATCGTTTATGTTCCAAGTGTTCCTCCTTCCACCCATCAAAGATTTGAAGTTATTGGTCAAGGAGCTTCATCTTCATCTTCAACCTCAAGTTCATTTCGGGTTTTCTAGGTTTTTCGTCAAAACCTAAGTGGTAAGTACATTATTTCCATTTCCAAACCTTGTAATAATTTATGAATGCTCCATTGATGTTTCCCTAGTACTTGGCTTATCAAATCTCGGACTTGATAGTTTTGGGAGAAACTAGGGTTTGGATCTCGTTGGGGATTTTGGTGTATTATGTTTGGGGAATATTTCTATATGGTTGGATGTGGTTATTTACGGTTGAAGTTGTGTGGATCTAGGTTTTTGGAGGATTTCGGCTTGAGGATTCAAGCGGCCTTCAAATGAGCTCGTTGGGTGAAATCTAGATTTAGCCTAAATCTAGCAAGGTGAGTTCAAGTTGATTTGTGAAAACGTTGTACATGCCAAAATGTCTATTTTAAAGTGTTTTATGTGTTTTTCATGAAATTATCAAATGTTGGGTTATTTGCTAATCTTTGATTATTTGAATTATCTAACTTTACAAACCTTGTATAACACCCACATTGGAGATTTTTGGGCGTTTGATATATGTGTCACAAACGAATGTGTTTTGAAGTCTTTTTACATGAATGGATCTTTGGTCAAAGAAATACACTTTTAAATGTTTGTCGAGTCTTATGCATCGTCATGAAATGGAGTGTTTTATGAAGTATCACTTGCACATTTATGTGAGGTAACTTGAAAGAATGTTTATAGTCTTATTTTATGATTTTCGTTCTTATCAGCCGTTAAATTTGGAAAACGCATATTTTGTGTTATGAGTTCATTTGGAAAATGGATTGTCTCAACTAATGTTGAGTTTTGAACTAATCTCACTTTTGGTCGTGATGTTTGCATATCCGTTGGGTGAGTGCGTTTTATCGTGTTTTTATTCAATTTATTAATGAGTCAATGGGTTGCTAAGTCTGCGGCTTGACATTGTTATTTTGATGGGGGTTTTGGACAATAGTCCAGTTTTGGTAGCTCGACTTCGAGCCTTGTTGGGCCTTATGTGTATTATTTGGCTTATTTGATGCATTGGGATTCATGATCCCGTATTTGGTTTATTATTGTCCGGCGTTGGGACGATTAGTTTTCCACGTCGAGGCACGTTAGGCACCGGATGTGGGTGTAAGACCTTCGTGTTGAACGTTAAGGTACCGGATGTGGGTGTAAGACCTTCGTGTTGAACGTTAAGGTACCGGATGTGGGTATAAGTCCTTCGTGCTCAAGTATTACGATATTGGATGAGGAGCTCGACCTAGCAATCCCTCGGGGTTGAACTTGAGTTTCCGTGGGTGTATGTTTAAAGCCACTGATCCTGACATCCCTTGCGTGTACTTTTGTTTATATGACTAGTCATAACAACATAAAATGGGCTTACTTTGTGGACCGTCACATTTTATGGAATTGGGAATCCCCCGTCACCGAAAGGTGTTGTTTTTGGGTATTGAGTTTTATTATCCAAGTTTTCGGTGACACTTTGTACAATTGGGTTTTACCCTTGATTTATGGGTTGAGTATTATTCCCCACCCGTGTTTTGGGGTGTTTTGGGATATAAGGTTTAACCGCATCTTCATAAATGAAGAGTTCAATTTATACTTACGCTTTGAGTGAGTTTTGAGTTAAAAAAAAAAACTAATTTATGAATGGGCAGCCTATGTTGGTATCATTATCTTTGAAGTAGTTGGTTTGGAAAACGTTTTAATTGGTGTTCTTTACCTAAAATGCATATTGTTGGAAATGAGTCGTTTTCACATGTAAGACGTATCATATTGAAGGACTATAACTTTTAATCCCATTCTTTCTGTTAAACTATTATTTCATAATTCATATATGTTGAAAACTCATGTTAGTGTATTATTGTATCCAAGATTTAAAAAGAAAAGTCAAGTCAAGATTAGTCAACAAAGTCAAAGTCTGTTTAGTCAAATATGAGGTTACTTAGGTGTTAAGTTTGTCTTGTATAGACTTGTGGTATAAATACCTTATGCCTTGTAAGAGTTCATTGTACGCTTTAACATTGTCAGATATATGATTGGAACTTTCTCTCTCTATACTCTCTAAACTTCATATTGTCAATATCTTGATTGTTAGATTGCTTGAATTCATTGGGAATACAATATCAATTGGTATCAGAGCAAACCAAACAATTTCAGAGTGATTGGATTGAGCAAAACTGATTGATTTTCTGAAAATTTTGTCAAGAAATTCGTTTTTGTGAAAAAGTCACTGTTTGATCCGTCATTTTATTGTTTTTGTACAATTGGATCAAGAAATTGATTTGGTTGTGTAAGTTTCATCACTAGGATCAATTCATGTTCAGATCACATAGGATTATTTCAATTCTAGATCGATCAATTTGATGAAATTGTGTTTTTCATAAAATTTGAAGTCGTAAACTGTATTCTTGATCAAAATGCAATGTACTTTGATGCTTTTGATAGATTTGTTGCTTAGAAAAGTATTCTAATATGCATTTCGAGTATACTGATGAAGTTTCAAGAATTAATTTGCAGGTTTAGAGCAATTTGGATCGATTTCATGAACATAACTGTTAAAACGCGCAAGATCTGACAAACGCGCAAGTTCATCAACAAACGCGCAAGTTCATCATCAAACGCGCAAGTCAAAGGGATTTGATGTTTTGGCTAGAACGCGCAAGTGTCTGAAGAACGCGCAAGCAAAACGTGCGAGTTTGGTTGAAACGCGCTAAGAGGCGTGCGAGTTTGATAGAAACGTGCTAAGAGGTGTGCGAGTTTGATCGAAACGCGCTACTAATGACCTGCGAGTTCTAGAAACGCGCACATTACCATTTGCGAGTTTCAGTGTGAACAGTGATTTGCGCTTCCAGTGCCTTGCGAGTTTCATAGTCATGCGAGTTTGAGCAAAACGCGCTACTAATGTCCTGCGAGTTCTAGAAACACGCACGTTACCATCTGCGAGTTCCTCGTTGAACAGTGACTAGCGCGTATAGTGACATGCGAGTTTAAAGACTTAGATTTTTTTTCTGAAAATTAAATTTTTTTTGTGTGATCCAAGTTTGACTTTTTAGTCAACATTTCTGATTTGTTTGGGAACGATCATTTTTTATTCAAGCATTTCTTTCTAGAGAAAAATATGTCAGACAAGATGCCTGTTACAGACGAGAGAGGGGAACATATTTTGATAGTGGTCATAATTTTCTGATTTTTTGACGATCATTTTTTTTAAAGCTAACATTCTGACAAGATGTCTGTTACAGACGAGAGAGGAAACACTATTTTATCTGCAAGAGATATGGTTGTATTGTACATGCCTGAGATACCTGTTCTAGAAGTAGAAAGAGACAATCTGAAAAATCAGAATTCAAAGCTTCAAAAGCAGATTCAGGAGTTGAAATTAAATTTGTCAAATTCTGATAAAACTCCTGTTTGTGCAAAATGTGCTAATAATTCTCAATCTGATTTTGCAGGTATCATCAGAGCAAGTGAGAATGAAATTGAAATAAAAGAAAAAATCATAGGGGTAAAAGAGAAAATAATTTTACAAAAAGAGAGAAAGATAAGCAATCTTCAAAGTCAACTGAAGACGACTGAACAGAAATCATCTGAGCTGAAAGATGAATCAGTCAAGCTTCAAAACAAGTTAAAGGCTTTTGAAGATCAAATATCTGCTTTGGAGAAGAAGAATGCTGAACTGAAAACAAGTCTCCAAGCAGAAAAAGACAAATCAAATGTGAAGACATCTTCTACCCAACAGTCATCTGAAATTTCCAAGAAAACTTTACAAGAGAAGAAGGATCTTGAGCTGAGATGCATTAAACTTTCCAAGCAAGTGTCTGATTTTGAAAAGATAATCATTACTGAAAGAGACACATTTGCAAAGGAAAGACAAGTTCTTGAAGCTAAAATAACTGAACTTCCCACACAGATTTCTACTTTACAAGACCTACTTGAGAAAGAAAGAAAATGCTTTAAAGAAAACAAGAGGTCTTATAAGCTTGAAAAGAGAAATGTTGAAAAAAGAAATACTGGGATTTTCAAAGATATTTCTGAAAAGAACAAGAACTTGGAAAAAGATTTTGAGCTTGAACATTCACATTTTGAATATGAAATATCAAAGCTCCAATCCAAAATAACTGCTCTGTCATCAGATTATCAAAAAGTAAAGAAGGCCAGATCTGATTTGAAACAAAAGTTTGACACACTTTCAGATGAAAGAAACATTTTAACTAAAAAGATAAATGACTTAGAAGCTGCAAACATTGAATTATCAGATAAAGTAACAGCTGATGTGATTAGCCAATCACCTGTTGATAACTCAACAGAATCAGTCTGTTCTTTCAAAACAGCTTCAAGTTTTATTCATGATCAAAATGTTTTCAACAAGAACAGTGTCAAGCCACAAATTGTCAAATCAAATCA
Source organism: Arctium minus (assembly GCA_954870635.1). Classification (NCBI taxonomy): domain Eukaryota; kingdom Viridiplantae; phylum Streptophyta; class Magnoliopsida; order Asterales; family Asteraceae; genus Arctium; species Arctium minus. Next base: position 89,463,806 of record OX941088.1, on the reverse strand, counting down.
GATCAAACCATCTAATCTATTTTATGACAAATCTGTTGATGGTTCAGCAAATTTTTACATCAAATCTCTTGGAAAGTCTTCTAAGAAAAATCAGAAGGTCTGGAGAGTGAAGAGTTCTTCATATGATGAGAAGATGAAGGACAAAGCATTCAATTCCACATCTAAAGCTAAAAAGAACAGTGCGCATAAAGGTAATTCTTTTGGTAATTCTGATACGTTTTATTCTACTAATCATTTTATCAGGATTGCTCAGAAGAAAATTTGTTGTTCTTACTGTGGAGCACATGACTTTGTAAGTAAAAACTTTGTTAATTACTGGTATGGTTCTTATTATGTAACCCCCACAAAAACTGCAACTAACTCATCAGGACCCAAATACCAGTGGGTACCAAAAGCTAAAATTGTGTTGCAGACACCCAAAGTTTAAGGGGGAGCATGATGTTTGACTTCTGATCATGTACAGATCAGGACTCGTACTTCAAAGTACAAAATTATGACTTCTAAGTACTACAACTTAGAACTCGGACTTCAATGTCAAAGACTTTGGTTTCTAAACACTTCAGTTTAGAACCCGAACTTTAATGTAAAGACTGTGGCTTCTGATCACATGACAGATCAGGACCCGTTCTTTAATGTTCATATAAGGATATTATGCAAAATATCCAGGGGGAGCTTATCTGATCTAAATCATTCTATAATGATTTGAGGGGGAGCTTAAATGTAAGTATCTTCTAATCCTAGATCTCTGATTGTTTGAAAGAAGAACAACTTTCAAGCATGAAAAATAATTTCTTAAATGTTCAAACCACTTCTCTATTCCCAAAAGATTTCATGAATTAAGAAGTGTGATTTTAAATGTTTTTCATTATTGAGCTTTAATGTTTAACTGGCCGTGTGTTTCCAAAGATTAATACTTGCGTATTATCTTTTCTATATACTGTCAAGTATTCATACACATCGGTTCAGTACTTCATTTGAAATTGTTATTACCATGTCTCTAAAAGAAACAATTTTTCGATGGTAATACTCCCGTTTGCTTTCAAATGTTGTTGGGCATCAATCATCATTTCTAATTTTGTGCGTTCATTGCAAAACTGTTTATATTCGTTCATATAAACAAAATATCCAATTCTTTGATACCCTAAACCATCTTATTTGATCTGATTGATACATTGTCAGATTCTCAAAACAATTCTCTTGATTTCATTTCATTGATTCAATATCCTTGTTTTGAGAGATCTTCAAAGTTCAAATGCTCAAATTTCATTCTTATTTTTAATGAGCATACATTTTGACAATATTATCACATTTTTGAGCTTAACTGCTAAAGTTAAATTGTTGAGCAACCATTTCTTATAGGACTTACATGGGATTCGTGTGTGAGCTTAAACAGAACTTCCATGGATTCACGTTAACCAGTGTTTCCTACCCAGGAAGTTATCCTCGAGTGATTGAGGGGTGAGGGGTCTTAAATCAAAGAGTGGGGGAGATAACTCATCCGGTTGAGTTTTTCTCATTGTGTGGAGCGGTAAAATGTAAATGAGAGTTTGGTTAGAAGTGAGCATAATGTTAAAAAGAAAGAGGGTGTGAGAACAGAGTTAAAAGAATATCAAAACTCTGCACCAACCACTTTCTGAGTCGGGCAGCCACATCTTCTGATTGGTTCACATTCTTTGGTGACCATCATTGAAACAGGCAGTGAGCCCATGCCAACTCTTGAAATTACCCCACCAGCCACTTGTTTCTTTCTTAACAAAGAAATGTTTCATTTTCTTTGGGGACGCAGCATATCTGCTATCTAGTCTTCACTCGGAAGATTTAGATATTGAAAAAGAAGGAAAGTTGCCCCACCTTCGCACCTCTTTCATGCACATTGAGTCCGTGTAATACTTGTTGCTGTCTCAATAGTTTACACAATTTGAGCCTTATGAAACACAATCATTGTGCGAAATTCTTTCATACACAAGCACGAGCACACATAAAATTTGTTTTTCTGTCAGAACATTCATAGATAAACCTTGTGTTTTTCAATGATTGAATGGAAGTCCTGGGGAGTCATCATCAAACCAACTCCTTAAATTGTACATTCGTTGTACACAGTAACTCCGTGTTACTGACAGGCATTTCTAACTGTTTCATTTGTTGAATCAGGGTTACAACGTTAATTATATCTGAATTTGAAAAGATTCGGGTATATACAGTTCATGATTCAGCTATTCAGATCAAAGAGCGGAGAATGTCAAATGTATCTCAAAAGGGGAGAATATTTGTAAAAGGGGGATATTCAAAGAAAGTGCTGAAGTTGAGGATGTTTTGATGATTATGGTGCTCACAATCATCAAAAAGGGGGAGAAATCTACAGAGATCAATTTCAAGGAATTTCAGAGTTATAATGTCAAGACTTGTGATGAATTTTCTGAAAAGTTCAAATCAGATGAAAAGAAATCATTCTCAAAGATTTCTGAAGACAAGTCAAAGTTAAGATGATTCGAGAAAGTTTGTTTTTCCGAAGACGGTCAAGAGATCAGAAGAGATGAAGATACAAAGTTCAAAGATTCCTCAAAGCTTCAAGAAGTTTTAGAAGTTTCAAATGTTTCAAAGATGAAGTGTTTCAAAGAAGTTTAAAGAAGTTTTCAAAGTATTGTTTCAAGACTTCATATGATTCATTTTTCAAGACTTGTTGACTTTCCGAGATGCAAAGTGCAAAAGACTTTTCAAAGATTCTTCAAAGACTGAAGATTGTTAAAGCTTCAAAGTTCAAGACTGTCAGAGACAAAAGATTGAAAAATCAAGTGCTGAAGACTTATGTCAAATTTTTATTAAATCTTGAATACAAAGGGGGAGAATGTTAGTGTATTATTGTATCCAAGATTTAATAAGAAAAGTCAAGTCAAGATTAGTCAACAAAGTCAAAGTCTGTTTAGTCAAATATGAGGTTACTTAGGTGTTAAGTTTGTCTTGTATAGACTTGTGGTATAAATACCTTATGCCTCGTAAGAGTTCATTGTATGCTTTAACATTGTCAGATATATGATTGGAACTTTCTCTCTCTATACTCTCTAGAAATTCATATTGTCAATATCTTGATTGTTAGATTGCTTGAATTCATTGGGAATACAATATCACTTGAGCTCACTAGGCGTTAAGCCTAACCTTTTTATTTGTCGGCATGTGCATCAGGTTCCAGTTGGGGTTGGTTCTAGCAGCCATGAAGAGTTGAGCCTTAGCTTTGTGCAATTGTAAGTAGTTGGTGAAGTCTTCCGCAATTTTGGAGATATTGACTATTATGGGGTTTTAGTAGCACCCGTTCTTATCATAGGATTTTGTATAGAATGAATGTTTGTATTGAGGTTAAATCTTAATTTGTGGTGGTAGATAATTCCTTTATCGGTGTATTTAGAAAATTTTAAATAAGTTGTTATTTCCATATTTGAGGGTGTTACAATTCTCCCCCTTTGAATTCAAGATCATCAACAAGATTTTGTAGAATAATCTTCTCTCTTTAAGCTCAGTAAATGTAATCTCCCCCTTTGATCAGTTTTAGCAAAACAAGCATCTAAGCTCAATCTCCCCTTTGTACACAACACATTCTTCACAATTTCAGTATTCTTTCCCAAATCTTTCTTCAAACAAAGTAGCATTCTCCCCAAGGTTATAAAAACCTCTTTCCAGACCTCAAAAAGAAATTATCTTCAGTTTCAGCTCGATTTGCTTTGACAAAATTATCTTCAAAGAAAATTTCTGTAAATTCAGCTCATTATCAGAAATCTTTGAACTTTCGCTTTCATCTATCAACAATATTGAATATCTCTCCCCCATATTTGATACAAACATTTCTTTCCGGACATTTCTTTAACTTTGTCATCTCCCCCTTTTTGATGATTACGGCATCGAGGTCATCAAAACTTTCAACAAGAAATTTCACTTCATCTATTCTGACCACTGATCTTATCAAGAGCCTCCGACCATTCGTCAATTAATCAAGATATTCATCTAGATCTTTTCAAATCCAGACAAATTAGAATGTAACCCCTGAATCAACAAATGAATCAGTTAAAAAGCCTGTCAGTAACACGAAGTCACTGTGTGTAACGAATACACATTGGAAAGGAGCTTTAGTGATGTTCACTCCCCCAGGTCTACCATTCAATCATCGAAACACCACAAAGGAATTTCATTTCCTTGTGTGTTTGTGCAAGTGTTTGAAAGAATTAAGCACAGATGATTGATTTTTATATATAAGGCTCAAAATTGTGTAAACCATTGAGACAACAACAGTTAAACACAAACTCGATTGTGCATGATCGAAGTTCGAAGGTGGGGCAGACTTCCTTCTTTTTCAATATCCAGATTTTCCAAATGAAAATCAGATAGCATATGTGTTGCGTCCCCTTGAAATATGAAACATTTTCTTTTTAAGAAGAAAATGAGTGGCTGGTGGGGTTTTTATCAAGAGTTGGCATGGGTTAGTTGCCTGTTTCAATAATGCTCACGAATAATTGTGAAACACTAGCAATGTGGTTGCGCGACTCAGAAAAAAATTGGTGCAAAGTTTGATATTCTTTTACTCTGTTCTCACACCCTCTTTCTTTTTAAACATTGAGCTCACATCTAACCAAACTCTCATTTACATTTTATCTCGTCACACAACCCACACTCATTTCTTTTTGACTCCTCACACTCGATCACTAAGGATTAACTTCTTAGGTAGGAAACACTGGTTAACGTGAATCCATAGAAGTTTCATTAAATCTCACACAATGAACCCATGTATAATCCTAATAGAACATGTTGCTCAACTGGTTTATCTTGGCAATGAAGCACAAACTATGAAATACAAGTCAGATATCTGTATGCTCACTGATATAATCATGAAGATTTGAGCATTTTAAAACATTGAAGACTTTTCAAACAAGATAATTGAATAAATGAAATGAATACAAGAAACTTGTTTGAAAATTTGACATTGTATTATAAAGATCAAATAGAATGATTTATCGATTAAGGCTTAGGTCAGCAAAAATCGAATATTGTCTCTATGAACAAAAAATATAGACATTCTTGAAAGAACGTTTAAAAATGAAATCACGCTCAAACTTTGAATAACAATCGGGGTGTCTTACCATCGAAAATATTGTATCAATTTAGAGACATGGTAAGAACATATTCAACAAAATATCAAACCGGTGTGTGTGAATACTTGAAAGTATAAGGAAAAGACAATACACAAATATTTATCTTAGGAAACACACGGTTTGTTGATCATTGAAGCACAACTAAAATGAGAACATTTAAAATCACACTTCTATATTCATGAAATCGTTTAAGAATCAGAAGTGGTTTGAACATTTAAGAATATGTTTTCTATGATTAAAAGTCGTCCTTCTTTCAACCATATATGAGATTAAGAATAGAAATAAACATTTTCAATCTGTCTTAAATCTCATGAAGTCAACTTAAAGTCATAATTGTATGATCGTGTAAGCATCCTCTCAATCTGCATTAGTCATAAAGTTCGTCAAAGTACAAAATTTATTCAAAACTTTATTGAAAAATAAAATGACATAAAGCAGTAAAACATTGAATGTACGAGTTCTGATATGAAGTAATCAGAAATCATATTCAGTACTCCTTATTCTTACTCTTACTCCCCCTGCATATATGCATCATAAAAATTTATCAGTTAAACATATGCAGAAATTGTTAACTCCCCCTTAAATGGATATAGATCATCTTTTCATCATCTCTTACTCCCCTCGAAATCACGAATACCTTTCAGTGTAGATATCTTTTCAGAATAAAGATAAAAAAATGAAGAAAAATAATCAATAAGAAAACTTTAGTAGGTAATCACAGATTATGTCTTGAAATTTAGCATACCAAGTTTCGAGATAAGAAAATTAAATCTCTTTTCGTCAAGAGGCTTGGTAAACAAATCAGCAAGCTGATAATCAGTGTTTACAAAATAAATTTATATTGTACCTTTTTCGACATTGTCTTTGATAAAATGATATCGTACATCTATATGTTTGGTCTTTGTATGTTGTACAGGATTTGCTGATATTGCAATAACGCTCTTAGAATCACAATATATCGGGATCTTATCAAATTTGAAGTCATAATCTCGTAGTTGTGTCCTCATCCACAAGACTTGAGAGCAGCAGCGACATACTCCGCCTCAGCCGTTGATGTGGAAAAACACATTTGTTTCTTTGATGCCCAACTTACGAGTTTATCTCCAAGAAACTGTATATGACCCGATGTGCTCTTCCTGTCTAACATACAGCCTGTATGATATGCATCTGAGTACGCTGTTAGTTCAAAACCAGTATCTTTAGGATACCATAGACCAAGATCTGTAGTCCCCTTCAGATATCTAAAGATTCTTTTTACTGCAGACATATGGGATTCTTTTGGATTAGTCTGATATCTTGCACATAGACATGTAGAGAACATAATATCTGACCTACTTGAAGTTAAATACATTAAATAACCAATCATCCCTCTATAGGTTCTAACATCAACAGGTTTTCCCGAAGGATCCATGACAATCTTAGTTCCCGGTGCCATCGGGGTTCCAATAGATTTACAAGTTTCCATTTTGAATTTCCGAAGAATATCAAAAATGTACTTAGCTTGGTTTATAAAAATCCCCGTTGAAAATTGTTTGACTTGTAATCCAAGAAAGAAGTTCATCTCTCCCATCATACTCATCTGAAAACGTGACACCAAAAGGTTAGAAAAGTTCTTACAGAATTTGGGATTTGTAGAGCCAAATATGATGTCATCCACATATATTTGAATAAGAATGATATAGGCTTTTTTCTTTTTAATGAACAAAGTAGTATCGAAATTACCTTTTGTGAAGCCCGACTTGACCAAAAACTTTGATAATACCTCGTACCAGGCTCGAGGTGCTTGTTTAAGACCATAAAGTGCTTTATCCAGGATGTAGACATGATCTGGTTTGTCTGGATTCACAAAGCCTTCAGGTTGTGAGACATAGACTTCCTCCTTAAGAATGTCGTTCAGAAAGGCAGTCTTCACGTCCATCTGATAGACTGTGAAGTTTTTAATCAAAGTATTTGATATTAGGTGTACGATTATTAATCAAAGCATAAGGAGTTTTTCCAAACCGGCGATGTATTATGGACCGATTCTGTGTATAGCACGCAGTCGAAACAGCTTCTGCCCACAGAAACAGAGGTAGATAGGATTGACTCAGCGTAGTACGAGCGACCTTGACTAGCATTCGATTTCGTCTTTCTACTACTCCATTCTGTTTTGGCGTTCTGACAGCAAAGAATTGATGTGTTATCCCGACCGATTCGAGATAATCTTCAACAGTTTTGTTCTTAAACTCAGTGTCGTTGTCCATTCTTAGAAGCTTGACTGGCTTTTGCAGATTTACTTGGGTAGTCTTTAAGAAACTGATGATAACTTCGGGCGTCTCATCTTTTGATCTCAGAAATTTGACCCATCTATATCTCGAATAATCGTCCACAATAACTAATACATATTTCTTGCCGCTTATGCTTTGCGTTCTCATTGGACCACAGAGATCCATGTGTAGCAATTCCAGTGGAAAACTTGTACTTTGTTCAGGCTTCGGCTTGTGTGCGGCTCTCTTCATCTTTCCTTTCTCACATGCTGCGCATAGATGTTCTTTTTCATATTTCAGCTCAAGAAGTCCTCTGACTAGCTTACTCGTGACCAGTTTGTTTATGTAAAGAAAATTCAAGTGAGAAAGCCTTCGGTGCCATAACCAACTTTGTTGCAGTGAGGCTTTTGACAATAGACAAACCTGATTGACAGTCTGAACTTTTGACAGATTAATGGTGTAGAGGTTGGACTTTCGCGTGCCGACCAAGAGTTCTTTGCCATCTTCAGTACGCACACAACATCTCTTGGCCTTGAAATTTATCTCTAGATCTTTGTCGCAGAACTGGACAATATTGAACAGGTTATGCCTTAATCCTTCTACGTAATTCACCTTCGTAATCGTCACATTATATTGAATCACGTCACCATAGCCTAAAATCGGTGAAAACTGGTCGTTGTCGAATCGTACATTCCCCCAGAATTTCTCTGTATAATTAGACAATAAATCCTTTTGCCCGGTCATATGCTTGGAACACCCGCTATCCAAGTACCACATATGACGAGTCTGCATAAGAGAAATCAGGGAAGAACAACTTTAGGTACCCATTTAAAAGTGGATCCTATCGGATTAGCACAAGATTTTGGCATCCATTTATATATGGATCCTTTGAACTTTTGAAAAACTTTTGAAACAAATGATTTATGAGAATAGACATGATAAGTACCAAACCAATCATCAGAAAATCGGTAAGAGACAAAATCATTCCGTCTATAAGTAGATGACTTAGTAGTAAACCGAGATAATCGGAGTAATTGCTTTATTGAATATCGCTTGTAAGGAATTACAAGGTTTTGTTTATTGGAAGCAACACTACCAACTATATTAGAATTACTACTAGTAAATCTATTACAATCCAAATCAGAACATGATTCTGCACTCTCATCTATCTTCTATTTTGGTCGCCATTCTGTTCGACCTTCAGACTTTTTCTTTCTTAAATCTGAAACAAAAGATTTAGATTTGTTAGGAAAATCAGATTTCTGAGATTGTCTTTTCTTTAGTTTACCAGTGTTAGTCTGTTTCTGTGAGCGTCGTTTCTTTTGCTTCTTACCTTTTGCATAGTAATCAGCATTCACAGAAACTGATTCACCAACCTTAGTTGATGATTCACCTATTTCATGCATACTTGGTAAAGCTTGACCATTAATGACAAAAGTAGAATGATCTGGAAGTTTAGCATTAAAATCAAACATATCAATACTTTCATCTATACACCCATCATCAGAATTTAAGAAATCATTTGCAGACGCAAATAAGTCATCAAAATCAATTTCAAAAGTTTGAGGTGTCATAGAAGATGTTGAACACTCATTAGATTTGTTTTTTAAAACAGTGTTCTTTATTACAGTTGAAAATACAGTTTGTTCAATATCAGCCAAGATTCTTTCATCAGATAAAATATTTTCAAGATCAATTATCTTGCTTTCTAGAATGAGTGGAGGGACATAAATCTTAGTTTTAATGGGTTTTGCCTCCATCTCAGTCGTAGAATAACTAGCAAAATAATCATTTGAAAGAAATTTTGGTTTTTCAGAAAGATAACTATCATTCAGCTTTTGATAGCAGAATGGTAGTTGCATTTTCTTTAAATTCTTTCTTTTCTCATCTTCTTTTGCCTCAACCTCGTCAGATGATTTGGTAACAAATTTGGGTTTCAAATGATGGTATTTACCAACAACAAAACGAAAATCAAAATTATATAATGCTGGTTGTTTTCTGATGGCTTTCTTTAAGTAATGAGGGTTTTCATAACCGAGTTCCCATTTTTCTTTAACATCAGCCTCTTCATTGGGTGTATTTAGAAAAATAGTTTGATCTGTTTGGCCTCGTGCATAAAGTTTGGCTTCCAAACCATTTACCTTCTTTTCTAAGTTCTTGTTTTCAACCTGCAAGATATGAGCTTTTAGAACACATTCATGCTTTTCAAGATCAGACTTAGATAGTTTAGATTCAAAATCAGAAATCTTACTTTCAAAACAATATTTTTCTTGTTTAAAATAGAAGCAGATTTGTTTAGAGAATCAATGAAATCTTTGTTCCCAACAAGTTCCTTGTTAAGTTCAAAGATCTTTTGACTTTCTTCGCAACTCTATTCTTTTCCTTTTTCAGATTACATTGAAGATCTTGAAGTTTGATCATCATGGCTTCCATTTTTCTCATAAAATCAGATTCAGAAAGATTAAGTACCTCATCAGTTGTCTCCTCATCAGAATCATCATACTTCACTGTATCACCCATCAAGCACATGTGTGTTGTCTCCTCTCTTTCTTCTTCATCTGAATAATCCAGCCAGAACTCGTCTTCAACCATCAATGCCTTGCCAGCCTCTTGCTACTTGGCCAAGAGCATCTTGTTCTTATAGTATTCTGAGTTTCTAACTTTGGGCTTTCTACAATCTTTTGCGTAGTGACCAATCTTTCCGCAGTTGTATCATTTGATCAAGTCATCTGTTTTCTTTTCAGCCCCATAATCATTCAGATATTTCTTCTTCTCATCTGGCTTCTTCTCCACATATCTCTTTTCCTCAAATCTTTTTCCTTCTATTCTTTCTCGATGCTCATGATTCTTTGACCCCGAAGAAGAATACCTCTGTGAGTTTGACCCCGGTTTCTTGTAAAACTTTTTTCTGAAAAGCATGGGTCAATAGAAACATGGCTTGCTTGAGGTTCTCCCCGTCGTCACTATCAGACTCAGAGTCAGAATCAGAACTGGGAATCACAATCTTCTTCTTTTTCTTCTTATCTTTCTTTTCCTTTTCCTTCTGACCAGCTGCCAAAGCTATGGGATCAGCAACCTTCTCAACTTTCTTCTTCTTCTCACTCCTTTCTCTTCAACCTCTTCCTCGTTTTGTCGCAAAGTCTCATAGACTTCATGTAGAGGTATGTCACTCAAGTCCTTCATCTGTTTCATTCTGCGAGTGTGCTTTTTCCACTCCGGCTGTAGTATACTGAGGAACTTGACATTGTTTTCAATTTGCTTCTTCTTAACCTTGTTCTTTGAAAGCTCGTTTAGAAGAAGAACAAACCGCTCATATGTATCCTCAAGGCTTTCATCCTCTTTCGCCTTAAAATCCTCGTAGTTGTTGATGCAATTCGCTACTTTGATCTGGTTGCCAATTTTTGAACCCATCATCATCTTTTGCAGTTGATCCCACATCTTTTTGGCATTTGCTTTGTAGTTGTCGATCTTGATGTATATTTCATTTGGGATACTTTGAAGTAGAAGAGATCTCGCTTGTTTGTCAGCTTTAAATCTGCTCTTTTGTTCGTCAGTGTACTGGGCAAAATCCTTAGGAACAGTCTTTGTTTTTGTCACCCTGTCCTCTCCTCCATCCTCACTATCTGAAGATTCATCATCCGGTATCTCCATGGTGGGAAGAATCATAGGACCTTCAGTAATAGACAACAAAATATTTTCCCCGTTCACGTGTCGATCAACAAAGTCGAGAAAACTGTCATTCCACTGTTCATATTCTCCCTTGAATAGAACATGGGGCTTTACATCAGTACCGATCGAAAGCGCGTCCTTGGAAGTCATCCTGATTTGAAAATATTCAATAAGAAACTTGAAAAATGATCGTTAGTCCAATTTGAAATCACAAAAATACAGAAAAGTTGAAAGAAAATTCAGAAATGAAATTTCCAAAATTCTACAAGTCTATAATTCGCATACAAGAGTGAATAACACAGAATTCGTATGCTACAATTCACACACTTACAGAATTCGCACACTTCACACACATCACACAGAATTCGCACACAACTCTTAAATTTCAGAATTCGTATAAAAGAAGATTTCAGAATTCGCATAAACTTTTTGCAAGAAAGACACTCACAAATTCAACACTTAGAAAAATTTAAACACTTTTTGTAAAAACTTTTCGCACAAATGAGATATGCGAATTCGAAGAATGATTCGTACACCTCTGACTTGCGAATTCTTAAGAATTCGTACCTTAGTCTTATGCGATTTATAAGAATTCGTATAAGACTATATGCGAATTCTTGCCTTCAAAGAAATTCTCAACAACTTTTCGCAAGAGAAAGATCTGCAAATTCTTTCCTTGAACTAGTTTTCTGAAAGCTTTTCGCACAAAATAACTATGCGAAATTTTAACTTCTCTCAGCACACACACATGCGAATTCTATGCAATTCGCAGTACATCCATATGCGAATTCTATCCTTATGAATTTTCAGAATTTAAACTATGATTATGCGAAATCCAAGATCTGCGAGATCTTGAAGCTTTCTGCGAGTTCTTGAGCACTCTGCGAGTTTTTTAGATCTTTTCAAAAAATAACCTCTGATCCACTCAAAATTCCATCTATACTTCGAATTTTGATTTGAGATTTTGACACTATGCTCTCTAACACATCTAGAATCGAATTCTAACACTTAATTACAAGAAAATTCACTCCATTTTACAAGATGATACAATTACAGTGCGATAAAACTCGTGAAACTCGAAACTCTAAAAATCAAAAATTGACAATCAATTACAGTGCAATTCACCACAAAACCTATACAAGATTGTTCTAATACGTTTTTCGAACACAATCCAATCAATTACAACTTGAATTACCAACAAGAATTCAAAAATTGATCCAAACTTCTACGAAACATTGTCGAACTCCATTTTCTTGATTTATAAATTGGATTTGCTCTGATACCAATTGATAGTCCCAATCTAATCAAGTTCTTACTGAATCTAACAATTACAAACAGAAACAAGATGAATTCAGATTAACAATTCAACATGTTGATTTCAATTCAAATAGCAATTCGTACAAATCACTTTCTCTCTCTAGCTTTCTCTCTCTAAAGCTCTACGTATCTTCTCAATTACAAGTATGTTCTAGTTACAAGTGATGTTACTATTCCTTACACCATTACAAAGAAACTAAAAACAATATCTATTTATACTAGCCATCTAAAACAAGGAAATACAAAACAACTAAGACTTTGACTTATTACAAGACTTTGACATTTACATGAAAGTTGACTTTCAACTTTGACTTTCTTGATCTTTGACATTCAGTATTCTATTATCTTGCATCCAACATATTTAAGCTCTAACAGATTCAAAGTGCTATGGTTTCGTTTTTGAGAGCTTTTCAAGGATATATTGTTATTTTTAGGATGATACAAGAGTATTTGGTGATGGAGTGGAAGCAAAGATCAAGAGTTCATCATCATCACCTCCATCTTCAAGAAGTTGAGGGTTTTCTAGGTTTTTACCAAAACCTAAGTGGTGAGTTAATCCTTGTTGGGTCATTGACCAGCATCTCCCTAAATCGAAACGTGGCGCTGGCTGCTACGCTATAAGGAAATAAAGTTGCGCCTTCTCCATCAGCAATTGCTTTTGGCGTAGTGGTAAGCGCTTGATCCTAAAATGTGGTATCAGAGCAGGTCACGGGTTCGAATCCCATGGAGTGCATTTAAATGCCAAAGGCATGCTGTGCATCCATTGACTTCTAGCGAAGATCTTGTTAGTGCTGGCAGATGCTGGGGGGGGATTGTTGGGTTATTGACCAGCATCTCCCTAAATCGAAACGTGGCGCTGGCTGCTACGCTATAAGGAAATAAAGTTGCGCCTTCTCCATCAGCAATTGCTTTTGGCGTAGTGGTAAGCGCTTGATCCTAAAAATCCTCCTAGTTTATAAACTTTATTATGAGTTATAAATTATCCATTAATGACTTCCTAGTGTTTATGTTTCTCTGGTTTGGAGGATTTTGGGGAGTTAGGTCAAAACTAGGGTTTTGGTCAAAATAAAGATCTAAATTTAGCCTAAATCTAGCAAGGTGAGCTCAAGTTGGGAAAATATAGATTTAGTCTAAATCTAGCAAGGTGAGTCCAAGTTGCTTTGTGAAAACTATGTACATGCCAAAAACGTCTGTTTTGATGCATTGAAATGTTTTCTTAACATTTATCAAATGTGATTATTATTTGTTGAGATTTGTATTTGGTACAATGGGTTTATCAATCTTGAGAAATGACCGTACTTGGGATTTTTAGACATTTTGATAACTAAATCATATTTACGATTCTTTGGATGATTTATCTTATAAATGGGGATTATTTTGGTGTTAATGTATTTTTGTGTATTTGGGTTGAAAATGCATATTGTTATGATTGGGACATTTTGGAAATGTAAGTGATATGATTTCTATTGGAAAATGGTTTGGTAACGCCTGTAGTTTTCGATAAGTAAAGGCCACCCGGACATTTTTGTAATTTATAAATGGCGGGATTTTTGTTGGGAAATCATTATTTAAAGTCCCTTAGAGTATCAGGGTTATTGGCGTTGAAAAAGTCGAGTTTCGGAGCTTGGTACGGGCACGACTACAATGCCCGGCGACTATGACAGTGTCATAGTCGCACCTGCAAACGTAACAGCCAAAGCCAGAAGAAAGGGGGAGGTTGGAGACATTGCCATCGTTGGTCAATGTCGCACAAGAGGTGCAATGCACTTTTAAGTGTGGGGTTTCAGCCTTCTTTCTCATTTCTCTTCTCCAAACTTTTCCCCTTCTCTCCCAAATCGTTCCTCCTTCTTCCCCCACAAACTCTAACTCATTTTGGGGTCATTTCTTGAGTTCTTAAGGTGTTCCATCATCAAGTGGTAGGGTGGAAGCTATGGCCAAGAGTTCACCATCTTCATCTTCAACCTCAAGCTCCATGGTAGAGTTTTCTAGGTTTTCACCAAAACCTAAGTTGTAAGTTTATCCTCTCCATTTCTAAACCTTAATATAAGATATAAATTCTCTCTTGATGATTTCCTAGTGTTTGGTTTCTCTAATTTCAGGTTTGATGGTTTGGAGAAATTAGGTCAAAAATTAAGGTTTTGGTCAAGTTGGGGATTTTGATGTAAAATATTTGGGGATCGATTCTTAATGATTGAATGAGTATATTCATGGTTGAAAACTTGTGAATATATGTTTTGGAAGGTTTTGCTTGTGGATTCAAGTTTCTTCAAGGAAGCTCAAGTTGGGGTAAAATCTAGATTTAACCTAAATCTAGCAAGGTGAGTTCAAGTAGATTTGTGAAAATGGTGTACATGCCAAAATGTCTATTTTAAGGTGTTTATATGTTTTAAATGAAATTATTAACTATTAAGTTATTTGACGAATCTTGATTATTTGAAGTGTTTGATTTTATAAACTTTGTAAAACACCCACGTTTGGGATTTTAAGCATTTTGACAACTAAATCATACACATTGGTATTTTGATGATTTATTTCATGAAGTAAAGTTGGAGTATAAATGCATTTTATTGGGTATTTTAGACGAGTGTTTGATTTTGTGTTATGGGACGTTTTTGAAAGAATAAATGATATGAACTCACTTGGAAAATGATTTGTCCCAATCTAAACTACGTTGGAGTTAATTACATATTTTGGAGTATGGGTTTACATGAATGCGGGTTGTTTACGTTTGATTTCATTTTATGATTTTCAATGATGGGTCTCTGGATTTGTTGAGTCTATGGCTCGGTTTGGATTTTGTTAGGTCTTGGTAACACTCGTCCGATTTCAATAGCTCAATGTAGAGCATTCGGTTATGATTTGCGTTTACTGCATCTTATTTGAAAATTACTTGTTTTGAATGCATTAGTTCATTCGTTTGGAGTCATGTAATGTTTTTAGCTAGTGTAGTGGATCCATAGGCACGGTGTTTTTAATGTCCCGTTTTGGACAAGTTCACCACATTGGCACGGAATAGGCATCGGGTCACCATGGTACGTAAGGTGTGGACCTATACGGTCGAGCAGTGTCCCGTGGGCAGTAAGGGGTAATTCCATTGTGCATAAGTTCCCCTTTTGGAACTGGATCCCTGTTTTGGAACTCTCAAGAATAGACTTAGAGGAGTTGACTTGATGTATTCGAGCAATAGACTCAAAGGAGTTGAGCTCGATATGTTTTATGAGTATAATCCATACGTTTTGGTTTTCTACATAGCTATGTGACCCACTTTGGTGTTCCGTCGCGTACAATGTAATCGGGTCTCCCTCGTCATCAAAATGTGTTGAATTGGGTATGGAGTTTTATAATCCATGTTTTCGGTGACGTTTTTTAGTATGAGTAGTCATCCATGTTCTAAGGTTTTGAATATTGAACCTTATCCATATTTTTGGAATGTTTTGGAAGTTGGTGTTTATCTACGTTTTCAGTATCTGATTATCTAAGTGTTAGTTATGTTTTACATGAGTTTTGGGTTTTGTACTTTTATTCGAAGAAATGTTTTTTTTTTTGTGATTTTAACCATGAAGAGGGTGAATGTTGAAAAGAGATTGTTTTCAGATTTAATGTATTCCGTCTTAGTTGCTTTCAGATTGAACGTATTATCATTTTGTCGGCATGTGCATCATGTTCCAGTTGAGGAATGGTTCTAGCAGTATTTTGAAGACATGAGCCCTAGTGTTACACGAGGGTAAGTAGTTGGTGAAGTCTTCCGCAGTTTGGATATAGTGACTTTTATTGGGTTTTAGTAGCACCCGTCCCTATAATAGACCATGTGCATAGAATGAAATGTGTTTATTGAAGTTAAACCTAAAATTGTTGTTGTAGATAAATCAGTTATCGACGTATTTAGAAAATTTTAAATTAGTTGTTATTTTCCAGATTTGAGGGTGTTACAAGTTGGTATCAGAGCTTAAGTTTGAGAGATTTAGGTGTTGACTTTGGATACCTAGACTCAAACTAGCGTTATTTTAAACAAATGAGAGAGAAATTGCTCCAATAGGCACATTAAGATTAGATGTTTTGAGGTTGATGGAGTCTTTAGGAACGGGAATCACGTCGAGAGTAGCAAGGATGACCATGTACAGTACGTTCATAATTGCACTTGGCCAGTGTTATGGTGAACCTACATGGTACATGTATATGCTTGAACTGCCTTGGTATGATGACCGTTGGGGTAGTGAAGAAGTTTCTAAATGGGTAACCGTTAGAAGGAGTTGATGATTTTAGCATTCGTCACTTGGAGTGACAGTAAGTATGGTGATTGCATTAAGTGGACCGTTTTGGGTCGGAATGATTGGTTGGATTAGAACCGTAGACCTTTGGAATCGACATTATTTGAGGAGAAATTGTAAGGCGAAGCGATGAAATCTTCAATGATTTCCTTAAGATGTTTGATCATCCGGATGACAATAGTATGACGGAGAAATTGAGGAACGTGATTTCAGGATGTTGAGTGTCGATCAAATTCATGCACAAAATTTATTTCTAAAATAAGTTTGCATCAATTGTTTCTCATGTTTTCAAATCATAAAGTGAGTAGAATTACGAAAAAAGTTTTAGCACACACAAGATTTTTAAACCATGAGTTTAAACATGCATAAAATCGTTTTATTGCACACGAGTGCAACTTTGTTGAGATTTTCTTTATCCGGGTTTTTGTCGAATGATATTTTCGGATATTGTAGTGTTTGCAATTCAACCTTGTTTAGAGTCTCGGGCAAGTAGCTGCGAATTATGACCTTGACGTTGGATCTCCTCCACATATGTTAAGGTCTTTAGAGGAAAAGTTATTCCTATGTTTTGGTGTTCGAGTTTTATTGGAAATTTTATTCCGTGTGAGTTTTGTTGAGTTTTATGAAGTATTATTTAATGACGTTTTGCTACACGTGGGTGTACTTCGAAATGCGTAGGCTTTAATTTTAATGCATGAGAATTTATGAGTTTTATGAACTCAATTTATGAAGTATTATTTTATGACGTTTTGTTGAAAAGTGTCGCTTTATTTCACAAATGCGATTAATGAGAAATTTTTTGGAATTATGACATTTTAGTCCTCTCCACAGTAGGTGCACTGTATAGACTGCACAGTAGGGGTAGGCGCAACAGTATTTACTTGCATAACATTAAGATTTTTAATTAAAAATGCCATGTCAGCCAGCTGTGAATATAATAGTGCATAGGCATCTGTATCTTGTACCTCTGCTGCTTTTCTTGGTAATGCACGTGGATCAACCCATTGACCATTGTTGTTTGAAATTCTTTCAATGATTTCATATCCTACATTATAGGTGCAAGCTGTGAAAGCTCCGTGTGCAGTAGCATCGAGCATTTGTTTAGCAGTTGTATTTAAACCACTGTAAAATGTCTCTAGTTGTATGCAGTATGGAATGCCATGGTGAGGGCATTTTCTCAATAGCCCATTGTACCTATCCCATGCATCAAGAACTGCTTTATCGTCTAATTGTCTAAAAGTGCAGATCTCATTTCTGGACTTAGCATTCCTCGTGGGTGGAAAATATTTTTTCAAAAACTTTTCTGTCATTTGGGTCCATGTAATTATAGAATCTGGTTTCAACGAGTTGTACCAAGACCTTGCTCTATCTCTTATAGAGTATGGAAAAAGTTTTAATTTTAGAGCATCGTCTTGTACACCAGGCAGTTTATAAGAATCTGTAACTTCCATGAAAGACCTGAGGTGAGAATGAGGATCTTCAGCTGGCAAACCAGCGTACTGGTCGTATGTTTGCAATATCTGAAACATTATCGGTTTTAATTCAAAATGGTGGGTTTGCAAAGTTAGTTTAAGAATTCCTGAATGTAACTGTGTTAAAACAGGAACGAACGTAAGACATAATACCACCATCTTTGGAATTTGTTAACCGAAAAATGTTTTGTTCCTCATCGTCAATATTTATTAATGGGGTTCATTTGGATCTTCTCAATCATTTAAATTTTCGCGATCATTTAAATCTTCGCGATCATTGGGAATTTCTCTATCTTGATTTCTTTGGTTATTATGATTTTCTTGATCATTTTGACGCCCATTTAGATTTACCTCGGGGATTGGTTCCTCATCCGTCATATATTCATGTTCAGACATTTCGGAAGAATTTAAAACTAAATTAGCTTTTTGGATTCTTCTTCGTTGTCTAAATGTTCGTTCAATATCGGGATCAAATTGGAAAAATTCACCGTGTGGCAATCTTGGTATGCACTATTTTTTTTCAAATAGATGGTAGAAAAACTTGCTTTTATAAACCTTACTTAAAAAGAAAAACTTTTAGCGTGCTTCCCCGGCAACTGCGCCAAAAACTTGTTGCGGTATTTCGTGTTCACACATTTTTCAAATGCAAATAAGTAAATCTCGACGCAAGTATACATCTTAATTTACTACCGTTTTTAACAAGTAATAATGGTACAAAGTACCGAATATCGATCCCACAGGGAAGCTTGGAAAAGTTATTCTTGAAAGTCGAGTGTGTAAAAGCGAGTCCCAGATGGCGATTTCGAAAACAATATTTTGATTGGGGTTTTAATTAACAGTACTGAAAAGTTTAATAAAAGGAAGCACAAGGTACAATGATCCGTTGGGTAAAATTAATAATTGAATAAAAAGATGAGATCGCATTCCTTCGTTATCTTAAAGTCGATATTTTATGTAACTTAAATAAGCCGTCATACAACGAATCAATTGTCAATTGATTAATTGTAGTCCGACAAAAAATATAACTTTAATTTAAACAACGTCGGACAATCATGCGATACGATACACCGTTTTATCTTTTTATCAGTTTTGATCCCAATTTAACTTTGTACCCCGAACTAAGACGGTTAGCACATCATCATTTTAAGTCCTAATTTTAAAGATTGTAAAAGCAATTAAAGAAAATGAGCAATACTCAACTATTCACTATTAACTTTAAAAGAAAACTCAACGAACTGCGCACGTAACTAAAACTTTTAGATGAACGAGAAAAAATTAAATTACTTGAGAATGACTATATTAAATTACGAACATTACAATTAGGATATTTTAATTCAATCAACTCAACGACGTTAAAGTAATGCGAGAATTATAAAATTAACATTTTTTAACTAATTTACCACTGCTTATGGAAAGTCTTGTTTTAAATGTGGAATTAGTATTTTATTTACTTTGAGAGTCTTTATCAATTATAAATGTTACTACATAATACAAGGGATGGTTTTTGGAACTTCGGAAACACGAAACAATTTTAATATTACTACAAACCGTGAACCAAACGAGGTTGGGAATCCGAAATTATTAATCGGATTTTCGGTTTGTAATAGAACTAAAATTGTAAGTAGAAACCAATTCAAAACCAAACCAATTGAACCGTAAGAGATGAGTAAACGTAACGAGCGTGTAACAAAAGGTCGATGTACTAATCACTTGAGACGAAAATATATTGATGCAATAATTTGTAACCAAAAGAGTTTGATCAATGAGCTTGAGCTTGACGGCAACTCACGACTCACTACCAAACTCCCTAAAATGAGATATTACAACTTTTTGCACTTAAGTAACTATCTAGTGGATGGAAATTAACTCTCTAGAAATTGAAATAAAGAGACATGGATGATAGGATCAGGCCCGTTCCTGACATTTTTTAGGCCCTGGGCGACGTGTAAAAATGGGCCCTCGATAACTACGGAATTATTTTCAATATATTGTTTATATCATCAAAAATAACATTGAATTCAAGAAATATTAATAATTCATATAAAACCGTTTTTCGCAGTATTCGTAGCGTAAGAGATCAATCAATAATCATTTCTAAATTAATATCATCTACCATATCAATTTTACATAGCATCGTCAATCAGTTTCACCGTCAAAGTCATCTTATGATATACCTTTAATATATAGATTTAAATCATTTGACGTCACTATGTTGACCATTTGGAGTAACACTTTAAGTAAATCAATATAAATAGTTGATATTCCACATGTTACCTGATGTTAATGTTTTTAATCATCATTTTAAATTTTTATGGATGAAACAAACTATTTAAGAACCATCAATCTTAGAATCAAAAGTCCATGTTGGTTATAGTTTGAATCTTATTCTTGTTTTAGAGATAGGAGAGTACTTAAGATTCGTGCACCAAATATTAGATAATAAAGATTCAATAATGTATGAAAAAGAGAAGTATATAACATATTTGAAATCCTAAATATAGATATATGTTGGGTGATCTCATATAGTTTGGTAATTGTTCTTAAAATGTAGAAGTTTTCTTAGTTAATAAGAAGAAAGCTACTATATTCTAACAATAATATAATTCGTGCGGATGAAATAATGTAAAGAGTATGTAGAAGATGAGTAATACTAAGGATTATAGACAAAGAGTATGTAGAAGATGAATAATGAAAAGAGTATGTAAAATTCATGCGCATGGAATAATAAAATTCAAGGATTATAGGCAAAATTAGTTTTTAGATATTAGTACTAAATAAAAATAAAAGTAAAAAACTTAGAGAAACAATAAGTAATACTATAAAATGAAAGACTAAAAAACCTTTCACAAATGTTTTCTTGTCCAATGTTATTAATTAATACATGTTTGGGCCCTTAATATAACGTTAAACTCTTTTTGGGTCATATTATACACTAATTTTTTTTGGTCTTTTTTATGTACAACTTTTTTAACTACTTATATATAGTATATACTAAAAAATTTGGGCCCCTATTTCCTTTGGGCCCTGGGCGTACGCCCGCCCCGCCTTCCCCAGGGACGGCCCTGGATAGGATCGACTGATGGCAAAACAAAGGAGGTGATTCACCTACTATGTTCTTCTAGAAATAAAATTTCCAAGTATGAGCTCCTTGTTTACTTAGCCAAACATGCCTATTTATAGGCTAAAACACCAAAAAGGCCAAAGGCTTTTTCTTTCAAAGACATGGGCTTATCCCAATTTCACCAATAAATCGGCCCAATCAGTGTGGATTCATGCCCCAAAATATAGCCCATAAATTGTATTTTTATCCATAGCATTTTTCGGCCCAATATTGTAGTTTATCCATAGCATTTTTCGGCCCAAGATTGTAGTAGCCGAATCCACAAAAATCAACCCGTCTTCTTTACAAAAAAAACTCGGCCCAACAAAAAAAATTGGAGTTCATCTGTAAGCTCGACAATTCCGCTAGTTGAACATGTTGGACTTCAATCGGCCGCGTCCCAAACCTGAAATACAAAATTATAAAGAAATAAGATTTTTGTCGTAATTTTCTCATAAAATAGATTTATTAGACCGTAAGCGAAAAATATAAAACTGAACGACAAAAACTTAAAAATAAACTAAAAGACGCAATGGGGAAAAAAGTAGCTCAAAATTATTAAAAAAATGACTAAAAATAGGGTAAACAAATTTACCCTATCACCTTTGCAGGGGAATCCTGGCAGGCACTTTGCAGGGGAATCTTTTGACCATATGCACAAAAGCGATCACGAACCTATCTTGGCATCGACTATAAGTAGATGCTCTGGTGAAGTAGTGATTCACAACTTGCTATCTATTCTTTCTACCCTCTACACCGTTTACAAACATTATATACTTTTTCATAACACTATGGCTGGAGGTTTACGCTCTAAGGGGAAAAGGTCAGCAAATGGGGTTGACACTTCACAGTCCGCCCACAACCAACCATTGAATGATGGAGCTTTCCGGAGTGACTGGAAGGCACCCGAAACAACGGAGGAGTTGGCGCAGTTTGGGAGAACTGCGGCCGATTACCCAATTACGGATCAGGAGAGAGAACAATATCACAATGCACGGGAGGCATACTATCGTGCTCATGGGGATATGAACCACCAACATATCAATCTACCCAGCGGCCGGGTCTACCAATGTCTCAAGTAATGTCTGTCAGGTTGAAAGAGTCATGTGATGAAGCGAATGCGGACATAGAGAATATAAGAAGTATGCGGCTACGCAACATGGAAATTCAGCAAGACAAAGATGCATGTCTTGCGGAGAAGAAGCAGATCCTGGCACAAATGAAGCACGAGGTTAGGGAGATGCAACGAGAGATTGATGAGATAGAAGATGAAGTAAAAGAAATCAAAGATAGTTACACCGACATGGAGGATATGATTAGGGAAAAGTCTGATTGGATCATCAAGATCCATGAAATCTACCCGTAGTAGGTTTCTCCAAGGGTCGTTGTTGTATGGATGCACTTCATCCGTTTTCTTTGATTTCAATAAAATGATGCTTTAATATTTACTTTACTAAATACCACAAGAAAACTTAACAAACATGATAAGAAAGATAAAATCAACACTTAACATAAAAACAATATCACTTAGCATATAAAATGAGGTCGTTACAATCAAGGGAAATCAATGTTAAGGTCAATGCTATCATGCCTTAGGGTTCTATGTGGTTCTAGGTTTGATGGGCCCTGGGAGCGACTTCTTTGGCTACCTGAACCTCTACTCCTAGGCACGGTTGAAGGGGCAGGAGTTGGACATTATCCAAGAATATGTCCTACTGCTCCAAACCTAGTACACGTTCTCTATATCAGACCTTCACCACGAGATGGACACCGATTGTTCTTTCTTGGTCTCCCGCACGTCTCTTGGTTATTAACGGTGGATAGCATGACGGAAGGGGGATGTGTGGAGTTACCCATGAATGAGGGGGTCCAATCGGATTGATTACTTCATGATATGTTGAACGGTAAGTATCGAACGTGTAGTAACTTATAGCCAGATCACTGCAATCTCTACGACCCATGTGTCTTGCAGCAACAATGGCATGACCGCACGGTAACCCAGAATACTGCCATTGCAGACAATCACAAACACGGTTGACCATATCGACAGTCGCGTGATAATGGGTATCTCAAACATGGAACTTATCATATCCAATCCTGCTTACCCTCCATCGCGCAGACTTTCCCGCCCTTATGAGAATCTTCTCCTCCGCCATTGGTGTGAGATGATTACGCATTTCACCTACAAACATGTGTTAATTGTGTTACAATTTATAAAGAACACGATAAGAGCAACTAACGTATAAGTTCAAGATTTCATAGTTTATCAACCTCCCTTTTGTCGTCGAAGTAGGTACCACTCTTGTTGAAACGATCGGAAGTACTCCATAAGTCCAATAATTGGTAATCTACGAGTAAAACAGGAGATTGCATTCACCGACTCTGCACTATTGGAGGTCATTATGTTATACCGTTGTGCAGGAAAATGGGCCCTTGAACACCTCTCCTTACCAGCAACGTCCATGACTTGTGCTCCACGATTTACTTCAAATCGTAGTGCATTCATGTACAGGTCAAACTCCCTAATCGTATATGTTTTGCATGCCTTCCAGTAGGTCATACGGTTTGTTGTAATACGCTTGTTCGCGCTTTTCACGTTCATCTCCAAATGTCGACAATTAAGGGTGTGAGGGGTCGATGGGTACACGACAGAAATTGCGGCGCTTATGGAAGGAGCCCTGTCCGACATAAATACCAACCCTTCCGGGACTCCGATACATTCTCTCAACATGGACAGAAACCAACCTCATTCCTCCCCCGTCTCGGACTTGCCTACTCCGAAAGTCAATGGCACAATGTTGTTATTTCCGTCCATGGCAACCGCCAATAACATCATACCCAGGTAAGGTCCCTTTAAATGGGCAACGTCTATTACAAGGACATGACGCATATTTGTCAAAAACGTGTGGATCTGCAAAAACATAGGTGGTTCCCTTTGTAAATGTTATAATTTATAATATCTAAAGATATGACGTGTTAATATACGTACCACACATCCAAGGGCAGTGAAACACAACTCAAAACGTCCGTTTGAATTTGTCCTTATTCTGGTGCATGTACCCGGATTCTTCAGCTCCGAATTATATAAATACGTAGGGAGTCGTTCATACGACTCTTCGGGAGTGCCTCTCTAGTGCTTTGCATCGTGCACACCATCCTTGGTGGTAACCAATGTTGAGCCCATACTGTTGGTTTATATCGTTGACGATGTCCTTCGGCCGAAATGCCCTGCTAGAGTCAAGAAACTTGCCTTTCAGTATGTGGCCCAAAGTCCTTTTGTTGGCCTGTCGGTGTCTGGAATTCAGTTGCGTCCTCGAACAAGTGTGTACATCGTGCAGTATCCTAACGACAAACAACTCTCCTTTAGGGCCCACGGACTTCGCCGACATACGTCATTCACAATTTTCTTGGTTACAGACAGCCTCGTATCTGCTTTTGTCGGATTTCTTCGTTTTAAACACGAAACCCTCTTCCAAGAACTTAATTCCGAGTTGTATGGTCATTTCCTCCTTCGTATCAAATAGTTGACCTTCACGTATACTTGTACTGTGATTGTAAGGTGTGTTGGTAGGGTGGTATATAGGTCTCCGGTTTTGAAAGGGAATGAGGCATATCAAAATAATCGTTTAACTCACCAAATGATTTATTGCTAGGGGTATATGTTTCTACTCCTTCGTCCTCATCATTATCGGTATCTGATTTGTCCATATCAGATATACCCATTGTGAAAACATGGGTTTCGTCATCAGCAACTCCAACAAACCGTCTTTCTTGGTCTTCTTCTTCTTATTATTCTGGTTGCGTCTCCGGAACAACATCGGGATAAGACTCGTTAGGACGATATGCATGATCCGAATAAAGTGTGGTGTCGTAGGATGCCTGAAATTGAGAATCAGGCTCCAGTTGACTACCACCGACATGGATTTCGTCATCACCTTCCTCATCACCTCTGTCATCATCTTCGTCATCACCTCCGTCATCATCTTCGTCATCACCTTCATCGCACATCAATGGTGCGACATACACAAAAAGTTCTTGAGGTATTTCTGAATGGGTTGTAACTTGCATAAAACAAAGGATTTGCTCATCGTTGGTTAGCTCCACCATTGAGCGATCTTCACATCTGAACACCAATTTGCAAGCAGCAGAATCTTCGATTCCACATTTTCGCATGGCGTAATCAATAAACTTCTTATATGAAACGATTACTGGAATTTGTACACCATGCCTTGTGTAGCCAATAAAATCCCACTCATTGTTGTGTTTGCACCCATTGACCATCGTAACATAAATATAGCCTAGCTTTTTCAACAGGTGAACTCATTTTTTCAGTAGTATGAAAAATGAAGCAATTCAGATGATGAAAAAGAAAGCAAGAAAGAACAATGGAATGGATGTGATGAACGAATTTGGCTTACATCTTACTGATCTTTATAGAAGAAATTGAATGGAGAAGATGAATGTGAACCACAAATTCAATGACAATAGAACAATTATTGTATGACAATCAGACCAAAGTGTGGAAAAAACAGTAAAATCATGCAAAAAAACGTGGAAAACAGTTGAAATCACATGAGACCACTAAACCCTAATTAATTCGCGGTGCAAATTCGCGAGGTTAAAAGAAAATCACGACCCAACCCAGCGATCCAGGCCCAAATCCCGGGGTTAAGTCCTCGATGTTAGATCCAAACGTGAACCCCGTGATCGAGGGGTAAAATCGCAGGCTTAATGGGTATTTTGGCAAAAAGGGGGAGATTTTGGGCATTTCGGTAACTGATTTTTCATTTATGGGTATTTTAATTAAATTCCCATATATTAATCACAAAAATATAAAAAAGATATTTAATACATACTTTATTTACAATTTTCAGCTGCTTAAATTAAAGTCAAAAATTAAATATATAAGGTCTACTAGAAGCGTATCCGCGCAATGCAACGAGATACATCACGATTTTAATGTTTCATTTAATTTTTTTGTCGATTTACAGTACGATTTTGGATGATTTTGAGAAAGTGATACTTTTTTTTATAGATTTGTTTAATTTAGGCTTAATAATATAATGTTTTTTATATAAAAAATTAAGTATTTTGTTAGAATTCAATGATTATCTTATATATTTTAATGACATCTAGAAAAAATAACCAATTACATATTTAATAATATAATTAAAACAAAATTATAGTAATATAATATACTAATTAATAGTAATACATGTAAATGTTTGCATAAAAGGAACACCCTGCACATACAAAATTGGTGGGTGTTAGAAGCCTGCAGTAGTAATATGTATCATTTTACATTAAGTTTTTTTTTAAAGTATATTGGGATGATAAATTAGAGAATATTATAATAATATAAGTTGTTTTAAAATCTTTAAAATAGCAAATCTGTTGGAGTTGAATGTAATATTTTTTAGAGATTTTAACTTTTAGTTCTCTATTTTAGAGAAATTATAGAAAAACTATTGGAGATGCTCTAAACATTTTATTTCAAAGTTTCTTATTGGTGGAATATAATAAAAAAATCATTTATTTTCTAAAGATAATCATTTCAGATAGTTATCCAAATTTAGATAAATTTAGGGTCTGTTTGTTAGCAACTTAATGAGCTTAATGGGACTCACAACTTATTCGATCAATTATACATGACTGTTTGGTAGTGGCTTAATGATATAGAAAGTGGCTTATTCAGTAAGCTTCCATGGGGGAGCTTTATGCAGAAAGCCAAATTTTTTCCAAACTTGACCCTTTCAATTAAAAAACACACTTCTCCCATCTATGAAAAAACTCTCTCAAACAAAAAGCCTTCTCAATCTATACAGACAGATTAATTCACACATACAATTTTATCCATACAGAACTTAATGAAAAACCAACCAAATAACCCCTTATACTTTCTTTCAAAAAGATTACCATGAAAGAAAAATATATCTTAATATATTTCTACTAATAAAGAAATTTAGAATTAATTTTTTTAAAGAAAATTAATATTTTATTGGATGAACAAATATTTTAATAATATAATTAATATTGTAATATTAAAAATAGAGAATGTATTAAAGTTAAATATATTTTAGTTTAAATTTTTTAAGAATTCATCTTATATTTTATTTTTTATTTTTAGAAAATATGTTAAAGATCCTCTAAATTTTCTTCAAAATTTTCTAAAATAAAGATAGATAGATAGATATATCTTCTTTAATTTTGGAAAACAAATCTCCAAATTTGAGGCATTATTCTCTCTCTCAAACATAAACACAAAAGATTACGATTCCAGAATGTGTTCGTTCTCTCTCTCTCTCTCTGTAAATTCCTCTTCAACTTTTGACCTAACGCCTTCTACCCACAATTAATCACTTCCTCTTCAGACATCCAATCTTCCTGTTATTTCTTTCATCGATCATTCTCCTTTTCGTGATTTCCAGCGCTCAAATCGGATCGATTTCACGATTTTGGTGAGCGAATTTCGTTCATGTTCTTTTCGATATCATCTAGTTAAAATCGGATTATTTTTGTTTTGTTATGGTTTTTTTTTCTCGATTATACATAAATGCGAGTAGTTTTGTTCACGTAGTTGAAGAATTTGGGATTCATTATATGGAAAAGGTGGGTGCAAGCTGAATAATTATTGAAGTTTCGCCGATTTAACCGAGACTGTGTTTGAATGTATATGCATTGGGGCTATTTGATTTGTTTGACTCGGGAAGTTGACCTGAATTGACCATACTGTTTTTAGTTCTAAAGCGCTTTTCTTGTGGTCGTTTTGCTTTATTATTGTTTGAATCTGGTATTTTCTTTTTCTATCTTAGTTGCTAGAAAAGTGTATGTGGCTAGAAATTTTCTTTACAGAAGTTCTTTTAGAAAGAGGAAACCATACCTAGGGTGAGATTTTTGCTGTCTTCACATTGAGGCCACTTGGATAAGTTTAGGAGGGGTTTCTCTAGAACATGTTCATAATCCATTTGATATGGATCAGAAAGTAACTTGAAGATAATGTTACTTGAGGTTGGTCATTGGTGCAATGTCTTACAGAGTCACTGTTGTACATTCATAAACATTCACATTGAGTTTTGTGTTTGGGGAAAAACTTTTAATTACCAATTCAACATATAATACTTTTGGGTGGGATGTACTCTTAGGGAAAGTTTTAAGTTCTAGTTTCTTTCTCAAATGTAGAATCTTTTGGTTCTCAATGCGGCCCGATTCGGCTTTATACTCTAGTAGCTCAAAACCACAAGGTGTATGCCCCTGTTTAGCTCTAATTTGAATGGTTAAACATAATATTTCTAGGCCCAAAAAATGTCTTTGCTTTTTTATTTAATTTTTTTTTCTCTTAGGATATCTTTGTCTAATGATGCTTATGCATGCAGATGTTTATATAACATTGGTGTACCTGCAAAATAAGGTATATCTCTATCCAATTCCACATCTCATTTTCCTTGATTTCTGTGACCTAGTGAAGTTATTTTCCCAGATTTCTGTTACTTGATTTTACAATGTTTGGCTATCAGATTGTATCATTGATGCTTCCATGGTCATGATTTAGAAATCTACTTCAAAATCAAGTTTTATTGATTGGGTGAGTCAATTTGAACTCAATTTTTGGGTGCCTGATAACAAGAATGATAGTGTGTCATACATCGGTTGTGAGATTCTGAATTAGGCTAGTTGCTCCTTATAAGCAAAATTACAGCATTCTTCCAATTCAATTGTAACAAGTTCCGTTTTAATTAAAAAGAAAAGCAATGCATGATTTGCTAATCGACTGTGCACCTTAGAAGAATTGTTGACTTTTTCGTCCATGTATTGGATGAACCAGCGCTATAGGCTGTTTCTGTTTTTCTAAATGTGTTTGTACATTTTTTGTGTTGGCAGTGAAGATGGAGGTGCTAATTCAAAAAGAAAATCAAGTGAGTAGATACACGACTAGAGGAATGAATGTTAAACAAAAAGTCTCGACCAGTGCTCTTAGACTTGGAAGAAAGAGAAAGGTCCAAGAGCTCATGGATTCTGAAAAAGGGCATGATCGTGGGTCATCAATGAAAAGGACAAGAACTCCTATCCAGAAAGAAATTTTCAGTGCAGCAACTAAAACTTCTCGTGGTCGGAGCATCGTCCCAAATCACACCAGTTCCGTCAAGAGATGTTTTTCTGGTGAATCTGAAGAGGATGAAGCAGATGTACAAATAAGTAAGGGGTCATTAATACCACAAACGAAAAATTCAATCAAGACAGCAAGAACTTGTGGAATCAAAAGCTTTTATGGGAAATCGAGGTGCTCCTCACGCAAGAAAACTTTTGTGAATGTGAAAAAAGATGCCAGTGACTCTGATGCGGATTATAATGAGGAAGATGATGACTATGATGACTTCACTCTTTATTCATCATGTAGAAGATCAAAACCTACAAAATATAAGGGAAGGCAGGCTAAAGGTTGCAGAGCTTCAAATGAGAAACTATCCTCAAAGAAAAGCAAGGGTGATTCAAACAAGAAAGACATTTCAAATGAAAAGCTATCCGCAACAACTAACAACTGGGAAGAAAACCAAGAGGAAGTGGAACTCATGGACATCAATCAGAGCAAACAAAATGATGTTAATAGTAGCTCACATGATGAACGGATCTCGAGAAGGCGTCGTACTGTTTCTAATAAAAACAAACTTGTTGAAAATGGTTTTTACTATGGGGAATGGGAAGATGAAGATGATGAAGAAGAAAATGAATACACCAATGAAGATGATGAAGAAGAAAACGAGTACGCCAATGAAGATGAAGAAAATGAATACATCAGTGAAGATGGGGTAGTAGAAGAAGATGATGATGCTGGTGATGATGATGATGATGACATTGATGAAGATGAAAATGTATTTTCGACATCAGTGGAACATCATAAATTGAAGGATGCTGAGACAAATGGAAGTTTGAAAGAAAGGAGAGTGGAAAATGATATTGATTTCATAGAAGAGAAAAAACAAATGTCTTTTGTGAAATCTAATCCTAGTAGAAGCAGTAGTTCGAATGATACAAAAATGCTAAGAAGACCAAGGGAATCAGGAGATTGTAGTTCTGCTTCATCAGGTGGCAGTACAAGTACAGCTAACAACATGAAGGTACATATTCTCTCTTTAATCCTCTACACGTGTATATTTGGCAGGGTTTCTCTCATATTCAGCACTATAATCTGACAGGATAAGAAAAATCAAAAGGAGCGTTTGAAGTGCCATCAATGTAAGAGAAATGATAGAAAGATCGTTGTTCCCTGCACTGAATGTAAAAAAACATTATACTGTATCCAGTGCATTAAGCAATGGTAACCCTACCGGCATCCCCCCTTTCAAAGCATTAGTCATTACTGTTTTGACTTTCTTGGTCCTAATGGGACATGATACTGTCTTCCTTGTCAACGGGTTCTATTTCTTGACAGGTATCCTCAATTCTCAGAAGAAGATATTGCAGAATTATGCCCCTTTTGCCGTGGAAACTGCAATTGCAACTTGTGCTTACACTCAAATTTTAAGGTTTGCTCTGTGTTCTGCAAATAGGACTGTGTCATAGAAGCCAAAGGGTCATGTTCTAACCATCTTATTTTGACACTTTCTGATTACCAGATGCCAAACATAGATCTCACTTATGCTGAGAAGTTGCAGCATCTTCACTATCTAATTAACTCACTCTTCCCATTTCTGACACAAATTCGTGAAGAACAACATGAGGAGATAGCCGTAGAAGCGCTTATTCAAGGTAATCATTGAAAAGCAAACCTGGATGACCTCTTTTTTTTTCCATTTGATATTAATTATTTAACTATGTAAAGATGTTACTGTGGTATGCAGGTTTATCTGAGTCTTTAATTACAATAAGGCAGACTAGCTGTCACAACGATGAACGTGTCTATTGGTAAATTCTATTGTAAATATCTCATTATCTCTATATAAGTGAATCGTTTTCATCTATCTTAATTCTGTGCCCATCATTTTCATGGAGCAGCAACCACTGTTCAACATCGATCATTGATCTTCATCGAAGTTGTCCAAAGTGCTCATACGAGCTATGCCTTAGTTGCTGTCGTGAGATACGGAAGAACAATCTTCTTACTCAAAGAAAAGTAGACTTTGGGTACTTTGATAGAGGTTTTGATTATATTCATGGGGGGGACCCGATACAAGATTCATTTCGTGAAAATATCCCAACTTGCCACTGCGAGCCCGTGATTAAATGGGTAGCTGAAGATGATGGGAGTTTGTTTTGTGCTCCAAAAGAAATGGGTGGATGCGGTGACTGTTTATTGGAGCTCAAGCATATCTTACAGAAGGACTGGATTTCAATCTTGGAAGCAAAAGCAAAGGGTATATTGAATAAACTAAGAATCGATCAACCAAGCATTATGTCAAATTCTTTTACAACTGGTGGCAAGAGATATCTCAAAGCTGCCAACAGAGAAGAATCAGATGATAACTACCTGTACTGGCCTGCTTCCGAAGATGTCCTAACTGGCGAGGAGCTTATTCGCTTTCGTAGCCACTGGGCTAGAGGTGAACCAGTAATTGTCAGGAAGGTCTTAGAGCAGGCAACTGGTTTAAGCTGGGAGCCCATGGTTATGTGGCGTGCATTATGTGAGCATGTGGACCCAAATGTCAGTTCGAAGATGTCACAGGTGAAGGCTATAGATTGCTTGGCTGATTGTGAGGTAATTTTGGCTTCTCTTTTGTGGTGGTGTTGCAGTTAGCTATTACTTCTTATTTCAAATGTTCCTTGGCGAGATACTCACTGTTGAAGTATTGACCAATTTAATATCATTTTCTATTACTTCATTTGAAATGGTATCTATGTTGGATATTAATGACCGTAAAACATGCTATTTTGTACTCACGAGTCTTGGCTTTTTGAAATCCATCTTTTTGGAATATGCAGGTTGAAATCAGTACTAGGAAATTTTTTAAAGGTTATATAGAGGGAAGACAATATGTGAATTCCTGGCCGGAGATGCTCAAGCTGAAGGATTGGCCCCCATCTGATAAATTCGAGGACCTTCTACCACGTCATTGTGATGAATTTATTAGTGCATTGCCTTTTCCAGTGTATACTGATCCAAGGGCAGGTTTTCTCAATCTCGCTGTCAAGTTACCACCATGTGTCCTAAAACCTGATCTGGGTCCAAAGACATATATTGCATACGGAATAGCTGAAGAACTGGGAAGAGGGGATTCCGTGACTAAACTTCATTGTGATATGTCAGACGCCGTATGATTTCATATATTCTTTGTCATTCCTAAATATACATAGCATATGTCACCATTAGCATGTATCAGTTTTGATGTATCTATTGTTGCAGGTGAATGTATTGACACACACCGCTGAAGTATCAAGAAGTGATGATCAGAAGTTAGCAATAGGAGAGTTAAAGAGAAGACACAGAGCTCAAGATGAAAGAGAGAGGAGTGGAATATTTTCTAGATGTGTTGATGACTTTTGTGTAAAGAAAGATGAATGTACTTCAATGGAGGGGGAAGAGTTTGATCATGTTGTAAGCACAACCAAAGAAGCTGTCAAAAGGAATCAACCAAGTGGAGTTTCATTGGACAAACAATATGCATGTAGTTTGCGTGGGTTTGCTTCACAAGAGGATGCAGAAGAAACAGGTAGTGCTCTTTGGGACATCTTCCGAAGAGCAGACGTGCCAAAGTTACAGGAATACCTAAGGAAGCACTCCAAAGAATTTCGACATACATATTGTTGTCCTGTTGATCAAGTATGTCTGCCTACAATTTGCTAGATGTGTTTTTTTTATACTTCTCATATTGCTTATTTCTTTAAATTTTGACAAGTAACGAATGGTTATCAGCTAATATATACTTCACAAATTTTAAATTTTTTGGCGTAACCCTCGAGGCTTGAGTGGTCTTGTGCAGGTTTATCACCCAATTCATGATCAAACATTTTACTTGACATTTGAGCATAAAAGGAGGCTAAAAGAGGAATATGGTTAGTGGTTACCAATTTTGCTTCCATCATATATGTATATATCCATAAAATGTAACTAATGAGATTATTGTAAATCTTTAGGTATAGAACCGTGGACATTTGAACAAAGGCTGGGAGAGGCAGTTTTTATTCCTGCAGGATGTCCACACCAAGTGCGAAATCTCAAGGTAAAGTTTCTCTTTCCCTTCCATTTTCTATAACCCGTTCCCTTCCCTCTCCCAGTCACCTCTCTCTCTCTCTCATGCATTAGTTCATAAATTATTTGCCTAATTGCTGTGTGTGACGAAGGCAACCGTTTTTTAGGATAAGGAATCTAGTACAATTATGAGCATTCACATGGGGTGAACACATCATGCCTGTCATGAAATCCTGAATATGTAGGAACTAGAAATATGATGCTAAGAGCATGATGATGTGTAGGCTTGTATACTATTAGAAAGATACAAGCAAGTCAGGTTCTAGGTGTTCTTATTCGGTTTCTCTCAGAAGTTGGTTGGCGTACATCTTTGTCTCTTGGAGTCTTGTATATATTGGTCGGTTATCCTTTGCTATTTGCTTTATTGCCATTTTTTTCTCTCTCACGCTTCTCTCAAAATCTCATTCTTGAATGGCATGATCCGAGTGCTCTGTGTGGTAATCTGTCGAGCACCTGTATTGTATTGGCTGTCTCTGGAGCTGTCACTATGCCTAAAACATTGATGTTGTGTTAACTCTTTAGTCTTTAATTTGATGACTGATAACACCATGAACATTTGTTATATTCATTCTGACAAGTTATTTCTGGTGTCCTAGGATATTGATTTCTTGTTCATAACTCATAAAATATTCAAAGTCTGCTTCTAATCAACTTAGAAGTATCCAAGACTCTGAAATGCACTTGGGGTTTTGCAATTTTCTTAAGTTTGTATACCTTAGCTGCCCTTGTTGTTCTCTTAATTATCTGCGCTTGTTTTGTCAGCGGTGCATCATCTTTGTTTTTTTATTTGATAGTTTATATTGGTATTTGTTCCCAAGAAATCAAGTAGAAGCACTCTAGACCTCATGCCTGTTCTTCTAGAACTCTTTACATGCCCTGTAGCTGCTGACGTAGTGGTTCTGTGTTAACGAAGTTGACTACTTTAGTCTTAAATTTGAATATTAATTTAGGCTTGTATATTGCAAGCTTCAATATATCTGTAGTTAATGATTAATAGGAAAAAAGGGTTCATGTTGGATAAGTGTTTTGATGCACGTTCTTACACCGATGGAGGTCCAATGATGTCCACACGTGGACTTCCACAAAATGTTTTCTCTTTATCCAGTAAATTTAATCCAAATACAGTTTGTTAAAGGTGAACATAGTGTCATAATTTAACGCATTTATAGTTAACCCAAGGTCTATCTAATGTTGTGCAACCTTTCCACACCTACAAAGGTCGTTGGCATCAAATTTTTACATGAACTTATCAAAAAGATCTCCATCATAAGTAATGTCAACTGGATACATTTGTTGTTGGTGTAGGTTAAGATTTTGTATGTATTATATTGCTCTTGATGTTAAACAATTACATATAAAGAGCATAATATTCGAACGTTTGTTGGGATTCTTTTAGACAATGTTTAAGCATAATAAATTGAGAGTGATTGAAAAATAGTAATGTTTGTCTGAATAGATTGGACTGAGATAGTACTGTTTATGTTATTAGTGGTTGGGAAGTTGAGCATGATGATGATGGGGTTCATGTATTGGTTAAATGAGGGATTCTGATGTGCTTGTTAGGGGCCTAATCATCTTCATGCAAACATAAGATCTGGAAATGGGAAATGAGGGCTAGAATGATCAATAGGCATGCCAATTTCCATCAGTTTCATGGTGTTGACATCATTCCCTCCTCTCCTTTCCTACACAAGATTCTCCGTAGTGCACCCATGCTCTTCTAATATTAAAATGACATGGAAGCTTCTAAACCATCTAAAGCTAATAGTTTTTATCTATGCTTAATAAAAAACAATTTCTTGACCTTTGTGATCCTACATACATTTCATCAACAAAAACGATTCAACATTTTGGTATCTAGCCATCTCTTCAATACCCTCTTATCAATGAAGAGTCGAGGCAAACAAAAGCAAATCTTGTGCTCAAATTAAGTACAATCAGAAATGCCTAGTGAAGAGTTGCACAAGGTAACTTATGATGAGGAGTGAAAAAGGTTTGATTTTATAGGAAGTAAAGCCAAGTAGTACGAGAATAATCATCAACAAAAGTAACGAAATACTTAAATCCAAGTTTTGAAGTGACCGGACATGGTCCCCAAACATCAGAATGGACTAACTCAAATGGGGACGAGGCCTGCTTATTATAGACTCTAGGACTTAAATGAATACGTTGATGTTTCGCAAACTGACAAGACTCACACTGTAGAGAAGGTAAATAAGAAAACTCAGGACACAACTTCTTCAAATTCTGTAAAGAAGGATGACCTAATCGACAATGAACTTTAAGCGGAGACGATGAGTTGGAACAAGTCAAAGAGTAAGGTATTTGATGTTCAAATATGTATAGGCCGTCGGTTTCCCGTCCTCTACCAATAATCCTCTTCGTCGACAGATCTTGAAAGACACAAAAATCAGGAAAGAATGAGACACAACAATTTAAAGCATGGGTAATTTTGCTGACTGATAACAAATTGAACGAGAATTTGGGTAGGCTCAGTACGGAAGATAACGAAACAGATGAGGTAAGATCGATGGTGCCAGAACCAAGGACAGGTGGGGTAGACCCATCAACAATTGTGACATGTGATGGAGACGTGTGTTTATTGAAATTAGAGAAGATAGTGGGATTAGCTGTCATGTGATCTGAAGATCCTGAATCAATAACCCATTTGGAGGCAGAAGATAATAGACATGTACTAGAGTTACCTGTCTCAACAAATGCAGCAGTCGGAGCAGTGAAATTCTCAGTCCCTAAAAGTCGAGCATATTCTTCCGTGGGTATAGTAACAGTACTATCTGAGGCAGATGCCACATGTGCTGATGAGCTCCTTGGATGTCTAGCATTTACTGGAAGTATCTCGGGTACTCCTGGACCATTGTTACTACCAGATGGTTTGTCTTCTCCAGTCATCTTCCAATGAATCACGAACCATAAAGTCGAAGTTGGACAAAGAAGGCACTCACAGGGTGCCAGAAAACCGACGAACAAAAACGAAAACGAACAGCGCACTCACAGGGTGCTAGAAGACGAACAGAGATGAAAAAAAGGGGAAAATCTTCGATCTAGACAAAACGTACCAAACGAACTTCGATCCAGGAAAAAAAAACGCACCAAAATCTTCGGAAATTACTGTCCATGCCGGAGTTATTGTTCACACAGGAGTCTGTAAGTTGCCTTGTGATGGCAGAAAGTGGGACGACTGCTATTAGGGTTTTGGGAGCGGCGGCTCTGATACCATGTAATCAGAGATTATATTATTGATTTTCTTATGAATACAATGAAAGAGTACAATGATATATATAGGCAAGAAAGCTAGGAAAAAAAGGAAACCCTAAAAGAGAAAACCCTAAGGGCCCACGAGCTAATTGGGCCAATATAAAGTAATTACATATTTTACATTCTAACAATTACTATAGTGTGTTGGTTTTAAGATGCTCTCATCTTTGGAATATGAAACAAGCTTAGGAATTCATAGGCTGTTTTGCAAGTATTTAAAAGCATCCATAGTGCATATTTTGGTGTACAAGTTTTTCATAAAGAGTATTGTCTTCCTTCTTGAAGCTTTCTTGCAAAGCACTCTATCTTCACTTATTAACTAACACCAACATTAGAAGTATCGTGTCATGAATGAAAGTCCTTACCCATCCCTTCCCATCATCGGAAAGATTACGCATCATTTTTAGCGCCAAGTATTCTAATATACTCTCATCTTGGATGGACTAATTCCTATTTGTATAACATCTTAGATGCTTTCTTCTTGGATACAATACTCATCTTGGATGTAAGTCATGTGTTAAATATTATAACCTATGGTTTACCAAGTTAAAATAAAAAAATCATGTGGCAAACATCATATTCACCATTCATAAATCATGAACGCATACTTTAAATCATCCAACATGCATTAAAGAACATAACGAGATTAGGCATAGAAATGGGCCCCGACCCGTCGGGGAACCCGGTACACCCGCCCCGATCGGGGACTGGGACGGGGATCCCCGTTTGTCTCAAACCGGGGACGGGGACGGGTACACCCGCCCCGATCGGGGACTGGGACGGGGATCCCCGTTTGTCTCAAACCGGGGACAGGGACGGGTATAACACTCCCCGCCCCGCCACGTTAATTAATATATATTATTAATTTCAACTAAATTAGTAATTCATAATTTCCTATTTCTTAACTAGGTTTTGAATCTAAAAATTGTTATTTTTTTTTGGATGTTGATACGTAATATTTTGGATGTCAAGTCAAAATAAAATTACTCGATATGCTTTGGATATTATTCGATATGGTTTTAGATTTTACTCTATATGTTTTGGTACGTGTGACATTAAGTTTTTTTTTTTTGTATTAAATTGAATTTATTTTGGTTTTGGGTTAGTAATTATGATATGACGTTGTGAATTTTTTGTATTAAATTAAATTCCTTTTGATTTTGAGTTTATTAAGAATATGTGCGATTTAAACATGTACGACTTCACACATATTTGATTTAAAATAGCTTCCATAATCGGGAAAAAAAAATCCCCGTTTTGTGTTGGGGATGGGGACGGGGACACATATGAAGGATCGGGGACGGGGATGCAAAAATCCCCGTTTCCTAGCAACGTACAACTTTCTCAAAGTAAACTTCAAACACCTTCTTGATGTCCTTGAAGGAGTTGCTTAAAAGGCAAAACTTCAAACATTGTGATGTCAATATGAGCTTTGTAACTCTACCCTAATGTACAAGGCAAGTTCTTGCTATGACAAACCAAGGAGAAGAACATACATAAAGCGCATAGCTCAAACATTGTGATGTCAAAAGATCTTGTGATTATTGATAACAAATTTTGTGTTTATCAAGGTGACGGTTGAAGAAGCTCATGAGTTATCCGAGGTGATTGTTATCCATCTAACATCCTGCAAGCATATGAACAACCATTTAATTGAAAATGCATCAAAAAAATATTGTGCAAGGCAAGTTTATCATGGTGACAATTGAAGAAACTCAAGAGTTATCCAAGACGTTTGTTATCCATCTAGCATGTTGCAAGCTTATGGACAACCCATGATTGGAAGTGTGCCAAGAAATAGTGTACAAGAGAAGTTCTTGTATTGACAAATCAAGGAGAAGAACATGCAAATAAGCACATAGCGGAAAAGAGCATGTGATCATTGATATCACATTTGAAGTTTATCATGGTGACAATTGAAGAAGGTCATGAGTCATCAAAGATGATTATTATATGTTTACCATGTTGGAACTTATGGACAACGCATGAATTGGAAGTGCGTTAAGTTATGCTATACAAGACAAGTTCTTGTTTGACAAGTCAAGGAGAATAACATGCAAATATGCACATCGCGGAAAAGAGCTTGTGATCATTCATAGCACATTATCCACTATGCAGTTAATAGCAGTGCAATAGCAGATTGCGGACATCAGAGGAATATCGGTTCTAAAATAGCAGTGGTTCATAGCGGTGCTATTCATCGCCATTTTGTCCCTAAATAGCGGTCCGCTAAACCGCAATTTTTTGGCCGTTTTTGTGCTTGGGGCTTTAGTTTTTTAGTACATAGTGGGCTTTTGGTTTAGTATTTGTTGGGCTTCTTTTAGTTTTAGTTGGCCTAACATAAGGCTTAAAGCAACAGACTCTTTTAGACTTTTATTTGACCTAATCTAAATTGTCCCTTTCATCCAAGGCTACAAGCTTACACTCATCAGAGATCAAACTCCCTCACTTGGTTTCTTCCAAGCTTCAATTGTAGTATTGCACTAGGTCATTGGGCTTCAACCCACATGACAATTGCATCGGCTTCCATCTGAGTTCAACTTTCATTTGAACTTTTGTTAACATAATGGAATTGAATTATGCGGGCTTACCCAAGGAGTGGAAGATTCGTGCATTTCATAGAATTTGGGCGATTTTGGAGGAATTGAATTCTATGTTGCCGGGGGCGGACCTACCAAGTGGGTAGGGTTTATTTTGCATGGGCTACCGCTCAATGGTCTCATCGCAACGGAAAGAAACTTAGGGGCCTTGAAGGTGGACACACATAATTTTGAGGGGTGCCCTTAAAAGTTTCAAAACCAAACTTATAACAACAATCCAAAGTGGCTGAGAGATAGTTGGGGTAATGTTTTCCCTTTGAAGAGGCCTCTGATTCGATTACCATAGCAAAAATTTAGTTTTTCACCTTCTAAATTTCAGTTTCTAGTACTTCGGTGAGAAAAATGAAGGAAAGCAACAACGGTCGAACCCACAACCTTCCCTAACAAAAGAGAGCAAGAGAAATTAATACCTGGTATATTTCAGTTTCTAGTATTTCTGGTATTTCTGATAAATTAATTGAAATTTTCAGGGTTGCAACCCTCCCTTGTCCCCGTTAAGCCACCCCAAACAAATTAATACCAGAAATACCTAGAAATAATCCAATCCTCTCTCTTTGTCTCTCTCAAACAGATAAATTTATCCAAACATACAACTTAACCCATACGAAGCTTAAATGTAAAAAGAAAAGTAAACATCCCCTTGGACTTCTTTTGTTGCTCCAGCTACGTGGGGCATGCTTTCATGGCCAACAAACCAATGACTTGGGACGAATTTGTGATCTGTACTTGATGCTTTCATAGTTGTACTCTTATAATTAAATTACCTTAATTCTTTATAAGTTGGTGGAAAACCCCATGAAGATCCATAATTCTCACAGAAGTTCTCGTTTCGTGCTTCTTTTTTCTTGTAGTCATGTACCAAAGTTGCCGTGGACTTTGTTTCTCCAGAGAACATAAAAGAATGCATCCGACTAACAGAAGAGTTCCGTAAGCTGCCCATAAATCACAGAGCCAGAGAAGACAAGCTAGAGGTAGCATAAATACCATTTATTTTCTTTATGTTGTTAGTTCATCATGTAAAAAAAATCAAGAAACATGGTATTTTTTTGTTCTGCAGATAAAGAAAATGATCCTGCATGCTATGCACCAAGCCGTTACTGATTATGAGGAGTTAAATGACTGCCCAGAAAATGTAAGGTAACGGGTATTAGTAACGGCAGTGTCCTATGCCACCCCCCACCCAGCTAATTGGTAGTATAGTTATAATGTGGGTTTTGAGTAGAACATCTGCTGTAAATGTTTACCAGCATTCTTCAGAACTTTTCGTTTTCTGGATTATATGCTGTTTGTGGTGTTATTACGTTAAAAAGGCGTGGCGTGAGGTTTGGATGGGAATGGAGAATACCCTTTTCAGTTTTCAGGTTTCCGAGTCTGTGTGAGCATTTTCATCCTTTTTATGCTGAATTTAGTCACGCTTGGTGCCTAACGTCAAAAAGCTACTAGAAAAAATGGTGAAAATATATGCTGCTTTGTTGAAAATGATGGGTCACATCTTTACTGTGCAAAGAAAAGCCATACCATCATTTTCAACAAATTTGATTGATTTGTTGTATCATGTTAGAACACTTTATAATACAACCGAGGCAAATGTATGTTCATTTTGTTGGTCGGTAACCGAAAGGTTGCAAAACTTTTAGTATTTTGCAATGTAGTTTGTGATATGAAAAACTTACTTGCTGCTCTTAACATCAAGTATGTTGGCAGCATTCGGATGTCGATCCATTTGCATATTGTCCTCAATTTCCCTGATATTTCATCATTTTGGTGAAGAGTGACATTAAAAAATGAATTAAATAAATTTATAACGTTTATTCACATGAAGATGAGAACAAAACAGTTAGTTTAGTGTTTGGTAATACATAATAGAACAAATAAAAAGTTGTTTATATATTTTGATTAATTACATAAATTAATTAGAATCATATAAAATAATATTTTGAGGATAGTAATGAAAGTTTAAAGAGTATAAAATACCATAAATACAATTTATAGAAGAGAATTATGTTTTATTTTAAAGTTATATTAGTAAAACATCAATATAACATAACAGACCTTATATGGAATTTTTAAATAATAAATACACTTGATGATGAATAATACTAAGTAATTGATAAGTTTTAATAAACTAACAAATGCACAAATGCATAGGCTACCAGGGTTTATCCATTTTTTTGAGGTTTTTCCTTGAACCTCCCCTCTTTCTCTCTCTCTATATATATATATAAGTTGCCCTGCCGATGACAACAGATTCAATAAGAATGAAACTCCTAACCTTAAATCATAGAACCTGGGATGATTTCCAAGAATCCGAAGTTGGAGCGGGGAAAAAAATTCCTAGTGGGTAGGGAAGCTGCCCATCCGTTATAGTTGCTTCAAAAAGATATATATACATATAGTGGAAGGATATTTTGCAACCCTGAAAAAGGTTGCAACCCTTGCAACCCACATCTTAACCGTTGGATTCATGATCGACGGTTATTTTATTTTTATTTTTTTGTTTTTTTTAATTAAAAATATTGGGCCCCATATCTATTGTAACCGCCGATCATGAATCCGACGGTTAAGATGTGGGTTGCAACCTTTTACTAGGGTTGCAAAATATCCAACCCCTATATATATATATATATATATATATGGCTTAGGATCGTGTGAGAAGTTGAGTTAACGGTGAGAAGTGGATCTGAACCGTTGATCTCTTTTAATCTCAAGTTCTCCTATGAATTACGGCTTAAAAGGGAATTGATATGGTGCATCTCGATGCATCTTATCTCGGTGCATCTCATCCTAATGTGTGTACA
Organism: Arctium minus; assembly: GCA_954870635.1. Lineage (NCBI taxonomy): Eukaryota > Viridiplantae > Streptophyta > Magnoliopsida > Asterales > Asteraceae > Arctium > Arctium minus. The sequence goes on along the minus strand of OX941088.1, from coordinate 89,421,744 downwards.
TTTCTCATCCAACGGTTGATAACCACTTCTCACCATTAACTCAACTTCTCACCGGAACCCAACCCTATATAGGTTTTGGTTCTGGTGAGAAGTTGAAGTTAACGTGAGAAGTGGTTATCAACCGTTGGATGAGAAATGAGTGCACATTAGGAAGAGATGCACCGATACAAGATGCACCACGATGTACCAGATCAATTTCCTTCTAAGCCGCAATTCATGGGAGGAGGACATTTAATTAAACGTGCTCACTATTAACTCAACTTCTCACACGCAAAGGATCGTGTGAGAAGCTGAGGTTAACGTGAGAAGTGGATCTGAACCGTTGATCACTTTTAATCTCATGCCTTCCCATGAATTACGCCTTAGAAGGGAATTGATCATGTGCATCTCAATGCATCCATTTTTCATCCAACGGTTGATAACCACTTCTCACATTCTCATGTTAATTTCAACTTCTCACCCAAACCCAACCCTATATATATGTGTGTGTGTGTATATATATATAGAGAGAGAGAGAGGCGTTCAAATGCAACCTATTTACATGATGTAACCCCTTTATCCACCACTCATTTTATGTAATTAAGAAAAAAGGAAAAAAACTGAAAATAAATGAGTGGTGGATAGAGGGGTTGCATCATGTAAAAATGTTGAGTTAACGATGAGAAGCGTGAGAAGTGCATTTGAACCGTTGATCTCTTTTAATCTCAACCCCTCCCATGAATTACGACTTAGAAGAGAGTTGATCTAGTGCATCTCAGTGCATCTCATCCTAATGTGCATTCATTTCTCATCCAACGGTTGATAACCACTTCTCATGCTTCTCACCGTTAACTCAACTTCTCACTGAAACCCAACCCTATATATATATATATATATATATATATATAGGGTGCATTTCTTTTGCAACCCAAACAATTTGTACAAACTATGCAAACCAATCTTAGTCGTTCATCAAGTCTAATGAATATATGATTTTATTATGTTTCCTAATTTAAAATCATGAATAAACTTAACATTTCCTAATTTAAAATCATGATTATAATGAATAAATTTAACATTTTCCATATATATTACAATCATTATTAATGAATCATAATCATTATCCATAAATATATCTATTATTTCCTAATATAGTGGTTTGCATAGTTTGTACAAATTGCTTGAGTTGCAAAAGAAACGCACCCTATATATATATAAAGGTTTAAACGAGAAAAGAGTCAAAATAAGAAAACACGAAAGTGGCCAAATCATGTGTAAAATTACATATGATTGTACACTAATGGTCAATGCAAAAGTGAGCGGGCAACCTGAGCCGCAACCTCGGCCAAAGTCGTGTAAATCACTTGTGATTTTACACGTTATTTTAGTGTAAAAATCACATGTGATTTAGCCGTTCTCATGTTCTCTTATTTAATTACTGTTCTATTTTGAACTCTTCGATCTCTCTCTCTCTCTCTCTTTATATATATGGAAGAATTCAAATAAGAACACTTGTGACTTACGTAAATGCAAGAACACTTGTAAACTTGCCATTCTGTTTTAATTCGTAGTTGTTTTAGAAGGATTGATGAGGGAAAAGTAAAATATTAAATAAATATTCACCGTGTTTGAGATTTGTAAAGTTTGTAATAATTACATTCTTTGTATTTGAAACTTTATCTCTATCTATCTCTCTTCCTTTCTCTTACTTTCTCTTTTTTTTTCTCTCCCTCTATATATATGACAAATCAAATACAAATCGTATAAATGTTACACATCATATAAATCAATCTTGACCCTTGATTTTATGTATTTTGAAAATTTTAAGTAGATATCAAATCAGTTGCAGATAAAATTGAGAGTAAATTTCGGAACCGATTTAATCTACACGTTGACCTTGATTTGATAATTTGTACGAATAGTTGAGATTGGTTTGTAAGACGTGTAACATTTATATTGTTTGTATTTGATTTCTCTCTCTCTCTCTCTCTCTTTCTCTCTATGTCCGGTTGTTCTACAAACCCGTGAAATCTAACAAACCGAACAAACCACATTCAATCAATCGTAATTTTTTTTTTTCATTTTTTCTTAATTATGAGTGTCGATTAGCTAATAATATATGAAACAATTTCATCAAGAATATATAAGGGTTGATTAATAAAAAATATATGAAAAAATTTTCATCAAAATGGGAAATAGATGAAACAATTTCATTATTACATATAAACAAAAATATATGAAATAATTTCATCAAAAAAATAATTATATGAAACAAATTCATCATATTAAACATTTTCATGAAACAATTTTATTCGATTAAACAATGAAAACGATAGTTTGTTAGATTTCACTAGTTTGTAAAAAAAAATCTTAGATTTTCCCCGGTTAGGTTCCAAGGAAAATCGTAAAAAAAATAAAAAAAAACTAAGAACACATCTAATAACCATTCATCTATAAATGATGCACATATGTATACAAGTAATTTATCCAGAGCATATGTATGCATCTGGATGATGAGATAAAAGATCATCTTTCATAATAATAAAAATATGATAAATCAAAATCAAAAGATGAAAAGATTAACCAACCTTTTGTGATCGCCATGGAAGAATATTTGAGATCAATTCCTCTTTCATTCATCCAAAAACAAAAACCACAAATTCGATTTCAAGATCTCACGTCACAAACCCCCTTCTTTCTCTTCCTTGTTGTGGGGGCTATTTATATTGGGGATGGATCTAGGGTTTCCATACTTGGATGTGAAATTACGTAAATACCCCTTCTTTTTATTGGTGGGCCATGGGCCCTTCCGATTCCTGTAAACAAATAAAATCCCTTTTTTTAAGAAAGAGAGAGAAAAAAAATCCCTTAAAAAACCAATTGGAACAATTAATGACCAATACATTTCATATTATACTAGGCATATACCCGCGCGATGCAGCGGAATGTAAGTAAAGAGCGAACAATTAATGTATTTCCTTATATACATTTCATCAATAATCAACCATGACCTAAGAATCACAACTTATGAAACCTAAACCCATAAAGATATTCAATAATTAGTTTATATTACAATTATTGACGAAAAAATTATAATGATATTATTTATAATAAAAATGAAACGTATTTTACGATTATGTATTTTTAACGTGCTAACGGTGGAAAAAAAAATAAAACGTATGGATAGAAAAACAAATTATTTCGTAGATATTCATGATATTTAATAGTACGGTTAAATTAAAAAATATTCAATATTGAGTTCGTTTTGAAGATATTGAGGAGACGCTTATAATGATATAATTTGTAGAAAAATGAACGTATTTTTTCATTGCATTTTTGTTAATATATGATTATTTGTGTTAATATGATAATGCTGTAAAATAAAAAATGAAAAAATAAGGGATATAAAGTAAATTAAATAAGTAATTGTAAATGTGATAAATGTAACATTGTAAGGGTGATAAATGTAATTGTACAAAAGTTTGTACAATAACCGTTTTAGTTTTTTCATTATATAGTATAAATTCTGATATTTAATAGTACGGTTAAATTAAAAAATATTTGATATTGGGCTCGTTTTGAAGGTATTGACGAGACGATTATAATGATATAATTTGTAAAAAAAGGAACGCATTTTTTCATTGCATTTTTGTTCATATACGATTATTTATGTTAATATGATAACGGTGTAAAATGAAAAATGAAAAAGTTAGGGATATAAAATAAATTAAATAAGTAATTGTAAGGGTGATAAATATAACATTATAAGGGTAGTAAATGTTATTGCACAAAAGATTAAGGGTGGTAAATGTTATTGTACAAAAGATTATAACCGTTTTAGAATTTTCATTATATAGTATAGATAGAGTAAATTACGTTTTTAGCCCCTGTGGTTTATTAAAAATTGTGAATTTTGTCTTTATGGTTTTGAAATTTCAGTTTTCGTCCATATGGTTTGCAATTCATTTCTATTTTCGTCCCTGAGGTCAAAACACTATTTTTAAGAAATGAATTGTAAACCATATGGATGAAAAAACAATAAAAATTAAACCATAATAATGAAAAAGATAAAGAATTATAAACCATAAGGATTAAAATCGTAATTTCAAAACCATAAAGATGAAAATAGAAATTCTCAACATACCACAGAGACTAAAAACGTAATTTACTCTATTATATATTACTCTATCTGTCTCAAAATAGATATCCACAATTAAAATGACATATAATTTTAGCCATACATAATTATTATATTTTTTTCTTAACCAAGTGATATATTTAGGCCACTGAGTTTATCAGAGCTGATTTCTTGCAGTCACAATTTATCGGGATTAATCTGGGCATAACTTAGGACACCCTTAAAAATGATATATTTACCTTATTTAATTTTTCTTTTCATAATTTTTAAAATTTGTGCATTAATTAAGTGTAAAAATTTGAGAAATATGGACAGTTATTTTGAGGTGGATGAAGTAACTGTTTAGTTAGAGATTTTTTCTATTAATAAATTTTAAGAATTGATTGTCTCAATATATTTTATATAATTATCTATATCTATAGTATATTATAAACATTTGACAAAGTCTTAAAAACCATTTTTATGCATCAAGTGTATTGTTAATTGATACATATACCATATTACTTAAAATTCAAGATTCAAGATAATGGTGTATGAGTATAATATTTTACAGATGGATGTTTAAATTCATATAACTAACTGATAATCATAATAAAAGACAAAATAAAATTTTCATTTTAAATATAAAGAATCTAAAATATAATTAGGATATGTATTGGATTCTAATATAATACTTGACTAGAAGCGTACTCGCGCAATGCAGCGAGATACATCACGATTTTAATGTTTATTTTTATTTTTTGTTTTTTATTGATTTACAGTACGATTTTGGATGATTTTTATTGAGTGATAATGGTTTTTTTATATATAAATTTGTTTAATTTAGGTTTAACAGTATAATGTTTTTTATATAAAAAAATTAAGTAGTTTGTTAAAATTCATTAATTATCTTATATATTTTAAATTTTTTATATTTAAATTGAGATGTTTATCCTGTTTTGATTATGTTTATCATAATTCAAATTTCATAATTTTAGGATTTGGGGATTAGAGATAAGGATTTTGGGGGATAATGATGAAATTTATTAATTAGGGTTAAAATCATTTAAAAGTAGTACATATTGCTTCATTAATTATTTTTTAAGAGATTTTAAGTAGATTAACATTAAATAATAGTACATAATGCTTAATACATCACGATTTTAATGTTTATTTTTATTTTTTGTTTTTTATTGATTTACAGTACGATTTTGGATGGTTTTTATTGAGTGATAATGATTTTTTTATATATAAATTTGTTTAATTTAGGCTTAACAATATAATGTTTTTTATATAAAAAAAATTAAATAGTTTGTTAAAATTCATTAATTATCCTATAAATTTTAAATTTTTTATATTTAAATTGAAATGTTTATCCTGTTTTGATTATGTTTATCAAAATTCAAATTTCATAATTTTAGGGTTTGGGGATTAGAGATAAGAATTTTGGGGGATAAGAATGAAATATATTAATTAGGGTTAAAAGCTTTACAGGTAGTACATTAGGCATTAGTAGTTATTTTTAAGAGATTTTAAGTAGATAACTTTAAATGATAGTACAAAAAGCTTAGTGAGTTGTAATTAAGAGTTTTTTATGCCATCTTTATAATATAGTATAGATTATTATCTTTATAGAAAAATATTATATTATTAAACCTAAAATAAATTACATCGTTATTAAACCTAAATTAAATTATAATAAATAAAAGGAGTTAATCACTAACTTACCCATTTTCACTAAGGGTTTTCTTATTATAATATTCTCCAACAGATTTGCTATTTTAGAGATTTTAAAACAACTTATATTATTATAATATTATCTAATTTATCATCCCAATACACTTTAAAAAAATCTTAAAATAAAATTTTAAAAATTGAATCTCATTGGTGAGATTGAATAAAATAATCATTTATCTCTCCTACCAAGTTCCACCAAAACATGTTTATTTTAGATGTTATTGTATCTATCACTACAAAGCATAAAAATGTACAAAAAAAAAAACAGAAATCACCACTATGTAGAACTCGCAAAATATGAAACTAAAAAAAAAACACATATTTTATAAAAAAATCTACATATTGGGGATAGATTAGTGATTCCGACCTGGTTATTTGCGCTCAAAAGTGTGGATTTGATGCTGAAATCACCCTTAACTGAAATAATCGACTTTTGAGAGAATTTTATGTTAGATAGAAGTTAGAGAGAGAGAGGTTTGACCATCTTTGAAATTTTTTTGTGTTTATATAGTAGGGACCTCCTATCTAAAAGTTTGGGTATTTTTTTTTGTTAATTAAGAGCATTTCCGGTGTAAGATTCTTAGAGCATCTTTAATGCAAGGTTTTTATAAGCAAAAAGTGCAATGACTTGTATGAATTAGCATTGTGAAGAGTTCTTATAAGAACCCAAACCCCTTTAGGTTCTTAAATAAGAACCTTGATTCTTACCATAAAATTTGTGATATGTGACATTTTCTTTATTTTTTTATTTTATTTTATTGACTTTATAATAATTATTAATTATTAATAACAAAAAGAGGTTCTTATAAGAACTATCATTGTAGACATTTATATGAGTTCTTATTTTGATGAGTTGAAAGTGAGGTGACAACAAAAAGTGTAAAAAGAAGGTTCTTATAAGAACCTCCATTGGAGATGCTCTTATAGGGGTGCTCAAAATATCGACCAACTCGATCAACCCAACCCGACCAACCCGGGAAAAAAAATCAACCCGAGGTAACCCGACATATAATCGATACAAAAGTAGGACAACCTGAATCTATTTGGTTGATATTGGGTTAGGCTCAAAGTAACCCGACCAACCTGATAACCCGATAAACGTTTTAACGACTTTTCTAAAATTATTAATATTTCTCTTTAATATATATATAAGTTACCAAAAACAACTCGACAATGACGATCAATGGAACTCATAAGAGAACATTAATGGAAAGTTATATGTAATACATAAAATTTGATAAACTCGTATATTCTTTATTTCCTCATTTTTATGTTTTCAATATTGTTTTTAGTTTGTTTAAACACAACCCGACTAACCCGAACGGATTGGGTTGGGTTGCACTTTTGTTTAGGTTGGGTTGGGTTGAAAATTCTTAAACCGCCAACAATAGAGATTGGGTTGTTGAAATGTCATCAACCCGATAAACCCAACCCGTGAGCACCCTTATGCTCTTACAAGCAAAAAATGAAGTGACTTATAATTGTGGAGAGTTCTTATAAGAAACCCATTTTTTAAGGTTCTTAAATAAGTGTCTTGGTTTTTACCTTGATGTTCGTGTGAAGCGACATTTTTGCTAGTTTATTTTTTTTGTTTGACTTTAAATTAAATATTTATTTATAAATAATAAGTATTGAAGTAGAAAAAATACATGAGACCTACAAAAAAGAGGTTCTTATAAGAATTACCATCGTAGATTTTTATGTGAGTTCTTATTTTATTGAGTTGGAAATGAGGTGACAACAAAAGTGAAAAAAAGTAAGAACCTCAATCGGAGATGCTCTTAGGGAAAAAAACATTGAAGTTGCTGTGAAAATGTGGTATATTAGTGACTAACCCAAAAAGAAAAATGAATTAAACAAATTATAAAAAAAACGAGAAATTTTAAATTATTAATTTGATAATAATATCGATATACTTTTTTTTTAATTTATCGGGTCTTTAAATTTATATTTATTTAAACATAAAAATATTATCTCTTTCTTAAAACCACACAAAACCCTATTATAAAATTGACAAAAACAAAAAAATAAAAGAAAACATTAAAATCGAAATGTTTCTAGCTACATTGTGCAAGTCCACTTCTAATATTATTTTAATACACGGAGTTTTAAATGAAAACTTTAAAAATTAAGAACTAATTTCAATCATCAGATGGATTTAACTAGGGGTGTGCAGAAACTCAACCGGTCCAATACGAACCGACCGATCCAATTAGAACCTATCGACAATAATTGGATATCCACTTGTAATTGGATCAGATCGGATCGAATCACATTGAAAATCTCAACATTCAATTTGGATCGTTCGGTTCTAAGATGGTAGTTTAGAACCGACCAACATCCAATTACCCATCCAATAACATCAAACTATCATCAAATTAATTTGTTTTCAATTTGCTTAATTTTAAATTTGTTTTGTGTTGTTTTTGAATTTTTAGTTTCACTTGTGTTGGTTTTAACACAAATTAAAAGTGATTAATCAATTTGTTCATTGTTAGAAAATTGGATTAAATTAACACATTGAATGGATCTGATCCGATTGGAAGTCGGATGGATCCAATCCGATCCAATGGATATCCAATAAGAACATCCAATGGATATCCAATCCAATCCAATGGATATCCAATAAGAATATTCGATGGATAGAACCGAACCGATCAAATCATTCATTGGGATCGGTTCGGTTCCCCTCACATCAATTAAATGTCAACCGATGAACAGTCCTAGATTTAACTCAAAGAATGCGAATAACCTACATTTTGAAATTTTATTTTTTAAACTAAAATAGATTATCTCAACATTTTCAACTAAAAATGTAATAAATATAATCAAAATTGAAGTTAAATAAATTATAGAGAAAAGTTCAAATAAACACAATGAGTTTTTACATTTTGAATGATTAAGGTGACGTTTATCGATCTGGCTAAGCGCTTATCGGGTTAATAACTTCTTTGCGTGAGCATAGGAAGGCCTGATAATGTTACGCAGTAAGAGGGAAGGTAAGGATTAAGAGTCTTACCCGGTAAATGAGGATAGTGGCTCTTAACCAATAACCGGTAAACGCTTACCGGGTGATAAACGCTTACCATTAATCAATTTTGATGACCAAAAATGTTACCCGATAAGGTAAATGAGGGTGGCAACTCGTGTCAGGAAACATTTATTAAATGACCATTAAGTCCTTGAACTTTGTAAAAGTGATAAATACATTCTTAAATTTTTTAAAGCCTAAGACACCCAACAAACTTCCACATATTGAACAATTAAATCCCTAGACTTTTTTGGAACCAAGTCCTTATCCTTGTAAAACAAAAAATATATATAATTTCTCTATCGATATACCAAGAGATCAGTAACAAAATACAATAAATCTAAAAAGGAAATGATTATATACCAATTCTACTATCTATTATTTATTTTTTAGATTCAAATGAGAATTGTAAAAGAATCTAATAATTATTTATTTTTTAGATCTAAATGACAATCACAAGATCATAACAAACAACTGTGATTGTCATTTGAATCTGAAAAACAAAGAATAATTAATAAAGATAATGCGTTTTTTCTTTTATTGGTTCGTTGTACTATGCTACTCATTTGTTGATATATAGAAAGAGAAATGTTATATTTCTTTTATTTTAAGTATAAGGATTTATTCATTCAAAAATATGTTCAGAGACTTAACCATTCAAAATATGAAAATTTGTTTTGTTTTTCTTTTTTAAATTTATTAAGTTTAATGATTTATTTATTCAATTTCAATACGTCCAAAGATTTATTTGTTAAAAAGATGTTTAGGGATTTAGATTCGTTGGGTTTTTTTGAACTTTTCTATAAATTATACAAAAAAGAGAATTTTGTTTTCTTTAATTTGATAGCCATATTTTAATACTTTTTTCCTCTGTTTTTTCGTGTTCTCATGTTCTTAACCTTTTACCTTTCTAATTTTGAACTTTTCCTCTACTCTAACATTATATACTCCATCCGACCCAAAATAAATGTTCACAATGAAAAAAAGGTACATAGATTTAAAATTGTGTAATTATTATACTTTTTAATTAACTAAATGAAAATTTTACCCTTGATAACAGTGAGAGAAATCTTCACTATCTCAATATTAAGGTAGGATAGGAAAATAAATATTCCTTTTAAAAGTGGACACTTATTTTGAGACAAAATATAATAGAAATGTGGAAACTTATTTTGGGTAGAAAGAAATATATAGCTTCATTGTATTATGAAGCATTTATACATTTTCTTAAAATATCTTAATTACAACTTACTACTATAGGGACAGGTTCAAACGAGAAGACAGTCAATTAGCGAGATGGCGATAAGGAATATGAGCTACATAATCCATTAACTAAAAAATACCATAAATAAGAATTAAAAACTAATTTTAGAAATTAGGATAATTATCATTTTGAATAAATCTTTAAAAATCTCATTATATCTTTTAAGTTTATTTATTTTTTATTTTTAATAAATTCATAAATTTGTTCAAGTTTTATATAATTTTTTCTAGATACACTTTTGATAAAAAAAAATCATAATTTTCATCGAATATCATATATGATATCCACAATCAATTCATTATCTTTTCACCATTTTTTACTCTATTTTTTGGATCCATGTTTTGAATCACATGTGATTAACTTTGTTTAACATATGATCTATTGTGTATCACATATGATCCACTATATGAATTTTTGTACATATCATATATGATAATATATATACGTTTAAATATAAGTGATGCATAATCACATGTGATAATACTACATCACAAAAAGATCCATAAATATAAATATACATAATCACATATAATTAACTAAAATATATACAATTATCACATGTGATAATATAATACGTGATATGTACAAATATTCACATAGTAATATCACATGTGATATTTGATCAAAAATATGATTTTTTTTTATTAAAAGTGTATGTAGAAAAAAAGTTATATAAAACTTTATAAAAATTTGTGAATTAATTGAAATTAAAAAAGAAAATCTAAAAGATATAATGAGAATTTTAATGATTTATCAAATTCAAAATGGTAATTATTCTAAATTCTAAATTATTTTCCACTTTTTTATTTATGGTCTTTTTAATTTACATATTATGTGGCCACATTACTTCTCGCTTTTTCGTAAATTAGTTTGTTTCTCGTATAATACTCCTTCTACTACTATATACATATAACTTTTAAGGTCTATTAAATTTAATTCCACCAAAATTAGAGATAACAATAGGGCGTGGATACCGAGAACCACGATCCCCATCCCCATTGGAGAATAAGATTTCATCCCCATCCCAATCGAGGATCTCCATCCCGCATCAACTCAAGGATTCCTCAGTCAAACCGAGGTCGGATATCGGTTCCTATTGAGTGTGGTTTTTTTTGCCATCCCTAACCAAAATCCCCATAAAAACCTTCTTTCAAATGTTAAATAGTTTTTAAATAATAAATAATTTTGATGATGAATAATATTATTTATAAATAACGATGATAATATTTTTAATAATTGATAATTTATATAATTTTACTTATAAAATTTTCAAATATTTACTTACAAAATAAACAAAAAATTATATAAATATTATTAAAAGGTAAAATTATCATTTATTGGTCCCATAGGTACATCACGTGAACCAATCAAAAAGTTGAAAGAAATCGAATCGAATTGAATTTAAACCATATTCAATTCCATCCCAATATGTTGATCCAATTTCTTTGATGGTTTCCAATTTTTTCAAAGCTAAACACTTCATATATACATATAGAAGAAACTTATTATATTTTAGAACTATTTCATGTAAGATCTGAATCAGATAAAGATTATCTTTTCATTCTTAACGAAATCTAATAAATCAAAATCAATAAGATCAAAGATGAAAAATTAACCAACCTTTTTGTGATCGCCATGGAAGAATCTTTGAGATCAATTCCTCTTTCTTTGATTCAAATTCAAAACCCCCAAATTTGAAGATCTCACGTCACAAATACCCCTTCTCTCTCTCTCTCATGTTTTTGGGCATTTGAGGGATATTTATAATGGGAAAAGGGGATGGATTTAGGGTTCCCTCACTTGGATGTGAAGTTACGAAAATACCCTTTCTTTTAAACAAAAGGGTCAAAAGAAGATTGTTGGGGGAAGGGTGAAAAGGGGGGGGGGGGGGGGGGTTCCTAGGAAATTGATGTATAATTACTAATTAGGACTAGAGATAATTACAAAATATGTCCTTCACGTTTGAAACTTCTCTTTGATTTCGTCCCTCAACTTTATTTATTGTAAATTACTTTCTCATGGGTCCAATTTGTCTTGGATTGCGTCTTTCATACCAACAAATGGTTATAACTTTTCGTTAACTTTAGTAAAAATCTTTATATATAAATATAAAAGTAACAATCAAGAAGAATGATCTGGTGCTCTAAGAATTGTGTAATGTGTACTATTCATTTCTTGAATTGTGGTTGAGTTTTGTCTATCCCACATTGGTGGAGAAATGAAAGATTGACAATTGATGGTAGGTATATGAAAGGAGGTTGAGATGTATTTGTAGCAACTCATGAGGTTGACTCCTTTTGGCCGATCCTTTAAACTCACGTCGTTGACTCATTTTGGTCGATCATCCGAACTCATTGGTTGAGTAACAACACTCATCTTCAATCACTCCATTGTATAATTTCATTAATAGCATAACGTTCAGGAACAGCAGGAGTGGTGGTAGTAGCTGGAACGAAGGCTATGAATGTGAAAGGTTCATATGGACCATTTGCTACGTATTCAGGTATAGTAGGATCTACACCTTCTAGAAATAGCATCATTCGATTTTTCCAGAGAGCAAAGTTATCTCTGCTAAATCGAGGAGGTTTTGATAGTGAACCATTATCATAGTAGTTTGTGTTTGCATTAAGTGCCATATTTAGAATAGCAAGGAAGAGAATAAAGCAATATCTTGTTTATTAGATTAAACAGTCTACTCTGATACCACTTGTTGGTCCCGAAGGTGCTTAACAAGTTTGTAGAAGGGGGGGGTTGAATACAAACACATAATTTTAAAGTTTAATAAATTGTTTATTGATAAATCAAAACACAATTTACAAGTTTGTTGCGGAATAAGATTAAGTAAAACTTAATCTAAACAAAATTAAGAATCACTAAGATGGTTGCACTAGAAATAGAGATTGGGGGATTGGGAGAATATAGAAAACAAGGGTTTCTATATATTTAGAAAGATGAAGGTTAACCTCAGATGGAGTGTTGATCTTTCTATTTATACCCTATGCATTAAATGCATGGCAGAGTACTTTACACGTGTTCTTCATTAATTGGATGCATGGGTCTGACTTTAGGAGACATGCTTTCGGCCGTATGATGAACAGTGTAGTTGACAGAGTTGTTGTACGAATTGTTGTAGAGGTATGTTCGTTCTGACAGATCGTACAGGTGTGCAAGGGTAAGACAAAAGAGACTTGAGGCATAAGCTAAGTGATCATCGATCGCTGAATATCTCTTCCTTCAGAGATATAAAGAAGTTCAGCTATCGCTGAAGCTTTTCCTTAGGTTTCTTCGCGTGTGTAGATTCGTCTTTGCTTCACTGATATCCGCATCAGGTTATGAGTAGACTTGTCTTTGTTCAGCAGCTTTGTCTTCGATTCAGCAGTGAACATCTTTTGTCGTGAAACTTGTCTTCAGGGATTACGTCTAACTGTTTACATAAGAAATCATAAGGGATACTGAACATACTCAGTATTTGATCGCTGATAGTGAAACACTTTTACATATGAATGTTTACAAGAGAGATCATCAGTGATAGCTGAACAGACTTAGCATGATCGCTGATGATGAAACAGTAATACATAATATTAAACTTAATTTTCACTAAGTATAGAAAAGGGTCGTTATCAAATCACTGAGAGAGTACAGATCAATACAAAGATATTTACAGAAGTCGCTATCATCATTTCATTTCTGCATATGTAAGTCATCTTTATGCCATACAAGCCTTTTAAATAAGGGTCTAAAAAAACCTGACAACCCGACCCGACCCAACCCGAAAACCCAACCCAAGGTAACCTATGACCTAATTAACTCAAAATAGCATCCACCCCATGACTATTAGGTTGGGTTGTTCAAACGCCTTCAAAGCGGCTAACCCAATCCGAATAAATTGTAACTCGCATTGCCATGTTAGAGGCTCAGCTGAGTAACAACACTCATCTTCAATCCCCTTCTAGGGATGATGTCCCTTATCTGTCACCAAGGACTGCTAATGAGGTTTACTTCCGTAAAAATCCTTGTCTTGGATGGGATGAGTGGTTGGCCAAGTATGAGAAAAGAAGGTTGGCCCTGATGATAATGTTGATAAAGAGGTTGGAGCCTGAAATGAAGTAGTTAAGGGTGTTAGCGGCTCAGAACTCTTGCTTCCTCGTTCTTTTATTTTGTCTCATAAAAGCCCCAATCTCACTTAGTTTGTTTGTAACCATGTTACAAACAAACTAAGTGAGGTTGGAATTTTATGAAGCAACTTAGAATGACTAGGAAACAAGGTTCTGAATTGTTGACACCATCGACCATTCCATTCCTGGCTCGAGCCCTTTTATCAACAATATCATCAGAGCCAACCTTCTTTTTCTCATTATTGGCCAACCCTTCACCCCATCAAAATGAGCCTTTATGGGAGCAAACGTCATTAGCACAAGTCCTTGGTGTCGGGCAATGGGCAAAATCTCTACAAGGGGTTGAAAAGGAGTGTTATTACCTAAGTTAAGCCTCTATCTTTGGGATGAGAGTTATGGTTTATTCAGATTAGGTTAGTCGGCGTGAAGGCATTTAAACAACCCAACTCAACCAAGAAGTTGCGAGTTGAAGTTATTTTGTATCTATGAGTTCACGATTTACCTTATGTTGGGTTTTTTAGGTTGGGTTGGGTTGGTTTGCTAGGTTTTTGAGCTGTTGGGCACCCCTAAAGGTAAGTGTTTCAACCCAACCAACCCAACCTGCATGGTTTATAGAGGTGGAATTGGAATGGTACCAAGTTTTTTCTCTAATATTGTGTACCAACCAATTATAATTTGTACACTAAATTATATATCGTGTATGAACTAATTATATTTAGTATCAACTTAACTGTTACCATCTCTTTTTGGTTGGTACTAGTTTTATTCCAATTTCAAGTTACATAGATGAAGACATCACATGTTGTTCAAATTGGGTGACATATTGAGTTTTCATGTAAGACATTTGATATTCAATGGTTTTTAATTGCAAGGAACAAAATTTGAAAACATTCAAATGTTCAAACAAAAGTAGCTAAAGTTGCAATGGTACTTTCACCATTAAATAATTGAATAACTCGGTACTACGACACTACCGACGTATGCGTCTTCCAATACCGTGTATCAACGAAGTTTGCATATTTGGTACGGTACTACTAATTGAAGAATTGGTACCAATTTAATTGGTACAGTTGGTATACATAATTGCCACCCCTAATGGTTTAGGTCGGGCTTGTTATACTTCTAAAATGTTTTGAAGCCATTGAGATTTTGTTAAACCACATTCATTGGATTGGATTGTTTAAACAACATCAAACCAACCAACCTAACGTTTGCACCCCTACTATAACGTAACCTAATGATGAAGTTCTTATCGCAAATAGTTCTGTTATGTTTCAAACATCTTACTATGTATGTGGAGTGCAACAATAATCCGCTAATGTAAATATTCAACAAAGGCAACCCCAAAATAACAATACATCTATAATAATACCAATTGTGGAGAAAGTATATACATTAATGTATAAACATCATATGAATTCTAATAAGTATATGTACCAATGCATATATACTTTCATAAATAATGCATATACATTGATGAATATACTAATTGATAAATACATATTTTGATGGTATATGCAATGCATATATATACACACACATATATATATATATATACATATACCGGTTCTCACGCTATATGAAGTTGTTTGGAACATTAAAATTACAGAACCCGTGTGAGGATAATTTCTTTTCCCTCAATTTATCAACATGTTTATAATGGTACCATGCCTTCAAATATTTTTTATGTTTTGTTTATTACCACTATGGTAAAAAAAATATCTCACAACAACATTAAAATTGATAGTTTCAAACAACACAATTACAATTAGTAGTTTTCATAAGAAATGACGATATTGGTTATTATTCCCCGCACAAACCTCTCAACCACGATGGCGCTGAATAGCATACTTATTCATATATTTGAAGATTGATTCAATGATACGAGAATCTCCAAATTCTCTATTTTCGAGATTTTGTTAGGGGTGCTTTAATGTTATTGACATTTTCAAAAGAAATAATTAAGCCATGTTTGGCAACCATAAGATGGCTTACTTTTTTAGCTTATTAAAAAGCTCCTTTTGGTAAGCCATAAACTACTACACGACAATGGTTTGCCTTTAATACAACTTTCATATTCCAAAGATATTTACAGAAGTCGCCATCATCATTTCATTTCTCAATATGTAAGTCATCTCTATGACATACAAGCCTTTTACATAATGGTCCACAAAAACCAGACAACCTGACTCGACCCAACCCGAAAAACCGAACCCAATGTAACCTATGACCTAATTAACTCTAAATAGCATCCATCCAATGACTATTAGGTTGGGTTTTTCAAACTCCTTCAAAGCGGCTAACCCAATCCGAATAAATTGTAACTCACGTCCCCATGTCCGAGGTTCAACTGAGTAACAACCCTCATCTTCAATCCCCTTCTAGGGATGATGTCCCTTATCTGTCACCAAGGACTCCTTTTAATGAGGTTTGCTTCCGTAAATATCATTGTCTTGGATAGGGTGAGTGGTTGGCCAAGTATGAGAAAAGAAGGTTGGCCCTGATGATATTGTTGATAAAAAGGTTGGAGCTTGAAATGAAGTGGTTGAGGGTGTCAGCGGGTCAAAACTTTTGCTTCCTCGTTCTTTTAATTTGCCTCATCAAAGCCCCAATCTCACTTATTTTGTTTGTATCCATGTTACAAATAAGCTAAGTGAGGTTGGGGCTTTTATGAGGCAGCTTAGAATGACTAGGAAGCAAGTTTCTGAATTGCTGACATCATCAACCATTTCATTTTTGGCTCAAGCCTCTTTGTCAACAATGTCATCGGAGCCAACCATCTTTTTCTCATAATTGGCTAGCCCTTCACCCCATCTAAAGGAGACTTTACGGGTCATCAAGAGTCCTTGGTGGCGGGCAAGGAACAACGTCCTTTGGAGGGGATTGAAGACAAGTGCTATTATTAAAGTTAAGTGTAACACCCCACCCCCCCCCCTAAAATTAGGAAATAGAAGATAATATAAAAATACTGATTTTCTCTGAAATATAAAAAACTTTACTTCAAAAGTGTCTATTGTATACAAAAATGAAGAAGAACAATACAAGTATCAAAGTTCTATAACAAACTATCGAATTCTAAACATAACTTATATACATGGATTACTAAAACCATCAAGTCTATTATCTTTAAGATTTGATAATTTTTTTTTCTAATTGACATCCCTTCAAGATCCCCTACATAGCTCCCAAATCGACTCAAATCTCACTACGACCAGATAAACATGTTGACAAAAAAAAGTGTTAGACTTAGAGCCTACTGAGTTCATGCAGTTTTTAGCACAAGCATAAAATAGTCAACCAAAAAAATGTACTCTAAACAACATATTCCCAACTTAAAATATGTTTATAATAGAAGCAACATCTTTCCCAAAACTTGTCATTTCCTGATAAAACCAAAGATCCAAAAACGCACCCTTTTAGGCAAAACCAAATATATAATACACCAAAGCATCGATGAACTCAATATCCAAATACTAATAACGTGAATAAAACTATATATCTGAAACACATCTTTCGGTGACGGGAGAGACCCGTTTCCATCGAATGTGGATGTGGGATATCGAGTTCATAACCCACGGGATTATCCCATGATAAACCAACATTAGCTAAAAGGCACATTTTCCAAACATTTATGCGAGTCATAACTCATAATGTGAATAGGTGCATAAACCTTCATTTGTTGAAATAAATAAAATAATGAAATATCAAACTCACATGGTTTGTATTTCCAAGAGTTCCACAACATTAAGGGGCATTTGGTTTGCAGAATGATTTATGATGGAATGGAATCTGTCAATGGAATTGGAATCTGGAAGGAATTGGAATGAAATGTTTTCAGATTTGACCAACTGTTTGGTTGACAGGAATGAAATGTAATCAGTCAAATGAATTGGAATATGTCTGTTTGGTTTACAAAGGAATTGGAATGAAATTTTGAAAAATGACAAAAATACCCTTTCTTTTATTTTTTTTATTTTTATTTTTTTTAAATGCCGAGAGAGAGAGAGAGAGAGAGAGAGAGAGGAGAGGGGAGAGGAGAGAGGAGAGAAGAGAAAGAAGAGAGAGAGAGAGGAGAGAGAGAAGAGAGAGGAGAGGAGAGAGTAGAGAGAGAGGAAAGAGGAAAGGAGAGAGAGAAGAGAGAGAGGAGAGAGAGAAGAGAGACGAGAGAGGAGAGAGAGAGAAGAGAGGAGAGAGAGAGAGGAGAGAGAGGAAACCAAATCCACATCTGATGGGTTTTAATTTTGTTAGAAAAGGTTTGGAGGGTATTTTTGTCTTTTTGAAAAACCATGATGGAATGGAATTCAATTCCATCCATTTTCAAATGGAATGACCAATTCCTTAATTTAAGGATTTCATGGAATTCAATTCCATTCCCTTGGCAACCAAACAGCACGACGGGATTCAGTCAATGGAATTGACCATTCCAATTCCACCAGATTCCGGCGGAATCCCTAAAAGTAGGCCATTCTCTAGGACTTATTAAATTATTGCATAAAACGCACAAGTACATCAATTAGTAATTACTAGAAGCATACTCGTGCAATGCAGCGAGATACATCACAATTTTAATGTTTCATTTTATTTTTTGTTTTTTTGTCGATTTACAATACAATTTTGGATGATTTTGAGAAAGTGATAATGTTTTTTTTAATAAATTTGTTTAATTTAGGCTTAATAATATAATGTTTTTTATATAAAAAAATTTAAGTATTTTGTTATAATTCAATGATTATCTTATATATTTTAATGACATCTAGAAAAAATAACCAATTACATATTTAATAATATAATTAAAACAAATTTATAGTAATATAATATATTAAGTAATAGTAATACATGGAAATATCTGTATAAAAGGAAGACCCTGCACATACCAAATTGGTGAGTGTTAGAAACATACAGTAGTAATATGTATCTTGTGCTTTGATACTTGTAAATTAAGAGATTTTTAAAATCTTGAATAAAATGATGGTACCTTATGTCTAATAATTTGTATTTAAGAGTTTTTTATCCCTGTTTTATAATATAGTATAGATAGATAAGTTGTGCAAAGCCTCAAGCCAAACATTTGATTCAAATCCAAATCAACGTCTCCTCAACATGTTTGACTAATTTAATGAAAGTCACATTAAGTCCACAAATGCCTTTACCAAAGAGTTTATGCAATTTCATGACCCATTGTATAATAAAATCTCATTTTATGTAACAAATTCTTTTAATAGTAAACTATTATGATATATGTCTCTAAATACTCAATAAACTCAAAATAAGCATTCCTCAATGATTTATGAAACCAAATATGCAACCATGACAAATAACCAACACAGATTTGTAATAAAATGCAAGGAATAGTTTAAATACTCAAATAATGACATTTTTTACATGTATGAAGTTTTTTCAAGGCAACTAGAACTCACTTTTGCTAGATCTAGAATTCAATCCCCAAATCTTGAGCTTTTTTTATGGCGAACTTGAAGAACCACTTCTATCCTCCAAACCACACCTCTATTACTCCCAAAAGCTCCAATGATTTGCCCCAAAATCGCCTCTAGATGAGAGAAAGGTGACGAGAAATGAGCAAATCCTAGAAAAGAGGGGTTTTAACTAGGGCTATAAATGAACCGAACGAACATGAACAGATGCTTGTTCGTATTCGTTCGTTTAACTTAACCGAACAAACGAACGAACACAAACGGTAAACGAACGAAATTTTTTGTGTTCATGTTCGTTCATTAAGAAAATTTGTTTGTTCCTGTTCATTTATGTTCATTCATTAAGAGCTAACGAACGTAAACGAACGAGCTTAAATGAGCTAAACGAATGTAAACGAACGAACTTAAATGAGCTAAACGAACGTAAACGAACGGAACTTAAAGTCTTAAATGAACAAACGTAAACGAACGGATTTAAATGAGCTAAATGAGCTAAACGAGCTAAACGAACGGACTTAAATGAGCTAAACGATCGTAAACGAATGAACTTAAATGAGCTCAAGCCCTTGGGCTCAATATACTAAGCAAAACTAAATGTTAAAACAATGAAGGTTTAAGGGCTATATATACTAGAGTATTGAACATATAAATGGGAAATCCCACCGATGTGGGATGGGTTGTTCTCAACTATCAAGCATCTATACAAGGGAACGGTATAAAGTATCCCACATCGAAATTATTTGAGAAAAAACAAGGTTTACACATTTATATAAAGGACAACGGTAACCATCAGATTCATTATTTATTTTTTTCGAAAATTGATATCTCTTTATTAAATTATTATTAATTATATCTATTATAATTTTAATAATAATTGTTGTTGAATTGTTAATTTATTATTATTAGTAAACGAACGTAAACGAAATGAGTAAACGAACGTAAAAGAACATGAGTATATGAACGTAAACGAATGAACGTTCACGAACATAAATGAACGAAAGAGACATTTGTTCATGTTCGTTCGTTTAGTTAAACGAACGAAAAAACTTGCTCATGTTCGTTTGTTTGTTAAATAAACGAACATAAACGAACTTCCCGCCGAATGGTTCGTTGAACGTTCGGTTCGTTTACAGCCCTAGTTTTAACTGGTCTGAGTCACCCCACGACCTCCACCTCGACTTAAATCATGTGGTAAGTCGCACATACTGCATTGGTCCACGCGACTTAGGGTTTTATATTAAACCTCTATCTTGGTGATAAGAGTTACCGTCAGCCGGTTTAAAGGCGTTTAAACAACCCAACCCATTAATTATTGGTTGATGTTTAGGTCATGGTATACCTCGGGTTGGGTTGGTCGGTTTTGTAACACCCCTAAAATTTGAAAATGACATACAATTTAAATTTTCCTAATTCCTTCAAAATAAAGTGACTTTAATATGGAAATACTAAAAGTTTACAAAAGAAATAGAATAAGGAATGTATTAGAGTACTAAGATGGACTATCTAATTCCCAAACTGATTCAGAATAAGTCAGAGGTTACTAAAACCATCAAATATGATATCTTCAAAACTGGAAGACGCCTCTAATGTCATCCAACGGAACCTCTACAAAGTTTTGAACGCCACTCAGATCCCACAAAGACTCGATATCTTCAAAAAAATGGAAGACCTGTTTATAATATAAACACAAAAAGGATAAAACTGAGGGTTTGCTCTTTAAATGATAACTCCTTTATCTAAAACACGTTTACTTCAAAAGGAACACCTCCCAATACTCGCTATTTCCATAATGAACTCCATTACATTAAAACATTTGTTTTAGAACAAAATCCAATATCCAACCATCCAAAACGTCGATAAGACTCATGCTTCAAATCACCAAAATACATACAATACTCTCTATATCTGAAGGCACTGAAAGCATAGATAACTCAATACCCAAAATAGCACATTTAGATGATGGGGGAGATTCGTTTTCATTGATATAATCCATGCAACAACGTTATCAGGTAGTACCCTAAGGTCATGGTCTAGTGTCTAACTCCTCTCGAGTTTCCACAACAATACATAAGGACCCAGAGCCCGACACTACACGAGTTCATCTCCACAACACCCCCGACCTTAGTGCTTACTCACACACCATAGAGTTACAACTTCAAATCCAATGGTCCTATGGGCCGACTCTACATGAGTTTATCCTCACAATACTGCTGATTACTTAGTGTAGACTCTACTAAGACAAATCCTCAAAACAAGGGTCCCAGTGCTCGACTCTTCACGGGTTCATCTCCATAATACCTAGGGTCCGGGAGTGACTCAAGAGAAGATCACATCTGCAATACCTATTGTCCCGAAGTCTGACCTCATACGGGTTCATCTCGGCAATATCGAGACGACCACAATGTCTACTCGACCACAAATCTCAAAGTGAGAACATTAAAACTGTTCATTTACCAAACATGACTAACTCACATACCTATGAATTCAGTGCATTACGCCTTACGATGACATGACTCAACATTGAATGATAAAACCACTCAAAACATGTAATTCTCATCACTTGCGCAAAATATGCAGTTCACATTCAAATAGCACCATTGAACCAATGTTCAGATAAACTCTACAATTCACTCGAACACTCAAAATGTCAACATAAGACCATAAAAAAGCATTTACCCAAGTGTTTATGCATACACGACCTTCGAAGGTATAATTAGTTCAAAACCCATGATGGGTAGAAATAAATCATCACCAATGATAATTATACTATTCATATTTCCAAACGCCAATAAAAACATTAAAACTCATTTTATCACCATAACCCTCAAATAACCAAAACCGTGTAAACCGTACTCTAAAATATCCCATGGATTCATTTGTGAATCATTTCCCAATGGTTTAGAAGTCTAAATATTTCAAATATAGACATGACATTTACCTCACAAACAAATACAAGAGGTCAACAAATATCACTCTCCAGTGATTTTCATAATTAAATACACCAAACTCAAATAAGAACATTATAGGGTTTCTTAAAGGCAAAAGTGCTCAAATATATAAATATAACAATTTCCCATCATCATATGTTAACATCTTAAGCAAAACAACTAGAAGTTCATCTAAAAGTGTTTATAAAAGGTTTTCAACACCAATTATAACCGGTGTATAAATAATCACAACATCCAATTATATTTGTAATAAACCCGTAAAATTGTATTAATACCCAAAATAAGGACATTTTGACATGTATATGGTTTTTCAAAGCAACTATAACTCATCTTGCTATATTTATGCTAAATCTAGGTTATAATCTAAATTTTGAGCTTCCTTTCATGAAGACTTGAGATCTTCAAGCTAGACTCCCAAACCTAATATGCAAGGATCTCAAGAAATCCTCTACTCCCAATCTATCACAAATGCACCAAAAATAAGGATAGAGGTTGAGGATGCAAGAGTGACCAAACCCCAACTCTTAAGATGATAGGTTAGAGATTTACATTCAACAAACAACTCCTAAAATCATCAAGGAATGCCTTCAAAAGACCCAAAAATCAGACCTAGAGCTCCAAAATATATAAGGTATAGAGAAAATGGTGAAGGAGAAAGGTTAGTTAGGAGAAATGTGGAGAAAAGCCCCAAAATTGGATCAAATAGAGCCACACAAACCCCATCTACAACGTGAGGTCGCGCGGCATGTGCTTCCTGTCTAACACATAGAGACTTGCGCGACTTGCGCCTCGACCTAGGGGTTGCGCACCGAGTCACGTAGGGCTTTGATTCGTGTGTTTCCCCCTTTCTCAAGCCCGAATCAATTCTTGAGCATTCTATATGATAAATATATAAACAAGTTTGCTAGGTTTTTGACTTTTTGTGCACCCCTAAAGCTAAGTGGTTCAAGTTGGCCAACCGAACCTGCATTTTTTAGGTTAGGATTGGTTATATTTCTAACATGTTTTGAAAGGATCAACATTTTTTCAGTTTTCAGTATTTTGATTTTCGCATTTTTGGGTTTCGGATCAAACTGTTAGGCTCAGGCTCAGTTTCTCGGTTTTCCGGTTTTTTTTAACACCTCTACGTGAAATTATTTGAAACATTGAATTAGACAATCTGAGGATAATATCTTGATGAAAACATATTACTTTCCTACAATTTATCATGTTCTTGTGGTTCTTTATGAGAGGATATAAAGTAGTACCATACTACCATGCGTTCAAATAACTTCTATGTTTCGATTTATTACCGTTGCGGTAAAAAATCTCACAATAAAAACCGGACAGTTTGAAACAACACAATCACAATTAGTGGTTTCCATAGGCCACGATGATTTTGGTTTCAGGCCATGCACAAACCTCTCAACCGAGAGCACGCAGAACAGCAAATTCCGTCTCTTTGGGCTTATTCATATGTTTGAAGGTTGCATCGATGACACGAAAATGATTTTTGTTCATTGCTTTTTAGGGTACTCCCTTGCTCCAAAAATGGTGGATCCAATTCTCACATTGGTGCTGCCCATTTCAATCTACATTAAAAAAAACACAACATTACTAAATCAGAACCACTAAAAAACCTCCAAAATCTCTATTTTTAGATTTTGTTGGAAATATTTTATTGTTCTTGCCATTTTCAAAAGGACGGTTAGGCCATGTTTGGTAACCAGAAGATGGCTTATTTTTTCAGCTTATTGAAAAAGCCCTATTTGGTAAGCCATAAACTAGCTTATAAGAGCATCTCCAACCGACTCGTTACATCCAAAATTTTTAACTATTGACAGGAGCCAAGACCAGAAAACGATCACTCCAATCACTCCCTATAACTCACTCTCTACCCTAACTTTATATTATCTGATTCCGTACACGTAAGGGCTCCCCCGAAAACATATCTACATTATTTTTTTATTTTTTTATTAATAATTAGAAAAGATAAATTACATCTATTAAAGTATACAAAATACTATTATAAAAATGTCTATGGTTGGAGTGACAAACCCTTAAAAAACACTCCCTCCGCTAATTTCTACGCAAATAACTCCTGTACGTTAATTTAATTATAGAGAGTGTGATTGGAGATGCTCTAAGCTAATTTTTGAAAAAAGACTTCAAAAATGACCAAAGACCAGATCGTTTTAGATAAATTTACATAGCTTATCAGCTAGTTTGCCAAACATAGTCTCAGTTTGCAATAAAAAAAGTCAAGGGTAATGGATTTAAAGGTCAAGTACTCGTTAATGTAGAGAGTATGAGATAGTGTCAAGATTGCCGGTAACAGAAGTTTCACTTACAGCCAATTCAAAGTCGCCGGACATGCCCATTGACAGTTCACATTGCTCTTCGGATATTCCAAGTGCGTTGCATACCTCGGTTCTGCACTTCGCTAATGTCTAACACCAACACCACTTGATGTAAGACGACCCTATTATCATGAGGAACAAAAGATCTAAAAACATAAAGATGTTTGGTATCACCTTGAAGTTCTCTGGAGTTGAAGTATAATCTGGCATCCCAATTGTCATTAAGCCACAAAACTCAAGGTTTGGGCAGTTTGAAGTAACATGTTTCACAAGCTCCAAGCACCCATCAGGGTCAACTCCAAATTTTGCTGCATTCATGTGAAATATAATATGTTAAGATCATTCCTCCCCATTGTAAAATAAATGTCCACAACGAAAATGGCACATAGTTTCAGAAATGTGTAATTGTTAGGGGTTGTTTGGCAGTTGCTGAATGGTTTGGTGCAGTATGATTAAGTGGTTAGAATGATTAAGAGGCTCTTGTGATATAGTGCAAAATGAAATATGGTTGTTTCGTAATTGTTCAGGATGAAAGTAGGGTGCTGAATGGTTAAGAGAGGCCCAAGATACAAAATCATTCAGAAGGTTTTAGAACCATTAAGAAGCAGAAATTTTTTTTGCCAAACAAGATTCACCTCTTAGCGATTTAGAGGTTGTCTCTTAATGGAGCTATTAAGAGGTAAACAAACAACCCCTACACTTTTGAATCAAGTAAATGACAATTTTACCCTTAATAATAGATGGAGCAACGGATTTCTCTATCTTATAGTTAAGTGTAGAATTGGAAAGAAGACACTTATTTTTTAAGTTGGTTATTTTGGGACAAAAAAAAAATAAAAATGTGAAGCCACAAGGGTTGTGGCGTACTAGTTAAGGCCCGGGGGATGTGGTGGGATATCCCATCTGTCCAAGGTTCGAATCCAGGCGTACACAAAACAATTGTGGCCACACAAAACAATTGTGGCCACTGAGGTTTAATCAGGGCTGATGTCTTACGGTCATAATTTGCAAAGGGATTAGTCTAGGCATAGCCTAGGACACTCTTCAAAAAAAAACAAATGTGAACAACGGAGGGATATATTAGAAAAAGAATAGGCAATGGTGGCAAGAAACTTAGTTACCAGAATTAAAGCGAATTATTTGCAGATGGGGTTTAGTCATTTCAAAAAATCAATGTCATGTTTTACTCACATGTTTCTCCACTTGTATTCACCTGGACTAACACCTTCAGAGGTTTCCTGCCAATGTTCCCGATAACTCGATCAAGATTATTTGCAATCTAGAAAAAAAATTCAAAGGGCAATACAATGAGTCAAGAAGCATAGCTGATATCATCTAGAAGAGAGAATTAGGATATTAAAGCATGAGTTACTGAACATCATATAGTTAAGAAATTTAATTACGAAGAGGACCTTTATTATGGCCCTGAAACATACAGCACAACTTAGATTTGCACCTGATTGTATTCAGGACCCTCTCCCTCCCTCCTATTACTGCTAATGAACAAAGTTATATAGACTTGTAAACGAATCTTGAGTTAGTTATGGCATGGAAACCTATATCAAAGCCCGGTGACATGGTGTTAGATTGTATCCTCCAAATCTTGCAGGTGAATAGTTTGGTACGTGCCAAGTTTCATTGAACATCCTTTTTTTAATCTCCTCTTACCAGAAACTTTCTTTGATCCATCTCCGTTTCTTATTTAACATAATCTAGAATAGTCATTTTAATTGTCATATCATATAAATCGGTGATTAAAGAAAAAAAAACTGGTTACCATCCTTAGATATACGACCCTAATAACTCAAATCATCGACAACAATTTCATAAAAAAAAATGTCAAAACAAACCCAAGAACTCATACGACAAAGAAGTAAGATACACCCAAACAAGTAGTAGAAGATATGCATCATATTCCCCATCATGAATACTTCCGATGAACATCAACAATCCCCTTGCAAAAACGACGGGACTCTCATACGCTTATGAATTGGTGGTGATGGAGGTTGCTGCAGCGAGCCACCGACAATAGTAGATGCAACAACGGTCGAAGAAGGTGGTGATGGAAATGAGGTAAAGACCGTGGTGACCGATATGGTGGTGATTGTGGTGGAGATGGAGGTGGGGGGCAATGGTGGTGGTGGAGGTAGAGGCAATGGTTGTGGTGGAGGTAGAGGTAGAGGCGGTAGTGGTTGGTAGACGACGACATGAAAATGGTGAATAGTGGTGGTGGCGGCCGGCAGTGATGGAGGAGGTGGTTGTGGCCGATGTGGTAGAAGTAGAGGTGGTGGTGGTAGTGGTAGCCGGTGGTTATGGTGGAGGTAGAGGTGGAGGTGGTTGAAGGTGAAGGTGGCGGCAGGATAGGCGATGGTGGCCGACGGTGGTTGTGGAGGTGGTGGAGGAGGTTGTTGTAGTGGAGGTGGCTGATGGCGGTCGGAGGTAGCCGCTAGTGGTGGTGGTGGCGGTGGTGACGATGGGCGGTAGCGACCATTAGAACAAATATCATATTAGGGTTATATCAAATGAGGGTACATTAGTTAGGTTTTAGTTTTTTGTCCAACCTTGAGGTTTTTTGTTCCACCCATTTTGAGAAGGTAGAGTTGGTGGTGGCCGATGTGGTGAAGATAGAGGTGGTGATGGACAGCGGTAGGTAGTTGATGGTCGGAGGTGGCCGCCGTTGGTGGTGGCCATTGGTTGACAGTGATTGTGGTATAGGTGGTGATTGTGGAGGACATGGAGATGGCGGACAGTGGTGGCGGCTGAAAGCGGTGGATTTGGAGGTGGAGGTGCTAGTTGTGGAGGAGTTGAAGATGGTGGTGGGCGGTGGTAGTGGTAGCCGATGGTGGTGAAGGTGGTGGTTATGGTGGTTATTATGGAGGTTGTCAGTGGTGGTCGTTGCCATGGGTGGTGGCGGCGACGATAGGCGGTGGTGACTATTAAACGAGATATCATATTAGGGTTATATCAAATGAGGGTAGATTGGTAAATTTTTAGTTCTATCTCATCCTTGTTCCATCTTGTTCCACCTCCCACCCAATCCATGTTCCGATCCCTGTCCCATGTCGGAGCCAAACGTGGAACAATGAGTTTTTGCCTTATCTCATGTCGTGCCAAACATGTTCCGCCATGTCCCATGTCGCACCAAACGTAGAACAGTGAGTTTTGTCCTGTCCAGTCCCATGTACCAAACAAGCCTAGACATCTCTACGTCAACAAGAGTGAAGAGCCCCAAAACATCATACATGGGCCGACCACAGGCAAGTATAGTTTGTAAGAAAAGTCTAGCAACTTTGCTTCTCGTGTTCAGAGATAAAAATTATTATTCAAGATCTAATAAATGTGTTACGCCACATGAGTTCCCCAATTGTTTACAAAGAGACACTATACTTTCATGTCTGATTTGCAACAAGGACTTCTCAAGTTACATAACTAATACACAGCAAAAAGATAATCAGTTTAACATGCTTGCCACATTTAGTTGGAGTTCTCTATAAAATTATGAAGAAAAAGAAATTGTATTACCTTCTCATCATCTACAGTCTCCACCATGACAAGATTTGGTACCCCAGCTGCAAATCAAGTATAATAACAAAATGTTAAAACAACATGCTCCAATCACAAAATGGGTATGCTGCAAGAATTGGTGCATTCATTGGAAATGGTCTAACGTCTTTTAAGGGACATGTAGCGCTTACCGGTAAGAGTCTTAACGCTCTCAGGGGCTGTTTGGCAGTCGCCGAATGGTTTGATGCAAAATGATTAAGTGATCAGAATGATTAAGAGACTCTTATGATATAGTGCAAAATGAAATATGGTTGTTTGGTAATTGTTAAAAATGAAATTAGGACGTTGAATGGTTAAGGGAGGCCTAAGATACAAAATCATCTGCAGGGTTTTGGAACTACTCATCAAAATGGAATCGTATGTAATAACTTTCCCGGTAAGTCCAATTGAGTAAGCGTCATCACCATCGGTTTACGCGGTAAGACTCTTGGTGCTTGACATCCCTCTTGCATGGTAAGATTGGCTGTCCTTGCCATGTTCTTTCGTGAGGCAAGTGACCCAGTAACCGCTTACTAGGGAAGTTTAGTAAACAGCCTTTTAAGTTACAAACCTAATTAGAGGCATACAGCACTTACTCAATAGAGGTTTCACTTTATTGCTCTGTAAATTCCCAATAAAATGCCACTCAATATCTTCAGGAAGCTGCAAGTTTATTCAGACTCTTTGTTTTAGTATCGTTTAACCACTTCCTATTTATTACAGTTCCAATAATCAAAACCCTAAAACGTCTACAGTTCGTAATCGCTAAAAATATAAATATCGAACGAAGATAACCTGAGGTGCTTTCTCGACGATTTCCTGTACGTAGTTCTCACCAAAAGAACGGTGACCGGCATCGTATACTTCGCGGAGGAGTGATACGGGTTTTGTTTTACTTACGGCGAGGACTCTGATCCGATCAGAAGAACGAGAGGATCTTTCGGCTGCTTGCCTTACGCGATGAAGGACTGACCTAAGAGCCGTCGCTGCAACGCCGTCCATGGCGGAAGCTGCCATTGTTAGGTAGCGTCTGTGTTGCACTTCTTTCTTCCTCCTCTTTCATTCTCTTGAGACGTGGGCCAAGCGAGAGGTATCTTGACCCTCCCGTAACCATCAACAGCACTAAACTAATTTTATTAGGATAATAATTAGCAAGTAACAGTATTTTATTTAATCATTATCCGTTAATCATCATCTATCAAACCATTGAACAACAATCAAACAGTCAACCACAAGGCTTGTGGCGTACTGGTTAAGATCTGTGGGGATGTGGTGGGATATCCCATCCACCCCAGGTTCGAATCCAGGCGTATGCATCCTGTGGCCATTGGGTTTAATCTCAAGGCTGCATGCTTTCGCAGTCGGTTGTTTTGCCAAGGGATTAGTCTGGGTCATAGGCCCATGACACCCTTTACAACAACAACAAAAAAAAAACTATCAAACAGCCGTTAAGAATTTGGGTTATTTTGTTATTTTGTCCATTTATAATAAGGCTAAACAAATGAAATGTTAACCTATTTATAAAGATTTGTAAAGTAAAATTCAATTTTGCTCCCTAACATTTGTATTTTTCAACGAATATTGTTATTAAACTTCATAAACTTGGATTTGGTCCCTTACATTTATCAAAATTCAATGGATTTTGTTTCTTTGTCTAGCAGGCGTTAACTTTTTCGTTAAATCCAGGTAAATGAGAGTTATTTCGGTATTTTTATCCATTTTCTAGTTTTTTTATTAAAAAAACAAAAATATATAATGTAGAAAATTACATTCTTGGTCCATATGGTTTATATATTTTAACACTCTAAGTCCCTATTTTGAATATTTGTGGATTACATCCATGTGGTTTGCATTTTATAACCTATTGGGTCCCTAGATTTAACTACATCCAAAGAGTTCTATAACTCCTTTAGTTTAGAGGGGTATTTTAGTTATTTAATGTATTTTTTATTTTGACTTAATTTTACTATTTATTTATTAAACCACAGGGACCAAGAATGTAATTTACTCAATCGTCTTCACTCTTCGTCGGTAAGACACCCTATCCCTTTTCTTTCTCCGGTCATCTTCTCCGACCACTACCACATCTCCGACCACCGTATACTAGATCACACACCAAACAACCGAACATAACAAATCAACTGAAATCCAAACACTAATAATTAAAACTAAGAATCAAAATCAAAGACCCCCACATGAAAATCAAAATTAAATTCAAACTCAAACAAACCATATTCAAAATCAGATCAAATCCATGAACCCACGGAGAACTTTCCTTTTTGAAGAACAAACCAGATTAAATGCAACAAAATCAAATACAAACTCAATTTTTGAAGACTAAATAAACTGCAAAAAATCCAAATCGAAACTCTTGAAAAAATTGAAACCCTGTTGAAGACGAAATTGAAGCTTCTATGATGACGCATTTGCTTCATCGGATAATAAGGTGAGGGTCGATGGATTTGCCAGAGTGGTCGATCCCTCTTCCGGTCTCTTTGTCCATCGACCTAACATCAATCCCCCTTCCCCAAACCTGTAAAAAACATCAAATCAAACCAACAAACCCCATAGGAGTGTGGATGGATTGAGAGGAAACCGGGGTAGTAGATCTCGAATTTGCTCTCGATGAATCACCCCTGCCGAATTCTGGTCTCGAATCTGTTGCAGTGATGGAGGTGCGAAGGGGAAGGGGTTCACCGAGAGAAGGGAGAAGAAGAAGTGGGGGAATGGGTCTTCGTCTTCGGCGCTTGATATGTGTTCGCCGGAGAATGGTCCCTATGTTCGATGGAGATGACAAGTGGGGGGAGTCCATGTATTAATCGGAAATGATAAGGAGAAATGGTCCATGTGTCCTTGACTTCACCAGATTTATATATATGTGTATGTGTGTGTGTATATATATATATATATTAATATGATATATAGAGTAAATTACACGTTTGGTCCATGTTGTTTTTAATAGAAAAAAAGGGGAGGACTAAAATACCCATGTACTTAACCTATTTAACAGAAAATTTTTAACGGAGTTAAAAGTAGGGATCAAATACGTTATAGAATGCAAACCACGAGGATGCAATCCATAAATATTTCAAAGTAGGGACCCAGACTATTAAAACATATAAACCATAGGGACCAAACATGTAATTACTTTATATTATATTATATATTTTACATAGTTCCTCTTTACTGTACATAAAAGGGTTGTTGATGGTGTTGCTTCGATCAAGATGCTCCTAGGTTGAGGTTGAGGTTTTGGTCATTGATTTTGGGTAATAATTTTAGGGATTAAGAAGTGGTACGGTTGAAGGACGGCGGTAGAGTTGATCTTCACGTCTGTCCGAGATAGGGGCGGGGAAGAACAAGAAGGTGGGAGGAAGGACAGATAAGGGCATCGGAGCTTGCAAGCCATAATCAGAGATGTGGGTGGGGTCTGGACCTGCGGTAGAGCTAAAAGGGTGATCGAAAAGGGACGATGGGTTTCAAATCCAACCTGTTATGCACACCATGCAAGGGGGTTCTTCATCGGTTTCCAGGTCTATAACATGTACTTGTATCTAGGGGTTGTGTCGGAGTATGGATTCGGTTATGCGGATGAGGAAGGGGAGGGGGTTGTCCAATAAGGAGAGGCGAAATGAGGGAATAGGTTTAAGTTCGTTTTGGGATCTCCTTCGATTTGAATCTAGGTTCACTTGTTTTGGTTCAAATTGGGATCTACTGCAATTTGGATTTGGATATGCTAGTTTTGGTTTGATCGACGAAGGGATGGTTGATTCCAGTTCTGGCCAAGGCCGAGGGTTAGCTATAGTAGTTGGTGTTCTTCATTTTATAAAGTTAGCTCCTGTTGTTTAACTATATCTTCATTTTACTTTAATTTACTTAAAAGAGGAAACATATTATATTTTAAATTTCTAATAAACATACTAAAAAGTAAAATCATATAGTTTGTATTTATTTAAAGAGGAAAACATATTATATTTTACATTTTTTAATTTTTCTATTAAAAAAATAAAGAACATATATTTTGTATTTATGTAAAGAGGGAAATAGTAAATAACTAAAATATCTCTCATTAAACTTGACTTAACGACAAAAGTTAACGATAATGAAGAGACGAAATCCGTTGAATTTTGGCAAACTTGAGGGGACAAATTCAAGTTAAAAATTAAACTTTACTTATTTGCTTATTATAAAATTATGCTTTCATTATTTTACTATAACAACATACTTTCAAATTATTTTCTATTATTACATTGTACTTTAAAAATTCTACCCATTATAGTAATAAGTAACTTGTTATTTTTTAAACAAGTTAACCGCTTATTTTTGCTTACATCGCTCAAATAAGATAAAAAGGATGACACTTCATCCTAATTACATGAAATAAATAACTTATTTAAAAGAATTAGTAGTTTTCTCACTTTTCACACTCCGACATTTAATATCCCACCTACTATATGTTATTCATTTCTCATAAAAGTTCACTCTTGTTTAATTTTTATCACACTTTTCCTTGATCAGCTCCTTCATGCCGGTGTAGTTGTTTTTGATTTCTATCA
Source organism: Arctium minus (assembly GCA_954870635.1). Lineage (NCBI taxonomy): Eukaryota > Viridiplantae > Streptophyta > Magnoliopsida > Asterales > Asteraceae > Arctium > Arctium minus. The sequence continues at coordinate 89,388,683 of OX941088.1, read as the reverse complement.
CTTCATCTTCTAACTCATTAATCTCTCGTTGCATCTCCCTAACATCGCGCTTCATTCGTGCCAGGAACTCCTTCTTCTCCGCAAGACACGCCTCTTTCTCTTTATGAAGTTCCATGTTGTTTAGCCACATCCTTCTTATATTTTATATCTCCGCATTCACCTCGTCACATGACTGTTTCAACATGGCAGACAGTACTTGAGACATTGGTAGACCCGACCGCTGGTTAGATTGATACTCAGGTGGGGATTCTCCCCCATGAGCAGGGTAGTATGCCTCTCGTGCATTGTTAAACTTAGGGGTGTTCGTGGCCCGGTTTGGGCGGTTTAACCCCTCAGACCACAAACCAAACCACAACTGGCGGTTTATTGATTTTTCAAACCGAGCGGTTTGGCATCAAATGCTCAGACCGGTCAAGTCGGACCGCGGTTTAGGCGGTTTGGTCGACCGGTTTAGGCGGTTTGGGCCTTTTAGTGGGTTTTAAAGTTTAAACATAAACAAATATAAAACTTTGAGTTTTAAAGGCTCATTGGCTTGAGTCCATTTGAAATAAAGAACAAAGTTCACAACAAAATAACAAAGTCCAAAAAAATTAACAAAATATCCCAAGACAAAACACTAAAAAAAAGTAATATGAAAAATGCAAATAAAATCCACGACTTCACTTCTTCATTTTTCCGTTCTTTGTATTCCACAATCCACAAATATTTCAATCTTTTAAAATACCTTGGACCTTTTTGTATATACTTGGACATTTGGGTTTTATATCATCTATTCTTTATAATAAAGGTATATATATATAAAAAAATATATATATCTATATATTTGGCGGTCGGTTTGGTCCAAACCGCCCAAAAAACCCGAACCGCCAGACCGCTCAAACCGCCAAAAACGGTCCGGTTTGACTTGGTTCGACCGGTTTGAGTGGTCCAACGGTTATTTTGAACACCCCTAGTTAAACTGCTCCGACTCCTGAGGCGTAATTGGGCGATCAACCGCATTCTCCCAAACTGTGTCTACTCCTCCGTTGTCTTGGGTGCCTTCTAGTCAATCCTTCTAGATCCATCATTCAATTGTTGGATGTGGGTGGAGCATGAAGTGCCAACCCCATTCGCTGACCTTTTCCCCCTAGAGCGTGAACCACCAACCATTAAGTTATGAAAATGTAGAGAATGTTTGTAAACGGTGTAGAGGGTAGAAAGGATAGATAGCAAGTTGTGAATTACTACTTCACCAGAGCATCTACTTATAGTCGATGACAAGATAGGGTCGTGCTCACTTTTGTGCATATGGTCAAAAGATTCGCCTGCAAAGTGCCTGCCAGGATTCCCCTGCAAAGGCTGAAACGATTCCCCTGCAAAGGCTGAAATGATTTCCCTGCAAAGGCTGAAACGATTCTTCTGCAAAGCCTGCAAGATTCCCCAACAAAGCCTATGTGCGCAATTGCGCACCCCTACTCCATTGCGCACCCACCCACGTGTCAACTCCAGATTAACCCTAATTAGGATTTGTCCTTAGAATTTGGTTGAAAAACTATTTTTTCACGTTTTTAAGCTGCAAGGATTCCTCTGTTGAGCCAATTGCTCCTTGTGGCTATAAATACCCGTGTTATACCAACTATATAGTTCACAACATCCATACACCATTTTCATAGCATAATGGTCTCCTCTTTCACTAAACACATGGCTGGAAATACATCATCCTCAAACCCACCGTCTTCACAAATAATGCCCTCGAGACTGAAAAAGGCGATAGAGAAAAGTGAAGCGGAGATCGAACAACTCACCGAAGAGTGGAAGGAAATGATGGCCAAGAAGGATGGACACTTGAGAAGGATCGACGCGGACAAGGAGTATGTAAGAAGGTTAAAGAGGGAGATAAAATAGAAAGAAGACCGTATTTGCTACGACAACGTTCAAGTCAGCAAGCTTATTATAACACCCTAAAATTTAGAGTAATTTAAAATTTTGAAAATTTGGAAATATGACGTTTGTATTTGGAATAAACCACCCAAGAAGTTTAAATGTATAAAGCATTTACAAAACCTGCGAACAGATATGGAAATCAATAACAAACTAATCTAAACATGAACTAGCTAGATTACATCGGTTGTCGACCCAAGATCACCAAAATAAGGAACTTAGTTAATGCTCAACACCAAATACTAATCATCTCAAAAATGCCTCAAGCCCACGCTCTTCCCTCAAACCTTTGGCAACCCACCGCTAAAGGAACCTGTTATACACATCATTTGAGAAAAAGTGTTAGGCTTAAAGCATAATGAGAACATATAGTTTATAATTTAAAGAAATATAGACAAATGTAACGAAAGGAATTCTTTTCAAGTAAGATGAGCTTACAATTGCAATATTAGTCACATAAGGGCCTTTCGGTACATAATTACATCTTACGATGAAGGGGGAGACCCGATTTACCAAGGATTGTAGCGGAACACAAAAGTAAGCCACAATCTGAGTTATGAGTTAAATACTTGGAATCCATGGCCATGAACAACACCGGTCCGTACTAAGATGTGGGGGAGGGAACCCGAGGAAACCAAGTCATACTCGTTCACTAGGATTACATTTACGATCCATGGCTAGTAACCGGTCCCACATAACCGTACCAAGTGGCCTCAGAGGATCCAATGTTTCAACTAGATACAAAGGGGAAAAACATCCCAAACATAAGTCGATTTAATACCTAAGGATCCACTAGTAATAGTCTAGACTTATCACAATTTCATTTGTGACCAACTATAATTAAACATATAGTTCTCAAAAACATTTATTTTCAAATATGCATTTCCAAGTTTAACTGCTGATAAAAATGAAATTCATAAAATGAGATTATATGCATTCTTTCAAGTATCTCACATAAATGTGCAAGTATACTTCCTTTTACTTCATAGAGGATGGAACCCATCATTTTAGTTGAAAATGATTGGAAACCCTAAAATCTCCCAAAACTCAAGTTAGGTCAAAATGTAATAAACATGAATCCAAAACCAAGGAGATATATAGGAGTTTAAAATATATGTTTTGACATGTATAAGGTTTGGAAAATGATAGTATGAACTCACCAAGTGGGTTTTTGAAGAAAACCCAAAAACCCTAGAAATGGAGAATGAGACTTACCCTAAGAAGTTGAAGATTCTTCACCAAGAACACTTATGACAACCTAGACAAGATCAATAAATGCATAAGGATGAGTTTGTTGAAGGAGTTAATGAAGAGGGAGGAAATGGGAGGTGAAATCTTACCAAAATCAGGAAGAAAAATGTATTGAAGGTAGCTCCCAAATCATATAAAATGAAATAAATTCAGAGCTGTCAAACTTAAAGCCCAGACCCCGCTCGCGATCTTGCCATGTGATAGTGACATTGTCACTATCCCGAGGGCACTATCGCGGGGATTGTATCGCGGGTGGTACTCTCCTGGCGATTGTGCCACGCGATAGTGACACATGTCACTCTCGCGCCACACGTACTGAGCCCGGAAAAAGGGCAAAACTCGAGATTCTCGCATGGGTCGATTTAAGGTTCGAAAGTACAACACATTTCACCCAAAAAGATAAACGGAAGACGATTAGATGACTAAAGAAGAACGGAAACTTACTAAACGAAATTTCGGGTGTTACAATCCTCCCCGACTTGGAAATGATTTCGTCCTCGAAATCTTGATCAAACGAACAAGTGAGGATATCTCCGCTTCATGTCCTCCTCGGCTTCCCATGTCTCATTGGCCCCACGATGATGCCTCCAACGCACCTTGACCATAGTGACCTCCTTGTGACGCAATTTCTTAGACTTCCTTTCTAGGATAGCGTTGGGTTCTTCCACACATCGATTACCCTCATCCACTCTTATCTCGGAAAGAGGGATGACACTTTCTTCATCCGCTAAACACTTCCGAAGGTAACAGATATGGAACGTATTGTGAATCCCACTCATTTCCGGTGGAAGTTCCAATCGGTAGGCTTGCAAACCCACTCGTTTAAGCACTTTAAACGATCCAAGGAAACGAGGACTCAACTTGCCATGTTTCCCGAACCGGATAATGCCCTTCTATGGCGACACCTTAAGCATCACACGATCTCCCACTTGGAACTCCATCGACCGCCTCTTCTTATCGGCATAGCTCTTTTGCCGATCTTGGGTCGCTTTCAACCGTTCCCGAATGCCTTTAACTTTATTGGCCGTCTCTTGCACAATTTTGGGTCCGGGAAATTGCTTTTCTCCCGCTTCAACCCAACACACGGGAGTTCGGCACTTCCGCCCGTATAACGCCTCAAATGGTGCCATTCCGATGCTCGAGTGGTAGCTATTGTTGTAAGCAAACTCCACCAAAGGTGGGTGAGAGTCCCAACTACCACCGAAGTCGATAACACAAGACCTTAGCATGTCTTCAAGTGTTTGGATTGTTCTCTTGCTTTGACCGTCGGTTTGTGGATGGTAAGCCGTACTCAACTTTACTCGCGTACCAAGCTCCTTCTGAAAGCCATCCCAGAAGTTCGAAGTGAACCGACTGTCGCGATCCGACACAATCGACAAGGGCACTCCATGCCTCGAGACCACTTCATCGATGTAGAGTTTTGCTAACTTGTCCATCGGTAAGGTTTCTTACATAGCCAAGAAGTGAGCGCTCTTAGTCAACCGATCGACTATTACCCAAATGGTATTGTGACCTCGAAGAGTTTTAGGCAACTTCGTCACGAAATCCATGGTAATATGTTCTCACTTCCATTCGGGGATCTCTAAGGACTGAAGACTCCCATACGGTCGTTGATGTTCGGCCTTCACTTATAAGCACGTCACACAACGCTCCACGTAACGTGCCACATCAAGTTTCATTACCGGCCACCAATAATGTAACTTCAAGTCTCGGTACATCTTTGTACTCCCGGATGAATGGAATACTTGGACTTGTGGGCATCCTCAACTTTGGGCACCCATACACGACCGTTGAACAGTTTTTCCCCACGACTATCTTCCGTTAAGAGCAAACGTCGCTTTGTCATAACTTCATCTTTAAGATTTTATTCCAACAAGGCTTCTGCTTGAGACGTCTTGATCTTCTCAACAAGACTTGACACTAATTCAATTCTCGAAAGGGTAGCCCGAATACTTCCGCTATAGTCCTTCCGACTTAAAGCATTGGCCACTACGTTCGCCTTACTGGGATGGTAAAGCAACTCACAATCGTAATCCATGAGCAACTTGAGCCACCGCCTTTGCCTCATGTTTAACTCTTTTTGATCAAAGACGTATTTTAGACTCTTATGATCCGTGTAGAGTGTACACTTCGTGCCATAGAGGTAATGCCGCCAAAGCTTCAAGGAGAACACCACCGCCGCTAACTCTAAATCGTGGGTAGGATAATTCTTTTCGTGAATTTTGAGTTGCCTCGAGGCGTACGCGATCACCTTGCCTCTTTGCATCAACACGCATCCTAATCCCATTTTTGAAGCATCGCTATAGACCACGAAATCTTCTGACCCTTCGGGTAACGATAAGAATGGAGCTTCACACAACTTCTTTTGGAACGTCCTGAACTCATTTTCCTGCATTTCGGTCCAAACGTACTTTACATTCTTCCGAGTTAAAGCCGTCAAGGAAGAAGCGATATTGGAGAAGTCTTGGATGAATCTCTGATAATAGCCCGCCAAACCTAAAAAGCTTCGGATCTCGGACGGACTCTTGGGAGGCTCCCAATTCACCATGGCTTCAACTTTGGAGGGGTCCACTTTAACTCCGTCTCGAGTGACAACGTGGCCCAAGAATTGCACCTCTTCAAGCCAAAAATCGCATTTGGAAAATTTGGCGTACAATCTTTCTTTTATCAACACTTCTAGAACTTCACGAAGGTGTTGCTCGTGTTCTAACTCACTCTTGGAGTACACGAGTATGTCGTCAATGAATACGATGACCGACTTGTCAAGGAACGGTCGACACACTCTATTCATCAAATACATGAACACCGCCGGTGCGTTCGTTAGGCCAAACGGCATTACAAGGAATTCTTAATGACCATAACTCGTTCTAAAGGCCGTCTTCAAGACGTCTTCTCCCCTCACCTTCACTTGGTGGTATCTCGAACGTAAATCGGTCTTGGAGAAACACCCCGCTTCTTGGAGTTGATCGAACAAGTCGTCTATCCTCAAAAGCGGGTATTTGTTCTTCACCGTTGCTTTGTTCAACTCACGGTAATCGATGCACATTCTCATTGTGTCATCCTTCTTTTTGACAAACAAGACCGGAGCTCCCCAAGGCGATGAGCTCGGTCTTATGAAATCCTTCTCTAAAAGCTCTTGGAGTTGAGCCATCATCTCTCGCATCTCCGATGGCGCCAACCGGTAAGGGGCTCTAGCAATGGGAGTCGCTCCCGATACGACATCAATCTGAAACTCCACTTGACGGTCGGGTGGTAACCCGGGCAAATCGTCCAGAAAGACATCGGGAAACTCATGCACTATCTTCACATTTTCAAGTTTTAACTTCTCGAGCTTGGCGTCAATCACGTAGGCTAGGAAGGATAAGCATCCTTTCACTAAGCATTTGTGTGCCTTAGCCATGGTGATGATTGCCACATCGCCTTTCCTCTTCTCGCCATAGATCACAACATCACCACTAAGATTGGGAAGTCGGATTAGCTTCTTGGAGCATACATCTCAGCATGATTGTTCGCTAACCAATCCATGCCGACCACCACATCAAATCCCCCAATAATCATCGACATCAAATCGATCGGGAATTCTTTCTCTTCGATGCCGAGAGTGCACTTCCTCATAACATCGCGGATTAGAACTTGACTACCATTTGCTATCTCTACCACTAACGCATTCTCTAGACTATTAGTGGGCATAGCAAGCTTTTGACGAAACGACTCAGATATAAAAGAGAAACTAGCACCCGAATCGAACAGAACACGAGCAGGTATGGAGTTTAGAAGAAACGTACCTGATACCACATCGATGGATGCCTTGGACTCCTCGGGCGTCATCTGAAACTAGCACCTGATTCAAGCCTCGACTTATAAGAATTAACACCCAAAGTCCCCTTACCGGACCCCTATAGGGCTCTCAGAAATGCTAATAACATCGGTCTCTAGCGTCTGATACTACACGCGGTATAACCTACCCGCTCGGATGAGGTAGCGGCAACCCACTCTGACAAAGACTAGAACACAACAGCTTAACTATCTTGACGAAATGAAACGAAAAGGGAAACGTACCTGTTGCCACCGACGTGCCATTCCAGACTAGTCATACTGTGTCCGCTTCTCGAACCTTCTCTGATCCCGGCATGAGGGCAGTCCCTCTTGACATGGTCCACCTCTTTACACACAAAATAGATAGTGCCCTTGATGGAACAATCACGGTGAGAGTGACCCAACATTCCACACTTGAGGCATGACATGGGGTTGGGTTGCACCTACCTGCATGCTTGACTCGGCACCCTTGACACCACTTCGATTTCCTACGATGGCCAACCTCCCTGTTATCGCCATGATCATTGCGCTCTTGGGGTGGACTCCAATGGTCCTCCCGTTCTCTCTTTTCCTTATTCGCCACCTCTTCTTCTTTTTTACTTCGGATGCACATATCTTCCATGAATTGCGATTCTTCCATTACTTCCTGGAGGGTGGAGGCTTTAGAATTTCGGACCATCGCCTTCATGCGGGCGGGTAGCCCGTTCATATAGGCCTTGACTCTGTCCTTCTCACTCGGAATGACATGTCCCACTAAATCCAATTTCTCCATAAAGATATTAGAGTATTCTCTCACCGACATATCCCCTTTCTTGAGGGCTCGGAACTCCTCTTCTATTCTGTTTAACGCCATTTCGCTGCAGTACTCCTTCAACACTTCCTTCTTGAATGCGTCCCATGTTAGTGAAGAAACAGCAACAGTCCCCATAGCGGTCTTGGTGACGTTCCACCAAGTAAGAGCTCGTCCTCACATCATGCGGGAGGCAAATTTCACCTTCTGCCCCTCTTCACACTCACTAGTGTCAAATGCTTGTTCAATCTCTTGTATCCAATTCAAGCATGCCATTGGACTGTCAGTTCCCGAAAACTCTGGTGGCTTGTTGCACAGAAAGTTCTTGTATGCGCGGATTCTCTCGCTATATTTCATATTAGCAACAACAAGATCCTCCATCCGAATCACATTCCTGGTGCCTCCGAGACTCTGCACATCAAGCTCATTAATTACTTCACGTCTCCGGTCATTGGCATCTCTGACCTCTAACGCCTTCATTATCCTTTCCTCTTGTTGCTCCATGGCCGACTTCATCAACTGTACCACGCTATCCAACAACTCACCTTGAGGACTCGCCTCTTGAGTTTGCACTTCTATCCTTGCATCCGCCATTCCTTTCTGACACACACGAGAACAAGATTAAGAAACTTAGACCAACACTATGAAAGCAACTAGGACGTATGACAGGCCCTTTTGTGTACCTTAGGGTGAGACAGATAATACCAAAAAGCAAGTATACAAATTGGTACTATGTCGCCTTTCAAGTAATAAAGTGGTAAAATACCAGATATCGTCCCACAGAGATTGAACTAAAAAGTGTAATAAAAGTATGATGAAAGATATGATTTCAGATGGCGAATTTGAAGCAATATTTTGATTGGTTGGTGAACACAGGATTACTTTAACAAGATTAAAAGAGAAGCAAGGGTGCAAGGCTTGTGGTGAAATGTTAACCCAAATTCCAGTGGACTAATGCTGCAGTGATGCTGCAACATCCTTGTGACAGAAACTGATTTTATTATCTATTTCAAGACACGTTCCTCTCGGACTCTCACCATCTCATTATTCCAGTAGCTATAAACAATCTCATCTCTGAGCAATGTTCAAGATAAGGGAATGATGAGAGTGGAGTTCTCAAAATATATGGCAAAACAAATTCTCTTTGTTAAAAGTTACTCTTTCGAAATAACCCCCATACCTCCCAAGTTGGTATATTCCAAATAGCTTATCTCTAAGTCTATTCCATTTTAACCCTTTGAAAAAGTGACAACTTATCAAGAATGGATCATTTTAAATGACACAAGTAACAACTCTCGTTGCAAGTAACTCTTTCGATATTACCTCCTATGTCATTCAATTTGACGTGCTATTCAATGGCCTATCTCTAGGTCCATGACACTATTACACTATCAAAATGATCAATTTATCAAAGAGTTTTGTTATCTTGATAAAACTTGAGTTGGAATAATAAAACTTTGTTAAAGTCACAAAAGTCCACTTTGTTTAAGTTAACACCATCACCATTTGCCTCACACCCAAGCTAAAGTGTTTAACTACTCATTACAATAAATAAACAAGGAACATTACAAAGAAATACAAAAGAGAACATAATGTAAATTGCTTGGAAATGTAAATGACTTGAAAGTATATAAATATATATATATATATATATATATATATATATAAGACTTGGAATGTAAAGACAATAAATGTAAATGACAAGGAAGTAAAATGGAATGTAAGTACAAAACTACAAGATTCTGGAATTTAAATGCTCGAAACTAAAGACATAAAATAAATGGAAAGGCTAGAGATGCAAGATAAGTAAAGAAAATGCATGGAGAAAATCTGCAGGTGAATGTTGTTCCAATGCTGGAAGCATTCATAGCCTGGGTTTACGAAGAACACATGAAGAACACGAAGAACACCATATGAACATATGCATGATTTCTGGAAATTTCCAGAAAAACTCAGAACTGAAGTTCGGTCCAATTCTAAGATGAACGAAAATAAGAAGATTATGCTAAGCAAACGATTACAAACAACATAACAACATGAAGAGATTTACGAGAACATGAAGAAATAAATGAAAATATGAAGAACAAGAAGATTAAACCAAAAGATTACTAAATATTAAAGGAGAATTGGGGCTGATTAAAATCAGCTACAAAAGTATCTTCGAAGAGGGAGGGATGATCTGATGATCGATGGATGAAGTTGTTCTTGGATGAGCTACTTCCTATTTGGTTGGATGAGTGATTGGTGATACTTGGATCTGATTGTTGGATGATGAGGGAAGCTTGTTGGATACAATTAATGCCCCAAGAACACTCTATTTATAGGAAATAGAGAGGGGCCAAAAGGGTTAATCTACCATAATTAATAATACTAAGATTAGAGTTTTTCACAAAAGGTACAATGCAAAAGGAATAACACGGCTGTAATATGCTAATCTGCTGGCAAAAATCCTTTATCCACTGGTCCAAAGAATGGCTAAATCCACTCCACTTTAATCAGCTTCCAATTCTCCTGCAGGTCCGATGCTGTTGGGATGCTGCAACATTGACCTGTTTCATCAAGATTTTTCAAAATACATCAACTTTAGCCTATACAACCCATGTTTGTATACAAATCCATATCTTAAGCTCCAAATCAAGAAAGTGGAAAATAATAACCAAAATGACTCAAAGTTGGGATTATAAAGTGTAAAATCTAATCTAAAAAGATAAAAACAATGTGCTTAAGTACTCAAAAGTGAGTACTTATCAACGTACTATTACACACATCAAGTATCGTAATAATGGTAGAGTCAAGCACACTTATGTAACATTGTATTCATAATAGCAGTAGCTAAGTGAAATTATGAACATAATATACATAAGGATCCTCGTCACCATAGCCACGACTCTTAACTAGTGCATTCCTGTCGACCACAACAACTCACTCTCTTCTTAACAGTTCTATCCATAACGAACAAGTCATAACTTAAAGTCTCAGCTTAAGTCTAGGCATCTAAATCTCATACCTAGTTCACTTAAACTAGAGCTCTGATACCAACTTGTAACACCCTTAAAATTCGAAAATAGCAAACAAATTAAACCTTCCAAAAACTCTTAAATACATAGCATTGAAATACCAAATATCTAAAGTTACAAGACAAAAATCACTATAATAACATATCAGAGTTCTAACGGAACTATCTAGTCCCACTAAACGGGGACAACATTAAACGGATGTTACTAAAACCACCAAATCTACTATCTTCACCAAACGTGACGATATCACTACCGTCATCCTACCGGAACTTCTACCAAGCTCCACTCGCCACTCAGATCCATCTAAGACCTGATATACATGTCGAAAATAAAAAGTGTTAGGCTTAACGCCTAGTGAGTTAAAGCAGTTTTCATCATATAAATCATAAAACATTTAAAATAAAAATTTTACTCTGAATAGGCCATTTTAGAAATACTGATTGTAAAGAGGCTTTATTGACATAACACGTTCCTTCAAATTTCCAATCACCCATTTTAAATAAATAACTGACGCCCAAATTTCCCCAAAACGCACCTACACGGTATTTCTCCAAAAGACTCATTGTGTAATTAAAATGGTACGTTTTAACACCGAAGGCATGGATAAGGAATACCCAAGATAACACCTTTCAGTGACGGGGGATACCCGATTCCATCGAATGTGACGGGCACAAAAAGTTAAGCCACGTATCGACGTTCACGAGTTTCACATAAGACCATGGTTCCCCGTATTCGGCTCATCTGAGCTACCACCGCAAGACACCACTACATCCTAGTGTCTACTCGACCTCTAGATGAGTCTCACCACAAAGTCACAAGTCTTCGTATCCGGCTCACCATGGGCACCACGGCAAGACTTAGCTCTGTATACGGCTCTCCAAGAGCACCACCGCAAGCTTATATAAACCACATAACTTAGGGACCACTCACTAGACTCAAACATGGATATTAAAACTCCATGATGAACATAACGACTGATATGCCTATGGATCCAATGCGTTACAGTCTAAACATTACATGACTCCATATGAATGAACTAACACATCCAAACATGTAATAACCAATATTGGTATAAGAATTGTATTTTCATAAAGCACTCCATAAAGAGCCGTTTAAACCGGACAACGTCCCAAAACTCGTTAGTGTACAATTCAAGCCGAAAGGCTTCATAAAACATTTGATACTCAAATAGAGCCAATATGGCTATATAAGCCGATTTACAACTTTAATATTCCCTAATAAAAAAGGTAACCGTCCCAACAACTCACACTTTTAAAGTCACGGGAGTTAAAGTTTTCCAATATAAAACCCGTAGGTTAAATAAGCCCCAAATGACCATATTTCAGTAACTGCTTTTTAAAATCTCCAACGCACACTAAAATCCCATTTAAAACCATTTGTACTCCAAATCTTCCAATAATAAGAACCAAAGCAACATAATACCCACATTCATCAAATAGTCGAGAAACATGAATGGTGGATTAAAAATCCCTTTTCTGATGACTCCAACATCTCATATATTATTGTAAACCATTTTCAAGTATTTAAAACCCAAATATGTGCAAGTGTACAAATGTCTACAAAACTTCTCAAAATGAAGCAAACTCATGGATATACTTTTAAAACCCAAAATGTGTGCATTGTGACATGTATGTAGTTTTCCAAAGCAACTATAACTCACCTTGCTAGATTTAGACTAAATCTAGGTTTTACCCACAACTTGAGTTCCTTAGAAGAGAAGACCTTGAATCATTCCACTAGCTCCAAGCTTTCTATAGATCCACTACCACAAACATCTACAGAGTTATACTAACTCTAGGAATGCAAAACAAGGTGAAGAACACCAAATCCTAACTTTATAGATGGAGAGAAAGGGTAGATTACCTTGGTTATAAACTCTTAGATTCACCCAATACTTCAATCTACTTCCTTCTCTACTTGAAAAGCTCCAAAAGACGAACCCTAGGTTCAAGAATTGCTCCAAACGACTTTGGGAAGGAGAATGTATGAGAGAAATGAGGTTGAAGCCCTAAAATCGCGATTAAAACCCATCAGATGGCTTCCGCGACTTATGTCGCGACTTGCAAGTCGCCCGTTTCCTGAAAAATCACTTCCAGTGAGTTACGTGTGTTAGATCACAGATTTATTGGATTCAAGATCATCCAATCTGAAGTTTGGAATCTGAAGCTAAAGCTGAAAAGCCACTCTCAATATTAGTCTAATGTTAGTTTGTAATAAAATGTCAAAGTTAATTATTGTATTTTATATTATTATAATATTCCTAAATATCTATTTGTTAAGATATTTTAGGATATTATTAGTTTAGATATTATATTATGTTAGATTAGATGTTAGGTGAGATAAGATCAGATCTCAGATAAAAATCTCAACACATCTCAAATCCTATCATCGCCAACATCAGAGAGAAAGTGAGAGAGATTAAACAGTGAAGAACATCAACCTTGTAATCCATCGTTTGTAATCGAAACAGGTTGGTAATCTATATATGTTTGTTGTTTGATTATCTGGTAACGATCGTGTTCAATCACACGGACCCACAATTGGTATCAGAGCAGAAACTAGATTAAAATCAAACTTTTAGAAACTCTCTGTGTTCTTCAGTTTTTAAAGAACACTGTTCAATCGATCAATCTTTCAAACAGTGGTTGTTTTTAAAATCAGGAAGTTGTAACCTGTTGTAGAAGGTTAGTCGATCATTGTGTCAAAGTTTGGAGCTGTAAAAACGTTTCTAGATTGGTGTATTTGGTGATTTTCAGTACGATTTATCTAAGAAGTAGCACACACCGGTCGACACCGGTTACACATACACCGGTCCGTGCTCTACCCCGGTCCCGGTTCCAGTCGTACACATCTTCCTATCCGGTCGATCATCCGGTCGAGTTAACATCGGTCAAGAACATACCGGTCAAGACCCCCGGTCGAACAAAGGTAACCCCGGTCACTTCCAAAATCTGTTCGAAACTCTTATCCGGTCGTAGCATCGATCCGGTCAAACACCATCCCCGGTCGAAAAAGATAACTCCGGTCGACATCTATCCGGTCAGAACACCGGTCACAACATCAGTCCGGTCGACATCATACCGGTCGAATCATTTTTGCGCCATACACGTCTCACGCAAAACCTGTTTTGTGCGACCAACTACTCACGCGAAACTCACTTTTGCGCCATCAACTTCTAGCGCAAATCTCATTTTGCGCGACCTTCTACTAGCGCAAAGTTCCTTTCGCGCGACCCACTTCAAATGCAAATCTGTTTTGCGCCAACCATTTCTCACGCAAACTTCAGTTCTTGCCAACCACCTCACATGCAAAGTTTACTTTTGCGTCACCTTCAAGTAGCGCAAATTGTCCTTTTTGCGCCAGTTCCAGACTTAGTCAAAATTTTCAGTAATTATCTGATTTTTTTTCTGGACTAACGATCAGTACAAGTTCTTATTGCATACTAAACAGAACAGGATGACATCAAGAGAAACCCTAGCTATTGGAATTGACACAAAGCCACCAGTACTCTTCAGGGGAGAGTATGAACAGTGGAAAGATCGGTTCATGGACTTCATAGAAAGACATGATTTGGGTACATTAATCAGGAAATCTTTAGAAGAAGGAGTTATGCCATCTGTTTGGGAGACTCGTACAGAGGGAACTGTGAAGATATCATATCAACTTAAATTTGATGATCTCGAAGGTAATGCACTCACGAGAGCAAAAGCTGATAGATTAGCAAAGTATTTCATTCTTAAAGGCATTACTAATGAAATATACGTAAAGATAGACAGCTACAAAGCCATAGGTAAACAAATGTGGGATCAACTAGAGAAAATGATGCTTGGTTCAAAAGTTGGAAACCAACTCAAGATATCCAACTGCCTCAACAACTATGAAGAATTCAAAGGCAGAGTTGGAGAATCTCTAGAAGAAACATATGACAGATTTGTGACCTTGGTGAATGAGTTAAGCAAGAATAAGGTCAATAAAACACAGATCGAATTGAATGTCAAATTCCTTAGCATCCTTCAGCCTGAATGGAAAAGGTTTACAGATAGATGAAGCAAATCAAAGATCTGAACGATATTCCACTTCACGAGGTGTATGAAACCCTCAAGCAGAATGAGGAAGAGGTGGATGAGATCATGGATGACAAGAGACAGACTGAGAAGACAGTTGATGATGCAATTCTCTTGTTGTGAAAAAGAAGAAGAAGAATATGATCTTGTCTGAATCAGATGATGTTGAAAGTGAAGCGAACTCTAAATCCGACAACTGTGAACAACTAAAGCAGACTATGCTTATGTTGACTAAGTCTTTTCAAAAGAAGTTCTACAAAAAGCCTAGCTCAAACAGTCAGAGGTATTCATCTGGTTCAAGCAACTATGTTCACAAGGAGAGGTTTGAAGGAAGGAGATTCGAAGGAAAGAGGTTAGAAGAAAGGAAGCCTGAAGAGAAAAGGTTTAAAGCAGTAGAGATCAATCAACCAGAACCTCCAAAGTGCTACAACTGTGGTAGACTTGGACATTTTGCCAAAGACTGCCGAAGACCCAAAGTCCGGAACTCCGACTACTACAAGAACAAAATGTTTCTAGCCAAACAGAAGGAAGCCGGAAAGGCATTGATGGCAGAAGATGAGTTCTGGCTAGATCAATCAGACCAAGAAGATGAGAATGAAGATAAGGAAGAGACAGCACATCTATGCTTCATGGGCAAGCTGGAAATAGAAGATGAAGCTGATTCCGATGAAGAGGACAACGAAGAGGTATATGATTTAACTGAATCAGATTTCATAAATCAAATGCATGCCATAATGATAAAACTGCAAGAATTAGAGTCTAAACTTAAATGTGAAAAGGGTGTTATTAATGACAAAGACCAGTCAATACAGAAACTTAGCAATGACCTTGCTGAGAATAAAGTATTGATTGAGATTTTACATAGAAACAATGACACCAGCGCAAAAGAAAAGACCATAATTCTTAAAGAGAAGACTGAATTGCTAAATCCGTTTAGTAATGATCTTGATCCAAAGGGGGAGATTGTTAGATCACAGATTTATTGGATTCAAGATCATCCAATCTGAAGTTTGGAATCTGATGCTAAAGCTGAAAAGCCACTCTCAATATTAGTCTAATGTTAGTTTGTAATAAAATGTCAAAGTTAATTATTGTATTTTATATTATTATAATATTCCTAAATATCTATTTGTTAAAATATTTTAGGATATTATTAGTTTAGATATTATATTATGTTAGATTAGATGTTAAGTGAGATAAGATCAGATCTCAGATAAAAATCTCAACACATCTCAAATCCTATCATCGCCAACATCAGAGAGAAAGTGAGAGAGATTAAACAGTGAAGAACATCAACCTTGTAATCCATCGTTTGTAATCGAAACAGGTTGGTAATCTATATATGTTTGTTGTTTGATTATCTGTTAACGATCGTGTTCAATCACACGGACCCACAACGCGGCTTGTGCCGCGACCCCAAGTCGTGCCACAACTCGGGGCAGTCCCAAAACCCGGTTTCTCACGTCTTTCGCACCTGATCGATTCCCGATGATTCCATTATGAAACTTACCAGATTTTTTGATACTTTATGACCCAAGAGCCAAACGACTCCCGTAACGCCGTCGAGGATACATCCTAAAATTACGGGTGTTACATTCATAATCTTGAATGTTTAACAAGAATCTGAGATGAAGAAGATGATGGGAAATAAGAAGAATTGTAAAAGGACATGGGTTAAATGAGAGGGAAACATAAAAAGACTAATATATCCCTCGTGTACGGAACACATGAGGAATTTAACAGGGCAAAAATAAACGACGTCGGCTTCAAGGACCGTAGTCGTAAACAAATGACAACCATCAAGACCACTTCCATAGTTAATGGACTATAAGAACGCTACTCTTAATATTCGATATACCACAAAGATTAAATACGTAATTTACTCTATAACGAAAGAGATGTTGTAATACAAGTTTCGACATGGACCCCTTGATTAATGTTGGTCTTCTCTCTAGGTCAACACGGCTGTAACACCCGGAAAATTTAAGGTAAGTAATTATAAATGTTAATGTGTTCTCGTTACATTTTTATGTAGAGATTTTGTCTTGGTTTGGTGATGATTGGTATGTTATGCTAAATGTTATTATTATAAGTTCCTTGTCGGTTTAATTTTATCGAAATCATCAAAAAACGAGATTTTGGAGGGTGGCGCGACAGTGACCGCGACTATGACATTGGTCATAGTCGCATGGCATAATCGCGGGCCGGGGGGTGGTCTCGGTACACCCCCGGCGAGAGTGCCTCGTGAGAGTGACAAGGGCACAATCGCCCTGTCACAATCGCGGGCTTTGTACCGTGAGTAAGGGAGTAGGCGCGAGATTACCCCGCGACAGTGTCATGTGCACAATCGTCGGGCACTGTCGCCGACGGGCTTTGAGGGTTTAAAAAGTCCAGCTTTGACCATTTCATTTCACTTTCTCATCTCAAACGTTTGGAGCCGACTTGGAACCCTTTAGAGGCGATTTTCTCCCATCTTACACACTTCAAACATTTATTGAAACCCTATGGTAGTTGAGGACATTCATTGGTGATTCAAGGAAGTTAGAGGAGCATCCAAGTGAAAGCATTCAAGTCCATCAAGCCTCCATCTTCTCACCATCTCATCTAAGTTTCTAGGGTTTCCTCTAAAACCCTAGATAGTGAGTTTTCTACTAATATTTTCAAAGAGATACATATCTTGAGTATTTACTTGTTTAGCATCTCATGTTTGTGTAAGAGTTTGATCACCTGATAAGTTTGACCTAACTGCTACATTTGGGATTTGTTGGAAATTTAGTGATGATAATGCATGTGGATATTGATGGCATTATTATTGATGATACTCATGCTTGGTTATATGTATTTTGATGAACAAATGGGAATATTTGAGTATTTGCACATTTTAGAGTTTTGTACCTAAATTATGCTTGGGAATGTTGAAGTCTTATACATGTATCTTATTGGTATGGAGTTATGTATAGAGACGAATATTGTACGTACATAGAACGAACCATGAGTAAGTGCTAGGAGGATGTAGTCTTAGGCGCCACCTTGACGGTATGCGCCTAGACCTCCGCCATTTGGAGTAATGCCTGGGAGGTAGTGTTCAAGTGTCCCGGGCCTTCGGGATGTTGCTCAAGCGAGTGAACATCAAGGTACATTGACTTGAGGTAAAACTCATTGGTGTAATGGGTCTCCCCCATGGTTATTCCCACATGGACTTTAGTGATTAAAATGTTATAATTGTTCATAACATGCTTTATAAATGTATGCCATGTTTTTGTTTAACTCACTAGACCCGTGTGGTCTGACACTTGATTGTTGGTATGTATCTCAGGTTCTAGTGGCGCGAGCGCCAAGGAAGTTTAGCCGACCTTTAGTGGTGAGCTTGGGAGTATTTTTGGGATGCCCTTCTTGAAGACAATTCTTTTGGTAATAGTTGACAATTGTTTGTAATCTTATGTCTAGCGAGACTTAGATTAGAGAGTTGTCATCTATTATTGCGTCTTATTACAAACTTGTAATTAACAGGCATTTATTGTTCCTTTTTGTATGAGCTCGTGCTTTGGCATTTTATGCATACCATATTTCCATTTTCCGGAAATTTTTGTTAGTCCCATTTTTGGGGTGTTGCAAGTTGGTATTAGTGCTCTAGTTTAAGTGAACTAGGTGTCGACTCTAGTATACCTAGACTGGTTATGCTTATAGAATCACTGTACATTCGGGTAGAGCATTCTTAGGTGGGGAGAGTATTAGGATTTCGGAATTGCATTGATTGAGATTTATGATGATGATAACTAGGATTCTTGTGTAAAATACGTTCACAATCTCACTTGGCCAGTGTTGTTCTGAATTTATAATTACGTGAGCATACTTGAAGTTGTTATTATGATGATTGATCATTGTAGTAGTACGTATTGGACCGGTTATCTTTTAAAGAATTAACCGGTATGACTCTTATCATATGTGGAAGTTCATAATGGTAAACACGAGGAGTCGGGTCGGGGTGACCGAGGATGCAAATGAGGCAAGTGTAACCGCACCAGAGGTTACTCGGCAAGCAAACGCAACGGCGAATCAAGTCATTCCACCGATACCCCGAATGCTAGAGGGGATCATAGATGCGGTTCCTCAAGTGAACTTGGAACCCGAGAACCCGGTTGTTCAAGAAGCGGACCCTCAGTCGGTCCTATAGGCCAGCATAATACAGATGATGAACTCTGCGATGGACAAGCGGGATGAGAGGCTCATGAAAGTCTTGGAGGAGAGGGATGCAAGCAACCGGAGGCATGAGACGGTGGGGGACAATGCAGTGATGGGATCAGGCGGTGCTGATAATGCACCTGGGACAAAGGAGCATGCGACCAGGGCTGACAAGAGGAAAGAAGGGGGTTGTTCTTTCAAGACCTTCCTGTGTAGTCGGGATCCGGAATTTTCTGGAACGACCGACCCATTAGTCTGCATGAAATGGATTCAAGATGTGGAGATGGCTTTTGAGTCAAGCGAGTGCGCGGACTCTCAGAGAGTCAAGTTTGCCTCTCAACTGCTTAGAGGGGATGCTTTGAGTTAGTGGAACGTTACCCGAAGAGCGCTCACACCGGAGGTTTTGGCCAAGCTCACTTGGCCAACCTTCAAGAAGAAAATCATGGAGAAATATTGTAACGAGAGAGCGCTCGACAAAATAGAGGAGGAGTTCCGATGTCTGAAGAAGGGTAATTTGTCGGTCGCCGACTATGCCAAGCAATTCATGGACAAGCTCAGTTTGGTCGAGCACTTGGCAACGGATGAAGGGTCCAAGGTAAAGGCATTTGTGAAGGGATTACCGGCGGAGATGAAGATGGGCGTGAGAAACGCTCAAAAGTCTACTTTGCAGGAAGTGATCGAGGCATCCCAGTTGGTAGAGGATGATATTGTTAGAACATATTTTATGTTCTTATTAGAAGTTTTATAAAGTAATCTATATTAAATGTATTGGGCCTTGTATTGGGTTTGGGCTTTAATGTACAAGGGACAAGGGAGTATAAATAGAAATCATGTAGTAGGGTTTTAGGTAATCTTGTAACCCTTTCATTTTGTGTTAATCAAATCTGCAGAAATGTAGCCGCATCTGTTCTTGTGTTCTTAGAGTAGTTTTATTTTCTTGTTCAATAATCTACTGATTTCTACCCTTATTCTCTTGTTCATCTCTAAATCAAACCAATCATGATCTAAATGGACCTCACAGATATTCTACAAGATCGAGAGATCTGTTGGTTTTGATAAGAACAGTCTGTGTATATATCGATTTCTGTGATTTTCTGTGAAATTGTTTGATTTTTGATGTTTAATTGATTCAGATGTTATTGTAAATCATTTTCGAATCAATTGCTTGTAACAATTTCGATCCAGAATATCGAATCTGTCGATTTTGAGTTTATTATGTTCGAAATTTTTGTTTACTGTGGTTGAATCATTTTTGGACTTAGAGTCGAAATCAGACAAAGTATTCAACTACAAATGTGCTCATAAGGTGATTTCAAACCTGTGGATAAAGTATCAGCTCAGAAATCGAAGAATTGAAGGTTTGATTGAAGAAAATCAGAAAACAAGTTCGAGAACTGCAATTTTCGCAAGATTTATTGAAGAACTCGCAGAAGTATAGAAAGTTTCGCAGAAAGAAGGATTCGCAGAACATTTGGACACAACAAAATTTTTTGAAGTGTGGAATTCGCAAGTGGCTATATTGCGAAAATTAAGGATTCGCAGGTCACTGTGCACATGTTGAAGGAATTCGCAGGCCACTAGTTTCCTAATGTCTAAGTTTCGCAGGTAGTATGTTGCGAAAAGTGGCTTCCTAATCTTGAAAAATGTTCTAAGGTAAGAATTCACAGGATAGTGGGTTGCGAATTCTGAAGGTTTCGTGAATATGAGGACTGCGAAAGGCAAGGATTCGCGATCATGAGGCTTGCGAAAGTTGAAGAACTCACAATGCAAGCCTCTGCGAATTTTGAGGTTAAGTTGAATGCATCTTGCGAATTGTGCTTTATTGTTTATAGGGATCTGCGAATTTTGGTCATTTGCGAAAGTTTTGGTGATTTTTGAGAATTCTGACTGTTCTGAACCCTATTTCATACAAGTTTGCCCTGTTCCTGTGCTTTTTATGCGGAATGCATATGTGACAGCTGGTTGGTCACGTATCCTTAGCAACTGATCTATATTTCACGAGTGCTCATGATCTGCAAAGTTTTTCAGATTTTGGATTTGATGATTTGGTCTCTGCTTGGATTGAGTTAGCTGCCTGAGCATCTGCAATCATCAGTTGGGAAAGCTTCTTCAGTTGTTAGACCGTTGAGAGCACTTTATCATTCTTCTGACTTGATCACTCAGTAGTGTGAGCGACTGCAATCACTGTTCAGCACTTTGGTTGTGCTTCAGCATCCTGAGAGCCGATAATCATCCAGCTGATTTGTGAAGAAAGGAGTTCCGGATTTGATGACTCAATATTCTGGAAACCAGTCAGAAAATGAATACCTTTCATCAGTTGTTGAACATTGCTTGCCTTCTACCCTTGCATTGTAGTGTTGCTACCGGATGCTACCGCCCGTATGCTTATCAGATGAAGTTCTTAAGCTGAATTCTTACATCAACTCATGGTTAACAAACAGATCAGATGTTATATACTGAAGATGCACTTGGGTGTCACTCCATAATCCACACATATCATTCTTGTGGGCGTTAAGGAATGTGTTGGATTTACCAGAGGAAAAAGTTGTCTTTATGTGCACTCAGTCGAGGTTATTGTCTATATCAGATCTGATATTTCAGTTGATACTTCGAGGATAAGAGCTACATTCTAGGGGGAGCAAGAGAAGCTTTGAAGTTTATGCAACACTAAGTTTTATAAAGAAATCAAGGGAGAGAGGAGCTGAAGCTGGAGCTGATCAGAAAAATGATTACTTTACAAAACTTAGGGGGAGAATGTTAGAACATATTTTATGTTCTTATTAGAAGTTTTATAAAGTAATCTATATTAAATGTATTGGGCCTTGTATTGGGTTTGGGCTTTAATGTACAAGGGACAAGGGAGTATAAATAGAAATCATGTAGTAGGGTTTTAGGTAATCTTGTAACCCTTTCATTTTGTGTTAATAAATCTGCAGAAATGTAGCCGCATATGTTCTTGTGATCTTAGAGTAGTTTTATTTTCTTGTTCAATAATCTACTGATTTCTACCCTTATTCTCTTGTTCATCTCTAAATCAAACCAATCATGATCTAAATGGACCTCACAGATATTCTACAAGAGAGAGAGGAGAATAAGCAGCAAGGCGAGAAGCGGAAATGGGAGGGGCCAACCGGGCCCGCACAACCTTCCAAACCCTTTAACGAGCGGAGGAACACTGATCCACGACGGGAGGCGAGATGGTGCCCCAAATGCAAGAGCAAGCACTTCGGGCCTTGCAATCCAAAACCGTTTTCTGGAGCGATGGAATGTTTCAAGTGTGGGCGAAAGGACCACATGAGTTGGGATTGCCCCTCAAGGGGAGTTTTCTACGAGTGCCGAGAACCGGGGCACATCAAGAGGGATTGCCCTAAGTTAGCTAAGGGCAACCAAGGGGTTTCGACCAGGGCAATGCCGAAGAAAGAAGTCCAACCGAAGGCGCCAAGCCGGGCCTTCCGAATGACGGCGGACGAAGCTAGAGAGACGGCGGACGTAGTGTCGGGTACGTTTCTAGTGAAGTCTCTACCTACCCGTGTTTTATTCGATTCTGGTGCAAACCGATCTTTCGTATCCACCACGTTTTGCAAGATTTTCACCATGCCTTGTAGTTTGTTGAATGACGCCTTAGTAGTAGAGGTAGCCAATGGGGAACATATGGTGGTTCGGGGATGTTATGTTGGGTGCACTTTAGAGTTAGGAGGAGAGCCCTTCATTATAGATTTGTTGTCGGCCAGTATCGGGGGATTTGACGTAATTGTGGGAATGGATTGGTTAGCTAAACACGACGTCGGTATCGTTTGCTCTAAGAAATTGATTCGAGTACCCTTGCCTAAGGGTGGTGAGGTGATAATTTATGGAGAGAAGAATCAGAAGACCAACATGATCATCTCCTCACTCAAGGCACGCAAGAGCCTTGCAAAAGGGTGTGACTCGTATTTAGCCTACATGATCGATGCGAAACTAGAAAAAAAGAAATTGGAAGATGTAGATTTGGTGTGCGACTACCCGGAAGATCTACCGGGATTACCACCGGAGCGACAAGTGGAGTTCCACATCGACCTTACTCCGGGAGCCGCTCCGATCGCTTGTGCTCCCTACCGTTTAGCGCCGACGGAGATGCAAGAGATGATGACGCAACTTCAAGAACTCCTCGAGAAGGGATTCATTCGACCGAGTTCGTCGCCGTGGGGAGCCCCGGTGTTGTTCGTAAAGAAGAAAGACGGATCTATGCGGATGTGCATAGACTACCGCGAGCTCAACAAAGTTGCCATGAAGAATAAATATCCGCTTCCTAGGATCGACGACCTCTTCGATCAACTTCAAGGAGCGGGTTGTTTTTCCAAAATATATCTACGATCCGGTTATCATCAAGTGTGGGTGAAGGAGAGCGACATTCCGAAGACGGCGTTTCGAACGAGGTACGGTCACTATGAGTTCCTAGTCATGTCGTTTGGATTGACTAATGCTCCGGCCGTGTTTATGGACTTGATGAACCGAGTATGTCGACCCTTATTGGACAAGTCGGTTATAGTCTTCATCGAAGATATCCTCATCTACTCTCGTGATGATCTAGAGCATTGACAACATTTACGAGAAGTCTTGGAAATCCTTCGAAAGGAGAAATTGTTTGCAAATTTCTCAAAATGTAAGTTTTGGCTTCAAGAGGTTCAGTTCCTGGGCCACGTAGTGTCCAAGGACGGAGTGAAAGTGGATCCGGCAAAGATAGAGGTGATGATGAATTGGGAGCCACCGACGAGTCCCACGGAGATCAAGAGTTTCTTGGGCTTGGTCGGTTACTACCGGCGGTTTATTCAAGATTGTTCAAAGATCGCCTCACCACTCACATCGTTGACCAAGAAGAATGTTAAGTTCTTGTGGACTGAGACTCAAGAGGAAGCCTTCTGGACCCTTCAAAAGAAGTTATGCGAAGCACCAATACTATCCTTACCCGAATGATCCGAAGACTTCGTGGTTTATAGTGACGCCTCTAAGTTGGGGTTGGGGTGCGTTTTGATGCAAAGAGGGAAGGTGATTGCATATGCTTCGCGGCAACTCAAGGATCACGAGAAGAATTACCCTATGCATGACTTGGATCTAGCGGCGGTAGTGTTTGCCTTAAAGTTATGGCGGCACTACCTTTACGGGACGAAATGTACGTTATTCACCGATCATAAAAGTTTGAAGTACATCTTCGACCAAAAGGACCTCAACATGAGACAAAGAAGATGGTTGGAACTCTTGAAATATTATGATTGTGAATTGCTTTACCACCCTGGTAAGGCCAATGTGGTAGCGGATGCCTTAAGCCGAAAGAGCTACGGAGGGGAGAGTAAAGTGACGTTTGCTAGAATCGAGGTGATGTCTAGTCTGGTCGAGAACATCAAGAGGAGTCAAGCCGAAGCACTTCGTGAGGAGAATCTCAAGGCCGAGGTCATGGTGAAGCAAAGAGAGTTATTATCGGAGGATAGTCGCGGTCTTAAGTTATTTCAAGGGAGGATTTGGGTGCCGAAAATCAGGGGAAACCGCGAGTTGCTTTTAGCGGAGGCACACAAATCAAAGTACTCCATCCATCCCGGTAGCACCAAGATGTATAGAGATTTGAAATTGCATTATTGGTGGTCGGTGATGAAACTCGATGTGGCCAATTATGTGGAGCGGTGCGTCACTTGCCTTCAAGTCAAGGCGGAACATCAAAAGCCATATGGAAGCTTGCAGCCTTTGACCATCCCGGAGTGGAAATGGGAACACATCACTATGGACTTCGTCACTAAATTGCCGAAGACCTTAAAGGGACATGACACTATTTGGGTGGTGGTGGATAGGCTCACTAAGAGTGCACATTTCTTGGCAATGCGGGAGACGTTACCGATGGATAAACTAGCTAAGATCTATATTGATGAAGTGGTGTCATGTCACGGTGTCCCATTATCCATAGTCTCGGATCGGGATAGTCGGTTTACTTCCAAGTTTTGGGATAGATTGCAAAGGGAGTTGGGCACCAAGGTTAAGTTGAGTACGGCGTATCACCCCCAAACCGACGGACAAAGCGAGAGAACGATCCAAACTCTCGAGGACATGCTTCGATCTTGCGTCATAGACTTTGGAGGGACTTGGGATTCGCACTTGCCATTAGTGGAGTTCGCCTACAATAATAGTTACCATTCGAGTATCGGGATGGCTCCATTCGAGGCACTCTACGGGCGGAAGTGTAGGACACCGGTGTGTTGGCTCGAAGCGGGGAAAAACCAATTTGCGGGTCCGGAGATCATGCAAGCAACGACGGATAAGGTGAAAGGTATTCGAGAACGGTTGAAGGCGGCTCAAGACCGACAAAAGAGCTACGCAGACAAAAAGCGAAGACCGATTGATTTCCAAGTGGGGGATCGGGTTATGTTGAAGGTGTCGCCTTGGAAGGGGATCATCCGTTTCGGGAAGCGCGGGAAACTTAGTCCCCGTTTCCTTGGGCCCTTCACGATACTAGAGAAGATTGGACTTCAAGCCTACCGATTGGACTTACCACCAGAGATGGACGGAATTCACCCTACATTTCATGTTTGCTACCTTCGTAAGTGTCTAGCCGAAGAGGAAAGCGTCATTCCATTGACGGAAATTCGAGTGGACAACGGGAACCGATGTATAGAAGAACCGGAAGCCATTATAGAGTCTAAGACAAAACAATTGAGGCATAAGGAAGTGTCTATGTTGAAAGTCCAATGGAAACACCATCGAGGTGCTAACGTGACGTGGGAATCGGAGGAGGACATGAGGAAGAGATATCCTCATTTATTTAATGATTGAGATTTCGGGGACGAAATCCTCATTAGGTGGGGAGGATTGTAACACCCGGAAAATTTAAGGTAAGTAATTATAAATGTTAATGTGTTCTCGTTACATTTTTATGTGGAGATTTTGTCTTGGTTTGGTGATGATTGGTATGTTATGCTAAATGTTATTATTATAAGTTTCTTACCGGTTTAATTTTATCGAAATCGTCAAAAAACGAGATTTTGGAGGGTGGCGCGACAGTGACCGCGACTATGACATTGGTCATAGTCGCATGGCATAATCGCGGGCCGGGGGGTGGTCTCGGTACACCCCCGGCGAGAGTGCCTCGCGAGAGTTAACAGGGCACAATCGCCCTGTCACAATCGCGGGCTTTGTACCGTGAGTGAGGGAGTGGACGCGAGATTGCCCCGTGGCACTGTCGTCGACGGGCTTTGAGGGTTTAAAAAGTCCAGCTTTGACCATTTCATTTCACTTTCTCATCTCAAACGTTTGGAGCTGGCTTGGAACCCTTTAGAGGCGATTTTCTCCCATCTTAAATGCTTCAAACATTTATTGAAACCCTAGGGTAGTTGGGGACATTTATTGGTGATTCAAGGAAGTTAGAGGAGCATCCAAGTGAAAGCATTCAAGTCCATCAAGCCTCCATCTTCTCACCATCTCATCTAAGTTTCTAGGGTTTCCTCTAAAACCCTAGATAGTGAGTTTTCTACTAATATTTTCAATGAGATACATATCTTGAGTATTTACTTGTTTAGCATCTCATGTTTGTGTAAGAGTTTGATCACCTGATAAGTTTGACCTAACTGCTACATTTGGGATTTGTTGGGAATTTAGTGATGATAATGCATGTGGATATTGATGGCATTATTATTGATGATACTCATGCTTGGTTATATGTATTTTGATGAACAAATGGGAATATTTGAGTATTTGCACATTTTAGAGTTTTATACCTAAATTATGCTTGCGAATGTTGAAGTCTTATACATGTATCTTATTGGTATGGAGTTATGTATAGAGACGAATATTGTACGTACATAGAACGAACCATGAGTAAGTGCTAGGAGGATGTAGTCTTAGGCGCCACCTTGACGGTATGCGCCTAGACCTCCGCCATTTGGAGTAATGCCTGGGAGGTAGTGTTCAAGTGTCCCGGGCCTTCGGGATGTTGCTCAAGCGAGTGAACATCAAGGTACATTGACTTGAGGTAAAACTCATTGGTGTAATGGGTCTCCCCCATGGTTATTCCCACATGGACTTTAGTGATTAAAATGTTATAATTGTTCATAACATGCTTTATAAATGTATGCCATGTTTTTGTTTAACTCACTAGACCCGTGTGGTCTGACACTTGATTGTTGGTATGTATCTCAGGTTCTAGTGGCGCGAGCGCCAAGGAAGTTTAGCCGACCTTTAGTGGTGAGCTTGGGAGCATTTTTGGGATGCCCTTCTTGAAGACAATTCTTTTGGAAATAGTTGACAATTGTTTGTAATCTTATGTCTAGCGATACTTAGATTAGAGAGTTGTCATCTATTATTGCGTCTTATTACAAACTTGTAATTAACAGACATTTATTGTTCCTTTTTGTATGAGCTCGTGCTTTGGTATTTTATGCATACCATATTTCTATTTTTCGGAAATTTTTGTTAGTCCCATTTTTGGGGTGTTACAACGGTCGTGGTTGAAAGTTTTTTCTTTTTCTTTTTAGACTAAACTACTGTTTTCAATCCATGGTTTGTCAAATTTTGTGACTTTCATTTATGTGCTTTTGAAATTACTATTTTGTCCTCGTGATTTACAATTTATCGTTGTTTAAATGCAAGAAGCTAACTTTTTCGTATGAGGGATGAAAACAACAATAGATTGTACTCTCTTCGTCCCAAAGTAAATGTCCACGATAATAAAGGCACACCGTTTTAAACATTTGTAATTATTACACTTTTAGCTAACCAAACGACGTTTTTGTCCTTAATAATAGATGGAGTAATTAATTTCACAATCTCATAATTAAGGGTAAAATTGGAAACTAAGTATTTTACTTTTGAAAATAGACACTTATTTTGGAATAGAGGGATATACGTATACCATAAGAACGAGAAAAACAATGAATTGTAAACTATAGGGACGAAAACAATAATATCAAAAGCACAAGGACGAAAATAGAAATTTTCATCAGATCACAGGGACTAAAAACATAGTTTACTCCTCTTTTTCATTTTCATTTCTCCAATTTCACAGTACTCGCCGGAAAATCCCAATTCCGCCACCAATCTTCGCCACTGAATTCCCAACAATGGATACTTCAACACTAGAATCTCAAATCAGATCCGAAAATTACGTCACATACGAATCCCCTTACACTCTTTACTCCATGGCCATCTCATCCGCCGCTGCCGCCACCTCCCGGCCATCCCATCGGAGAATCGCCGTCGGAAGCTTCATCGAAGAATACACCAATCATGTCGACATCGTCACCTTCGATGAAGAAACTCATTCCATCAAACCAAACCCTAACCTCTCATTCGACCACCCCTATCCTCCTACTAAACTCATGTTCCATCCTAACCCTAAGTTATCCGGTGATATCCTAGCCTCCTCCGGCGACTTCCTCCGCCTCTGGAGAGTCTCCGACGACTCAATTGAACCGATCTCCGTTCTCAACAACAGCAAAACCAGCGAATTCTGTGCACCGTTGACCTCATTCGATTGGAACGAAATCGAACCAAGGAGAATTGGGACTTCCTCGATTGATACAACGTGTACGATTTGGGATATTGAAAAAGGCGTTGTGGAAACTCAATTGATTGCTCATGATAAGGAGGTTCATGATATTGCTTGGGGCGAATCCGGTGTTTTTGCATCGGTTTCCGCCGATGGATCAGTTAGGGTTTTCGATCTGCGTGATAAGGAGCATTCGACGATCATATACGAAAGTCCTCATCCAGATACACCATTGTTGAGATTGGCTTGGAACAAACAGGATTTGAGGTACATGGCTACGATTTTAATGGATAGTAATAAGATTGTGATTCTCGATATTCGATCTCCAACGATGCCGGTGGCTGAATTGGAGAGACATAGAGGGAGTGTGAATGCAATCGGTTGGGCACCGGTGAGTTGCCACCATATTTGTTCAGCAGGGGATGATTCTGATGCTCTCATATGGGAGCTGCCTACGGTGGCTGGACCGAATGGGATTGATCCTGTGTCGAGATATTCAGCTGGTTCGGAGATTAACCAGCTCCAGTGGTCGGCTTGCATGCCCGATTGGATCGCTATCGCCTTTTCCAACAAGTTGCAGCTTTTGAAAGTTTGAGGTAGAACATTTATTTTGATATGTATAGTTTATGTATCTATTCACTGCATTATACAGTTGAGTGATGAATTTGATCATATTAGCTTTTGCAGAACATCTATAGAACAAAATAGATCACATATGTGTTCTCCAAATGTGTCCAATGCATCTGTTTTGTGTAGAAAACTAGTATTCTTTTTTTTCTCTATGCATGACATCTTATGAATCTAAAGATTGAGGTGTGGCCTTTGTAATTGTAATGGAAAAAGAAACATAATGAAGTGGTAGTGTGGTATTTTTCATCCCAGTTCTTGTCTTTACTTTTGTTGGCTTCTTGTGATGATTCTAAGACCCTCATACCCGATCGATGTTTAAATCTTATTTGTTCGTTTTACCTGTTTGTATGTTTCAATGGTGTTCAAAGTTTAGCACAGCCTTTCTTGTTTTCAAGTTCTCTATCGATTTTGTTCTCTTGCACACTTTGCACAAGTCGGGGGTATTTACAGAAACATCCGCTCTATTCTTTTGGATAGATGGATAGAGGCCGGGTCTGCTTACATCTCAACTCCCACGACCCCATCCCCGGGTGGGATATAACGGGCTTGTTTTGTTTGGTTTGGTTTGGTTTATGCACGGTGGATGTTACAGCTATTTACCCTCTTCATCAATCTAAATGTAAGATAGACTAGAAAGTACCAAAATGTATAGTTTGGTGTCTAGAGAAATAACATGATATATTGAACTTGGGCTCTGCCATTTGTAGGTTTTAAGGGTGGATCAGTGTAGAAGCAAGAATCAGTTACATTTCCTAGTTCATGTTGTGACTCGTCATGCTCGATATTTGTCGATTTATGATTTGAGTCTTGTCGTAACCTCTTTTGAACTTCTCAAAATTGCTACAAAATCTACAAGAGGGATTGGATTGATTCCGGAGGTGAGAGAGCTGGTAGAAATCATCAAAATGTATTTTAGGCGGTGTAGAAGAAAAATGTATATGTTACCATTAATATTGATGTATAGATTCAGAGGATGGATCAACATAGTTACTTAAGATTTTAGGTTTTTGGTATTTGTGGTTGCGTCTTTGTTCAGGCTGTTAGGCCATGTTTGAAAACCATAAGCTAGCTTTTTTTAGTTTATTGAAAAAACCCAGTTTCAAATAGCTTATCAATGAACTCTCATGCCTTTTTTCAGCTTTTTCCGGTTATGCCCCTTGTGGTTGAATTAAATAATATTTCAACATGCCCTTTTAGGTAATTTTACATTGTCATCTAGCTTTTTACAAAACGTGACTAGTTTATCAGCTAGATAGCTTATTAGCCAACAACTAGCTTTTCAGCTAACTAGTTTGCCAAACATGGCCTTAGGGGTCGTTTACCAAACGCTAACAAGGTAAATACTTACCGGGTCACTTACCTCACTGGGTGAGCATAGCAAGGACCGACAATCTTACCTGTTAAATGAAGGCGGTGACACTTACCCGGTTAGCGCTTACCGGGTAAGATTATTGCCTACTATGCCATTTTGATGGCCGAGAATATTACCCGGTAAAGTGAAAGTGGTGACTCTTACTTGTAAGTGCTCATGGGGTAGGACTTTTCACATGCTTGAGATATCTGGTAAGCGTTTGTTAAACATCACCCTAGCCTCTTCGGTTTGACATTGTTTGAGCGGTGGATCCCGTTCCTAGTTCCCTGCCGAAAGAGGTACTACTTAAACTGGAGCTTGATCTTTCAATCGTTCGTTCTTCTAGTTTTTATGTACAAATTGGAGCAGTTTGCAACTTCTTGATGGTTTCATGGAAAACTGCATGAACTTGAATGGTTGATCGAGGAATCCGCTTGATCCTGGTATGCATAGTTATCAAAATCATGCTATCCGATTGACGTTTTAATTCACCTTCATGAAGCAAATGATGGAAATCGTCGAATGGTATCATGTTATATGTTAATTTACCTGAAATTTGTTGCATTGCTTATGTTTATGTAAATTTATGTGCATATTCATTGCTCCATAAACCCAACTGCAGTCACATGAATAGAAGTTGTTCAGTTTGACTCGGTTTACATCCTTACCAGAATTAGGCATGATAACATTATGTGTAATTTTAGATGTTATATTAGTTTCTTTGCATGATTATAGCATAAGTCAAAACACACTGACAAATTTTCTGAAGCAACCAAATCTTTCCCAAAACTATTTTGCCAACATTTTTTATAAGTCGGGGTTTTCACAGAAACGACCGTTCTACTTCATGGGTAATTTGGGTAGAGGATATGTTATCTTAATAGTGCATATTCTTAAAGGTGATGCATGGTGCAAGACGCATCTCTGTTGTTACGATATGGCCTATGGTGTTTGTGTAAGGCGTGGCTCATGTCATGGAATCTTAAGGTGGTGGGCCCACGACGTGTATTTTTTACAAGGTTTGACTTTTTTCAATTTTTTTCTAATTTTTTTAGCTTTTGTGCTTTTATATTTTTATAAGGAATGAGAATGAAAATGAAAATGGGATGCAAAAGAATGGGAAATAGGAATGAGCGTTGTTTTAATGTTGTTTGGTTAAACCAGTATAATTAATAAAAAATATTTTTAATACAAATATGTGACATCCAACATTGAAATAAAAAATATTTTACATTCAACATCGACAAAAGAAGGTACGCATGAGAAAAGATGACTGAGTAGGAATAAAATTTCCATTCCCCCCAATTTTGTCAGGAATGGAAATTAATGGGTTTGGGGTAATGTGTCTATTATATTATATCAAACCAAACAACAGTTTTCATTATCATTTCTCATTCTTTACCCCTTAATACCTCCAACCAAACACCCTTAAAGGCATGTTTGGTTTGTCGGAATGGATTGCATTTGGAGGGATTTGGATTTCAAATCCACTCAAATTCTGTGTTTGGTTTGCACGAATGGAATGTATTGACTGGATTCAAAATCTCTTTTGACTTTTTTAAAATCCGGTAGTTGATGGATTTGGAATTCCTTTGCAAAGGGCCAGGATTTCAAATCCAAGCCTCGTGGTTGCTTCTAAAGCCCAGCAAACACCACCCCTCCACCACCTCCAATCCATTCCTACGAACCAAACACATTATGGAATTCCAAATCCCCCCAAATTCAAATCCCTCCAAATCCAAATCCTTATATGAAATCCAATCCATTACTGCAAACCAAACACATTATGGAATTCCAAATCCCTCCAAATCCAAATCCTTATATGAAATCCAATCCATTACTGCAAACCAAACGCACCCTGGCGCGTTTGGCTTGCGGGATTGGAATGGAATGGATTGGATTTCAAGGAGGGATTTGGATTTGGGGGGATTTGAAATCCGTTCATGTGTTTGGTTTGTAGGATTTGGAATGGATTTCAAATCCATGCCTTTACAAGTCTTGCTTCGTTTGTAAGATTTGGATTTGGATTGAGTTTTTTTTTTAATTTGTTTGTTTTATAAAGAATTTATTTTTATTGGTAAATTACTTTTTTTTATCGATTTTCCTAAAATTGTATATTTTTATTGGATTTAGAAGGAAGCGACTTAAAATCCATCCGGATTGGATTTGAAATCCTGGCCCAACCCAAAGGATTTCCAAATCCATCAAACATTGAATTTTAAAATAGTCAAAGGATTTTAAATCGAGTCAAAACTTTTTATTCCCGCAATCCAAACGCAGGATTGGAATGGATTTAGAATCCAAATTCTTCCAAATCCATTCCATTCTCGCAAACCAAATGGGACATTAGAGATTTATCTAATCACATACTCGGAGTTTCATTGATTAACACACATCATGGATTCACGGTTAAAATGAAGTTGTAAAACACTTTTTTTTGGAAGGGTGTCCTAGGCTATGTCTAGACTAATCCTTTGGCAAATTATGACTGTAAGACATCAGCCCTGATTAAACCTCAGTGGCCACAATTATTGTGTACATCTGGATTCAAACTCTGGGCAGATGGGATATTCCACCACATCCCCCAGGGTCTTAACCCGTACGCCACAATCCTTGTGGTTAAGTTGTAAAACAGTTGCAGGTTCTATTTTGAACATTTGATCACATGGTCTTTATATAATACTACTACTAGTATATATGATTTTTTTTTTCTTTTAATATGAAAGCAAATTTGTTAATATCATTATCTCATTGAAGAATAAATAGAAAAGATATATGTATATGTATATGTCTGTGTGTAATTATATATATGACATACAAATTTGTCACCTTATATCATGTTTGCCTTGTAAAACGTTGGATCGTCGTTGTGGCATGTAAGACTTACAGCTTGACCTTGCCGTCACACTATGTTTCAAACCATTTAGAACCATGCTATAGATCTGATTAACCTTTCTAAAATCAATAACGAGATAACAAGAAATAAAAGAATCAAATACTTAAACACTGCTTTGAAATCAAAACTTTGACTTTTTTATAGGAATAAAGTACATTAAAATACTTTTTTATGCAATTTGTCATTTTAGAAAACTAAAGAATTCACCATGATCATAATTAGCAACGCTTCGATCTATCAAGTATTAGTTAGCCCCAGTAAAGCCCTCAAGCGGCATATTTTTTTGAAACGAGGACCTCGGTTGTCTAACAAAAATATACCATTCAAGACCCCAATCGAAATTATCAACAAGATTCTCATCTATTTTTTTCTAATCATGTATACACAATTTTATATGTATACAATACAAATCTAAAATTCAATCAAAACCTAATTCATTTTGAGAACATATATTTGAAAATCACATTTAATGGTTTGTGGTTTAAAAGTATTTATTTAAAGACCTATAATTTTAAAAATGCCTATTATGGATAATGTATTTTTAATCACATGTCAAGTTTTACATATTTTTAAATTATAAACCCTTAAATGTGTTTTCTGATTGTA
The DNA here is from genome assembly GCA_954870635.1 of Arctium minus. Taxonomy (NCBI): domain Eukaryota; kingdom Viridiplantae; phylum Streptophyta; class Magnoliopsida; order Asterales; family Asteraceae; genus Arctium; species Arctium minus. Next base: position 89,354,634 of record OX941088.1, on the reverse strand, counting down.
TATATATGTTTTCTAAAATTAAAATTTAAATAAAAATATTTCCCTTTTTATATAATTTGTAGGCATGTGAATGGGGCGAGGATGAAGCAGGGACCTCAATCCCCATCCCCGTCCCCGATCCTTTATCTTTGTCCCCGTCCTCATCCCCATCCCCATTGGAGAATATGATCGCATCCCCATCCCCAACGGGGAAATGGGGATGTTTTTTTCCCAATTATGTAAGCTATTTTAAATCAAATATGTGTAAAGTCGTACATGTTTAAATCTCACATATTCCCAATAAACTTGAAATTAAAAGAAATTTAATTTAATACAAAAAATTCACAACATCATGTAATAATTAATAAACTAAAACCAAAATAAATTCAATTTAATCCAAAAAAAAATTAATGTCACACGTACCAAAACATATAGAGTAATATCTAAAACCATATCGAGTAATGTCCAAAGCACATCGAGTAATTTTATTTTTGACTTGAAATCCAAAATATTACGTACTAACATCCAAAAAAAATAACAACTTTTGATTCAAAACCTACCAAAACATTACGTACTAACATCAAAAAAAATTTAGATTCAAAACCTAGCTAGTTAAGAAATAGGAAATTATGAATTACTAATTTAGTTGAAATAAATAATATATATTTAATTTATTAGTTAATATATAACAAGTACAGGACGAGGCGGGGAGTGTGATACCCGTCCCCATCCCCGAGTTAACGGGAAATCCCCGTCCCCGACCGAGACGGGTGGACCGGGTTCCCTGACGGGTCGAGACCCATTCTCATGCCTAATAATTTGTCCTTTTCTGAAAACTAATTAATTTCATCGTCATCATAATTTATCTGACATCTCGATCCACCAAGTCTTGATGTACCATACATCTAATACACACAAAAATACCATCCAAGTTCCAAATCGATGTTATTAAGTGGATTCTTATCTACTTTTTTTCTAATCCTATATACACAATTACATACGTATACAAACCATTCTAAAATTTTCTTTCAAAACCTAACTTTCTTTCAAAAAAAAACAAACCCATTTCTAAAACTCACCCATATTCCGTATCTATAAATACCAATTCCTTATCTATGCCAACATCCAATGCTCTAAACACATCATGAACACCTTAACCAAAATCTTGATTACCTTCACCATTTTCTTGACCTTAGCCATGGCTCTTTCTTCCACACCAAATCAAGAGAACATACCGGGTATCCAAGAGGATAGTTTAGTGTCCGATTTACGAACAAGGGTTGGCCGGTTCCTTGCCCAGAAACCGAAGGGCTTAATGAAATGCAACAAGAACCCTAGACTTTGTCGTGCAAAAGGTAGCCCTGGACCAGATTGTTGCAACAAGAAATGTGTTAACGTGATGACTGATAAGCAAAACTGCAATCTTTGTGGAAGGAAATGCAAGCATATGGAGATTTGTTGCAATGGATCATGTGTGAACCCAATGGTGAACAAGCGTCATTGCGGGGGATGCAACTATGTATGCAAGAGAGGTGATTCTTGTGTGCACGGGATGTGCAATTACGCATAAATAGAGTTAAATTACATTTATCGGTATATAAAAAGTAAATCACCTTAAATAGTTTTAAAATTTGTATCTGCTTATTGTTATGATGTTAATATGATTGCTTAAATAGACGCAAGCTATTAAACATGTGTTTAATAGCTTGCCAATCGGTGTACTTAATCGTTTAAAATGTTTCGGTATGTAATCATTAAGGAAAGCTATTAATTTGTACTATTAGTTGAAAATAAGATTATTTTATGAATTTGAATTAATAACATGGCACAGTTGTTGTAAATTAGCTTAGTTTCGTAGTTGTTGTTAATTGAAACCCAACTGTATTACCCCTGAATAGAATGAAAATCGTGTGTTAAAAAAAATATTACCATTTATTGGACACTGAAAATACATTTTCTAAACAATTAATACATGAACCTAGTGGATTCAAATCACTAATTTTATTTGTTAGTAAACGGACACTGCAAGTAGCGATGACAACAGGAAGGATATGACACAGAAGGTATCACCTACATCAGTCATGTATATGTCCCTTATGTCCATTTGCCCTCGTTTTTTTCTTTTACCCCATATCATAATCTACTCTCATACTCGATTACACTTAATTTTGAACACAACATTATAAAACATCCATCCTAACTAGAGGTGTCCAAATTTCTATGGTTTTGTTGAATCAAATAGAATTTTGTATCAAATACGATTCTTGATTCATAGTTGGCCTTCGATCAAAAATCGAATTTTATGTTCAGTTTATCGAAGATTGGAGAGCTATGGACCCTAATGGACTGAAAAACTAAACAAACCAAAAACCAAACCGACTCAAACCAATCCACTTTAATCAGTTAAAAACCAAACCACTCGTACCAAAAAAACCCAAAAACCAAATGGATGAATGGAAAGGTTTGGACCCTATGGACCAACATGAGGCTTATTAAGCCATATTCAAAATAAATAAATAAAAAGTCAACTATCAAAAAGTCAAACTTCCATAAGCTCGTGCTCTCACGTCTCTACACATAACAAGTCAAAATCGTGTGTACAACATTGTCATGACTTCATTCCTTAACCACATATTTACATACAACTACCTCATACTTTTATATACTTGACACTTTGGACACAAAAAGTCCAATTTTGACCAAAAGTAATAGGGGGGAATGAAGCAAAATATAACGAAATTTGTCTTATTTCTATTTAATTCACAAAAAAGAAAAAAATCAATGAAAATGTAACAAAATTTCAAGTTTCTGTATTTTGTATTTATTTTGACCGTTAATCTTATGATATTGTAACATTTGATAATATAAATGGCAAATTTGTTGTGTTCTTCGTCGCAGCCTTTTTCTAAATATTTTATAAACCTTTCGTAAATGGGCATCAACTTCACCAAAAGTTACAAGATTAATAGGTTACCGGTTAAAATTGGTACTGAATAAAAAAAATTTAAAAAACTTTGTTACATCAACTGAAAAAACAATGGTTACACTTAAAAAAATTAACCAAATTTTGTTGCATTCTGTTTAAAATAGTATCTATTTGAATCAAGATTTTCAACTTAAGACTTTAAATTGTAATAGAAAAAAAAAAGATTTGGATTAAAAATGGATGAAAATACAATAACAAGGGTGCAAAGTGTAATTACCCAATCTTATATATTTCGACCAACCTTCCATACTTTTCTCAAACCTCATTCCACAACAACCATGGCCTCACTCTTCTTCATCCTAACTCTCCTATGCTTTCATGCTTCCATCTCTCATGCAAATTACTATAATACCCCTACACCCGATAAAATCTTGAACACTGTCTCTCATGCAAATTACTATAATGCCCCTACACCCACCCCGAAGAAAATCTTGAATACCATCGATGCATGCTGGCGGAGGTCCTCAAATTGGGCTTCTAATCGTCGTGCATTAGCCGATTGTACGATTGGCTTTGGCAAAGGTGCGATTGGAGGCAAGTATGGTGCAATATATGTCGTCACAAACCCTTCTGATGATCCCATAAACCCTAAACCAGGTACCCTTCGTTACGGGGTGATTCAAACAAAACCATTGTGGATTATATTTGCTAAAGATATGGTTATCAAACTCAAAAATGAGCTTATAATGAATAGTTTCAAGACCATTGATGGGAGAGGGGCAAAAGTGGAAATTGCTAATGGGCCATGTATAACTATACAAGGTGTGAGCCATGTGATCATACATGGTATTAGCATTCATGATTGTAAGCCAGGGAAACAAGGGCTTGTGAGAAGCACTATGGCCCACTTGGGTCACCGTGGTGGGTCCGATGGTGATGCCATCGATATATTCCGATCAACGTACATTTGGATCGACCATTGCTTCCTGGCTCGAGCCACTGACGGGCTCATTGATGTTATTCATGCTTCGACTTTCATCACAATCTCGAATAACTTCTTTTCTCAACATGATAAGGTAAACAAACCATACCTAATGTCTGTGTACTTTTTACACGTTTTACAACGATGTAAAAAAAACATTTTTACATGGTTGCTATAGACAAAAACAGTATAAGAATGTACGTCTATTTACATGGTTCCATCCTATGACCATGTAAAAAAGAGATGTACATTTTACACGGTCGTTTTGCTTACAACCTTGTAAAAAAGTACTACTTAACTTCAATAGCGTTTCTCTATTAGAATATGTGGAACATTTTGAATCTTTCTTTAAAAGATCCTTTATGATGTTCCTATATAGGAGTAATTTTATTTGCAAACCATCATAATTTTGCAAACTGTGTAAACCGTCAATTTCATTGGTTAAATTAATGAAATTGTTTTATATAATTCTTTTTGATGAAACTGTTTTATATATTTGTGTTTTTTATGTAAAAATGAAAAAATTTCATGAGAAATAGAAAATATATGAAACAATTTTATCAAAATGAGAAAATACATGAAACAATTTAATTTTTACGTAAAAAACACAAGTATATGAAACAATTTATCAATATAAGATATATGAAACAATTTCATGAACCAATTTCATTATTTTAATCAATGAAATCGATGGTTTGCACGGTTTAATAAATTAGGGTGGTTTGCATTTGATATATATATATATATATATATAGTCTAGCCGATGTATTATTCCAACAATCTCAAACATCCTAAAGCGATAATATCACAAGGGTCACGTGTTCAAATCTCTTCTTTTAACGTATAAAATGATGCAGGTTATGTTATTCGGCCACAATGACAAAAACATTGAAGACAAAATCATGAAAGTTACCGTGGTTTTCAACCATTTTGGCCCAGGTCTCGTTCAAAGGATGCCAAGGTATGCGTATAGCATAATCCACGCCACGAACTAAATTTCTTTTATTTTTACAACGTTAAAACTTACAGAAAACTTTGTAACAGTTATCTTACATACATAAAATACATCAAAATTTTCAGGGTGAGACTCGGTTATGCTCATGTGGCAAACAATAAGTACGACGAATGGAAGATGTATGCAGTTGGCGGAAGCGCAAATCCAACGATATTAAGTGAAGGGAACTACTATATGGCTGCAAAAAGTGCAGCAACCAAAGAGGTAAAATCTTGAAAGATTATTTTTCAGTTTGTTAGGATATAGACACTTTATAAATTCTTTTATAAAAGAGCACCTATAGAGAAAAGAAGGTTCTTACATATATATATATATAGGGGCAGGTTCAAACGAGAAGCTAAACATTTTGCGAGAAGACGAGAAGTGTTTAATCATATATGATACACAAGCTTAATCATATATGATTAAACACATGTTATATTAGCAATACATAGACGTTTAATCATACATGATTAAACACACCTACAAGCCGTGTAATCATATATGATTAAACACTTCTCGTCTTCTCGCAAAATGTTTAACTTATCGCATGATCCTCCCTCTATATATATATATATACGCATATATATATATATACACACACAAACAAACGAGATTGATGATTCATATCTAGCCAATGTCAGACTTCACCACGCCCCCTCAGGCTAAACAGTGCCTCCTAGAATCGAGGCAAAATCACATGTGATTTTACACGTGATTTGTCGTTCTCGTGTTCTTTTAAATATGTTTATGTTCTCGTTTGATCCTGCCTTTACACACACACACACATATGTATAGGGTTGTTTTATTTGCAACCTTTAAAAAAGTTGCAAACCTTGCAACCCACATCTTAACCGTCGGATTCATGATTGGCGGTTACAATAGATATGGGTCCAATATTTTTAATTAAAAAAAACAGAAATATAAAAATAAAATAACCGTCGATCATGAATCCAACGGTTAAAATGTGGGTTGCAAGAGTTGCAACATTTTCCAGGGTTGTAAAATATCCTTCCACTATATATAGGGTCAACTTCAGGCGAAAACCTCAAAAAAACGAAAAATTGAGGAACACGTAGCCTTTCATCTGAACAGTATGCACTTATGCATACAAGTAATTTGTAACATGGACACATGCATAGTAACCAAAAAACAACTAAATTTATTTGTATGCACAAGTGCATACCGTCCAGATCAAGAGCTACCAGGATGTTCCTCTGTTTTCCATTTTTTTGAAGTTTTCCCTTGAAACTCCCTCTATATATACATATATATGTATATAGGTTTTATGGGTTGGGTTCTGGTGATGAGTTGAGTTAACGGTGAGAACTTTGTGAGAAATGATTATCAACTGTTGGATGAGAAATAGACGCACATTAAGATGAGATGCACCGAATCAATTCCCTTCTCAGCTACAATTCATGGGAGGACTTGACATTAAAAGAGATCAACGGTTCAAATTCACTTCTCACGCTTCTCACATGATCTTAAGTTTTATAGCTCATATATAGTTGATGTGAGACTCCAACACAATCATAAGATAAATTTATTTCAATTGTGTCTAAGGATTTGTTATTGAATCTTTTGTAGGTTACGAAGAGGGAGGTTAATAAAGGTTGGAAGAATTGGAAATGGAGATCTTCGAGAGATGTGTTTCTTGACGGAGCGTATTTCATACCATCGGGATGGGGAAGTTGTTCGCCAGGTTACACAAGAGCACAAGCTTTCCCCGTTGCTAATGGCTTTCAAGTACCGGCTCTTACAGCCGATGCAGGACCTCTACGTTGTACCAAATACCGAGCGTGCTAATTCTCTTGATGTACAACTTTCAATTCGGGTTTTTTGCTTGTATAACAATTTCTAAAGATCATGATGAGCTACTTTGACATCTTTTTCGTTTGAGGGGCTAGAAGTGTTGACAAAAAAAGGTGAACCTCAGCCCCTCCATTTGCTTTCAGAACTGAATAAATTCAGTTTTGTTCTTTTGACTCGAAATAAATGTTTATGTTTATAGAGTTTGTGATGATTGTTGGAGTCTAATGTTAGAAACCACTCATCTTTTTTTATGAATGCTTTTTAGAAATTGATTCAAAGGCATTCTACATATTCTCAACATGATATAGAATCAGGGTCTAGCACCACTAAGAACTCGACGCGCTCTTTCACCTTCATTTTTTTTAAAACATCATGTAGCCTCAATCTAAGGGTGCATGTTAGAATCTAACATTTGCTAGACCCAAAGAACCCTCAAAAACAAATAACCAAAAAACTCATCCAAGCTGTAAGATTACAATGATTCAATGGTTACGATTAAATTACAACTCCTAAATTTGGGCAACTTCAATGAAAGCCTCCTCACTTTAAACAATCGTATTAAACTGTAAATCGGTTTAATTTCCAAACGTTTTCTACACAGATTCTCGATTCAAATAAACACTTATCTAACACAAAAAAAGAACCCAAAACGACAATGAATCATAAACACCAAACAATGTATCATCATGCAACAATACAACAAACCAAAGCTGCAAGATCAAATGATGCAATAAAGATTCGAATTTCATTAAAACCCAATTAAACATTTTCACTGATCAGATCTATTCTATAGCATTGAACTGAATACAAAACCTCAGCCTCCAAACCCATAAAGAGTTCGTCCCTGCCTCTTCAGAGCATACACAACATCCATGGCGGTTACCGTTTTCCGGCGAGCATGCTCTGTGTAAGTCACCGCATCACGAATCACATTTTCCAAAAAGATCTTCAGAACACCTCGAGTTTCTTCATAGATCAATCCACTGATTCTCTTGACTCCACCTCTTCTCGCCAGCCTCCGAATCGCCGGCTTTGTAATCCCCTGAATGTTATCCCGGAGAACTTTCCGGTGACGTTTTGCTCCTCCCTTTCCCAATCCCTTACCACCCTTTCCACGCCCAGACATGTTTCACACAGATTTGTAAGAATCAAATGGGTTTGAATGTGATGGAGAAAATCGATTGTGGGGTGGTCTTTTAAACGTGAAATTTTCAGAGGGAATTTTAAGATTTTGGCGGTTGAATTTATGATCCGTGTGAAATGGTGTGGTTGATTGTGAGCCTTTGATCATGTTGAATCCAAGAGTCAAGGTTTATTTGAAAGGGTGGATTGATGACATGGATTATATTATTACTGGATAATATTATTACTGTTATTAAATTATGTATATGGATTATATTATTATTTTTGTTATAAAGTTATGTAGAATAAATTTTAAATAAATAAAGTCACGTATATTGCTTTAAAAGATAACTAACGGATTGTTTGTTTACCTTTTAATGGTTCCATTAAGAGACAATATCTGAATCGTTAAGAGGTAATTCTTGTTTGACAAAAAATTTGTCTGCCTCTTAATGGTTTCAAAACCCTTCAAATGATTTTGTATCCTGACCCTCCCTTAACCATTAAGAGTCCTGATTTTATTTTGAACAATTAAAAAACAATCGTATTTCATTTTGCACTATATCATAAGAGTCTCTTAATCATTCTGCACTAAACCATTCAGCAACTGTCAAACAACCTCTAAGGGTGTGTGGTATACAAATAGAATAGAATAGAACATAATAACCATTCAATGTTTGGTAGGACAAAATTAGACATTACAGAATAGATAAAATAACCAATTTACTCCCAATGAGCGGTTTATATATTTTGATTAACTTATCTAACTTATTAAAGAGTGAATTGTGGATTTGGTCCTGTGGTTTGTGTTTTCTTTGACTATGGTCCTCATTCTATGTTTATTACGGATATAGTCCATGTGGTATACAATATATTGTGGCTAGGTCCCTGAGCGCTAACACCGTTAAGTTTGAGAGGTTAATGACATCATGTGTCTTGCACACCATGAGTATAATTGTCAATTTACCTTTCTCTTTTAATTAACATATATGTCTTTAAAACAAAGAATATTGAATTGTGGATTTGGTCCATATGCATCACTCATCATCTTTAAAACTCATCTATCATCTCTCTTATTTTTTTCATTCATTTTTCATTGTCAAAGCACAAGAAAAACTAATTTGTTAAAGTGCAAAAAAAATTACTTGCATTTAAAAATAACATGTTTTAAACCAACATTACATCCCAAAAAGACAACTCATCAAAATAATAATTGTTTGAAACCAACATCACATCCCGAAAAAAGACAACCCATCAAATTGTTATTTTGATGGGTTGTCTTTTTTCGGGATGTAATGTTAATATCAATCAATAGTTATTTTAAATACAAGTAGTTTTTTTTTTGCACTTTAACAAATTAGTTTTTCTTGTCTTGGACAATGAATAATGGATGAAAAAAATTAAGAAAGATGATAGATGCGTTTTAAAGATGATTAATGATGCATAGGGACCAAATCCACAATTCAATATTCTTTTTTTATGACGTATAGGTTAACTGAAAGAGAAATGTAAATTGATAATTATACCCATGGTGTGCAAGACACATAATGCCTTTAATCTCTCAAACTTAACGGTGTTAGTGTTCAGGGATCCTAGCCACAATATATTGCATACCATAGGGACTATATCCATAATAAACATAGAATAAGGACCAGTGTCAAAGAAAATACAAAACCACAGGGACAAAGAAGCTCAACAAGTTATGAGCGAACTTCCAGCAGGCACAAGAGAATTGTAACACCCCTAAAAATAGAGGTAAATTTGAACATGAAAATAGCGGGTAAATGACCACTAAAAAAATGGAATCACCCAAGAAGAGGAATTGTAAAAGCGTTTACAACAACGAATGAATATGATACATAACAACCTACTAATCTAAGTTATGTTAAGCCTAGATTACGGATGGGTGTTACTATCAACTTCCAAAAGGATCTCCCAAAAATATAATGTACGCCAAGTAATCTAAGTCGTCTATCACAAAAGAACCGCTAGCGGCATTCAACTCTCCACTCAAGACCTTGGAGCCCCATCGCTAAGAGAACCTGTTATACATGTCATTTAAGAAAACAAGTGTTAGGCTTTAATCCTAGTAAGAACGAACAGTTTAAGTAATTCAGAAAAACATGCATTTGATAGTAAGAGACTTTTAAACGCAATGATATAGTTTTACTTCCAAATTATCGCATACGGACCAAGCGGTCAAAGTCATCTTGCGATGACGGGGAAGACCCAATTTCCAAGGATTGTAGCGAACACAAAAGTAGGCTACTTTCCAAGTTAAGAGCTCAATACTAGGATCAAGGCCACGAGCTCATCGACTCGTACTCAAATGTGAGAGAGGGCACCCAATGATCTTAATCATACTCATTCACTAGGATTACATCTACGGTTCATGGCTAGTATTCGGTCTCACATAATCGTACCAAGTTGCCTTTCGAGGACCCAATGTCTCAACTAGTTACAAACGGGAGATTATCCCAAAATTTAGCTGACTCTATACCGATCCACTAGTAATAGTCTAAGGCTTGTCACAATTACATTTGTGACTAAAACTATAATCACACATATAGTTCATGTAATTATTCCCATGAAAACAGTTTACTTGCATTCACAAGAGTGGGTTCTCCATTTGTTATAAACTTGGCAATAATCATCATTAAAACCAACAATCATCTATAAAATCTATTTCTCCCAAAAACACTTTTATCAAGTAAATCTCATGATATAGTGAAAGTCATAAATATGGCTAAAATACATTTATTTAGATATTTAACCACAATGTGTAAGACAAAACACATTTTATAGTTCAAGATATAGAAAACTTCATCATATCACAAAATAGTATGAAACCCTAAGAATCTCCAAAATCACAAGTTAGGTCAAAATCTTTTCAACAAATAAAATATGAACAAGGAGATGATTAGAAGTCTAAAAATGTAGTTTGACATGTATAAGGTTTTAAAAAATAAGAATGAACTCACCTTGCTAGGTTTTATAGGAAACCTAAACCCTAGATGATAAATACTTGAGTTTCTTGAGACTAGATTCCTTCCCACTTAATGTTTATAACAACCTAAGAAGGACCATAAATGCACATAAGTGGGGTTGCTAAGAGAGTCAATGAATATTGATGATTGAGGAATGGAGCTTACCAAAAACTTGCATAGAAAACGACCTAACAACTCTTAAAATCAGATATATTGGCTAAGAAAATGGGGTTGTTCAATTTATACCCAATATCACTGCCTGCGACCTTGACTCGACAACAATGTCACTATCGTGAGGCATAATCTCCCTAATGGTACTGTAACACCCCGATTTTCGAAAGGTATCATTTCAAGTTAATACCGAAACCGATATATTAAGGAAAAATAATATAAAGGATTTTGGACTTGAATCATAGATTTTATAGTCTAGATAGATGAAGGATTCAATTACGAGTCCAACGGTTCTTTCCAGAGCAAAATCGGAGCTAAAACGAAGAAGTTATGACTAAAACGGTGCTCGGGCGAGAATTTTGGGCGGCAGTGCTCCGCACGGCTCTTCGCGCGGCTGGAGGGGTGCGGCCACCTGCGCGGAGCCTCTATGTGCACAAAAACGAGAAAATTCAGCCCTAAACCCATTTTTCACCCTAACGTCAAATCCTTCCCCCGTTTCTCTCCCAAACCGACCCCCAAACCCCAAAATCAAACCCTAACTCATTTTTGGGTGTCCTTCTCCTAAAATCAAGTGATCTTTCTTCATCTAGCAAGCTTGGAGGTTAGAACCAAAACCTCTCATCTTCATCTTCTTCATCAAGATACCTAGGGTTTCATCCACCCTTGTTCTCCCTTTTGTAGATTTGGAGTTTGTGGTGTATTTTGGGTAACCTAGAAGTGTGTTGGTGGAGGATTCAAGCTATTGTTTAAGGTAAACTTCTAATTCTTCATCTTTGGAAATTAGGGTTTTGGGTATAAATGAGATCTTCATGTAAAGTGTTGGGGAACGATTCTATTCGGTTGAATATCTATATATGTTTATGGTTGAAAATGTTTGGATCTAGGTATTGGAGGTTTTGTCTTGGAGGATGCAAGTTTCGTCAAGGAAGCTCAAAGTGGGGTAAAATCTAGATTTAGCCTAAATCTAGCAAGGTGAGTTCAAGTTGATTTGTGAAAATGGTGTACATGCCAAAATGTTATTTTAAAGTGTTTTGTGTTTTACATGAAATTATTAACTGCTGATCACCTGATAAGTTTTGGTTATTTTGAAACATTTAGTTTTATATACATGGTGAAACACCCATTTTGGGATTTTTGGGAATTTTGATAACTAAATCATGTTGAAAGGTTTCATTGATGATTTTACATATATATTTGGGGTCCATTTGATGTAAGTGTCATTTGGTGTATTTGGGTCTTATAAGCCTTTCCGGAAAATGCATATTATTGTATTATGAGGCATTTTGAAAATATAAGGGCATGGGTTCATTTGGAGAACGTTTTGTTTCAACCAATGAAAAGTTTTGGGTTAATTATACTTTTGGTTGTGGTGTCTACATCACCGTCGGTTAAACGTGTTTTAATGTTTACAAATGCTTTCGTTGGAGATTTACGTAAATTGTTGGGCCTTTGGCTCAGGTTTGACTAAATTGAGTCTTGAGGACATTTGTCCGGATTAATAACCGTTGTGGGGTTTTAAGTATGATGGTTCATTTTCGTGGCATTTGAGAGTTGCATGTTTTGGGAGCTTTGGTCTTTCATTTGGAGTCATGTAATGTTAGACAGTGTTGTAATGGATCCATAGGCACGTAAGTCTGTCTGTTTTGGGAAAGCGGGTAAGGTTGGTTGTGACCGTTGACCGCTTGGGTTCGCTAGCGAGTAGGCAATAGGTGGCACGAGCCTCCGAGTTGAAACTCGTCTAGACTGGATAGGCACCCGTGTCCGTAAGTCCTTGGGGTGGAACTCGACGGGGTATGGATAGAGGTAGTAAACGGATTGAGGTTGTGATGTCTGGTATGGCATGGGAACTAAGTCCGGGATACGTGGTGAAATCCAATAACATCAAGGGTGGCCCCATTCACGTGTTCTCGCCACCCAAGATGGAAATGTTTAGATGACACACGAGGAAGTTGTATGGGCGGCCTACTTGCGTGTTCCTCTATTCTCAATGTATATGGGTCTTTCCATCGTGGATCTGTGGTATTTTAAATGTTAATGTCGTATTTTACCAACTTTGGTTAGTGTGGTCGACGATAAATGATGGCCTTAATATTGAGTTTTTCCCACGTATATTAAGGTCTGAATGGAATACGTCACTCCAACGTTTCGGTATTTGGTTTCGTCCATTTTTGGTTGGGTGAGTTTTGGGTCTAATGTCCGTGTCATGACGATATTTCGTTATATAGATTTTCATATATGGTTTATACAGTTTGGTTTGGTTAACGAGAAACTCGGTGTCTCTTTCGTTAAAATGCATGATTATTGGTAAACGAGTCATTTTCATAAGTGAAGTATATCTTTTCGAAAGATAATGATTTTGATTGCATTCTTTCTTTTTAAACGACTAATTTATATATGTTGAAAACTCTTGAGCTCACTAGGCGTTAAGTCTAACCTTTTTATTTGTCGGCATGTGCATCAGGTTGCAGCAGGGGGGTTTGGTTCTAGCAGTACCATGAAGTGATGTGCTTTAGTTTTTCACAAGTGTAAGTATTTGGTTAAGTCTTCCGCAGCTTGGAGATAGTGACTATTATTGGGTTTTAGTAGCACCCGTCCTTGTTATATATTGAATGTAGGGAATAAATTGTGTGTGTTGAGGTTAAACCTTAGAGTTGCAATTGTGTATGAAACTTTTATTGTTGTATTTAGAAAATTTTAAATTAGTTGTTATTTCCAGAATTGAGGGTGTTACAGGTACTGTGGGCTTCCCCCTCGGCGCGAGAGTGATAAGGAGATAGTGCCCTTGTCACAATCGTTTGTCACACTCGCCCCACTTGTACCGAGGGGCCTCCCATCACGGTGACAATGCCTTCAACGATAGTAACCCTGACAAGTTCGTTGGGCGCTATCGCTCCGAGCATTCTGGCTTCCAAAATCTGACTTTCCCCACCCGAAGACCCTCGATTCAATAAGCAACGAGAAATAAGGCATTATGAACAAAAATCTACGTCGTAAGGTCAAAGAGGCATATAGGCACTTACCACAAAATTTCGGGTGTTACAATCCTCCCCAACTTGGGAACGATTTTGTGCTCGGAATCTGAGCTACACGAACAAGTGAGGATATCTCCGCTTCATATCCTCCTCGGCTTCCCATGTCACATTGGCCCTCGATGATGATTCCACAACACCTTGACCATTGTGACCTCTTTATGACGTAACTTCCTTGACTTTCGGTCGAGGAAGCCGTCAGGTTCTTCCACACAACAGTTACCGTCATCCACTCTTATCTCCGAGAGAGGAATGACGCTCTCCTCTTCGGCCAAACACTTTCAGAGATTGCAAATGTGGAAAGTATTGTGGATTCCGCTCATTTCTGGTGGGAGTTCCAATTGGTAGGCTTGTAAACCCATGTGTTTAAGCACCGTGAATGGTTCAAGGAAACGGGGACTCAACTTCTCATGCTTTCCAAACCGGATTATCCCTTTCTAATGGGACACCTTAAACATCACACGGTCTCCCACTTGGAACTCCGTCGGTCGCCTCTTCTTGTTGGCATAACTCTTTTGCCGATCTTGAGCCGCTTTCAACCGTTCCCGAATGTCCTTCACCTTGTCGGTCGTTTCTTGTACTATTTCGGGTCCGGTGAATTGCTTCTCGCCCGCTTCAAGCCAACATACGGGAGTTCTACACTTCCGCCGTATAAGGCTTCAAATGGTGTCATCCCGATACTCGAGTGGTAGCTATTATTGTATGCGAACTCCAACAAAGGTAGGTGAGAGTCCCAACTACCCCCGAAGTCGATCACGCAAGACCTTGGCATATCTTCTAGTGTCTGAATCGTTCTCTCACTTTGGTCGTCGGTTTGGCCGTTTGGGGATGGTAGGTCGTGCTTAAGTTAACTTTTGTACCCAATTCTTTTTGTAGGTCGTCCCAAAAGTTGGAAGTGAACCGGCTATCACGATTCGATACAATAGACAAGGGGACTTCATGCCTTGAAACTACTTCATCGATATAAAGCTTTGCCAACTTGTCCATCGGTAGGGTCTTGCCAATGGCCAAGAAGTGAGCGCTTTTGGTCAATCGATCAACTATCACCCAAATGGTATCGTGACCTCTCGAGGTTTTCGGCAATTTGGTCACGAAGTCTATGGTAATATGTTCCCACTTCCATTCGAGGATCTCTAAGGATTGAAGATTCTCATACGGTCGTTGATGTTCGACCTTCACTTGTAAGCATGTCACGCATCGCTCCACGTAACGTGCCACATCTAATTTCATAACCAGCCACCAATAGTGTAGCTTCAAATCCCTGCACATCTTTGTACTCCCCGGATGGATGGAATACTTGGACTTATGGGCATCTTCAAGAAGAAATTCACGATTGCCCCCAACCTTGGGCACCCAAATTCGTCCCTTAAACAATTTCACTCCACGACTATCCTCCGTTAAGAGCGATCATTATTTCATCATCACTTCATCCTTGAGGTTTTCCTCCAACAAAGCCTTCGCTTGAGACGTCTTAATTTTCTCAATGAGACTTGACACCAACTCGATTCTTGAAAAGGTTCCGACTCAAGGCGTTGGCGACAACGTTTGCCTTACCCGGGTGGTAAAGCAACTCACAATCGTAGTCCTTGAGTAACTCGAGCCACTATCTTTGCCTAATATTCAATTTTTTTTATCAAAGACGTATTTCAAACTCTTATGATCCGTGTAGAGTGTGCATTTCGTGTCGTAGAGATAGTGTCGCCATAGCTTCAAAGCGAACACCACCGCTGCCAACTCCAAATCATGGGTAGGGTAATTCTTCTCGTGAACTTTAAGTTGCCTCGATGCGTATGCGATCACCTTCCCTCTTTGCATCAACACGCAACCCAATCCCATCTTTGAAGCGTCGCTGTAAACCACGAAGTCTTCCGACCCTTCAGGTAGCGATAAGCCGACAGTATTGGAGCTTCACACAACTTCTTTTGTAAGGTCCAGAACGCCTTCTCTTACGCCTCAACCCAAACAAATTTCACGTTCTTTCGGGTCAAAGTAGTCAGAGATGAAACAATATTGGAGAAGCCCGCTAATAGCCCGCTAAACCCAAGAAGCTTCGTATCTCGGACGGACTCTTGGGAGGTTCCCAATTCATCATTGCTTCGATTTTTGAGGGGTCCACTTTCTCTTTATCTTAAAAAAATCGACACTTCACAATTTAAGGTTCCCATACATGTCAGTTTCTCTCTTCTAATTAAAGTATCCAAGATGACGATTGAAGCTCATGGTGGTTCTTCCAAGACGACGATTGAAGTTAAAACTTATTATTTTTATTTTATTAAGTTTATTTTTAATTTTTATTTCTAACTAATAAATGTCACGAAATGTTCAAACTCGGTTACTAAAAACATAACTGGTTGTTACTGTTGAGAAAAAAATGGATAACATCACCTTACAATAGAGAATAGTTTGCTTTAACATCATTTTTTGCTTTTATAAATTATGTTTCAGTGTCTATATAAACTCTTAACAAACATTAATACATAAAGAAATATGTTTTGATAGCCATAATACCATTTCTTTTTTTACCCATTCTCATACTCTACTTAAAATGAACCAATTATATGTATTATTTTATAAAGAATATATTCGTACTTTGAACTTTTTGCTTACATTTATTTGAATTATGCATCCCGCCGTATTGTACGGGTACACAACTAGTATATATATATAGAGAGATAGGTGGGTTCATACAAGAACAATATTTATTTAAGAAAACACGAACACAACCGAGTACATACAAAATCTTATATGATTCACGTACAAAAACATATATAATTCACGTGACTATGTGCGCGACTTGTGGGTCATGCTAGACATCGCTCATGTCCGACTTTTTCGGGTTAGTGTAACACCACATATGATTTTGTACATGATATGCTGCTTTTCGCTGCTTTCTTAAATAGTTAACATTCTTATTTGAACCTTCCTATATATATATATATATATATATATATATATATATATATATATATATATATATATATAATATAGGGGTGGTATAATATACAACCCTTACAAATCTAACAACCTATGCAACCCTAATCCTAACCCTTGATAAAATGATATACGGTGGAGATTCATTAGAGGTAATTAATATTAGGGTGCTACTATTAGCACTATCATTTACACTCTCTTATACACCATCTAATATTCATATATTATTTTATTTTTTATATTTTAATTCCTATTTTTTAGGCTTTTTAGTTACATATATATACATATGTATATAGAGGTGAGTTATTATGCAACCTTTTACATGGTGCAACCCACCTATCTACCACTCATTTTATTTTCACTTTTTTTAATTAAAAAGGTGAAAACAAAATGAGTGGTAGATAGGTGGGTTGCATGTAGGGTTAGGTTCTTTTGTTAACCTTACTTTTCTTGTTAATTATATGAACCAATCTAGACCATCAATCTTTGTAATGGATGGTTAAGATTAAAACTAGATGTTTAAACAATTAAATAGTGTTTATTTATTAAATAGATATATGAACATTTGTGGTCAAGGGTATTTTGGGATTAAATCATTTACTTTTTTGGGGACCACATTAAAAGGGCTCATTAATTTTTTTCTAAGCCATAAATGTAACATTAAAATGGCTCATTAATTGTCATTTTAATGGTTATTCTACAATTTAATAAAATGGCAATGAAAACCCATTTTCCACAATTTAATTTCATGACTTTTTCCAATGCATATAAGTTCACCTCTTAGTAGTTGATGATTGTTCACCTTTATGTGAAATTAAAATATGTTTTAACAACAACGTTCATGTGCAAATATGTTAACATATTTGTTCATGATATGCATATATGTTCATATCTTTTAACACCAAGCATATAAGTTCACCTCTATTCACCTTTTCGAGAAGAATGACTATACGATATACGGTTTTATCTAATCATGAACCAAAACTATTATAATAATATTGAAATGATTCAAAAAAGTAATATGAAAAAGGATAATCTTCAAAAATCGTAACCTACAAAGTAATATGAAAAAAGGATAATCTTCAAAAATCGTAACCTACAAAGTAATTTTGGAATCTTCATTTTTTGTAACTTCCATGAAATTAATGACAAAAGATTACTACTGTTATGACGTTTATGCCCTTTTGGATTAAATAAATTAATTAATTAAACATCAAATAACCTTGCATTCCTATTGGTTGAGCAACGTTTACATAGTTAACAAGAAATACTTGGTTAACAAATGATCCTTGCTCTCTCTCTCTCTATCTCTCTATCTATCTATCTATCTATCTATCTATCTATCTATCTATCTATCTATCTATATATATATATCTACATTTGGTATCAGAGCCATGAATGTATGTATGCATGTTCATATTAAAGCCTATTTTCTTAAATACATTTTATTGTTCTAATTAAATTTTTAGATCATGAAATCTAATCTCATCTATTTAAATCAAAGTAATTTAGAGATAAGTTTGATCTGTAAGAAAATGAAGTTTTCTAATGATGGTTGGATGTTAGCGTTGGTCAACCTATTATTGTCGGCGTTGGTCAGCCTTGTCCGTTGAATTAGTGTAGGAGGCGCAGAAGATAAGTCGCCTAGTCGGACCCGGACAGTGAATAGGTGGTCCCGTCGTAGGTGGTCCCGATAATAGCCTAACAACCATTAGAAATACCCAATTTTCTTACTAAATCAAAATTATTCTTAAATACACTTTAATTTTATAGATAAGATGATGAATTTGTTTTCTAAAAAACATAATTCAGACAACGAAATTAATGAAGAAAATGATCTTCATATGAACTCTACTAAAATTCATATCTCAGGTATTGAACAAAGCTTGTCAAATTGGACAATCCCAAAACAAGATTTTAATACGATATATAAAATTACTTTTGATTTTCTACAAGGATACTCAATCAAAGCAAATGAACAAACAATATCAATCAACAAAGATTATGATACTTTAAATCTTCTATCAAAATCTTCAATCATACAACATAGAAAGAAATATAAGTTCTTACATATTGGTTTAGTTCAAATAGGAATCAAACATTTGTTTAGATTAGGAATAGATACCCCAGTTCTTTTAATTTTAAGGGATGGTAGGCATACTAATTTTCAAAATTCAATATTAGCTATGGCATAAACTAATATATCAAATGGTCCTATATATTTTAATTGTTATCCAAACTTCTCAGTAGAATTATTTGATCCAAATATTCTAGATACTTTAGTTTTAACAATCAAAACTAAGAATTTAGAATTTAAGGAAGATACAAAAGCTTGCTATAATATATAAAATATGTTATAAGACTATGTCTTCAACAATAGAACCTAGAACTAAAACAACAAGCCCTAAAAATGAAATAATAATTTTTGAATCAAATCCTCAACACACTAAAGTTTAAACTTCAAAACGTCTCAAATGGAATGAAATAACTCAATCTTGTAATTGGAACCTTCAAGATATTAATTTACCTAAACCTATAGAAGAATCTAGTCAAATATCTAACATAATAGAATATGAAGATGGATCTGTAGACATTAGTTTTGAAAATCCTCTATCTATTTCTTCAAGATTTTCTACAAGCTCAATTCATAATACAATTAATTTAAGAAATCCTTCTATCTCAAAATCTAGATCACTAAAATATGTAGATTTTAATCAAAGTATTCCAAAGCCCATTTATCAAGAAGAAAACCGAAGTGAATCTAAAGGGTATAGCCCAACTCATTCAGATATCTTATCAGAAGTCAATAAATTTAAAAGTCAAATATGAGCAATAAAACTCAAATAAACTGTAATAAAGATAATAAATTAAGAGTAAATCATTTAAAAAGAGAATGGATAAGTTTAAAAGAAAATTTTAATCAAATAAATAAATTAAAGCGATAAATTAAAAAAAGAGAGTATTTTCCCGAATTCAAATAATCTACAGATAATCTAAAGAAATTGTTAAACGCTTTTGAAGAACAAGTTAAGATAGATCAATTTTGGATAAAAGTGTATTCATCTGAATTATCTTCAACTACCTGCTAAAATGACAAAATCAACAATTAATATGGAAACCCTTAAAAAGGAATTTTATGCTGATCATAATATAGATAGAAGAAGACATTATTATAATATTGTTAATGATAATAAAGAAGAATTCGGACATCAACTTTTATGGAGAAAATACATTATTCAAAATAATATTCATATAACATTTTTTGAATGGTATGAAATGTATTGTAGACAGTTTAACATTGACAATCCTTTTTTAAATATAAATAATTCTCCAAAAATAACTCAAGAATATAAAGATATATCAAACGATGAAAAAATAATAACTATTCATCCACCAAAATATAATATATTAATTCAAGAAAAATATATATCCTTCACCGTTGGTTATAACTAATTAAAAATATTGTATATCAAAATAATTATTCAAATGAGATACTTAATACTATGAGTCAACAATTAAACAGAATAGAAAGTAATACTAATAATGAAGATAAAAAATAAAAGTGATAGTCAAAATTCAAAGCAAAATACAAATACTTCTGTACAATATGTTGAAAACCCAATATTTGTACCTCATCAATTAGATTCAATAACAAATTTAGGATACAATAAAAAACTGGTTAATGAGTTAGAACAAAAATTAAGTGGAATGAAAATTGATGTTATTAATTAAAACTCAGATAACTCTTCTGATAATGAAAATTGTAATAAACTTTCTCAACTTCAAGAACAATTTTCAAATAACATTAATAAACTCAAATTTAAAGGAAACACAATTTCAACAAATCGACCTAATACTTTAAATTATTATCCAATACCAACTTTTTCAGATGTACAATATGAAGATAGAGACTTTGCTCTAGATAGAAGTCAATATGATGGTTCATCAGTTTATGATTGGAATATTGATGGATTATCAGAACATCAAATTTTAAATATTCTTCAAGAAATAAATATGGCTTCAAATGCTTATAAGATCAAAGGAAACAGTCAAAAGCAAATTGCCAATTTATTAACCTCTGGTTTTACTGGCAATTTAAAGGGATGGTGGGATCTATATGTTACAAAGGAAGAAAAAGAACATATACTCATTGCTAAGAAAATAATTATAAAACAAGAAAATAATCAAACCCTTATTACTCAAGAAGATGATATTATAAATACCCTCCTATACGCTATTATCAAAAATTATATTGGTGATCCTACTATCTTTCAAGAAAAGAGTGCAGAAATACTTCTAAATTTAACTTGTAGAAAGCTTCAAGATTTTCGATGGTATAAAGATATGTTTCTAACCAAAGTAATGCTAAGACCAGACTGCAAAGAAGCCTATTGGAAAGAAAGGTTTATTGCAGGTTTACCAAATCTATTTGCAAAAAAAATTAGAAATAATCTAAGAGAAAAATATAATAATCAAATTCCTTATAAAGATTTTACTTATGGAGAAATTATTAGTCATGTCAATAAGGAAGGCTTATCAATATGCTCAGACTTAAGATTAAAGGCTAAACTTAAGAAAGATCGAATAACTAGTAAGAATGAATTAGGAGACTTTTGGCAACAATATGGATATCAACCTATTTCAACTCCTTCCTCTTCTAAGACTAAGAAACATTTTTCCCAGAAAAGATTTTCAAACAAAAAATATACGTCTAAATATGACAAAATAGAAAAATATAATGACTATAAGAAAAGAAAACCTTATAAGAAGTATAATAAGAAACCCAATTATCATAACAGTAATAAAAAAGACTCTAGAGATATAATTATTTGCTACAAATGTGGTAAAACTGGTCATATGGCTAAGAATTGCTATGTTAAGAAGAAAATCAATAAACTAGATATATCTGATCAACTGAAAGTTCAAATAAGCAAATTAATTCTTAATGATGATAGTTCTGGTAATGAATCTAGTTTATCACACTTCATACGATTTATTAACAAATTATTCAACTTCAGAGTCAAAGTCAGAATCAGAATGTGAATGTATTGGAAATTGCATTTGCAATAAGATAAATGTAATCACCGATGAAGACAGATAACTCTTAGAATTATTAGACAAGACAAAATTCAGGATAAAACAGTCAAATATCAAGTTACAAGTAAATTTCTCAATTATAATAAGAAAAATGAAACGATAGTTTCAAATGAACCAAATGAACCTTTTAATCTTCAATAAATTTATTCAAGATTCTCTAACAGTATATGTTCAAGATTTACAAGAAGAACTAAAAACTGTGAAAATAGAAATCAAAACAATCAAAGAAAGATTATCAAAAATCGAAAAGAATAAAGAAATTATTAACGAAGTAGAAATCATTGACGAACCAAATAGTAATCAAAAGGTTAATAAAATTAATAAAAAAGATTCAAAAGAAGTTATAAAAATTCCAAAAAAATATCTTTTCAGAGATGGAATACTTATATAAATCCTTGTATAAGAAATGAATTCAAAGCAACAATATTAGCATTAATTGATAGTGGTGAAGATATGAACTGTGTCCAAGAAGGAATTATGCCTACTAAGTATTATGAAAAGACTTCAAATCGATTATCAACCGCAAGCGAATCTTCGTTAAATATCCAATACAAAGTTACAAATGTTCATATATGTAATAATGATAACGATTATTGTTATAAAACTTCATTAATACTTGCAAAAAACTTAACTTCAACATTGATATTAGGAACCCCATTTATTTCTCAATTATACCATTTTCAATCAATGAAGGTTGAACCTGTACCAAAGTATTAAATAAAGAAATAAATTTCAAATTCACTAATCCAATAGTTTCTTCATAATTAAACAATTTGAACAACAAAGTTAATCAAGCAAAATATTTGATCAATGAAATAAGTAGTTTAAAGATTCCTAACCAATTACAAGAACCAATTGTCCAAAACAAAATCAAACAAATAAAAGAAAATTTTGAAAATAATGTTTGTTCAAATATTCCAAATGTTTTTTGGAAAAGAAAACAACATATAGTTAAATTAACTTATACAAAGGATTTTAATGAAAAAAAATACTCCTTCAAAATCAAGAGCTATTTATATGTCATTTGAATTACAAGAACACTGTAAGAAAGAAATTCAAGATTTATTAGAAAAATGACTTATAAGATCTTCAAAATCTCCTTGGTCTTGTTCAACTTTCTATGTCATGAATGCAATTGAATTAGAAAGAGGATCCCCAAGACTTGTTATCAATTATAAACCCTTAAACAAGGTTTTAGAATGGATTCGATACCCAATACTAGGGGTGTACGCGGGTTGGGTTGGGCGGGTTGGGACGTTTTTACAACTCAACCCAATTATGACGGTTTGGAAAATCTTAACCCAACCCAACCCATTAAAAATAGAACCCAACCCAACCCTTGCGGGTTATGGCGGGTTGGGTTGGGTTGGCGGGTTAGTAATATACATAAATTTGCAGATTGAAATACGATAAATAAAATTAAAAATATTCTCAACAAAGTTATTAGTTATTACAATTAGGGCTGTAAACGAACCGAACGAACACGAACGGTAAACCGACGAAAATTTATGTGTTCATGTTCATTCATTAAGAAAATGTGTTTGTTCGTGTTCATTTATGTTCGTTCGTTAAGATGTTAAACGAACATAAACGAACGAACATAAATGGACTTAAACAAACATAAACGAACGAACATAAATGGACTTAAACAAACATAAACGAACGTACATAAATAAATTTAAATGAACATAAACAAACGAACATAAATGAATAAAAAACAACCACCATTACTCATCATTTCGTTTCTAAAAAATAACATAACAAAATGAAAAACTGGATAAACTTATGAGCAATAAAAAAAGAATTCTAAAATTCAATTTAATTAATGATTTTACATATTAATGTACCAATATATAAATATATTTATATAATAAACGAACATAAACAAACGTAAACAAACATAAACGAATGCAAACGAACGAACATTAACGAACATAAATGAACGAACGAGACCATTGTTCATGTTCGTTCTTTAACTAAACAAACAAAAAAAATGTATTCGTGTTCGTTCATTTATAAATGAACGAACATAAACGAGCTTCCCGCCGAATGGTTTACGAACGTTTTACTGAACGTTCGGTTTGTTTACAACCCTAATTACAATCATCTAAATATAAAATAAAATCCATAAGTCTTAAAGTTAATTTGGGTTGTGAATAAACCGTATATTATATATATATAATATAATTTTATAAAAAAAATAGCGACGGGTTAGCGGTTTGGGTTGGGTTGAGTTTTCCTAACCCAATTTCAACCCTTCTAATTAGCGGTTTGGCGGTTTGCGGTTTGGCGGTTTCACGTGTTGGGTTTAATTGGGTTGGGAGCGGGTTGGGTTGGTCGGGTTTCGCGGGTTGACGGTTTTCTATACACCCCTACCCAATACCCAACAAAAGAGATTTACTCAAAAGACTTTATGATTCAAACATTTTTTCAAAATTTGACATGAAATCTGGATTTTAACAAATACAAATTCATGAGTAAGATAAATATAAAACTGGTTTTAATGTTCCTTTTGGACATTACGAATGGAATGTTATGCCCTTTGGACTCAAAAAAGCTCCCTCTAAATTTTAAAATATCATGAATGATATCATTATTCCTATAAGCAATTTTGCTATTGTTTATATTTGATGATGTTTTAATCTTTTCAAAATCTATTGATCAATATTTCAAACATTTAAATATATTCTACAATTTAATTCATAAGAATGGTTTAGTCGTCTCTGCTCCAAAAATGAGTCTTTTCCAAACACAAATTAGATGTCTAGGACACGAAATTGTCCAAGGAACTATAAAACCTATTCAAAGATTTGTAGGATGCTTAAATTATGTTCATAATTTCTTTCAAGATCTAGGAATAGTCTGTAAACCTCTTTATCAAATACTTAAAAAGAATCTTGAACCTTGGTCTCAAGAACATACTAATATTGTTAAGCATATCAAACAAAAGGTTAAGTATTTACCATGTCTCGACATACCTCTACCTAATGCTAAAATCATTGTAGAAATTGATGCTAGTGATCTAGGTTTCGGAGGAATTCTTAAACAAAAAATTAACGATCAATCAAGTGAACAATTAGTTAGATTTTTCTCTGGCGCCTGGAACGATACTCAACTGTTAAAAAAGAAGTTTTAAGCATTGTTTTATGCATCAAAAAGTTTGAAGATGATTTATACATGAAACCTTTTTATATTAAGAATAGATAGTCAATCTGCTAAACCTATTCTAGAAAATGATATTAAAAATATAATCCAAACAAACTTTTGCAAGATGGCAAGCCTTGCTAAGTAATTTTGATTTTGAAATAGAATTTATCAAAGGAGAAAATAATTCTTTACCAGACTTCTTATCAAGAGAATTCTTACAGATTCTCAAAATACCTCTTTTCAAACACCTGATCAAAAGAAAAAGATGGTGCTCTCTCCATTCAAATCTCCAGGAAGTTCAACCTCTTCTTGTCCTTTACCTACTCAAAATCGATATACTTCACTCTCTCCTACAACTTATCAAACCTATTCGTCCTTAGTTCAAAGTCCTATAACTATTCATTCAACTCCAAACAAAACCACCATAGTTACACCAAAAGCTCAAACTATCACTTCTCCTTATCATAAAAAACCCACTTTTTCTTCTTCTTCAAACCCTGTTAATAGCTCTTATTTACTCAATCCAAATCAACAAATAGTCAAAATTCTTGAAGATCATGAAGTTCATCTTCAAAACAAAGGATTTCATATTCTCACGGACTTTCTATTTCCTAGAAACTCTCTGTTAATTGGAAATATTCGTAAGCCTAGAGAATATTATCAAGCAATCTTAGTTGATACTAGATCTGTCAAAATTATTCATAATTATAATTCTGCAAATCCTTCTCAAATTGACTTCAACAAAGCTCAAAATTTTCATATTTCTATCTATTCAAGATTGGAAAGCTCGTCCATACACTGAAAAGACTCTTTCCAACTTTCCAGAATATCCATCTTATAATTATTATGATTATCAAGATGCCTGGTTCAATTTCCTTTATTTAAGAAGTTATACTCATTCTTGGTTCCTATTTTTTGACAAAAACTTTGACTACAACTATCCTCGATGGTTTGTCAAATGGTTCAAATATATGGGAAACATTCCTGATACTCTTCCCCCACGAGTCAAAGAAAGTTTTATGAAATTCAAAGAGATATTTATCCAAAATATTCCCGAATTCGAATATCTCCTTCAATTCACAAGTTTGTTCAAAATCCCTTGGATCATGTTCACCATTACTCTTGCTAATGGTCCCTCTCCACCTCTACTTCAAAGAACATCAAGAGTCAAATGGTGGGATAAACTTCCTACTGATGAGATTGAAAAGATGATTGTTCAAGGTGTATCAAGCTATTATTCAATCAACTTTGGTGTGCCTACTACCATAGCTCCACCCCCAAGTCCTCTTAAATCAAATGAAGATGAAGAAGTTTCTCAATTCCTTACAGCCAATTCTAGAGAAGAAATCAGAAGACTTATTCAAGAAATCAAACAGAATTCTCCAACAAGCTCAGTTGCTACTCAAGAAATTCCTCAAGAATCTCTACTTCAAGACGCTCACGATCCTTATCCAGATGTGAATCTTTATGATTAAGTTTTGAGTGAGTTTGGTGTTTTGTCTTTGTAGACAAAATCTTTCGTTTATCAAAAATAAATTATCATATGTATGAAATACAGTCTTTGGTATTTCAGATGGTATATTGTTCAAAACAAAAGTGTATCAAAATTCACAGGACAAAGACGCTCAATAATGCAATCCAAAAGACAAAGGTGCTCAATAATGCTTCAAAGACGCTTTCTTTTCAAAAGATGTGGGGCACGTAGAAATGAAGACAAAATACTTTAGCAAGATAGTCAAAGGATACTCTCTCTTTTCAAAAGGTTTGTCTGCCAATTGAAGATGTTTTCAAAGGCAATAATTCAAAAGAAATTCAAGTTTGAAGTCCGCAGCCGGTTTCCGGTCAAAAGCTTCTCAATCATTGTTCCTCTTCAAGACAGTTGCCGGTTATTATCTCAAGAAAAAGGCCTATATAAGAAGACTCTAGTTCTCATTGGGAAGGAAGAGTTTTTTCTTTCTCTGAAAATGTTATGCAAAACCATAAGAAACCTTCTCTTAGATTTTCTACCTCTCAATGTTCAAAGTCTTTAGATTTTCAAATTTTCATATCTCCATATGTATGTTCTGATTGTTTCAAAGACAAGTGTTCAAAAGATCATTTAATCAAAGAAGGTACTTCCCTTTCATAATCTATAAATTTCAATATTTGAAATGCTTACTTTGTTTGAATTTAATTTTTTTTAATATTTCGAAAACGATCCTAATATATATATATATATAGATATTATATTTTTTTAATTTCTATTTCTAATTATCTTTTTCAATAAATTTTATATTTATCTTGTTTATTAAATATAAATTATTACTATTTTAGTATCTTCATAAAAATATTTTTGTTTAACTGTCAATTTTCATTATTTTTTAAATTCAAAAGGATAAAATAAGAGACAAAAATTTAGCATCTATAATCAAATGATATTTTAAAATATATTTAAAAAAGTAAAAATATTTGATTGATATGATAATAATTAAATGACAATAACAAGAACCACAACAAAATTAACATACTATTTATCCAAAAAATAAAATAAAAAAATACTTTATTTATTTTTATATTTGATGGTATAAAATTAAAAATGCATTAGAAAAAAAAGTAAAAACGTGGAATTTATATGTTAATTCATAAAAAGATTGTAACATGTACTAATTCAAATTACATCGTCAATCATTCTAATATAACCCTATCAATTGAACTATTACGATGTAAATTTTGACTGTAAATGTTTAGTCGATTCGTATACGAGGTAGTTCATGCTGCAGCGCAATCATATCTGAAATGAACCGGATACCCTCATGTTAATCCTACTTTGACATAATGGTTATCATTAACATGTCCAATTGTGATAGCAACATGTTCGTACCATGGTGGCGGACTCGACCGAACTGGTAAGTGCGTCATACTACTTGCAACGGTTAGAACGTGCAATATCACATTGTACTTTGAAGCAATCAAAACACCCATACTAGGTATTGTCATCCAATGCATATATGGTGCAACTTTACCTAACTTGAAGAAGTTCAAAGAGTCGTAAAGATGATACCATTGTTTGCTCCCATAGAACTCGACATATTCTTTCTTGTATATGTCTAACTCTTCCATTAAATTACGTCGAATAGAGGGCCATGCATCTTCATCAAGACCGAGACATACTGCTATTGCCCAAAATCCACAATTTCCATCAGGCCTTACATCTTGTACATCTGTGATGAAAGGATGAAACATTTCTGGAAATTGGTTAATATATGGATGCAAGGAGTTTTTTGGGCCGAGTAACAATTGTCTTTTGTTGGTTCTTGGTACTCAAAAACATCTTGCTTGACCAAATTTGCCCCAGATGAACAACTATGTCTACAAGGATCTTGACTTACTGGAGACGAATTGATATGAGTTTTGTTTTTTTTTGAAAACTTATCTTTTAAGGAGGGACGACCACGAGTAGTTTTGTGAATAACGGGTTCACAAAGAGAAGTTGTTGATGGCGATATTATCTCCCTTAACTTTCTCAGAATAGTGGATTTTCCAGATCTTGACTCCTTTTTGAATTGTGCATTTAACATTTGGAGTTCGACTTCACAACCAAAATCATCATCTTTTAGAGATTTGCATGGTAATAAATCAAGTTTCCTCCAAAATATATCAATTCACCCATTGTTGATTTCAGGCAATTTAATGCCCAAGTATAGTTACATTTCTTTTTATTATGCATTAAGACGAACGCTATGGAAAATGTATTATTAGTTAGAGTTACACCAACAATCTCAAGGAGAGGCATCCCATACATATTCGTTTTATATGTCGCATCCATCAACATCACCTGTGGAAATGCACGCCATATCTCCAATGATCTTTGATGAGAATAAGTCTTCCAATTTGTTGGTCGAGTTATTTGCACGACTATAAAAAATATAGTCTTCCTGTTGTAAAAATGACATAAGAACTTGCATTTTTGTTCTACTTGCATTCTATTCTCTGTTGTCCGGAATTTATGGCGTGTATTGTATATTGTTTTGAAAGTAGACACATTATCCACATTTCGTTGCTTCAATGTTGATAAGATATCTCGTGATTTCACATTATTTAGTGACAAATCTTTCACTAATCGAGCTTCATCTTCACACAAGCGCCTAGCATATGGATGATCTTCCATATATAATGCAGGTTTATGATTATGTGTTTTGCATATTACCCTTAACGTCCAACCATTATCGACCGACAAATATTTCCCTTCCAACCCGAATGGACAATCAATCTTTTTTGTGCCAGTATTCCTTGTAGATATTTTCTTACATTTGTATACACCACCACAATCACATTGAAATATAACTCTAGGGAGCTTTCCACTCGAGCTATTCACCGATCTTTTAATGACAATAACATAGCCAAGAGAACGACCCACATTTCGCACCCAATCTATTAAATTTTGACGAGATTTGAATGTCTAAAAACAATCTTTTTAGTAGAAACTATTAAACTACGCTAAGAACCTTGACATAATTTTAGAAAGTAAATGTAAGGTAAAATACTATACCTTGTCAGTGAAAATTTTTGACGTGTCGCAGATGAAGGAATTGCTTTTATTCTCATTTTCATTTTGGTCATTGTGTAGTGCTTCATGGGGGTCGTCACTTAAATGATCAGACAATTCTAAATCTCCTCTCGAACTCGTCATTATTCAAAAAAAAATCTAACTTTTGTGTATGATCAATAAGTTTTTCATCAAATACAAGAAACATTATTCAATAGATTACTATTATCATTATTGTTATTATTAGAAAAAGGAAAAGATAGAAATTGATAAATTTGCTTAAAGAAAAAAAATTTAAAATTAAAAATTAAAAAAAAATAGATAGATCATGAACCTAGCCCCTAATATTTAGCATATTAAATTTTAAATTAAATATTAAAAAAAGTTGGTCTTGTCAAACATGGCTTGTTTTTAGCAAATAAAAGAATAAATTAAAAAAAATAGTGTAGATAGATTTATGGATAGCGCCAACAGTCTATCCCTTAATAATAATAATAATAATAATGAATTTTTAATAATATTCGCCTAATTCAAGGGTATTCCTGGAAATTCATG
Source organism: Arctium minus (assembly GCA_954870635.1). Taxonomy (NCBI): domain Eukaryota; kingdom Viridiplantae; phylum Streptophyta; class Magnoliopsida; order Asterales; family Asteraceae; genus Arctium; species Arctium minus. Next base: position 89,324,374 of record OX941088.1, on the reverse strand, counting down.
TACAAAACCATCTCCGTTAATTTTGGTATATGCACTTCATAGCAACAAAATCCCTGAAAAATCTCACTCCTGCATGAATCAATTTCTGTTTGATGATCAAACCTTAACCCCGTGAACCTGAAGAAACATCTTTTGCAAAGTCTCTATGCCTCCAACAATGGCAGACAAAAACATAGGTAAAGAGTATAACAATGTTTCATTAGTCGTAACTGAAATCGGATTCACTATCATTCACCGAGGTGTTGTTTTGATTCCACGCAGTTCGTTGGAGAACACAACGGAAACGCCAATCGACTTAGATTTAGAAGATGAAGTTGATGATGCGCAAGAACCAGAAGTAGAGTTGCAAGAGACTACAGTTAAGGAATCTTCCACCGAGAAAGGATAGAACACCAAAAAACCTATCTACCCTGAAATTTAAAACCCTTTTGAATTTTGGATTATGCAGTCGTCGAAAACCACTAAAAATATAATCACATTGAGTTAGGTTTTCTTTGAATTACGGACAGAAAGGGATAATTTTACAGAGTTCACTCCGTTCCCCGAAACCTAATATACAATTATCTAATGGTTTCTGAAAATTTGATTTAATCATGTAATGTATTGTATTTCATGAATCGGAAATCATGTAATGTATTGTATTTGATGAACCACAATTCACATAATGAATTCTGGAAACACTATGTGAATCAATGTACAAGCATGGAGTAAATGGTTTCATCATATAGTGTTAATTACTGGATCTCACTGTGAGTCAACAATGTTATAAATTCATAGTTATATCACTAACTACATATTCATATACGCATGTACATAGTCTGCAAGTGATTACATATGTGAAAAAAAACGAGACAAGGCCAATGTGATGATTGAAGATCACTGTGGTTGATCAAGTTGATGAATTGGAATTCATGTAATGTATTGAATTTGATGAATCACAATTCACATACTGAATTCTGGCAACACTGTGTGAATTACCATTGTACAAGCATGCATGGGCTAAATGGTAAATCATTTAACGTATGTTATGCAATGATTGAGGGTTCTCACTGTTAGAGCAGAAATATGTTGGATACAAGATCATGAAGATCAGAGGTCAAAGTTCAAGAAGTCAAAAGCTGGAAAGTCAACTCCCAGTGAAAGTCAAAGTCAAAGTGTAATAAAATGTCAAAGTCAATGTATTTGTTTGTTTGTTTTAGTTTTGTCTTGTTAGACTTGTAGCATATAAATAGTTTTGTTTTGTTTTAATAGATGGGTGACTAGAAGGATTGAATACGCATTCTGAGAGAGTTTGTAGAGAGAGAAAGAGTTTGTAGAGAGAGAAAGAGATAAACTATTTGTATTCATTTGAATTTGGAATTGAACAGGTAGTTAATCAATCTTGTTTTTTTTTGTTAATTGATTAGTGATTAGAAACTTGATTCAGGGACATACAATTAGTATCAGAGCAGATCCAGATTGAAATCAAGAAAATTTGAAGTCGACACTGTTACATTGAATTGCAAATTCAATTTTTGAGTTTTTGTGTAAATTTCAGGTTGTAATCGAGTTCATTAGAGTCGTTTAGTGTATTAGATTCATTCTGTAAATGATAATTCACGAATTTCACTGTAATTGATTATCAATTTTGATGAATTTGTTGTTGTTGAGTTCATGAGTTCACGAGCACTGTATTGGACCGATTTGTACATCTTGATGTTTGTTGTTGAAATTTGTTGATTGTAATATGTTCTAGACGTTTAGGTGATCGAATTTTCAAAGTTTCAGTTTGTAATTCGATGTCTAGATAGGTTTTTGTGAATCTCAGATTGACTTTTCATTCGAAAGTTGAAGAACTTGCAAGAAGATCTGAAGAACTCGCAAATTTTTCAAAGAATTCGCAGTTTGGGCGGATTTCGTAGAAAAACTTGAAGGATTCGTAGTTTGTTGGAACTTTCGAAGGATTTATAATCAGTTTTCGCAAAGTTGAATTTTTTGAAAATCATAAGTACAGGATTCGCAGATCAGTGTTTTACAAAAATCAGAGAATTCGTTTTTGTGTCACTTGCGAATTTCATAGATTTCTCAAAGTGTTTATCTTGAAAAGTTTAAAGTATAGGATTCGTAGTTCAGAATTTGCATTACTCTATTTTTGAGATTTGCTCAGAATTCGCAGATTTTCAAGAGAATTTTACCAAGGATAGAATTCGTAGTCTTAAAACTTGAGAAAAGCTAAGGATTCGCAGATCTCTAGTTTGGGAAAAGTGTAGAATTCGTAAGAGTCTTCTCTGCGGATTCTAGTTGAAACTTGCGAATTCTAAGTGGATATCTCTTGGTTACGAACTTTGAGATTGAATTGTTTGTATTTGCGAATTCTAGAAGCTTACGAATTCTTGAATTCATTTCTTGCGAATTATGTGTTTGTTTCTAAAAGTTGCGAATTTCTTGTGATTCATAGTATTACTTGCGAATTCTTTGTATTTCAATTGAAGCCTGCGAATTCTAGACTTAGTGTTTTTCAGAATTTCTTTGTCTAGTTCATTTCAATGTTATTCAATATTTTTCTTAAGATTTCTTTTGGACTAACGGCCAATTTCAAGTTTCTTATTGAATATTTTCAAAACAGGATGACTTCCAGAGACACTCTCTCAATTGGCACTGATGTCAAGCCCCCGGTTTTGTTTAAAGGGGAATATGAACAATGGAATGATCGCTTTCTTGACTTTGTTGATCGACAAACAAATGGAAAGAATATTCTATCATCAATTGAAGATGGCCCAATGAATAAACCTATTGAGGAGATTCCTGCTGAAGGTTATGATTCAGATGGAGTTCAGAAAACAAAGAGAGTTGATAAAGATTTTGCTCAATTCACTGATGCACAAAAGAATCGGTTTAATGCTGATAAACAGGCCAGATCTTTACTTTTACAAAGCATGACCAATGAGATCTATGTGAAAATAGACAGCTACAATGCAACTGCCAAATCAATGTGGGATCAACTACAGAAGATGATGTTGGGTTCAAAGGTAGACAACCAGATGAGTAGCTAACTGTATAAACAACTATGAAGAGTTTAAAGCAAAGGAGAATGAAAGTCTGGAGGACACATATGAAAGGTTTGTTCTGCTTCTAAATAAGCTTTCCAAGAACAAGGTTAAGAAGCAGCAGATTGAAAACAATGTGAAGTTCCTCAGTATCCTGCAACCAGAATGGAAGAAACATACACGCAGGATGAAACAGATGAAAGACTTGAGTGATATTCCACTGCATGAGGTCTACGAGACGTTGCGACAGAATGAGGAAGAGGTTGAGGAGAAAAGAGCTGAGAAAAAGAAGTCTGAGAAAGTGCCCGATCCCATAGCACTTGTAGCTGGAGAAAAGGAGAAAGAAAAGAAAGAGAAGAAGAAAAAGAAGAAGATAGTCATTTCTAACTCAGAGTCTGATTCTGAATCTGATGGTGATGATGGGGAGAACCTCAAGCAGGCAATTCTTTTACTGACCCGAGCTTTCCAGAAAAAGTTTTACAAGAAACCAGGGTCTAACTCTCAGAGATACTCATCATCGGGATCAAAGAATCACGAGCATAGAGAAAGAGTTGAGGGTAGATTTGTTGAGAAGAATCTAGATGAGAAAAAGAAGTATGTGAATGACTACACCAACACTGAAAAGAAAGCTGATGATCTAATCAAATGCTACAACTGTGGCAAGGTTGGACATTATGCAAAAGACTGTCGGAAGCCGAAGGTTCGTAATTCAGAATACTACAAGAACAAAATGCTCTTGGCCAAGCAACAGGAAGCTGGCAAGGCATTGATGGCTGAAGACGAATATTGGTTAGATCATTCCGATGTTGAGGAAGAGAAAGAAGAAGAAGCTCACATGTGTTTGATGGGCAACACGGTAAAAGATGATGATTCTGAAGATGAAACGTCTGATGAGGTAATGAACTTAACTAAATCTGATTTTATGGTCAAAATGGAAGCCATGATGGTCGAACTTCATGATCTTCAAAATAAACTGAAGAAGGAAAGAAGCAGAATTGAGAAGAAAAATCAAAATATCTTTGATCTTAATAAAGCAGTTATTGGGAACAAAGATCTGATTGATTCTCTTCGCAAATCTGTTTCTAGTTTTAAAAATGAAAAGATTCGTTTTGAAAATAAAATTTCTGATTTTGAAACTAAATTGTCTAAGTCTGATTCAGAAAAGCAAGAATGTGTTCTAAAATCATTTAAACTACAGGTTGAGAACAAGACTTTAGAGCAAAAGGTAAATGGTTTGGAAGCAAAATTATATGTTCGAGGCGAAACGGATCAAACTATTTTCTTGAATACACCTAATGAAGAAGCTGATTTTAAAGAAAAATAGGGACTAGGTTATGATAATCCTCATTACTTAGAAAAAGCTATCAGAAAACAACCAACTTTATATAATGCCAATTTTATGTATGCTGCTGCTAAATATTCTCATTTGAAACCCAAATTTGTCACCAAATCATCAAAGGAGGTTGAGGCAAAAGAAGATGAGAAAAGAATGAATTTAAAGAAAATGCAACTACCATTCTGTTATGAAAGACTGAATGATAGTTATCTTTCTGAAACACCAAAATTTCTTTCAATTGATTACTTTGCTAGTTATTTTTCTACTGAGATGGAGGCAAAACCAATTCAAGCTAAAATTTATGTTCCTCCACTCGTATTAGAAAACAAAATAATTGAGTTAGAAAACATTATATCTAATGAAAGAATTTTGAGTGAACTAACACAAGATGTATTTTCTACAGTGTAAAAGAACACAGATTTTCATTTTAAATCTAAAGTGTGTTCTACATCTTCTAAAATACGTCAAACTTCTGAACCTGATTTTGATGACTTATTTGCGTCTGCAAATGATTTTCTTAATTCTGATGATGGGTGTATAGAGGAAATTGATATGTTTGACTTCAATGTTCCACTTCCAAATCATTCTACTTTTGTTATTAATGGAGAATCTTTACCAAGTGTTTATGAAAAAGGCGAATCATAAACTAAGGTTGGTGAATCAGTTTCTGTGAATGCTGATTACTATGCTAAGGGTAAGAAACATAAGAAACAATGCTCACAGAAACGGAACAACACTGATAAACACAAGAAAAATCAATCTCAGAAATCTGATTTTCCTAACAGATCTAAATCTAATGTTTCAGTGAAAAAGAAAAGATTTGAAGAGAGAACTGAATGGCGACCTAAAAGGAAGAGTGATGACAAGGCATAATCAATTCCTGATAATTCTTGTAACAAATCAAATAGTAGTGTGTGTGATGTAGTTGGTTCTGTTGCTTCTACTAATAAAAACCTTGTAACTTCTTACAAGAGGTATTCTATAAAGCAATTGTTCCAATTATCTCCTACTACTACTAAATCTTATACTTATCGGTGGAATGATTTTGCTTATCGTCATTATTCTAATGATTGGTTTGGATGATATCATGTTTATTCTTCTAAACCAAATGTTTTCAAAAGTTTTCAAAGGAAAAGAGGATCCATATTCAAATGGATACCAAAATCTTGCGCTAATATGTTAGGACCCGTTTTTAAATGGGTACCTAAATCTGTTGTTCCCTGATTTCTCTTGCAGACCCGGCATATGTGTTACTTGGATAGCGGCTGTTCCAAGCATATGACTGGGCAGAAAACTTTATTGTCTAATTATACAGAAAAATTCAGCGGAAATGTACGTTTTGGAAACGACCAGTTCTCACCAATTCTGGGCTATGGTTATGTGGTACACGACAAAGTAACGATAACGAAGGTGAGCTATGTCGAAGGATTAGGGAACAACCTATTCAGTATTGGCCAGTTCTGTGACAAAGGATTAGAGGTAAATTTCAAGGCTAAGAGTTGCTCGGTGTGTACTGAAGACGACAAAGAACTCTTAGTTGGTACTCGCAAGTCAAACCTCTACACAATCAATTTGTCAAAGGTCCAGACTGACAATCAGGTGTGTCTACTTTCAAAAGCCTCGATGCAGCAAAGCTGGCTATGGCATCGACGACTTTCTCATCTGAATTTTCGCTACATAAACAAACTGGTCAAAGGCAGATTAGTGAATGGTCTTCCTGAGCTGAGATACGAGAAAGAACACTTGTGTGCAGCGTGTGAAAAAGGGAAGATGAAGAGAGCTCCACATAAACCGAAGCCTGAACCTAGTACCAGTTCTCCATTAGAGTTGTTGCATATGGATCTTTGTGGTCCGATGCGAACACAAAGCTTAGGCGGAAAGAAATATGTTTTAGTTATCGTGGACGACTATTCGCGATACATGTGGGTCAAATTTTTACGTTCAAAAGATAAGACGCCCGAAGTACTCATTACATTTCTGAAGACGATCCAGGTGAATCTGCAGAAACCAGTCAAGCTTCTCAGAACTGATAATGGCACAGAGTTCAAAAACAGAACTATTGAAGAGTATCTTGAATCGGTCGAGATATCACATCAATACTCTGATGCTCGTACGCCCGAACAGAATGAAGTAGTCGAAAGGCGAAATCGAACGCTAGTCGAGGCCGCTCGCACTATGCTCAGCCAATCAGACCTACCTCTATTTTTGTGGGCAGAAGTTATTTCGACTGCGTGCTACACTCAAAACCGCTCCATGATACACCGCATATTTCAAAAGACTCCGTATGCGTTGATCAACAATTGAACACCAACCATCAAATATTTTCATATTTTTGGTTGTAAGTGATTTATGCTAAACGACAGAGAGAATCTCAACAAGTTCAGTGCTAAGGCAGATGAGGGCATCTTCATTGGATATTCTTCTACATCTGCTGCATATCGAGTATATTTGAAGAAGTCGAAGACTGTTATCGAGAGCATAAACGTCACATTCGATGAGGAGATGGCTTCTGAACAAGTCAGTTCAGAACCCGTGATAACCGGAGTGTTAGCTTCTGGGCAACTCAGTTCAGAACCTGTACCTGAAAAGAACAAATCAGATGAAGCATCATCGTCTACTACTCATTTATCTAATTTAGATATTTTATTTGAACTGTTTTATGATGAATTTCTTGGATCTAACTTGACTAAACCTGTTGTGGTTGACAGGATGGAAGATTCAACGACTAATCATCCAACCACTTCAGATATTTCTACTGAATCAAATTCCCCAGTTCAGCAAGAAATTCCAGTTCATATGCCTACTCCGATAGTTGAAGTTGTAACTACTAACGAAGAGCCAGAAGTTATTGAATCAGTAGGGTGTACTGTAAGGACAGATCAACAGACTGAACAAGCTGTACCTACTGAAACTTCTGCACCAATTACTTCAGCCGAACTCCTCCCTCATGCTGTACAAACTAAAGAAGTTGATAGTGAATTCTTAGATGACAATCATGATCAATCTTCATCTAATCCACTCCCTCATGAACATCGCTGGACCAAAGAGCATCCTTTACACCAAATTATTGGATATCTAAACAAGCCGGTGCAAACTAGGTCAGCAACCTTAAATCAATGTATGCATAACTCATTCCTAAGCAAGATAGAGCCTACTCGAGTATCAGAAGCTCTTGCTGATTCGGATTGGGTGTCTGCTATGCAAGAAGAGTTAAATCAGTTCGAAGCCCTAAAGGTTTGGAGACTAGTACCAAAACCGGAAGGAAAGACAGTGATCGACACTAAATGGGTTTTCAAGAACAAAAAGGATGAAGATGGTATTATCATTCAAAACAAAGAAAGAATTGTTGCCAAAGGTTACCGGCAAGAGGAAGGCAAAGATTACGACGAGACTTATGCTCCAGTAGCGCGTATAGAGGCAATCCGCATGTTTCTAGCCTACGCTGCTCACAAAAACTTCACAGTCTATTAAATGGACGTGAAGACTGCCTTTCTGAATGACATTCTTAAGGAGGAAGTCTACGTATCGCAACCAGAAGGCTTTGTGAATCCAGATAAATTAGATTATGTCTATATCTTGGATAAAGCACTTTATGGGTTAAAACAAGCGCCTCGAGCCTGGTATGAGGTATTATCAAAATTCTTGGTCAAGTCAGGTTTTTCAAAAAGTAAAGTCGATACCACTTTATTCATTAAAAAGGAGAAAGCCAATATCATTCTTATTCAGATATATGTCGATGATATTTTATTTGGCTCCACTAATCCTAAATACTGTAAGAATTTTTCAAACCTCATGGTGTCTAGATTTCAAATGAGTATGATGGGAGAGATGAATTTGTTTCTCGGATTACAAGTAAAACAATTTTCAACGGGGATTTTCATTAATCAATCTAAGTACATTTTTGATATTCTTCGGAAATTCAAAATGGAAAATTGCAAACCAATTGGAACCCCAATGGCACCAGGTACTAAGATTGGCACTGATCCTTCGGGTAAAAGTGTTGATGTTAGGACTTATAGAGGAATGATAGGTTCTTTAATGTATCTTACTTCAAGTAGGCCAGATATAATGTTTTCAACATGCTTGTGTGCAAGATATCAGGCTGACCCTAAAGAATCCCATTTGGCTACTGTCAAACGGATTTTTAGATATCTGAAGGGGACTGCAGATCTTGGTCTGTGGTATCCTAAAGATACAGGGTTTGAACTAACTGCTTATTCAGACGCAAATCATGCTAGATGTATGTTAGACAGGAAGAGCACATCGGGTCATATTCAATTTCTTGGAGACAAGCTCGTTAGCTGGGCGTCAAAGAAACAACTTTGTGTTTCCACATCGACTGCTGAAGCAGAGTATGTAGCTGCTGCCAGTTGCTGCTCTCAGGTCTTGTGGATGCGAACACTGCTTCGAGACTATGGATTCGAGTTTGACAAAATACCGATCTATTGTGACTCGAAGAGCGCTATTGCTATATCAGCTAATCCTTTGCAGCATACTAAAACAAAGCACATTGATGTCATGTATCATTTTATTAAAGATAATGTCGAAAAAGGTACAATAGAACTTTACTTTGTAAAAACTGATTATCAACTTGCAGATTTGTTTACCAAAGCTTTAGATGAAAAGAGATTCATTTTTCTTGTATCTAAGCTTGGTATGCTAAATCTCAAGATCTAATCAGTGTTTACCTATTAAAGTTTCTTTTATTGTAGTTTTTCATCATTTCTTTATCATTAATTCTGAAAGGATATCTGCACTTTAACATGTTTGTTCATGATCTCAGGGGGAGTGAGACAAGATGTTAAGATGATCAACATTCTTTTGAGGGGGAGTTTATAGAATTTTTGTATTTACTTAACTGTCAAATTTTTGTGATGCATGATTTTAGGGGGAGTTTATGAGGACAACAAAAGAAGTAAGGATATGATTTCTGATTACTTCAGATCAGAACTCGTTCACTCAATGTTTTACTGCTTTATGTTGTTTACTTTTCAATAAATTTGTGAATAAAGTTGCTTTGACATGACTTTGAGACTTGTGCAGGATGAGAGAAGATTACAAGATCGTATTTTTATGACTTAAGCATGACTTCATGAGATTTAAGACAAAGCGATAAAGGTTAAATTTCTTATCTTAATCTCATATATGGTTGAAAGACGGACAACTTTCAATCATAGAAAACATATTCTTAAATGTTCAAACCACTTCCCGATTCTTAAACAAATTTCATGAATTGGAAGTGTGATTTTAAATGTTTTCAAAATTTACTTGTGCTTACATGATTACAAACTGTGTGTTTCCAAAGATAAATACTTGTGTATTGTCTTTTCTATATACTTTCACGTATTCACACACACATCGGTTTGACTTTTTGTTCAAAATGTTCTTACCATGTCTCAAATTTGAAATATATTTTTTCGATGGTAAGACACCCCGCTTTTACTTCAAAGCATTTTGAGCGTTAATTCGTTTCTAAACGTTTCATTCAAAAATGTCTATATTTTTTGTTCATATAGACAATATCAATTATTGTTGACCATAAGCTTTCATTGCTATATCATATCATTTCTGATCATTTTTCATACAATATCAGATTTTCAAACAAGTCTCTTGCATTCAAGATTATTTATTCAATATACTTGTTTGAAAATACTTCAATGTTTAAAAATGCTCAAATCTTCATGATTATATTCTGAGCATACAAACATCTGACTTGTATTTGAGCTTTAACTGTTCAAGTTAAATCATTTTGAGCAACATATGCTTCATAGGAAAATTTGGGTTCTTTGTGCTAGGACTTAAATGAAACTTCTATGGATTCACGTTAACCAGTGTTTCCTACCCAAGAAGTTAATCCTTAGTGTTTGAGTGTAAGGAGTCGAAAAGAAATGAGTGTGGGTTGTGTGACGAGGTAAAATGGAAAAGAGAGTTTGGTTAGATGTGAGCTTAAATGATTAAAAGAAAGAGGGTGTGAGAACAGAGTAAAAGAATATCAAACCCTGCACCAACTACTTTCTGAGCCGGACAACCACATTACTAATGTTTCACAATTCTTTGGTGAACGTTATTGAAATAGGCAACTAGCCCATGCCAACTCTTGACAAAACCCCACCAGCCACTCATTTTCTTCTTAAAAAGAAAATGTTTCTTATTTTTTCTGGGGACGCAACACCTAATCTATCTGGTTTTCATTTGGAAAATCTGGATATTGAAACAGAAGGAAGTCTGCCCCACCTTCGCACTTCAATCATGCACATTGAGTCTGTGTTTATCTAATGTTGTCTCAGTGGTTTACACAATATTGAGCCTTATTAAAATCAATCATCATATGCTTAATTCTTTCTACACTTGCACGAGCACACAAGGAATTTGTTTTCTTGTCATAACATTCATAGAAATTGCCTTTGTGGTGTTTCGATGATTGGATGGAAGCCCTGGGGGAGTGATCATCAAAAAGCTCCTTTCCAATGTGTATCTGTTACACACAGTAACTTCGTGTTACTGACAGACATATTAACTGATTCGTTTGTTGATTCAGGTGTTACACAAATATTTTGTCTGGATTTGAAAAGGTCTAGATAAATACATGGTTACGGATCAACGAATCAGTGGCTCTTGAACAGATCAGAATGGTCAAAGACATTTCTTGGAGAAAATTTTGATGTTATAGATGCTCTATTCATCAAAAAGGGGGAGATGAATTACAGAAATGTCAGATTCAGAAATTTCAAAGTTAAAGATTTGAAGAAGATAAAGTTCAAAGTTTGAAAGTTTGAAAGATTGTACAAGCAAAGTCGAAGATTTCTGAAGATGTGCTGAATTTACAGAAATTTTCTTTGAAGATATTTTGCTAAAGCAATTCGAGCTAAATCTGAAGATAATTTCTTTCCAAAGCCTGAAAGAGTTTCTGTGATAGTTTTTGGAGAGATTATTGAAGATCGTTTCTATCATATTTTGGGAAGATTGTTAATATCTTTTTAGAGACAGACTTGGAAGAATATAGTCAGATATTGTCCAGGTTAAACTGAAAGGGGAGATTGCTTTGCTAAATCTTTTTAAAGATGATCTTGAATCCAAAGGGGGAGATTGTTAGAGCAGAAATATGTTGGATACAAGATCATGAAGATCAGAGGTCAAAGTTCAAGAAGTCAAAAGCTGGAAAGTCAACTCTCAGTGAAAGTCAAAGTCAAAGTGTAATAAAATGTCAAAGTCAATGTATTTGTTTGTTTGTTTTAGTTTTGTCTCGTTAGACTTGTAGCATATAAATAATTTTGTTTTGTTTTAATAGATGGGTGACTAGAAGGATTGAATACGCATTCTGAGAGAGTTTGTAGAGAGAGAAAGAGATAAACAGTTTGTATTCATTTGAATTTGGAATTGAAATTGAACAGTAATCAATCTTGTTTTTTTTGTTAATTGATTAGTGATTAGAAACTTGATTCAGGGACACACACTCACTAAGATTTATCAATCACTAATATGCATAGTTATAACTGCATGTAAGTAGGCTGCAGTAATGTATGTTATGTAATGTATGTAATTCATAGATGGAATTAAGTACGATGCACAAAATTAAAGATTTTTCAATCACAAAAGTTTCTATGTATAGCTGCATGTAAGTATGATGAACATAATTATCAATCTGAAACTCTTCAATGAATTGTAAATAATGTAGTTTGTGGAATATGATGAATCACATATCACACAATCCTTTCTCAAAAAACTGTATGAATCCCTATAAATTGGCCATCAAGATGATTGTTGAAGCATACAATAAGTTGAAATTCATTTACTGCATTTTAAATTAACAAAAACAACAAACACAGTGAATGCATTCAATAAAAAGACATAACGTATGCGTTGAAATATTTGAAAGGTTTTGAACAAACCTACTACCACATGATATAGGCAACGGAAACATATTTAAAATTATCATGTGTAGCAATACAAACTAACAACTTTTCAGGATACATATGTTCTAGATAATTAACTACAAAAGAATGAACCAAAATTACTTACTTGTTGATTGTGATTGCCGAAAACCACAATGATAACTCAAACTCTTGATCTCGCTTCTTGGATGTTAAGGACCAATAGTATGAATCCCTCTAGTGGCTCATACTTAAGAACACCAAATACCAACAATCAAGAAGAGGATTAAAACCTTACTAGGGTTCACGATTTTGGGAGAGAGAGAGAAGGGTCGACGACTACTAGAGAGAGAGAGAAAAACTGATTAGGTTTTGATCCCTAGCAGTTTATTTATACCCCTCTCCTGCTTCTCTATTTTACACTTAGCCCCCTTGAACAGATAAGCTCGTTAAAACTATTTTAACCAACTATCATTTATCCCTTTATATAATTAATCTAAGTAATTATATTTTAGCTTACAATTAATTTATCATCAAATAACAAATTAATAAACTAATTGTTTCCCTTTATCCTTCTGATTGTTTATTTGGGTCTTAATGGCAACCCAAAAGGACCCTGCTATTATTAGAAATATTACCAACAATTAATGGCCTTGGACACTATATCCAACAGTCTTCCACTTGGACAAGTTATTAACTCTATTTGGTTCAACACTTTCAAATAATCAGCAGAGAGCAAGCCATCCAATGCAGCTGCCGAACTCTAATAAAGATTCGGTCCTAAAATAAGTGATTTAATGTTCCTTTGTTCTACAAGATATCAAATGAACCTGAGACATGGATAAATGTCTATCTCATGGATCAAGATTATGTTTCCCGATTTCCGATATGTGTTGAATTCATCAGACTACTCAATCGAACACATCAATTCTAGTCAGGGTTTGGCCAAACACTTAATGTCAACACCAAATCATCGAGGGGCCCATGGATATCGCTTCTCCTGTTTAGGCAGAAGGAACAAATAAACTTTGACTACACAGTTCATTTCTACTCATCATATTATACATGGACATACCCTGTATAGATGTCGGTTACGGTCAACATTGGAGCACACCAAAGCATAACAGAATCCTAGAGCAAAACTCTATGTATCTCCGTTTGAAGAACATAAAATATTATTATCTCAAAATTACTCTGACTTAATCCATGGAGTAAACGTTTGAGTGCGGGTTGTTCCAATACTCAAATCACTATTAAGTACTCATGAGTGTTAGTTGCATTCTCTATGCTTCTAACACTCTATGCCAGTCTTGAATCACTACTTACTTCCAGGAGTATGACTGACTGTGGAGGTTTAAGTAAATTAATACTCAGGAAGTTGGTTCTAAACATGCAAAACGAAACACGATAATAAATTAAATGTAAATGGACGCAATCCAACATATATTATAATCTCCAAATCAAATACAATTTATTATGTTTTCAATACATCAAACTAACAACTAAAACATTCAAGGTATCTTGATAATTCTAACACCTATGGCTTCAGTATGATACTCATGTTTGGGTCGAGTTAATGCTTTCGTGAAAGGATCTGCCGGATTCTCTTCAGTCGGCACTCTACTCACCACGATCTGATTTTCCGCAACCTTGTGTCGCACAAAGTGATACTTCCTCTCTATGTACTTTGACTTCCCATGGTCTTTAGGTTCTTTAGTCAATGCGACTGCACCTTCGTTATCACATAAGATTTCAATGGGTTCATTGATGCTTGGTACAACGCCCAGATCACCTATGAATTTTTTCAACCATGCAGCCTCTTTTGCCGTTTCACTAGCTGCAATATATTCTGATTCACACGTGGAGTCAGCCACCGTGTCCTGTTTGGAACTTTTCCAAGTCACAGCCCCACCATTCAACAAGAACACCCATCCTGACTGCGAGCGGGAATCATCCCGATCTGTCTGAAAACTCGCATCAGTATAACCCGTTACTCGTAATTCATCCTTTCCACCGTAGACCAAGAACATGTCTTTAGTCCTCTGAAGATACTTAAGAATGTTCTTTACATCCGTCCAATGACTTTCGCCTAGGTTCCCTTGATATCTACTCATCATGCTTAAGGCAAATGAGACATCAGGTCTAGTACATGTCATGGCATACATGATCGATCCTATAGCAGATGCATATGGAATTCGACTCATCCTGTCCAGTTCTTCACTAGTGCTGGGACATTGATCTTTACTCAATCTTATGCCATGTTGCATGGGCAAATACCCTTTCTTGGATTCACTCATATTGAATTTCTCAATATCTTATCCAAGTATGTACTTTGGCTAAGTCCAATTAAACGCTTGGTTCTATCTCGATAAATTCTTATTCCAAGTATGTATGCTGCATTTCCCAGATCTTTCATAGCGAAACATTTCCCGAGCCAGACCTTTACATCTTGCAACATCGGAATATTGTTTCCTATGAGTAGTATGTCATCAACATACAAGACTAGAAATACAACATTACTCTCACTAGCCTTAACATATAGGTAGGACTCATCTTCGCTTCGAGAAAATCCAAACTTCTTGACCTTTTCATGAAAACAAAGATTCCACCTACGAGACGCTTGTTTAAGTCCATAAATGGATCTTTCAAGCTTACACACCTTATCTGGATACTTGGTATGTACAAAACCTTCAGGTTGTGCCATATACACATCCTCGTCAAGTTTCCCATTAAGGAAGGCGGTTTTTACATTCATTTGCCATACTTCATAGTCATGAAACGCAACTATGGCAAGTAATATCCTGATATACTTAATCTTTGCCACTGGTGAGAAGGTTTCATCATAATCAATCCCTTGAGTTTGAGTGTAACCTTTCGCAACCAGTCTAGCCTTGAATGTGTGCACATTCCTATCCATGTCGGTCTTCCTTTTGAAGATCCACTTACACCCAACTGTCTTGCAACCTGGTGTATGATCAACCAATTTCCAAACTTGGTTATCGTACATAGATTGAATCTCGCTCTCCATGGCCTCTTTCCACTTGGCAGCCTCAGGGTCTGCCATCGCTTCGTTGTAGTTGGATGGCTCATCCGCACTATCAAATGTTTTATCATTGACTAGTGTATCTCCTTCCTTTGTAATATGAAAACCATAATAAAACTCAGGAGGTCGATTAACTCTACTGACTCTACTAGTTCTGCAAAGATGTGGTGGAGGTATGTTAGTTTCCTCAACAGGTGGTTCAACCTCATGTTGAGGGCTAGTGTCAACTATAGGTTCATCATTGGTTGTTTCTTGAATTTCTTCAAGATCAATACTGGTCCCACTATCCTCTTTGGAAATGAGCTCCCTTTCTTGGAAGACTCCCCTTCTAGCTACAAATACTTTGTTCTCAGAGGGTTTGTAAAATATATATCCAAAGGATTTGTAGGGATAACCAATGAACCGACACTTTTCTGCTCTAGGTTCTAGCTTGTCGTTAGTTTCGCGCCGAACGAAGACTTCACAACCCCAGACCTTTATATGTGCTAACGAGGGACGAGTCCCAGTCCACATTTCAGAGGGTGTCTTTGCAACCCTCTTAGTTGGAACGAGGTTTAAGATATGAGCTGCAGTTTCTAAGGCATAGCCCCAAAATGATATTGGAAGTGTAGCACGACTCATCATGGACCAAACCATATCAAGTAGCGTTCGATTTCTTCTATCAACTACACCATTGAGTTGTGGTGTTCTGGGAGGAGATAATTGTGAAACTATTCCACAATCCCTTAGATAGTCGTAGAATTCATGACTCAAGTATTCTCCACCCCTGTCGGACCGGAGCATCTTGATCTTCTTGCCCAGTTGGTTTTCTACTTCGTTTTGAATCCTTTGAACACTTCAAAGGTGTCCGATTTGTTTTTCATCAAATAGATAAATCCATATCTACTGAAATCGTCAGTAAAGGTAACAAAGTATCTCTCACCATTTCTCGTCTTAGATCTGAACGGTCCACATACATCTGTGTGGATTAAGTTCAACAGATCCTTACCCCTTTCCATTTTTCCTTTGAAAGGTGCTTTTGTCATCTTGCCAAGCAAGCAAGACTCGCATTCTTCATCCGACTTTAAATCAAATGATTCCAATATCCCGTCCGATTGGAGCTTGGCGATGCGTTTCTTGTTTATGTGGCCAAGACGATGATGCCATAACGACGATTTATCCAATTCACTATTGGAGGAACCAACATTTAGAGTTAAGTTATTATTATTTCTACCAGCAGAGATCACACTTTCATACACACCATTACAAGGAGAGGCTTTAAAATAAAAACAACCATGTTTATAAACCAAAATGCAACCATTATCAAATTGACATTCAAAACCATCCTTGTACAATGCATGAAAAGAAATAATGTTTCGAGACATTTCTGGCGAGTAGCAACAATCTAATAACTTTATTGAAAAACCACTACTAAGCACGAGCTCAAAATCTCCAATCTTGGTAACAGCGGCAGTCATCCTGTTTCCCATGATCAGATTTAGCTCCCCATGTTTCAATGTCCTACTTCCCTTTAGTCCCTGAAAATTAGAGCAAATGTGAGTACCACATCCCGTATCAAGGACCCAAGAGTTAAAAATTGAAGTACTATGGAGTTCAATCATAAAAATACCTGAGGTGACACACCCTTTGACCTTGTTCTTTTTCAAGTCCTCTAGATATTTTGGGCAACTTCTCTTCCAATGGCCCTTTTCTTAACAGTAAAAGCATACGACCTCTTTAGGGTCACTTATGGGTGGTATGTCAGAAGAATCAACTTTTCTCTTAAGGCCTTGGTTGTGAGGAACAACTTTAGCCTTTCCCTTCCCTTTGGGATGAGAAACTTTCTTCTTCTTACAGCCACCTTCCCTAATGGCCAGGACGGGAGCAGTTCAGTGAGCACTTTGGGTCTTACCCATACTTGCTTCGGCAGATCTCAACATGCCATGGAGCTCCATCAAGGTCTTATCCATATTGTTCATATTGAAGTTCACTATGAACTGTTTATATGCCCCACTAAGAGAGTTCAGCACCATGTCAATGACGAGTTCTCTTGAGAAATCGACACCTAGATTGCCCAACCTGTCAATGTACGCTTTCATCTTTTGCACATGCACACATACAGGGGCACCGTCCTGTTGCTTACATTCCATAAACGATTTTACGACTTGGAACCTTTCTTGCCTCGCTTACTCCTGAAACATTTCACGAAGCTGCTCATTCAGTTCAAACGCCCCCATGTTCTCGAAACTCTTTTGAAGTTATGGGGACATGGACGCCAACATGAGACATGCGACTTTTGTGGATTCCGCGAATTGCTTGTTATACTGAGTTACCGCTTCAGGGCTTGCATCATTATTAAGTATAGGAAGATCCTCGTCGAGCAAATACTCTTTGTCTTCGTACCTCAAGGCAATTCTCATGGCACGAATCCAATCCAAGTAGTTTGACCCAGTCAACTTATCTTTACTTAGGATAGAGAGTAACGTAAGGTTGGATGTTGAGTGAGTAGGAGGAGGAGGAAGGTTTTCAGCCATAGTTTTAGTTAGTTTGATATTTATTTACCCGAAAATATTTAACAAGGGCTAGGATCCATATTTTACTCTATGATGCGAAAAGGGATGCCGTAATCACATCACAAAGTTATTTAGGTAAACAAATGTTATTTGTTAATTTCATTCACTATGAAACTCCTAGGTCTTTTGAGATTCATTGACTTATGTCAATGGCATGTTAATCTCGATTATGCTTATCTTCTATTTGTGACTGGGATGCCGAGGATCACAAACTAGATGGTGAATCGACTATGCAAAAAACACATGGACCCCTCGGCTCAAGTACGCTTGAGAATCGCGAGCGCCACATCATTTTCGACTATAGTTTCACATTAACGTGCCGGCAAAAACCGCACACGCTCCGTTAACAAACTATAAGAATATGTGTGTTCTTTTCATGTGAAGGATAAGACTTTCACATTTCTTAGTATATCTAAACGGGATTTTCGTTTTATACTTTATAGTTAATACTTTTAACTTGTCATATTGACCTATCAAATCTTTTCGGTAATTCCACTAGTCCACACAAGAGGCGGTGAGTATGGTAATTTATGACGTTTTAAAAACCATTAACTCATTCGGCAACCATATTATTGGCAACCTCCTTAAACCCCCTTAGAGTGCTTATAGTGAGTACGCCTAGTCTCGGTTTGACTATCACTGAAAGTAGTTTCAATTTTATATATCTAATTAAGGTCTAATTAACCATGTGATGACACGTTTAATAATTAATATAATCGTTTCCATAATTAATTCCAATTAAACATGTATGGATACATGTTAATAATTAATTATTTAAAAATTATGATTATCTAATTAATTATAATTAAACATGTGATGACACATTTAATAATTAATATAATCGTTTAAAATTATGATTATCCAAATAATTCTAATTAACCATGTGATGACACATTTAATAATTAATATAATCGTTTAAAATTATGATTATCCATAATTAATGTAAATATTTGACATACAATTTATATTCACTATATAAATAATGTTAATATTTATCTTACAATATTATTCAAACTTAAATATATATGTAAGATTATCTATTCAATATTTGCCAAAACTCAAATTTGTGTATTTAAGGCAAGTTAGGAAACTAACCAAAAACAATTAGGGTTTAACATTGCATAAAAAAACGGCTACCCTATACCCTTTAGGGATTTCGATAAACATATAGGATTTAAAAAATATAATCGTTAATAATACAAAACTTTTATGCAAGTTAAAAAAAACTTAGTTTCTAAAAATTAGGTTTTGAGGTCATGACCATGAAACCCTAACTTCGGGATTAAGCAATCCAATGGCCAAAAAAAAATTTTGAAATCGAAATTTTTTAACCTCAAACCCTATTTTTCGAAAACTTTAAGTCAATACAAATAGTTTTGCAAATAAAATTGAAACTACTTTTAAGCAAATATCTAAGAACTATGACTCTGATACCACTGCAATGTTTTGAACAAACCTACTACCACATAATATAGGCAACGGAAACGTATTTAAAATTATCATGTGGAGCAATACAAACTAACAACTTTTCAGGATACATATGTTCTAGAAAATTAACTACAAAAGAATAAACCAAAATTACTTACTTGTTGATTGTGATTGCCGAAAACCACAATGATAACTCAAACCCTTGATCTCGCTTCTTGGATGTTAAGGACCAATAGTATGAATCCCTCTAGTGTCTCACACTTAAGAACACCAAATATCAACAATCAAGAAGAGGCTTAAACCCTAAACCCTTATTAGGGTTCACGATTTTGGGAGAGAGAGAGAGGGGTCGACGGCTACTAGAGAGAGAGAGAGAGAAACTGATTAGGTTTTGATCCCTAGCAGTTTATTTATACCCTCTCCTGCTTCTCTATTTTACACTTAGCCCCCTTGAATAGATAAGCTCGTTAAAACTATTTTAACCAATTATCATTTATTCCTTTATATAATTAATCTAATTAATTATATTTTAGCTTACAATTAATTTATCATCAAATAACAAATTAATAAACTAATTGTTTCCCTTTATCCTTCTGATTGTTTATTTGGGTCTTAAGGGCAACCCAAAAGGACCCTGCTATTATTAGATATATTACCAACAGTTAATGACCTTGGACACTATATCCAACAATATTCTGCATGCAAACACTGATACAACAAACGACTTTTCTGCGAAAGAAATTTCACCTGATGAGATGCAAATGGAAGGTACGTACCTATACAAATAAATAAAAAGCAGTTAATCAAGTAATGATACTAACAATTGTTCGAAACGATTTTGAGCAAGAGTTGAAACAATGCTAAAGGACCTCTCAGTCGATGAAAAAACAGGTACGCATCCTAAAGCTCATTGCATGTAAGTAGGCTGCGTTGATCTTGGACAACAAATATGCTGCCCCAACCGACCTCGATTCCATGATGAAGTAAGTTAATATCAATAAATACTCATCCCTGCATGTTTACCTTCAAATAATCATCCTGATGAAAAAAAAATGTAAGATCTCATGATTGAAATAGAAAACAACAAATGTTAATGATAAAACATCTCACAACCGTGGAACACCTGGAAGGGTACTAGGTGAAGTTGAACCTGGCGATGGATTGGCAAACAAGATGGCCAAATAAAGACTATGGGATTTTCACAATGAGGCATATGGAGACGAATGTGGGGAACAATCGAGGACGGCGTGTAGGTCTTAGCACTGAAGGGACATCACAAGAGACACAATCGGCGGACCTGCGAGTGAAATATGCCAGCAAACTTCTTCTCAGTGATTGTAATAAAAAGAAATCTTATGTGGAGGGCAAGTTGGACAAATGGTTCTCCATAGACGAAAAAATCTGCTCGCAACTAAGTGCAACAGCTTATGCAACTCAATTTGTTTGCTGGTTTGCCTTTGTTCATAATGACTTCTATGATAATATTTAAAGACTATTAGCATTAGTAAGTTTTATCCGGCATTTTCTTTAGGAAATCGTTCACAACATTCGAATAGTTATAATGTTTGGTACTATAAACAATGGTTTTTGGTTTAAATGACTTGACGTTTGCTATTTTCTCATTATAACCTACTGCTAATGGATTCTTGGGTACATTTCTGAAGTAAGAAGTGGTTGAAAGTTCCTATCATTTAAATCTGTTTCACAATAAATAAATGAATTGAAATATGCTTTTACAATATATTCTTTGCTTTCATGTAATGGAGCACATTTCATCCCAAGATGGAACAAAACATACCACACCTAACTTAAAAACACATCACCAATGAAATTTTTCTTAACCAACATTTTGTGCTTCCAAAACTGAAACAAACAACGATATTCATTGATCACCGGGTGACAATAACAATTGTGAAATTTCATATAGCTGAAACTTACCAAAACTTCATACATAAACTAAGTGCACAATAGTCCTAGTGCGGAATAGATGGGAAAAAAACATACGTAAAGATGATAAGCATTCCATCTATATCATTAACACGACGAACTTACAATGATACTCGGATACATACCACAACCTTATATAAACAAAACATACGACACCCTACATCAACTACACACTTAAGACCTATAATAACAAAGATAACTTTTCCGATCCAAATTGCATGTCTAACTTGACATGCATTTAACCAAAATCCCCCCAAAAAAGG
Source organism: Arctium minus (assembly GCA_954870635.1). NCBI lineage: Eukaryota > Viridiplantae > Streptophyta > Magnoliopsida > Asterales > Asteraceae > Arctium > Arctium minus. Next base: position 89,302,908 of record OX941088.1, on the reverse strand, counting down.
CTACTTAAAAACATCAAAAACACCAATTCATTCGGCTTACTATTCGGTTGGAAACCATATATCGTCTTCATTTGTTGAAAGGATATGGGAACTGATCCTGCACGTACACGCCCAATCCACACACGGGTAGAACTGATCAACTGCCCTGCCGACTCCATCTCGTGTATTTCACCGATTAGGCGCAAGTGTTGATGAAGAAGAACATTAATTCACGAAGGACAATGGAACGACCGGAAATACAAACGAAAAAAACGCGTTGTGATAAATACCATCCTTGTTCGTTTTTTTGTTTGATAACCTAACATCGAAACCCACTGCAGCCACATACTTTCTATACATTTTCTCCGCCATTTCAAGGTTCGGAAAAACAGCGCCAACTTCAAGAGGTGCGGATTTACGACCACCCGAAGACTTTTCCATCTTTTGTGAAACATTGTCTACAAAACAACCAAATTCCAAATATATGAATACTGACCAAGCAAACTCTCATGATAACAAAAACATTACCTTAATGACATGTTCATGGCCATACACGACCACCTACTGCACTCGCTACATTGATCTAACAAAATATTGATAAAGAACCAATATACATATAATAAGCCCTACTGCCAGAAAAACGCAATATTTATGCACATAAAATAAGATATAAAATGATTAAAATTTAATCAAAATTGGATACCAAACCAAAAAACGCAACTACAATGAACATATGCTCTTAAACGCACATAATTTACCTTCATTATCAGATTCATTGCACTTTCCGCCTATATTCTTTTTTAGCAAGTCGATATTATGATCATCACCATCACCCAACTCGCCAATAGTATGAGGCATACCCGATGAAGATCCGAACTCAAATGCAACATCGGACGAAACGATATGGGAGTTAACAACACTTCGACAATCAAAATATCACTCAAGAACAATGTTAAACCAAAAGAAAAGGTCGAACAAAAACTAGTCTGCAAATATGGGGTTGATCTCAACGAAGAAGATAACTACCATGGGGAAAAAAACTAAAAAAATCAAAATGTGTTAAAGGAAAAAACGAATGGAACAACAATAGAATAAAGAGAGAAGAAATCTGTCATTCTCATTAATCAAAATCCCTTTAAATAGGGATGAGTTACAAATAGATGGCTATGAGATATTCCAGTTCTAATCTAACTCTGATATATTTATCTCTATCTCTATCATTATCTCTATCGTCATATCCTTTAGACGATGGCACACTTATTCTACAACACTCCCCCATGTGCCAAGTTAAAGGAGTGATAGTGCACAATTGTTGTCTCGTTAAAACTTTACGCCAAAATAAAAACCCAGTGGAATAAAAAAATAGGACGAAGGAAAGAGTACAACGTACCCGTTTCTTTGCAATATATAGACTTTTCCTTCAGTCTAGTTTTCTCTTAGATTTGTACATTAATCATTAGAGTTAGAAAAGCATGATGGTATATAAACAGTTGCCTCACTAAAGCCTTACACCAAGGAACAAAACCCAATGGAAAAACTAAAACCTTGGTTGAAGGAAAGAGTACAACATACCAATATCACAAATACAGTAGACTCCCCCTGATTCGTGCATTAATCATGGGAGTTTGGAAAACATTTGCACTTACTTTCTACATGTTTCCCAATATATGGTTTTAGGTAATGATTTGGTAAAATGTGTCATGTTCTCCTGACATCTTACTTGATTCAATTGAATCTCGAGGAGAGTTTTCTTATTGCTGATTGTATAAGACTTAAGCAGAATATGCTTTGTGTTATCACCTTTGATGTATCTTACGTTCATTTCTTCGATACATGATGCATTATTTCCATATATGCGATACTGGTTGAACCCAAAATTACTAGCTCCTCTAATATATGTAATGATAGTTCTTAATCATATACATTATTTAATTATCTCATAGAGAGTAATATTCTTGGATTAGTTTAAGGAGGTAGTTACAAAGGATTGCTTAGTTTACTTCCAAGCAATCGGCGTGTTCATTGTGGTAATTCTTTATCCAGTTTGGGAACAACCTTTGTATGGGGTAGACATATACCTAATATCAACAAAGACATACCAAGACATTGTTTGGTGTTTTTCTATAAGAGCTAGTACTTTTGTTTCTTACATTCTAAGTAGGTATTGAAATTCCATTATCAGTCTCATTTTTCTTTCTACAGGGAAAGTAAAAGCCCATATCAATGGTTCCAAAATATTAATTTGATTTGATTTCATTCCAATGACATTGCGTTGACGCTGAGCTAAATCTAGCTAACAAGTTCATTGAGAAATATAATATATGGTTAAGTGTATTATGCTAAGTACGATAATGCACATATTGTACTTAGATAGGGAATTTCAGCTCCCAACATTTTTTGTCATCGTCCTTTAGACGAAATGGATCTTTCCTTATATCCAACACTTCGACCAATCATGGGAGTGCTAACCGGATGCGCTTTGTCCATATTTAATTGCCTGATTATTTTCTGGACATATGCGATCGATGAATTAATATTTCATAAACTCGGTGTCCTAACTCAAATATCTAGACAAAACCAAGTTTTCCCAAGATCTTTCCTCTCAAAATCAGATTTCAAGTAACTTGTGGTTCCTCTTATTTCATCAAGAGTGCCTATTATGTTCATAACATTGACATATAGAGCTACTTTGAAAATCTGGTGTAACACCCGGAAATTTATTGTTGGAAATCAGATATCTATGGATCGACAAAACACACCCAAATACAAAGCAAAATGAAAAGAAGACGCTGACTTTTTGGGAACTTCTCTGGTGCTATATTGCTCTCATGAATTGAAAAGTACATAAAAGGAAATGCTTAAATAAGCTTCAAACAAACTGCTGGAAGAAAGGAAAAAAAAATTAACTACTAGAAAACGTGGGTTGTTCACCCTTTAAAATCTACCCATGACTTCCTAATTAAAAGACTAAAATTATTCCCCTCTGACTTGGTCAACATTTTGCCAAATCAGAATTACATCAACACTTTCCCCCTTAATTCTGATCTTTGACTTCAAGATTCTTCACTCCCAACAGGTTTCTCATCTCGATATACTTGACCCGTGGTAACGCCTTGGTCAATATATCAGCTAGTTGCTCCTCTCCACTAATACGCTCCATGCTAATTATCTCCTTCTCAACGCATTCCCGTATGAAATGGTACCTTGTATCGATGTGTTTGCTTCGACCGTGGAACACCGGGTTCTTCATTAGATCTATCGCTGATTTATTGTCAACGTACAGCTTCACCCTTGAGCTTTCCCAGTTGGTTAAATCCTTCAGCAGATTCCTTAACCACACAGCTTGGCATGCCGCCGCTGTTGCTGCCATAAATTCCGCTTCACAAGATGATAGAGACACGGTGTGCTGCTTCTGTGATGACCACGTAATTAGGTTATTAGAGAAGTAGAATACTGTCCCGGTGGTGCCCTTTCGATCATCTAAATCCATTCCATGGCTGCTGTCACTATAACCTACTAGCTTTCCATCACCTCCTCTTGGATATACCAAACCAAATTGCACAGTACCTTTCAAGTATCGGAGTATTTGCTTCACTGCCTTCAAGTGACTTTCCTTTGGTGAGTTCATGTACCGGCTAACAACCCTAACCGAGTAAGCGAGGTCCGGTATCGTATGGATCAAGTACCGCAGACAACCAACGAGTCGACGATAGTCAGTGGCGTTCACAGGTGTCCCTTCATCATCCTTGGATAGACTGAACATTGAATCCATCGGTCACTTTGTTGGATTACAATCCCACATCCCAGCTGATTGTAGTATCCGCTTTGCATACCCGACTTGAGATATCTCGATTCCTGTCTCACTTTGTCGCACTTCTATTCCCAAGTAGTAAGTCAGCTGCCCCAAGTCACTCATCTCGAACACCTGTTGCATTTTCTTTTTGAACCGAGTTACTTGGTCGTCATTTGAACCGATCACAATCAAGTCATCCACATACACACCAACAGTTAAAATATTTTTTGGGCAGTGAAGTTTGTACACCGCTTGCTCTTGTGAACACCTTGTAAAGCCCAAATCTTTAAGTGCTTTGTCGAGACGCATGTTCCATGCTCGTGGTGCTTGACGTAACCCGTAAAGGGCCTTGCTCAGTCGGTAGACCATGTGTTCCTTTCCTTTAATGACAAAACCGTCGGGCTGGGACACATACACTTCTTCTTGCAACTCCCCGTTCAAGAATGCCGATTTGACATCAAGATGATGAACAATCCAGCCTTTCATCGCAGCCAAGGCTAGCAACAATCGAATGGTTTCTAACCGTGCCACCGGAGCAAATACTTCTTCAAAATCCACCCCTTTTCGCTGGACGTATCCCTTCGCTACCAACCGGGCCTTATGCTTCACCACATTTCCACCAGCATCTCTCTTCACTTTAAACACCCATTTAAGTCCGATTGGATTATGACCTGAAGGCAGATTGGTGAGTCTCCAAGTCTGATTCCTTTCAATCGAGCTTAGTTCAGCTTTCATTGCTTCCTGCCACGAGTGAACATTAGCAGCCTCTGTGTATGTTGTAGGTTCATCACCTACAAACATTAATTCTTCTGGATCGAGCTCTATTGGTTCTGCTCTAGCATAAATATCAGATAACGATCGAAAACCACGAACGGGTGTGTGATCATACGTAGAGGAATCTACACTTTGCCCGGTTTCAGTTGTGGAGTGCGATGCCCCTGTTGTTGAATAACCGGTGCTCAAAGACTCACGACCTTCACTCGAGGAACCAAGTGTTGGAGTTATCGGTGAGTTACCAGCATGGTGAGCAGGAGAATCAAATTGATTTTCGATGGTGGTGTTTGCTGGCACTTCTTCCCCCATGGCATGATTAAAAGAGCTGATAACCCACATTCTGTTTGTCTCGACCTCTCCAGTGTGGGCTTGGACCCAGTCCCATTTTCTTTTTTCATCAAAAATGACGTCACGAGCGACCACCACCTTCTGCTCTCCTGGATTTAACATTCGGTAGGCTTTAGAACCCGATTCAACACCTAAGTATACCATTGGAATACTACGGTCGCTTAGCTTCGAGATTTGATTCGATGGCTTCTTTGCATACCCAACGCAACCAAACGAGTGTTGGTTTGGTTCCTCTTAGGCCTTCGTATGGAATCATGCCCTTCACCCCTTTGGTCGGAATTCGATTGAGTATATACACAGCGTGTCTGACAGCTTCACCCCACATTATATCCGGCACTTCCATCGTTTTTAATAATGACCTGGTTGCTTCAAGAACACTTCTATTACGACGTTCTGCCACTCCGTTTTGTTGTGGAGAGTAAGGGGCCGTTAGCTGTCTTCGAATACCCTCCTGTTCACAAAACTCAGTAAAATCTTTAGAGGTAAACTCCCCTTTACGATCAGACCGTAACCCTTTCAGTTTCATCGAGGTTTCTTTCTCGATTTTAACTTTGAACTTTACAAAGTTGGCAAAGGCTTCATCCTTCGATTTCAACATAAAAACCCACATGTAACGACTGAAATCGTCTACTATTAACATAAAGTAACGATTACCTGACACGGTTGAGGGGGTTATTGGACCACACAGGTCAGTATGCACCAACTCGAGTGGCCGCTTTGCCTGCCATTTAGCTTCCTTTGGGAACAGATGTCTCGATTGTTTCACAACCATACATCCCCCACAAACTTGTGTAGGATGCTGTATTCTGGGAACACCTCGAACCAACTCCTTCCGAACCATCCACTCGATAGTACGAAAGCTCACATGACCCAATCGGGCATGCCATATCCATGATTCATTATCGAGGTTCGCCATTAGACAAACGGGTTGAGTAGTTTGGAGTGCAACCTTATACAAACGATTTCTCGACCGTTCCACCCTCATGATTAGACGACCAACCTCATCATGAATCTTCAAAATATTGTTCAACATCTCGACTTTGTATCCCAATTCAGTCATCTGTCCAAGACTCAAAATATTACTATGTAATGCTGGGATAAAATATACCTCCGAGACGAGTTGTTGTTCTCCATTTTTGCACTCCAACAGAACAGACCCTTTGCCTGCGATCTGGACCTTTGAACCGTCCCTAAAACGAACCGCACCGGTGACTTTTTCATCCAACTCTGCAAAGAATCTCCGTGTTCCGGTCATATGATTGCTTGCCCCGTTATCAAGGTACCAAACATCTTCTCCTGTCTCACCAACAGGACATACATTCTTGTCATTCAACAGCACCAACGTATCTGTTTTCTCACCACAGACGCTAAGCAGCAAAGCCGGTTCCTCCTCTTGCGTTTGAGTCAGATTTGCTTCGTCTCCTATCTCTTTTGGGGCCTTACATTCAGATGCATAATGGCCGTAATTTTCACAGTTGAAACACTTGATGTGTTTCTTATCTCTAGGCTTGTGATAGTTATTCCCACCATCTCGGTGCCCGTTGAAACCGCCTCGACCCCCTCTGCCTCGGCCTCTCCCACGGCCTCCACGACCTCCTCTGTCGCTCGATCCACGTCCTCGTCCTCCTGACGATAAGCTTCTTCCTGCAACTTTCTGACCTTGTTGGCCTTCGGTTTTGGTAAGCAACAGATTGGTTTCAGCACTTCCACTGCCAGTACGAAGTCGTAACCTGTCTTCATAAGCTTTCAGTCTACCGATAGCCTCATCAAACGGCATGGAGTCAACGTCTGAATAATGTTCATCGAAGCTACCAGTTGTAGGTACTTGTTGGGGACCGAGTCGAGCAACTTTCTCACCAGAACACTATCCTCAAGCATTGACCCAAGGCTGTTATATTTGGAAACCATTCCACTCAATTTTCCGGTGAAATCATCGATAGTCTCCCCGTCCTTCATTCGAAGAGCCTCAAACTCGCTTTTCAGTGTATGTAACCGAGCCTTCTGGACTCGATCTGCCCCGAGATACCGGGTCTTCAAGGACTCCCAAACCTCCTATGCCTTCTTTTTCTTGGCGACTTGTAAGAGGATGTCCTCCGACAATGCTTGAAAGATGAAGGCCCTCACCGACTTGTTCTTCTTCTCGTCCACCGCCACACCGGTCGGTGGCTCAATGGATTCCCATAACCCCTGGGCATCCAATACAGCCTCCATCCTTATCGCCCAAGTTGTGTAGTTCGTTGATGTTAACAACGGACATTGAAACGGTACACCACCGCCTTCCCTTCCCTGTGTCATAACCGACATATTTTCTAACCGGAGGTATTTGGGCATGAACAAAGCTCTGATACCAAGTGTTGGAAATCAGATATCTATGGATCGACAAAACACACCCAAATACAAAGCAAAATGAAAAGAAGACACTGACTTTTTGGGAACTTCTCTGGTGCTATATTTCTCTCATGAATTGAAAAGTACATAAAAGGAAATGCTTAAATAAGCTTCAAACAAACTGCTGGAAGAAAGGAAAAAAAAAATTAACTACTAGAAAACGTGGGTTGTTCACCCTTTAAAATCTACCCATGACTTCCTAATTAAAAGACTCAAATTATTCCCCTCTGACTTGGTCAACATTTTGCCAAATCAGAATTACATCAACATTTATAAGGTAAGTATTTATTTCCTTTACTTCATAATTGGTGATTAATTGAGAATATGAGGCTTTTATTATGCGCATGATCATCATTATTATGTTGTAATATTTTATGAATTGCTTAACCATCGTAAGTGACTAAACCTCGCGCTCGTTATCGTGTTAGACTGAGTTTTTGGACTGGTGGGAGAGTGGCGCGAGAGTTCGTCACCTTGGGGAACACCGGTATTGTTCGTGAAGAAGAAGGATGGATCCATGCGGATGTGCATCGACTACCGAGAGTTGAACAAAGTCACGGTAAAGAACAAGTATCCTCTACCTCGCATCGACGATCTTTTTGACCAACTCCAAGGCGCGGGATGATTCTCAAAGATTGATCTTCGTTCCGGATACCATCAAGTGAAAGTGAAGGTAGACCCGGCAAAGATCGAGGCAATGATGAGTTGGGAACCGCCAACGAGTCCGACGGAGATTCAAAGCTTCTTGGGTTTGGCGGGCTATTATAGACGTTTCATTCAAGATTTCTCCAAGATAGCTACGCCGCTCACCTCACTCACAAGAAAGAATGTCAAGTTTCTTTGGACCGATGTGCAAGACCGAGCTTTCCAAACGCTTAAGAAAAGATTGTGCGAGCTTCGATCTTATCCTTACCCAAGGGATCGGAAGACTTTGTAGTATATAGTGACGCTTCCAAGATGGGTCTTGGGTGCGTACTAATGCAACAGGGGAAAGTAATAGCGTATGCGTCACGACAACTAAAAGATCATTAGAAAAACTACCCGACTCATGACTTGGAATTGGCGGCGGTGGTTTTTGCATTGAAGTTGTGGCGACACTATTTATATGGGATGAAATGTACTCTTTTCATGGACCACAAGAGTCTTAAGTACATCTTCGATCAAAAGGAACTCAACATGCGACAAAGAAGGTGGCTTGAGCTTCTAAAGGACAACGATTGCGAATTACTCTACCATCCCGGTAAGGCCAACGTGGTGGCAGATGCGTTGAACCGGAGGAGCTATGATGGTAGTGTCAAGTTGTCCCTTACAAGGATCGACGTGTTATCGAGTTTGTTGGAAAATATCAAGACGTGTCAGGTGGAAGCACTCAAGGAAGAAAATCTCAAATCCGAGATCATGGTGAAGCAAAAAGAAATGTTGACGGTGGACAGTCGTGGACTTAAACTCTTTCAAGGGCGAATTTGGGTGCCAAAGTTGGGTGGAAATCGGGAGTTACTTCTTGAAGAAATGCACAAATCGAAGTATTCTATACATCCCGGTAGCACCAAGATGTATAGGGACTTGAAATTGAACTATTGGTGGTCGGTGATGAAACTAGACGTGGCTAATTATGTGGAGAGATGTGTCACGTGTCTCCAAGTCAAAGCGAAACATCAAAGACCGTACGGGAGTTTGCAATCGTTGTCCATCCCCGAGTGGAAATAGGACAACATCACCATGGATTTCGTGACAAAACTACCGAAGACCTTGCGAGGACATGACACCATTTGGGTAATAGTTGATCGGCTAACCAAGAGTGCACACTTCCTTGCGATGAGGGAGAATTTGCCAATGGAGAAATTGGCCAAACTTTATATCGATGAAGTGGTGTCAAGGCACGGGGTCCCGCAATCTATCGTATCGGATCAGGACAGTCGTTTCACATCAAATTTTTGGGCTAGCTTGCAGAAAGAGTTGGGCACTAGGCTAAATCTGAGCACGACATACCACCCTCAAACGGACGACCAAAGCGAAAGGACGATCTAGACGCTAGAGGACATGTTGAGGTTGTGTGTAATAGATTTCGGAGGTAGTTGGGACTCGCATTTGCCTTTGGTGGAGTTCGCTTACAACAACAGTTACCATTCAAGTATCGGGATGGCACCGTTCGAGGCGTTGTATGGGCGGAAATGTAGAACTCCGGTTTGTTGGCTTGAAGCGGGCGAGAAGCAATTATCCGGACCGGAAATAGTTCAAGAGACGGCGGACAAGGTGAAGGAAATCCGAGAGAGGCTAAAGGTGGCGCAAGACCGACAGAAGAGCTATGCGGACAAGAAGAGGAGACCGATCGAGTTTCAAGTGGGCGATCGTGTCATGTTGAAGGTGTCTCCATGGAAGGGGATTATCCGTTTTGGGAAGCGCGGAAAACTTAGTCCTCGTTTCCTTAGACCTTTCGTCATTTTGGAAAGAATTGGGTTACAAGCCTACCGGTTAGACTTACCGCCGGAGATGGATGGGATACATCCTACGTTCCACGTGTGTTACCTTCGGAAGTGTCTAGCCGAGGAGGAAAGCGTGATTCCTTTGACAAAAATTTGGGTTGATAATGGGAACCGTTGTGTGGAAGGACCAGAAGCGATCTTGGAATCGAAAGTGAAAAAGTTGAGGCACAAGGATTTGGTCATGGTTAAAGTTCAATGGAAGCATCATCGGGGTGCTAACATTACTTGGGAGTCTGAAGATGATATGAAGAAGCGTTATCCTCACTTGTTTGTTTTAGGGTAAGATTTCGGGGACGAAATCCCATTTACATGGGGAGGATTGTAACACCCGGAAATTTATAAGGTAAGTATTTATTTCCTTTACTTCATAATTGGTGATTAATTGAGAATATGAGGCTTTTATTATGCGCATGATCATCATTATTATGTTGTAATATTTTATGAATTGCATAACCATCGTAAGTGTCTAAATCTCACGCTCGTTATCGTGTTAGACTGAGTTTTTGGACTGGTGGGAGAGTGGTGCGAGAGTGCCACGCGATAGTGCATTGTCACTATCGTAGGGCACTCTCGCGGGGGTTGTACCGTGAGTTTTAAGGTTGGGGCGATTGTGACCACATGATAGTGACATTGTCACTATCGCAGGTCACTCTCGCGGAAATCGTACCGCGGGCATCAGGTTCCTTGCGATTGTGACACGCGATATTGCCAATGGCACTATCGCCGTCGGGCTATTTGACGTAAATGAGTTTCTTGACCGAATTTCATTTCATTTCTACACTCCTTTCTTTTTCTTTTTGGCGATTTGAGCTCCCAAATCAGTCCCACTCCTCTTAAACCCTAACCCTCATTAATACAAACCCTTCTTGGTGGTTGGGAATCTTGGTGAGGCATTTAATCTTCTCAAAAGAGCTTTTGTTAGGGTTTCTCAAGTCTACAATCTTCTCTTTTAAGTCTCATCCTCAACTTCTAGGGTTTCATATTTTCTAGGTTTTGGTCCAAAAACCTAGATTGTGAGTTTACTAAACCTTTGTTAAAACTAGATACACATCATAATCTCCTACTTGTTATTTTTGTATATTTGCTCAAAATGTTCATATCTAAATGTTCAGGTATTTGGGGTTTTCTTATAGATATATGTTATGAGTATCTTACCATGATTTAATGTATGCATATCTTGGTATTATGATGATTTCTACTTGAGATACCTCCTTGGTGATGCAATGTCCTTATGATGAAAATGGTTATCTTATGAGTCTTATGTTGAATCTTATATTGAGTAGTATGGTAATATTGTACCCTTGGTTGGTATTGAAATATACTTGGTTGAAATATACCTCACGACCTCCTATAATGCATGTTGGACGAACCAAGTCAGTAGACACTAGGAGGACGTAGTCTTGGGCGCCACCGTGATGGTATGTGCCTAGACCTCCGCCATCCGGGGTAATGCCATGGTTTTAGTCCTCGGGTATGCCGGGCCTTTGGGATGTCACTCTTGTTAGTTGGCATCAAGGTATATCGTCTCTTTGGGTGGAACTTGATTGGTGCTATGGGTCTCCCCTATTGACTCCACATTTGTTGAACATTGGTTAACTGCTGATAAGAATTGTAATTGATCTCACATGTTATTTATTGTTCTACTCACTAGGCTTTTTGGCCTAACACTTGTTTGGTGTCGATGTGTATCTCAGGTTCTAGCGGTGCCGGTTCTAAGAAGACATAGTTGCTTTGGGTGAGAGCTTGGGGAATTTTGCACTTGGACATATATTTTTGGAGAAGACGTTGGGTTTATAGATGACACCCTTTTTGTAATCTATTTTCTAGATAGAGAAATTAGATTAGTTGGTTGTCATTTATTTGTCCGTTGAATTACAACTGTAATTAAACAGGTTTGAATAGTTCCCCACTTTTGGGAGGCTCTTGCTATGACAAGTTTTATATACCACATGTCCGTTTTTTTCGGATTTTGTTATCCCTATTTTAGGGTGTTACATCTGGAACTTGTTTTCCATAATAAATACGCAAGGGAACAGTTCATCATTCTTATATATCCTTTCCCAATCAAGTATTCCATTAGGCGGGTATACCACATCCGCTTAGATTTATAAAGTGGGCGTTTCAATTTTATTGCAAACGCATTTCGTGGTTTAGAGTTACGTGATTTTGGTATTGTAATATCATCAAGCACTTTTATATATCTCTAAATCTAGATCCCCGTAGAGATATGTGGTAACCACGTTCATGAGTTTTATTTCCAGTCCATCGGAAACTACTAGGCTAACAAATTATTCGGATGTCATAACATCTATCATGAGAGAGTAAGTCTCCTCGTGTGCAATCCAGGGCGTTGTGAGAAACCTTGCGCCAAAGGAGAGCCTTACATATTAGGACTTCATTATTCTCGTTACGCTTTATGACAAAGACTGAGTTATGTCCTACGTGCTTTACACTTGGTAGGTTAGCACTACCAGACCAAATACCTGATCCTTTGTGAAAGAATATAATTCTTTCTGGATTGTTTTTTTTGCATTTAGGTCAATATGCTCTTTGTTGATATTATTCAACTGAGTCTGGTTCGATGTCGTCGGGCTCGATCATCTTATGAGCCATCGTATATGCGAATAAATCATTAATGATTATATATGATCTGTCCATCGACTCATATGTACTCTCATAGTTCATTTGAGATTAATATTCATCTCTATAATCAATATTAACGTCGGAGCGTCCTCCAGTGATGATTCATGGACAAAATTATAATTAGAGACAATCTCATGAGAGTTTGTGTATTGATGATAAATGAATGTGCCTAACTATTCTCTTCCTTTAGATTAGTATCCATTGAACCAAGTAGCTTCCACCACTTCCATTTGGTAGCTACGACCTCAACCATACCTCCACTATGTATGATTGCAACGCACTTTCCAATGGCGTTGTGCCCCTGTTGGGGACTTTTTAACCTTGCGAGTATATTTGCATCTCGTATATGTGATCTTGTCACTATTGGGATAACATTAAACGTATCAGGTATCGAGTCTGATTCGTTTGACTTCAACATTACGTTGTGAAGTTTTGGGGATCAAAATGAGACAGAGTGGGAATATTCAAAGACACTTCCTGTCGTTCCCATGGAAAATCCTTTTTCCTATCTCCCCCTAACGACGGGAAGATTGTCTCATGAAAGTGACAACCCGCAAATCTAGCGGTAAATAGATCACTAGTCAAATATTCTAATTAACGGATAATTGTTGGGGATTTATATCCAACATATACCAAGTGTTCTTTAAGGACCCATTTCGATGCGCTGTGGGGGCGCAATTGGCACATATAATCAAACATGCGTAAATGTAAAGTATCAGGCTTATATCCAGTTACCAACTGGTACGTATGAGGCTGGTTAGCAAGCAGTGGGTTTGAAAACGGAAAAAAAACTACATATAATAATTGCATAACCCCAGGTAGATGTGGGTAAATTGGTGCGCGTTACTAATACCCTAGATGTCATCATATTCTTTTGATAACAACTTCTATGAGACCATTTTATATATACACATGGGGTATAGTAAACTCTACATTGATCCTAATACATATGCAATTAACATCAAATCCTTATGATGTAAATTATCCAGCATTCCAAGTCATGTAGACTTGATGAAATAATCAGGGTGGTGAGCCCTTAAACGTATAGTTAGTGATAGGAGTGCAGTATTTCATGTGGACAATAATACGATATGCGTTCATCGTGTCAAAACCAGAACCATAAAGTACTTTAATGGCCCGCATTCTGGATGTTTATGTCCATAAATATCACCTTGTATTTGTTGTAACAATGGAATATTTTTTGTATTATATCCTTAGCTTTAGGATGATCTCATTCCTGTCTTGGCTAAGGATTAGGGTATATACAAAAGTTTAGATATTTGAGAGGGCATATTATGATGGCAATGTTGTTTCTTATGCTGCAGAAGTCAACAGTTGCAATTTACCTCGTTTTGCCTTTCACTCGAAAGAGAATGTGTCTATATGTATTTTGCAATACACGGATCACTATGTCATAACCATGGTGTCCCACATGGTCATGTCGAAACATATATGTGTCATTTCCCTAAAGTTCTTTATTGGTGACAAAAATGTTTCAATGACTCAATAATCTATTAGTTTGACAAATAGTTTCCATGATATATGTTTACTTTCATATTCATTAGAACTTATGTATATATGCTCATTTCCATTATAATTTCCATTTGATACGAATATCTTTAAAGGTTCCTATTGATCTTGTACTAACAAGAAAATGACAGTTCATCGTCTAAGTATTTCGGTTGGAATAAATATTAGTCTATCTTTTTTAGATTGTGTGAGAGGTCAAAAAAATCAATTCTCCTCGATACATTCCTACACGGAACGGAGAATATTGAAAATTTTTCATTTGTTTTGATGTATTTCTTTACATCTATAATGGTTACATATTCGGTTTTATTTAAGCAAAAGAAATTAATTAAAATACTATAAAATAAATTTCAAAGAAACTTATGCTTTATCATTCTTAAATTAATAAGATATAGTTCATTTTTAACTTGTTCCCTTTTCGACATGAGCACTCTTTAGTGCATTTCTTATTTGATTGTCCATTATCACCTGGGGCAGTAGTTGTATCTCTACCCCAGATGTTGAAAAATCATTCCCGACTCTTATCAAGACCCTGACCCGTTCTAGGGTTTCGTCTGTAACACCCGTGATTTTCGATAATTAGTGGTCGCTCGGATGTTTTTCGCGACTTGTAAATGACGGGATTGTATTGGGATGATACTACCAAAAGACCCTTAGCGTATCGGGAGTGTTGCGTATCGGAAGAAATCGAAATTCGAGGTTTTGGTGTCTGGGCGAAAGTAACCGCGAGAGTGCCACAGGGCACAATCGCGAGTCACTCTCGCGGAGGGCTTTCATGCCCACGGTACACTCTCAGCGAGAGTTCCCGGCGAGAGTGACATATGTCACTTTCGCGTGGCATACTCGCCGTCGGGTCCAGACCTCTCTTAAACCCATTTTTTCTCACTTTCTCATTCATTCCTTCAACCCTACCCTCTCCTTTCTCTCTAAACCCAACCTCATGACCACCATTGTTGATTTTGAGCTTTTAATACTCAACATCTCGGAATTTCAAGTGATACTTCATCACCCACCAAAGCTTGGAAGCTAGGGTCAAGAAGATCCATCTTCATCTTCAACCTCAAGCTCTATTTTTAGGGTTTTCTAGGTTTTCGTCAAAACCTAAGTGGTAAGTGTATCTTCCCCATTTCTAAACCTTGTTATAAGAAATAAATGTTCTCTTGATGATTTCCTAGTGTTTGGTTTATCAAATTTCGAATTTGATGATTTTGGAGAAAATAGTTCAAAATTAGGGTTTGGCCAAGTTGGGGTTTTGATGTAAATGTTTTGGGGAAAGATTCTAGATGGTTGAATATGGTTACTTATGGTTGAAAATTTGTGGATCTAGGTTTTGGAAGAAGTTTGCTCATGAATTCGGATTTCTTCAAGAAAGCTCAAGTTGGGGTAAAATCTAGATTTAGCCTAAATCTAGCAAGGTGAGTTCAAGTTGATTTGTGAAAACGGTGTACATGCCAAAATGTTTATTTTGAAGTGTGTGTGTTTTACATTAAATTGTTAACTGTTGATAAGTTTTGGTTATTGGGATATATTTAACTTTATAAACTTATGTAACACACATCTTTGTGATTTATGGGCATTTTGATAAATAAATCATTTTGATGTATTTCTTTGACGATGTAATACATAAATGGGGGTCATTTCATGTAATTGTCCATTTGGTGCATACGACTTTATAAACCGTTGGAAAATGCATATCATTGAACTATGGGTCGTTTTGGCAACACGAAGAGAAAGTGTTCATTTGGAAAACATTTTGTTTCAACCAATGAGAAGTTTTGGGTTAATTACCTTTTTGGTCGTGGTGTTTGCATAATTGTTGGTCAAACATATTTCGATGTCTCTACTGGCTTTCATTGGGTATTTACGTAAATTTTTGGGCCTTTGGCTCGGTTTTGACTAAATTGAGTCTTGAGGATGTTTGTCCGGTTTAATAACCGTTGTGGGGTTTTGAGTATGATGGCGCATTTTGGTGTCATTGGAGAGTTACATGTTTTGGGAGCTTTGGTCTTTCAATTGGAGTCATGTAACGTTAGACAATGTTGTAACGGATCCATAGGCACGTAAGTCTGTCTGTTTTATAAGGCCTAAGATTTTGGTTACATTTAGTGACCGCTTGGGTTTGCTAGCGAGTAGGCAATTGTTAGCGCAGAAATATATTGGATACAAGATCATGAAGACCAGAGGTCAAAGTACAAGAAGTCAAAAGCTGGAAAGTCAACTCTCAGTGAAAGTCAAAGTCAACATGTAATAAAATGTCAAAGTCAATGTATTTTATTTGTTTTGTTTTGCCTTGTTAGACATGTAGGTATAAATAGAGTTGTTTTGTTTTAATAGATAGATGACTGAAAAGATTGTGTACGCGTATTCTGAAAGAAAGTTTTAGAGAGAGAAAGAGATTTGTAGAGAGAGAAAGTTGTAATCATTTGAATTTGATAATTGAAATTGAAACAGGTAGTTAAAACATCTTGTTTGTTTGATTAATTGTAATAAGGAACTTGAATCAGGGACACACAATTGGTATCAAAGCTATATCCAGATTGAAATCAATCAAGAAAAACAAGTCGACACTGTGTTCGTTGAAAATAGAACAATTTTGAATTTTAAGTCTGTTTTTTCGAGTTGTAATTGATTTGTTTGTGATCGTATAGTGTTTTAGAATGAAAATGTATAGGTGAATTGGTTTTTAGCACTGTAATTTTCATCATTTTTTAGATCTTTTTGAGTTTGAGTTTCACGAGTTCATGAGCACTGTATTGGATCGATTTATATCTTTGAATGTATTTTGTTGAAATTCAGTGGTAGGAAATTGTTCTAGATAAGGTTGTGGTTTAATTGTCAAGATTTGAGATCAAAATTCGATGTCTAGGTGAGTTTTTGGGTGATTCAAAGTCGTTTTTAAAAGTAGATCTGAAGAACTCGCAAGACCTACGAAGAACTCGCAAGACTCATATCAAGAACACGCAGAGTATCAAGATTTCGTATAAGTTGAAAGAACTCGCAGAAAGTCTCAAGAATTCGTTGAGACCATCAGATTTCTCATAGTGATTGCGAAAAGTCGAGAATTCGTAATTGAGTCTATATTGCGAATTACGTAGTATTCGCAAAGGATTAATTCGAAAAGTTTTAAGTATAGAATTCGCTATTGTGACTATTGCGAATTGCTCAGAATTCGCAGATTTTCAAGAATTTTTCTTAAGTACAGAATTCGTAACTAGAATTCGCATTAGACTAGTCTACGAATTCCTTGGAATTCGCAGAAGTATAGTCTACGAATTCTTGAGTTTTTACGAAAAGTTTTTGAAATCTTTTAAGTATAGGATTCGTAAGCCTCTGACTTGCGAATTCTATTCTATTTTCTTGGCTTGCGAATTATGTTTGTTCTTTTAAGTTTGCGAATTCTAAAGTCAATCTTGCGAATTCCTTGTGTTTTATGTGTTCATTGTGAATTCTTTGTACTTCTAGTGTATTCTGCGAATTCTAGACTTAGTGAATTTCATAAATTCCTTTGTCTAGTTCATTTCAGTGTATTCTGTATTCTTGTGATTTCAATTGGACTAACGGTCAATTTCAAGTTTCTTATTGCATATTTTTTGAAACAGGATGACTTCCAGAGACGCTCTCTCAATTGGCACTGATGTCAAGCCCCCTATTTTGTTTAAAGGGGAATATGAACAATGGAAGGATCGTTTTCTTGATTTTGTTGATCGGAAAACAAATGGAGAGAATATTCTATCATCAATCACAGATGGCCCAATGAAAAGACCTACTGAGGAGATTCCTGCTAAAGGTTATGAGTCAGATGGAGTTCAGAAAACTAAGAGAGTTGAGAAAGATTTTGCTCAATTAACTGATGAACAGAAGAATCGGTTCAATGCTGATAAACAAGCCAGATCTTTACTTTTACAAAGCATGACAAATGAGATCTATGTGAAAATAGATAGCTACAATGCAACTGCCAAAAATATGTGGGATGAGCTACAGAAAATGATGATGGGTTCAAAGATAGGAAACCAGATGAAGGTAGCTAACTGTATAAACAACTATGAAGAGTTAAAAGCAAAAGAGAATGAAAGTCTGGAGGACACGTATGAGAGATTTGTTCTTCTATTGAATGAGCTTTCCAAGAATAAAGTCACAAAGAAACAGATAGAAAACAATGTCAAGTTTCTCAGTGTTTTGCAACCTGAATGGAAGAAACATACTAGAAGAATGAAGCAGATGAAAGATTTAAGTGAGATACCTCTTCATGAAGTGTATATTGACTTTGGTCTTCTATGATCTTGTATCCAACATATTTATGCTCTAACAGCATAGGTGGCTCGAGCCGCTGAGTTAAAACTCGTCTATATTGGATAGGCATCCATGTCCGTAAGACCTTGGGGTGGAACTCGACGGAGTATGGCAAGAGGCAACAAACTGTCTGAGGATTGTGATGTCTGGTATGGCATGGGAACTAGGACCGGGATATGTGGTGAAATCCAATAACATCACGGGTGGCCCCATTCACGTGTTCTCGCCATCCAAGATGGAAACGCTTAGATGACATGCGAGGAAGTTGTATGGGCGGCCTACTTGCATGTTCCTCTATTCTCAATGTATACGGGTCTCTCCGTCGTAGATCCGTGGTATTTTTAAAAAAATTTAATGTCGTATTTTACCAACTTTGGTTTGTGTGGTCAACGATAAATGATGTCCTTAATATTGGGTGTTCCCCACGTATATTAAGGTTTGAATGGAAAGCGTTATTTCCACGTTTCGGTACTTGATTTCGTCCATTTTATGGTCGTGTAAGTTTTGGGTCTAATGTCCGTGTTGACGGCAATATTTATTTATATAGATTTTCATCTATGACTTATGAGTTGTGTAATATGTTTCACCCGTGTTGGGTATTTCGAGGCATAACATTTTTACCCGCGTTTTATAAAATTGGGAGTCCTCTCTCTATTCTCATTTTGAGCAAGTTTTGGGTTAAACCTTAGTTTACGAAAAAAACGTTTTATATTGGGATCTTAGTCTGTAAAACAGTTTGGTTTGGTTAATGATTAACTCGGTGTCTCTATCGTTTAAAATGCATATTTATTGGTAAACGAGTCGTTTTCATAAGCGGAGCATATCATCTTGAAAGATTATGATTTTAATGGCATTCTTCTTTCTTTAAACGATTCATTTGTATATGTTGAAAACTCTTGAGCTCACTAGGCGTTAAGCTTAACCTTTTTATTTGTCGGCATATGCATCAGGTTCTAGTTGGGGTTTGGTTCTAGCAGCTATGAAGAGTTGAGTCATAGCTTTGTGCAAGTGTAAGTAGTTGGTGAAGCCTTCCGCAGTTTAGAGATAGTGACTTTTATTGGGTTTCAGTAGCACCCGTCCTTATTATAGTCTGTATGTATAGAATGAAAGGTGTGTATTGAGGTTAAATAATAAATTGTGATTGGAGATGTATCATTTATCGATGTATTTAGAAAATTTTAAATTAGTTGCTATTTCCAGAATTGAGGGTGTTACAAGTTGGTATCAGAACTTAAGTTTGAGAGAATTAGGTATTGATTTTGGGATGCCTAGACTCAAACTAGCGTTCTTTTAGATGATTGAAAATGAAATTGCACATTAGGTACCTCAAGATACGATGTTTTGGAATTGACCGAGTCGTTAGAAACGGGAAACTTGTCGAGGGTCGCAAGGATGATCATGTACGGTACGTTCATAATGGCACCTGGCCATTGTTACGATGAACCTACGTGTTACGTGTGTATACTTGAACTACCTTGGTATGATGACCGTTGGGGTAGTGAGAAAGTTTCTAAGCGAGTAATCTAAGGAAGGGTTGATGTTTATATCAATGTCACTTTGGAGTGATAGTTAAGCCCGACGAATGCACTAAGTTGACCAATTTGGTGTCAGAGTTATTGGTTGAAATTAGAACCATAGCCTTGATAAAGAGACTCTATTTCAAGAAGAGATTGTAAGTTAATCAGATTGGTGTGATTAATGCTTAGGGATGTTTGATGCATCCGGTTGTCGATAGCGTGGCTAGGAAATTGGGAAGTGTGGACCTAGGATGCCGAGAGCCGGCCAACAATCATGCACGAAATTTTTCTAGAAAAGTTTGCATAAATTGTTTCTCATGTTTTCAAAGTATAAAGTGAGTTACATTATGAAGTCTTGGTAAAACATTTAGCATTCATCATATTTTAAACCGTGAGCTTAAGCATGTATGAAATTGTTTTGTTGCACGTGGTTGCAAACTTTTATTGAAAATCTCTTCATTCCTGTTTCGTGTCTAATGCTATTTTTTCCGGATATTATAAGATTTGTGTTTAATGTCATTTGGGGTATTGGGTAAGTAACTGTGGAATTTTTGACCTTGACATTGGATCTTCTCCACGTATGTTAAGGTCTTAAAGGAAGAGTTGTTCCCAAGTTCTTGGGTCGGAATTTCTTGGGAATTTGTACGAGTCGTGTTGAATTTTATGGAATATTGTTTTGCGACGTTTTGGGCGCGTGAGTGTATTTCGAGATGCGTGAGTTTTAATTTTATTGCGTATAAATTTACGAGCTTTTGGGCGTTGTGTCTCATGTAGGCTTTGTTAAAAAGGGTCACTTTATCGTACGTTGTGGTTTTAGAATTTTGACATTTTTAGACTTATTGTCATCTTATGCTTTTGTTTATGTTGGGAAATGAAAATTTTGACACCGCTTGATTTTAGTGTTAATGAGTTTTATGAAAATTCAATTGGATTTTATGGTGTCTTATCTTACGACATTTTGCATCGCGTAGATAAATTTTGGAACGTGTATACATGCATTATTGTGTGCGTTAATTTATAAGTTTTGTTAATAGATGTTATCCCACGTGTTGTTTTAGGGAAGTTTCATTTTCATGTGATTTATCTTTGGGCTATATTCAAGTGTCAATCGTTGTATACTAATTGTATTTGGATTAAATTATATTGTTGGTGTGAGTAACGTATAAAAGATTTATGTTATTTCAGATAAAACTTTTGTTCTGAACATATTTCATTATTGATTTTACTGTTAGGAGTTTTCCGCAATGCATGAAATGAATTTCCGGTTTGCATGTCGTTGTAGTTACTGCTTTGGGTAAGTACGTTTTATCTGTGCGGCCCAAAATTTGAACTCGATTTTAAAAAAAAATTACTGACATTCCTATTGTGTTGCTAAATTTGGGGAAATAAACGGACGTATATGGGCCTTGTTGGGAATTTTATCTTCCGACGTTTTGTGTTTTAAAGTAAAAGATTTTAAAGTTGAAGTTGTGAAATCCTCTTTTGGGAGTTCTACAAACTTTTATTGCACATGTTATAGTGCGGAAAGTTGTTTTTCATATGCATAGTATAAATTGATGCATACTAGGACCATGGTAGTCCGTTTGAAAATTTTGTTTCGCATCTTTTGTTACTATTTTTAATAACGCGAGTATTTATCAAATAAATTTTGAAAGGGTTTTATATACGTGACATTGATGACCATTTTGCACGCCTACCAAGTAAGCGGTAGTAGATTTTACACGTATAATCAATTAGTAGAAGGATTTTCATTTGAGAAGTTTATAAAATTTCAAATTGGCATACTGGTTGAAAAACCTTGAACTCATTAGGGCTATAGATTTAAAACCCCTATCGTGAAAGGAGTTGCAATTAAGGGACTAGAGGAGTCCTTGGGATTTGAAGAGTCAGATAGTCCGAATTTTAGTTAGTTTTGACTATGGGTTTTAGTTTATGAATCGAGGCACGCATGAATAATTGTGGTATTAGAATTGTGCATTCTCCCAGTTATGTAAGTTATGACTTTCCCCTTTTTAGTAAATCTTTGGGCTGAACCTTGTGCGATTGCTTGAGTGCGGTTAGTTTTGAATTGTTGGGTTGATACTGACAGCAGGTTATGTGTTGGTGGTGCACTACCTTTATGGGTATTTGGGAATATTGAAGACATTTTGGCTTGTTCGCAAAGAGGTATGTTCGGAGCTCTCATTTCCATACTAGGTGTCAACTTTAAACCTTTTGAGGATCGACTTAGTGCAAGCCGATTTGCCATTTTGAGATCAGTAATCCTTGGAATGCTGGATGTATCCCCGTTGGATTATGAGAGGTGTTAGCCTCTCGGTGGTGAGACTTAAAAGAAGTTAGGTATGGATAGCTAATAATTGATCTGTATGATCTTCTTGATGTGGTAAATTTTGGGAATTCTTTGGGTCGACGTTGGGTCATTGGGATACATATTCAGAATCAGGTTGATTTGGGATGAACTAGTCAGTGGGAAGTTGAGGTTATAAACCGCCCTCGAGGTAGTACGTGGCGCTTAAGGTTGGGAGGCAACCGAGGACGTAGGGTTGGAAATAATAAGGTTCGACGTACGCTCTAGTATGAGTGTGATGTATTCAGACAGCTGTTGGGTGTGAGAATCCTCATGAAAAACCAGTATATCAGTCGCGACAGGAGGTCACCGAGTGTTAACAGAAAAGTGAAATGGATTGGAGACAATCCCTTGAAGGGGAGGCAGATGTTTCGGGAGAAAGACATCTTTGAGGTCTATATTTGGTTCATTTTTCTCGTGGGGACCGGGAACACTCAATAAGTGCTAAGGGTGGTAATGGAATGCCTTGGGGGAAAGTAGATTTCGAGGACGAAATCATTCTAAGGTTGGGAGGATTGTAACACCCGTGATTTTCGGTAATCAGTGGTCGCTCGGAGGTTTTTCGCGACTTGTAATGATGGGATTGTATTGGGATGATACTACCAAAATACCCTTAGCGTATCGGGAGTGTTGCGTATCGGAAGAAATCGAAATTCGAGGTTTGGGGTGTTTGGGCGAAAGTGACCGCGAGAGTGCCACAGGACACAATCGCGAGTCACTCTCGCGAAGGGCTTTCATGCCCACGGTACACTCTCAGCGAGAGTGCCCGGCGAGAGTGACATATGTCACTTTCGCGTGGCATACTCGCCGTCGGGTCCAGACCTCTCTTAAACCCATTTTTTTCTCACTTTCTCATTCATTCCTTCAACCCTACCCTCTCCTTTCTCTCTAAACCGAACCTCATGACCACCATTGTTGATTTTGAGCTTTTAATACTCAATATCTCGGGATTTCAAGTGATACTTCATCACCCACCAAAACTTGGAAGCTAGGGTCAAGAAGATCCATCTTCATCTTCAACCTCAAGCTCTATTTTTGGGGTTTTCTAGGTTTTCGTCAAAACCTAAGTGGTAGTATCTTCCCCATTTCTAAACCTTGTTATAAGATATAAATGTTCTCTTGATGATTTCCTAGTGTTTGGTTTATCAAATTTCGAATTTGATGATTTTGGAGAAAATAGTTCAAAATTAGGGTTTGGCCAAGTTGGGGTTTTGATGTAAATGTTTTGGGGAAAGATTCTAGATGGTTGAATATAGTTACTTATGGTTGAAAATTTGTGGATCTAGGTTTTGGAAGAAGTTTGCTCATGAATTCGGATTTCTTCAAGAAAGCTCAAGTTGGGGTAAAATCTAGATTTAGCCTAAATCTAGCAAGGTGAGTTCAAGTTGATTTGTGAAAACGGTGTACATGCCAAAATGTTTATTTTGAAGTGTGTGTGTTTTACATTAAATTGTTAACTGTTGATAAGTTTTGGTTATTGGGATATATTTAACTTTATAAACTTATGTAACACACATCTTTGTGATTTTTGGACATTTTGATAAATAAATAATTTTGATGTATTTCTTTGACGATGTAATACATAAATGGGGGTCATTTCATGTAATTGTCCATTTGGTGCATACGACTTTATAAACCGTTGGAAAATGCATATCATTGAACTATGGGTCGTTTTGGCAACACGAAGAGAAAGTGTTAATTTGGAAAACATTTTGTTTCAACCAATGAGAAGTTTTGGGTTAATTACCTTTTTGGTCGTGGTGTTTGCATAATTGTTGGTCAAACGTATTTCGATATCTCTACTGGCTTTCATTGGGTATTTACGTAAATTGTTGGGCCTTTGGCTCAGTTTTGACTAAATTGAGTCTTGAGGACGTTTATCCGGTTTAATAACCGTTGTGGGGTTTTGAGTATGATGGCGCATTTTCGTGTCATTGGAGAGTTACATGTTTTGGGAGCTTTGGTCTTTCAATTGGAGTCATGTAACGTTAGACAATGTTGTGATGGATCCATAGGCACGTAAGTCTATCTGTTTTGTAAGGCCTGAGATTTTGGTTACATTTAGTGACCGCTTGGGTTTGCTAGCGAGTAGGCAATAGGTGGCTCGAGCCGCTGAGTTGAAACTCGTCTAGATTGGATAGGCATCCATGTCCGTAAGACCTTGGGGTGGAACTCGACGGAGTATGGCAAGAGGCAACAAACGGTCTGAGGATTGTGATGTCTGGTATGGCATGGGAACTAGGACCGGGATATGTAGTGAAATCCAATAACATCACGGGTGGCCCCATTCACGTGTTCTCGCCACCTAAGATGGAAACGCTTAGATGACATGCGAGGAAGTTGTATGGGCGGCCTACTTGCATGTTCCTCTATTCTCAATGTATACGGGTCTCTCCGTCGTAGATCCGTGGTATTTAAAAAAAAAATTAATGTCGTATTTTACCAACTTTGGTTTGTGTGGTCAACGATAAATGATGGCCTTAATATTGGGTGTTCCCCACGTATATTAAGGTTTGAATGGAATGCGTCATTTCCACGTTTCGGTACTTGATTTCGTCCATTTTATGGTCGTGTAAGTTTTGGGTCTAATGTCCGTGTTGACGGCAATATTTATTTATATAGATTTTCATCTATGACTTATGAGTTGTGTAATATGTTTCACCCGTGTTGGGTATTTCGAGGCATAACATTTTTACCCGCGTTTTATAAAATTGGGAGTCCTCTCTCTATTCTCATTTTGAGCAAGTTTTGGGTTAAACCTTAGTTTACGAAAGAACGTTTTATATTGGGATCTTAGTCTGTAAAACAGTTTGGTTTGATTAATGATTAACTCGGTGTCTCTATCGTTTAAAATGCATATTTATTGATAAACGAGTCGTTTTCATAAGCGGAGCATATCATCTTGAAAGATTATGATTTTAATGGCATTCTTCTTTCTTTAAACGATTCATTTGTATATGTTGAAAACTCTTGATCTCACTAGGCGTTAAGCCTAACCTTTTTATTTGTCGGCATGTGCATCAGGTTCTAGTTGGGGTTTGGTTCTAGCAGCTATGAAGAGTTGAGCCTTAGCTTTGTGCAAGTGTAAGTAGTTGGTGAAGCCTTCCGCAGTTTGGAGATAGTGACTTTTATTGGGTTTCAGTAGTACCCGTCCTTATTATAGTCTGTATGTATAGAATGAAAGGTGTGTATTGAGGTTAAATAATAAATTGTGATTGGAGATGTATCATTTATCGATGTATTTAGAAAATTTTAAATTAGTTGTTATTTCCAGAATTGGGGGTGTTACATCGTCCACATAGTGCATAAATGTCACATGTGTGAAAATGTTTTTAACTCTGTTCTTTGGAGTTTTTTCCACCTTTAATGCTTTCATTATTGATCTCGGGAATTTTCTTTGTCTCGACATATGTGGTGTTGTTATTCGAAAGAACCTTGTTATGTCTCTCAACCACTTGCAGTAAGTTGATGAGTTTGTCTAAATGTTACATTCCAACTTATATTAGTTCATTAATATATTTGATATATGAAAGGTGGAAATAATGTTAAGAATCATGTCATCTTCTGTGAGTTCTTTGCCACAGAGATTGAGACGCGTTTCGGATATAACATTTCTTTATTGAAATCAGTTACCTTTTTGTAATCGAGTAAGTGGGTTTCATTCCACTGTATGATTAATTCGGGAAGTACATATTCATGAGTACTCCCGATTATCCCTTTCGGGACATCCCACATTTCTTTGGGGGTTTCTAGTAAAGGTATTTCTATGAAACTTATGATTTATATGTCGTTTCAAAACATGAGGGTATTTGCTTTTACCTTTTCAAGAGGTTGGTTTTAGAGTCAATGGGGAGTTGATGGACTTTAGGTATTTTCTTGTACCTTTTCAAAAGGAGGTTTATATACTCATTTATGATACTCAGATTCTTTTGAGTTTACGACGTTGATTTTGGGATGAGTTGTTTCAACCATTTACATATATAAAGAATAATATATGATTTTCTTTTTGATAAGAAAATGGATTATGGTTATGAAATTTCATTATCATAACAATATTGGATTTTTGTATGCTTATATTTTGTTGATAATACTTCATCAATATTTTAATTTGCGAAAAAGAAATCACTCAATCTATTGGATTTCCATGTAGTAGGGGAATCATATAGATTTCTTAAATCTCTACAAACCTTAGGGTTGTTTACACCCGTTTGACAAAATCCAGTTGATATCTTGTGATTTATTTAATTTAAATATAACATTGTTAATTATAGAACATTTGACATGAGGCCAATGAGTTTGGCATATGAATCCAATTTTAATATTTTAATACCTTAATAGTATTTTTGGAGCTTTTGGTAAAACCAAAATATATGGGGTTGGAAGTGTAACTTCCAAAAATTAATTATATAGTTTAAAATTATGAGTAGAAACTCACAATCAAGATAAATGTTGAATTTAACTATAATAATTATATAATAATCATAATAATCATAGTCATAATAGATGAACAAGCATAAATAACAAGAAGCATTTAAAACAAAGTTATCAATTCAAATATGATTAAACACAAAAAATGTAGTAATAATATAATACATTTAGAGGGAGATATATAATAATTTTTGTTACCCGTATGTAGTAGAACTACTTTCATAAACACTTTATTTTAAATATAAAATAAGTAAAAAGAATAATTAATATAATCATATGACTCATAATACTTCATGATTATCTTTATAAAAAATTACAATATTAAAACGAAATAAACTACATCTTTATCATTCAATCTAGATAAATTAAAGTATAATAAAAAAAAATTGAAGTAAACAAATTATACAAAACACAAAAACTTTCGACATCAAAATACTCCATAAAATTGATAAACAACCGAAAACATTATCGCATTCTCAATACCACACAAACTTTATTATTAATTTGATAGAGACAAATAAATAAAATATATCACGGTTACACTTTTACTATTTAATAATATACTTTAATTAAAGAATGTAGACTTAATACTTTATATAAAAAAATCAAATTTTATTTGTATCAGTAAGTATTAAAATAAATTTTTTTAGGCTATTGATCCGTATGTAAGATTTTTAAAATAGATAAAAATTCAATTTTTTTATAGTGCTTAGTAAAAGGATAGATATCAAAACGTAAGAAACAAACAACAATACATGGGAATTCTCAACAATCTCTCTTCACCCCTCTCTGGTCAACAAAAAAAATATGTCTTTTAATTGTAGAATTATTTTTATTTATAATAATAATAATCATATTACCTCATTCTTTATAATGGGAATGAAACAATCAAAGGAACATACACACTTTGTAAATTCAATAAAACATACCTACCATTGATAAAGCAGTCGTTATGATGCTTGACTGCTTGTTTTAGTTTTTCGATGTTGCACGCTGTTGTGAACAATGATAACAAACAAGCAAAAATTCTATTTATTATATATAAATAGCAAGTCGAAAGAAAACTTACTTGAATTTGTGACCAACGTAATAAGAGAAGACAAGTAGGCAACGAGCAACGGACAAAACAACCATTTAATTATAATAAATTCTGAGCTTACGTGCTGATAACGTGTTAAAAAAAAGAATGAAACAACAATAGAAGAAAGAGAGAAGAAATATTTCATTCTCATTAATCAAAATCCTTTTAAATAGGGATGAGTTACTAGTAGATAGCTATGAGATATTCCAGTTCTAATCTAACTTTGATATATTTATCTCTATCTCTAGCTCTATCATTATCTCTATCGTCATATCCTTTAGACGATGACATACTTATCCTACAAAAAAATGCATAAAACCCCCCACTAATTGGATAATTATTACAAATTAAATACCAAAAATAATAGATTATGAGAATACCTATTTTACCCTTTCAATTAAGAAATTAATTAATTCTAATAAAAAAACACTTGATCTGATCTAACGGCTATAAATGGGGTTGTAAGGGTTGTCGGATTTCTTAGGGTCGGATTTCTCGGGTTCAAACAAGAACACTATCTATTTAAAAGAATACGAGAACTACCAAAATCATTAGTGGTTTTACATTAACACACGAAAAAAGGATTTTGGCCGCGGCTTCAGGTTCGCGTGGCTTTTTTGCACGTTAATGTAAAATCACTAATGATTTTGTTAGTTCTCGTGTTCTTTTAAATAGTTATTGTTCTCGTTTGATTCCCCCCCCCCCTCTCTCTCTCTCTCTCTCTATATATATATATATATAGGGGCAAGTTCAAATGAGAAGACAAACAATTTGCGAGAAAGCGAGAAGAAATCCTAACTAACCACCTAATTAAATCAAGGGCTATGATTATTGATGGCAAAATTGTAATATAGTTACCTAATTTAATCCACAAACACGTTGAAAAGGGTAAATTTGGAAAGGAAAAAAACAATTTAATTATGGATATGTATTACCCTTGCTAGTTTATAGGATTTAAAAGATATCAATAATCTAATTAATAATGATTCTCAAAAAAATCCCCATATAATTGGGTTCTCTCTCATCTTCTCATTCATATCCTTGCTAGTTTATAGGAATTTCAAAAATGCAGCAGATAATCCATTAGATGTAGATGAGGAAAATGTGAGTTGACAGTGAATTAACTGTTACACCCCAATTTCACTAGGGTCGTAACGACATATCACCACTTAAAACATATAAATTATCCATCACCTCTCAGCGGAAAACTATAAATATCGTAATCATAGAACCATATTAATGTCGGACTTAGAGAAAAACAATCTTACATATCTTGGATTAGGAAAACTAGGCCCATATGACCTACTTCTTACATTCTCGCATCATACATTTGCTCTTACTTTTCACGACCCTGCTTCATCCTGAGATACACGCTAACGTTAGCCTTACGCTGAGTGAGTTCATGGTTTTCGCAACTTCATTCATAAATCACAAAAACAACATAACTCATAAACAAATCATTTACATCATAAATGACTTAGAAAACGTCATGCATTTTTATAACATATCTTGCAATATCATTTATATAACTTGTCATCGCATTAAATGTCTCATCCGTCCACTGGCATGGTGAGGCTCCATCAATCCGTCCATCTCTAGTCAAACTCAGAGGTACCCCTTCCGATACATGTACTGACTATAATCATCATCTGCGGTTGCCCGCCGTCCTCTCTACCGGTAACCCGGTAACGAGCCCCACACTTACAGCCACCCGGTAACGAGCCCCACACTTACAGCCACATCACATCTTTCCGATTTAATCATTCATGAAATATGTCACATGCAATTCATCCCATTTTAAATATAACATTGTTTTTTGTAAATATCACATATCGTAAAACATCCAACATCGCTAGCATGCAAAATGAGTGTATCAAAAAGTTGCATGCAAATAAACATCACAATCATACTTGAAAACAATTACATGCATGCGTGTATCTCACATCCAAAAGTCACATGAAACTCACGTGAATTAGCGTAGGTTTATACTTCACTTGCTCGCTTCCGATCCTACACAAGTCACGACATCTTTCTAAGGATTCTTTTCTTTAATAAATATTTACTAGCTCGATTATCGAACTCTTGAATGAGTTCCTAAAACTTAGTCCATTATTTTCTAAATCGATCAAATAACTAAACATTCTCATTCTCCATCCTCTTCTTACCATGATATAATGACATACACACACACATATATATATATATATATTCGAAGTATGCGTATGTACATATATATGTTACCTGCAAGTCTTAAACCCAAATGGGTTTCCATTACAACACCATCAACAACATGATATATATATATATATATCACATTTCATGCACCATAAAGCATTTGGCCAAGGTGGTTTAGATTTCCAAAACACCAAAACATACTGGACTTATATAGGTCCAGAACTTCGTGGTTGTCTTTATTTGAGACATATATATATATATAAATCATGGCCAAATTTTGCTTCTTATTTCCAATTCAATTCACCATCACATGTGGTCGTGTTGTTTGTTTTCCTTTCTTTTCTTCTATCAAACTTGAATATCGATATGGCACCAAAATTAATACTCGATTATTCTCTCGAGTTCTTGCATAAAATCATCCATGTTCACAGTTAGATAACATTAGACATATAACATCGTCTCAGCGATTTTAGTTTCGGTTTTCAACACCATCCCATGAATGACGTCAACAACGACGTTTTTCTCTATATACTTAATAAACGACTATAATTATTCCAATAAACTCATACCATTCGAAAGAACGATAGAAAAAGAGATCATCCATACGAAACTCATCACGTAAGGTTAATGGATTACCTCGAATCGTCGATCTTATCTTTGGACGATCCCCATATCATTTCTCGATAGCTATCTCACTTATTTCTTGATCGTTTTATGCAAGACCAGCAGAGTATTTGTTCCTCTCTCGTGGGCACAACTTCTTTCTAACTCAAATCACTGCCCAAAATGGGCACCAATTTAAGCCATGACTTAGCGTCACTTAAATTGATTCTCGGATATGTAACTCTTCTCGGCTTCTCACATCCTTTGTGCCTGCCTTTTGAGGTCTCTCCCCCTCTTCCGGTTTATGTTCGGCAACCACAAGGCATGAAGAAGACAACATCACTTGGCCCTTAGTTTCCTAATTAATCGACGCAAAGAAACTGTTGCCACCCTTTTTTTTTTGTTTCAACTTCCACCCAAATCAAATTTGAATGGGTTATTATTTTCATGTTCACAATAAGTCCCTAGTGAATATGGATCTTCTAGTGAAACCCTTGGACATAAGGTTTCAACTTTAACACATCCAACCCTTAGACCCTTTTCTTTTTCTTACATAGCTAACACGCCAAACTTGGGGTGTTACACAAACAAACTCTGATTAGATGTTGAAGGAGGGAATGCAACAGATAATCCATTGTTTAGTGTTATCATATATGATTGTATAGGAGGTGATCATCTATGATTACATATGCATTCCAGTAGATAATCATCTATGATTACATATGCAGTAAGCAAGTAATCATATG
This sequence comes from Arctium minus, assembly GCA_954870635.1. Lineage (NCBI taxonomy): Eukaryota > Viridiplantae > Streptophyta > Magnoliopsida > Asterales > Asteraceae > Arctium > Arctium minus. The sequence continues at coordinate 89,271,783 of OX941088.1, read as the reverse complement.
TGATTATAAAGGAGGTAAGGTATGATTTGAATATGACGTATATGATATCATATGTGTTGATATGTGATAAGATGAAGCAATCGTTTATGATTACATATGCATTACAATAGGGTAATCATCTATGACATATATGATTTGTGATAATAGAAATTAATGATACGTGATCAGATGAAGTAATCATATGTGATTAAACCAAGTGATCATTTGTGATAATACATATGTGAGTTTGTAATCTATTCCGATAGACTTCATCTTAGTTTTTGTTGATAATATACACCATTATCTGCACATATTATTATTGTAATACACACCATTATTTGCAGCTATTGTACGTAGACCATGAAAAGAGCATATACATAATAATCCAATTGAAGAAGAAAAAGAAAAAACTTATGGGGAGGAATCTAATAAATGGTTGGAAAGAAAGGTGAAAATGACGAGGAAAGAAAGAGAAGTTGAAAAAATCACCTATCAAGTAATATTGATTTTAGATAGGAATTAAAATTTTGATTTAGAAAAAAATAAATTGAATCCCACTTTGTTAGGGATAGGGGTGCTCACGGGTTGAGTTGATCGGGTTGAAGGCATTTCAACAACCCAACCCAACCCAATGTTGACGGTTTGAGAATTTTCAACCCAACCCAACCCAAACAAAAGTGCAACCCAACCCAACCCGTTCGGGTTGGTCGGTTCAGTCGGGTTGTTTTTAAACAAAGTAAAAACAATATTGAAACCATAAAAATAAGAAAAATTTTATTTGAAATACGATCCATCATTCAAAAGAATATACAAGTTTATCAAATATTAAGGTATTACATATAATTTTCCAATAATATCCTCTTATGAGTTAAATTGCTCGTTATTGTCGAATTGTTTTTGGTAACTTATACATATTAAAGGGAAATATAAATAATTTTAAGGAATTTGCTAAAACGTTTATCGGGTTATCAGGTTGGTCGGATTACTTTGAGCCTAACCCAATATCAACCCAATAAATTTGGATTGTCCTAAATTTGTATCGATTATATATCGGTTACCTCGGGTTGATATTTTCCCGGGTTAGTCGGGTTGGTCGGTTTTTTGAGCACCCCTGGTTAGGGATGTAAATCGTTAAAGATAATTAGATATACATCCATCATAAAAAATCATAAATACCCTCATAATTAAAAATTAATGGTTTTTAATTAAATTTTTATGTAAATTAGATGGTTGGTCAGAATTACTTCTCCACTTCTTGCAAAACGTATGCGATCCTCCCTATATATATATATAGAGAGAGAGAGAGTCTCATTCATTTGTTAACTATGATATTGGTATTAACCGTTGTTAACCAATTATCAACAAATCAGATTCATTCTTAATTGCATATCAATATACATGCCTAATCACAAACAAAGGGGTAATATTGGAATTTTCTTTTTCACGCCTAATAACTATCTTTCCATATTTTAAGGAAGTCTCTAAATTGGTATTGATATCTTTATTTATTAAATATAATAATTTAAAAATTAAAATTGTAACTTATCTCTAATTTGGAAGATATCTATTTTTCCATATTTTCAGCAGATTTTATTTAGACAGTGCATATCTCTTTCTAAAAAAATGGAGCAAACCGTCGCTCCGCTACAACCACCGCCAATCTCCGCCACCACCACCACTGCCACAACGGCAGCCACTACTACCACCGCTACACACCATGACTCCGTAGACTCCTTACCTCGTTCCCGAAAAAACGATTCATGGGGTGAAAAAAACCCTCTATACCCACCAAATAACGGTCCTACAACAGCGGCGTTTGGTAGTTTGACTAAGCTCCGGCTGATGTGCAGCTACGACGGTCACATAGTCCCTCATTCTCACGACAAATCCCTATGTTACGTCGATGGCGATACACGTATCGTCGTCGTAGACCGCCACACCACACTTTCCGACTTCACTCACCAGCTCGTCAAAACCCTATTTCGATTACCTATCTCGTCCACGGTGTCGTTTACACTAAAATTTTGTTCATATGTGCATATGCATGAATGTGCATTTGTGCACATGTGCGTATGCATGAATGTAGGGGTGTGCATCGGTCGGGTACCCAAACCCTAAACCCGATCGGATATTCAGGTAGGAGGGAATGCCCCGAAATCCGACCGTTTAAAGATCGGGTAGTTTGGGTGAGGTCGGGTTCGGGTGAAGCAAAAATTTTAGTAACTCAGTTTCCAAAATAAAAATCAAGACTGAGAATGTGATGAAGAGTGTAGACTGTAGAGAGTGGTCGATCGAGAGTGAATTACAGGACCTTGTTAATAGAAATGCAACATTAGCAGGTGGTTCATCCCAATCCGAACCTAGACCTAATGGTGAGGGTCCATTACTATCAACTGATAAAACTCCCAAAAGTTCCACAATATCATACATAAACTAACATAACCAACATAAGCCACCTGCTGAGAAGAGAAATCCAATATTGAAAACAAGGTTTCCTCTTACAAATCGTTATGCACAAAAACAGAAAGCGATCTGATGTGCAGCGTAGAACAGGCAAAGTGTGAAAGCCGAGCAGGTGGTCACCGGTTGAGTTTTGGGTCTGAACTGAATGTCAAGAGTTTGGGACTTTGGGTTGAAATGTCGATCGATTTAGGAATTTAGGTATTTAGGATTATAGCTCTTCAAAGTATTTCGGTTGTAAACCTTGGTTTTAGGTAATGTACATTGCCAGTAGATTAGTTAATAGATCATTATGCATCTATAATAAACTCTTTCAAATCCAAATCTGAATATATTCAAGCATATAAATATGAATCAAATTATAACCAAAGATTCATTAATACCATCAATCAAAAGATTTAATTTTTACTGTTATATTCACAATTTCTATTGCAAATTTGCAACCCAAGTTTGTTTTTTAATGACAACTCCCCAATTTGGGCATCTTCCATGAATAACTGCTCGCTTTAAGGAATCGTATGAAAGTGTAAGTTGGTTCAACTTCCAAACACTTTTTTCACAGATTCTCGATTCAAACGACTACTAATCTAACCCACAAAAAGGAACCCAAAAACGATAATGAATAATAAATGTAGACAGTTTATCAGCATTCGACAACACAGCAAACCAAATTGCAAGATGCAATAAAGATTCTAATTTCATTAAAACCCAATTAAACATTTTCACCGATCAGATCTATTCTATAGCATAAAACTGAATACAAAACCTCAGCCTCCAAACCCATAAAGAGTTCGTCCCTGCCTCTTCAGAGCATACACAACATCCATGGCGGTTACCGTTTTCCGGCGAGCATGCTCTGTGTAAGTTACCGCATCACGAATCACATTTTCCAAGAAGATCTTCAAAACACCTCGAGTTTCTTCATAGATCAATCCACTGATTCTCTTAACTCCACCTCTTCTAGCCAGCCTCCGAATCGCCGGCTTTGTAATCCCCTGAATGTTATCCCGGAGAACTTTCCGGTGACGTTTTGCTCCGCCCTTTCCCAATCCCTTACCACCCTTTCCACGCCCAGACATTTTTCACACAAATTTGCAAGAATCAAATGGGTTTGAATGTGATGAAGAAAAACGATTGTGGGGTGCTCTTTTAAAGGTGAAATTTTTCGGAGGGAGTTTTAAGATTTTGGAGGTTGAATTTATGATCCGTGTGAAATGGTGTGGTTGATGGTGAGCCGTTGATCATGTTGAATCAAAGGGTCAACATTTATTTGAGAGCGTGGATTGTTGACATGGCTGATATTATTATGGATAATATTGTTACTCTTATTAAATTATGTAAATGGATTATATTATTTTTGTTATTAAGTTATGTATAATAAATTTTAAATAAATAAAGTCAAGTGTATTGCTTTAAAAGATAACTAAGGGTAATGTGGTATACAACAGAATACATAACATAACAACTATTCAACGTTTGATAAGGTAAATTAGACATGACCAATTTACTCCCAATGAATGATTTATATATTTTGATTAACTTATGTAATTTATTATATTATAATAAAATAAGTATTTTATAACAAAATGTATCATTAGAAATAGTTCGTCAAACATAAATTACAATAAATAAAATTTAAAAAATGAATAAAATATAAAAAGTGAGACATAATTGATGTTTTAGAAGAGAATTAGTTTATTTTGAGGTTATATTAGTAAAATATAAATCTGTTCCACATTGTTCAATGGGATGGGGATGGAACAAGTCTACTCCACTTTGTTCCATCATGCGCCTATTTGTTCCACATAAAAGTCCTGCCAAACGTAGAACGGCGATCCTTGTTAGGGGTGTACAAAAAATCCTCAACCCGCGAAATCCGCACAACCCGCTAACAACCCAATTAAACCCAACCCGCTCACCCGCTAAACCGCCAACCCGCTAATTAGGAGGGTTGAAATTGGATTAGCATAACTCAACCCAAACCAAACCGCCAACCCGCCGCTAATATATATTATTTCGATAAATTTATATATACATATAATATTTACAACCATTATAATTTACAACCCAAAAAATATATACATATATTAGTTTAATTAACAACTCAAAATATATATACAAATATTAGTCCAATTTACAACCTAAAGCCCAAAATTAATCCAACTACGTAAAGGCACAAATTAATTCAATTAGGTCGATCAATATGTCTCAATAATTACGTATGCACGAGCACTGAAACAACTAGATCGACGTTTTTTCATTGCATAAATAAACATATGAAGTATGTTTCAAACATTATATTTTAAATTAGAAGTATAAACATAAATGAATATAAGGAGTATGTTTTAAAATAGAAGTTGGAACCATGAATTTTTGTTTTCATTGCATTGAGGTTGTTAAAAGTTTGATTTTTATTACGTAGAGAAATATAATATGTTTTTTTTTAGGTTGTAACTTTGTGTTTTTATATCATATTTCTTATGTATACGAGCAATGGAAAATACTCCTAAGTCTCCAAAAATCGAAGACAATGATAAATCAAACACGTTTAAGAAAATGGGATGTAGAACCTCAAACATTTGTAATCACTAATAACTTTGTTGGCTACATTTTTAGTATTATTTATCGTATTTCAATCGTAAACTTTATGTATATTTATAACCCGCCAACCCAACTCAACCCGCCATAACCCGCAAGGGTTGGGTTGGGTTATACTTTTGAATGAGTTGGGTTGGGTTGAGAATTTTCAAACCGCCGTAATTGGGTTGGGTTGTAAAAATGTCAAAAACCGCCCAACCCAACCCGCGTACACCCCTAATCCTTGTTATGTTTTGTCATGTCCTATCTAGTGTACCAAAGCACCTGCACGATACATCTCCGATTTTTTCGTTTAATTATTTGTCTCTATCAATTTTATGATACGATTTTATGTGGTTTTGATAAAACGATAATGTTTTTAATTGTATATCAATCTTATGGAGTATTTCAATATATTAATAGTTTGAATAAATTACAGATTTGGTCCCTTAGGTAAGTCATTTTTTACGTATTTGGTCCTTTATATTCATTATGTAGTCTGTTTATGGATTTGGTCTTTTACACTAAGGGGCTGTTTACCAAACGCTTACCCGGATAAGCGCTTACCAATAAAATTTAACACCATCACTTACTTAGCGGAAAAGATTTTAGTCCACTAAAACGGTATCGTATGCAAAAATATTCCCGATAAGCGCTTACCGGTAAATTTTAACACTATCACTTAGTTATCGGGTAAGATTTTAGTCCACCAAAATAGTATCGTATGCAACAATTTTCCCGGTAAGCGCTAACCGTGGTAAAAGTCTTCGTCATCACTTACCAGGGTAACACTCTTGGTCCTTGCCTTAGCTCTTACCGCAAAAATTCTTGGTCATTTCCATCTTCATCCATAAGATAATATGACTTGGTAAGCGCTTACTTGGGTAAGCGTTTGGTAAACGGCCCCTAACTTTTGTCAGTTCTCTCCATTAAATACGAGGGCATAATGGTCGTTTTATTTTATTTTTACATTTTCTTGGAAAACTTTTTTAATACATGGGTCAAAATGTATAAGAATAAAACTTGGAGGTCCAAACACCACCACTGTAACCACCATATCCACCACCTCCCACTTTTTCCTCTTTCTCACTCTTCACACCACCACCATATCCACGACCTCCCACTCTCTCGTCTTTCTCACTCTTCACACCACCACCATAACCACCAAATCCACAACCTCCCACTCTCTCCTCTTTCTCACTATTCACACCACCACCATCTCAACCACCTCTCACATCCTTGTAACCACTACCTAACGAGATCTGATTTTATGGGAACGATGGATAGAATCTAGGTTTGTTGGGGTCGAATGGGATCTGAATCATGGGAACGATGGTCGGAATCTGGGTTCGTTGAGATGATCAAGAGTGAGGGACGATCGAGGTCCTGCTATGGTGAAAATGAACGAAGAGACGATCGAGAATGGGGGGGAGAGAGATGGGTCTGTCGGCGAGGAAGGTGTTCGATGGTTGGATCTGTCGGCGATGGAGGCCGTTAGAGTTGGAGCTGTGGGGTGTCGGCGAGAGGTGGTCGGAGTATAAAGTGAGAGAGAGAGAGAGAGAGAGAGAGAGAGAGAGAGAGAGTAATTAAAAAATAAAGAAAATTGTTAGTTAATGGTAAATTACATATTTGGTCCACGTGGTCTAAAAAATGGTAAAATAAATGAAAAAACTAAAAAGACGAATTTACCCTCGTAGTTAATGGACAAGTTAGATGGCTCTTAGTGTGAAAGACCAAATCCATAAAAAAATGCATACCTGGAAGTTTCTTTTGTAATAAATGAAGACAAATGATCAAATCCATACAAATTGACATACCTTAAGAACTAAATCCGTAATTTACTCTAATAATTTTGAACACTTATCTTGTATTTACACATGTGTATCAGCTAGTTTTTTTAGGTAACTTATTTGTAACACCCTCAAATTTGGCAAAAGCAATTAATTAAAACTTTTGATATAACATCAAAATAAGGAATAAAACTTCCTCCTACAATTCAAAACTCCATATACCTCAAGATAAAATTCTATAACTAACCTTAACAAATATAAACTCCAATGATATACAAGGACTGAACCGAAGTCGGGTGTTACTTAACCCCAAACACGAGTTGCTATTCCCAAAACAAATGCAGAAGACTTCAACAACCTAAGCACTCCTCGAGCACACAACTAGCACTCATCTCTTCACAATGTCACTAGGACTATTCCCAACCGGAACATGTTGCACATGCCGACAAATAAAAAGGTTAGGCTAACGCCTAATGAGTTCAAGAGTTTTCAACATGAATAAATATATCGTTGAAAAGAAGGAATGCAATTTAAATCATAATCTTTCAAAATGATATGCCTCAAATTTGAATACGACTCTTTTTCCAATAATATGCATTTTAGGCGAAGGAAACATCAATATAAACGTTTTCTAACCCAACTATTTTAAGAATAAAGATCCCAATATAAAACGTTATTTCATAAATTAAATTCAACCCAAAACTCACTCAAAATGAGAATAGAAATCGAACTCCCAATTTATGAAACTCGGATAAAACTTTATATCCGGAAACACCCAAAACACGGGTGGGGCGTAATACTCTACCCATAAATCATGGATAAAAATCCATATATACAAAACGTCACCGAAAACATTGATACTAAAACTCAATACCCAAAACAACAACTTTCGGTGACCGGGGGGGGGGGGGGGGGTACCCGAATTCCATCGAATGTGGCGGGCACACAAAGTTAAGCCACTTATCAATATTCTCGAGCTTCACATAGATTCATGGATCCCCGTATTCGGCTCCCTACCGAGCAACCACCACAAGATACCCAAATGACCTTAGTGTCTACTCGACCTCTAGATGAGTGTCACCACAAAAGCCACAATTCCCAGTATCCAGCTCACCATGGGCACCACCACAAGACTTAGCTCCGTATACGGCTCTACAGAGCACCACCCAAGCTTACATAAAAACATGACTTGGGGACTACTCACTAGACTTCAAACGCAGACACTAAACTCCACGATGAATAACCAGACTGGATTACACATGCATCAAGTTCAACCACCCACGATCTATACCTCGAGCCCTTCACTAAAGGTTACATGGTCATCGAGTTCAACCACCCACAATCTATACCTCGAGTTCCCGCTAGCCATAAATCATTTCCAGTCCCAAAACAGGGATATAATTCCCAATTAAACCAACTGACTGACTCATATGCCTATGGATCCAATGTATTGCAGTCTAAAACGTTACATGACTCCAACGAATGAACTAACGCATTCAAAACATGTAACTCTCAAATGAGATGCAACTAAGTACACCATACGTCAAGGCTCCTTATCGAGCTACTACAACTGAACAAATGTTCCAAAGACTCATCTTAGTATAAATCAATCCCCAAAGGGTATAAACGTTTGGCTAAAATACGCGAGCCAAAGTGGTTACATAAATCAAATTACATCTTTTCCCAAAATCTTTATCTCTCAAATCACTATTAGCCTTTGGCCCAAAAAACCAAAACGACTTGAAAATTTTAAAATGTTCGCAAGGTTGAGAATGACCTAAATCAAGTGACTCACACGTTCGTATTTTCAAAACGTCATATTACATGAATGATGCATATTTCCAACAAAACACTGAAAGTGCATTTTGACCAAGTAATCTCCATTTATGCAATAATTCATCAAAACACTTTCCTTTATGACTTATTTATCAAAATGCCCCAAAATCCCAAATGAAGGTGTTTTACAAAGTTTATAAAGTTAAACACTTCAAATAATCAAAAGTTACCAAATAACTCAGCAGTTGGTAATTTCATGTAAAACACATAAATACTTTAAAATGGACATTTTGGCATTTACAACGTTTTCACAAATCAACTTGAACTCACCTTGCTAGGTTAAGTTAAACCTAGGTTCCAAATCCAACCACTAGCCTCCAATAGTGTAGATTCCACCATTTTCAAGTCATCACCAACAATAAGCTAGAGTTTCCAAATAACTCATTTCTTCAAGTCTAGAATAAACCATCAACAAGTAAAACCTTTAGATCTACAAAGATCATTATACTAAAGCTTGGAATATTCAAGGAAACTTACCACTTTAGGATATTGAGACTCTCCACCCAAAACCAACCAAAGGAACCCATCAACCCTCCAAATCCAAGCTTCCAAATACCAAACCTTCATGCTCCTTTAGGATAGATCCACCATGGATGCTCCAAATATGATCTTCAAGCTCTCAAAATCGCACCAAAGAGAGAATTGAAAAGTGGGAGTGAAATGAGAGAAGTGGAAAGGGGAGGTAGGAATGAGAAAAACCCTAAAAATGGGATTTAAATCGTCCAGATCATCCCCGCGGCCTTGGCCGCGACCTCAAGTCGCAAGCCAAGCCGCGCGTGTTCCTAAGCCGCGGATCACAGCGATTTACGTGGGCCTAGCCGCGGCTTGAGGCCGCGGGCCAAGCCGCGCGTGTTGCCTATTGTGACTTCTCACCCTTCGTGTTAAACCGTTCCCCGACCGTTTCTCTCGGCCGACCGCTGACTGTTTTCTTGGCCGATTATTGACCGTTTTTAGGAAATTATGGGTGTTACATTATTAACTAGTTTTATGAAGTTCAAATGTGTAGTTTTATGAAGTTCAAATGTGTAGTTTTAGGAATTTGTAAGTATGCAACAATAAGTTGTAAACTTAAAGAAAGGTTTCATAAGACTCAAAACTCAACTCGATGATCTATTGAAAATATGTTTCATTAGACCCAGTGTCTCACCCTAGGGGGGTCCGATTCTTTTTGTTAAAAAGAAATACGGTACGATGCGTCTTTGTATTGATTATCGAGAGCTTAATAAAGTAACGATTTGTAACAAGTATCTGTTGCAAGAATTGACGATCTGTTCGACCAATTACATGGGGCACGATACTTTTCCAAGATTGATCTTCGTTCTGGGTACCATCAACTTCGTATATGAGATTGTGATATTTCGAAGACTGCATTTAGAACTCGTTACGGGCACTACGAATTCATGGTAAGGCCTTTTGGGCTAACTAATGCTCTGGCGTTCTTTATGAACCTTATGAATCGGGTTTTCAAGGATTATCTCGGCGACTTTGTTATTGTGTTTATCGATGACATCTTGATATACTCAAAATCAAGAGAGCAACATGATCAACATCTTCAAATCGTTTTGGAAACTCTTCGAACAAAAAATTTATACGCAAAACGTTCCAAATGTGAGTTCTGGCTTGATCAAGTATCTTTTTTCGGGCACGTAATCTCTGCTGAAGGTGTCAAAGTCGATCCAACAAAAATTGAAATTGTCACTAAATGGCCTCAACCTACGAACGTATCTGAAGTTCGTGGTTTTTTGGGTCTGGCTGGTTATTACAGAAGATTTGTTGAAAGTTTCTTTAAAATATATATCTACCATTAACCCGATTACTCCGAAAATGAGTCAAATTCAATTAGTGTTCCAAACAAGAATCTACTTTCGAGGAACTGAAGCATCGATTGGTTACCGCGCCTATTCTTGTATTATCGTCTGGCACCGGCATGTTTCAAGTTTACAGTGATGCTTCAAAGAAAGGTCTCGGTTGTGTTCTTATGCAAAACAGAAGAGTGCTCACATATGCTTCACGTCAATTAAATCCATATGACGTCAATTATCTGACTCACGACCTTGAATTGGTTGCGGTTATCTTTGCACTCAAGATTTGGCATCATTATTTGTCCGGTGAGACATGTGAAGTTTTCATTGACCACAATAACCTTAATACATATTTACTCAAAACAATAGTTAAATATGCGTCAACGGAGGCGAATCGAACTTCTAAAGGATTATGATGTTCAGATACAGTATCATCCGGGCAAGGCAAATGTAGTCACCAAAGCCTTAAGTCGTAAAGTCGTGGAACAAGTTTCTTCTTTAATTATTCCTACAAAGTTGGCTTTGGAGATTGAATGGTTCAGACTAGAAATCCATCCGAGTTCGCAAACAGAAATTCTATGGAATCTAACGGTGGAACCGACTCTAATCTCTGGAATCAAAGAAGATCAGCAAGAAGATAGTGAGTTATGGGCGAACTTCCAGTAGGCCCAAGAGAATTGTAACACCCCTAAAAATAGAGGTAAATTTGAACCTGAAAATAATGGGTAAATGACGACTACAAAAATGAAATCACCTAAGAAGAAGAATTGTAAAAGCGTTTACAACAACGAATGAATATGATACATGACAACCTACTAATCTAAGATGTGTTAAGCCTAGATTACGGATGGGTGTCACTATCAACTTCCCAAAGAATCTCCCAAAAATATAATGTACGCCAAGTAATCCAAGTCGTCTAACACAAAAGAACTGCTAGCGGCATTCAACTCTCCACTCAATACCTTGGAGCCCCACCGCTAATACATGTCATTTAAGAAAACAAGTGTTAGGCTTTACACCTAGTGAGAACGAACAATTTAAGTAATTCAAAAAAACATGCATTTGATAGTAAGAGACTTTTTAACGCAATGATATAGTTTTACTTCCCAAATTATCGCATACGGACCAAGTGGTCAAAGACATCTTGCGATGACGGGGGAGACCCGATTTCCAAGGATTGTAGCAAAACACAAAAGTAGGCTACTTTCCAAGTTAAAAGCTTGATACCAGGATCAAGGCCACGAGCTCATCGACACGTGCTTAGAAGTGGGAGAGGGCACCCAATGATCCTAATCATACTCATTCATTAGGATTACATTTACGGTCCATGACTAGTATCCAGTCCCACATAACCGTACCAAGTTGCCTTCCGAGGACACAATGTCTCAACTAGTTACAAACGGGATATTATCCCAAAGTTAAGCCGACTCTATACCTATGGATCTACTAGTAATAGTCTAAGACTTGTCACAATTACATTTGTGACTAAAAGTATAATTACACATATAGTTCATGTAATTATTCCCATAAAAATAGTTTACTTGCTTTCATAAGAGTGGGTTCTCCATTTGTTATAAACTTGGTAATAATCAACATTAAAACCAACAATCATCCATAAGATCTATTTTTCCCAAAAACACTTTTATCAAGTAAATCTCATGATATAGTGAAAGTCATAAATATGGCTAAAATACATTTATTTAGATATTTAACCATAATTTGTAAGACAAAACACATTTTATGGTTCAAGACATAGAAACCTTCATCACATCACAAAATAGTATGAAACCCTAAAAATCTCCAAAATACCAAGTTAGGTCAAAATCTTTCCAACAAATAAAATATGAACAAGGAGATGATTAGAAGTCTAAAAATGTAGTTTGACATGTATAAGGTTTTAAAAGATAAGAATGAACTCACCTTGCTAGGTTTCATACCCAAACCCTAGATGATAAACACTTGAGTTTCTTGAGACTAGATTCCTTCCCACTTAATGTTTATAACAACCTAGGAAGGACCATAAATGCACATAAGTGGGGTTGCAAAGAGAGTTAATGAAGAGAGATGATTGAGGAATGAAGCTTACCAAAAACTTGCAGAGAAAACGACCTAGCAACTCTTAAAATCATATATATTGGTTAAGAATATGGGGTTGTCCAATTTATACCCCAGATCATTGCTCGCAACCTTGACTCGGCGATAGTGGGCATAATCGCCCTAATGGTACTGCGAGTTTCCCCATTGGCGCGAGAGTGACAGGGCGACAATGCCTTTGTCACTAGGGGTGCTCATGGGTTGGGTTGATCGGGTTGAAGGCATTTCAACAACCCAACCCAATGTTGGCGGTTTGAGAATTTTCAACCCAACCCAACCCAATCAAAAATGCAACCCAACCCAACCCGTTCGAGTTGGTCGGTTCGGTCGGGTTGTGTTTAAACAAAGTAAAAGCAATATTGAAAACATAAAAATAAGGAAATTTTTCTTTAAAATACAATCCATCATTCAAAAGAATATACGAGTTCATCAAATATTTAGGTATTACCTATAACTTTCCAATAATGTTCTCTTATGAGTTCCATTGCTCGTTATTGCCGAGTTGTTTTTAGTAACTTAAACATATTAAAAGGGAAATATAAATAATTTTAGAGAAGTCGCTAAAACGTTTATCAGGTTGGTCAGGTTACTTTGAGCCTCACCTAATATCAACCCAATGGCTTCGGGTTGTCCTAATTTTGTATCGATTATATGTCGAGTTACCTCGAGTTGATTTTTTTTCCGGGTTGGTCTGGTTGGGTTGTTTGGCTTGGTCGGTTTTTTGAGCACCTCTGTTTGTCACAATCGCTTGTCACACTCACCACACTTGTACCGAGGGGCCTCTCATCATGGCGAGAATGCCTTCGGGGATAGTGACCATGGCAAGGTCGTCGGGCACTATCGCCCCGGGCATTCTGACTTCCAAAATCTGACTTTCCTCGCTCGAAGACCCTCGATTCGATAAGCAACGAGAAATAAGGCATTATGAACAAAATTCTACGTCGTAAGGTCAAAGAGGCGTATAGGCACTTACCACAAAATTCCAGGTGTTACAATCCTCCCCAACTTGGAAACGATTTTGTCCTCGAAAACTAAGCTACACGAATAAGTGAGGATATCTCCGCTTCATGTCCTCCTCGGCTTCCCACGTCACATTGGCCCCTCGATGATGCTTCCATTGCACCTTGACCATTGTGACCTCTTTGTGATGTAACTTCCTTGACTTTCAGTCAAGGATGCCGTCAGGTTATTCCGCACAATGGTTACCTTTATCCACTCTTATCTCCGAGAGGAATGACACTCTCGTCTTCCGCCAAACACTTTCGGAGATAGCAAATGTGGAAAGTATTGTGGATTTCGCTCATTTCTGGTGGGAGTTCCAATTGGTAGGCTTATAAACCCACGTGTTTAAGCACCGTGAATGGTCCAAAGAAACGGTAACTCAACTTCCCGCACTTTCTAAACCGGATTATCCCTTATCATGGGGACACCTTAAGCATCACACGGTCTCCCACTTGGAACTCCATTGGCTGCCTCTTCTTGTCGGCATAGCTCTTTTGCCGATCTTGAGCCACTTTCAACCGTTCTCAAATGCCCCTCACCTGGTCATACGTTTCTTGTACTATTTCGGGTCTGATGAATTGATTCTCGTCCGCTTCAAGCCAACATACGAGATTCTGCACTTTCGCCCGTATAATGCTTCAAACAGTGTCATTCTGATACTCGAGTGGTAGTTATTATTGTATGCGAACTCCACCAAAGGTAGGTGAGAGTCCCAACTACCCCCAAAGTCGATCACGCAAGACCTTAGCATATCTTCTAGTGTCTGAATCTTTCTCTCACTTTGGCCGTCAGTTTGGCTGTTTGGGGATGGTAGGTCGTGCTCAATTTAACTTTTGTGACAATTTTTTCTGTAGGTCATCCCAAAAGTTAAAAGTGAACCGACTATCGCGATCCGATACAATAGACAAGGGGACTCCATGCCTTGAAACTACTTCATCAATATAAAGCTTTGCCAACTTGTCCATCGGTAGAGTCTCGCGCATGGCCAAGAAGTGAGCGCTCATAGTCAATCAATCAACTATCACCCAAATGGTATCGTGACCTCTCGAGGTTTTCGACAATTTGGTCACGAAGTCCATGGTAATATGTTCCCACTTCCATTCGGGGGTCTCTATGGATTGAAGACTCCCATACGGTCGTTGATGCTCGACCTTCACTTGTAAGAATGTCATGCATCACTCCACGTAACGTGCCACATCTAATTTCATAATCGACCACCAATAGTGTAGCTTCAAATCCTTGTACATCTTTGTACTTCCCGAATGGATGAAATACTTGGACTTATGGGCATCTTCAAGAAGAAGTTCACGATTTCCCCCAACCTTGGGCACCCAAATTCGTCCATTGAACAATTTCACTCCATGACTATCCTCCGTCAAGAGCGATTGTTGTTTCGCCATTACTTCATCTTTGAGGTTTTCCTCCAACAAAGCCTCCGCTTGAGACGTTTTAATTTTCTCATTGAGACTTGACACCAACTCGATTCTTGAAAGGGTGGCCCAGATGCCTCCATTATAGTCTTTCCGACACTCAAGGCGTCGATGACAACATTTGCCTTATCCGGGTGGTAAAGCAACTCGCAGTCATAGTCCTTGAGTAACTCGAGTCATCGTCTTTGCCTCATATTCAACTCTTTTTGATCAAAGACGTATTTCAAACTTTTGTGATCCGTATAGAGTGTGCATTTCATGCCGTAGGGATAGTGTCGCCATAGCTTCAAAGAGAACACCACCGCCGCCAACTCCAAATCATGGGTAGGGTAATTCTTCTCATGAACTTTGAGTTGCCTCGATGTGTATGCGATCACCTTCCCTCTTTGCATCAACACGCAACCCAATCCTATCTTTGAAGGGTCGCTGTAAACCACAAAGTCTTCCGACCCTTCGAGTAGCGACAAAATTGGAGCTTCACACAACTTATTTTGTAAGGTCCATAACGCCTTCTCTTGCGCCTCGACCCAAACAAATTTCACGTTCTTCCGGGTCAGAGCGGTCAGCGATGAAGCAATCTTGGAGAAATCTTGGATGAATCTCCAGTAATAGCCCGCTAAACCCAAGAAGCTTCACATCTCAGACGGACTCTTGGGAGGTTCCCAATTCGTCATTGCTTCGATTTTTGAGGGGTCCACTTGCACTCTGTCTCAAGTGATAACGTGGCCTAAGAATTGAACCTCCTCTAACCAAAAGTCACACTTGGAGAACTTGACATATAATCTCTTCTTCTTCAACACTTTTAGAACTTCCCAAAGGTGTTGCTCGTGCTCCATATCGTTCTTGGAATACACGAGTATGTCATCGATGAATACAATGACCGAGTTGTCGAGGAATGGTCAGCACACTTTATTCATCAAATCCATGAACACCACCGGCGCATTAGTTAGGCCAAACGACATTACTAAAAATTCGTAATGGTCGTAATGCATCCCAAAAGCCGTCTTTGGAATATCGTCTTCTGTTAGTCCAAGAATTCAAGCAAAAACACAATTAAACTCAAACAATTAAGATCAAGTAGAAAGAATTTTGGAGAGAGAATTTTGCTTTTGTTATATATCTCACAATAGTCACATGTCTCACAAAAGCTTCTCAAAAGCTTACAAGAACAAAAGGCTTATATATGGGTCAAACAAGCCTCGACCTCATATAAAGTAAAGTTAGAAATAAAGTCAACATTTAATACAAATTGAGTCAAACAATAATAAATCTTAACAATCTCCCCTTTTGAATCAATTTGCAAAAGATCCAAATAAATCATCTTGTCCATCTTCTCAAGCTTGTTCTTCTTATCCCAAGATATGATTCAAACCCCCTGATTCCTGCTCTGAATTCAATTCTGTCTTGAATAGCTATAATAACATGTCCGGTAAAAATTATGTCCATCCATGGCAAATGATCTCCTTCAGCTAATCTTTTCCTCTCACTTTCTTCATAAATCTCCTTGAGTTTCTGTAACACTATTTTCAAAGTCCCATCAGAAAACTTGGCTACCTCAGCTGCTCTCATAAAACACTTTTCTTTCTTCCCATTTTCACATACAACTCCAAGTTCTGGTTCTCTCAAAACAGTGTACAGAGGAGTGGTTTGAAGATTAGGATGGGTCTTATCAGGTGCAAGTAAACTGACTCTCTTCTGATTTGTCTTTATACCAAGCTGAAAGTCATAGCAATAAGTGAAGAATATATGCCTCCTGATAAACCTCTTGATTGTATCCAAGGCAAAAACAACATTTGGAAATTTGATAGTCATATCTCTGAAGTTATGGTACATGAACACCAAGTCATCAAAGTGAAGATTCACAAAGTCTGCTTCAGTGAATATGTACTCTTTCATGTCTTTTCTCTGAACTGTGAACTCAGGATACCAGATTTTCACAAACATTTTCAGACGAACTTCTTTGACAGCCACTATTCCCTCTCTGCTCTTTATATCTTTGGAAGTTCTCTTCAGAAAGCTCATCATTCTGACATACTCATATTGAAAGTCAGGTGACTTGTCTTGAATACCTATTATCTAATTTATATCAAGAGTTCTGATATTTCTAACAAACAACTTCTTCTCTTCTTCCAAGAATAGAACTCTAAGAGCATGATAAATTTTTCTCAATTGTTCTTTTGTCAGACCAAATTCAGATTCATCAAACTGAGCTTGAGAATTAGAGGGACCAACTTCATTTGCAGTAGCAGAAGGACCTGTTTCATTAGGCATCACTGGCACATGCTTAGATTCAGGTTGAAATTCAGGTTGGATCTGAGGATTGTTAGACTTAGGTTGGTATGGTAACTCTTCCTCAGTTTCTTGATCCACATGAACATTAGAAGAATCAGGAAAGTTATACTCTTTGAACTCAAGGACAGAAGGTACTTCAATCTGAATTGGCTCAGGCATATCCCAATGAACTGGACTGAGATGTATATCTTCCGATGTACTAGATCCAAATATATATATCTTAGAAAATCATTATCTCTTTCATCAAACAAACCATCCAAAACACTTGCTTCATTTTCTGGGATCACTTCCTTTGGAGGTTCAACATCAAATACAACTACTTCCACATCATCATCTTCAATAAAGTCCATGATGTTTTCTTTTTCTTCTTCCTTGACTTTCCAAAATAATTCTTACTTCTAATTCAGATCATCCTCATCATCATCTGAAGAAAGCTCTATTACATCCACATCGTCAATGCCTGTAAGTGTTAGAGCACAGTCTCATTAGATTCAAGATCATCCAATCTGAAGATCGCAATCTGAAGCTAATGCAGAAAAGTCGACTCTTAAATATAAGTCTGAAGTCGTTTGTAATAAATGTCAAAGTTGTTTATTGTATTTTATGTTTAGTCTAAATATCTTTTAAATAGATATTTAGATATTTGTTAGATATTAGTTTAAGTTTAATATTGTTTATCTTGCAAGTGGGCTTGCAAGTTGTAAGGTTAGGGTGTTTGAGAAGCTAAGTGAGATAGAATCAGATCACACACAACACACACATTCACGATGTAAATCAGAGAGAAAATCGTTGAGAGCTTCAAAGTGTCAAACACCAAACCTTGTAATCGTTGAATATTAATCAAACAGGTTGGTAATCTTGTTATTGTTATTGTCGATAAGAACTTGATCATAATATTGTGAACCGACAATTGGTATCAAAGCCTGATAATAAATTCAAATCAAGTTTTACAAAGAACGACTCTGTGTTCTTCATTTCAAAATCATTCTCGAGTTTTAGTGTGTTCTAGGAGTTGAAATCGATCAGGTTGTGATCGAATAGGGTGCTAGATCGAGTTGTTATAGTTTGATTTCATTATAAAGCTTCAATCTATTCAAATTTTGGGATTTTATTGCAAAATAGTTCACGTCTGGAAACTCACTGTTCCATCGATCATTTCTTCTAAAAGTGTTTATTTGTTAGATCTGAGGGTTGCAATCTGTTCTAAAACTGTTAGTGGTCATTTTGTTAGAGTTTAGAACTACTAATCTAAGTCCGAACAGGTTTTTAGTTCGATTTTTCGAAGAACAGGGACGAACTCACGCAAAGTTCACATTTGCGCCAGTTCATAGCATCTTGTGCGCTTCACGTTATTCGTGCAAGACATCTTTTGCGCCACACGTTGCTCGCGCAAACCATCTTTTGCGCTTCCAACGACTCGCGCAAAATCGTTCTCGCGCGACCCGCAAACCTCAGTTCACGCCAACTACTTCTCGCGCAAACCTCAGTTCACGCAAAGCTCAAGTTAACTTTTGCGCCAGTGTCTTATCGCGCAAAGTATTACTTTGCGCCACTCAAACCTCGCGCAAGTTATCATTTGCGCCACTAACGTCTAGAGCAAAACACCTTCCAGTCCAACTAAAGTTTGTGTTAGGTCTGATTTTATAGTATTCATTGTATTTATAGGGCTTGGTCAAATACTGTGTTTAGTGCTTATTCTGTGTTGTATTGACCAAGGGTATTTAAGTCCCTTTGGTCTTTGTGTCTTGTAAGGAACACACGCACACTTTAATCAGATTACTACTTTGCGCTTCAATTACTCTCTCTCTCTACTTTCTCTCTCTAAAGAATCAGTGTTCTTGGACTCTCAATTGGTATCAGAGCAATCTGAATCTTGAGAGGACTGAGAGATTATTTTTCTAAATCTGAATTTGTGATTGAAATCGAAAATTTGATCGATTTTCTTGAATTTTTCAAGAAAATCTCGTTTTCTTGATTTCTCATAAAATTTGGATATGTTTGTGATCGAATTGTATTGTTTTTTATCTTGTTAGACTCGTTTTTGATAATCGATCACTGTTGTTTCCTATTATTTTGCATAAAAACCTTGATTTGATCACCAATTTTGCGATTCTGTGTTTTCTGAAAAAATGACGTTCTTGTTCTGTTCTTTGTCGATTTTTTAGTTTTTGTTGATTTTAATCGAAATTGTTTGATAAAATTTGTTAGAAAGTTGTTTTCGAAGTTCAGTATATGATTTTCTTGGTTAAAATTCTTAGTTTGATTTGTTCTTGCGAAAATCTGTGAGTTCATGTGACTTTGCGTGTCATTCATGTGACTTTGCGTGTCATTCATGTGATTTTGCGTGTCATTCATGTACTTTGCCTGTTATTCATAGGTTGCATGAAGTAGTAGTGTTTCTGAACTTTGCGTTTCATTCATGAGAGTTTGCGTTTCATTCATATATGTTTGCGTGTGATTCTTATGCTTTGCGCCTCATTCATGCATTCATATATCTTGTGATCTAACTCGTGTGTTAGTAAAATTTTCAGGTTTGCGGTTCTCATTGGAAACGCAAAGCCAAGTTTCTCGATTCTAGTCTGACACGCAAACCATTAGTTTGCGTTTCTCTCTTAAAGTGAAAAGTCTTTGTGAATCATACGCAAAGTATCTCATCCGCGAAGTTTATCACCCGCGAAGTCTACAAACGCAAAGCTCTGTTTACGTTCCCTTCAACAAATGCAAAGCTCTGTTTGCGTTCCCTTCAACAAACGCAAAGCTCAGTTTGCGTTACCTTCAGCAAACGCAAAGTTCAGTTTGCGTTCCCCTCTGCAAACACAAATCCTTCTTTGCGCTCCTCATTACAAACGCAAACCTCTAGTTTGCGGGTCTCTCTTACTTAGACAAATTTTGCTGAAATTTCTGAGTTTTTCACAAGATGTCTCTACAAGCACAACTGTACAAGAATGACCTCATGATGTCTTTGGGGTCCGATACTCGTCCACCAGTTCTTATCAATGAGAATGAATTCGAACAATGGCAGGATAGATTCATCAACTTTATTGAAAGGCAACCAAATGGGGAGAACATGATGAAATCACTGACTCAGGGTCCTATGGAAATTCCAAGGAAAGTGATCCCAGCTACTGCTACTACTCCAGCTACAACTGTTGAAAAAGCTTTAAGAGAGTATGAAGCTGAAGAGGTCTTAAGATATCAAGCAGACAGTCAGGCTAAGTCGAATCTGATCCTTGCTCTTCCCAACTCCATCTATAACAGAATCGACTGTTTCAAACATAACCCAATGTTGATGTGGACACAACTTGAGAAGATCATGCTTGGTACTGCAATGTCTACTCAGTTACGACAGACCAGGTACATGAACAACTTTGAAAAGTTCAAGGACAAGGATGGGGAAAGTTTGAAAAATGTTTTTGATCGATTCTGGGCTGTTATCAATGATCTCTACAAGATTAAAGTTACCAAGACTGAGTTGGAGGCAAACCTGAAGTTTCTGAACGCTTTACAACCTGAGTGGAACAAGGTATGCCATCGAATGAGAAATGATGTCAGAATCTCAACAATGCCAATTCAGGAGTTATATGAAATCTTGATGACAGATGAATCTTTGGTAATGGAGAAGAAGGCGAAAATGGATAAAAAGAAGAAAACAGTAGATCCGGTTGCTCTCATCATGAAGCAAATATCTGAACAAGCATTGTCTGAAAATGCTTACACCGGATCAACTGAAGATGATGGTGAGGCTCTACAGAAAGCAATGATCCTTCTTTCTCAGCACTACCAGAAGAAGTTCCAACCAAAGTCGGGTTCCAACTTTTCTCGCTTCACTTCCGGTCCTAAAGTGAAAGTACCCGAGCTAAAGAATGCTGCTTGCTACAACTGCGGAAAGTCGGGTCACATGTCAAAGGAGTGTAGAGCAAAGGTGGTTAGGGATTCGACATACTACAGAAAGAAAGTGGAATTGGCTGAAAAGAGAGAGAACGGAACTGCTTTGCTGGCCGAGGAAGAATTCTGGCTGGATTATTCCGATGATGAAGCTTCAAATGTCGAGATCGCTCAGATGTGCTTGATCGGAGATGACCAGTCAGACGACTCTGAAACAGATGAGGATGGGGTATACTCTGAATTTGATTACAAATTTATTACCTCTCAGTTTGATATCATGATAACTGCTTTATCTGATTGCGTTCAAAGATTTTATCTGAAAAGAATCTAAATTCTGAAAAGTCAGATTTGATTAACAAACTGAAAATTTCTTTGAAAGATGAAAAATCCATTTTACAAAATACAAAAGACATCTTTCAAAAGAAATTGGAGAATTTGGAAAATTCAAATAAGACTTATCTTGAATCTTTGACAGCTATGACTAATTTAAAAGATGAATTTTCAGATAAAATAAATAAATTAGAAGAAAAACTTTATCGAAGAGACCAATCTGAACAAACAATTTATATGAACAAACCGAGGAGTGAAGAAGCTTTAAAACAAAGGTGGGGACTTGGTTTTGAAAATCCTCATTGTTTAAACAATGCGATTGAAAAATCCCCAACTTTATATAAATACGATTATCTGACTCTTGCTCATTATGCTCCTCAATTTAAAATTGATTGGATGAATGACAAGCAAGTGTTAGAAATTGAAAATGAGAAAAGGATAAATAACAAGAAAAATGAAATTCCTTTTGTTTATACGTCCGAAAATGCAAAATATTTTCCTGACAAATCAAGAAGAGGAAAAAGAGTTTTAAATGATATATCTTCTATCAAATCTTCAATGTCTGATGATTTTATTGCTCCTTATGCACCTGATTCTGATAAAGAAAATATTTCTCCAATCATTTATGATTCGAAGAAATATACTCCTCCATTAGTATTAGAAGGAAAAATCATAGATCTTGAAGATCAGATAGAAGATCAAAATATTTTGAAGAAAATTGAATCTGATATTATTCTTTCTTTCATGACTTCAAGTCTTGAAGAAAATTTATTTTCTCAAAAATCAGATTCTATTTCTAGCCTATCTTCTGATTCTAAGGAAAATAAAAAGGAAGTTTCAAATTTTAAAATCTTTTCTCAAAATTATTCAGACTCCGAGGCAAATTCAGATTTATTAGTTGATCAGATTGGTTGCTTGGATAAATTTATTTCTTCTGATTTAAATATTAAGTCTAAAATTCTTGATGATTCTATTACGCTAAATGATCAATATTATAAACCTAAGCGTAAAAGAAGACGGTCAAAGAAGTCAAAGAAACGAGATACAATTATTTCTGACTGTTCTAATTCTTCCGATTCTATTCTTTCAGATAGGACTGTGAGCAAGTCAAAGAAGCAAATCTGGAGAGCGAGGCGAACATCTGATGAATCTATTGTTGATGGGGATAAATGTGTAGACAAACTTTATAACAGTGATTCATTTGCTAAATGTAATAAAATTTCAAAATACTCTATAAAGCAAATGATTCAAATTTCAAAACATGTCTCATGTTCTTCCTCAGATTCTAGTTCTGATGATTATGCTTTCTCTTCTGATGGTTGTGATTATTTTTCTGATCATATTCCTCGTGCTTTAAATGTTAAGTCTGACAAATATTTCCCCATAAGAACTGCAACTAACAAACACGGGCCCAAATTCAAGTGGGTACCCAAATATCAATCTGATTTAAAGTTGCAGGCATCACATGTTAAGAGGGAGTAAGGGAGATTGGCTTCTGAGTACTTCAGCTCAGGACCCGCACTTCATAGACACGACTTCTAAACAAATCAGTTTAGAACTCGTTCTTCAATGATTTAAGCTTCTGACTAAATGAGATATTGTGAGTACATCAATTTTATTTCCGCTGCATATATCTCTGTATATGATGTTATTCCAGTTTTTTCCTCAATGTTTCAAGAATCTGAGCTTGTTTATCAAACTCATGAATTTGTATTACCCAAATTTTTCTTTTAATATGAGACACAAATTTATTTTCTTCAATGTAAAAGATGAAATAGTTGAATTTTATTTTGTTCCAACTAAATATTAATTAAAAGTTTAAATCTTTACAAATTTTATTCTATAAAGTAAAGATTTTACATTTTTTCTTTTCTTTGAATAAAATATGTGTCTAGGATAAATTTTCAAGTTTTTTTGTTTATATTAAAGTTTTTATATGGTCAAATTTCAAGTCTTACAAAAGTCGAAAAGTCAGCAACATGATTGAAACTTTTATTACTGCTTTAAAGTTGTGAGATTCGGAATTTTTATAGTTTACTTTGCTTAGACTACCTAAATGATCAGAATTATAGATCAGAATGAAAATATGGGCTAAGCACTTAGATGTTGATCTGAGTGATTGAGATGTATAATAAATTCTTAAAATTCAGAAATCTCTAAGTTTGAATGTTTGTACCTGTGACCTTTCTGGTTTGGGAAAGTAAGTTCCTCGGGATGCTTGTTATCTGGTCCCCTAAGGTCATTTGGTCTGGGAGTGATCGAACAGAAATCCTTCTATAGAACCAGATCGAAAGTCATGTTCTACTGGTATAAATGGGTTTAGGATATGTCGATGTAGCCTTTCTGATCTGGGAGAGTAAGTTCCAAGGGGTGCTTGACACCTAGTCCCCTAAGGCCAACTGGTCTGGGAGCGGCTGACCCGAATCCTGCAATAGGGTCAGATAGAAAGTTATGTTTACGGCATGTTCTTTACTTAATAAATTTTTTGATCAAAAGATGCCAAAGTGCACGCGCTTAAAAGATGTCAAAGAGCACACTCATGTTAAGATGCCAATGTGCACAATGCTAAAAGATGCCAATGAGCACACATCTCATGATACTTGGTGATATGTTTGAGTTGCGATAAATCTGTAAATTTATGAATATCTTAATTCTTGATGGCTTAGTGTGAGTACATGCAAAGTTCTCTATAATATTTTTAGAATTGCATTTTCTTGAAGCTAATCGAAGATTCATATGTGAACACACAGAATAGATTGCTGGAAGTTTTTTGAAACTGAACATGTCTTAACTTGATATGCAATGAAACTTGTTCTTGTATCCTACAACATATGTTTGATTTCAAATGATTGATAAATTTGTAATATTTTACTCTGTAGAATTTAATTTGTTTAGTGTTTAAAATTTTATATGTTTAGTTGTTTCAAAATTTACATTCAGTATATTTTTCTTTCTACATTAATATTTGATCATTGTGTTCTCATAAATATATTTTAATGGGTTAATGCATTATTCAAGGGGGAGTGAACAAAGAAATTATTTTTCAAAGATTATATCTGTTTTTGAGGGGGAGTATCTGATTTTCTTTATATGAATGCTAACTTGAATTGTCACATCTAGTGCATTTGTGTAGGGGGAGTCAAAGAGCTTAAAAAGGTAAATCTTGTCTAAGTCATATTTGCGCTTCCAGCATGACCCGCAAACTTCGTTTTGCGCTTCCTTTGTGAAACGCAAACCTTGCTTTGCGTTTCCTTCTTGAATCGCAAACTTTGGTTTTCGCGTCCAACATGAAACACAAACCTTGCTTTGCGTTTCCTTCTTGAATCGCAAACTTTGATTTGCGCTCCCTTCATGAAACGCAAACTTTGGTTTGCGCGTCCAACATGAAACGCAAATCTTGGTTTGCGCGTCCATCATGAAGCGCAAACCTCCTATGTTTTCTCTGTTTCTTTGTTTTTGCAGATCTTACGCTGTCTCGTCTCCAACATTTGCATGACCAAGTTGATCAAGATCATCAAGGTCATGAGGGGGAGAAGTCAAGGAGATGTTAAAGAGACAAAGAGCTCAAATGTTTATCTGCTGATCAAGATTCGCTCAAAGATTCTATTCTCTCAGCTACAATAAATTCTTTTGCTGTTTCTGCTCCGAACACCACAGTTCATTCAAGATCATTCAAAAGAGGTGTATCGTCTAGAGCTCAAGACAGTAAAGACAACTTAATCTGAAAGATGCTGAGAAGAATTTTTTCTTAAAAAGTCAGAAAGCTTCACAAAGTCGCTTTGTTGGTCCGTGCTGTTATAGAAGACAATTTTTGAAGACCAAAGCGCCAATGATTACTAAGGGGGAGATTGTTAGGTCTGATTTTATAGTAATCATTGTATTTATAGGGCTTGGTCAAATACTGTGTTTAGTGCTTATTCTGTGTTGTATTGAATATATTTTTACTACTTTGCGCTTCCAAGTCTCTCTCTCTCTACTTTCTCTCTCTAAAGAATCAGTGTTCTTGGATTCACAGTTTGCGCTACCCTCTCTTCGTGCAAAGTTCTACTTCGCGCCACCTACATCTAACGCAAAACTCTTTTGCGCCAGCTACCTTTAGCGCAAAGAGTGCCTTTTGCGCCAATACCAGACTTAGTATTTTTCAAAGCAGAATGACTTCCAGAGAAGCCCTAGCAATCGGAACTGACTCAAAACCACCAGTACTCTTCAGGGGAGGGTATGAACAGTGGAAAGATCGGTTCATGGACTTTATTGAAAGACATGAGTTGGGTGAATTCATCAGGAAATCGATAGAAGAAGGGGTTATGGCACCAGTTTTGGAGACTCGTACGGAGGGAACTGTGGAAACAGAGTTTGAACTTAAGTATCATGAACTAGAAGGTGATAACCTAAAAAGAGCAAAAGGTGATAGATTAGCAAAGTCTTATATTCTTTAAGGAATTTCAAATGAAATATACGTGAAGATAGACAGCTATAAGGCCTCAGGCAAACAAATGTTGGATCAGCTAGAGAAGATGATGCTAGGTTTAAAGGTTGGGAATCAGCTGAAAATATCCAACTGCCTAAACAATTATGAAGAATTTAGAGGCAAAGTTGGAGAATCTTTAGAAGAAACTTACGACAGGTTTGTGACCTTGCTAACTGAACTAAGCAAGAACAAGGTCACCAAATCGCAAATAGAGCTGAATGTCAAATTTCTCAGCATCCTCCAGCCTGAATGGAAGAGATTTGCCAGGCAGATGAAGCAGATCAAGGACTTAAACGAGATTCCACTTCATGAGGTGTATGAAACCCTCAGACAGAATGAAGAAAAGGTGGATGAAATACTGGATGAAAAGAGGCAGACTGGGAAGACAGTTGATGAATCAGTTGCTCTTGTTGTGAAAAAGAAGAAGAACAAGATAATTGTGTCTGAACCAGAAGAGATTGAAGCTGAAGCGAACTCTGACTCGAACGACTGTGAACAACTAAAGCAGGCAATGCTAATGTTGACTAAGTCTTTTCAGAAGAAATTCTACAAAAATCCAAGCTCAATTAGTCAGAGATATTCTTCTGGTCCGAGCAATTATGTTCACAAAGAGAGGATTGAAGGAAAGGGGTTTGAAAGGTAAAAGAGTAGAGGAAAGGAAGCCGAAACAAAGAAAGTTTAAAGCTGAAGAATCTAGTCAGACAGATCCTCCAAAGTGCTACAACTGTTGTAGACTTGGACATTTTGCAAGAGACTGCCGAAGGCCCAAAGTCAGAAACTCTAACTACTACAAGAACAAAATGCTTCTGGCCAAGCAACAGGAAGCTGGAAAAGCATTATTGGCAGAAGATGAGTTCTGGCTAGATCAGTCAGACGAAGAAGATGAGAATGATGAAACAGCAAACATGTGCTTAATGGGCAAACAAGAAACAGATGCTGACGTTGATTCCGATGATGAGGACAACGAAGAGGTATGTGATTTAACTGAATCTGATTTCTTAAATCAAATGCATGCCATGATGACAGAACTTCAAGAATTAGAGTCGAAGCTTAAGCGAGAAAAGGGTGTCATTCTTGAACAAAAGCAATCAATACAGAAACTTAGCAATGATGTTGCTGAGAAGAAAGTATTGGTTGAGACATTACACAAAAACATTGACACCAACGCCAAATAACAGACTATAATTCTTCAAGAAGTTACTGAAACAAAAACTAAATTAAGAAAAAGTGAGTTTGATTTCAAAGAGCTTACGAAAATGTAGTCTTCGTGTTCCAAAGAAAATGAATCTTTAATTGCAAAATTAAAAGCAATGGAAGAGAAGTTATACAAATTGGGTCAAACTGAGCAAACCATTCATCTAAACAAACCCAAAGAGAGTAGAGAGGGTTGGGGAATTGGTTTTGAGAATCCTCACTACCTTAAAAAGGGTATATCTGAAGTGCCAGCACTTTATGATCTTACATTTTTGAAACTAGCTCGAAGAATCCCTGAGCTTGAAGTTTTCTGGACTGGACTATCTAAAGAGGATGAAGCCAAGGAAACAGAAAAACGAAAGAACTTATCTAAAGTTCATCTTCCATTTCGTTATGCGAAGTTGAATAATAGTTATGATGATGATCCAAAATATCAAAAGAAATCTCTTTCAAATGACTTCTTTCAGAGTTATTCTGTAAAAGAAATGGAGGCGAAGCCTATTAAAGGTAAAATTTACGTCCCTCCTGAACTTGAGACATCTTTAACAGATGAAAGATTTTTGATTGATATTGAACAAAAAGTTTTTTCAACTGTGCTTAAGAGTTCTGTTCTTTCTAAATCATCAAAGGCTTCAAAATCTGATGACATGTTTGGTTCAACTGATGACGGGTATGATTTTCTAAACTCTGACGGTGGTTTGGATGATTGTTTTGATCAATTTGACTTTACTGCGAAACTTCCTAACCATTCATCTTTTGTCGTGAAATCATTGGGAAAAACCAGTATGTTTGTAAAAAGTGCAAAATCAACAAAAGTTGATGAAACAGTTTCTGTGAAAACTAAGAATGCGAAAGGTAAGAATAAATCTCATCATTCACAGAAACCGATCACTACTGGAAAGCCAAAGAAGAAGCATTTGTTTGAAACTCACAATTCTAACTCAATAGTTTCAACTGTTTCAGATCCGAGCAAGAAAAGGCTAGGAGTTAAATCTGAATGGAAACCAAAACAGGAGATTAATGAGACTGCTAAATCTTTTTTGAATGTTGCTTGTATAAAACCAAAACTTTTCGATTCTCGCAAGAAATATTCCGTACAACAATTATTCCAGTTATCTCAATCTACTAGAAAATTTTCAAATTATGGTAGATATGATCATGCTTCTCGTAAAGATCCTGATGTTTGGTTTGGCACATATCATGTTCCCTCTTATCATACTAATTCTTCATTAGATTCTCAAAAGCAAAGAGGACCCAAATTTCAATCGGTGCCAAAATCGCTTACTAACACAGTTGGATCCAAATGGAAATGGATACCAAAGAAAAAGGATGATTCTGTGTTGCAGGTACCTACTGTCAAGAGGGAGTAGGAGAAAGAATATCGACTTCTGATTATGTACAGATTAGAACTCGTTCTTCAATGTCAACAATGGTTCTTGAGTAAATCATCTCTAGACCCGGACATCAATGTCAAATAGGCTTTTGAACACATCAGTTCAAAACCCGTACTTCAGTGATCAAAAGACTTTACTCCTGTGCTGATAAGAGATTGTACTCCAATACTCGAATGAGGAAATCAACCTTCAAGGGGGAGTACATATTTGTCTGAAATTTCAATGCATATCTTTTTAACTGACATGTTTTTGGATGCATAATTTCAGGGGGAGTAAATAAAATGGATATGACTTCTGATTATTTCTGATCAGAACTCGTACTTTAAATTGTTTTACTGCTTTTTGTCATTTTAATTTAAGTGAATAAATTTGCTTTGACTATGACATAAGACTTTTGCAGTTTTTGAGAGATGCTTACAAGATCATATATTTATGACTTTAAGCTTAACTTCATGAGATGTAAGATTGCACTCAAAAGGTATATTCCTTATCTTCATCACATATATGGTTGAAAGGAGGACAACTTTCAATCATAGAAACCATTGTTCTTAAAAGTTCAAACCACTTCCCGAATCTTAAACCGATTTCATGAATTGGAAGTGTGACTTTAAATGTTTTCAAGATCAACATTGTGCTTTAACTGAAATAGTTAAACCATATTGAGCAGCATATGCATCATAGGAAAACATGATTTCATTGTGCTAGGAATTAACACAACTTCTATGGAATCACCTTAACCAGTGATTTCTACCCAAGAAGTTAATCCATAGTGATTGAGTGTGAGAAGTCGAAAAGAAATGAGTGTGGAATGTGTGATGAGTCATACAGAAAAAGATAGTTTGGTTAGAGAAAGCTAAATGTTTAAAAGAAAGAGGGTGTGAGAACAGAGTTAAAAGAATATCACAACTCTGCACCAACTTTTTCTGAGTTGGGCAACCACATTTCTAGTGTTTCACAATTCTTTGGTGATCATTATTGAAACAAGCAACTAGCCCATGCCAATTCTTGATTAACCCCACCAACTACTCATTTTCTTCTTAACAAGAAAGTGTTTCACATTTTCAAAGGGGAAGCAACACATTTGCTATCTGATTTTCATTTGGAAAATCTGGATATTGAAAAGAAGGAAGTCTGCCCCACCTTCGCACTTCACTCATGCACATTGAGTCTGTGTTTAACTTACTGTTGTCTCAGTGGTTTATACAATTTTTAGCCAATAAGCAATCATCCGTGCTTAATTCTTTCTATCACAAGCACGAACACACAAGGAATTTGTTTCTTTGTCATAACGTTTATAGAAATTGCCTTTGTGGTGTTTCGATGATTGAATGGAAGCCCTGGGGGAGTGAACATTAAAAAGCTCATTTCCATTGTGTATTCGTTACACACAGTGACTTAGTGTTACTGACAGACATTTTTAACCGATTCATTTGTTGATACAGGTGTTAGACGACTAATTTGTCTGGATTTGCAAAGATCTAGATGACTAGCTTATGAATTGACGAATCAGAGGCTACGAAAGATAGAAATTTCTTGACATAAAGTTTTGATGATCTTCTTACTCTTTTCATCAAAAAGGGGGAGAAGGGCCGAACCAAGAAATATGGAACGACACAAGATTAGAGCAAGTATTCTGAAGACATGCTGAATTGCAAGAAATTTTCTTTGAAGATACTTTGCTACAGCAATCTGAGCTACAACTAGAGATAATTTCTTCCCAACATCTTAAAGAGATTTTATCTACATCAAAAGGGGAAGATTATTACATTTTGAAGACTAAAGAAGGAGATTGCATCTTCTGAGCTGAAAAAAAGAAGATTGAATTGCACAGATCTATTGGATAAATCTTTTTAAGTAATGATCTTGATCCAAAGGGGGAGATTGTTAGAGCACAGTCTCATTGGATTCAAGATCATCCAATCTGAAGATCGCAATCTGAAGCTAATGCAGAAAAGTCGACTCTTAAATATAAGTCTGATGTCGTTTGTAATAAATGTCAAAGTTGTTTATTGTATTTTATGTTTAGTCTAAATATCTTTTAAATAGATATTTAGATATTTGTTAGATATTATTTTAAGTTTAATATTGTTTATCTTGTAAGTGGGCTTGCAAGTTGTAAGGTTAGGGTGTTTGAGAAGCTAAGTGAGATAGAATCAGATCACACACAACACACACACACACGGTGTAAATCAGAGAGAAAAACGTTGAGAGCTTCAAAGTGTCAAACACCAAACCTTGTAATCGTTGAATATTAATCAAATAGGTTGGTAATCTTGTTATTGTTATTGTCGATAAGAACTTGATCATAATATTGTGGACCGACAGTAAGCAAGAAGATCTTCTCCCTAGTAACTACCTTAGGCTTTTCAACCCTTGGCACTACTTCTGGATCCATATATAAAACAATCTCTTTCCCCTTTGTTTCTCCATGATCAGATCTCACAACCAACTGCTTTTGACTTTCTCCATGTCCTGTATCAGATCCACCAACATTTTCAGCATTCAGATCAGCTCTCTGTTTCTTATTCATCTCCCCCTCATGGTCATGATCTGAATCATGATCATGCCTTTTTCTAGAAACTGAGGCTTGGGTTTTGCAAGATGTCTGAACAACTTTTGAGAGATCTACAAAGGCTTCTTGCATATCCTGAATAGATTTCAGAACATCTGCTTTAAATGAATTGAACTATGAGGCTCTAACCACACCTGTTGGGATTTGGGGTACAGATGGTGGTGGTGTTGGTTGATGTTTTGATATGAGTAAGGTGAATAGATCAGAATCAGTTTGGTTGTCTGGGGCTTGTGAGAGTAGTTTGGAAAAAAGTAAAAATTTAAGCTCATCAACCGACATATCAACCGGTTGAGTAACTGGTGGAGGTGGGGTTGGTTGAGTTGGTTCATCAATAACTGGACCCTTCCCTTTCATCAGCCTTTTCACTCCATTTATCTCCTCCAACATATGTTCCTTCAAACCAGTTTCAACAGCCTTTAAGGCACCGTTGAGGAATTTCTTTGACACGAAGTCTGGAAAATTAACACCGGAGACACTTAGTCTTTCCGTTGTCACAACATTTGACGAGGCAACTGTGTGACCTATAAAAGATGGCAAGTTGGTAGCAATGACAGGACTTCCATCCGGTCCTCGTAGTCCAGATTGTGGATAAACTCTGTATGTTCCGAACGGGTCACTAAGACTTCCGATATTAGCAGTAGTAAATAGTGTCCTAGAAATAAAAATAGGAATGTCAAAGGGAACTAGACTCGATTGTGCAGGCAAAGAAGTTGAGAACTGGGGCTGATGTTCTCTATTTTCAATATCTAAACTCTCTGAGTGAGAGCTAGATAGCAGTTATGCTACATCCCCGTGTATATCTGAGACTATCAATTGTTGTGAGGTGACAGAATGGCTGGCTTGGGTGTGCAAATGCATAAGTGAGCTACTTATGTCTGTTTCAATACTTGCACGCAACACATGCGGCGAAGTAGTAGATGTGGCTGCCCTTCTAGATCGGTAGGTTGGGTTGCACACACGCTCACCATATTCATTTTCTTCCCTTGCACTCAACCTCACATTATCAGCATTTTCAACTATGTCTCCCTCATTTCTACTTATCTCACCAACCACTTCATTGATTGTGGCTTCAACATCTATTTCCATGGCATCATCATTTAGAAATGCAAAATCATGACCCAGGTCATCATTGTTGTTGTCATCTATAAGCTCTTCATCTCTTTCCTCATCTGTATCAGCAGTAGCAGATGGTATACTTTCATGATCTGTACTTTCCGCACAATCCTACTATGTTTCAGAGTTCTAACCTTCCTCGGCGTTCTCTTCCTGACGGCTCAATTGAGGTATGATAGCCACTTCAGGTTGAGATATGGAACCCACATGATGTGTGGCAATAGCGTGGGGTCCCACAACCTCGGGTTTAGAAGACTGACCCACGCCTGTTCCCCTCTCAAAGTTTTCTCTCAGCTCTCCCCGTTCAATTACCACCCTGGTACATTGAACCCTCACAAACTCCGCTCTCCTAGGGTTTGAGCCTGGGGTAAGGGCAATCGGTTCTGGTCGTCCTAGAGACTCTCTATATTCTATTACACTCTCTGAGTTCGGATCGACGTAAACAAGTAATGCTTCTGGTACTGGCATAGAATAATTGAAAGTCTTCTTCTGTTTCTGCAAGTACCTCATCACATATTCTGGTCCAACTTCATGGTTATTTCTCTTGGGAATATCCTGGTTTGATCTTATCATGCTCCGGATTATCAACTGAAGAAATCTCTGAAGAGGTACAAATATTGCCTTCTTTGTTGTCCTCTTAGCCATAACTCTTTCATATAGTTCTGTCCAGAAGATAATAGAGTAATCCACGTGCAGATCATACACAATGGCATGAAAGATCTTCAACATGTGCATGCTGGTGTTGTCTATGCCGATATGTTTAACAGTGAAGCACCGGTTGACAATTGAGAACATGGCATACCAAAATGGTGGCAAATTGTTCTACTTGAACTAGCTGATCTTTGTAAGCTCACCAACATATCCCAAGGCTCGGATGCCTTCAAACACTTCAGAATCAGTGGGAAACACATCAAAGTTGTTTCTTCCTTCTCTGGAGTTGGCTTCAGGAAGATCTAGAATCAATCTCAGCCTTTGAAAATTCAGAATGGAAGTGAAATGATCAATCTGAATCTGAAAGTATCTCTGGTTGTTTCTGTTCTCAAATGAAATGGACCTCCATGCTTGTTTTTTTTAAGTATATAATAATCATAAACGACAAATGCAACAAATAAACTCACACATACTCCTCACCTTTGGCGAGGTTTGAACCCTTGACCTCCTAGGAAGACAAAGGTTCCAATACCGCTAGGCCATTGCAGATAGATGAGTGGTACTGTAGCAGTTGCAGTCAAAGCATAGTATAGAGGATGGCCTCTGAAGATGTCAAGTACCAAAGGATCAATGTTGAGATGATCGAAGTCAACATGATGATTGTTTGGGTACAGTAGTATGTAGTCATTCAGATGAATGAGTGTCAGGTCAAGATTTTCACCAACTTGTGATTGATAATTTGATCGGGATGAGGGCATCGGTGCATCTCTTGAGATTTGGGGATCATGCTCATCCATCTGGACATTATGATCGACAGAATTGTCACTGGCCATGATAACACCTAAAAAATTGAAAAATATTGGACAGATGTCCAAATTGTCAGTGAAATCCAAAAATTGATTTTTCAGAAAATTTTTGAAAATTTTCCTAAGTCCAAAAGTCACAGACTAGAGGACTAGGAAACTTGTCGCAAAGTATTGAAATATAGTACTTGTCGCAAAATCAATGATGATGACCACTTGTCGCAGATCAAATGTACGACAAGAAGACTTAGAAAAAATTTTGGGCATTTTCAAAGAATTCGCAGAAACTCATAAATCATGGACTTGTCGTGAACTATATTTTTCAATCCCAAGAACTCTCAAGATTCTTATGAAGAACTCGCAAAGTTCTTAACTTGAAATATTTTTGAATTTCAAAAATTCAAACACTGTAATCACTTATTTATCCATTAACTTTCGTCAAAACATGTTTGATTAAGCATTTTAATGATGAATTGGAACTTTAATTTTGTTAAGATTCACTGTTATATAGATTAAAGTCCAAAAATAGTATGTGATAAGTCGAACAATCCAATATCCAAAAATTCAAATCCAATGTCAAGGAGTTCGATTTCAGGTACAAATCCAGTATCAAAGTAATCGATTCATGAAATCCATTAATATTATCAAGTTTATTTTAAGGATTGTCCAATAAACTTCAGTCCAAAATCCATAAACATGATTCAGGGTCGAAGGGTTTTATGAATAAGATGAACAGTCATAGATTAAAACCCTAAATCGATGAACTTTACCTTGTAATCAACAAAGAAGCAACAACAAAACAATATACAACAATCAAAGATACAAATATCAACATGAAAAACCTACTCTGAATCAAGAATTAAGTCTGAAAATCGAAGAAATTAAGAACTCGTGAACTTGAGCTTTGAGGGAATTATCTAAGTGTGAGACTGTGCAAACAAGGGTTTTAAAAACAAGTGGGATACTGAGATAAGAAACTCATACATATACTCATAATAGGGCATGACACGTGGAACGAGTGGATTGGACCTCCCACTTGTCACAAACCGAATGAAAAAGGGACTTGTCGCAAAGATTAACAAGTCGTGTGTAAACTTGTCGCAAGGCACAATTTGCGAGAAGTGTGCCTATGGAAAGAAGTTGCAAGTTACCTCATACAAGTTCTAGGTTGTCGCAAGTCGAAGGATACGAGTTCTTCACTTGTCGCAAGCTTTGGTTTGCGTCAAGTAACTTTGTCGCAGACCATTGTTTGCGTCAAGTTTAGAAGTCGTACATTGTGGTTTGCGTCAAGTAGATTGTCCTAGGCTATTGCTTGCGTCAAGTCCACTTGTTGCAGAACACTGTTTGCAATAACTAGACTTAGAAATTTTTTTGGCAACTTTCCAAAAATAGAAACTTTGAAACTTTGACTTTCCAAAAATAGCAACTTTGCACATTTTCTCTTTAAAACTCAAAAATATCATCTCTCACTTGAATTTTTTTTCAGGTTTTCAAAAACTTTGAATACACACACACACTTACACACTTACAGACTTTTATCTGTTTCTCCCCTTTGAAGTGTGCACAGATATTTACTCCCCCTGGATTTGTGCATTCAGCTCATCATACTGAAGTATGCGTCCTGATCTGTTTTAATCAGAAGTCAATGTCTAATTTCTTAAAAATTCAGAATCTCATGAAATTGTCTGTCCTGCAAAACAAATTATAACCTTGGTCCTCTGAACATGAGTCCACTTTGATTATATGTATCAGACTTAGAAAATATTAATCATGAACCAAAAACACTTACACATTCAAAACTCAAGAACACACACCCCCTTCAAAACAAGATAGGACACTATTGTCATGCGTTTAGATTTAGCATTCCAAGTTTCTGACTAAGAAATTAAATCTCTTTTCATCAAGAGGTTTTGTAAACAAGTCAGCAACCATAAAATCAGTAGAAACAAAATGCATTTCAATAGTACCTTTTTCTACGTGATCTTTGATAAAATGATACTTGATATCAATATGTTTTGTTTTCGAATGTTGCACCGGATTTTCCGTAATTGCTATTGCACTTTTAGAATCGCAGTAGATGGGAACTTTGTTCAAAGTATATTCATAGTCTTTGAGCTGCGTCTTCATCCCTAATACTTGCGAACAACAGCTGGAAGCCGCGACATATTTTGCTTCAGCCGTAGATGTTGAAACACAATTTTGTTTCTTCGAAGACTAACTGACTAACTTGTCTCTCAAAAACTGACAGGATCCTGACGTGCTTTTTCTATCAAGTTTGTTACCGGCATGGTCTGCGTCTGTGTAGGCTGTTAGTTCAAAACTAGAATCTTTCGGATACCAAAGGCCCAAATTTGGTGTGCCTTTAAGGTACCATAAGATTCTTTTAACCGCAACAAAATGGTATTTTTTTGGGTTAGCTTAATATCGAGCGTAAAAACATGTAGCAAACATTATATCTGGTCTACTCGATGTCAAATATAGAAGAGATCCTATCATGCTTCTGTATATCTTTTGGTCTACTGATTTTCCGGAGATATCAGCATCCAACAGACTTCCAGATTGCATGGGAGTCTTCATGGGAGTTGAATCAGTCAAATTAAATTTCTTAAGCACATCTTTTATATACTTTGACTGGTTAATAAAAATCCCTTCCGGAGTTTGTTTTACTTGTAATCCCAAGAAAAAGTTCAACTATCTCATCATTGACATCTGAAACCTACTCTTCATGTTGTCTTGAAACTCATCACAAAGTTTAGGATTCGTAGAGCCAAAAATAATGTCGTTTACATAAATTTGCACTAAAATCAAATCCTCACCTTTTTTCTTCAAGAACAAAGTTGTATCGATTATACCTTTGCGGAATCCAGATTCGGAAAGATAAACCGTCAAGGTCTCATACCACGCACGTGGTGCCTGATTCAGTCCGTAAAGAGATTTATCAAGCACGTACACGTGATCTGGATATTTTGGATGGTGAATCCCTCTGCTGACTTACATACACCTCTTCATGTAGGATACCGTTTAGATACGTTGATTTAACGTCTATCTGGTACACTTTGATGTTCTTATGAGTGGGATATGCAAGAAAAATCCCGATGGCCTCAATCCTAGCAACTGGTGCATAAGTCTCATCGTAGTCTATACCCTCTTGTTGGTTATAGCCTTTGGCAACCAATCTTGCCTTGTTTCTGACAATTATACCAGTCTCATCCTTCTTATTCCGGAAGACCCATTTAGTTTCAACGATTGTTTTATCCTTGGGTCTTGGTACCAATCTCCACACTTGGTTCCGTTTGAATTCATTTAGCTCATCCTACATGGCATTAATCCAATCTGGATCTTTTAGTGCTTCAGACGGCTTTTTAGGTTCCCTGCTGCTTAGAAAATTCACGAACATGCAGTAATTAGCAGATGCAGATACAGATCTGGTTGTACTTGTACCTTTAGCATTCAGATCACCAATGACATTTGCTGGAGGATGTGCCTTGGTCCACCTATGTGTGCTCGGTAGATGTGCAATGTCGGTCTGATTGTTTGTTTCATCAAACTCATCTTGAATGGCAGGTAATTCAGAATCATGTATCTCTAGACTTTTAAGACTTAGTGATGGAACTGTTTCTTGAGGTTGTATTTCTGGTGGTAATTATCCAGACACAACTGATGTTGATGTTGATTCAACTGATGGTTCAACCGGCTCAAACGAACTGTCTGTGTAGCACTTCCAGAAATAACTTGTTCTTAACTAATACAAGCATCACCAACTCTTTCAGATGGGCCTGATAAGTCTGCACTTGTAGTAAGTGTGGTAGTATTCTTGAAGTTGTCTTGATTATCATCATCTGCAGTTAAGTCATTAAAAGCATCAATGAATAACAAGTCAAGAGCTGATTCAGTTAAGGTTTTAGATTTAGAAATATTAGTCTGTGTTATTTCAGGTTCTACTCCCTTTGATATAGAAGCTTTGTCTTTAGGTGCGAGTCCTGAACTGAATTGTTCAAAAGTCTTTGTTGAGGATTCATCAAATGATACGTTTGTGCTTTCAATCACAGTCTTTGTCCATGTATTGTAGACTCTATACGCTATGGATTGTAAAGAATATCATATGAACACTCTTTCATCAACCTTCTTTTGAAATTTTTATAGATGCTCTCTATCATTCAGCACGTAGCACATGCATCCAAACACACGAAAAATTTTAACCGTAGGTTTTCGACCATTAATAATCTCATATGAAATTTTATTAAAATGCTTTTGATTATGGTCATGTTTTGTGTGAAGCATGTTGTGGCTATTGCTTCAGCCCATAGAAACGGAGGTAGATTTGAGTAAGCTAGCATTGTACGCGCTGCTTCCACCAACGTTATGTTCTTTCTTTCAACGACCCCATTCTGTTGAGGTGTCATGGTTGTCGAGAAGTTGTGTGATATGCCAACGGACTCTAGCTAACTCTTAAGAGTTTCATTTCTGAATTCCGTTCCGTTGTCACTTCTGAGTTGTTGCACTTGGCATTGAAGAAGAACTTGTATCTTTTTAATGAATTTGATGATTAGATTTGGAGCTTCAGACTTAAGCTACAAGAATTCAAGCCACGTGTACTGGGAAAATTCATCAATCATTACCAGTATGTACTTCTTGCCATTTATGGATTGAATCCGCATTGGTCCACATAAATCTATGTGAATGAGCTGAAGCGGTGCTATGCAGCTTGAAAGCAATTTTTATTTATGAGAACTTCTTTTCATCTTGCCTATTTCACAAGCTGAACAAAGAGGCTCTTTTTATAGTTTCAGCTCTGGCAATCCAATGACTAATTCTTGGCTTCTGAGCTTGTTGATATCTTTGAAGTTTTGATGAGAAAACCTTCAGTACCACAACCAACTGTCTTCTGATGTAGCCTTAGAAATAAGACAAACAGATTTTGACGGAGTCAGTGTAGGAAAATGAACACCATACAGTTGACCCATTCTTCCCGCTTTTATCAACTCAGCTCCGCTCTTATCTTGAATATAACAGTAGTCTTCATCAAATACCACCTTGCACTTTTTCTCAGCAAACTGATTGATGGAGATTAAGTTGTGTGCCAATCCTTCAACATATAGAACCTTTGAAATTGTTATCATACTATTCTTGATGACACCGTATCCTCTGACGTATCCTTTCATGTTGTTACCGAAGCTGACTGAACCTGCATAATGTTCTACATAATCGAACAGTAGGTGCTTATGTGTTGTCATGTGTCTTGATGCACCTGAATCTATGATTCACACATGACTAGCCTGCAAGAAACAGTCACTTCAACTTAGATACCCATATGAATATGGGTCATTTCTTGTTAGTATCCTTAAGCTTTTTCAAATCAGTTGACAACCCTTTAATTTGCCATTCAAATTTTGGTTCTTTAGATGAAACTTGTGCTTTAAGTTCAGACTTTGAAATCCACTTCCACACAAATTTCACGTCAGCTAATTTGTCCATTTTTAAAACACTATTTTTCTTCTTGAAAGAATAAACTTCAGCTTTTTGATTAACAGTGGACCGAGTAGAAGTTTTCTTTTGGACAAACTGGGCAGGTTTTCTTTTCTTAGAAAACTTAGGATTCAAAGAAAATGAACTATCATAACAATAAAAGCATTGTAACTTAGTAGTAGCTTGTGTCAACAATTCAGTGCCAGAAAGATTTTTTGTTTTATTGAAACATTGTTGAAAAGTTTGAGTACAAACTTTTGCTACTCTATTACAATCTTTACTGCCAAACACATTCTTCTTCTCTTCCACCTTTGCCTTCATTTTCTTCTTCTTACTTCCTTTCTTCACTTTATTATCTGGAGAACAAACAGTGTTAGATTCATTGAAAGTGAATTTTTCAAAGAAAGGTTTAACACAAAATTTAGAATCAGAAGATGTTTTGGAAACAAAATTAACTTTAGTTCCCGAACATTCTCCTCTTTCAGAAATGCTTGACTCCTTTTCTAAAGATGTTAAAATCTTCAAAGATGTTTTCATTTGAGGAGTTTTAATATCCACTATTGAAGTGTCAGACTGTACATCAACATTGACTGGAATGGAAGATTTAGAATTCTGATCAGAACAAACTGCTTTTTCTTTTGAAAATTTAAAAATTTGGGATTCTAAATTTCTGATTTCTTTTTGTAAAGTTTCATTTTGAATCGGACTTGAATCTAATTCCATCCCAATGTTTTCATTTGCATTTTACAACTCATCAACATGATTGTTGAGAACTGAAATCTGCTTTTCTAAATCGGAAATAGTTTTCAAAGCAGTCTGATAATCAGATTCAATAAAAATTGAAGTTTTATCAGAAACATACTCACTTTTAGAATGAGAGTTTTCTTCCCTCTCTCCTTTGATAAAGCAAGAAATCATAGATTCAGTTTCATCAGATTTAGAACTGGATTCGGTTGTCTCATTTGTGGAAATAGATGTTCAAATTCGACGAAACTTTTCTTTTTATTTTTATAAGATGAATTTAAGTCGTCGTATTTGAAACCAACATTTTTGAAATCATGAGAACTTGAATCAGTTTTTATCTCTGATTTAATTGTCACTGGTTCTTCTCTTTTTACCTTTGTAGTCTCAGGTGTGGAACTCTCAGACTTAACAAAACTTTCACGGATGTGAGGTATTAAAACAATTGGAGCATCACCCGATGTTTTAAAATTGTAAAGGTTTTCAGGTGCTTTCTTTAAGATGTCAGCATCCGGAAGTCCCAGACCCATTTTTGGATTATAAAAACGAGTATCTTTTGGGTTACTGGTCAAAAGCTTCAAAGTCCGCTCTGTTTGACCTCTTTTAAAATTGAGATCTTCCAATTCTTTAATCTTTGCGTATGCTTCAGTTCTGTCCTTCAAAACAATGTCATACTTCAAAGTTAGATCTAAATTTTTATCCTTCAATGAACTTAACTCTTTTTGTAAATCAGATATTTTACCTTGAAGAGTTACTTTATCCAGTTTGAGAATATTCTTTTCTTCTTCTTTTTCCGCTGCTAATGTCTTGAAAATTAAAGCTTGATCTTGATGTCCTTGAATAGTACTCTTTTGTTTTAAAAAATTATCTTTCAATTTTTGAAATTCAGAGTTCATCAAGTCTAATTGAGACATCAGGTTCATAACTTCTTCATTTTCAGAAAAACTGTCAGATTTATTAGAAATGGAATTTACCTCAGAGTCAGAGTCATCTTCATCTAATGTTGCCATGAGATTGTAATGGACTTGAGTAAAATTGGCTTTCTCTTCTTCATCATCAAAAGAAAATTCCAACCAAATCTCCTCCTCATCTTTCAATGCTTTTCCCTTCTCCATGGCCTTAACCAACTGAGCTTTCTTAGAATAATACTCATAATTCTTGACTATTTTCTATTTACAGTCTCTGACAAAATGACCTATTTTTCCACAATTGAAGCATTTGTCATTCTTATCTTTTTCTTTTTCTTTCTCCTTCTCATCTCTGTTTGGTTCTTTTCTTTCATCTCTCTTTCCATCTTTTTTTTCATCTCTCTTCTCAAACTTTCCTTTGTATCTGTCAGCCCGGTAATGATCAGGTTTTGATTTGTGATAGAACTTCTTTCTTCCAAACTTCTTTTGAAATCTTGCAGTCAATAGGGCTAACTTCTCAGCAAAATCAGTGAGCTCATTATCAGAATCCTCATTTTCCTTCTCAGAACTGTCCGATGAATCTACTATAACATAAACAAAAGCCTTCTACTTCCCAGAATTGACTGAAACGAAAGTTCCTTTCACCAACTTTCATTTGCTAATAATGCCAAAGAGTCTTCAACCTTCTTCTGTTTCTCATTGATCTCAAACAACTATTTGTTGAGAACAACTTATTCTTTCACCTTATCCTCATTAAGCTTTTCTTCATCCACATCCTTGTTCATCTGGAGCTGAATAGAATAAGTATCCCATTCTGGCTAAAGGTTCTTAATGAACTTGAAGTTGATTTCTGACTTAGATTTCTTGACACCATTCCTCCACAGATCATTCAGAATAATGTTGTAGCGGTTGTATGCATCCTTCAATGACTCTCCTTCTTTGGCTTTGAAACCTTTGTATGCATTTATACTTTGGTTTCTTTTAGTCTTCATGGAATTTTCAGATCCCTGAAACTGTCTTTCTAGTTCATCCCAAATCTCCTTTGTAGAGTCCCGACTGTCAACTATGTTGAAGATGTCATTAGGAATTGCCATGATCAGAAAAGTAAGAGCCTGTGCCTCCAACTCCACTAACTCTTTGTCTCTTTCACTGTATTGAATAGGATCTCGGGCTACAATCCTTTCAGGTATCTCTGGATTGGTTTCAGTAGCTGGAATTCTGTCAACTATCACATGTGGAAAGTGTGGTCCGTTCATAATAGAGTTCATCAGTCTCTTATATTGGTTGTTCAGAAAATTGATCATCCATTTCTTCCATTGTGGATATTCATCAACTTGCAGAACTGAAGGTTTGGATTTGGA
The DNA here is from genome assembly GCA_954870635.1 of Arctium minus. Taxonomy (NCBI): domain Eukaryota; kingdom Viridiplantae; phylum Streptophyta; class Magnoliopsida; order Asterales; family Asteraceae; genus Arctium; species Arctium minus. Next base: position 89,229,635 of record OX941088.1, on the reverse strand, counting down.
ACCCATGTTGAGTAGATCTCGAGACATTCTGATATTTGAGAAGAAAATACTGAGAGAATGCTTGAATGTGATCGTCCAAAGAATTCAGATAAAACTTGACTCAGAAAGTCAACACTTGATCAACCTTGAAAAACTTAAAAAAATGCTAAGTATGGAAGTCACAGAATACAGAATCAAACTTGTTGCAGAACTAAGAAGTCGCAAATAGTTGTCTGCGAGTTGCTACTTGTCGCAGATCAAAACTTGCGAGTTCTGAGAAGTCGCAAGTAGCAGTATGCGAGTTCTGTACTTGAAATCTGAGAATCACTTGTCGCAAAGGCTTACGAGTTCTACACTTAGAATATTTTCACCAAGATCACACAAAAATCACTTTGCGAGTTCTGTACTTAGCCAAAATTATCCAAGATAACTTGTCACAGATACTACTTGTCGCAGAAGAGGTTGTCGCAGATAAAGGCTTACGAATTCCAAGAAGTCGCAGATAACAGTATGCGAGTTCTGACTTGTACCAAGAAGCCCTTTGCGATTTCTATACTTAGAATTTTTTTCCAAAAATAGAAAATCGATCAAAAAGGAGTTCCTTGTGAGTTCTATACTTAGTCAGAATCAGAGAACACATAATACAAAAAGCACTTTGGCTTGTGAGTTCTTCACCCCTGTGAGTTCTTCAATCCTGTGAGTGCTTCATGATGCTTGCGAAAAATATGGATCTTGCGAGTTCTTCAACTGAACAAGCAAATTTGACCATTTTGATTTCAAATCCTGCAATTACAATCTGAAAATTGACAATGATGTTCGAAAATTACACATGAACAATCTTTCTTACAAGAATTACATAATCAAACAACAAAAAATGCAAATTTGATCAAGAACAGTGTTCGAACAGAGAGTTTTCAAGAAACAACAAAAATTCAAAATTCACAATGATTTATTGTGAATTTGAATATGCAAATCAAATGAAATATGTTCCAAATGATCCAGCGAACACTATAGTCACAATTTTGCACTCCAATTTCGATCAAATGAACACTTTTGATTCCAACCACAACTTTCCAATACGTTTCTGCGAGTTCTTCCAATTTTGGAAAGTTTTTTAACAAATCTTGACCAAAAACACAATTAATCCATAATCTGAATTCAGTGGTTTGCTCTGATACCAAATGTTAGTCTAAGAATTCAAGCAAAAACACAATTAAGCTCAAACAAAAAGATCAAGTAGAAAGAATTTTAGAGAGATAATTTTGCTTTTGTCATATATCTCACAATAGTCATAAGTCTCACAAAATCTTCTCAAAAGCTTACAAGAACAAAAGGCTTATATATGGGTCAAACAAGCCTTCACCTCATATAAAGCAAAGCTAGAACTAAAGTCAACAGTTAATACAAATTGAGTCAAACAATAATGTCTTAACATCTTCCTTCACCCTCACTCGGTGATATCCCGAGCATAAGTCGATCTTTGAAAAACAATCCAATCCTTAAAGTTGATCGAACAAGTCATCGATCCTCAGAAGCGGATATTTGTTCTTCACCATCGCCTTGTTCAACCCCCTATAGTCGATGCACATCCGCATCGTAACGTCCTTCTTCTTAAAAAACAAGACCGGAGCTCCCCAAGGTGACAAGCTCGGTCTCACAAAACCCTTCTCTAGGAGGTCTTGGAGTTGAGCCATCATTTCTTGCATCTTAGATGGGGCTAACCAGTAAGGGGCTCGAGTAATTGGAGTCGCCCCCGAAACAAGGTCAATCCGGAACTCTACTTGACGATCGGGTGGCAAACCAGGAAAGTCATCCGAGAAAACATCTGGAAACTCACGCATCACCTTCACGTCTTCGAGTTTCTTTTTCTCAAGTTTGGAATCTATCATGTACTCCTGAAAGGAAGAACATCCCTTCACTAAGCATTTATGTGGCTTAGCCATGGTGATAATCGCTACATCACCATTCCTTCTCTCACCATACAGCACCACCATCTCATTATCCGAAATGGGTAGTCGGATCAGCTTCTTGGAGAACACGATCTCGGCTTGATTTTTCGCTAGCCAGTCCATTTAGACCACTACGTCGAACCTGCCGATCAACATAGGCATCAAATTGATTGAAAACTTCTTCCTTTCAATATGGAGAGTGCAACCTTTCAAGACATCACGAATCACCACTTGACCACCGTTCGCTATTTCTACACTAAAGCATCTTCTAAACTACTAGTGGGCATGGAAAGATTTTGACAAAACGCATCGGATATGAAAGAGAAACTGGCACCCGAGTCAAATAACACACGTGCAGGTACAAAGTTTAGGAGAAACGTACCCGATACCACGTCGGCGGATGCCTTGGACTTCTCGGTTGTCATTTGGAAGACTTGGCCCGGAACCCTCGGAGGGTTCTCCTTCTTCTCTGGGGCACTCCCCGTCTTCCACTTTGGGAAATCTTTCTTAAAATGTCCCGACATCTTGAATTCAAAACAGACGAGTCCCTTCACCAGGCAATCTCTTGTAGCATGGTCGTTCTTCCCACATTTGGCACAAGAGGTGGGGTTGGAGTTACAACTGCCATAGTGCTTGCTTCGGCATCTTGGGCCACACCTCGCCTCCTGGCGATTGTTAAAACTCCTTCCCCCATCGAACGATCTCGGCCTCTTGAGAGGCCCCAGGTTGCTTTCCCATCTTCTCTTTTCTCCCACAACCATTCTCTCCTCTTTTCCGTGAGTGTATACATCCTCCATAATCTAAGCCTCCTCAACAGTCTCATGGGGGGTTGAGGCTCTAGAGTTGCGGACCATAGACATCATGTCCGCTAATAGACCCTTGAGGTAGGCCTTAATCTTTTCCTTCTCGGTTAGAGCCACATCCCCACTAAACCCAGCTTCTCCATGAACTGTCGGGTATAATCCCTCACCTACAAACTTCTCTTCTTAAGACCTCGGAACTCCTCTTCGATTGGATCCATAGCCCTCTCGTTACAATATTCTTCCATAATCTTCTTCTTGAATTTGGTCCAAGATAACCGAGTCAAGACAGTAGCGGAAAGGATGTACTTAGTGACGTTCCACCATATGAGAGTCGGTCCCCTAAGCAACTGGGAGCCAAATATCACCTTTTGTCTCTCTTCGCACTCACAAGCATCGAAGGCTTATTCGATCTCTCGAATCCATGACAACCTATTAATTTAAGTTATGCTAAGCCTAGATTACGGATGGATGTTACTATCAACTTTCAAAAGAATCTCCCAAAAATATAATGTACGCCAAGTAATCCAAGTCATCTAACACAAAAGAACCGCTAGCGGCATTCAAATATCCACTCAAGACCTTGGAGCCCCACCTCTAAAAGAAATTGTTATACATGTCATTTAAGAAAACAAGTGTTAGGCTTTATGCCTAGTGAGAACGAACAATTTAAGTAATTCAGAAAAACATGCATTTGATAGTAAGAGACTTTTAAACACAATTATATAGTTTTACTTCCCAAATTATCGCATACAGACCAAGTGGTCAAAGACATATTGCCTCTTGCGATGACGGGGGAGACCCATTTTCCAAGGATTGTAGTTGAACACAAAAGTAGGCTACTTTCCAAGTTAAAAGCTCAATACTAGGATCAAGGCCACGAGCTCATCGACTCGTACTCAGATGTGGGAGAGGGCACCTAATGATCCTAATCATACTCCTTCAGTAGGATTATATTTACGGTCCATAGCTAGTATTTGTTCCCACATAACCGTACCAAGTTGCCTTCCGAGGACCCAATGTCTCAACTACTTACAAACGGGAGATTATCCCAAAATTAAGCTAACTCTATTCCTATGGATCCACTAGTAATAGTCTAAGACTTGCCACAATTATATTTGTGACTAAAATTATAATTACACATATAGTTCATGTAATTATTCCCATAAAAATAGTTTACTTGCTTTCACAAGAAATATGAATAAAGAGATGATTAGAAGTCTAAAAATGTAGTTTTACATGTATAAGGTTTTAAAAGATAAGAATGAACTCACCTTGCTAGGTTTTATAGGAAACACAAACCCTAGATGATGAACACTTGAGTTTCTTGAGACTAGATTCCTTCCCACTTAATGTTTATAACAACCTAGTAAAGACCATAAATGCACATAAGTGGGGTTGCTAAGAGAGTTAATAAAGATAGATGATTGAGGAATGGAGCTTACCAAAAGCTTTTAGAGAAAACGACCTAGAAACTCTTAAAATGATTGTCTAAGAAAACGGGGTTGTCCAATTTATACACCAGATCACTGCTCGCAACCTTGGCTCGGTGATAGTGATAATGTCACTATCGCGAGGCATAATCGCCCTAGTGGTACCGCGAGCTTCCCCCTCGGCGTGAGAGTGACATGGCGACAGTGCCCTTGTCACAATCGCTTGTCACACTTGCCCCACTTGTACCTAAGGGCCTCTCATCACGGAGACAATGCATTCGGCGATAGTGACCCTGGAAAGGTCGTCGGGCACTATCGCCCCGAGCATTCTGGCTTCCAAAATCTTACTTTCCTCGCCCGAAGACCCTCGATTCGATAAGCAACGAGAAATATGGCATTATGAACAAAATTTTGTGTGTTACAAGAATGTTAGTTCGGAGTTCAAGATCGACGATGATCACGTGTTGTGGTTTTGGGATCGTCTTTGTGTTCCAAATAACTCGGAGCTTAAAGATCTAATTCTAACCAAAGCTCATAACTCTACGTTTTCTGTTCACCCGGGCACAACAAAAATGTGTTGCGACTTAAAGACCCATTTCTGGTGGGTTAGAATGAAGCGAGATATCACTGACTTTGTAGCTCGTTGTCTCACTTGTCAACAAGTTAAAAGTGAGCATCAACGTCCGAGTGGTCTTCTCCAATCGTTGAACATTCCAGTATGGAAATGAAGGCATGTAAGTATGGATTTCATAGTCGTAATACCCGGTACGACCTTGAAACACGATGCAATTTGGGTAGTGGTTAACCGACTGAAGAAATCGGCTCATTTTCTTCTTGTCCGACAGACATGGTCGATCGATAAACTAACAGAAGTATTCCAACGTGAGATTGTGCGTCTGCATGGCACTCCTATATCGATTTTCTTCGATCGAGACCCACTCTATACATCTCGATTTTGGGAAGGTTTACATGTAACACCCATTTTTTTTCAAAGTGTTACTTTAACTAAAACAATCCCTCCAAAAATACTCCAAAATTATGGCTAAAAATTAAAACTTTAAACTGTTTACAGCGGAAGTCTTCAAAATAAATAAAGATGTAACTTAAATGCTAACTCATCCCATATCGAGTTGTGTAAAAAAATTATTCGTAATAGATGCCTCAACATAAATACTAAACTTAAATGGACAGGGCAAGTCTCTAAGTGTGCCATTTTTTTTCGTCCAACCTGAAACCTTCAATCCCTAAGATGCATACTATAGTCAGCTTATAAAGCTCAGTGAGTTCATGGTTTGCGTGAGTGAAATCACATCTTGTCATACATATCAAACATGGAAACTTCGTATAAAATAATATTCATTTTCTGAAATATGCAACACCAAAAGAAATGAAACCTCATAACTGTCTCCTCAAGTAAGGACTGATAAGTTGCAAGCATTCCCTGGGTGTGTACGACTCACCTATAGCCAATAACCCATTACGGGGTCGTTTTGCTATGTCATAGGCATTCCCTGATGTGTACGGCTCACACAGAGCCAGTCACCCATTTCGAGGTCGTACCTCCCCTTAAGTGTTACAAACCAAACCAACAACCCATACTCCAAACCATGTACCATTTGTACAATATAAACCAACTGAAAACTCCAAACATGCTAAATACATTTAAAAACTGGAAAAACAATTAGCATGCATACTCCACAAAACTCCACATACATTTAAACATGTGCAATGACATTATTTAAATCATTATCATGCATAACATTCACCATATAAATCATATAATGCTTAAAATAAATTTGTACGTAGATATGCATCCCAGTGTAAGTCTCATGAAGACTCACCAGATTGCGTAGATCGACTACCGAAAGCTCCTGACGAAAGACCTCAAATGTGAAGAAAGAACCAAAAACTTATCCATGGTTTCTTCGAGTGCTTTTGTTTGTTAAAAGAAGATGAAGGTATGATCCGTAATTATAGCAACATACATATATTAAAATTTTGGTGAAAAAGTTAAAAGGAATAGTACATCCTTACCTGCACATTGACTGCCACACGCCTTTACCATCACCAAATCAGATTTTCTGATTTTATTACAAAACAGGTCCTCAAATTTGTACCATTTGTTTTTTTGACCCTTGTAACTTACTAAAAATTACAGTTTACCCCCACTGACAAATAATTTTTACATTTTCCATCTAAGTGAATATAAACTCTTTTATTCACTTATCACTTTTATTAAATGGTATAATTGCCCCTTTTCACGTTTTTCTTCACGTTCTTGGTTCAATAAAATAAAACACATTTTATTTTTTTATTTTTTTTTCTTTTCATATTTATTTATTTGCCCTTTTTGGGGTCTCATAAATCTCCCCTTCTTCAAAGAATTACGTCCTCGGAATTGTACTGGCGAGGTTGATAAGGATTCTCAATCCGTGTCCGTTTTTCGGCTATCTTGTCATTTCTGAACCTTAGGAATGCTAAGTTCTTTAACACCATAACTAGTACCAAAGATGTACTCTTATTCCCTTATCCTTTTGTTTTCCTGACCAAAATTTCGATTGTCTCCTTTATATAAGTAAGCATGTCGCTAAAGCTCGGTAACTTCCAAATTTACACTAGTTAACTCGTCAACTAAACATTTCATTGAATCAATGCTTGAAGAGTCTTGAGAATTTAAATTACAACTCTACTGGCTAACTTGGTTGATAGGCTACTCTATCTACTATTGCAACCAATTCTTTAGTCCAACATTTTTTAACTTTATTTACCTTGCTTGCCATATATGACTAGGCATTTTCAAAGCGATGACTTTAACATCGTTAAGTCCTTTGCCTGAAACTCTAGTAGTATACGCCGCTCAATAACACACTTTTCATGTACCATGTATTTCTAATATACCCATGTAGTTACTTTACTCATACTGGTAACATGCTAGACTATTTCAATTCTATGCATATGAATTTTGCCTTGTTGCATTAATACTAAGTCTGACCTGAACTTCGAGGTATCATTGAAAACTACAAGGTTTTCTAGTACTTCTGGCAACCATCAAATTTACACATATCTTTACCTTTGCTTCAATAACTGGAAGACTTGATTTTTCTAACCTCATTCTAATTTATTGTGTTGTATGAGTCTATGCCGACATTAAAATCTCCAATTTAGAGAACCCTGAATGAATCACCGAAGATAATCTAGTGACCAAAATAAACCTTTATCTCGGTTACTAATGACTTTAAATATGACAACCTTTGAGCTTGTTGGCTTTTACTTAGATTCCTTTCTTGTCAACCACATGATGAAGAAAACTGGAACTTTGCATCTATAACTCACAAGAAAATCTCCTTTCTCTTGCAATTTATCTTCTTTAATGATTGTAAGACCAACTTTTGTCGTTATACATGTTCAATCTTATTTCTCGAATAACTTAACACACTACAAGTAGTGACTATAACAACTTCTCCATGTATGGTCCACATATTACTTTCATCGGGTTCATAACACTATTTTCGTGTTTCTCAACCTAGATGGCGTTACTGAAAGCCCATTATTTTAAACTAAAGTTACATGGGCACATGTTACTTCATAGCATGTAACATTTAAGCTGATCTAAAATAATGAATCTGATGTCTAAAACTCTAAACCATTTGTAGTTAAGCAAAATACAAGGTTCGACATTTTCGAGATATTGACTCTCTTTTATTAGTGTGAAGGTCAACTACCTATCTAAACCATCTATGTACATTAACCACAATATGTACATGTTACTTAACTGAACTGAATAGACATGTGAACTGAGGTACCCTTGTGGTACATGTACCTTTTATGCATCTTCGCAGTTCCCTGCCTGAATTATCGATATCTCGATACATGACCCTTCACATACTTAACCAACTAGACACGCATAACTGAAAGTTAACTGAGACTGACAACTGCAAACTGATATACAAAACAATTCGAGTTCTGACTAAGACTACTGGTGCTATTAAAATAAGATTTGTCTTGACGTTTCTAAATCTGAATCCTTACATGTCTAACATTCGGACATAAGTCCATATTAGTTGTGCCATATTCTGCACGGGCTCTACTTATTAGCACCCAAAGTGCATTCTTAACATCAATCATATATAAAAGAAGAAAATTAGATCAATTATAAATTCACTTAAACTTACTCCATTGCCACACAACGCTAGATTGCACTTACGTTGAGTTATGTTATGTCTAACATGTGTTATGCTCATATTGATCAATATACGATACTATTATTGATTCGTATCTAAAGCTGAAACATCATTCTTACAACTAACAGTTCAAGTTTAGGCAATAGATCATAACCTATTTCTCTTGAACTACGACTCAGATACCAACTTGTAACACCCATTTTTTTCAAAGTGTTACTTTAACAAAAACAATCCCTCCAAAAATACTCCAAAATTATGATTAAAAATTAAAACTTTAAACTGTTTACAGTGAAAGTCTTCAAAATAAATAAAGATGTAACTTAAATGCTAACCCGTCCCATATCGAGTTGCGTTACAAAATTTATTCTTAATAGATGCCTCAGCATAAATACTAAACTTAAATGGACAGGGCAAGTCTCTATGTATGCCATTTTTTTCTTCGTCCAACCTGAAACCTTCAATCCCTAAGATTCATACTATAGTCAGCATATAAAGCTCAGTGAGTTCATGGTTTGCGTGAGTGAAATCACATCTTGTCATACATATCAAACATGCAAACTTCGTATAAAATAATATTCATTTTCTGAAATATGCAACACCAAAAGAAATGAAACCTCATAACTGTCTCCTCAAGTAAGGACTGATAAGTTGCAAGCATTCCCTGGGTGTGTACGACTCACCTATAGCCAATAACCCATTACGGGGTTGTTTTGCTATGTCACAGGCATTCCCTGATGTGTACGGCTCACACAGAGCCAGTCACCCATTTCGGGGTCGTACCTCCCCTTAAGTGTGACAAACCAAACCAATAACCCATACTCCAAACCATGTACCATTTGTACAATATAAACCAACTGAAAACTCCAAACATGCTAAATACATTTAAAAACCAGAAAAACAATTAGCATGCATACTCCACAAAACTCCACATACATTTAAACATGTGCCAATGACATTATTTAAATCATTATCATGCATAACATTCACCATATAAATCATATAATGCTTAAAATAAATTTGTACGTAGGTATGCATCCCAGTGTAAGTCTCATGTGATAGAGATACTCACAATTAATGCCTACATTAATTAAATATTCTCTCATAATGATTTGATTGTAATATCTTGTAAGTTACGATTTAGTTTTGTAGGTTACGATTTACAATTGTAGGTTACGATTTACAATTGTAGGTTACGATTTACAATTGTAGGTTACGATTCTCTTAAGATGTATATAAATATCCACCTACAAGTAATAATACAAATCAAGTTTTTCCCACTCAATCATATTCTTTCTCCTATATGGTATCAAGAGCTTAAGATCCTTATTTTTTTTTCTTACTCCCCACCTCAAATATGTTCCCCGCTTATGCCCCAAACCATCATGTTCAACCCTTCAAGGGGCGTTGCCAATGGTGTCGCATAATTGGACACTATGTCTTGCAATGCCCTATCTTCCGCACTCAATTCCCAAATGCAACTCCACCATTACCATGCTCTTATCCTCCAATCTCGTCTTCTTCTTTTCCACATGCTTATGCCACTGCTACCTCAGAAACTTCATCCAATGGTTGGCTTCTTGATAGTGGTGCAATATAAATACATACAAGGCCTCCTCACACGTACTCACATGGCAGCCGCCAAACCTGTTCCTACCCCCATGGCTTCTCATCCTACCCTAACCCTGCATAGCGGAACCCCCTTGGCCAACCCCACTGAATACAAAGCAATTGTGGGAAGTCTACAATACTTATCACTAACCAGACTAGATGTTTCTTTTGCTGTGAACAGGTTATCTCAATTCATGCACAAGCCGGCTGACGAACATTGGGCAGCTCTCAAATGACTTTTACGTTACCTAGTGGGCACATCTACACAAGGTCTACTATTACATCGTGATTCGCCTACTACTCTCCATGCCTTCACAGATGCTTCTTGGGTCGGTGATAAAGATGACTACATTTCAACCACTGGTTACATTGTTTACTTGGGTAGAAATCTAATTTCTTGGAGTTCACGTAAGCAACACACTCTTGCTCGTTCATCGACAGAAGCCGAATACCGAGTTGTTGCCTCAACTACAGCAGAGCTATTATGGGTCCAAAAGTTACTTTATGAGCTTGTCCATCTACCCATCATAGCACCGGTAATATATTGTGATAATATGGGAGCTAGATATGTTGCCTCTAATCCTAAGTTTCACTAAAAAAATGAAGCACCTAGCTCTTGACTATCATTTTGTTCGTGAGAATGTACAAAGTCGAAAGTTGTGTGTCTCCTACATTTCCGGCAATGATCAACTAGTTGATGCTCTTACTAAGCCACTTGCAAGAACACGGTTCAAAGAACTCATGTCCAAGATTGGTCTCAATACTCGATCGTCCTTCTTGCGGGGGCATGATAGAGATACTCACAATTAATGCCTACATTAATTAAATATTCTCTCATAATGATTTGATTGTAATATCTTGTAAGTTACGATTTAGTTTTGTAGGTTACGATTTACAATTGTAGGTTACGGTTTACAATTGTAGGTTACGATTCTCTTAAGATGTATATAAATATCCACCTACAAGTAATAATACAAATCAAGTTTTTCCCACTCAATCATATTCTTACTCCTATATCATGAAGACTCACCCGATTGCGTAGATCGACTACCGAAAGCTCTTGACGAAAGACCTCAAATGTGAAGAAAGAACCAAAAACTTATCCATGGTTTCTTCGAGAGCTTTTGTTTGTTAAAAGAAGATGAAGGTATGATCCATAATTATAGCAACATACATATATTAAAATTTTGTGAAAAAGTTAAAAGGAATAGTACATCCTTACCTGCACATTCTCTGCCACACGCCTTTACCATCACCAAATCAGATTTTCTGATTTTATTACAAAACAGGTCCTCAAATTTGTACCATTTGTTTTTTTGCCCCTTGTAACTTACCATTTGTTTTTTTGCCCCTTGTAACTTACTAAAAATTACAGTTTACTCCAATAAAGTAACTTTCGTCAGCTTTCTTGTCAAACTTCCCAAGGTTATCACGGTCATTCAAAATTTAGCACCTGCAACCAAAGACACAATCGTCCGGTTTTCTTTTATTAAGACAACTTTCTATTATTAATCAGTTCATACGTTGTTTTATTAAATCTCTTAATCACAATCGTCCGGTTTTGAATTAAATAGGCGGTTGCAACGGCTTCAGCCTAGAGGTACATTGGTAGACCAGAATATGTCAACATTGTTCTTGCTGCTTCCACCAAAGGTCGATTCTTCCTTTCAACCACGCCATTTTGTTGTGGAGTGTAGGCAGCAGAGAAGTTGTGAGAAATCCCAACAGATGTGAGATAACTTTGAAGAGTATCATTTTTGAACTTTGTGTCGTTGTCACTATGCAATGTCTTTATTGGCAATTGAAGGCGAACTTGGATTTTCTTGATGAAGGCAATGATCAGATCTGGTGCTTCAGATTTGCTTCGCAGAAATTCCAACCAAGTATACCTTGAATACTCGTATATCATCACAAGAATGTACTTTTTGTCATTTATAGACTGGGTATGCATGGGGCCACAAAGGTCCATATGAATTAATTCCAGAGGCGTTGAGCAAGAAAATTTAGTCTTTGATTTGTGTGAACTTTGTTTCATCTTCCCCATTTCACATGTGGGACAAAGTGAATCCTTCTTAAACCTCATCTCAGGTGACCTTTCACTATTCCTTGTCTCGCTAACTTACCAATAGCCTTGAAGTTCTGATGAGACAAGCGTCGATGCCATATCCAACTTTGAGCTTTCGATGCTTTTGCAAGTAAGCACATAGGACGTGTGGTCGAAAGCGTTGGAAAATTTACCGCATAAAGATTTCCATAATGTTCAGCTCGAAAAATCTCATAACTGTCTGGATCTTCAATAAAACAGTGAGTAATTGTAAACCGAACTTGATAGTTACTATGGCAGAAATGACTAGTACTAAAGAAGTTATGATCGAGTCCTTCCACGTATAGTACTTTCTTGATGGTTGCAATGTCATTCTTTAGCGAACCATATCCTTTGATGAATCCTTGAAGCTTAGAATTTGCAAAATTGACTGTTCCTGCAGGTTCTTCAACATAATTATGCAATAAGTGCTTATATCCTGTCATATGTCAAGAGCATCCGGAGTCAATGAACCACAAATGACAAGCTTGCAAAAAGGAATAAATCACTTCTTTTTAGGTACCCATATCCAGATGGGTCATTTTTTGTTAGCATCATGCAGTTTCTTTAAATCAAATACTTTGGCCTTGACGCTCCATTCATATTTAGGCTTTGGCAACCATTTCCAGACCATTTTCACATTGAAATCATGAAACTGTTGTTTCTTAGAAAGATTAGCAGACTTAGCTTGAAACACTTTAATGTGTTGTGTTGAGGACTTGGGGACAATTTTAGCTTTAGATGCTCTTTTAACAACTTTTGGCTTGGGAGGAATGGAGTACAGTGAAAAAGCATTGTCACCACAGTGTTTTCATATTAAGTTCTTACGAGCAAATGTCAATATCTTTGATTTATCAAAAGAAGTACATTTATTCAAACAATCTTGACATTTATTTGCGTATGAACTTTTACATGGCACTTCAACACTATCGGTAACAGTACAATCTTTTCCAACAAAATCTTTACAAACTTTCTTATCACAGCCTTTCTTTCTCCATTCTCCTTTACCAACTCCTTTACTCAGATCTGAAACATGAAAAGAAACTTTATTAGTTTTATTCTTCAAGGATGAACTCTTTTTCAAAATACCAGAAGTCTCGCCTTTTTCATAAATGCTCGGTAAATATTCAGGACATTCAGAATAAACAACTGTAGGCTTTGTTGAAGTCTCAAACTCTGGATTTGATCGAACATTCCATTTTTGATCATCAAACATTTTTTTATCATTCAAATTCTTTTTGAACAAATCAGATTTAAAATCATTCAGTTCTTTACGAAGCTCTTTGTTCTCTTCAAAAGATTTATCCAATTTAAATCTGAGATCACAATTGTCATCTTCTAACTCCTCAAGAGTCTTTTGTAAACTTTTGATTTGTTTTTCAAAATCTGATGTTTGATCAGTCACAGAGTTGGATTCAAGCTTCTTCAAGATTGGGACAGGATCTGAGGAATTAATCATGTCATCAAAAATCTCCTCAGTTGTTTTGTTAACAAACTCTTTTTGAATGCTTGAATACATGACATTTGAATTCTCTTCCATCTTAACTTCGCTTGAAGATTCAGAAGTGACAGATTCAGATATAGGAGTCTGAGCAGAAATATCAGTGTCCGATTCATACTCGTCGTACTGACATTCAGTCTCAGGAATAATTTTGTCATCATTGGTTGATTCAGTTGAAGATGGTGTGGAAAACAATGATTCAAACTCAACAAATTCAAGTTTTCTATTTTTATAGCTCTTGTTTAAATCATTGTATTGAAATCCAACTGATTTAAAACTAGTTTGTGAATCAGCACAACTAGACGTATCATCATCCGCTACCTCTTTACCTTTGCACGAAGTGTCAGATTTCGGAGTTTCAGCTTTAACAAAAGTGTCATGAATATCTGGGATTTTCTTTACTTTGGAGCCCAATTTAACAAAATTATACAAGTTTTCCGGGGCTTTCTTCAAAACATCGTTTTCAGATAAACCTAATCCCGTTTTAGCATTGTAAAATCTGACATCTTGGAGTTTGTTTGTTAACAAGTTTAATGTCTGCTCAGTCTGTCCTCTCTTCAAGTTAAGATCTTCCAGTTGTTTAATCTTGCAATAAGCCTCATTTCTCTCTTGAAAGAAAACTTCAAACTTAATTTTATATTCACCCTTTTCAGAATTTAAATTTATCAAGTTCTTTTCAAGTTCCGAAATCTTTGTTTTCAAAGTTTATTTTTCTTTCTTTAAAGCAACTTTTTCAAACTCCTTGTCCTCAACGACAACTTTCAACACTGCGTTCTCGTCACGAAAACTCGTCATTGTTTGTCGTTCATAGCTAAGTTTGCTCTTTAACGTCTCAAATTCTTTTTCCATGTTCTGGATTTGTGCCATTAGAGATTCAACAAGTTCAGAGTTTTCAAAGTTAGTACTTACCTCGGAGTCACCGTCAGACTGTTCAGAGGAAGCTTTAGCATTGTCATCCACATTGGCCATCATACACACTTGAGTAAAGTGAGCTGACTCGTCATCTAAAAATTGGTAGAGCCAGTTCTCCTCTTCGGCCATTAATGTTTTCCCCTCTTCTTGCTTCTTGGCAAGCAGTGACTTCTTGGCATAGTACTCAGGGTTCTTTACTCTCTTAAACTTGCAATCTTTTGAGAAATGGCCTACTTTGCCACAATTGAAGCACCGACCAGATTTAGGATCTATCTTATCCTCTTTCTTCTCTTCCTTCTTCTCTTTTCTCTTCTCTCTTTCCAAACCTGGTTTTATATTTCTCAGACTTCTCTTTCTTATATCCTTCATATCTCGGCTTTGAAGAATACTTTTTCTTTCCGAAGCTCTTGTGAAATTGTTAGGTAATGAAGGCAAGGTTGTCAGCAAATCTCTGAATATCATCATCAGAGTGAACTTCAACTTCATCGGCTGATGACTCAAAACTGGACTGGCTAAGCTCAATGAGAAAAGCTTTTGACTTTTTAAGCTTTGACTTTGACACAGAGACGGATTGAGAACTAGAACCCTTCTTCCTTTCAGCCAGTAGAGCTAGCGAATCTTTGACGATCTTCTTCTCCTCATTCAGCAGCTTTACTTCATCCTCGTGCTGAGATAAAGTAGCAAAAATGTCATTCACATCCTCTTGTGCCATATTCTTTGTCATTTGGAGGTTGATTGCATAGCTCTTCCATTCAGGGTTTAAGTTTTTGATGAACTTGTAGTTTATCTCCGAGATTGACTTGTTCATCCCGTTCCTCTGTAAGTCATTCAAGATCATGTTGAATCTGTTGTACGTGTCTATTAGTGCTTCTCCCTCCTTAGCATGAAAACCTTCATAAGCGTTGATGCTTTGGTTCAGTTTAGCCTGAATGGACCGCTCTGTTCCTTGGAATTGCCTCTCAAATTCATCCCACATCGCTTTCGCGGATTCACGACTATCTACTCGATTGTAGATATCGTTTGGGGTTTGCCATTGTTAAGTATATAAGGGTTTCCTCGTCTATTTTGGCAAGCTCCTTCCCCCTCTCACTGTAATATTGATATGGTTTTGGTACATACCGAACTGGTATTTCGGGAGAAGTTTCAGTGGCTGGTTGGCTTGGAACAGTTAGTACAACATCCACCGGTCCATCAATTATTGATTTCATGTAATCACGATTTTTGTGATTCAGAAACTGAGTCATTCGCCTCTTCCATTGAGCATACTCTCCTACTGATAATACCGGAGGCTTTGATTGCGACCCCATCGAGAGAAGATCTTTAGACATTTTGATAATCTGCAAAAGAATTTAGCTAGAATTGATCGTTAGTCCGACAAAAAGAATTAACAGAAGAAGAACTTAAAAATTTTCAGAAAACAGATTTCCCAAAAATTTCTGGGTATAGAATTCTTACACTATAGAGATTAGAAAGCAATTCGCATGAAAATAAGCATAAGAATTTGCATGACTTGAGGATTTCGTACAATTAAAATCACAATTCGCACACTATCCACAATTCGCATACAAGAGATAAGCAACATTAACACAATTTGCATGAACCTATATGCGAAATCTAGGAAATCGTATATAGCTATCTGCGAATTCTTCACAATTCGTACAGGACTCTTAAGCGAATTCTTGCCTTTGAAAGAAATTTTGAAAAATCAAGCTTTTCGCATGAGCATTTCGTATAACAGGAAGATGCTAATTCTTCACTTAGAAAAATTTTCAAACTCAAAAACTTTTCGCATCAATACGAAATCTGTATTTAGAAAAAATTTCAAAAAATTATGCGAAATGCTCAAGAATTTGTACAAGGTACATATGCGAATTCTTCACAATCCGTATCCTTCTATATGTGAGTTCTTCACTTTTCGCATGAAGGCATGTATGAATTCTGTCCTTAGAGATTTTTCAGTTCAAACTTTTCGTATAAGGGACATATGCGAATTCCAACTTTTCGTCCAAGAGTATATGTGAATTCTGCACTTAAACAATTTTAAAGGACTTATGCGAATTCTAATCCATTCTGCGAGTTCTTCATACGAATTCTAGAGATCTTGCGAGTTCTTCGTGTTTCGGTCCTAAAATTCAAAATCTAGTCCAAAAACCAAACAAATCCTCGAATTAGAAACTGTAAACTCATAGAAACAATCACAATTAGTGTTAGAATCAATCCAAATCAATGATTAACACAAAAATCGACTCAAACATCAAATTTCATGATCAAACAGTACTTACGACTCGTTCGAACCAAAAACTTACCAAAATCGAAATTAAGTGATCTAAATTAGTTTAGCAATGAAATTAAATCACACAAACTCATTTTAGTACATAAGACAAACACCTTTCAATCAAAAATTTAATCAAAAACACTTTTGAAATCAAAAATCGCTCAAAAACTCAAGAACACAGTATACGACCCATTTTCTGTCAATTCTGTCGAATCTAGCTCTGATACCAATTCTTGTTCCAGTTTCTAGCTATCAAACAACACACAGATTATCAAGAACACTTTCTTTTTATTGATCACAACACCTAAATCAATCCATATACCTATTTGTTGCTTATTACAAATAGCCCAGTGTGTATGTTTTCTTACGATGTTTCTTACTCTGATATGCGTGTGTGTTCTTCTGACAAAACTACACTATGACCTGCTATTTAAATGGTCAACATGACCTTAGCATTTGGTCAACACTTTACTCTATTTACAATAGAAACCCACACACTCTACAACAATTACATTTTAGACCCTCCTTTTAATCTTGAATACAATTTAACTCTAACACCCCACCCCCAAAAAAACACTATAATTAAGTTGTGTGGAGTATGAAGTTAGACACCAACTTACAAAACGCAAAAAACGCATACAATTCTCATTTCTCGCAAGTTCTAATATCTCTAGTTCTCTACTCTCAAGTCTCAATCCTCAAGTTCTAATATCGTCCAATATCTCTACTCTCAAAATGGCCGGTGAACAACACGACGAACAAATTGCCCAAGTTATTGTCGAGCATGGACAAAAAGCATCGGTTTGGGCCCATTACAACATTGTGCTCCTCACCAACGGTAAGAAAAAGGCACAATGCAAACAGTGTGGAACTCTCCTTACGGTGGAAGGAAATTCCACGTTAAAGCGGCATTACGATAGTTCGTGCCCATCGTTGAAATCGGGTGCCGATGCAAATCAACCGAGACTTGACAATTCCGGTCAAATATGGACGTATGATGTCGAGTTGAAACGAGAATTTACAACAAAACGTGTCATTCAATCCAGGTTGCCGTTCGGACATTTTCGACAATCCTCACATTACGAACTTGATCAAAGTCACGCTCCAACCACGCAACGAGAAGGTAAGTCATCAAACTCTTAGACGTGATGCTTTAAAAGCTTGGAAAATCGCTAAAAATGAAATGCAAGAAATGTTTTTATCATTACCCAACAACGTTTCTTTAACGTGTGATGTATGGAGCGCACCAATCGGATTGTCACAATCTTATATATGCATAACGACACATTGGATTGTGCCGCAATCGTGGCAATTATGCAAACGTGTAATCACGTTTGAACCGTTTGGTTCGCCACATTCGGGTGATCGTCAATTTTCTATAATTAAAAAAATCTAGTATTTTATAATTTATGGAATAAAATTATTAGCATTTCGTTTGATAATGCTAGTAATAATACGATATGTGTGGACAAATTAAAGTTGGCTTTAACCCCTATTTTATATGGAAAATTATTTCAAACACGTTGTTGCGCACACGTAATAAATCTATCCGTTCAAGACGGTATAGGAAAATGTTATCGTATTTTAAATAAGTTTAGGCTTATGTTACGCCGGATTTTCTCAAAAGGCAAAAAAATGCAAAACCTATATAGACTATATTGCCAAGAGCTCGGTTTTCGTGCTTTGGACCGGCGTTTGATATGCCGATTCGATGGAATTCGAATTTCCAAATGATGGATAATTTAGTAAGACAAAGACTATATATTCAAGCATTTTATAACATTCATTACGAAAATAACACTATTGGAGAACATGATTGGCAAATGCTTGAAGGCTTACACGATATTTTGGGCGATTTCAAAACTGCAACAACGTTGTTATCCGGTATTTATTATCCAACAAGCCCTTTACTTTTAAATCAACTATATATTTTGGCAAATAAAACTTCACAATACAAAGACCATTACGATTTTGATAGCTTGATACAACCAATAAAACCAAAATTGTTAAAAAAAAATTAAAGAGATCCCTTCACTTTTCTTTGTGCCGCGGCATTAAACCCTTATTTAAATGTTACGAGTGTCGAAGTTTTTAATAACACAAATATGTATGGCGTTTGTTTAGATACGCCTACAAGTACTGCTTTTTCAAGGGACCGCATACGACAATTTAATCATGATTTTCATGAATTATTTGATCATTATAAAAAATATTATGGGGGAGGAAACCAACAAACCTCTACAACTCAATTATTTTCACTGGGTTCTAGTTCTAGTTCTCGTGGCAAAAACCGGGCCGACTTAATGAAAAATTTAATGAACGAGGTTTTTAATGAATCTAGTAAAAAATCTAGATTTGATGGGGGAGATTTGGGTGAATTAAATATTTACATACGTACTAATTTTGTTGCTATATCCCCTACACCCATCCAAAATTATGAACAAATAGATTTATTAGACTTTTGGAAAAATAAACAACCTCAATTCTCGGTTTTGGCGGCTATTGTCCGTGATATACTAACAATCCAAGCTAGTACCGTAGCTTCGGAGTCCGCTTTTTCTCATAATGGCAGGATCATTTCGGCGCGTCGAACAAAACTAACTCCGGAGTCGGTGGAGTGCTGCATATGTTTGAAGGATTACTTGGATAGCGTGCAAAGAATTCAAGATCAAACATACGTCGCCAACCGTAAGCGACGACGATGGTAGTAGTGTCGGTGGCATCTCACGTTATGACGATGAAGAAGACGAATTAGACGTCGACCACCTTGATGATAATACGGCTGTTGACCAACTTGAAAAGCACAGGACTCTTCACGAGTTCAATGATCCATACTACAATTACAATCCATACAATCCATGGGGATGGGGTGAGGGAGGGGGAGTTCTGGTGTTTAATAATTGTGTATTTTCTTATAATTGATGTAATAACATTGAAATTTCAAATTATAAATAAAACATATTTTTAAAGTGTATTTGAATGATCCAATTTTATTTTTTAAAGTTTAGTAATTGATATAATTGAAGTTTTTTAAAGTTTATTAATTGATATAATTAATCCTATTTTTTAAAGTTTATTATATAATTAATTATATTATAAAAAAAATTATTTAAAAAAAATAACATGGACCGGTTGATGGACCGATTAAGGCCCGGCCCTAGCCCGGTTACCCTTGACCGGTTCGACCCACCCTTTACCGGTTACCCACATTTTAAGCCCAAACCGTAACCGGCCCGGGACCGGTTGGGCTTGGCCCGGTTACACGTACCACTATAGCGGCCCGAAGCCCGATTGGGCCCGGCCTGAGCCCGGTTTTTGGCCACCACTACTTGCACACCATGGGTATAATTGTCAATTTACCTTTCTCTTTCAATTAACCTATATGTCTTTAAAACAAATAAATATTGAATTGTGGATTTGGTCCATATGCATCACTCATCATCTTCAAAACTCATCTATCATCTCTCTTATTTTTTTCATTCATTTTTCACTATCAAATCACAAGAAAAACTACTTTGTTAAAATGCAAAAAAAGTTACTTGCATTTAAAAATAACATGTTTTAAACCAACATTACATTCCAAAAAAACAACTCATCAAAATAACAATTGTTTGAAACCAACATCACATCCCAAAAAAAGACAACCCATCAAATTGTTATTTTGATGGGTTGTCTTTTTTCGGGATGTAATGTTGATATCAATCAATTGTTATTTTAAATACAAGTAGTTTTTTTTGCACTTTAACAAATTAGTATTTCTTGTCCTTGGACAATGAATAATGGATGAAAAAAATTAAGAGAGGTGATAGATGAGTTTTAAAGATGATGAATGATGCATAGGGACCAAATCCACAATTCAATATTCTTTTTTTTAAGACGTATAGGTTAACTGAAAGAGAAAGGTAAATTGACAATTATACCCATGGTGTGCAAGGCACGTGAAGCCTTTAACCTCTCAAACTTAATTGTGTTAGTGTTTAGGAACCCTAGCCACAATATATTGCATACCACAGGGACTATATCCATAATAAACATAGAATAAGGACCATAGTCAAAGAAAACATAAACCACATGGACAAAGAAGCTCAGCAAGTTATGGGCGAACTTCCAACAGGCACAAGAGAATTGTAACACCCCAAAAAATAAGATAAATTTGAACCTGAAAATAGCGGGTAAATGACGACTACAAAAATGGAATCACCCAAGAAGAGGAATTGTAAAAGCGTTTACAACGACGAATGAATATGATTCATGACAACCTACTAATCTAAATTATGCTAAGCCTAGATTACGGATGGGTGTCACTATCAACTTCCAAAAGAATCTCCCAAAAATATAATGTACGCCAAGTAATCCAAGTCGTCTAACACAAAAGAACTGCTAGTGGCATTCAACTCTCCACTCAATACCTTGGATCCCCACTGCTAAGAGAACTTGTTATACATGTCATTTAAGAAAACAAGTGTTAGGCTTTATGCCTAGTGAGAACGAACAGTTTAAGTAATTCTGAAAAACATGCATTTGATAGTAAGCGACTTTTAAACACAATGATATAGTTTTACTTCCAAATTATCCCATACGGACCAAGCGGTCAAAGACATCTTGCGGTGATGGGGGAGACCCGATTTCCAAGGATTGTAGCGAACACAAAAGTAGGCTACTTTCCAAGTTAAGAACTCAATACTAGGATCAAGGCCACGAGCTCATCAGCTCGTACGCAGATGTGGGAGAGGGCACCCAATGATCCTAATCATACTCATTCACTAGGATTACATTTACCGTCCATGGCTAGTATCCGGTCTCACATAATCGTACCAAGTTTCCTTCCGAGGACCCAATGTCTCAACTAGTTACAAACGGGAGATTGTCCCAAAATTAAGTTGACTCTATACCTATGGATCCATTAGTAATAGTCTAAGGCTTGTCACAATTACATTTGTGACTAAAACTATAATCACACATATAGTTCACGTAATTATTCCCATAAAAACAGTTTACTTGCTTTCGCAAGAGTGGGTTCTCCATTTGTTATAAACTTGCAATAATCATCATTAAAACCAACAATCATCCATAAGATCTATTTTTCCCAAAAACACTTTTATCAAGTAAATCTCATGATATAGTGAAAGTCATAAATATGGCTAAAATACATTTATTTAGATAATTAAGCACAATGTGTAAGACAAAACACATTTTATAGTTCAAGACATAGAAAACTTCATCATATCACAAAATAGTATGAAACCCTAAAATCTCTGTAACATCCCCCGTCCCCGTGGTCCGGAACGGGTGATGTCACGAACGGGACTTAACATAATACACAACTAACTTAGAGCTACTAATAAACCCTATACATATATTACAATCCAAAATCCTACACTTCAAAAAGTGTTTATAAACTTAGAACATATATGATAAGGTGAGTCTAAGAACTCCCAAAATATCACGCTCGATCTCAAGTCCCGTCCCCGTAAACGTCACTTCGAACCTGTCGTGTCAGAAAACAAAAACACGGCTGAGCACAGGGCTCAGTGAATGGATTATAATATAAATTCGTAAATAACAATGAAACAACGATAACGAAGCGGAAGACTTATAAAATTCATTTTAAAGAATGTTCTTGAAACTCAAGTTCATAGCAAAAGAAATGTTCAGTAATTTTCAAAGACAATAATTTCAAGAACGGTTCACACTTTAATTTCAAAACGTAATATAAATAAAGTCCGTCAATTCCTGTTGTGTTCGTAGGGTGATCAGCCACACGAACTGGGTCGGCATGCGGGCACACACACACGAATCCCCCGTGAATTTAACCATGGTCACATATTCTGTGGGTAAAAGTCCTAGAATCGATCCATCCGCCCTGGAGCCAACAAAGTCGGCCTAGTCCTCCAGAGTGGGTTCACGTAAGCCACTAAGGCTTAACTCTGGTGGACCGTCATCTGCAGAACGCCATGACAACAAAGCCGCCATAGAAGACATCCCAAATAATGTGCCCATTTATTGGGTTATTATAAAATCAACGAAAACTAAACTTATGCCACTTTACCCAAATGGCGATCATAAAATCAAATTCAATATAGTTCACAATTTTTATAAACAATTCCATACGAGACACATTTTAATAAAACGCTAATAGTTTCAACAAATGATTCATAATCCAATCTCAATATGAGACAACAAAACATGAAAACGTTCAAACATAAGATTCAGACCAAAAATCAATGTGTATGTGTGTGTATAATTACACGTTCGTTGATCAGATTCAGTTGATCAATCACAATGTGGTGAACCACCTTTAGGAGGGTAAACTACAACAAATAGTTGCCCACGATTCAAAACAATGAAATCCATACCTTAATCAAATTGAGATGTAACACACGATCAGTCGAGACTGACGACGGACTTTAACTCGTTCGATTGCCTATTTAAACCACGAATTATTATTACTCGCATAAAATAAAACTTAATGGTTATTATCCTAAGCTTAATCACGAAATTATATTCTCTTATACATTAAACCGAACACTTGGTGTGCGGTTAAACATCTAGATACAAATATCACCTTTTTGATTCTAAGCTTTACCCTTTTTGTAATTTTGACAAACCCAAACATTCCTAAATATGTATTTTAACATAACTTTGCAATATCTAGTCATAATCTACCAACCAACTTCAACTACCCTAACTTACCAACATAAATAACATAAGAAGAAATATATACCTCTAAGAAGGATTCAATGAATAGATTCTGAATATACGGTTAAATCTTTGATTACTTCAACGGATTGATAGATATTGTAGAGAGAAGTTTGAAAGTTTAGAGAGAGAGAAAGAAAAATGAGATGAACTATGGTGGTCATATGAAATGCAGGACGATGCATTGTAATCTACCCATATGATAGATTTTTTTTTCTTTTTTATAATTATAATTAGTTTAGTTAATTGACGGGTTTAAACCCCCAACTTCTTAGGTTGTCATTTTAAATATGGTTCAATTCAGGTAAGAATAATTATACGTTTTTAAAATGGAGTCTTACAATCTCCAAAATCACAAGTTAGGTCAAAATATTTCCAACAAATAAAATATGAACAAGGAGATGATTAGAAGTCTAAAAATTTAATTTGGCATGTATAAGGTTCTAAAAGAAAAGAATGAACTCACCTTGCTAGGTTTTATAGGAAACCCAAACCCTAGATGATAAACACTTGAGTTTCTTGAGACTATATTTCTTCCCACTTAATGTTTATAACAACCTTAGAAGGACCATAAATGCACATAAGTGGGGTTGTTAAGAGAGTTAATGAAGAGAGATGATTGAGGAATGGAACTTACCAAAAACTTGCAGAGACAACGACCTAGCAACTCTTAAAATCAAATATATTGGCTAAGGAAACGGGGTTGTCCAATTTATACCCAAGATCACTACCTGCGACCTTGACTCGACGATAGTGACAATGTCACTATCGCGGGGCATAATCGCCCTAATGGTACTGCGGGCTTCCCCCTCGGCACGAGAGTGACAGGGAGACAGTGCCCTTGTCACAATTGCTTGTCACACTCACCCTACTTGTACCGAGGGGCCTCTCATCAAGGCGACAATGCCTTCGGTGATAGTGACCCTGGCAAGGTCGTCGGGTGCTATCGCCCCAGGCATTCTGGCTTCCAAAATCTAACTTTCCTCACTCGAAGACCCTTGATTCGATAAGCAACGAGAAATAAGGCATTATGAACAAAATTCTACGTCGTAAGGTCAAAGAGGCATATAGTCACTTACCAAAAAATTCGAGGTGTTACAATCCTCCCCAACATGGAAACGATTTTGTCCTCGAAATCTAAGCTACACGAACAAGTGAGGATATCTCCGTTTCATGTCCTACTCGGCTTCCCATGTCACATTGGCCCCTCGATGATGCTTCCACTGCACCTTCACCATTTGACCTCTTTATGACGTAACTTCCTTCACTTTCGGTCGACGATAGCATCGGGTTCTTCCACACAACGGTTACCTTCATCCACTCTTATCTCCGAAAGAGGAATGACGATCTCCTCTTCGGCCAAACACTTTCGGAGATAGCAAATGTGGAAAATATTGTGGATTCCGCTCATTTCGGGTGGGAGTTCCAATTGGTAGGCTTGTAAACCCACGCGTTAAAGCACCGTGAATGGTCCAAGGAAACAGGGACTCAACTTCCCACGCTTTCCAAACCGGATTATCCCTTTCCAATGGGACACCATAAGCATCACATGGTCTCCCACTTGGAACTCCATCGACCGCTTCTTCTTGCCGGCATAACTCTTTTGCCGATCTTGAGCCGCTTTCAACTGTTCTCGAATGTTCTTCACCTTGTCGGTCGTTTCTTGTACTATTTCGGGTTCGGAGAATTGCTTCTTGCTCGCTTCAAGCCAACATACGGGAGTTCTGCACTTCCGCCGTATAAGGCTTGAAATAATGTCATCCCGATACTCAAGTGGTAGCTATTATATGCGAACTCTACCAAAGGTAGGTGAGAGTCCCAACTACCCCCGAAGTCGATCACGCAAGACCTTAGCATATCTTCTAGTGTCTGAATCGTTCTCTCACTTTGGTCGTCGGTTTGGCCGTTTGGGGATGGTAGTCGTGCTCAATTTAACTCTCGTACCCAATTCTTTCTGTAGGTCGTCCCAAAAGTTGGAAGTGAACCGACTATCGCGATCCGATACAATAGACAAGGGAACTCCATGCCTTGAACCTACTTCATCAATATAAAGCTTTGCCAACTTGTCCATCGGCAGGGTCTCGCCCATGGCCAAGAAGTGAACGCTCTTGGTCAATCGATCAACTATCACCCAAATGGTATCGTAACCTCGAAGTTTTCGGCAATTTGGTCACGAACTCCATGGTAATATGTTCCCACTTCCATTCGGGGATCTCTAAGGATTGAAGATTCATATACGGTCATTGATGCTCGGCCTTCACTTGTAAGCATGTCAAGCATCGCTCCACGTAACGTGCCACTTCTAATTTCATAACCGACCACCAATAGTGTAGCTTCAAATCCCTGTACATCTTTGTACTCCCCGGATGGATGGAATACTTGGGCTTATGGGCATCTTCAATAAGAGGTTCACGATTGCCCCCAACCTTGGAAACCTAAATTCATCCATTAAACAATTTCACTCCACGGCTATCCTCCGTCAAGAGCGATCATTGTTTCATCATCACTTCATCCTTGACGTTTTCCTCCAACAAAGCCTCTGCTTGAGACGTCTTCATTTTATCAATGAGACTAGACACCAACTCGATTCTTGAAAGAGCGGCCTGGATGCCTCCACTATAGTCTTTCTGACTCAAGGCGTCGACGACAACGTTTGCCTTACCCGGGTGGTAAATCAACTCGCAATCGTAGTCCTTGATTAACTCGAGCCACCGTCTTTGCCTCATATTCAACTTTTTTTTATCAAAGACGTATTTCAAACTCTTGTGATCCGTGTAGAGTGTGCATTTCGTGTCGTAGAGATAGTGTCTCCATAGCTTTAAAGCGAACAACACCGCCGCCAACTCCAAATCATGGGTAGGGTAATTCTTCTCGTGAACTTTGAGTTACCTCGATGCGTATGCGATCACCTTCCCTCTTTGCATCAACACGCAACCCAATCCCATATTTGAAGCGTCGCTGTAAACCACGATGTCTTTAGACCCTTCAGGTAGCGACAATATTGGAGCTTCACACAACTTCTTTTGTAAGGTCTAGAACGCCTTCTCTTGCGCCTCAGCCTAAACTTATTTCACGTTCTTCTAGGTCAGAGCGGTCAGAGATGAAACAATATTGGAGAAGCCCGCTAAACCCAAGAAGCTTCGTATCTCGGACGGACTTTTGGGAGGTTCCCAATTCATCATTGCTTCGATTTTTGAAGGGTCCACTTTCTCTTTATCTTAAAAAAATCGATGCTTCACAATTTTAGATTTCCTATACATGTCAGCTTCTCTCTCCTAATTGAAGTATCCAAGATGACGATTGAAGCTCCTGGTGGTTCTTCCAAGACGACGATTGAAGTTCAACTGATTATTTTTATTTTATTAAGTTTATTTTTACTTTTTATTTCTAATTAATAAATGTCACGAAATGTTCAAACTTGGTTACTAAAAACATAATTGGTTGTTACTGTTGAGAAAAAGATGGATAACATCACCATACAATAGAGAATAGTTTGCTTTAACATCATTTTTTGCTTTTATAAGATTATGTTTCAGTGTCTATATAAACTCTTAACAAACATTAATACATAAAGAAATATGTTTTGATAGCCATAATACCACTTCTTTTTCTACCCATTCTCATACTCTACATAAAATGAACCAATTATATGTATTATTTTATAAATAATATATTCATACTTTGAATTTTTGCTTACATTTATTTGAATTATGCATCTCGCTGCATTGCGCGAGTATACAACTAGTATATATATATATATATATAGGGGTGGTTTCAATTGGAAACCTAATTTCATTGGAAACTTTGGAAACCAAATTTCAACTATTGATCTTTTTAATCAATGGTCAAGATTCATTTGAATTATATATGGTAATAAATTAATTAATTTATTAATAAAAGATAATAATAATAATATATCAAAAGGGTAAATGTGTCTTTTTCTTTTGTGTTTCAAATTTGGTAACAAAGATGAAAAATGGTAATAAATTAATTAATTTATTAATAAAAGATAATAATTATATATGGTAATAAATTAATTAATTTATTAATAAAAGATAATAACAATATATCAAGACTATCTTTTTATTACATGTTCATCAATATGCAGTATGTAAAAACTCAATTAAGTTTCATTACCATTATTGTTTCATTACCTTTCCATTATGTTTCGCTATATCAAATCTGTTTCATCAGGTTTCACTATATTAATTTTTTGTTTCACTATATTAATATTTTGTTTCATTATCTTTCCATTATGTTTCACTATATCAAATATGTTTCACCAGGTTTCACAATATTAACATTTAATGTTTCATCAGGTTTCACTATATTAATATTTTGTTTCACTATATCAAATCCATTATGTTTCACTATATTAATATTTTGTGCTTGGAGGTAATATTGAAGATTTCATATGAATATAAATTTTCATTCATTGGATGAATCAATCACTGATTTATAAGAATCAAAACAATACATAGTATCAAAGTTTCCAATCTTTTAATTTCATATGAATATTTAATTTCATATTAATACTTGAAAAATTAAATATTTTAATTTTTTATTAATATTTTGTGGCTCAAATACAAAATTTCCTAAGAATGTCAATTCAAGTACATGAATCAAAAAAGGGTGTTTTCGAATGATTTAAATTTTGTTTCCCTAAATTAGATATCTCATTTTTAATAAATCATCCATATTACCATATATAAAATAAATTAAAATTAAATAATAATTAATATAATAATAATAATAACAATTACCATATATATTATGAAATTATGTAAAAGACTAAAATAACCTTATCAATTAAAAATAAAATTAAAAAAAAGAAATTCACTGATTGGTTGATTTCGGTTTCCAAAGTTTCCAATGTAAAACTGGTTTCCAATTGATCACTCCCCTATATATATATATATATATATATACACATAGAGAGAGAGAGAGTGTGGTGGGTTCATACAAGAACAATATATGTTTAAGAAAACACGAACACAACCGAGTACATACAAAATAATATATGATTCACGTACAAAAACATATATAATTTCACGTCACTATGCGCACGACTTGTGGGTCACGCTAGACATCGCCCGCGTCCGACTTTTGCGGGTTAGTGTAAAATCACATATGATTTTGTACATGATTTGTTGTTTTTTATTGTTTTCTTAAATAGTTAACATTTTCATTTGAACCTTCATATATATATACACACACACACATATATATATATATATATATACTAGTTGTCTACCCGTGCGATGCAGCGCGGGAGAATCACAATTCTAAAGCAAATAACGTTTCTGACACCGATGTTTTTTGTTCATATTATTCTCGTTTTTTGTCAATTTTTTGATAGGTTAGTTTGATTTATTTGCAAAACAGTTACTACCATAAAATATGTTTATTAACAAGATATCTAGAAAAATAATCGCAAAAGTGCCGAGTTTTCAAATCCATATATTTACAACTCATTAAAAATTTGAAAATAATGACTAACCAAAAGTGACATTACAATCATATGTAAAAATGCACATCCGTAGATTCATAATATGATAAGACATGTGAAGCATCAATCCGTAACCATGTTCTGCAAAAAAAAAAGCATAATTATTTTAAATAGAAACATATTGTACAAATGTGTAATAGTAATTAGTCGATTGTACCTTGTTCATCACGTAAAACTTCTTTATACATGATGTTAGATGTGTAGACTCCAACACAATTGAATTTTTTCACAAATTTCACTTATACCTTTGTATTGCTACGTGATATCCCTCTAGACAACGCAACATAAAGTTGTCCATGCGAGAATATTGATTCTGGTACATAAACACCTACATTCGGTATTGTCTATCCTTGAGCTTTATTGATTGTCATAGAAAAGCTAAGCCGAACTAGAAACTTTTTTCGCTTCAATTTGAATTGGAACATGTTATCCTCAGATGGACGTAAAGGAATTCTTGGCAAAAATACCCTCTTGCCAGCATGCTGACCAATGGCTATTTCTGCATCGATGACGTTTTGCTAACCAATGGCTATTTTTGCATGGATTGGAACCTATCAAATTTTGATGTACCATTTGTGGTTCCAGATGGATTTGATAAGGTTGGAAAGAATTCAAAGTGTTTGGCAACTGTTTGTATGGCCTTTGTTCGTAATGATATAACCTTGTTTTATACTTGGTGTTAGTTTCTTAATTGATAGATGCTTCCTTCAATTTTAATTTGGGATCGACTAGCACATCCAACTTACTCTATCGATGGTAAGGTCACAGGCTTCTTAGTGTTGCTTCGTGCTGTTTCAAGTTAGCTACGCTTTATATAGAATCCCCTCATCACCCGTACAATCAAAAAAATGGACCAGCAGCAGCAAATGATTGAACAACGGATGCGTTGAGGAGATCAGCCTGTTCTTTGGTTCAATTTTGATTTACTGGTGTTATGTTGGCATAAGGAATGGGATGTGGCAAAAAGACATTGTAACCTAATGCAATATGTAGCATTAGAAAGTGACATCATGAGAAATGGGATGTTAGAAAGATATGAAAATTTGATTTAGGCAAGCAAGTAGAAGTGTTGCTCTGTTTCAAATTTGTAACATTTAACTATCCAATACATTTTTTGTTTTAAAACATTAGGAAAAAAAAAATCAATCATGAACCCGAAGTTCATGTTCATGTGACTCTAAAAAAGACAATTTATATTCCTCCATCCCTTAAAATGCAACATTTTACTTTTCAAAAGTCTCGGTCTATATTACATTTTTTTTATTAGGAATCTATAAAAATATTCATGATTTTAATCAACAAAATTCATCTATTCTATATTGTTGGGAGATCTTTTAGATATTTAGGGCCGTTTACCAAAATGCTTACCGGGTAGAATAAGACAAGTCAGTTCTGATATCTAAGACTCACTTCTTCGTCTGGAGCAGTCCATTTAATTTCAAGTTGCTCATCATCAGCAGCACAAAACAAAGGTTCTTTGAAAAGACATTGAGCCTCCTGATAGGCCATCGGGTATTTGATATCTGCATACAAAGGAACATATACTATACGTAAATGTTGTTTAACATTACAAAAGTAAATATTTTGGAAAGACTTATTCTCTTATATAAGATACAAAATAAAAAAGAAAATGAAAAGGTGTAGTTTATGGCAGTATAAGTATGCCTACATAATGATGTTTGATACTCAAAAAATTGAAACAGAACCAATTAGCACAAACATTTAAAGATAAGATAAGAAAATCAAAATGGACTATGTGGACTTGTGCTTTTTTAGCTTATTGAGACATAAGTTTGTACTCTTCATGAATATTTAACATACCAATGGTCTACATCATCATAATTTCAAAAAAATATTATGAGAGAATATAGGCCAAAAAGTAAATAAAAAAAACTGAATTGATCATTAGCTATGAGAGATCATTTATGATAGCTAGCAAACTTAAACTAAAGGGTATTACTTCTCATACTCGTTCATAGCAATAAGACAATGTTATGAAACATCAATAAGGAATCAAAGAACCTTTCTCTGTTTATATTCTCTAGAATACTCTTTATTGACCCATGTTGATCGATGAGCTTCAAAGCCATCTGGACACCAATACTTGAGATTAAGAAGAAAATAAATTAGTACAAAAACAAGAAAGTAAATCGGGAAGGTGTGTTGTGTATAGCTAGAGCAGGAGAGAGTAACCAATTAAAGGATGCTTAAAATGCAAGATAAGTGAGTCAATGAAGGCGACAGAAGCAATCACTTCATCCAAGAAAAGTGACCTTATTGAGTTCGCTTACTTATAAGTTGCAACTTACAAAAATTATATAAATAAATTGTTTTCATTTATATGCTTACCATTTTCAAGCAACATTCTGAAAAATTATTCATAGAAATGTAAGATTTTAGGCTCTTAACATTTTTCGCCTTTCAATCTAAAAGGGTGAAACCAAACAAACTTTTACGAAGTTCCACCATAGAATGTGATGTCATAAATAAAGGCAGCAATATGCTCCATAATACCAAGAGTCCATACTTTGAAACACATATGACTTTGCTTGAGTCTCTTAGTACCCATAAAATAGTCTAAATATTGATCTATGGCTAAAATATACCTACACAGAAGGATCGAATTTTCAGTAAGTAATTGTATTGTGATGTAATTATGCATTACCTCTAATGTGGTCACAATAATCACACCCACATCACAGATTGATGAATTGATCCATCATAAGGTTGAGTTCCTCTAAAACTTGACATAAAATTAGCAACTCAGGGGTTGTTTGGTTCACAGAATTGGAAGGAATTTAAAGGAATTGGAATGGCCAATGGCCAATTCCATTGACAAAATTCCAAGCCCATGTTTGGTTCACAGAATAAAAGTGATGGAATCCTTAAAATTCCATTGAATTCCATACTCTTAGGAATTCATCATTCCTTGTCTCAAGTGAAGTAATTGAATTCTTACCAACCAAAGGCATGGTCAAATTCTATCAAATTTCATTCCAATTCCTTCAAAGTCAAATTCCTTCGATGGATTCCAATTCCATCAAATTTCATTCTGTGAACCAAACGCCTCCTCAATGTTATAGGTGCTTGTTCATAGAAAATGAAAACCTTTTTGGGATTGAATCAAAACCTGCACTCATACAATAATGGTTTACGTTCTTTTAGGAATTTAACGAACAGTTCATCTGCATTGGACCTAGACGAAAATGTGCAATAAAGAATCAACAAAGGTACACCAAACATGTGACGCGGCGTAGGTGTGCGGAAGGATCGACAAGCGTCTAACTCCTTAAAACGAATCGAGAATTACGAATTATAAAACTCAAACTCAAAATAATTGTCTCGAAGACGGAAAACTTTATTGATAATAACTTCATAAAACAATAAAACCCAACAATCCTATTTAGAACTTAAGCTAGGGAAAAAAAGATAATTACGAAAATTAAACAAAGCTAATCCTAATTTAGCTAGGAAAGTTAAATAAATAAAAGAAAAAAAAATGTCCTTCATGTTGTAGCCCAGTGGTAAGGTAACATCATGGGGGTCAGTGGATGGTATCCCTGACTACCCAGGTTCGAACCCCGTGGTAAGCATCCTGTGACATCCATGATCATGGGTCTGCTACATAGTGGTACCCTTAATTGGGTTGGGTCGTGATCGACGGGGATTAGTCGGGTGGCACCCTTAAGTGGGAGCCCGGATACCCCGGGAACGTGTGCGTGTGTTAACTTGCCGTTCAAAAAAAATAAAAGAAAAATAATAATTATTATAATCTAAATCAAAAAATATGGATAAATATGGATGAAACGTGGGACGGTGGTGGATTGGGATTTGGATATTCATGGCTCATGTGAATAAAGGAATTGGATGCATAGTTGGTTCATGTGAAGCCGCCGATTAATTAGTCGACATAATTGGATCAACAGTGTCTTAGGCGAGTGTCAGTCGGCTTAAGTCGCATGTCACTCGCTTTGGCTTCTGTTTGCCTCTTTTTTGATGTCAAATTTCGAGCCTTTTTCGAGCTTGTTTCTCCTTTACCCTATTATTTTCGAAAACCCTTAATAACTTTCGAATTCTCCATGTATCAACATGATTGAAAACAATAGGGGATACCTCAGGGTTTTTAAGCGAGAGAAAAGCCATTTGACTTAAATCAGTACACATCCATTGGCTTTGGAAGTAGTAGCAGTACCTCGTTCTCGTTGTTTTAAACTAAAGTTCTGTAGATCAAAGATTAAAAATAGGTGAGTAGAAGAGAAGAAGAGAGGGAATCACCATATTAGGAAGCGAGGAGCATGTATTGAGCATGTATCCAACAGCCTGCAGAATCGTGCACAAAGAGATACGGATGATATTCAAAATTTGAAATTAGTCGATTGAATCGATTTGGAAGCGAGGAGCATGTATTGAGGCGGGAAATTCAACCTTGAAAATATAAATCGACGTACTGCAATAGTTTGAATTTTGAAACTTCCCTCGAATAAAATCTTGACTCTAAAATTGGAAATAGTCATATAGGGAGAATGTTGCACACGGAGAAAGCTAATTCTGCACATGCTAAACTCGGTGGTGGTAACTTGGTTTAAAAGCATGCATTAATAACTTGTATATTGAGCATTGAAAGTTGTAATCCATAGTTTTTTGAATTTTATGCATAAAATGATAGTACATTGTGCTTTGTAGGTAGTAATTAAGAGTTTTGCTTAAATGTATTATAAGAGCATCTCCAATAGTATTGTTATAATTTCTCTAAAATAGATAACCAAAAATGAAAATTTCTAAAAAGTATTACATTCATTTCCAACAGATTTGCTATTTTAGAGATTTTAAAACAACTTATATTATTATAATATTCTATAATTTATCATCCTAATACACTTTTTTAAAAAAATCTTAATATAAAATAATAAAAATTGAATTTAATTGGTGGGATTGAATAAAATAATCATTTATCTCTCCTACCATCAAGTTTTACAGAATTCTCTAAACTTGGAAAATTTTCAACTTTTCTCTATTATAGCAAACAAGATAGTAAAGCCGTTGGAGAGGTTTAGAGAACAAAAACTCATTTTTTCTATTTTAGCAATGATGTTGGAGATGCTCTAAGATAGTATAGATATATATATATATATATATATATAGAGAGAGAGAGAGAGAGAGAGAGAGGGTCATTTGTTAACCATCCATTTCTTGTTAACTTTATGAATCTTGCTCAACTAATAGGAATTCAAGGATTGTTGATGTTTAAATTATTGAAATTCTTAATGTTAAAGGGTATATATGTCATTTTATTTCTAACAATTTTGATATTAATTTTATTAGGAGTTACAAAAAACAAGTTTCCATAATTAAATAGTAGGTTACGATTCTTGTATTATCTCCATATCTTACATTTTTTTACATCATATCAATAGGATAAATATATTTCAATGCATATGTTTGATAAAATAGTAGATCGTATATTCGTACTTTTCAAGAAATTTATCATATGTTAATCATCATTCGTAAATCACACGAACATTCATATATTAAAGATGAACATATGTGTTTTATGCAATGTCTTATGTTTGTAAGGTGTTCATCGATGTTCCCATCTATCAATGTTTGTGTTCATCGATGTTCCCTTCTATCAATGTTTTATGTTTGTAAGGTGTTCATCGATGTTCCCATTTATCAATATTTATGTTTGTAAGGTGTTTATCGATGAACATTTGTGTTCATCTCTATCGATGTTCATCGTTATTGCGTTCATTTCAAAGATGTTCATGTGTTTTATGAATTAAAATTAATTTTATTTGGGGGTTACAAAAATGAAGCATCCATAATTATATTGTATGTTATGATTAAATCGTTTTCATTTCCACATAATAAATGTTTCATATGTAATGAAATAAATGTAATAAATGTTCATCCGTTTCTATTGTAATAAAATAAATGTGCAATTAGACGTTTCATATAGATTAATACTATGAGCCTTTTTCCCATAATACCCTTAACCAGTCATGTTCACCTTCATATGTAATAAATGAGACGTTTTTTTTAATAAAAATTAAGTATTAATCTCAACCATCCAATATCAAGATGGATGGCTTGGATTAATTCACATAGTTAACAAAAATATAAAGGTTAACAAAAGAACTCAACCCTATATATACTAGAAGCTTACTCACGCAATGCAGCGAGATACATCACGATTTTAATGTTTCATTTTATTTTTTGTTTTTTTGTTGTTCTTTTATAAATTTGTTTAATTCAGACTTAATAATATAATGTTTTTTATATAAAAAAAATTAAGTATTTTGTTATAATTCAAAGATTATCTTA
The DNA here is from genome assembly GCA_954870635.1 of Arctium minus. Classification (NCBI taxonomy): domain Eukaryota; kingdom Viridiplantae; phylum Streptophyta; class Magnoliopsida; order Asterales; family Asteraceae; genus Arctium; species Arctium minus. Next base: position 89,194,382 of record OX941088.1, on the reverse strand, counting down.
TATATGTTAATGACATCTAAAAAAATAATCAATTACATATTTAATAATATAATTAAAACAAATTTATAATATATTAATATATTAATTAATAATGATACATAGAAAGGTCTGCATAAAAGTAAAAAGGAAGGTTTGTACATACCAAATTGATGAGTGTTAGCAGTCTGCAGTAGTAATATATATCTTGTGCTTTGAATAATGATACTTTGTGTCTAATAATTTGTATTTAATAGTTCTTTATCCGTGCTTTATAGGGGACCTTTCATGGGAGACCCTAGTATTTTGTGGTAACCATGAGATCCAATATCATCCATCCATTTAATTAATCAATGGTCTAAAATAACTAATATAAATAATAATTAAAAAACGGATTTAATGCAACTAAATTAGGAAAAAGGGGTAAAATTGTCAAAAAACATTATAAACCAGTGTGATCTAATTTAGGCGTGTTCCGATAATTTTGGATGTGATAGCGCTTACCGGATTTAATGCAACTAAATTAGGAAAAATGGGTGTGATACACTGTGATCATCTTGCAAAACCTTATATCCTTCATGATAAAATGATGGAATTATTGTTGCTAATTCCGTAGGTGGTGATACACTGTGATCAGTGTCTCATGGTACATATGAGATTCAGATGTTAGATTGTCAGATATATGTCAAATCACAATGTAACACATACATCATAATGTAACACATACATCAGAAATATGTCAAATCACGTGGCACATGAGATTCAGATGATGTTATATTATCACAATGTAACACAATATCACATGGTCCATATAGATATTATCCCAAAATCAATTTGTTGAGATAATAAAGGAAACGTAATATTTGATTAATGAGACTTTGATTTTTTCAATTACAAAAAAAATGTTATATTAATTAATTTATCAAATTACTAATATATCTTCCCCTATTAATTAGTTAAAAAAATAAATTAATTAAAATAATTGAATGAGATTGGATCTCATAATTACCCCAATCTAATAAGGTCTCATTTGATTAGGCCTATAATATAGTATATATATATAGATAATAACTCTTCAAAGTATTTTCTGGTTGTAAATCTTGGTTTTAAGTAGTGTACATTGCCAGTAGATTAGTTGATAGATCATTATGCATCTATAATAAACTCTTTCAAATCCAAATCTGAATATATTCAAGCATATAAATATGAATCAAATTATAACTAAAGATTCATTAAGACCATTAATCAAAAGATTTAATTTTTACAGTTATATTCACAATTTCTATTGCAAATTTGCAACCCAGATTTGTTTTAATCACAACTCCCCAATTTGGGCATCTTCCATGAATAACTGCTCACTCTAAAGAATCGTATGATTACTATAAATTGGTTCAATTTCCAAACACTCTAGTCACAGATTCTTGATTCAAACGACTACTAATCTAACACACAAAAAGGAACCCAAAAACGATAATGAATCATAAATGCAGACAGTTTATCAGCATTCGACAACACAACAAACCAAATTGCAAGATGCAATAAAGATTCTAATTTCATTAAAACCCAATTAAACATTTTCACTGATCAGATCTAGTTGGTAGAATAAAATGAAAAAAAAACTCAGCCTCCAAACCCATATAGAGTTCGCCCCTGCCTCTTAAGAGCATACACAACATCCATAGCAGTCACCGTTTTCCGGCGAGCATGCTCTGTGTAAGTCACCGCATCACGAATCACATTTTCCAAAAAGATCTTCAGAACACCTCGAGTTTCTTCATATATCAATCCACTGATTCTTTTAACTCCACCTCTTCTCGCCAACCTACGAATTGCCGGCTTTGTGATCCCCTGAATGTTATCACGGAGAACTTTCCGGTGACGTTTTGCTCCGCCCTTTCCCAATCCCTTACCACCCTTTCCACGCCCAGACATGTTTCACACAGATTTGTAAGAATCAAATGGGTTTGAATGTGATGGAAAAAATCGATTGTGGGGTGGTCTTTTAAACGTGAAATTTTCAGAGGGAATTTTAAGATTTTGGCGGTTGAATTTATGATCCGTGTGAAATGGTGTGGTTGATCGTGAGCCGTTGATCATGTTGAATCCAAGAGTCAAGGTTTATTTGAAAGTGTGGATTGATGACATGGATGATATTGTTACTATTATTAATTTATGTCTAAGGATTATATTATTATTTTTATTATTAAATTATGTAGAGGAAATTACAAATAATTCATCTGTAAATAAATTAAATAAGTCATATGTGAATAATAATGGTTCATATATGCACAGATAATTCATATGTGAATCATACCGGTTCATGAACCCATGAACCCGTTTGCCGTCTATTTGTAAAAGTTACGAGACAACCCCTTTATCATTCACATACCATGCGCACCGAATTATCCAATATTTTACAGTTAAAGTCGCAAATGTTGACCAGATTAAGAGCTAGAATCACTAATCTACTTCTCACGCACTTGCCATTTCTTATTTGAACTTATGGCTATATATCTAATTTATACAACATTAATAAGCATTTACATCAAAACTCTTAGGTGGCGTTTGGTTCGCAGATTCTGAAGGAATCTGGTGGAATTGTAATGTTAAATTCAATTGACCAAATTCCATTCATTTGTTTGGTTCGTTCTTTTTCACGGAATGAATCTCTAAATTACATCAAATTCCATAAATGGGGGAATTTAACATTCCTTAGCAACCACAAGGTATTTTGATTGAATGGAATTCTTTTGTTTCATAATACCACATATGCCCTTAATCCAATATAACGTAATCATATAAAACTTATCTGATTAAACCACACCTCCATCGGCTTCTTCTCCAAACCACCGACGATCTGAACCACCACCCATATGAACCACCGCCGACCACCACCCATCTGAACCATCGCCGACCAAAACCACCGCCCATCTAAACCAACCACCGCCCATCTGAACCACCATCGACCACCACCAATCTGAACCATCGTCGATTTGAACCACATCCCACCACCACTAATCTGAACCACTGCCGACTACATCCGATCTGAACCACTATTTTGAACCACCATCGAACACCACCAATTTGAACAACTGTTACAAATAAAGTATTTTTTATGGCTATTTATTAAAGCATTTTTTGTTTAAGAAAATTAAAATTGTCAAAAAAGGTATTTTGGTCATTTATCAATATTTCATTCCAATTCCAAAGTTACATTCTGTGAACCAAACAGACAGATTTCAATTCATTTAACATATTATATTCCAATTTTGTCAACCAAACAGGTGGTCAATCCTGATAACATTTCATTCCAATTCCTTCAAAGTCGAATTCCTTTGACAGATTCCATTTCATTCAAAAACATTTTGCGAACCAAGCGTCACCTTAAATGCAACCCATAATGCATAAGGTATTGCTTTTTAATGCATGGATTTAAAAAAAACTCTTAATTACAAATTGTAATGAATTAGGTACAAGTTTTTAATGCCTCGTTTTACCCCCCACCAAAAAGGATCGCTCTGAACTGTCTTTCTTCCTTCTCAGTTTATGCAGGCCCAATTTCACCATTCGGCGACATCCTCATCTCTTACTATTCGCTCCCAATTTGAGATGATTCAAAACTCGAAATTTGAAATTCAAAATTTGAATAAGATGATTCAAAATTCAAATGACACAACACACTCCCAATCTTTTTGCTATTTGCACTGGTACACTGGTCTTCACTCCCACTTCTTCCCTTCTTCTTCATCTTCGCCTGATTTTCATCCGCCCATAGAAGGATCTGTTACGAGATTTGATTCTTATGATTTTTGTTTATACGTGTCTTATTTGAACAAGAAAAAAGAAAAATGAATCACTGTGGAATCAAACAAATCGAATGCAATAGCCTTTTAGTTTCAGGTTAGGTTTTGCTGGTAAATTTTCTGATATATCTTTGTATTTTGACGTTTTTAATAAAATTTCTGACATCTCTTGTATTTTTATGTTCTTCATAATCTATTGTTGACCAATATTTCAAATGGGTTGGCTTCAAAATGTTTTTAGGGGTTGTCGCATCTGTGACTAATTGGGATGTGGATTGAATTTAGTTTTATGAACGTCAAATGTCGAATTCAAATCTGTCTCAAGAAGACTATATTTTTACTAGGGCCGATTCTGTTAGTGTTTTTTTTTTGTTGTTCTGGAAAATTTTCAAACTTTCTTTGAAGACGATTCTATGTTCCTTTCTTACAAAACAAAGTCGTCTCTCGTATTTTCAACTTTAATGGCTTCTTACCATAGTTATAACCTCTCCATCATCAAACTTGGGACGCCATGATGGTTCTTTCATCAGTTAGCTTTTTTATTAGAGGTGGTTATTTATGGGCTTGGGGCGGGTATGGTCGGTCCTAGCACATTTTTCTTGTCCAACGGGCCTAATATTGCAAACCCAACCCGTTTTTGCGGGCTTGAGAACTTGCACATACCCGTCCTATAAACAGGTCGAGCTTGCCAACGGGCTAATGGGCCTAAAAGTTTCCATTTAAAAAAAACTTAGATAAAATGGTAAGTTGCAAAATTATTCAAAATGCATTCCAACTAAAAAAACGTAAAATATACTAATGTACACGACGTAAGAAAAAAAAGTGTTTTCACAAAATATGGAGTATGGACTTTTCCTCTCCAAAGATTATCACCATTCGAAGTTCAGATTTCTCAGTAACAAAATATTTAACCACCTAATATTTTAAGATCGAGATCCTAGACGTACTACATGACATATCACATATAGTATATATCTGGGAGATGGTTGGTATAGTAGAGGAAGTCCAACCCAAAATCAGTTCTAAACTTTTTCTAATACATTATTAATTATATAAAAAAATTATTGATTATAATTATATAACGGGTTGGGTGCCCTGTCCAAATTTCTTTTTTATTGCCCGAGTCGTCCCTTAACTTGAATAGTCCCACCCAAACCCGCCCATATTTTCTAAAATGGTTGTCGAAGCCCGCTTTTCTAACGGCTGGACGATTGGGTCTAGCGGGTCATACCTCCCATGAACAACTCTATTTTTCATCTCTCTTGTAAGCTCCTACAACGCTTGTCATCGATTTCAGACGAACACACTTGTAAATTTTTTATTTCAAATCATATGTATGCTCTAAAACTATTTTGTTCTGTAGTTTTTTTTTCTTTTGGAAATTGATTTGTTCATGGGCAACAATATTTTCCGGTTCTTCTTCTTGATTTCCCGAAAGATTTATCCTTGAATGGTTTAACCAAATATTTTGTTGCTACTGATTACTTTGATTTGGTCATATGGTGTATAGTTGTGATTAGGCGTGAGCAAAGGCAGGTACCCGCCCAAAATTCCCGGAACTGAACCGGCAGTTCCTAGAATGAAGGAACCGGAACCGGTTACACCAGTTCTTTATATTTGGGAACCGGTCCCGAAACCGCCGGTTCCGGTTCCGATACCGGGTACTCGTTGTCTAATTTTTAATTTTTTTTATCATTCATATTATAAAAAAGTAAATTTTAATACATTACAAAGTTCCAACTTAAATAAATAAATACCACAAACGTGAAAACTAATACGATAAAAATTAAAAACTAATAAATACTACAAACGATGCTTACAAAACAAATAAATATTATAAATGGTGTTTCCAAAACACTTCACGTCATTAAAAATTAGTTGATGTTAATAAATACTACAAACGGTGCTTCCCTAAAAGATAGTTTATTAAACTTTTATAAATAAATAAAATATATTTCATTAGAAAAATAGCGGTTACCCGTCGATTCCGGTTCTGGGTACCAGTGAGAACGGGTACCCGGTCCCAGAACTAGTCCCGGCGGGTACCCAGCAGTTAACGGTTCCAAAAAAATAAGAAGGTCCCGATCGGTTCCATATTTTAGGAACTGAAACCAATCATATCGGTTCCGGTTCCGGAACCGGCAGTTCTGAAACGATTCTGGTTCCAAAAGCAGGTGCGGAGGTACTCGCTTCCGATGCTTACCCCTAGACCCTAGTTGTGATGCTCTTTTCTAAATTTGATTTTGTGGATAATGTGATTTTAAGTCCATATGTTCTAGTTTAGCTCTAAGATGCTCTATCTTGAATGGTCATATAGTTTATCTCTTAGATGTTTTGGTCATATGGTTTACGTCTGGGATGCTCTATCTTGAATGGTCATATGTTCTGGTTTATCTCTGATATGCTCTATTTTGTAGAGTTCTTTTAAATAATTTTTTGATCGTTTCTTTGAAATATCCAAATCTTATTGTTTTCTGAAGTGGGTTTGGCTTCAATTTGTTTGACGGATAATTTATGCTATTTCCAAGAGGGATTTAGCAACAGAAATTGCAAATACAAACCATTTTTTTTTTTTGCAAAAATATGAAGTTTCATTTTGCAAGAATGAAGGTTTTGGCAAGAGAAATGGCAAGTAGAATGGTATTTTTGAGGTCTTGAGGAAGTCGGTTATTTTGATTTGAATGTCTGGTATATGTGAATTTGGGTTTGGGAAGCTTGCCAAAAAGTCCAATCAGGATTGTGTTTACACATCAAACAAGGTGTCTCAAGAAGTTTTAAGTGATGAACTAATGATTGTAATTTTTGTTTTGTTTAAAAATAAAATTTTATATTTTTGGAATGTGAAATTGGATCAATTGTTCATTTTTGGATTAACGATTCATTCTGTTGCCTCACAAAAAACTCTTAATAGAACATATGAACTACCAGTCTACCAAGAATTTCAAAGATATCTTGTAAAAAATGATATTTAAGAGTTAAAATTATCTTTATAAAACATTTCCATCCCGTAGCATTGTGCGGGCACATAAATAGTATATACTATAAACACGTAAAATAGTTACGTGTTGAAATTTAAGAGGTACACCCCCTTATGCATATGTTACAAAAATATGAAGGTGATCGTATGATGGTTGTTTTTGGTAAAGTATATGGGTGGGCGTGAGGTAGGAAAGTGTTTGGTTAGGGAGAATGTTATGGAGGTAAATGGTGGTTTGGAGTGCATGAGGCCAAAAAGTAGGGGGGATAGAGGCATGAAGGAGGAGTGTGCGAGTTATTTTGTTGGTGGTTTGAATTTTACGCTCTACTTTACCATTTTGGGAGGACGTATATGGGCATGAAAAACGAAAACAGATGCCTTGTTGTTGGCAAAAAGTGTGGAACGCACCGTTATTAACTTCTCGGCCATTGTCACATTGAAACGTTTTTATTTGTCTTTCAAATTGAGTATGAACGTATTTATGGAAGGATTGAAAGATTAATAATGTAACACCCGGAATTTTGGGCGAGCAAATGGTCTCCGTACATCTCTAACCGCCTGTTTTTGGTAGCTCTGATTTTATTTATGGTTGGCTTAAAGGTTCTAGTTTAAGCCTGGAAGTTACTGCGCGAGAAAAGTCGAATCTCGGAGCCCAATGGGCCTGGGGCGAGATTGACCGACGACGGTGACAGGATCACAATTGTCGTGGCATAGTTGCGATGGGGGAATGGGCCACGATACGCATGGTGTGACTGTGACTAGCGACAGTAACAATGTCACATTCGCAGTGTCACGGTTGCATGCTCACAAGTACCTACGGTACAAGTGGGACGACTGTGACATTGTCAACGTTGCATGGCACTATCATGAGCGGGGGTGTTAGTGTAACACCCTAAAAATTAGCGGAATAAAAATTCAAAATTTCTGCAATATGACTGCTATAATTAGATAAAAACCTGGATATAAAACCTGCTAAAATCAATCCCAAAGTATCATCCCGATAGGACGGGGAAACAGTACTATAATCATTACAATGAATCAAATGAAGGATAGACTAACAACCTAATAATCTAACTTAAGTAAGAAAGATTAATGTCGGGTGTTGCTATTCTTCCAAAAGGTGTGATCACTATTTCAAAATGCCGATCTATACATCTCCCAAAAAGACCGCTCTTGGCCTAAAGCTATCCGCTCAGTCCCGACGAACCCCACCGGAGACCTAACCTGTTATACATGTCATTTTAAGAAAAAGTGTTAGGCTAAAGCCTAGTGAGATCAAACATTTGCAATTTAAGAGATTTAATATAAAAATAAGTAAAAGGTTTCCTTTTATACAACAACAATAATGATAATGATAACAATAATGCTCTTTGAAATATAACCAATACCTCTTGGGTTAACGGGGGAGACCCGCCTACTAACCCGAATGACGGAGCACAAAAGTAAGTCATTCGATGGGTCAGTAAAGCCAATAAACACATAAATTACACGCAAGGGATGTCAGGCTCAGTGACTTTAAACGTACACCCACGGAAACTCGAGTTCAACCCCGTCGGGTTCCTATGTCGAGCTCCTCATCCAATATCGTAATACTTGAGCACGAAGGACTTATACCGCACCCGGTACCTAACGTGCAGCACGAAGGACTTATACCGCACCCGGTACCTAACGTGCCTCGACGTAGAAAACTAGTCGTCCCAACGTCGGAACAATAATAACCAAATACGGGGTCATGACTCCCAATGCATCAAATAAACCAAATAATGCGCATAAGGCCCAACTAGAAATCTCAACAATAGTTAACATACAATAAGTGACATGAGGGGTAATTTCCACCAAAACTACTTCCATTGCTTACCAAGAAACCACTAGTAAAAATATAGATGATTCCCTTTTTATTTCAAATCCTCAAATATGAAATGAGTTTAATATGCAAACTTATCAGCAGTTAACCACAATGCCCATATTTTCCCAATTCATAGTTTTGTATAGCAATGTTATTCTTTTAAAGGTATAACCCAAGTAAAACAACGAAAGAACATTATAAAAAGCTCATAAATCGTTATTTCCCCAAAAATCACCACAATTACTTATATCTCCAAAGTTAGGTTTAGCAAGAAATTCCACAAATTAAATATATGAAAGAGGAGATATTAGGAATTCAAAATCAACCTTTTGACATGCATAAAGTTTAGTAAAATGGGTAAGAACTCACCTTAGTGGTTTTCTTAAAAGAAAACCAAACCCTAAAACGAAGGAGATGAAGATGAGTTGTATAATCACTTGAGAGCTTCTTACCAACACTTCCTAAAAGTGTTAAGGACTAACATTAATGACTATGAACTACCATAAATGAGGAGAGAAGTCTAGATGAGAAACACTTACCGAAATCAGTAGAGAGAATCGCTCCCAAACCCTAGAAATCAGATAAAAATGACTGAAAATCGCGACTTGGCTTTTTATACCCGAAACCCCCGTCGGCGATAGTGCCCCGACGATAGTGACATCTGTCACTATCGCGGGCAAGGTCGCGAGCGCCTCACCACCTTCGGTACAGATTGGGCGATAGTGCCCATGTCACTATCGCGGGCACAATCGCGAGAAATGTACCGAGGCCCTAAGGCTTTCGGCGATAATGCCCTCCGCGATTGTGAAACTCTGTCACTCTCGCAGGCACAATCGCGAACAACCCCAAATTTCCCAAATTTGATGATTTTTAACCCACGATGCTTAAATCCCACTTTCTCGATATTAATCTATTAAAAATCAAATTATATATATACGTTTCAAAGCAGGGAGAATACTACATGGGTTCTCAGAATTCGGGGTGTTACAGTTAGGGCCTTAAATGGTCGACTTCCAACCCTCTTTCTCATTATCCACTTTCACCCAACTTTTTCTCATTCATTTCCTCCCATTTTTCCTCCCATATATTGCAAACCCTAGCTTCACCTAAGCATTAATTCTTGGATTAAAGTGCATCTTCCACTCTTCTTCAAGGATTGTCAACCTCAAGCTAATATTAAGAGGTCTCCTCTTCATCTCCTCATGCAAGTCTTAAGGTTTTGGAGGTTCCTAGTTTTTTATCAAAACCTAAGTGGTGAGTACATTTATCCCCTCTTCTAAACCTTTTTATAAGTTATAAATGTTTCATTGATGACTCTCTAGTGTTTATATTTCTCAAATTTTGGTTTGGATGATTTTGGAGAATTTAGGTTAAAATTAGGGTTTTAGTCAAAACAGAGATTTTGACATAAGATGTTTGGGAAATGATTCTAAGTGCTTGGACATGTGTATTTATGGTTGAAAACTTATGGATCTAGGTTTTTGGAAGATTTGGCTTGAGGATTCAAATTCCTTCAAAGGAGCTCAAGTTGGGGAAATCTAGATTTAGCCTAAATCTAGCAAGGTGAGTTCAAGTTGCTTTGTGAAAACGTTGTACATGCCAAAAATATTCATTTTGACGTATTTATGTGTTTTACTTGATAATTATAAATGTTGGATCATTTGATGAGTTTCACGCATTTGGTACATTTGATTTATAAAACTCGTGAAATACACATATTTTGGGTCTTTGGATACTTTGGTAAATAAATCTTGAAAGTGTATTATTTTTATTAATTATTTCATATGTGGAGATTATTTGATGCTTATGCATTCTTAGTGTCATTGAATTTTTAAGTCATTTGGAAAATACATGTTATTATGTTATAAAGTATTTTTGGTGATAAATAGTATGTTTTTGTTTGGAAAATGTCAACGATGGGTTTTGAGTTAATCATACCGTAGGAGCATTAGTTTGCATAAATGTCGGTTAAATACATTTTTAGTACTTATCTTGCATTTTAAATAAATATCCAAAAAGTGGGTTGTTGAACTTTTGGCTCGGTTTTGACTCGTTGGGTCTTATAGGACAATCGTCCGGTTTTAATAGTTCGATGTGGGGCTCGGGTAAATATTTGCATTTATTTCATATATTTTGAGAATGACATGTTTTGAGTGCGTTAGTTATTCATTTGGAGTCTTGTAATGTTTTAGACTGTAATGCAATGGATCCATAGGCATAGAAGTCGACTTTACTGTGTAAATGTGGGATAAGATCCCCAAGTTGTAATTTGGAAATATGCATTGGTTATATGATGTAATTTCTAGATGAACGAGTTTGTCTTGGATGGCGAGATCCTAACGTAAAGACCTGGATAGGGTTGAAGTTGGTGATCTTTTGAGTGAAAGAGTTGGATAGAGTTGAGCTCATTATTGTATTGGACTAAAGACCTGGATAAGGTTGATGTCTACCATGGCTAAAGACTTGGATAAAGTTGATGTCAATGGTTATCCATCCTTGAAACATGCTTATAACATGGATATGTGGCATACTTTTGTGTTCCCGCCACATTCGATGGAATCGAGTCTCTCTCGTCACCGAAAGGTGTTGTTTTAGGTATTGAGTTTTAGTATCCATGTTTTCGGTGACGTTTTTTATATATATGGATTATGGACCATTATTTATGGGTTTAGTATTATGCCCCACCTGTGTTTTGGGCGTTTCGGGATATAAAGTTTTATCCACGTTTTGAGTGAGTTTTGGGTTGCATCACTTCATCAAAGAATATTTTGTATGAGGGTGTTCATCTTTAAAAATGTGTGTTATTAAAAACGGGTCGTCTTCATATTTAAAGTAAAAAAAATTGAAAGATCATGATTTAAGTCTCACTCTTTCCTTTTAAAGATATATTTATTCATTTTGAAACTCTTGAACTTACTAGGCGTTAGTCTAACCCTTTTATTTGTCGGCATGTGCAAAAGGCTTCGGTTGGGAATAGTTCTAGTGACACTGTGAAGAGAGAGTTGCTTGGGTGAAGTCTTCCGCACTTTGGAGATAGATATTGTCATTGGGTTTTTCTTAACACCCGACCTTTAATTAGTCTTTGTGTAAGACTTTATTTATTTATTGACGGTTAAACCTAGAATTGTATTTCAAGTATAGACTCGTCGTAAGAGATTTTATTCTACTTTAAGGTAATGTTAAAAAATTTTAATTAGTCGTTCTTTCCAAATTTGAGGATGGTAAAAATAAGGTTTGAGATTTTGTGGCCATAGGAAAGGTTCAAACAAAATTTGTGTAATCGTCAAGAAAAATAAGATAATAACGTGAATCACTTGTACTAACGATTGGACATGTCCAAATATCGTGATGAATAATATCAAAAGAAGCACACGAGAACGTAGTGGAATCATGAAAAGGTAATTTTTTTTGTTTGCCAAGTTGACAAGACACACATAAACAAGATGAAATATGTTTAGTATCTAAAGTAGAAATCACATGACTAAGTTTATTGAGAACAGGAAAAGACGGATGACCGAGCAGATCATGCCAAATAGAAGAGGAGACAGCGGTGAGCACGGAAGGTTGAGAAATACTTTGACTTGGAAGAAGAGAATATAGGTCCCCGTGAGTCATGACTATCACACCGCTTGAGAGGCTTGCCCGTTCGAAGGTCCTTCATACAAAAACCAGTAGGATCAAACTCTATAGAGACCAAATTATCACGTGTAAATTTACGGACAGAGAGGAGGTTTTTAATGATATGTGGAACAACGAGAACTTAAGATAAAGATAAAGGACGCGAAGGGGGAAAGATAGTCGAACCTGTTCCGGTTACCGGAATAGACAAACCATTACCAACATGAACAAGAGTAAATAAACAATTATTAGAAAATGAAGAGAGCTTACCCGGAGTTGATGCCATGTGACATGTCACCCCCTTATCCATATACCAACTTTCGTCCGGCGGAGTTACGGTAAGAGTGTGGAATGTTGACTTGATATCGGTTGGAGCATATGGTGAGTGAGCATTTGTATAGTGCGCTTGTGGAGGTCTTTTGATGTTTATTATATTCAGTTTGGTGTTATGAATTAATATATGTCACTTTTTAATGTTGATTATTTAACTTGATGTTTTTGTATGTTAAAGATCTATGTCACATATGAAATATAATACCATGTTTTTTTGTATTTTATATTTGCATGGTTATGGATCGTAATCAGTTAATGATGATTGTGGTGATTGCATATTGGTATTTGAGAAGAAGAGTTGAAGCAAGAATAGAAAGAATAAGAGATAACAATTCAAATTTGACTGGACAAGCGGATACACAAAAATTATTACGTGGGTCTAGTACGCAATTTCATGAATTGATGTGTCTATCTCACGATGCTTATATACTCTTGTGTAACCCTTTTAAACAAAATAATTGGTTGCAATCAAGTAGTCGTATAAGTGTTGAAGAGAATATGACAATGTTTTTAACTATTATTGGTCATAATTAACGTTTTACAATGGTTAAACGGAGATTTCAACATTCCACACGAACTATACACATATGTTTTCATGAAATATTAAATGGAATGATGGAATTAGCAAGAGAACTCATAAGGCCGACATCATTCGATAAAACTTTGAGCAAGTCAGAGAGAGTAAGAAATCTCAAAGAAATATTTCCGGTAAGTTATTTATTTTGATACTTTGTAAACATTAAAATTTCGTATGATAGTATTATATATAATTTGTGGTTTTCTTATAGGGGCTATAGGTGCACTAAATGGAACTTTGATACATACAGTTGTGCCCTTAAATCAACAAGCAATATAGAGGAAGAGAAAGAGGTGATTGCTTTCAAATTGTTTTAGCAACGTGTGATTTTAATATGATATTCACATATGTTTGGGTTGGATGGAAAAGCATTGCACATGATGCTAGAGTATTGAGAAAAGTTGCATTCCACCCAAATTCGAGATTTCTGTTTCCTCCACCAAGTATGTATTATTCTTTTTTAATAGTGAGATTATTATTTTTCTGTATTTTTTTAATTGTATTTGTAAATGCAGATAAATATCATCTTTGTGATGTTGCATACCCCAATACCCGTGGTTTTTTAACACATTCTTTGCAATACGAGGTATTGGTTAGCTAATTTTCGACGTAGACGTGCAGTAACTAAAGAAGAAAAGTTTAATCATGCACAACTTAGAAACGTTATTGAACGTGCGTATGGCGTCTTGAAAGCAAGATTCTCGATTTTGAAGCAAATAGGTTCTTATCCTTTTCCAAAACAAATAGAGGTTGTGGTTGCTTGTTTTGTGATTCATAATTTTATAAGAAAATGTAATATCCAAGATCAGTTGTGTTGGTCCCAAAGATAAATAAGAAAGTAAAACAAGTATTGTAGAGGGGGGGGGGTTGAATACAATACACAAAATTTTCACTTAATATTAATTCTTTTATTGATATCACTATCAAGAATTACACATAGAAAACTTATAAAGATTGTTGCGGAAAGAACAGATGAACTATTCTAACAATCTTTTCACAAAGAACCTTAGAACACAACTTGAAAACACAAAGATTAAAAGCTATGAGGTGAGGATGAGAGAGTGAGGTTACCAACTTTTTTTTAGTGCACTAAGTTCTCTTCTAAAAACGTGGCTTGCATGGAGAAGATTTTCACCTTTATATACCACCTTATGCAATAATGCAAAGGAAATTTGTCAAACTGATATTGGATCCTTGAGATTTTCTTCCATAAAGAATAAGATATTTGAAGTGACTTATCAAGATACAAAGAAGACCTTTGTACCTTGATAGGACAATATCTTAATAAAATATATCTGACACAAATCTTTTTGAGATATTTTGGAGAAAGTCTCCATCAGTTCAAAACTTGGATGAATATCCTCTGTGCAATAGAATGTTATATTCCTTTTGTCAGGAGGATGTTGGAAAAAGAGGGACTAGTCAAATCATGATTTGACTTATCGGAACCATCTACCGAAATTACTTCTCTCGGCAAGAGCTTATCCTGTCGAACAAAAAGATGTGGATCGACAGGCCGACCGAAGAGAACAACTTCGGCAGATGCTTTAGCTTAGTGATCTTGGAAGCTTGTCATGATCCGCATCAGAGAGTTTACTTATTTCTGATTTCGGTTGGTCTTCGACTTCACCGACTTTTTGAGGCACAACTAAGCTATTACAAAGAACCTTAAAATAAACTAAGTATGGAGATAATCAACATATTACAGATGTGAAATAACAAACCGAAGGGGAGGTCATCTTCAAATCCTTGATGACCCAACAATTTATTTATGGAATACGATGAAAGTGTCATATTTACTGCGGAAGAGGATCATGGAGAAGGCGGTGAAAAAGAAATTGTTGAAGTATAATGAGGGTCTTCTCAAGACAACGGATATATGACTAATCTGCAGGATCAAATTGCGACTCAGCTGTTTTCAAATGCTTCAAATTAATTTTTATTTTGTCTTGGATGAAAAACAAACAATTTCTTTTTGGTATTAATGTTTTATATTCCGTTTGTATTTTGAAGTATGTGAATGACTATTAGTACGTTTCATTATTTATTTTGAAGTATGAAAATTGCATTTTTTTTTTGTCTAATTTGGCAGTTAATCATATAAAAAAGAGTATAATGTTGGTAAACGGTTATTAGAAGTATGAGATTTGTTTTTTCTTCCATTAAATAATTGATAATAGAAATAATTACATTTTATTTAGCATATAATTACAAAATGGGTTAAAATTGTCATTTTTTTCCCGGTAAGCGCTTACACAAAACACTTGGTAAAACATTCTTACCCGGACAACTTTTACCCTGGACAGTTCTTACCCGGAACAGCACTCTTACCCAGACAACACTTACCCGGAAAGAGTTGGTAAATCGCCCCCTAAATCTAAAATCTAAAATCAAATCCAAATAAAAAAAACTAAAACTAAAACTTATCCTACAATTAAAATCCAAATAAAAAACTATAACTAACCCTAAAATTAAAAATAAAAAAACAAAACCCGGATCTGTTGCAAGATGCTTAAAGAAGAGCATATGATTGATTGAAAGAGAAACCCCATATAAATCCACCTTCAAGCACTCACTTCTGATGCAGAGAAAACGGTGTTGGTCTCCTTGAAAGATAGAGACGAGAACAAAGATGGAGGTCGAGGTCGAGGGATTCACCATCGCATGCGACGATGGTGAGGGTGGTCTCCGACAAAAAAAGACAATAATGAGAGAATGATGTGTTCGGTAGGTGTTCTTCGAGATGGATGTGTGCACCCAAATCAATAATATCTCCATTGATAGTGATGCAATCACGGGTCCAAAACCCATATAAGTGGTGATGAGTCGATTTTTCTAAAGAGGAGCCGCTGGAAATTGCTTTTTGTCTTCGGGTCGGTTCGGGTCGAGGTTTACGGGCATACCAGTCTATGGGTATTTTGGTTCGGTCTTGACCGGGCTTAGTCGTACATGGGCGAGTCCAGTCGATTTGGGCTGGGCTGGGTCGCCGCGGATTAGTGGGTGCTGCCCAATTGGATGCCCGAATACCGCGGATGCGTGTGTGTATGGGCATAGCCCAAGTTGCCGTACAAAAAAAAAAATTCATAAATGTATTTATATAATAATAATATATTTAATAAAGAACGAAAAAGTAAAAACACAAAAATATACCTTGAGCTAACAAATGTATTAACAGAAGTTAGACTGTGAGACTAAAAGTGAAACAAAATAGCAATCATAGTAAACAAAACAAAACTGTAATTAGTTTAAAAGAGGGATAAAAATTGATAATAGGTGGTAACCACAAGGACTAAAAATGTAATTTACTCTATATAATTCCATATATGACATAAATTTATCTCCAATGAAAAACACTACATCCTCATCATGCATGTAAGACTTGAGTCTTGACCTTGCTATCATACAACCGCTCTCGCCATTTTCAACATTGATCAATATAAACTCTTTTAAATCCAATTTTTAATATATTCTCGTATAAATATCATTATTCTAAATAATTCGTTGCACAGTCGTCATGACACTGACACCAAGGCTTGTGTGTCACGCCACGTTAAAACTATGGCACGTCATGGCCTAATGCACAGTTATCGCAATGAGATATTTTATTTTTCTTTACGTTTTTAATATCTTATTTACAAGTTTTTAATATATAACCAAATTTAACTTACTTATTACTATTAACTCGTTGAGTAACACTACAAAACATACGTTAATATATATCTATACTATATTATAAAGCACGGATAAAAAAACTCTTAAATACAAATTATAAAGCATAAGGTACCATCATTTTATGTAAAATTTTAAAAATCTCTTAATTTACAAGTATCAAATCACAAGATACATATTATTACTGCAAACTTCTAACACCCACTAATTTGGTATGTGCAGGTCTTTCCATGTATCACTATTAATTAATATATTATATTACTATAATTTTGTTTTAATTATATTATTAAATATGTAATTGGTTATTTTTTATTGATGTCATTAAAATATATAAGATAATCATTGAATTCTAACAAAATACTTAATTTTTTTATATATAAAAACATTATATTATTAAGCCTAAATTAAACAAATTTGTAAAAAACACATCACCACTTTCTCAAAACCATCCAAAATCATACTATAAATTAACAAAAAAATAAATTGAAACATTAAAAATCATGATATATCTTGCTGCATTACATGAGTACGCTTCTAATATAATATTATATATGAATTAGAAATTTGACATAAAAAATAACACCTTAAAAACATCATAGCTCTTAAGGCTTCAAGCTTTCCCTCGACACCACACCACGCCTCACACCATTTAAAAACAAACAAATTATAACCAAAAATTCAAAAATAAATAAACCACCGATCAAAAGATTTAATTTTTGCAATTATATTTACATTTTCCATTGCAAATTTGCAACCCAGATTTGTTTTAATTACAACACCCCAATTTCAGCAATTTCCATGAATGCATCACTTTACAGAATCGTATAAAACTGTAAATTCATTTAATTTCCAAACACTTTGTTCACAGATCCTAGATTCAAATCAATACTGATCTACCCCACAAAAAAGAACCCAAAACGATAACAAATCATAAACGATAAACAAAGTTGCAAGATCAAATGATCCAATAAAGATTCAAATTTCATTAAAACCCAATTAAACATTTCAATTGATCAGATATATTTGGTAGAATTAAAATTGAAAAAAAAAAAACTCAGCCTCCAAACCCATAAAGAGTTCGTCCCTGCCTCTTCAGAGCATACACAACATCCATAGCAGTCACCGTTTTCCGGCGAGCATGCTCTGTGTAAGTCACCGCATCACGAATCACATTTTCCAAAAAGATCTTCAGAACACCTCGAGTTTCTTCATAGATCAATCCACTGATTCTCTTAACTCCACCTCTTCTCGCCAGCCTCCGAATTGCCGGCTTTGTAATCCCCTGAATGTTATCCCGGAGAACTTTCCGGTGACGTTTTGCTCCGCCCTTTCCCAATCCCTTACCACCCTTTCCACGCCCAGACATTTTTCACACAGATTTGCAAGAATCAAATGGGTTTGATTGTAATGGTGAAGATCGATTGTGGGGTGGTTTTTAAATGTGATATTTTCGGAGGGAAATTTAAGAATTTTGGAGGTTGAATTTATGATCCGTGTGAAATGGTGTGGTTGATTGTGAGCCGTTGATCGTGTTTAATCCAAGAGTCGGCATTTGTTTGAAAGTGTGGATTGATGACATGGATGATATTATTAAATTACGTATATGAATTGTATTGTTATTGTTATTAAATTATGTATGATAAATAAAGTTTAAATAAAAATGACGTGTATTGGTCTTTTATAGATATTAATTCATTATTCTTTTTAAATTATAAATATGATACAATGATATTTAATTTTTTTTGGGTAACCGTGGTTTCTGGTTCAGTTTGCGTACATCGGTTAATCGTTTGGACAACCACGAATGGTCTGGAGTCATCACAGATAAGCCACCATGGTTACAAGGGTTTTGATAACACATGGAATTGAACCTGAGGTATATTCCACTATATCCACCTAAGGTTAACGGATGCGCCACAACCAAACAGTGGTTACAATGATATATTATTTCTATTGTAAACGATAAAAAAAAAATTAAGAATAAATGAGAACTTTTCCTACAACTTATAATTTTTATAAAATAACTTAATTCTTCATAAAATAAATCATCACTTTTGTATGACGTCTAATTTTCTAAAAAGTAAAAAATAATTTCTTTTGCAACTTTTACAGGGGATGCTATCAATACTCCCTCTATAATACCTATCTCACTCACACGGTATAAAACAATATTCCAAAACCTCATTTTTTTTTTTTTTATACCTTTTACTTTCTAATTTTTATTTTACAACATCACCATATTAACACATATAATCGTATATTAACTAAAATACGTTTTAATTTTAACAAGTTACACCATTACAATTGTCTCTTCGATACCTTCGAAATGAGCCAAATATTAAATATTTTTTGATTTAATTATTTTATTATATGTTAAAAAAATACGTTAAGGAATCATATGTGATCTGTAGCAAATGTCAATTAATTGTGGATATCACAAATGTCGATTATTTTGGAATATCACATGTCGATCATTCGACATTCGATATATATATATATATATATATATATATATATATATATATATATATATATATATCAAAGTTGCAGATGCCAAACATGGGAGAAAATTTGACACCAACATCAGAATTTGTCACCTACCAGGTACAATATTATGATAACTAACATTTACGTTAATTTTAACTTATGGGTACAAGTGAAAGTTATAACAAAATATAATAATTTCAGGTGTTCAAATCTCGAGAAGAAATAATTGACTGGGTGCGTAATGTGGGACATTCAGTCTGGTTACTCATCGTGGAATTTAGTGTCCGCGTTTGAATTATAGTGAGTGGTCCCTAAGTCATGTTTTGTTTATGTAAGCTTGCGGTGGTGCTCTGGAGGAGCCGGATACGGGGACTTGTGACTTTGTGGTGAGACTCATTAGAGGTCGAGTAGACATTAGGATCAGTGGTGTCTTGCGGTGGTAGCTCAGATGAGCCGGATACGGGGAACCATGGTCTTATGTGAAACTCGAGAACATTGATAAGTGGCCTAACTTTGTGTGCCTGCCACATTCGATGGAATTCGGGTATCCCCCGTCACCGAAAGGTGTTGTTTTTGGGTATTGAGTTTTATTATCCAAGTTTTCGGTGACGTCTTGTGTAAATGGATTTTATCCTTCATTTATGGTTTGAGTATTATGCCCCACCCGTGTTTTGGGTGTTCTGGGATGCAAAGTTTTAACCGCAATTTCATAAATGGAGAGTTCGATTTCTATTCGCGTTTTGTGTAAGTGTTGGATTGCATTACTTCATAAAATAACGTTTGGCGTTGGGGCGTCCATTTATAAATTGCATAGTACTGGAATCGGGTCGTTCTCATATTTAACGTAATTCATTTTAAAGGATCATGATTTAAATTGCATTACTTCCGTTTAATAGTTTTTATAATCATGATGGAAACTCTTGAACTCACTAGGCGTTAGCCTAACCCTTTTTATTTGTCGGCATGTGAAACAGGTAAGGTTGGGAATAGTGCTAGTGACACTGTGAAGCGATGAGTGCTAGTGGTGTGCTCGAAGAGGTGTTTAGCTTGTTGAAGTCTTCCGCATTTATATTTGGAGATAGTGATTTGTTATTGGGATTATAGTAACACTCGACTTTAGTTAGTCTTTATGTAAGACTTTAATTTTGTTGCTGGTTAAATCTAGAAATTTGTATTTCTATTATGGAATATTAGTATGAGATTTTATTACCCTTTAAGGTATTTTTGAAGGTTTTATTTAGTCGTTCTTTCTAAATTTTGAGGGTGTTACACAGTATTCCTAGAGAGGGAGCTGATATCCAAGGAAGCCAGTGGGAGTCGAATTGATCTAGAAGAACTTCAAGAATCAACCAACATGGAATCCGACGTTGGCACTAGTTCCCATCAAGAGGTTGTACAACCTGATGTTAATGAATAATTTGACATTCAACCACCACCTATTCACAGGTCTGATACGGTACGTCATGCACCTGAAATATATGGTTTACTCATTTCTGACGGTGATGTGTCACTGGTAGACCTTGATGAACCTACCAAGTATCAGGAATCCATGGCAGGCCCAGAGTCTGCTAAATGGAAGGAGGCTATGGAAAGTGAGATCCAATCCATGTATGATAATCAAGTTTGGGACTTGGTTGATCAAACACTTGGCCTTAAAATAGTTGGGTGTAAATGGGTCTTCAAGAAGAAGACTGATATGGATGGCAAAGTAAGCACATTCAAAGCCAGACTGGTGGCAAAGGGTTACACGTAAACTCATTGTGTAGACTATGATGAAACTTTTTCACCAGTCGCCATGTTGAAATCTATTAGAATACTAATTGCCATAGCAACATTTCATGATTATGAGATATGGCAAATGGATGTAAAACACGCCTTTCTTAATGGAAAGCTTACCGAGGATGTGTTTATGACACAACCTGAGGGTTTTGTACATCCTAAGCATCCCAATAGAGTGTGTAGGCTTCAGAAGTCCATTTATGGACTCAAGCAAGCGTCTGGTAGCTGGAATCTTTATTTTGACGAGAAGATCAAGGAATTTGGTTTTGTTAGAAGTGAAGATGAACCATGCGTTTATGTCAGAACTAATGGGAGTACCGTAGTCTTTTTTGTATTGTATGTCGATGACATAATACTCATGGGAAACGACGTCCCAACACTGCGAAGTGTTAAAACTTGGCTAGGGAATTGTTTTTCGATAAAAGACATGGGAGATGTGACGTACATATTAGGCATCAAGATCTATAGAGATAGATCTAGGAGGCTCATTAGGTTAAGCCAAAATACCTACATAGATAAGATCTTGAAGAAATTCAAGATGCAAGACTCCAAAAAGGGTTCTTGCCTATGCAGCATGGCATGGAACTGAGCAAATCTCAGTGTCCTAGTTCCGTTGAGGAATTAGACAGGATGAGTCGAGTTCCATATGCTTCGGCCGTGGGATCGATCATGTATGCCATGATTTGTACTAGGCCTGATGTATCATATGCCTTAAGCATGACAAGCAGATATCAGGCCAACCCTGGCGAAACTTATTGGATAGCAGTTAAGAACGTTCTTAAGTAATTGAGAAGAACAAAGGACATGTTCTTCATCTATGGTGGCCAGGAAGAGCTATGTGTGAAAGGATACACATATGCAAGCTTCCAAACTGATAGAGATGATTCATGTTCACAATCAGGATTCGTGTTTTTGCTGAACGGTGGAGCGGTCACTTGGAGAAGTTCCCAGCAGAGCACTGTAGCAGATTCGACAACAGAGGCTGAGTATATTGCAGTTAATGAGGCTGCAAAAGAGGCCATGTGGATGAAGAAGTTCATCGGGGATCTCGACGTAGTTCCTACTATTCTTGATCCCATAGAGATCTTCTGTGACAATGAGGGTGCAGTCATCTTGGCTAAAGAACCCAGATCATATAAGCACACCCGGCATATACTCAGGAAGTTTCATTACATTTGGAAGGTTGTCGAAGATAGAGACATTATCATTAGTAGAGTTGACTCGAGTAGGAATTTGGCTGATCCATTCACCAAACCCTTGCCGCAGAACAAGCATGATGCTCATACTAGGTCTATAGGCATTAGAGTTGTTAGCAATTTAACTTGACTATTTTAGTTGATCTGAGATGATGGAACTTAAACAATTTACATTTGCATATGACATGATGATTATTATGTTGAAATCATAGTATGTGTTTGGAGCAATCATTTCATTGGTGTATCACTTTGTTCTTTTTGCATGTTTATAAACTTCCTTTTAATACTAGTTTATTCAAAAATCTCCACAGTCGTTTATTCTTCGAAGGAAGGGAGTAATAAATTAAGACTGGTATGAGGTGTGAGTTGATTATCCATAGAGACGGATATAGCTTGAATGCAACTACACTCATATAAACTTGATAGAGATTAAGTTTTGGAGCGACCAACACTTAGAGATTACTTCATGGTTTCTGTCACAAGTAATTCTAAGATGGTAATATCTTTTATCCTATAGTGGAGATGCACGAGACTCCTGACACGAAGTCGGTTATGTTTTGACCATTCTCCAACGTTGTCCGTAACTGGAAGCTATAAAGGGACTGATCAAACATAACAAAATTAGTGGGGAGGTTTATGCAGTCAAAGCAATTTGTTCCTTTTGCCTTATGGTAAAAGTGATATCCATGGTCCCCTCAATGATTTGGTGCTGACACTTAAAATGTATGGCCATATTAAAACTGAATTAATACAGGATCAATTCTGCATTTTTATTTCAGGTCACCACAAATCTCTATTGAGAAACATAATATAGAGCGATCTGAAGATTGACACTATACCATGTCTCGCGTTCATACGGATATCTAGAAAAAAAGGATAATTGATCACTTACCTATAGGACTGTTTCATACCTTATGGTTTTGATTACATAAATAGTGTCTTGAATGACATACCAATGCCATTATATAGTTATTGTGTCAAGTGCAAATGGGAGTCTGTTGGAGATATGCCTATTGACACAAAATAATTAATTATTGACATTATCCTATTCGGTCGCACACAAAGTCTAAACTATTATTGCAAGAATCGATTATTAAAAGGGATAGTTTGTTAAACATCATCAATAATGGGTTAACTAGAAACTAAGGCAAAAGTTAAGGGACATTTTTATAAATATTAGAGACATGGAGTGCCATGTGGAGTGGTTGGACACTCCAACACTCCACCTCTCACCTCCACTACTAAAATGTTTTTATACACTTCTACACTCTATCTCTCCCTTACATGCAAGAATATAATTTTGCCTCCCCATCCCATATCTCTCTCAAGATTCGAAAAACACACACACATACACAAAAGTGTGTGTTGCACATAGAGAACAAGGAGATTTTCTTGCAAAGGAGCTTGGAGCTTTGGGTGTGAACTTGATAGAGGGATTCTCCTTTGGATCCTCCATTGTTTTCAAGGGTATGATCTCTCTTCATCTATTTTATCCTTTTAGTTGCTATTTTCACTTGTACAATGGATCCTCTCAAGGAAGAAGAAGATTTTGTTTTGCTTCTGTTGCATGTTTATGTTTAGTAAATCTTCTTTTCCCAACAGGTTGCTTCTATCACCGGCGATCACCACCATACCCCTTTCCTTCCCCCTTTCTCTATCGACGACCACTACAACAAAACTCTCACCCTTCCCACATAACTCCTATCGACTCTATGTCTCTATCTCTTTCTTTCTCACCTGCCCTGCACGATCTTCTCCTTCTACAGAGACCATAACCCTCCCACCCACCTCCATCTCACCTCGATCTCCACCTGTTTGGAGACATTGGAGTTAATCAGAGATAAAAAAAACATATTTGGACCATACGCATATTTGAGAATGAACAGAGGAGTGGAGATGGAATGGATTTGATCGGCTTTCCTGGTGATTAATTAAAGATTTAGGGTTGATGGTAAAGATAAAGCTTGGTGTTAGTGGCTCGAAGATGAAGAATCGGAGACATGAAGGCCACCAAAGGTTTTTTGTTTTTCAACACGGGGAGGGTGAGGGGGATTATGATCGACATGAAGGGGAGGAAATGATGTGGTCGACAGTGGAGAAGGCTGGCAGGGGGATGGGCCTGGAGAGGAAGAAGGTGAGGCCGTGAAGTTTTTTTTGGGAAAATATATTTGTGTATGTATTATATATATGTGTGTGTGTGTATATATATACTACATATAAGAGTGAATGATGTTTTTGGTCCTTGTGGGTTTAGAAGAAGACAAAAAAGAGAAAATGACAAAAGAAAAATCATGAAAAGAGAAAATTAACCAATATTACAATATACCCCTCATTTAATTGAACTTAACAGAAATAGTTAATGGGCGTTAGGAGGAGGGACCAAAATCAAAGTGAAATGACAAACCCGAGGGACCAAATATGAGTTTTGATAGTTTAGGGACGATATCCGTTGAAAATGACAAACGTTAGGGACCAGAGTGAACTTTACTCTTTAAAGATTATTGTATGATAGCAAAAGTGGATGCCACGTATTGTTTACTCGTTTACCGGGTAAAAGAATTGTGCTTTCGGTTACAACTTTGTCATGAGGTTTTCGTGTTTATGTTCCTTTTTACCTGATTTCCGATCCTCTTAATTAATGTTATTTACCTTTTAATCTTTCTTAATATGGTGTAAATGTGTAATCATCGTTGCTCAAAGGGTTTTCCATTTGCACCCTAGTCTAATTTCCATTTGCACCTTAGTCTATATTAAAGTTAAAAAGTCAATGTTAACATGATGTCTATTGGTTCAAAAACAACCCATCAATGTAATTTACAAGAACACATCATGTCGATTCCAATTTTATATTTTTTTAGTTGATTATTTTTTTTCTTTTTCTTTATCTAATTTTCTTTTCTTTAGTTAATATTTTTTTTGACTACTTTTTAGGTTTTCTAAATCTCTCTATTTCCCAAATATACCAATTTTTCTCTTTTAACCACTTTTTATATTTTTTAAATCTTTTTATCAAACCAATATTGTTTTTAAATCTATTTCCCAAATATGTCAATTTTCCCTTTTTGACCACTTTTTATACTTTTTAAATCTTTTTATCAAATCAATACTTTTTTTAATTATAAACCAATTTAATGTATATTATATATCATACAAAAAAAACAAAAAGTAAACAGACTATCAAAAACACACATTGTCATCCCTCCGGTCACCGTCGCACCTCAAGTTACCGTCATTCCTCCAGCCACCGTCAGCAGCTGGATGCCTGGATGACAAACCATATATATGCCATGTCTAGAATTCTATAAAAAACTCAAACCAACTCAAAAAACTTTTGTAAATATAGCGGATTAGTTGTTAAAAATTAATTTTTATATTTACTAATCATGTGATGTTTTGGAACAAGATTTTATTATGAAACTAGATTTATTATGTTAAATATCTTTTATTTTCATTTATAGTTATTCTTTTTATATTTTTTGTTTCTTTGTATTAAAATTTAAGATTAAATTAATATGTTTTTCTAAAAGAAAAATACATATACAAAGAATTAAAAAATTCATTATTTGTATTAATATATATATATATATATATATATATATATATATATATTATACTAATAATAATTATACAATTATTATATACTCATAATAATATATTAAAAAAAATTAATAAAGATAGATGAAAGAGAATATAACAATAATTAGTAATAAGGTCAATATCATTATAATAGAAATGATTACATAAAACTTATAACCTAAAAATATAGACTATGGTGTATATGGCAACACCCTTGCTCAAATCAATCTAATGGTACACATTTCATTGTGATTGCTACTCGTTTTTATCTTCTTGTAAGAGCATCTCCAACAACATCTTCAAAATTTCTCCAAAATGAAGAATTAAAGGTCAAAATCTACATAAAAATTTACATTTATCTCCAACAGATTCTCCATTTTGGGGATGAAATCATTACTTATAATATTAAAATATTGTACAAATCTAATAAAATATTATTTATCTCTCATACTCATCTCATTTGAAGAAATCTTATTGATAGAATATAATAAAAAAATAATTTATCTCTCATGGTAATCATTTTTGGAGATTTTGGAGAGTTCTCCATATTTGGAGAAAATTACACTCTTTCTCCTACTTTCTCCATTTTGGAGAAAGATTTGGAGAATCTGTTGGAGCACAAAAATGCCTAAAATCTCCATTTTCTTCATTTTGGAGAAGCTGTTGGAGATGCTCTAACGCTCCCTTTGGGTGCGTTTGGTTTGCAGACTGGGTGGGACAGGACGGGACAAAAATTCACTGTCCCATGTTTGGCGTGACATGGGACAGGACAAAAGTTCACTGTCCCATGTTTGGCGCGACATGGGACAGGGACAAAGACTAGACAGGGTGGGACAAGATGGGACAAAAAGGGGTATTTTCTTGTTCCACCAAAATAGGTGGAACAACATGGGACAGAAATGAGACAGAAACTAAAAATCACCGATTTACCGTCATTTGATATATAATCCTAATATGGTATTAGTCTTAAGGGTCACCACTACCCATCGTCGCTACTACCACCATTGGCGGCCACTAGTAGCCACCGCCAACCACCGTCGGTCACCTCTACCTCTTTCTCCACCATAACAACCTCCTCCACCACCTCACAACCATCGATCATCGCCACCACCACTACCATCGTCGACCACCTCCACTAACACCGATCACCACCACCTATTGTCGCCACCACCATCGACGGCCACCGGTAGCTACCACCAACCATCGTCGACCACTTCAACCTCTTCCTTCACTTCTACAACAACTTCCTCCACCACCTCCACAACCACCACCCATCTCCACCTCCACCTCCACCAATCACCACCACCCATTGCCGCCGCCGTCACCGACAACCACCGTCGCTGACTGCCACCACTGTCGCTCGCCGCCAACCATCGTTGGTAACCTCCGTCTCTTCCTTCACTACAATAACTTCTATTACCACTGTGCACCGCCACCACCACTACCTCTATTACTATCTTTCACCGGCCACCCATCGTCTTTTATCTTTACTCGTCGCTGGAACTATGCATCCGCCAATTCATTAAGATCTTCCAAATTGAATCAACTATTATATTTTTTATTATATGAATCGTATTTTTTCGAACTACCATCAATTATTTCAGATTCTTCATTCAAATTTCCTACTATTGTTTTTGTATGTATTTATATGTATGAAAATTGTGTAAAAAAATTAATAATGTTTTTTAATTAAATTATTTAAAGATATACTTTATTTGTGTTATTTATAACTATTATATGACATATAAAATTATCAAACAACTTTTAGGGAAACTTGTCCAGTCCTGTCCTATCCAGTCTTAGTCGTACCAAACATAAGATAGCCATTTGTCTTGTCCAGTCCTGTCCTGTCCATTCATGTCCTAGCCTCTTGTCCTGTCTAGTCCAGTTCTGTCCAGTCCCGTCCCGTCCAATCTTGTCTGCGTACCAAACGCTACCTTTAAGGCCTCAAAACAACTTTTTGCTTTTACCCCCTTCGAGTTCTTGTACATTGTCGCATTTAGTCCTTATAGATTTTACATATTTCAACATTATATTCTTAAAGTATTTTTTTCTAATATTTTTGAAAAATCGAGAGTATTGTGTACACTTATTGCCATTTGTTTTGAAATATATATAATATTTATATGAAACAAAAATCACATACACTACCCATCTTTGATGATATTTGAACCCTTGATCTTCAGTGAAATAGGGATCTACGGTTGGATAACCTCGATACTGATGGCAATCACCCTTTGTTTTCCTCATATGTATATTGTCAATTTGGAAATCCTGAGATATACCCGAAAATGAGATTTACAATTACGTCTACAACTGAATTTTCATGAAGTGAAAATTATATTTTGTATGACTAAGTTTAAGCTTGTTTTGGTTTGAATTAAAGACTAATACTATATTAGACAAAATAACTGAAATTTCGTTAATTGAAGAGATGCATCAAATATGTATGATACATTAAAAGTCCGTAAACAAATATCGATATGATTCACCATGTCGTGCAAAGTTTAGTCTCTCATCTACACAAGCAAACAAATACCAACTACAATTCTAAAAACATTAGGGGCTCAATTTGACATTATCAAACTAGAAGGTAGCAATTTACATAGTCACAAAAACATAAAGCCTAAAAAGTTTAACAAAAAGCCAACATTAATGATCCAAGACCTAGGATTCTCCATAAATGAATATATAAACATTATATAAATAATAAATATAATATTATATATAGTGTACATATGGTATATATATATACACAGATGTATGTATATGTGTTTCTCACCCCTTTTATACATTTATATATATATATATATATATATATATATATATATATATATATATATATATAATTGTGGTTTTGGAGTCTATCATCAATTCATTTGTAAGTGTTCTTCTTAATTCTTCGCTTTTGATTATCGATAATTTTTCTATAAAATTTGTTTAAAGTTACATTTTGATATACGAAACATCAGTTCCATCACAATTCTATGAATTGTTGTTCCAATTTTATATGGATTTCGTAAAAAAATGCCTATACAACTTAGTGTCCGTTTGTTTTTTAAGAGGTCTAAAGTCTGAAGTTTTATTTTAGTTATGATTAATAAGATGTGGTGTGTAAAAAGACCTGAAAGATTCAGACTTAAGAGCCATTAAGAGGTTTTAAAAAACAAACAAACAACCCCTTAGTATTTTACGATCAATAATGTTATATACAATCATTAACTATTTATAATATTGATCATGAACTTTTAAATTGTAATATGAAATATGATATGTTGGTGCTAAAAAAAATGTATTTTAACATTTATAAATGAACTTTACTTATTAGAAAATTTTGAGGTGGAAATGCAATCAATTTATATTTAAATCCCCATTAAATTCTGACTTGGGGTTTGCATTTATTTTCTTCGTTTTATATGTATCTAACTTTTATACACACACATATATATATATATATATATATATAGGGAGAGGTTAATTTGAGAAATGCTAAATGTATGAGAAATAGATAAGTGATCATAGCCTTTCATCTGGTCAACATGTGCGACTTTGACCGTGAAGCACCGGATAATTTCTTGTGTGGTCTGTAGAAGATAAATGGGTAGTTTCGTAAAATAAGCGGGATAAGTTCATATGTGAACCTATGTGATTCACATATGAACTATACGTTCATATATGAATCAGTTAATTAGTTCATATGTGAATCACAAAGATTCATATATGAATCTGTTAATTAGTTCAACTGATTCACATATGAACCTACAATTAATTAGTTCATATGTGAATCAGTTAATTAGTTCATATATGAATCAATTTAAAGAGTTCATATGTGAATTATACTGGTTCACATATAGTTCATATGTGAATCATACAGGTTCATATATGAACTCGTCCCGTGTATTTGTAAAAATTACGAAGTTGTCCTTCTATTTTTGGAATAGCCACAACTTTTGACCAGTCAAAGCCGCAATTGTTGATCAGTCAAATCCGATCTTGACCATATGAAAAACTAGAATTATTTCTTTATTTCTCATACATTTACCATTTCTCAAATGAACATCTCCCTCTCTCTATATATATATATATATATATATAGAGAGAGAGAGAGAGAGAGAGAGAGGTATATATAGGTAGGGGTTGGTTCTTTTCTTAATCCAATAATTTGCATTAACTTTGTAAACCAATCCTAGCCTTTCATCTAGGAAAACTATGGTTTACATTAATTATGGCATTTTGTAATAAATTAAAATAATATGCGTTATAGACATAGATGAACACTTATGAACATAGGTATATTTGGAAAAAATTATAAAGATTTTTGTAACGTCCATCTCTGTGTAAGTTATTTTTTCGGTAATTACTCTATCATTTTGTAACCGACATAAACTAAAGATTAAGGATGCTTAATATGAAATGTGTAACTTATGAATTGTGTGAACTAATGAACAATTGTCATATAGTGTTCAATACATACCATTTGTCATATATAGAATCAGTAGCTTATGAACAATCTTAACCAATGAAAATATGTCATATAGGAACATGCTCATTAGTGAACACATACATGAATATTATTCACCAATGAACAAGTTGTCAATGTGAACAATGTTCACTAATGAACATTGAGTGCGTGTTCATGCACGTTGACTGCCACTATGTTCAAGTTGATCATCCATCTTTGTTATTCAATGGTCTTGATCACTAAGAAAACTTAAAAAAACCCCGATATATTAAAATGCCTTAAATCATGGAACCATGTCTACAATGTAACGATCATTTTAAGTCATAAAAGAAGGATAAAACATAAAATTACCTAATTACCCTCAATTAATACCTACATCCTTTGAAACATCTTTGTTTAAAATTGGTTTCTTATTGGTCTAAAGTAGTTTGTAGAGTTAACACTATGAATTGGTTAACAAAAGATCCTACCTCTATAGGTATATATATATATATATATATATATATATATATATATATATATATAGGGAGGTTCAAGGGAAAACCTCAAATAAATGGAAAACTGAAGAATACTTTGATTGCACTTGTGCATAGAAGTAAATTAAGTTGTTTTTTGGTTTTTATGCATTTGTGCATGTTACAAATTACTCGTATGCACAAGTGCATACCGTCCAGATGAAGGCTACCAGGGTGTTATTTAGTTTTTCATTTTTTTTAAGGTTTTCTCCTTAACCTGACCCTATATATATATATGTATATATATATATATGGCTTTATCATTAGAGAACTCCAAATTTTATGAGATCCACCCTTAAGTGCTAATTTGAAATAATAAATGTTATTAATTAATAAGATAATTATCATTATTTATTAAATAAAAGTTAATGCATTATTTTAGAAAACTCCATACATCTCTCTCTCTCTCTCTCTCTCTCTCTCTTCATAACATACATACATGCACAATTGAATGTGTTCACAAGTGGTAGGTTTAAATTTAGTTTTATTGATTTAATTGGTATTCACAATCTATAATAATAGTATTTCTAAGAAAATGTTCATAACGGGTTCAACTTGTGTGCATTATTCGATTTTGTATGTGTACATGTATATCATGGAGAGAGAAGAGAGAAGAAATGAAAGAAAGAATAGGAGGGATGAAAGAGAAGGATTCTTTTTTTAGTTTATATTAGATTTAATTTTTTTAACAAATTTTTTGTAGTCTAAATTAGATCTCATGAATCTCACAAATTTAAATTTTTTACAAGAAGACCCCCTCTCTCCGTGTGCATACATACACACTCACACACCACCCACACACAAGTATATATATATATATATAAGCGAATGTTCAAATGAGAAGGCTCAATATGGTGAGAATATACGAAAGGAAAGTTCATACGTGAATTATTGAGAAAAAATCACTTGAAAATACATATGATAATTCGTAATATGAGTCACCATATGTAGTCTTCTTATTTGAATCTCCGAATAATAATAAAAATAATAATAATAAAAAAGTTGAGAATATGATAACAATTTTCAATTGGTTAATCACAAATAGAATTACATAAATTTATACTATAAGAAGAAAACTTTTTTTTATTTGAGACTTGTATTGTTATATTTTTTCATTCGTTTTTTATCTGGTTTTAGAATTTGAAGTTGTACAGTTTCATATGAAGATTCATATGTGAAGTTCACATGGAGCTTAGTATTGAGCTTATATGTGAAACTATATTTATAAATGGATAATTTGATGAAGTTGTATTGTGCAATTTCATATGGAGCTTCATATAAGTGGAGAACAAAAAATGGTTAAGAAAGAGTGTGTATATATATATATATATGGATATGGATAGATAGAGAGAGGGGTTTATTTAGGAATCTTAAAATATTTTAGGAACCCATGTCCCTTTTATGAGTATTCATGATGAATAACCTGATAAAATATTCGTGATGAACGTTGTGACAAAAATTCATGGTAAATAATATTCATCATGAATACTCACACAAAATAGGTGATTCATGAGTTACTAAATTATTTAAGATTCCTAAATAAACTTGCCCATATAAGTAAATAATAAAATAAAGATATAAGTATATACATATAATTATATATATACTTAGGGTTGGCTCATGTGAGACCATCCTGTTTTCGTGAGACCGCGATTTTACACTTGAAACTTCATAACAAAACACTGTGAAGGTAAAAAAATCCGAATATTCACAGTGTTTTGCTAGTGTTTTGCTGTGAAGTTTCAAGTGTAAAAACGAGGTCCTACGGGTCTCACAAAAACAGACTGGTCTCACGTGATCTCAAGTCTATATACTTATATTTTTTATTTAAGATTCACCTATATATATATATATATATATATATTATTAAGTATATACAGGTGAGTGTAACATCCTAAATTTCAGGGTTAATTTAAATTTGAAAATTCGGCTACATAACATCTGAAAGTGGAATAAACCAGTCCACCCGAATAGGGAGACCAAACAACTTGTATAAGTTGGATATGACGAACTAACCCAAGTGTATGTCAACCCAACACGGGGAACAAAGTATGATAATTACAAACCCAAAACAATTAAAGAATATAAATCGACAACCTAATAATCTAACTTGAACAAGTAAGATTAAGGTCGGGTGTCGCTATTTTTCCAAAAGGGTAATTTCTATACTTCAATGAATTGGTCACTATATCTTCAAAAAGACCGCTTTCCACCCCAAGGTCGTCCTCTCAATCCCGACGAGCCCCACCGTTAGAATAACCTGCCATACATGACCACCAAAGAACAAGCGTTAGGCTAAAGCCTAGTGAGAACAGTTAAGCGGAAATAACATTTAAATGATAAACCCATTCGAAGTCATGCGGCCGATCTAGTTGTGAGCTAAATCAAAACAAACCAAATAAACCATTAGTGTTCATCATATGATACCAATAATTACAAACCACATAGCGAGCTCAACTACTCCAAGTGTATTGCCCGAAAACATCAAGTCAACCACTCTAGGTCTATTCTTGAGAGTTCCAAAACAGGGGAACTCAAGCACAAGGGGATTACACCTTACTGTCCATGGGACGCTGCCCGACCGTATAGGCCCACACCTTACTTACCATGGAGCCCGATACCTATCCCGTGCCAAGGGTATACCTAATGTCCGGACGAGACATAGGAATACCGTGACTATGGATCCATTGCACTAAAACCAAATACAAAACATTTACATAATTGACATTAATCATTTACATAAGCGTTAAACCAAATTGTGCACATATAATTTACCAATATGAAGTCTAGGCTCCCCAACTTGGAGAAGTCCCACATTAACAAATCTACTACCATCATACCATAAATCCCATTTTAAAGATAGACTTTCCCATAACCAAACAGTTACTTGAACTATGATCCAAACCCTAGTTTCTCTTGAAGTGTACCAAACCTTCCTAAGAATGAGGGTAAATTCTTAAGTATGTGTAAAGTTGTAGAACACTATTATTCATAGTTTAAACACAATTTCTAACCACTTTTGTTTAGGTCAAAAACCCCAATATTCCTAAAATTCACTTTTAGGTCAAAATACAACAAGACCCATTATATGATTAAGAGGTGTAGATGAAAGTTATAACACATTACTCAAGTAAATATGAAGAGCAAAAAGGTTAAGAAAACTCACCTAGTAGAGTTTATGAGAAACCCTAGAAAATGCAAGTGGAAAAGGGAGAGTAGTAGGAGCTTAGAGCTTGAATCCTTAGAACCCTTAATAAATGTGGTAAATCCTACACCAACCAACATAATAATCACCACAAGGTTTCCCCCATTGATATTGAATGAAGAGAGAAGAAAACTTACCCTAGTCTTCTCCAAAATCGGCCCCAACAAAGCAAAGATGAGTAAATGAGGAAAAGAGGCCGATTTGTGCAATTAAATGGTCTGCCCCCGACCGCGGTAGTGAATCACGATAATGACATTGTCACAATCGCGTGTCACAATCGCCCGAGCTTTGATGCTCGCGGTACAAATGTCGCGATAGTGACACTTGTCACAATCGCGTGTCACAATCGCCCCAGGTTGGGGACTCGCGGTACAATTACCGTGATAGTGCCCCGCGATAGTGACCTCTATCACAATCGCGGGCACTGTCGCCCCAGACCCACCAAACCCGTTTTTCGCCCGACTTTGACCCGAATACACGCACGACTAACATAAGGTTCAATAATTGTATTTATAAACAGGTTGAGGGCATACCAAAATCGAGGGTGTTACAATCTTCCCCAACTTGAAGGAGATTTCGTCCTCGAAATCTTGACTAGGTGAAGAGGTGCGGGTATCTTCGCTTCAAGTCCTCTTCGGCCTCCCAAGTCACATTGGCACCTCGATGGTGCTTCCACTGAACCTTGACCATGGTGACTTCCTTGTGATGAAGCTTCTTCGTCTTTTTCTCCAAAATTGCTTTGGGCTCCTCAATGCAACGATTTCCCTCATCGACTCTAATCTCGGAGAGTGGGATGACGCTCTCCTCCTCCGCTAGACATTTACGAAGGTAACACACATGAAAGGTGTTATGAATTCCACTCATTTCTGGTGGGAGTTCCAAGTGGTAGGCTTGAAGCCCTATTCGCTTGATCACGACAAATGGTACAAGGAAACGGGGACTCAACTTCCCGCGCTCTCCAAATCGAATAATTCCTTTCCAAGGGGATAGCTTTAACATGACGCGATCTCCCACTTGGAACTCTATCGGTCGCCTCTTCTTGTCGGCGTAACTTTTCTTCCGCTCTTGAGCCGCCTTTAAACACTCGCGAATATCTTGACCTTGTCTGTCGTTTCTTGCACGATCTCGGGTCTGACGAACTGCTTTTCTCCCGCTTCAAGACAACATACGGGAGTTCGGCACTTGCGACCATATAACGCTTCAAACGGCGCCATCCCTATACTCGCATGATAACTATTGTTGTACGCGAATTCCACCAAAGGTAGGTGCGAGTCCCAACTACCCCCAAAGTCAATTACACAAGATCTCAACATGTCTTCAAGTGTCTGAATCGTCCTCTCGCTTTGACCATCGGTTTGGGGATGGTAGGTCGTGCTCAACTTCACCCGCGTACACAGTTCTTTTTGCAATCCGTCCCATAAGTGTGACGTAAACCGATTATCGCGATCCAAGACAATGGATAGCGACACGCCATGACGAGATATCACTTCATCAATATACAACTTCACTAGCTTGTCCATAGGTAAAGTCTCATGCATGGCCAATAAATGAGCGCTCTTGGTCAAGCGGTCCACTATCACCCAGATGGTGTCGTGACCTCTCAAGGTTTTCGGCAATTTTGTCACGAAGTCCATGGTGATGTGTTCCTATTTCCATTCCGGGATTTCCAATGATTGCAAACTTCCGTAAGGTCGTTGGTGTTCGGCCTTCACTTGCAAGCAAGTCACACATCGCTCCACATAGTGCGCCACATCGAGCTTCATAACCGGTCACCAATAGTGTAACTTTAAGTCCCGATACATTTTTCGTGCTTCCTGGATGGATGGAATACTTTGACTTGTGGGTATCTTCGAGAAGGAGTTCTCGATTGCCCCCGATCTTAGGCACCCAAACTCCCCCGTTGAAAAGTTTTACTCCCCGTCCATCTTCCGTCAAGAGTAGATGTTGTTTTGCCATGACCTATCCCTTGAGGTTATCTTCTAGTAAGGCTTCGGCTTGTGACGCCTTAATTC
This sequence comes from Arctium minus, assembly GCA_954870635.1. Taxonomy (NCBI): domain Eukaryota; kingdom Viridiplantae; phylum Streptophyta; class Magnoliopsida; order Asterales; family Asteraceae; genus Arctium; species Arctium minus. The sequence continues at coordinate 89,158,351 of OX941088.1, read as the reverse complement.
GGTCAATGAGTGTTGACGTCAACTCGATCCACGTGAAAGTAGCCTTAGAACTTCCCCCATAGTCTTTTCGACTGAGAGCATCGGCGACGACGTTTGCCTTACCCGGATGGTAAAGCAACTCGCAATCGTAATCCTTTAATAATTCTAACCACCTCCGTTGCCTCATGTTTAGCTCCTTTTGATCAAATATATGCCTCAAGCTCTTGTGATCCGTATAGAGAGTGCACTTCGTGCCGTATAGGTAGTGTCGCCATAATTTTAAGGCAAACATCACCGCTGCCAATTCCAAGTCGTGGGTTGGGTAGTTGACTTCATGAACTTTGAGTTTCCTAGACGCATAGGCTATCACTTTACCCCTTTGCATTAGAACACAACCCAAACCCATCTTCGATGCGTCACTATAGACCACAAAGTCTTCCATCCCGTCGGGTAAAGATAAGATGGGAGCTTCACCAAGCTTCCTTTGTAGAGTTCGGAACACCTTCTCTTGCCTCTCGGCCCACACAAATTTCACGTTCTTTCGGGTTAGGGAACGTTGAAGCTACCTTGGAAAAATCTTTGATGAATCTCCGGTAGTATCCCGCCAATCCTAGAAAACTTCAGATTTCCGACGGACTCTTGGGTGGTTCCCAATTCATCATAGCCTCGATCTTCGTGGGGTCCACTTTTACTCCTTCCTTCGAAACGACATGCCCTAAAAACTGCACCTCTTGAAGCCAGAAGTCGCACTTTGAAAACTTTGCGTAAAGTTTTTCTCGCCTTAAGACCTCTAATACTTCTCGAAGGTGTTGCTCATGACTCTCTTCGTCTTTAGAGTATACTAAAATGTCGTCAATGAACACGATTACCGACTTATCGAGGAATGGTCGGCACACTCGGTTCATCAAGTCCATGAATATAGTTGGCGCATTGGTGAGACCAAACGACATCACTAGGAACTCGTAGTGACTGTAACGCGTCCTAAACGCCGTCTTTGGAATGTCGCCCTTTGCTACCTTCACTTGATGATACCCCGACCGAAGGTCAATCTTTGAGAAGCAACCCGCACCTTGAAGTTGATCAAACAAGTATCCTCGGAAGTGGATACTTGTTCTTCACCGTTACTTTGTTCAGTTCCCGGTAGTCGATACACATTCTCATCGAGCCGTCCTTCTTCTTGACGAACAAGACCGGAGCTCCCCAAGGTGACGAACTCGGTCATATGAAACCCTTCTCAAGAAGGTCTTGGAGTTGAGTCATCATCTCTTGCATCTCGGTAGGAGCCAGCCGGTAGGGAGCTCGGGCAATCGGAGCCGCTCCCGGAATAAGATCTATCCGGAATTCTACTAGACGATTGGGTGGCAAACCGGGCAAGTCTTCCGGAAATACATCGGGAAACTCGCATACCACTATAACATCTTCCAGTTTTCTCTTCTCGAGCTTGGTGTCGATTGTATACGCCAAGAATGATGAGCATCCTTTCGCCAAACATTTTCGTGCCTTGATCATGGAGATAATTGCCACTCCTCCCTTCCTTCTCTCACCATAAATTATTGTCGCCTATCCGTCCACCACGGGTAGTCGGATCATCTTCTTAGAACACAAAATCTCGGCTTGGTTTCTCGCTAACCAATCCATCCCCACTACCACATCGACCCCCCCCCCCCCAATTTGCATAGGCATCAAGTAATAGGGAATTTCTTCCCTTCAAACTCGAGTGTGCAACCTCTTATGACATCCTGGATTATTACTTGGCCCCCATTAGCTATTTCTACCACTATAGCTTCCTCTAAACTACTCATAGGCATGGCAAGCTTTTGACAAAATACATCAGACACGAAAGAGAAGCTAGCACCCGAATCAAACAATACACGTGTAGGCACGGAGTTTAGGAGAAACGTACCTGACACTATATCAGTAGAGGCCTTGGCTTCCTTAGTAGTCATTTGAAAAGCTCTTACGACAGCTCTCGGAAGATCTATCTTCTTCCCGCCGTTTACGTCGGCCATCAACTTTGGGCATTCGTCTCTAACATGTCCCGACTCTTTGCACTCGAAACACAACCACCCCTTGACGGGACAATCTTTATAAGCATGCCCGAGCTTTCCGCATTTGAAACAAGATCTGGGAACGAAATTGCACGGACCAAAATGTTTGCTTCGGCACCTGGAACACCACCTAGCCTCGCGCCTAGGATCCGCTCCTCGTTGGTAGTTGTTGCTAAGAGGTCTTGGTTTCTTGGAAGTCATAGAGTTTTCCTCCCATTTTCTCTTCTCGACCACACGAGAACCCTCCTCTTTGCCCCGATTGTAGGCGTCTTCCATCAATTGTGCCTCCTCTACTGCCTCTCGAAGAGTAGAGGCCTTCGACACTCTCACCATAGACATCATGTCAGATGGGAGCCCCTTTATGTAGGTTTTGATCTTCTCCTTCTCTGTCGGGACTAGGTGTCCCACCAACCCCAGCTTGTCCATAAACAACCGAGTGTACTACCTCACAAACAGGTTACCCATCTTCAAGTTCCAGAATTCATTCGCAATCCGGTCCATCGATCTCTCGTTGCAATACTCCTCTAGCAATTTTTCTTTGAACGTTGCCCAAGATAACTTGACCAAGACGGTCGCCTCGAGTGAAGTGGAATATACATTCCACTAAGTGAGGGGTGCCCCTCTCAACATCTACGAGCCAAAGATTGCCTTTTGTTCTTCTCTACACTCGCTCGATCGGAATGCCTGTTCGATCTTCCGAATCCAACCCACACAAACCATCAGATCATCTGAACCTTTAAACTCCGGTGGTCGGCAACCAAGAAAGGCCTTGAATGTGCAAGTCTTCGTCGCTTGCCCGACTCCCGGGGTTGTGATTGCATCAGTAGGGATTCTAGGTCCGGTACCCCCGGATACCGCCACGACGATGTTTTCGTCAACCGTTTCATGTCTACGGTTGTTGGTGTCTCGGTCGTCCAGGAGTTTAAGGAACAATTCTTGCTGTTGTGCCATGGCTCTGTTCATGGCCAACATCATGCGGTCCATCATTCTCGTCTCTACCGTCACTTCCTCCATAATGGGCTCTTCTGTTTCTAAGTTGCATCGGGGAATGTGCTCGGGTCCCCCGCCCAACACATTAACCACACGAGGAGGTTCGTCTGTCGCAGTTACTCGCGGATGGTCCGTCGTGGAGGCTGTGGCCTCTTGACCTTCCGGTCGGTTTCTGGTGTTAACCATGATTCTGCCACACACCAACACGAAATAGAATAAGAAATAGGCTACAAGAATAACACAAAGAAACGTACTACTACACTTATCAATTATTATAACAACAGTAAATCAAGTATGCTCACGTAAAATATCTTCATAATAACGTTAGCTAAGTGAAATTATGAATACATGATACGTAAGAGTTCTCGTTACCATCACTACAACTTTTAATTTGTGTAAGTTCCGTTGAATCTAAGACCATCCTATCTTAAGAGTTCTACCCCATCTCTCAAATCATAGCCTAATAGTCTCAGTTTAAGTCTAGGCATCTTACATTCATACCTAGTTCACTTAAACTAATGCTCTGATACCAACTTGTAACATCCTAAATTTTAGGGTGAATTTAAAATTTGAAAATTCGGCTATATAACGTCTGAAAGTGGAATAAATCAGTCCACCCGAATAGGGAGACCAAACAACTTGTATAAGTTGGATATGACGAACTAACCCAAGTGTATGTCAACCCAACACGGGGAACAAAGTATGATAATTACAAACCCAAAACAATTAAAGAATATAAATCGACAACCTAATAATCTAACTTGGACAAGTAAGATTAAGGTCGGGTGTCGCTATTCTTCCAAAAGGGTAATTTCTATACTTCAATGAATTGGTCACTATATCTTCAAAAAGACCGCTCTCCACCCCATGGTTGTCCTCTAAATCCCGACGAGCCCCACCGCTAGAATGACCTGCCATACATGACCACCAAAAAACAAGCGTTAGGCTAAAGCCTAGTGAGAACAGTTAAGCGGAAATAACATTTAAACGATAAACCCATTCGAAGTCATGCGGCCGATCTAGTCGTGAGCTAAATCAAAACAAACCAAACAAACCATTAGTGTTCATCATATGATACCAATAATTACAAACCACATAGCGAGCTCAACTACTCCAAGTCAATTGCCCGAAAACATCAAGTCAACCACTCTAGGTCTATTCTTGAGAGTTCCAAAACAGGGGAACTCAAGCACAAGGGGATTACACCTTACTGTCCATGGGACGCTGCCCGACCGTATAGGCCCACACCTTACTTACCATGGAGTCTGATGCCTATCCCGTGCCAAGGGTAAACCTAATGTCCGGACGAGACATAGAAATACTGTGACTATGGATCCATTGCACTAAAACTAAATACAAAACATTTACATAATTGACATTAATCATTTACATAAGCGTTAAACCAAATTGTGCACATATAATTTACCAATATGAAGTCTAGGCTCCCCAACTTGGAGAAGTCCCACATTTACAAATCTACTACCATCATACCATAAATCCCATTTTAAAGATAGACTTTCCCACAACCAAACAGTTACTTGAACTATGATCCAAACCCTAGTTTCTCTTGAAGTGTACCAAACCTTCCTAAGAACGAGGGTAAATTCTTAAGTATGTGTAAAGTTGTAGAACACTATTATTCATAGTTTAAACACAATTTCTAACCACTTTTGTTTAGGTCAAAAACCCCAATATTCCCAAAATTCACTTTTAGGTCAAAATACAACAAGACCCATTATATGATTAAGAGGTGTAGATGAAAGTTATAACACATTACTCAAGTAAATATGAAGAGAAAAAAGGTTAAGAAAACTCACCTAGTAGAGTTTATGAGAAACCCTAGAAAATGCAAGTGGAAAAGGGAGAGTAGTAGGAGCTTGGAGCTTAAATCCTTAGAACCCTTAATAAATGTGGTAAATCCTACACCAACCAACATAATAATCACCGCAAGGTTTCCCCCATTGATATTAAATGAAGAGAGAAGAAAACTTACCCTAGTATTCTCCAAAATCGGCCCCAACAAAGCAAAGATGAGTAAATGAGGAAAAAAGGTCGATTTGTGCAATTAAATGGTCTCCCCCCCCCCCGACCGCGGTAGTGACTCGCGATAGTAACATTGTCACAATCACGTGTCATAATCGCCCGAGCTTCGATGCCCGCGGTACAAACGCCGCGATAGTGACACTTGTCACAATCGCGTGTCACAATCGCCCCAGGTTGGGGACTCGCGGTACAATTGCCGTGATAGTGCCCCGCGATAGTGACCTCTATCATAATCGCGGACACTGTCGCCCCAGACCCACCAAACCCGTTTTTTGCCCGACTTTGACCCGAATACGCGCGCGACTAACATAAGGTTCAATAATTGTATTTATGAACAGGTTGAGGGGATACCAAAATCGAGGGTGTTACAGTGAGGGTTCAAACGAGAACACAACTGTTTTGCGGAAATGCGAGAACAATTTTGGATCTCAAAGTTACTTAACACATTATTAAAATTAAAAATAAAATAAAGTAAATAATTAAGGATAATCATGTGATTTCGTATTTATCTGTAATCTTGGTGATTTTCTTATCCCAAAAATCACATACAGATAAAATAATCACTAATTACAATGTATCAAATCATTGGTACATTACTATCATAACAAAATCACATGATGAATAGACAGAGCGATTATTGTGTACGTGATTATTATTGGTTTTCGATTATCACATTGTTATTACAACAAAATCACATAATTACTATATCATTATCACAGCAAAATCACATCATAAGAAGTTTTCGCTTTAACAAAACATTATCATCACATCATTATCGACGACGGAGGTATTGAAACATGTAAGGGAAAAACATTATCACATTATTTATTTTCATTTATTTTAATTTCTATAGTGCTAATTAATTTCGAGGCCCAGAAATATTCTCGCATTTTCGTAAAATAGGGGCATTCTCGTTTGAACCATTCAATATATATATATATATATATATATATATATATATATATATATATAGGGAGAGGTTCAAATGAGAAATGTTAAGTGTGTGAGAAATAGAGAATTTATCCTAGCCATTCACCTGGTTAATATTTGCGGCTTTGACTGTGAAGCACCAGATAATTCCTCGTGTGGTCTACAGAAGATAGGGGTAGTTTCGTAAAATATGCGGGATGAGTCAATTAATTAGTTCATATGTGAATCAATTAATTAGTTCATATGTGAATCTGTTAATTAGTTCAACTAATTCATATATGAATCTACAGTTACTTAATTAATATGTGAATAAGTTAATTAGTTCATATATGAATTACACAGGTTCATATGTGAATCAGTTAAAAAAGTTCATATGTGAATGACATTAGTTTACATATGAACATATAGTTCCATATGTGAATCACACAAGTTCACATATGAAGTCGTTCCACGTATTTATAAAAGTTATGAAACTGTTCTTCTATTTTTAGAATAGCCGTAACTTTTGATCAGTTAAATCCGATCTTGACCGTATGAATAGCTAAGACTACTTCTTTATTTCTCACACACTTAGCATTTCTCATTTGAACTTATGACTATATATATATATATATATATTCCCAATCTTAGTTTTACTAAATTATAATTTTCCAAATTACAATTCTAGCCTTGCGTGCCTATTTTATGTAATTTTACAAGGTTAATCTCATACTATATTATAACATTTCGTTTTATAAAAATTAATGATTTTTGATATACTTTGTAGGTCAACATGGGACGTAATAAAAAATCCATCGCAATTTTCCTCATTTGTTCATCATTTTTATATCCTCTTTTGATCCTTTCCGCTTCAACGAACGTATACGTTCGAATAAAACTGAAAAAATTCGACAACACCAATCGTGTTGTTTCACGCTCGCAGTTGAGTCAATCCTTGAGGGTTCGTCGACAAATTAATCAAGATGGACCCCATGAATCAGATACCGTAATGTTAAAAAACTATATGGATTCTCAATACTATGGTGAGATCGGCATTGGCACCCCACCTCAAACGTTCACGGTAATCTTCGATACGGGTAGCTCTAATCTGTGGGTGCCATCATCAAAATGTTTCTTATCGGTGAGCTTATGTTACCTAAACGTTATAATGTTTAAATTTTAATATACTTGGAAAGCTTATCCATGTGGATTATTGTGTAGATGTCTTGCTACATTCATTCGAGGTACAATTCGTTAGAGTCGAGCACATACAAACGAAATGGTTAGTCAATTATGAGCATTTTCGAAGACACCCTACTTAAAAATGCTTCGTACAAGGATTTTAGCACTCGTACGAGCATATTTTACGGTGATCTTTTATGTCTCAGTATTTTTACTTGTGACTTACAGGAAAATTTGTTGCACTTATGTACGGTAGTGGATTAGTATACGGGTTCTTTAGCAAAGACGATGTCAAAGTTGGTGATCTCGTTATTAAGGATCAGGTTAATCCGATTTTTCTATGAATCGTTGTTCTTCAGTAATATTTCGTGATTTCACATTGTTAATACATTGATGGATTTTGATAACGAAACAGGATTTTACCAAGGCAATAAGTGAGTCCGATATGTCATTTTTAGCCGGAAAATTCGACGGTGTACTTGGGCTTGGATTCAAGGAGATTTTTGTCGGAAAAGGTGTCCCAATATGGTAATGTTAATAAAATCAATGTGGTGTTTTTCAAATTTGATTATGTTTTGTAATTTTGACCGATAAACTGTTGACTTGACTGAATGGTTTTATCGATAATTTTAAAAGTTTGATGATTTTTATATCAAAATATAAATGGAGTTTTTATACAGGGACAATATGGTGAGTCAAGGATCCGATATTCTCGATATGGTTAAACCCTGGCGCCAAGCAAGAACAAGGAGGCGAGATCGTCTTTGGTGGTGTTGATCCCGATCATCACAAGGGTAACCATACGTTTGTTCCTATAACGAAAAAAGGTTATTGGCAGGTTCGTTAATCTACTCTTAGAATAAGGGGCTGTTTGGTTGGTTTTTCATCAAGTCTTATATGGATAAATAAAGTTGTCTTTGTGGATTAATTTTTCCCCAAAGATTTGTTGAAAAACTTAAATCAGATAAGTTTTTATTGGTGCTGTGCAACTCACCAAACACAATGTACAAGTGTTTAAAGCTTGTATATGTGGATTAATTTAAGCCACGTATTTTTGGAAGTTTACTTGACTTGGATTTTATTTTTGCATGAGAAATATGGAAGATATCTTGGATGCCAACTAGATGCCAACCCATACCCATTTGTCTTCTTGCACCATTCTATCCCTATAAATACATGCATCAATTCTCCCAAAAATACACCAACAAAAATAGAAGTATTCTTTCTATTTTTCTTCTTCTTCTTCTTCCTTGTTCCTCTTTGTTGATATATATATATATATATCATTGATATATATTTATATATATATATATATATCTTGTTTTGGGGGAACATTTGGTTAGCTGATTTGTTGATCCAACGATCTCGTAAACACGTTGTAATTTCTCCCGGTTGGTAATATAAAGATCTCTCTCTCCCTGTGGATGTACACTATCACACTGATAGTGGAACCACGTTAAATATTGCTGTCTCGATTTATTTGCTGGTTCGTTATATTTTATCGTATATTCGATAACTGCTATATTTACGCTTGTGGATCGGTATGAATCAATAGACCAAAATATACAATATTTAGATCTCGTTATTCCGCATTTGTTGTAATGGGTCAGTTGCACGTGATTTATTGTTATCACTTTTGGGACCGTAAATCTCTTGAAATACGATATTGTAACTGCCACCGACCCTTACAATTGGTATCAGAGCTTCTAGATCTAAATTTGACTTATATTGTATATTTTTAGTCGCATGATAAGTGCTTGTTAAAAATGTATGTTGATTCAGGAAATCCATTCGCCGGTTCCGTTTCCAACTCAGACCCAAATGTTTATCAAAAAGGTTCTTTTAAATTACCGGGGGCTGGGATTAGAATAGAAAAATGGAACGGGGAGGGTGATTTTGGTAAATGGCCGTTTACTACAGCAGCAACACTTAGAAAAAACGATGTTCACCCCGTAGTCTTTGCTCCGGAAGAAATAAATCCGGATATGTCCACCTTAGAAGCTAAGGAAATGGAGGCTTGGGCCTTCACTACCTTACAAATGGCTATGGGTCCAAATGTGATTTCTGAAATCGTTTCTGAAAAGACAGCCGCAGGGATTTGGAAAAGACTTGAGAATCTTTATCTCAAGAAAACTTTGACTAACCGACTGTTATTGATGAGGTCGTGTCTGTTCTTCAAAATGAAGGAAGGCACTACCATTCAGTCCCACATGACTGAATGTGTTTGTAAATTATACATTTTATATGGTATTTATGGGACTCTGGTGTGTTTGTAATGTATTTTTACATTTAACTGCAGACACTGAAGTCTTGATATCGATACGAACATGATGTAACAAGTAGGTTTTAATTGCTTTTAACGAGCGCTTCAAAGCAAAACAAAGAAAGCCGCATGTACAAGAAAACCGACATCAAATACAAGTCACTAAAACACCACAATGAAGGATTCAAGTCTTTTAACATTATACGAAAATAATACCCGTATGCATTTTATCATCATAACATCATTTAAACGTAGCATAAACACAAAGAAATAATAATAGGCATGGTAATTGCATCCGACCCGTTGGGAACCTAGTTCACCAACCCCGATCGGGTTCGGGGAATCCCCGTAAAAGTAAAATCGGTACAGGGGATGGGGATCCCCGATTTTTTAAAACCGGGACCGGTAATGCATTTCCCAATCCGCCTCGTCCCCATATATATTATATATATATATATATATATATATGTGTGTGTGTGTGTGTGTGAGATCGTTGCCTTCAATCTCTTTGTGGGAGGCGACATCAGTCGCCAAGTCTATCAGGCCCAACAGGCCCATTTAAATGGCCGACTGTTTTTGTGTGTACAAGGGTTTAGACCCAGCTTATGTTTTTTATTTTTGAGAGCTGCTGTCTTTTTAAATATATCAGCCAACACAAAACAAAACTCTAGTTCTCTCTACTCTCTCACTCATAACCTTACTCTCTAAACCTCAAGAACCCTAACTTGTTTCTCCATTATTGTAAGCTGAAATTTTCTCAAGTGTATCATAATCATCATCAAAGTGATAGTGGATCAGTTCTCGGCGTCCTCCGCCCGTGGTTTTTCCCTTTCCGGGTTTCCACGTAAAAATATCGGTGTCTCTCTTACTTATGCTTTATTTTACATTTATTGGGTTTAATCATTGTTTATATTTCTTAGTAGTTGATTATCTTACACTGTTAATCGTATTTCCGCTTGAATCTCGATATAGAACTTTAGTTCATTTGTTCTTGGGTAACTTGTGTTTTTATCGGGAACCAATCTTTGAGGTTTTAGCTATTTGGGTCTTGGTAATTTCACAACAATTGGTATCAGAGTTCAAGGATTAATATTGAGATTTTTTGATCGGTTGAAGATTGTTGGATTATTGATTTGCTAGGGTTTCATTTATGTCGACGATGAAATTCGATCTACCTTTGTTGGAACAAGATACCCGATATCCTTTATGGAAGATAAAGATGAGAGATGTCCTTGTCCAACAAAATTTACACAAATGTATTTTGGGACAGGCTTTTATGCCCGGTGCTTGGACGGAAGAGGAAAAGGAACTAAATGACTTGAGAGCCTCATCCTTGATTAGATTGCATTTGTCTAATGATATTTTACAGGATGTTGCGAAAGAGGAAACGACTTACCGAATATGGTGTAAGCTAGATAAAATGCTTATGACAAAGAGCTTGCCCAATAAGCTCCATATGAAGCTTAAATTGTATGCCCATCGTTTATCTGAAGGTGGTTCAATTACTGCACATCTATCGAAATTCAAAGAGATAGTTGGTGACTTGAAAAATCTTGAGGTGAAATATGACGATGAGGATTTGGGTCTAATTTTGTTATGCTCTTTGCTACCATCATTCTCAACTTTTATGGATACAATCATTTATAGTAGGGATTCTCTTACTCTTGAGGAAGTGTATACCGCTTTGAGTTCGAAAGAGAAGATGAAGGAGATAATTCCCGGTCATGAACCAAGGGCCGAGGGATTAAATGCAAGGGGAAGACCTTTTGAAAAATGCTCGAGCTCTTCAAGCAAATCAAGGTCAAAATCTCGTGGAAAGAAGAAGTTTTGTAACTTTTGTAAACGGAGGGGTCACATCATTGACGAATGTTTTAAGCTTCAAGCCAAAAACAAAGCCAAGAACAAGACAACGGGTTCCTCCGGGGAAGCCGATATTGTTGAGCCCGATGAAGGTGGAGCTAGTGAAGGTGAAGTCATGACGGTCTCCGATGGTAATCCAAAGGCCACGGAAGAGTGGATTCTAGACTCGGGTTGCACATTTCATATGTGTCCCAACCGTAGTTGGTTTCATACATATGAGCAAGTTTCCGAAGGTGTTGTAATGATGGGGAACAATGCTACTTGCCCTATTGTTGGTCAAGGCACAATTAGAATCCGTATGCATGATGGTGTCACCCGAACACTTGGGAATGTGAAACATGTTCCCGAGCTTCGAAGAAATCTCATCTCTCTTAGTTCCCTTGATGAAAAGGGTTAAGAGTTCTTGGGTAAAGGTGGAGCTATTAAGGTCAAGCGTGGAGCGCTAGTTGCAATGAAATCTTAAAGAAAGTCCACTAACCTTTATATTTTGCAGGGTCAAATCATTACGGGTGACGTTGCGGTAGCTTCCAAGTCAATGTCCGATGGTGATCTATCCAAGTTATGGCATCTTCGTCTCGGTTGCATGAGCCTTGGTGGTATGACCGAGCTAAGTCAACGTGGTTTGTTGAATGGCCACAAAGTTACCGATTTGCAATTTTGCGAGCATTGTGTGTACGACAAGACAAAGAGGGTCAAGTTCTCAAGTGGCATTCACTCGACTAAAGGGACGTTTAACTATATTCATTCCGACCTTTGGGGTCCGGCTCGTGTTACTTCTTATGGTGGAGCTTCTTACATGCTCACTATTATTGACGATTTCTCTCGTCGAGTGTGGGCTTTCTTCTTAAGACGCAAGAATGATGTTTTCGAGATATTCAAAGATTGGAGGACAATGATCGAAAAGCAATTCGGTAAAGAGGTGAAATATCTACGAACGGATAATGGCTTAGAATTTTGCTCTGAGGAGTTCAATGCCTATTGTCGGAAGGAAGGTATTACAAGGCATCGTACCGTTGCCCATACTCCTCAACAGAATGGTGTAGCCGAAAGGATGAACCGCACTATTCTTGAGAAAGTTCGATGCATGCTTTCAAACTCTAAAATGCCCAAGTATTTTTGGGCAGAAGCGGCTTCTACCGCTTGTTATATCATCAATCGGTCTCCCTCCGTTGCTATTGAGAAGAAGACTCCCATGGAAGTTTGGAACGGATCACCGGTCGATTACACTAATTTAAAAATATTTGGTTGCCCGGCTTATGCACGTGTTGATAAAGGGAAGTTGGAACCGAGAGCATTGAAATGCAAGTTCCTTGGATACAAAGATGGGGTGAAAGGCTTTAGGCTATGGTGCCCGGAAACAAAGAAGATCATTATAAGCCGAGATGTCACTTTTGACGAATCCTCCATGTTGCATGATTCGCCGTCTCCTATATTCGAGACCATTTATGAAGCTCCTAAGGAGAAACCTCCGGTGGAGGTGGAGCTACCTATGGCACAAACGTCGAGCCCACATGTTACTAATGACACTAATGTTTCTTCTTCTTCTTCCACTACAGGTGTTCAAGTGGTAGGTGATGCTCCATCACAACCTTCGCCACAAGAGCCCGAACCGTGCATTGCGCGTGATAGGGGAAGGAGACAAATTGTACGCCCCACACGGTATACTGAAGAAGCCGATTTAGTAGCATATGCTTTGAGTGTAGCGGAAGAAATGGAATGCACCGTTGAGCCTACTTCTTATAGTGAGGCTATGAAACTAAAAGATGCGGATAAATGGATGATGGCAATGCACGCGGAGATGGAATCCTTGCAAAAGAACGGAACTTGGGAGCTTGTGCTGGCTCCTAAAGGCAAAAAGCCGGTTAGATGCAAGTGGGTTTATAAATTGAAGGAAGGGACCACTCCAAATGAAAAGCCAAGGTATAAAGCTCGATTAGTCGCAAAAGGTTATAGTCAAATTCCTGGCATTGATTATAATGACATTTTCTCACCGGTGGTGAAACATACTTCTATTCGTGCATTGCTCGGGATGGTCGCGTCCAATGATTTTGAGCTTGAGCAATTGGACGTAACGACCGCTTTTCTGAATGGTGAACTTGAGGAAGAGATTTATATGCAACAACCGGAAGGTTTCGAGATTCCGGGTAAAGAAGGTCACGTGTGCAAGCTTATTAAATCTCTCTATGGCCTCAAACAGTCTCCCAGGCAATGGTACAAGAGATTCAATGCATTTGTGACCGCACACGTCTTATCAAATTCGTCGTACGACAACTGCGTTTATTTCAAGAAGTGTGAAGATGGGTCAATGTTATATTTGCTCTTGTACGTGGATGACATGCTCTTAGCAGCTAAAGATATGGGAGAAGTTCAGAAAGTTAAAGATCAGTTAAATTCAGAATTTGATATGAAGGATTTGGGAGCTGCAAAAAGAATTCTTGGTATGGAGATCACTCGTGACAGAAAGACGAGAAAATTATACCTTAGTCAAAAGGGGTATATTCAGAAAGTTCTTCGCCGGTTCAATATGTCTGAAGCAAAGTCTGTCAACACTCCATTTGCGCCTCATTTTAAGTTATCATCCGCTTTAAGTCCTTCGACTCAAGTCGATGTTGCCTATATGGCAAAAGTGCCATATTCTAGTGCGGTGGGATCTTTGATGTATGCCATGATTTGTACCCGTCCTGACCTTGCCTATGCAGTTTCTATGGTAAGTAGATATATGGCCAACCCGGGTAAAGAGCATTGGAGAGCGGTCCAATGGATTTTTCGTTACTTGAGGGGCACGGTAGATCTGTGTTTGCATTTTGGGAAGAATTCTTCGGGGGTACTTGGCTATGCGGATTCCGATCATGCCAAGGATCTTGATAATAGAAGATCTATTACTGGATATGTTTTTACTCTTGATGGATGTGCCATTAGTTGGAAGGCACATTTGCAAACTACCGTCGCTTTGTCCACAACGGAAGCGGAATACATGGTAGTTAATGAAGCTGTGAAAGAAGCTGTCTGGCTCAAGGGATTTTTTGGTGAATTGAGTGACCATCTGAAGGTCGAGGAGGTTTTATGTGATAATCGAAGTGCGGTTCTCTTGACCAAAGATCAGATGTTTCACGATAGGACGATGCACATCGATATTCGTCATCACTATGTCCGTGGGGTAGTAGCTAAAGGTGATGTTAAAGTGGTCAAGATTAGCACTCACGACAACGCAGCGGATATGTTGACTAAGCCACTTCCGGTATCCAAGTTCGATTTGTGTTTGGACTTGGTTGGTGTTGCAAGACGGGGTTGATGCCCTTAGGGGCGAATTGGCGGAGGATATTGCTTTTCGAGAACTTTGATTACTTTGGTATTACTTTGTTTACGGGTGATCGTTTTTGGCTTGAGATGAAGATCGGTGGAGATTGTGTTCTTGGTGTATTTACTTGGTTTGGAGACGAGGTGGAGTTTTGCTCTTTGCATGGTTATTTGGATTGAATGCAAGGTGGAGATTTGTAAGATCGTTGCCTTCAATCTCTTTGTGGGAGGCGACATCAGTCGCCAAGTCTATCAGGCCCAAAAGGCCCATTTAAATGGCCGACTGTTTTTGTGTGTACAAGGGTTTAGACCCAGCTTATGTTTTCTATTTTTGAGAGCTGCTGTCTTTTTAAATATATCAGCCAACACAAAACAAAACTCTAGTTCTCTCTACTCTCTCACTCATAACCTTACTCTCTAAACCTCAAGAACCCTAACTTGTTTCTCCATTATTGTAAGCTGAAATTTTCTCAAGTGTATCATAATCATCATCAAAGTGATAGTGGATCAGTTCTCGGCGTCCTCCGCCCGTGGTTTTTCCCTTTCCGGGTTTCCACGTAAAAATATCGGTGTCTCTCTTACTTATGCTTTATTTTACATTTATTGGGTTTAATCATTGTTTATATTTCTTAGTAGTTGATTATCTTACACTGTTAATCGTATTTCCGCTTGAATCTCGATATAGAACTTTAGTTCATTTGTTCTTGGGTAACTTGTGTTTTTATCGGGAACCAATCTTTGAGCTTTTAGCTATTTGGGTCTTGGTAATTTCACAACAATATATATATATATATATATATATATGTTTTATTATGTTCTTCTTCTTACTCGATGCTGCTAATTCTATATTTTGTTGTGATTTTAAATAGCAAATCAAATTGATATAACAAATTCAAAATTAATAGTTTCCGTTGGTCAAAGATTTTGAAATTGAATAACTGTATAGTAGAGTTTTTAAACTTATAATTAATTAAAATATAAAATCCAAAACTTATGTTGTCGAAAGTAACGTACCTGCACGTAATATTGTAAAATCGACTACTTTTGGTTAGATCGTGATTAAAAACTTAGTCTTGATAAGAGAAGACATCTCTTTGTTATAAAAAATTAATATGATCTATAACAAGATATTGTAATAGGGGTTCAAATCGAGTCTTCACAATCAATGGGAGGTTAAAACACCATAAGGTTAACAATAGAACATGTAAAATGAGTCCAGCTATAATGTTTGCATTCATCATGATTAGCCTTGGTCCCCTTTTCAGCGGTAGCCATGCAATCTACGCCGATCCTCAAAAAAAGAAGCATAGTAGAAGATGACTTGCTGCCACATAATTTGAGAGCGCCAACCCATAGTTAGAGGTGGTAGCAGTTGTGGCACCCAAACAAGTAGAGTGAAAACGAGTATCATCACTATGAGTCCGTAGGTAACAGTTTTTAGTTAACCTCCTAGCATGGAAAAGAATAAACCATACAAAAGATAGTTTTACATAACACCAATCCACACATACATCTCAGAATTATAACCAGAAACCTCCCACCTTTTTACCAACAGAAACGAATTTTGAGTCATCTACGAACCTTGTGTATTTGTCTCTCTCTACCTGCAATACCCAACATCGTACAAAATGCATAATCGAGATTGCAAGCATATGAAAGAACATGATAAGCAGAGCATGTTTGAACACCTACATTTGAAAAACGGTCCTCTGAATGCATTAGATGGTCACCAACAAGTGCACAAACGTAAGAAGCAATCACCACCCCTAATTTCAACTTCTCAGGGCTCCTGTGTACACATACATATAATCAAAACTGAACACAGTGTTGGGTGTAGTTCCTCCAGGCCTCAATCTCAGCTGAAAATTAAAAACAAGGTCCATGGATGAAGTATGCTTATCACAACAATGGCACATTAAGTGCAGGTCCACCAGCTAGAAGAGAGCCACGATAGGCCAGATAAAACTATATCGATGTATAAAATGATAAATCAAAGTGGGTATAGAAAAATGCGATCTTTTATGGCAATATCGTGTCTTTGGACAGACCTGATATGGGGCATCTTTGCTTACTCTATGCATTTTACCCTAGTTATCAATAAGTTAATGACGTGCACTTGTGAGTATAATTAAATGGTAGAAAGTACAACTCTTGAATATTTGCACGTGCCAACTCACTTTAAAAAAGAAATTCGAAATATATAAAACAAAATAATAAATGTAATCATAAAAAATACAATCAAAAACAATAAATTTCTTATAAATTGAAATATAATTTAACAACCAATATAAAATATTTATAAAATTGTAGTATCGAGGTGGGATTAATGCCCGCGCGTTGCTGCGGATGGAAAGAAATATTAAGACCATAAATTTGAGCATGACCAATTATGAGAACAAAACATTTTGTGTCTGTTAGCAGCATCACTATAATTTACAAAATGCCCTATGAGGATGATGTGTGTGTATGATAGGAAGCGAAAATAAATTGGCAAATGGTACATTACATCATTATTAAACATAAAATAAATTATGATAAATTACTTTATTAATAAATAAAAAATTGGTGCGTGAATCACCTACGACTATGTGCTTGGATTGATGGGGAAGGCGGAAGGTTTTGGGTTGGAGAAGACACAGTCATTGAGATGCAATGCATGTTAAGGGATCTTTATTTTATGCTTATATAATAAAAATAATTTTTATAATATAACTTTTATTTATTTAAATTAGAAAATGAAAAAGTTATAAATGATCGAAATGTCATTTACTTAACGGTCAGGAGCTAACAACTTTTAGTTTCGAGGACCAAAATGTTACGCAAATGCAAAATCGAAAGTCTATTTTGGAATCAACAAATTATGGGGACTAAATCCAAGAGGAAAATAAAACTATAAGGACCAAATCTGTAACTCTACAAACATAGGACTAAATCTAACAGGGAGATAAAACCTCAAGGACCAAATCTGTAATTTACTAAAAACCTGAAGGACCAAATATGTAATTTATCAGAACACTGTTCATGAACAGTGTTCTGATAAATGTTATAATATATAATTTCATATTTTGCAAGTTTTGAAAATTTTTAATTATTGTAATTTTATTTGTTTTTCATACGTTCTCATTTTTCAACTATAAAAGTATTTTAAGTATATTTCCATTAATGATTAAGTATATTTCTATAATTTCATTTGAAAATTTATATAATTATAATCGTTTTGAGGGAAATACATCTGACCATCGGTAGTTCTTGTGGTTTGCTCAAAATTTGGATTTGGTCCTTAAAACGAACTATTTATACTAATGGTTGTTAACTTTTCATTTGCATAACACTCATGGTCCCTAGTTTTAGTATTATTGTATTAGCAACCGTTATGAAAGACTAATCAGTCTTTGGGCAAGGACCAATATGCAAACAAAGTGTTGGAAGTTAAGAACGGTTAACATTGGATGGTTATGTATTGATTTATTCGTTAGGGTAAAAAAAATTGTTATGAAAAAGGTAATCATGTTTTAAAAGTTAAAATATTGTAAGACAATATTAAATTGACTTATCAAATAATTGTGAATAAGTACAATAATTAAATTAATATAATAATCAAAATATTATTAAAGACGTAATAACTCGAAGGATTTCATATGGTTCTTGAAGAAAAAAGAAAAAAGAGGGAAAAAGTTAATATGTTACAATTTTCTGTATTTTTTTTTACAACAATCGTTTTTTTTTATAGTAGAATGTATAATTACTCATTATTGTTGTAGGATTTGACAATAGTTTTTCTTAATTATTTGAATAATATGTATTCCTTTTAATCTTTATAACAGTTGTATATGTCCAAAATGTTATGGTATTTTGGATTTTTATTTGTTAGCATTTTAATTATTTAGTTTGATTATATTAATAATCTCAAGTTAACCGTATTTAACTTCCAATATTTTACTTGTATATTTCAATGTCTAACCCAAAAAATACGTGAAGTTCTCATGATTTTCTTTGTTTTTTCTAAAGTTAAGATTTTCTAATATAAAAGTCATTTGTCAATTTAATAAATTTTTAAATAAATATAATTTTTTTATTTGATATGTGCTTTAATTTAAAAAATTTCATTTATGTTTAGAGTGAATTACATTTTTAATAATGAAACTTTAAATTTTTTTAAAAGAAACTTTGTTTACAGTGAATTACATTTTTGGTCCCTATAGTTTACTTAAAGACTGATTTATCCCTTGTAACGGTTGTTAACTGACAGTATTAACTCCAAGAACCATGAGTGTTAAGGACCATCAGTGTAGATTATTTGTTTTAGGAACCGGTGCAATTCATTCTTAATACAATAAATAAATTGTGAAGTCGTAAATGATTGTAAAATTAATTATTATTTATATGTTAGTTATCAACAAACATATTAAATTAGTTTTTATAAAATTTACAAATCAGAACAAATGGACTAGACCGAATCAAGACCGGTCGAGACCGTCGGTCCTAAATCGATACTTACACTGCAAGGCTAACTAGTCCAGACTTACCTTTTTTTTTGGACCAGTTTGACTAGACCATTGACTAAACCGCCATCCCTGCCCATCTCTCTACCCCAAAAGTAGAAGGTTTAATATCCATAAAGACCCTCAATAGGTGTAAAAGTGTGTATTATGTTATTTATGAGACAACATTAGCTACCTTGGACCTAAATGTAATATTGTTTCCAAAATGAGGGGCTAAATTGTACTTTCCTGTATATGGTTCTAACCAAAATGTTATAATTTATGCATTTATACACATCCCAATATCCAAGTAACATGATTTACCTTCAAATATGAACCTGAATTCGACAAGATATTTTAAATTCTAATTACATTGTGTTTTGAAACCCCAATTAAGTCTCCATGCAATCTTGTCTCATTCTTTCTATTCATAAAATCCAATTATACCAAAATCTTTCTACAATTGTACATGCAACAATCCTTCAACCTATCTCCACCAAGGGGGAGGTAGTAGTAGTAGTAGTTGACTCTTTGACCACCATCGGAAGCCGCCAACGACCACCAATGTCGGAGAACCACAACCACCACTCAAAGTCATCCGTTATAACCAAGATCAATGCAAGCTACTTCAGGATCTGCATTTCCGCCGGCACTCAAGCTTTACTATGGAAAACTGTAAGCGAACATTACTCGCATAACTCACCATCACCGTCACTCATCTTTCGTACCATTTTCAAGGCGGGTTATTTCGTCCTCTGGTGCCTCACGCTCTTCACGCTCATGATTCTTTCTCTCGTCTATGCTCTAAAGTGTGTTTTTCATTTCCGCATTGTGAAAGCCGAATTTCGTCATCATGTAGGAATAAATTACCTTTTTGCCCCTTGGATATCATGGCTTCTATTACTTCAATCTGCCCCTGTGTTCGTTTTTCGCAATGAACGCACATATGAATGCATATGGTGGCTGCTCATCGTTTCGTTGGTGGTTCTTGATGTGAAGGTATACGGTCAGTGGTTCACAACCGAGAAGCGATTTCTCTCGATCATGGCTAACCCTACGATCCAGATGTCAGTGATTGGGAACTTAGTAGGATCACACGCAGCCGTTAAGGCAGGGCAGACGGAAATTTGTATTTGTTTGTTTACATTTGGGATGACGCATTACTTGGTGGTGTTTATCACACTTTACCAACGTTTATCTGGCGGTAATCACATCCCGGCTGATCTAAGGCCAGTTTTCTTCCTCTTTGTAGCAACCCCGAGCATGGCGACCTTAGCATGGAAGTCTATTAATGGAAGCTTTGATATCGTATGCAAGATGTTCTTCTTTCTCTCGATGTTTCTCTTTGTGTCTCTGGTATGCCGATTTCTTTCCCTATGTTAGCATAAGTAAAACTTTTTTTAATCTTTCTCTATAAAAGCGCTTATAGAGAGAGGAGAGTTTTTTTATACAAGTTTGATGGTTATGTGTCAAGCTGATATGAGACTCTAACACACTTTCTCAAACATAGGCTACACGAAGCTCCCGAAAACAGAGGCGATAGTGTGTCACGTCCCTAGGTGGTAGTAGACACTTGATCTAATACCATGTTAGGATATGTGGAATCTATTGAGGGAGGCTCTTTTACACACACACACACACACACACATATATATATATATATATATATATATATATATATATATATATATATGTTTGATGATTTGTGTCTAACAGGGCAGACCTAGTTAAGTGTCAACGGTGGCACGTGCCACCGTATTGTTTCTCCGCCGTAAGGTAAAAAATTAGGTTCATGAAAGGTGCAACTGTATCGTTTTAGAAGATGTAACCGTATTATTTAAGAATGCACAACCGTACCTCGTAATCAACAAAAAAAAACTATTGAAATGAACCAAAAAAACCGAAAAAAACTCTTGAAATCAGCCAAAAAACCGAAAAATTCCCTCGAAATCGATAGAAAAAAATTTCAAAATCCCTCGAAATAAAGTAAAAATAAAATAAAAAATCCCTTGAAATGGTGGAATTATGCTAAAAACACATCGGGACGATATGGAAAAAGTTTAGGTTCGTGAAAGGTGCCACCGTATAAAAAAAATCCTGGGTTCGCCCTGTGTCTAACCGATGTGGAACTCCACACCCCCTCAAACAGAGGCGAAAGAATGTGTCGAGTCCCTAGGTGATGCTAGATCCCGACTCAGATACCATAGTTAGGATATGAGGTACCTTCTTTAATCTCTCTCTAAAGGAGGTTCCTATACACACACACATACATATAAGTTTCATGGTTTGTGTCTAGCCGATGTGGGCCTCCCAACACGCCACTTCAAGCTGAGGCTAGACAATGCCCTGAGAACGGAGGTGAAAGAGTATGTCAAGTTACTGAAAGAGTGTGTCAAGTTACTGGGTGGTGCTAGACCCCTCCTCTGATACTATTTTAAGAAATGTGAAACCTCTTTGAATCTCTCTGTAACATATCCCTTATTTTGCAGGCTAGTCGCCCGGTGCTCTTTAAGAAATCAGTGAAAAGGTTCAGTGTGGCATGGTGGGCTTTCTCCTTCCCCCTCACTTTCCTAGCTCTAGCCTCGATAGCATACGCTCAACAAGTGAAGGACGTTGCAGCAGAAATCTTGGCACTCGTGTTATCAGTGACTTCGGTTCTCGTTTTCTTCTCTTTGTTAGTATGCTCTATATTGAAGATCCATTCACTTGTTCACAAACCTATCCTCTGTTTCTCCACCGGTTTAGGGTCTACAAACGTGTAAGGTTGCATAGAACGTTAATCCTAGTGATGTATCTTTACATATATTAGCTTCGGCTACTCGCGCTTTGACCGAATGTAGTTTGGGTTGGTTAACCGTAGCAACCCAACAACATGCACAAATCTACAACTTCGGCTGGTTAATCGTCGGGGTTGGTGCTGTTTAACCATAACCATGAAGCAACTCAAGCTAAAGTTGAGTTGCAATTCACTCAAGTTAGTAAATCAAGTCTATTAATTGTAAATGAAAAGTAGTGGTTAATGAGCATGTATGGTTCTAGGAGCTTTCAAACCAAATGCGAGAATATGTGGGACCTGTTAAAAATCGTGTGACCATTTTTTTTTAAATCCATAATCTTATGACATGACATGACAGGTTTTGAGAATGTTTGTGCTTAACAAAACATTGCATCGTCCAAACACAAGAATGCCTAGAAACCTGTTAAAAAATTATGAACTTCAAAAAAATTGTACGAGGTCATTTCGCAAAATAACCTATATGTGGACCCCATCATATACTCTCCAAATTGAGGGAGGAGAAAAGAGAGGTTCCAACATATATTGATGTAAAAAGGTCAAAGTCTAGCTGATGTGGGACTTTAATGCGCCCCCTCCAACGAAGATTAGACGGTAGGCCCTGACTCTGATACCATGTAAGAGAATATATAGGACCCCATCAAATGACTCTCCAAAAGAGCTATTGAGAAGATAACGGACGTTCCAACATATATTAAAGACAAAAATACCAAGCCTTGCTGATGTGGGACTTTTAACACCGAAAATCACAGCACCACAAGAAGGCTTATAACCGCAAACCTGGTGCACCCTCGCTTGCGAACCAACAATTTTAACAGCTCGTTCGGCACGTGAAATCTAATCATATCATTGTTTCTGATCGATCATCGTTATGATACATAAATTAACACAACCCGACCTTTAAAATCAAGATACAAGATAACGTGACGGAATTCCGCCTTGTCTTTTTGCATTTCGAAGAAGATAGTACACAAACGCACCTTTAATAATTTGAGCTAAAAACGAGAGGCAATTCTGCGTAATACCAGCAGCAGAAGAGATTATTTGAGACGCTCCTTTCAATTTGCTTAATCTTTGGTCAAAGTCAACGATCTCGCTCTTAGATTCAAGAAAATACCCCTACAAAATAGAAGACAAAAAACCCCGAATATTTACGTCAAATCGAACCCAAAATGAAAGAAAGTCAGGTCTCATTCGTCAGTTTGTCGTCAATGGAGGAATGAAGATGGCAAACACGAATAGAACCTTGGAGCATCTCCAACAGATTCTCTAAAATGGAGAAAATGAAGATTTTGGAGTTTTTAACCTAATTTTTTCTCCAACAAATTCTCCAAAATGAGAAAGAACTCTACAAAATTAAATACCGAAGAGAAAGAAATGGTTTTTTTCATTGTTCTCACCAATGAGGTTAAAGGAATTGATATAAAAATTTATTTGAAAATTCATTGGGTTATTAAATCTTCTGAAGAAATTATAGAGAATCTGTTGGAGAGACTCTTAGATTATGAACACAAAAGAACTGAAGGAGAATCCTTCTGAACGTTTTTAGATCGCTTTTATAAACTAAAAACACATAAAAACGTACCAGCACATTGCGACAAAGCTTTGGACGATGACACGGAATTGTAGCGGCACGTGGCGGTGATTGATCCACCCGATTACCGGCCAGAACTGCAATTTGGTTGATATTTATTATTCATTTATTACAAAATAAGGGAGACACCATTTGTTGCAAAGAAACTACTTCCATGATCCAAATGTGTTGGTTTCTGGTTACAACGGAGCCCCGAAGGAATTTCAAAGAAATAACAGCACGAAAAAATTAAAAGAAAAAGAAATTATGGAAGTACCGTCCATGCTGCATACTGTACTGTCGGGTATTCCTTCTTGATTTTAGATTTCACATGGATCCACGGTCGTCCTGCATACATCATGACATAACATTAAGTTATTATATTACTAGAAAAATATGCGTCATCCCAGTGCACCATTGCCTTCTCGCATGTTAACGTGCATTGGGGAAACTTCATTTAGGAACCGTAAATATTTTGAGAACCAAATATGCATAATGAATGTACATGAATATTCAATATACGTTTCGAATATTCATGATATTCGTTATGAAATATCTGGCGAGGTTCTAAATGGAGGGAGACATGGTGTGGTGGTGAGGTCAAACCTCAAGCCTTAGGAGTCACGGTGAGACCACAACGTTTTCAAGACTTATGGTGAAAATTTATACATCATATATCTAATTATATATGTATATATATACACACACACATACACATATAACCATATGTTTTTCTACTATTACGCAATGAGTCAATGATATTAAACAATTAAAATAATGTTAGATACTAAAAACTATAAATTAAAACACAAAAGAGGTAAAAAAAAAGTAAAAAAAATCAAATAAATCAAATGACATTGTACAAAAAGTATGCATCCTTTTAGAACACTGATATCTGGTTCTCACAGTTTTCAAAATATTTTACGGGGTTCTAAGTGCATAATGTAGCAAATATCACTTTGTTACAAGTAGGGGTGTGAGTTTGAACAATCGAACCATGAAACTAGACCCATCCCTAACAAAGTGGTTGGTTTGGTTTGGTTCGGTTTTAGCACATCATGGTTCAACATCGGATCAAGAAGTTGACCTATGGTTCTATGATAGTTTGGTTTGGTTCTATAAAGTTGGAACCAAGATAAAAACTTCAGTTTGCAATTTTGGTCATAACCGAACCAAAGCAAACCGTTAAAGCTTCTCGTAGTAAGATGAGCTTACCCTCGATAACTAACCCATAATAGAGCATAAAAATCAAGTTGTTCCATGGAGAAGATGTCACTTGTTCAAGCAACACCTGCAATAAAAACCACCATAGAAAAAGACTCATTTGCCATTGTAGATGAAATCGACAATTAGGCATAATCTAAGTTTGCCGTAAGATTGTAGATTTCCATTTCTACCCCTATCTAAAAGTTTTGCAGGATACCTTCTTGGCGACTGTTGCCGAGTCCTTTTTGCCCTTGAACAACTTATCCAACAATAAGTGGTAGAAATGGCCAAATGGTCCAAGATATGCACACCCGAAAAGCTGCATACTTTTCAATGTTAATCATCCATACAACGAATACTCCATAGATATTCAAATCAATTCCAAGTAAACGAAACCAAACAAGCCCAGTATATCCCACCTGAAAGTGGGGTCCAGGGGGGAGATGTACGCAGACCTGACCTCCACTCCAAAGAGTAGTGCAGCTGTTTCCATAGAATCAAACAGATAAACAAAGAAAACATACAAACAAAAGCAACTTGAATTCATTCCAAGTGATTTTAGCATAAGATAGCTTGCACCCAAAAGGTTTGTAGTTTTTCTTGTTAATAGAAACATGTAAATAGAGATTTATTGGTGCGTGTTTCTTATGGGAAATCTGACAGCCTACGAACAATTTGCTCTGTTTGAATGCTGGAAAGATGTTACCAAAGAGAATAAATTGTCAGCCTCCATGACTTAGGGTCTGTTTGTTAGCAGCTTAATGAGTTTAATGCGAATCACACATGACTGTTTGGTAGTGGCTTAACGATATAAAAAGTGACTTATTCAGTAAGCATTTAAGGGAAGCTTTATGCAGTAAGCCAAGTTTTTCTTTCCAAACCTGCCCCTCCCAATTAAAAAACACGCACATTCCATCTATGAAAAAAAAAACCCGCAAACAAAAACCTTCACAATCTAGGGTCAGGTTCAGGGGAAAACCTAAAAAAACGGAAAATTGAGGAACACCCTGGTAGCCCTTAATCTGGACGGTGTGCACTTGTGCATACACGTAATTTGTAACATGCACACATGTTAAAAACCAAAAAAAACAACTTACTTTACTTGTTCGTCCAGATTAAGGCTACCAGGGTGTTCCTCAGTTCCCCTTTTTTTTGAGGTTTTCCCTTGAACATCCGTCTCACAATCTATACAGGACTAGATGGAAAACCAACCAAAAATCCCCTTAATTTGCTTCATGGATCTTCAGGGCTGGCTTTCTGCCCTTTATCTCTATTTGAGTTTGTTTAGTTTCTTCTGGTGAGTTCGATCAATTCTCATCTCTGTTATTGTGTTTTTCAATCTATATATTCAAAATCATGCAATAATCTTTGTGAAGTTTGGTGCAAATTCAGTTTCCAAGCACATATGTTTCTAGACCCCTTGAGGATTTTTGTTTTTTTTCTTTTTCTCTAAAGAAACTAGAAAATCTACCCTTACCCGTTGGAGTCCCACATCAGCTAGACATAAAACCTGTATGTATATACGTAGGAACCTCCCTATCTCTATTCTCAATAAGGGCTCTTTTAGGGGTTGTTTGGCAGTTGCTGAATGGTTTGGTGCCGAATGATTAAGTGGTCAGAATGATTAAGAGACTCTTATGATATAGTGCAAAATGAAATATGGTTGTTTGGTAATTGTTCAGAATGAAATCAGGCGCTTAATGGTTAAGGGAGGCTCAAGATACAAAATGATTTAGAGGGTTTTGGAACCATTAAAAGGCATATTTTTTTTTGCCAAACAGGATTCACCTCTTAGCAATTCGGAGGTTGCCACTTAATGGAACCATTAAGAGGTAAACAAAGAGCTCCCACATGATATCAGAGCGGGGTCCACCACCACCTAGGGGCTGAACACACTCTGTTTGAGGGGGCGTGTTGGAGCCCCACATCAACTAGACACATACAAGCAAAATGAAGTCGAGTTACAGACCAGCTTGAAACCATTTCAGAAGTGGTTAATTTCTTTTCGAATTTGGCTAGCTAACTGATCAATTGATCAAAAGTTAGTTTTTGTATGCAATCACCAGATTCTTATTGATATCTCAATGGTTAATCCAAAGATATTAACAAATAAATAAGTAAAATACTTCACTGTATTTTAAGTCAATGCATTGACTTCAAAAACTAGATCAAAATTTTTCTGAATTCTTTAAACCACAAAAAGATTCAATGAACATATCATACCACTTTGAGAAGAAGTCGCCGGATTTGCAATTTCTGGATTCCGGAGAGCTTTTGAGACACTATATCACTAATCGCCGACAATACTCCGGCCGTCAAAGCCTTTAAGATGCATAATTTTCATTTGTTAATTCTAATGAACAAACAAAAAACACCCAACTCATTATTGATCAAAAATCACAAAACCCAGTTCATGATTCAACTATAAAAACACAAAATTCATTAAGTAGAACAAACCCCAGTTCATGATTCAACTAAAAACACAAAATCAAGAGAAAAAGCTTTCAAATTTCATCAAAAAGAACAAACCCCAGTTCATGATTCATCAAAAAGAACAAACCCCAGTTCGTGATTCATCAAACGAACAAAAACCCAATTCGTGAAATACAAGAAAAACATATACAAAATCAAGAAAATTTGGGAGTTACCTTTGTTCTTAAAGGATGTTGTTGAAGCTGTTGCAAGTACTGTTGAAGGCCTTTCTTTGCAATCGACATTTTTGAGGATTTTGTTTTCTCAGATTCTTCAAAGTCGTCTGCTTTGAATTGTGCTATAAAGAGAGTCGAAATTTCACAGTTTTTTCACTAATTTTGGATTAATTAATTTGGGTTTAGATGGGAAATTGCATATTCTTTTTCCCACTTTGTCCCTTTTTTTACCTAACCATAACCTGCACTACAACATAGAACAAGGTCCGAAGCTAACTTTCTTGAAATGGTCAACAATCTTTGGTCTACGCTTCTCCTCCTCGTCGAACCAAGTTTAGATATTTTAGTACGACCCAAAAGTTTTCTCTTTTCAATTTTCAAGAATTCGGTTAGATTTGGATGATATAAAAGTAAACTATAAATTTGGTCCTTGTAGTTTGTTGGTCATAACACTTTTGGTCCTTACAATTTCGAAATTACAAAATGGTCAACGTGGTTTATGAAAACGTTCGGATTTAGTTCCTCCCTCTAAGGGTCGTCAAACAATCCCGTTAGATGAGGGGTATTTTAGACGTTTGCTACTTATTATCACATTTGCATTTAATAAATAAATACATAAGTAAATTACATGGACTAGAAATGTAAATTATTCTAATATATGATTTTACATGTAACTGTGTCATATCGCCCCTCAAGAACCTAAATCAGACGTCATCGCCAGCTACCTCCCTCTTATTCGTCGACCTCCTTCTCCGTCAACCTCCCTCTTCACCGTCGACCTTACCCTCTGCCTTCCCCTTCGCCCCTGCTCTCACCTTAGCAAGACAAATAACAACCGACTTTGTTCTCCACCACCATAGCTCCTTGCTCCTCCCTTCTTTTCTCCACCGATCTGTCACAAAGCTACCTAACCTCATCTATCTTTCCTCTGCGGCTGATCCTCCACCGTCTGCTACACCCTCCCCCTGAAACCACTGCATTTGAAAACTATCTTTTGATTTTGTAAACAAACCCAGTTCACTGAATCAGGTCCAGTTCCGAGTAAAAAGAGAAGAAGCTACTCTTGCTTCAAAAGCTACAATTAAGAGAAATCATTTCTTTTATATATTCTACATCCCCAATCTTTTCTGCTTGTTCGACGTTCTCTTTGAAGTTTTCAAGGTAAATGGCCTCGATTAGAAGTTCTTGATTTGATCTTAAGATAAGTTGATTTTAGATTTTCATTTAGATATTTGATTTTAGGTTGTGATTTTTTGATTTTGTTGCGGGTTTACATTTTCTGATTTTGGTTTTGGGTTCCTTCATAGTAACCTTTCTCCACACATAAAATAGGATTACCTTAGCTCTCGTCGATTGTTGTTCATCCCTGTGGTTGTCCCCTCCCTGAGTTTGTTTTTTTTATTTCATCACCATGAACATCTTACCATGAACTGTAACACCCGTGATTTCGGTACATGCCTATCGAGTACTACTTTATTCAGAATTACCCCTAATATGAGCATGTATCCTATTTTCAAAACTTGAGGGTGGGAATCGGAGGTGCTTCGGATTGAAAATGGGAGGAAACGGACTTCGTCACACCCAGGGCGACAATGCCCGGCGACTGTGACCAAGGTCACTATCGCGCGGGCACAATCACGGAGAGGAATGACCTATCGATACATCTGGGGCCCTTGGCAACCCACCACTAACGTTAGATTGTAAACCCTCATTTATGTTTCTAAGTATATATGAGAAATTGTAATATTTTAACCTAAATTGTGAGGTTGGGGATTTTAGGGTTTCATAACCTAAACAAAAGATTTGGGATATATGTTTCACAATGAAATTTATAGACTTCTATACTCTTCTACTTATCTGATAACCAACCTTTATACTAAGGGATTTTGGTAAACCCAAAGTGAAATTAGGGTTTGGTGAGATTTATGTATTGACTTGGTTAATGGCTGTAACACCCTAAAATTCAGAGTAAAATTGAAAATCGGAAACTCGACAAGAAGACATCTGAATTTGATATAAACCTCCCAAAAGGGGGAAATGTACTAAGCCTTTACAAAAACCTGAATACGGATATGGAATTCAACAACAAACTAATATAAACATAAACTATCTAGATTACATCGGTTGTTAATCCAACATCACCAAAAGAATGAGACTTAAACAATTGTCCAACATCAAATACTAGTCATCTCAAAAAGCCCCCGAGACCAAGTTTGTCACTCAAGCCCTTGGCAACCCACCGCTAACGGGAACCTGTTATACATATCATTTGAGAAAAAGTGTTAGGCTTAAAGCCTAGTGAGAACATACAGTTTATAATTTCAAGAGATATAAACAATTTCATCAAAAGGAAATCTTTTCAATAAGTTTCGGTTTATAAAAGAAATCTTTTCCACATAAGGACTGATCGGTCCAAAAATTCATCTTGCGATGACGGGGGAAACCCGATTTACCAAGGATTGCGGTGGAACACAAAAGTAGTCCACAATCTGAGTTGTGAGCTAAATACTTGGATCCATGGCCACAAACAACAAGGTCCGTACTAAGATGTGAGGGGGGCCCTCGAGGAAACCAAGTCATACTCGTTCACTAGGACTACAATATGACCCATAGCTAGTAACCGATCTCACATAATCATACCAAATGGCCCCCGAGGATCATATGCATCCATAGCTACAGAAAGGGGAATAGACATCCCAATAATAAAAGCCGACTCAAAACCTAGGGATCCACTAGTAATGGCACAGACTTGTCACAATAACATATGTGACCAACCATAGATAGTCATATGGTGTAAAAACATTTTATAAACAAAATGCTTTCTTCAAGTTTAACTGTTGGTAAGAATGAAAATCATTAAAATGAGTTTATATACATTCTTTCAAATAATCCACATAAATGTACAAGTAAAACCTCCTTTTACTTCAAATAAGATGGAACCCATCATTTTAGTCGAAAATGATTGGAAACCCTAAAATCTCCCAAAACTCAAGTTATATCAAAATGTAGTAAAAGTAGATCCAAAACCATGGAGATATATAGGAGTTCAAAACGTAACCTTTGACATGTATAAAGTTTATAAAATGATAGTAGGAACTCACCAAATAGGTTTTAAACGAAAACCCGAAAACTAGATATCGACCCCTTCGAGAAGATGAAGCTTTCTATACCGAAACCTCGGATGATGCACTTAACACTAGCAACAAACGGCAACCGAAGAAACCTCGAATGGAAAGAAGAGAGAGAGACTTGAGAGAGATTTGAGAGAGAATGAGATTTGAGATATTTTAAAAAGAAATATCTCCCCAAACAAGATATTTAGGCTGAACTCATAAAAGTCGGCCAGGGGATCTCGCGGGTTATGCCGCGACCTCAAGTCGCAGCATAACTCGCCCGCTACCACAAAATCCAAACAAACAGAGGGTTTCACGGGTTGTGCCGCGACCTCAAGTCGCGGTGCAACTCGCGCAGATCACTGTGGTTTGCCCGAAACCACCAAAATCCAAACTCAAACTTCAAACCAAACGCGATGCTAACGACAAAAGCTTAAACACAAGAATACCAAGGTTACATAACGAAAATCCGGGGTGTTACAATCCTCCCCAACTTGGGAATGATTTCGTCCCCGAAATCCCATCTACTCGAAAAGACGAGGATATCTTCACTTCATATCCTCCTCGGCTTCCCACGTCACGTTGGCTCCCCGATGATGCTTCCACTGCACCTTGACCATAGTGACCTATTTGTGACGCAACTTCTTAGACTTTCTCTCTAAGATAGCGTCGGGTTCTTCTACACAACGGTTACCCTCGTCCACTCTTAACTCTAAGAAGGGAATGACGCTTTCTTCTTCCGCCAAACACTTCTTGATGCGAAAACGTCGACCCGCAAGTTAAGAAACTTGGAACCTTCGTATGAGATAGTTTAGGAAGCGAATATCCCAGGTATAGGAATCTTCAACTAACCTAGAGCAAATCCTTGACCCGTTAGTTATATAACTAAGAACCAAAGGAATCCGAAACGCCACAAGATCGTGCTCACAATCTTGATAAGTTCTTGAACTATGAACGCTCTCGCAAGGAATCACAGCTCACAAAATGAGATCAACTCAAAAGAAAAATGTTTATATTACTTGGATGATGATCCCAAATGATTACAAATGGCTCCTATTTATAGGGTTCAAAAGACACCCCAAAAGACTCTCCATAAAGTCTAAGACTTCAATTTCAATCAAGAATTAAAGGCATACCTTTAATTCATGAATCTAGACATACTCTAAATAACTATTCAAAGACTTCTAAATACCTAGACTTTAAACATAGGCCTAAAAAACGGATTGGGCCTTATACACTAGTTTATTGGGCTCAAATTCAACATAAACAAAAGAAAATATATCAATTTTGGGCTACCAAAATAATGCTCACGGGTTAATTCTTTGAAATGGCCCAAAAGCTTGCAATCTTCAAAACAAATGCTTTTTAAGCTCCATCATTGATCCAAAGCTTCTATAAGCATAATATCGTGCGTTACATGCACATCTTCAATGGACTTTACTTGAATCTCCGCAACTAAGCTCATCAAAGCTTCCTTGATCAATTTCGATCTTGATCTTGTAACCGGGCCATCTTCAATCGCCAAGGGATCTTTTATGTGGTTGGATGGTCCTCCATCATTCTCTCCCCCTTGAAAAGGATTCGTCCACGAATCATCACCTACATCATATGGAGAAAGATCAGCAACATTAAAAGTAGAGCTTACTTGATACTCACCAGGAAGATCTAGCTTGTAAGCATTATCATTGATTCTTTCGAGGACTTGGAATGGTCCATCTCCTCTAGGCTGCAATTTTGATCTTCTCTTGGCCGGGAATCTCTCTTTCCTGAAGTGCAACCATACCCAATCACCAGGTTCAAATACAACTCTCTTTCTACCTTTGTTTGCTTGCTTCAGGTATTGATCTGTTCTCTTCTCAATGTTGAGTCTTACCTTCTCATGCAATTGTTTCACCATCTCAGCCTTCCTCTTTCCATCTAGACTGGTACGCTCTTCAATGGGGATAGGAACAAGATCAAGGGGACTCAAGGGATTGAAGCCATACACAGTCTCGAATGGAGAATAGTTAGTAGCAGAATGCACACTTCGATTATAAGCAAACTCAACAAACGGCAAGCAACTCTCCCAACTTTTCAAGTTCTTTGAAATAACGGCTCTAAGTAATTGAGACAAAGTTCTATTAACTACTTCAGTCTGCCCATCAGTTTGTGGATGACTTGCAGTAGAGAATAAAAGCTTAGTACCCAGTTTACTCCAAAGCACACGCCAAAAATGGCTCAAAAATTTGACATCCCTATCACTCACAATAGTGCGTGGCACACCATGTAGACGCACTATTTCTTTAAAGAACAAATCAGCAATGTGTGAGGCATCATCTGTTTTATGACAAGGAATAAAGTGTGCCATCTTGGAAAATCGATCAACAACAACAAAAACAGAATCTCGGCCATTCTTTGTCCTAGGCAATCCTAGCACAAAGTCCATGGATATGTCTACCCAAGGTTCATAAGGAATTGGTAGCGGGGTATACAATCCATGTGGCTTCGATTTTGATTTGGCTTTTTTACAAGTTAGACATCTTTCACAAATTTTATTAACATCTTCACGCATTTTTGGCCAAAAGAAATGTTCTTTTAAAACATCTAAAGTCTTTTGAACACCAAAGTGACCCATCAAACCTCCCCCATGAGCCTCACGCACAAGTAATTCACGCATGGAACACTTTGGAATGCACAACTTGTTTTCTTTAAACAAATAACCTTCTTGTTTATAGAATTTGTCAATTGATCCATGTTCACATGCAACATATAGAGAAGAAAAATCAGAATCATCCTCATACATTTCCTTAATTGATTCAAATCCAAGAAGTTTAGAACTCAAAGTGGTGATGAGACTATGACGTCTAGACAACGCATCGGCCACAATGTTTTCTTTTCCTTTCTTGTATTTAATCACATAAGGAAATGACTCGATAAACTCAACCCACTTGATATGCCTTCTACTTAGCTTACCTTGACCCTTGAGATACTTAAGAGATTCATGATCCGTGTGAATCACAAACTCTTTTGGTCTCAAATAATGTTGCCATGTTTGTAAAGACCTTACCAAAGCATAAAGCTCTTTATCATATGTTGAATAATTCAATTGTGCCCCTTTTAGTTTTTCACTAAAATATGCAATGGGACGGCGTTCTTGAATTAAAACAGCCCCAATACCCACCCCAGATGCATCACACTCAAGTTCAAACATCTTATCAAAATTTGGTAATGCAAGAATAGGAGAAGAGGTCAACCTTTCCTTCAATAAATCAAATGCAGCTTGTTGCTTTTCTCCCCAATGAAAACTTACCTCTTTCTTCACAAGTTCATTGAGTGGGGCGGCTATGGTGCTAAAGTCACGAACAAATCTTCGATAGAAGCTAGCTAGCCCATGAAAGCTTCTTACCTCCGAAACCGTTGTTGGAGTTGGCCATTCTTGAATTGCCTTGACCTTCTCAAGATCCACTTCAATTCCCTTGCCACTAACAACAAATCCTAGAAAAACAACTTTGTCCATACAAAATGTGCATTTTTTCAAGTTAGCATACAAAGATTCATTTCTCAAGGTGTCCAAAACATCACGTAAATGCATCATGTGATCTTCCATATTTTTACTATAAATCAAGATGTCATCAAAGTAAACGACGACAAATTTACCAATAAACTCACGCAACACATGATTCATCAATCTCATGAATGTACTAGGTGCATTAGTTAATCCAAAAGGCATAACTAACCACTCGTACAATCCAGATTTTGTTTTGAATGCGGTTTTCCATTCATCTCCTTCTCTTATTCTAATCTGATGATACCCACTTTTAAGATCAATTTTGGAAAAAATGACAGCCCCATGCAACTCATCTAGCATGTCATCTAACCTAGGAATAGGATAGCGATACTTTACCGTGATTTGGTTGATGGATCTACAATCGGTGCACATTCTCCATTCTCCATTCTTTTTGGGCACCACAATCACGGGAACAGCACAAGGACTCATGGATTCTCGAATCCTTCCTCTTGACAATAAATCTTCCACTTGTCTTTGGATCTCTTTTGTCTCCTCGGGGTTGGCTCTATAAGCTGGACGATTTGGAAGAGTAGCCCCTGGAATGAAATCAATTTGATGCTCTATTCCTCGTAGAGGTGGCAATCCACTTGGTTCTTCCTTCGGAAAGACATCATCATATTCCTGCAAAATATTCACAACAAAACTCGGAAGATTTTGGGTTAGCTCACTAGTACTCACACAAGCCTCCTTGAAAACCAAAACCATCACCCTCTTGTTTTCAACTATCACCCTCTTGACTTCACTCGATTTTGCAAAAAAATTCGACTTGGTTTTCTCTCTTTTCTTGTCTTTCAAATTGTTTTCATCACTCTGTTTTTCCCTCGATCCACCACACTCATTATTTTTCTTTTCAGCCTCGCTCGCTCGCCTTGCGGTGATCATTTTAATTTGATCCTCATGAACTTGTTGTGGAGATAACGACACAAGAACAACTTTCTTGTCATGATGTTTGAAAGTGTATTGATTATGAAAGCCATCATAGATAACTCTTCGGTCAAATTGCCACGGCCTCCCCAAAAGTATGTGACTGACATGCATTGGAACAACATCACACATTACTTCATCTTTGTATTGACGAATGGAAAAGGAGATCAATACCTGTTTGGTCACTTTCACTTCCCCACATTCATTTAGCCATTGAAGTTTGTATGGTAGTGGATGTTTTAGTGTGTGCAAATTTAACTTCTCAACAACTTCGGTACTTACAACATTTGCACAACTCCCACCGTCAATGATTAAAGTACATACCTTGCCTTGCACCAAACATCGTGTATGAAATATGTTTTCCCGGTGTTGCGTGTCATCCACCTTCACTTGCAAGTTCAAAGCTTTTTTCACCACCAATAGTTCACCATTTTCTGCCTCGGTTTTCTCCAAGTCCTCTTCCTCATCCTTGGAATCATCTTTTTCACTTTCAGACTCCACTTCACCACTTTCATGAAGAATCATGACTCTTTTGTTTGGACATTGTGATGCAATATGTCCCATACCTAAACAACGAAAACACTTAATTTCACGAGATTTAGAATGGGTAGAACCAATACCTTTACCCTTGTCCACTTTGTTGCCTTCATTTTGGGATTTTGAAGTGGATGAATTGGTACCCTTGAATGCCTCTCCCTTATGTTTATTTTGGGGCTGGAAACTAGATGTTTGGCCCCTTGAATAGGTATTTCTCTTCTTTAGTTGCCTCTCAACTTTCATGGCCGTATGCACCATGTCTTCAAGCTCCACACAGTATTGAAGTTCCACCACATTGGCAATGTCACGATTTAGGCCACTCAAAAACCTTGCCATGGTTGCCTCCCTATCTTCTTCAACATTTGCTCGAATCATAGCAATCTCCATCTCCTTGTAATAGTCCTCAACAGATTTGGTTCCCTGATTCAAAGATTGTAATTTGCAATACAAATCTCTAAAATAGTGAGAAGGAACAAACCTCTTCCGCATAACCGCTTTCATTTCATCCCAAGTAGAAATAGGCCTCTCACCATATCTCCTTCGGTTTGTTACCATTTGATCCCACCATACAATTGCATATTCCGTGAATTCAATGGCAGCTAGTTTTACCTTTTTATCTTCAGAATAGTTGTTGCAGTCAAATATGAGATCCACCTTTTTTTCCCATTCCAAATAAGCTTCCGGATCACTCTTCCCTTGAAATTGTGGAATCTTCATTTTGATGTTGCTAAATCCTCCATCAGCCCTTGGATTTCGTCTTCTATTACCATGTCTTCTTCTTGGATGTCGTGGTCCATCTTCATACTCTTCCTCCCCTTCGTACTCCTCTTCTCGATAAGAACGCGGCGTAGGAGGTTCTTCTTCCGTCCTTCTTTCAATTCTATCCAATCTTTCCATCACACCTTCTAATACAACTCCAAGTCGTTGAAACTGTTGTTGCATGGCTCGAACAGTAAAATCATTCTCCCTTTCATCGTTGGATGGATTTCCCTGTGAATTAGGATCTTTTTTCGACATACTTAATTATTAGTATAAAACAAATTATTCTCCTCACAAATCCCTCGTGTTTGCACTCAATATGGCTTTTACCTCCCCTCAATTGTTCTTACACACTCAATGCCTTTTACCTCTTAATCCCTTGTAGAGCTCAATTGGTAAAAGAACAAATCAAATTTGAACACAAATCTCGGCGTTCAAGCAATCCTATAAGAACTTAATTCAACAAACGAGTCTTGGCCTTTGCAAGAAATAGAATGAATGTCTCCAGAAAAACAGACCTTAGAAATTGGAATTTCGTGTGATTACGCGATCAATATTGAGATGAGAATAGCCAAGAATACAACTCTTTTTTTTTCTTTGTTTGAAACAAATATTGTAATTTTTTTTTCACGCTTTCCTTCTTTTTTTTCTTTTTTTGGCACTTTTGTTTTTTTGTTTTTTGTTTTGGATCTTTTTTTTTTTTGTTTTTTTTTTTCTTTGAGAGAATAGAAGATGAAGGAATAGATTTTAGGAAGAAGACGGTGAAGAAGTAGAAGTAGGAAAACAAGATAAAGATATAAGGAAATATATAAGAAAGATTGATTAGAAGAATCCGAACCTTAGCTCTGATACCAAATGATGCGAAAACGTCGACCCGCAAGTTAAGAAACTTGGAACCTTCGTATGAGATAGTTTAGGAAGCGAATATCCCAGGTATAGGAATCTTCAACTAACCTAGAGCAAATCCTTGACCCGTTAGTTATATAACTAAGAACCAAAGGAATCCGAAACGCCACAAGATCGTGCTCACAATCTTGATAAGTTCTTGAACTATGAACGCTCTCGCAAGGAATCACAGCTCACAAAATGAGATCAACTCAAAAGAAAAATGTTTATATTACTTGGATGATGATCCCAAATGATTACAAATGGCTCCTATTTATAGGGTTCAAAAGACACCCCAAAAGACTCTCCATAAAGTCTAAGACTTCAATTTCAATCAAGAATTAAAGGCATACCTTTAATTCATGAATCTAGACATACTCTAAATAACTATTCAAAGACTTCTAAATACCTAGACTTTAAACATAGGCCTAAAAAACGGATTGGGCCTTATACACTAGTTTATTGGGCTCAAATTCAACATAAACAAAAGAAAATATATCAATTTTGGGCTACCAAAATAATGCTCACGGGTTAATTCTTTGAAATGGCCCAAAAGCTTGCAATCTTCAAAACAAATGCTTTTTAAGCTCCATCATTGATCCAAAGCTTCTATAAGCATAATATCGTGCGTTACATGCACATCTTCAATGGACTTTACTTGAATCTCCGCAACTAAGCTCATCAAAGCTTCCTTGATCAATTTCGATCTTGATCTTGTAACCGGGCCATCTTCAATCGCCAAGGGATCTTTTATGTGGTTGGATGGTCCTCCATCACTTCTGAAGGTAACAAATATGGAACGTGTTGTGGATTCTGCTCAACTCCGGCGGCAGTTCCAATTGGTAGGCTTGCAAACCCACCCGATTAAGCACTTTGAAAGGTCCAAGGAAACGGGGACACAACTTCCCACATTTTCCGAACCTGATAATGCCCTTCCATGGCGATACCTTAAGCAACACACGGTCTCCCACTTGAAACTCCATCGGCCGCCTCTTCTTATCGGCATAGCTCTTCTGCTGATCCTGAGCCGCTTTCAATCTTTCACGAATGCACTTGACCTTATCGGCCGTCTCTTGCACGATTTCAGGTCCGGCGAATTGCTTCTCTCCCGCTTCAAGCCAACACACGGGAGTTCGGCACTTCCACCCGTACAACGCCTCAAATGGTGTCATCCCAATACTCGAGTGGTAGTTATTGTTGTAAGCAAACTCCACCAAAGGTAGGTGAGAGTCCCAACTACCCCCAAAATCGATGACACAAGACCTCAACATGTCTTCCAAAGTTTGGATCGTTCTCTCGCTTTGCCCGTCGGTTTGTGGATGGTAAGTCGTACTCAACTTAACTCGCGTACCAAGCTCTTTCTCAACCCATCCCAAAAGTTCGAAGTGAACCGACTGTCGCGATCCGACACGATCGATAAGGGTATTCCATGCCTCGAGACCACTTCATCGATGTAAAGTTTTGCTAACTTGTCCATCGGTAAGGTCTCGCACATAGCCAAGAAGTGAGCGCTCTTTGTCAATCTATCGACTGTTACCCAAATGGTATCGTGACCTCGAAGACTTTTAGGCAACTTCATCACGAAGTCCATGGTAATATGTTCCCACTTCCACTCGGGAATCTCTAAGGACTGAAGACTCCCATACGGACGTTGATGTTCGACCTTAACTTGCGAGCACGTCACACAACGCTCCACATAACGCGCCACATCAAGCTTCATTACTGGCCACTAATAATGCAACTTTAAGTCCCTGTACATCTTTGTACTTCCCGGATGAATGGAATACTTGGACTTGTGAGCATCCTCAAGCAATAGATCACGGTTACCCCCAACTTTGGGCACCCACACACGACCGCTAAACAGTTTTACCCCACGGTTATCTTCCGTTAAGAGCAACCGCTGCTTCGTCATGACTTCCTCCTTGAGATTTTCCTCCAACAATGCTTCTACCTGCGATGTCTTGATCTTTTCAACAAGATTAGACACTAACTCGATTCTCGAATGGGTAGCCCGAATACTTCCGCTATAGTCCTTCCGACTTAACGCATCGGCTACAACGTTAGCCTTACCGGGATGGTAAAGCAATTCACAATCGTAATCCTTGAGCAACTCGAGCCACCGCCTTTGCCCCATGTTCAACTCTTTTTGATCAAAGACATACTTTAGGCTTTTATGGTCCGTGTAGAGTGTACATCTGGTGCCATAGAGGTAATGTCGCCAAAGCTTCAAGGCGAACACCACCGCTACTAACTCCAAATCGTGGGTAGGATAGTTCTTCTCGTGTATTTTATGTTGCCTCGAAGTGTAAGCGATTACCTTGCCTCTTTGCATCAACACACATCCTAATCCCATCTTCGAAGCGTCGCTATAGACCACGAAGTCTTCCGACCCTTCAGGCAACGATAAGATTGGAGCTTCGCACAACTTCTTTTGTAGAATCCGGAACGCCTTCTCTTGCATTTCGGTCCAATCGAACTTCACATTCTTCCGAGTTAAAACTGTCAAAGAAGAAGCGATCTTCGAAAAGTCTTGAATAAATCTCCGGTAGTAACCCGCCAGACCCAAGAAACTTCGGATCTCTGACGGACTCTTGGGAGGCTCCCAATTCATCATGGCTTCAATCTTGGAGGGGTCCACTTTCACTCCGTCTCGAGTGACAACGTGACCCAAGAATTACACTTCTTCAAGCCAAAAGTCGCACTTGGAAAACTTGGCGTACAATCTTTATTTTCTCAACACATCGAGAACTTCGCGTAGGTGTTGCTCGTGCTCTAACTCGCTCTTAGAGTACACGAGTATATCATCAATGAATACGATGACCGACTTGTCGAGGAATGGTCGGCACACCCTATTCATCAAATCCATAAATACCGCTGGTGCGTTCGTTAGGCCAAAAAGCATCACAAGAAACTCATAATGGCCATAACGCGTTCTGAAGGTTGTCTTCGGAACGTCTTCATCTCTTACCTTCACCTGGTGGTAACCCGAACGTAAGTAGATCTTGGAAAAACACCCCTCTCCTTGGAGTTGATCGAACAAGTTGTCAATCCTTGGAAGCAGATACTTGTTCTTCACTGTTGCTTTGTTCAGCTCACGATAATCGATGCACATTCTCATTGTGCCATCCTTCTTTTTGACAAACAAGACAGGATTTCCCCAAGGCGACGAGCTCGGTCTTACGAAACCCTTCTCCAAAAGCTCTTTGAGTTGTGCCATCATCTCCTGCATCTCCGCTGGCGCTAACCGGTAAGGGGCTCTAGCAACAGGAGCCGCTCCCGGTACGAGATCAATCCGAAACTCCACTTGACGATCGGGTGGTAACCCGGGCAAGTCGTCCGGAAAGACGTCTGGAAATTCACGCACAATCTTCACATCTTCAAGCTTTAACTCCTCTAGCTAGGCGTCGATCACGTAGGCTAGGAAAGACGAGCATCCTTTCACCAAAAACTTGCGTGCTTTAGTCATGGTGATTATTGCCACATCTCCCTTCCTCTTCTCACCATAAATCACAACAACTTTGCCACTAGGATTGGGAAGTCGAATTAATTTCTTGGAACATACAAACTAGGCATGATTGTTCACTAACCAATCCATGCCGACCACAACATCAAAACCCCCGATTAACATCGGCAACAAATCGATTGGGAAATCTCTCCCTTCGATTCCGAGAGTACACTTCTTCAGAACATCGCGGATCAGAACTTGACTACCATCTGCTATCTCAACCACTAACGCATCCTCAAGACTAGTAGTGGGCATAGCAATCTTTTGACGGAACATCTCAGATATAAAAGAGAAACTGGCACCCGTATCAAATAAAACACGAACAAGTACTGAGTTTAAGAGAAATATACCCGATACCACATCAGCGGATGCCTTGGCCTCATCGGCCGTCATCTGAAAAGCTCGACCCGGAACCCTAGATAGATTATATTTCTTCACTGGCGCGCTACCCGACATGAGCTTCGGGCAATCTCTATTCATGTGCCCCGGCGTCTTGCACTCATAACATACAAGCCCTCTGATCGGACAGTCACGAGTGATGTGATCAGATTTACCACACTTGAAGCAAGTTTGGGAAGTGGTGTTACAATTACCGTGGTGCTTGGTTATGCACTTCTGGCACCACCTAGCTTCTTGATAACTGCTGAAGCTTCGGTTTCCGACAAAAGGTCGGGTTCTCTTGGGAGGTACTGAACTGTTCTCCTATTTTCTCTTTTCAACCACCGCCACCGCCTTCTCCGGTTTACCCCTCGCGTAAACCTCCTCCATAAACTGCGCCTCTTCAATCGTCTCACGAAGGTTGGAAGCCTTCGAATTTTGGACCATAGTCATCATGTCCGACGGTAGACCCTTCAGATAGGCCTTAATCTTCTCCTTCTCAGTTGAGGCCACATGCCCCACTAACCCCACTTTTTCCATGAATTGACGGGTATACTATCTCACCGTCAAATTCCCTTTTTCCAGTGCTCGGAACTCTGCCTCGATCCGATCCATAGCCCTCTCATTGCAGTATTCTTCCAAGATATTTATCTTGAATTCGCCCCAAGTCAGCTGGGCCAAAACAGTAGGAGAGAGGGTGGGCTGGATAACATTCCACCACGTCAGCGCCGTATCCCTGAGCAGTTGAGTACCGAATCTTACCCTCTGGTCATCACCACACTCGGATGAATCGAAGGCCTGCTCGATAGCTCGGATCCACTTAACACACGCAACTGGGTCTTCGAAACCAGATAACTCTGGTGGTCCACAACCCAGAAAAGACTTGTAGGAACAACTCTTCCCACTTTTCAGAGCACCCACGACCCTTTGCTCCTCAGATCTGACCCTGTTCCCGGTGCCCCCAGAGCCAACCAACACATTTTCCTCCACTGCCTCATGCCTCCTGAGGCTCGTGTCCCGGTCCTCCAACATCTTCAAAAAAACCTCCTGCTGTTTCTTCATGGTCGACGTCACCATTTGCATGACGCTGGCCATCATATCAGCTTGAGGGTTTGCCACTTGAATAACGGGGCTAGTGGATGCCAAATCTACTCTTGGACCCAGCTCCACTTCCCCAGTAAATATCAGTGGCATGCCCGGAGGAACGACTGCTTGCACTCTAGCCACAGGATTCAGCTCACGCGAACTAACATTGCGAAGATTTCCGCCGCCTAACGGACGACCACGTGTGTTCACCATACCTAAGTAATGGTAGCCACACAAGCACGACAAGAATGAGAGACAGATCAACAGAATAACACAAGGAACGTACTACTACATCACCAATTGTCACAGTAACGGAACTTCAAGCACAATCACGTATAAATATTCTTATAATAACATTAGCTAAGTGAGATTATGAACATACAATACATAAAGGTTCTTAATACCGTTGCCACAAAGTTCGATAACTGTAATTTCCGTCGACTCTAAGACTAACCCATCTTAGAAGTTCTACCCAAACTCACGAATCAATGCTTAACATACTCAGTCTAAGTCTAGACATCTTACATTCATGCCTAGATCACTTAAACTAGAGCTCTGATACCAACTTGTAACACCCTAAAATTCAGAGTAAAATTGAAAATCGGAAACTCGACAAGAAGACATCTGAATTTGATATAAACCTCCCAAAAGGGGGAAATGTACTAAGCCTTTACAAAAACCTGAATACGGATATGGAATTCAACAACAAACTAATCTAAACATAAACTATCTAGATTACATCGGTTGTTAATCCAACATCACCAAAAGAATGGGACTTAAACAATTGTCCAACATCAAATACTAGTCATCTCAAAAAAGACCCCGAGACCAAGCTCGTCACTCAAGCCCTTGGCAACCCACCGCTAACGGGAACCTGTTATACATATCATTTGAGATGCCTAGTGAGAACATACAGTTTATAATTTCAAGAGATATAAACAATTTCATCAAAAGGAAATCTTTTCAATAAGTTTCGGTTTATAAAAGAAATCTTTTCCACATAAGGACTGATCGGTCCAAAAGTTCATCTTGCGATGACGGGGGAAACCCGATTTACCAAGGATTGCGGTGGAACACAAAAGTAGGCCACAATCTGAGTTGTGAGCTAAATACTTGGATCCATGGCCACAAACAACAAGGTCCGTACTAAGATGTGAGGGGGGCCCTCGAGGAAACCAAGTCATACTCGTTCACTAGGACTACAATATGACCCATAGCTAGTAACCGATCTCACATAATCGTACCAAATAGCCCCCGAGGATCATATGCATCCATAGCTATAGAAAGGGGAATAGACATCCCAATAATAAAAGCCGACTCAAAACCTAGGGATCCACTAGTAATGGCACAGACTTGTCACAATAACATATGTGACCAACCATAGATAGTCATATGGTATAAAAACATTTTATAAACAAAATGCTTTCTTTCAAGTTTAACTGCTGGTAAGAATGAAAATCATTAAAATGAGTTTATATACATTCTTCCAAATAATCCACATAAATGTGCAAGTAAAACCTCCTTTTACTTCAAATAAGATGGAACCCAACATTTTAGTCGAAAATGATCGGGAACCCTAAAATCTCCCAAAACTCAAGTTATATCAAAATGTAGTAAAAGTAGATCCAAAACCATGGAGATATATAGGAGTTCAAAACGTAACATTTGACATGTATAAAGTTTATAAAATGATAGTAGGAACTCACCAAATAGGTTTTAAACGAAAACCCAAAAACTAGACATCGACCCCTTCGAGAAGATGAAGCTTTCTATACCGAAACCTCGGATGATGCACTTAACACTAGCAACAAACGGCAACCGAAGAAACCTCGAATGGAAAGAAGAGAGAGAGATTTGAGAGAGAATGAGATTTGAGATATTTTAAAAAGAAATATCTCCCCAAACAAGATATTTAGGCTGAACTCATAAAAGTCGGCCAGGGGATCTCGCGGGTTATGCCGTGACCTCAAGTCGCGGCATAACTCGCCCGCTACCACAAAATCCAAACAAACAAAGGGTTTCGCGGGTTGTGCCGCGACCTCAAGTTGCGGTGCAACTCGCGCAGATCACTGTGGTTTGCCCGAAACCACCAAAATCCAAACTCAAACTTCAAACCAAACGCGATGCTAACGACAAAAGCTTAAACACAAGAATACCA
Source organism: Arctium minus (assembly GCA_954870635.1). NCBI lineage: Eukaryota > Viridiplantae > Streptophyta > Magnoliopsida > Asterales > Asteraceae > Arctium > Arctium minus. The sequence goes on along the minus strand of OX941088.1, from coordinate 89,114,186 downwards.
AGATTACATAACGAAAATCCGGGGTGTTACAATAGCAATCTTGACCTTTGAAATGAGATGTATAGTATTATTGTTGATGAGGTTATGTTATAAAGTTTCTGAAATAATGGGAGTTAAGGACCATGTTGGTAACCTTATACGTGGGATTTGGTTTTAAGACTTACATGCATGATTAATAATATTTTGTGTTAGAATGATTTGGTACATGGTCTTAGTGCAATGGATCCATAGGCACGGTGTTCCTATGTCCCGTTTTGGACATTAGGTTCACTACTTTGGCACGGAATAGGCATCGGGTCACCATGATAAGTAAGGTGTGGACCTATACGGTCGGGCAACGTCTCATGGGCAGTAAGGTGTAATTCCATTGTGCTAGAGTTCCCGTTTTGGAACTCTCAAGAATAGACCTAGAGGGGTTGACTTGATGTTTTTCGAGCAATAGACTTAGAGGAGTTGAGCTCACTATGCGATTGGTGTTATTTGTACCATATTTGATCACTTATGGTTTATTTGATTTATTGACTTAGCTCATGGCTATCTCCACCGTGCGACTTCAAATGGGTTTAGTACTTCTAATTTATTTATCTTGTTCTCACTAGGCTTTAGTCTAACGCTTGTTCTTAATTGTCATGTTGATATGTCATCTTAGCGATGGGGCACTTCGGGATTGAGTGGACGACCTTAGGGTCGTGAGTGGTCTTTTTGGAAGATATAGTGACCAACATACAATGATTTTGAAGACTTAACTTTCTGAAAGAATAGCGACACCCAACTTTAATCTTATTAACTAATCTAGATAACTAGGTTATCGTTTTATTCTTCATCATTTTGGGTTGTAAATGCCATACCTTATTTCCCCTTCTTGGGATAATACTCTTGGGTTTGATTTGCTTTACCCTTATTATTCAGGTTTAAAATATTCCCTATTTTAGGGTGACAGATTCCTCTATTTTTAGACGTTATATTGCCGAAATTTCGAATTTTATTTCTCTGTAAAATTGAGGATGTTACAAGTTGGTATCAGAGCATTAGTTTAAGTGAACTAGGTATGAATGTAAGATGTCTAGACTTAAACTGAGACTATTAAGCTATGATTGGTGAGATGGGGTAGAACTCTTAAGATAGGATGATCTTAGAGTCAACTGAACTTACACAAGTTGAAAGTCGTAGTGATGGTAACGAGAACTATTACGTATCATGTGTTCATAATTTCACTTAGCTAACGTTATTATGAAGATGTTTTACGTGAGCATACTTGATCTACTGTTATTATAATAATTGATGAATGTAATACTACATTTCTTTATGTTATATCGGTAACCATTTCTCATTTTATCCCTTGCATGTGTGTGGCAGACTAATGATTACCACCAGGAATAGGCCGGAAGGTCAAGAGGCCACGACATCCACGGTCGAACATCTGCGAGTGACTGTAGTGGATGAACCCTCTCGCCCGGTTAATGTGTTGGGCAGGGGACCTGAGTGCATTCCTCGACGCAATCTGGAAACCGAAGAGCCCATTGTGGAAGAAGTGACAGCAGAGGCAAGGATGATGGACCGCATGATGTTGGCCATGAATAGAGCCATGGCGCAACAACAATAAATGTTCTTAAAACTCCTGGAGGACCGAGACACCAACAACCGTAGACCTGAAATGGTTGACGATAACATAATTGTGGCGGGATCCGGGGGTACCGGACATGAAATTCCCACTAATGAGACCGCAACCCCGTGAGTCAGGCAAATGACGAAGACTTGCACATTCAAAGATTTTCTTGGTTGCCGACCGCTGGAATTTAAGGGTTCAGACGATCCGATAGTTTGTGTGAGTTGGATTCGGGAGATGGAACAGGCTTTCCGATCGAGCGAGTGTGGAGAAGGACAAAAAGTGATATTTGGCTCACATATGTTGAGAGGCGCGACCCTCACTTGGTGGAATGTATATTCCTCTTCCATCGAGGCGACCGTCTTGGCCAAGCTGACTTGGGCAACATTCAAAGAGAAATTGCTAGAAGAGTATTACAACGAAAGGTCAATGGACCGGATTGAAGAAGATTTTCGGAGTTTGAAGAAGGGTAACTTGTCGGTGAAAGAATACAACCGACAATTCATAGATAAGCTGGGATTGGTGAGACATCTGGTCCCGACAGAGAAGCAAAAGATCAAGGCTTACATCAAAGGACTTCCATCGGACATGATGTCAATGGTCCGAGTATCGAAAGCCTCCACCCTTCGAGAGGCGATTGAAGAAGCGTAACTGATGGAAGACGCCTACAACCGCGGCAAAGAAGAGGGTAGTCGACAAGTGGAGAAGAGAAGATGGGAGGGAAATTCCATACCCTCCAAAAAGCCAAGGTTCGCCAACAACAATCACCGTGGATCCGATCCTAGGCATGATGCCAAATGGTGCTCCAAATGCCGAAGCAAGCATTTCGGCCCGTGCAACTTTGTTCCCGGAACTTGTTATAAATGCGGGAAGCCGGGGCATACGTTCAGAGATTGTTCCGTCAAGGGACAAATATGTTTCGAGTGCAAGGAGCCGGGACAAATTTGTCTACTCTCTAGTTACCCACACAATGTACATCCTTAAAGTCAACATATAACTCACCCAAATCCTTACGCATAAGGATTTTGACCCAATATACTCATATGCTCATATTTACATCGTGAGAACATACCAAGGTTTCATAACACATAAATCTTCCATATCTTCATAATGTACCTTTAAAACCCAAAAGACCCCATGTTTATTAACAAGGTAAACTCACATATTTATCTCACACCTTCATAAAGTTCACCCATGCACCAAACATACAAAATATGCCAATCTTAACCATACTAAAAGTTTGGAAACCATTCTAGGTAAAATATCACCCAAAAAACCATAAATGCCATTGTACGTCAAACGCCAAGTTAGAATCACAGATTAGTTAATATTATCATGGAATAAGTATTATAATAACAAAACACAAGTAATGAACTCACCTAGTAGGTTTGTAAGAGAAAACCTAGATGTGATGAAACCCTTCAATGTAGATGGCACTAGGGTGAATTAAATGATGCTTGAAACCCTCACTTGTAGGTGCTAAAACCTTAGGAGAAACATTAACTACCTTTGGAGCCTTCACATTTGCAATCAATGAAGAGACATGACGTGAGGAGTTAAAATCTCCTAAGATGCAGAGAAAATCGATGGAGTCTTTCAGAGAAATGAGTTCCTCTTCTAAAATCGGGTTTGGTGATTTTATATGCCAAGAAGGCCGACGACGACAGTGACAGTGTGATAGTTCCCTGACATTCTCGTCGGCCAGTAACGCCGAAGACGTAACGCAAGGGGTCGGGTGCGCGCGACTATGACACTGCGAGAGTGACCACGACACAATCATCGGGTACTCTCGCCCGCTATGTACCGTGGCCTCCTCCTATACAGCGACTATGACATGCGAGAGTGACCACAACATTTTCGCCCGACACTCTCGTCGAAGAGATCCAGGTTGCTGATCGGTATGATTTCTGAATAGTCACACGAATTCACAAAAAGCCACAAATGATCCAAAATGAAAAGTTCGCTCACACAACTTTCACAAAATAACAAATTAAGATTACAATATTATTTCATTTACCGAAATTCGGGGTGTTACATCATTCGCCTCCACCATTCCATTGAATAACTCCATTGGCAATAAAACCTTGTCGATCTTATAAAGCGCCACCGGTTCTTCGTCTATCACCATCCCAGTGATCGTCGATGTGACCACTTTGGTCTTCAACTTCACATCCTTGACGTCGTTTTTCACAATGAAATTGTATTTATCAGCCCCATCCGTCGCTAATGTGTTCATCAGTTCATTGGTTGATCTCAGCATCACCGCCTTATGACCGTCGTTGTGACCACTTTCATTAGTCTGTTGTTTCATCAGTCTGTTGCTTGATCTCAACATCCCCATAGAATCCCTTTATCTCAACATCCCCACAGTGGTTAACATTGCCGGTTTGGTTTTGATTTAGGGTTTGGGTGTAACACAGTGGGCATCATTGTGGGTTTGATTTTGATTTTAGGGTTTGGGTGTAACACATAGGGTATATTGTGGGTTTGATTTTGATTTTGAGGTTTAGGGTATCACAGTGGGTATCAGAATGGGTATCATAGTGCATCTTGTATGTATTTTGGGTATCATATTGTGTATCTTGGTATCACAGGAAAGGGTATTTTATCTTGTGTTTACTTGATGTTCGCTGGAATAAGGTTCGTCGGAGGCCGGAGAGAGGAGAGAGAAAATTTTTAAAATACCTAAAATGCTCTTTAATTAAAATTGAAGTCAAAATTACTAAAATTATTAATTTCCTAATTTATCATTTGATTTGTGGTTGAGATTGGATCTCATAGTTATATATATATATATATATATATATATATATATATATATATATATATATATATATATATATATATCAATTTGAAATTCTATTAACTAATATATTCTATTATTTAATTTTATTTACCATTTTGTATTAATTAAAATATTTTATTATTAGTGATTTGTTTTAAATACATTATGAAATGTTAAAATCTACTAATTTTTAATATGTCATTTTTAGTCAATTTACATTTTCAACTAGCATATCAGCTAGTTATTACTAAACCTAATTAGTTTATCAGTTACTATCTAGTTTATCATCCATTAGCTATATAACTTATTAGTTAGTTTGTCAAACGGAATCTTTGTATAAATGGTATTAGTTGGAAGTTTTTATGAAAATAATCATTTATCTATAAATTAGATTCTAAGTCTGTATACATCTTAACTCCACCAAACCCTATTTTCGGAGAAATTTATTGGACTCGTTTGGTTTAAAAATGGTAAGATATTTGTAGTTTTCTATTGTTAGATGTTTACTATTTTGGATTTAACGATTTAAATTTGTCTTTTGTAATTAATTATGCAATATTATCGTAAAATAGACATAAACGGTTCACCTCATTTTCCTTGAGGACCAAAGGAACCATCAAGATCGTGCCATGTGTCTATATTTATCATGAATAAGACATAATTTTTATAACATTTATCATGAATACAAACATCATTTTTATATATAAAAGCAATAACCAAATAGAATGACGTGACACAATGTTGAAGTAGAATTCTTCATTAGAAATTTTCTAGATTTTTGATTTTTTAAAATGATTAATTTGTTAAAGTCCTTTTAGTCCTTATAGTAAATAGATATGCTTTATCATGAATGGGGTCTTTTTGTAATTTTATCTAATCTTGTCCTTCAAGCTAATGAACCAAATCTTCACCTTATGCCCTTTTGATTTCTCATTTAATTCATCTTTAATGCCCTCTAGAAGTTTTGCTCTATCAATGTCTCAATTTCTTCCTTTCTCTTCATCTCACTTTTCTTTTCTTTCTCTTTGGTTTTAGTTTTGATGTTCTTGATAAGTTTTGTTTTATACTTATGCTAGGATTTTGGCGGGTTATCTCAAACATGAATCGTTAAATTTGTCTTTGTATCCAAGTTGTTAAGGTTTATAAGATTGTGGAATTTTGTGGTTATGATCTAAGGTAAGGTTTTATGTATTTTTCAAGATTTTGGTCGCATTATTATCTTTTGTATGTTTGTTTCTTATTTTGAATGCAGTGAGGATTTTGCTGGGTCGTCTCTACAAATTTCGTTCAATTTGTATTCAGAGCGGTTAGTGTTTTTAGGTTGTGCCTGTTGTAATAAGGTATGAATTTCATGTATGTTCGTTTACTGGTTTTGACCGCATTATAATTTTATTTATGTTCATTTCATGATTTTGATCGCAAAATAATTGCGGCAACGATTTTGCTAGGTTATCTCTACAAAGACCGTTTAATTTGTGTGCGTATCAAAGTTATTAAAAAAGGTATAATTTATTGGCGGGGACCCAAGGCCCTGTGGTCCCCTTTTGGAGACCCTACAGCCGTAGCACCATAAGGCTGCACCGGAAAAGACAACCTGTCTCCCCCTGGATTCGAACCCACAATCGGGACGCCAGGAAGGAGTTTTTACGGAAGGGCTCTGGCCACTAGGCCAAAGTTTTCAGGTTGTGGGGTTTTCTAGTTTTTATCTAAGGTAAGGATTGTATGGTTCACGATTTTCGTTGCAATATAATTTTATTTTTGTGTATGTTTTGATTTTGATTACATTATTTGGTTGTATCATAATTTTATATATGTTCGTTTTATGATTTAATTTGTATTAGGCTGTGAAGATTTAAAGTGTTCAAGTTCGGTATGTGAATCGATTGAACAGGTCAAATCTTTTAGGGATTGTATGACTTTTTCTATTAGAGTTGATGTTTCTTTGACTTTTATACATATACCACACCTGAGGTGTGTTCTTTTGATCATAACGCCACAAGTTATTTGTTTTCTTTTTCCTAAATTTTTCTAGGTCCTTTCGTTGTCCAAGTAATGGCTAGGAAAAAAGTGAAACAAAGCCTTTTGAAAAAAAAACAAGTAGGTAAAAGAAAATTTCATCAAGATACCTTTTGAAGTCGTTAAACCAAAAATCAACTGAAAATTTGGTAACCGGAGAAGAAATGCGGCAATAGCTTGTTTATGATGAATATTCCGTCCAGATTTATCATTAATATGGGCATTCTTGATGATGTTCTCAATGAAAATGAGCTTCCTAACAGAACATGTTCCTATGCATAAATACTTAATTTGAACAAGTAAGAGCATCCACAATGTGCTCTTTAGGAGGTTTTTGGGAGGTTTTTCAAAAAGAAAAAACCTCCTTTTGAGGTTTTTCACATAGTGAAGAGGTTTTTCAATTGAGGTTTTTCGTGAGTTTTTTCGTCATAGATCGTAACTGCACGACCTGCTTTTTCGTATTTAATCAATTTTAACTTTATAGAATTTTATAAAAATTTCGTATTTAAGAAGTTTTATTTATTAATATATTTAAAATAATCCTATTTAAATATAATTATTAAATAAATAATATAAATAAATACATAATGAAAGTAATTATATTTTTATATTTTTAAAATAATATCTCAAATTTGACATATTTATACAATTCTAACAGATTTCTTGATGACCCAATTTTTATTTTCGGTTATACATACTTTTAAGTTTAACATTTTTTAATTTTTATTTTACATACTTTTTATACAACTTTTATATATTTTTTAAAACCTATTTTTTATTAATTTTATTGTACATACTTTTAAAATAACTTTTTTTTCCTTTACTTTTACCTAGTTAGATTTTTTCTTTATTTAAGTGGTTAATTGTTTTACAATAAGAAATTTATATATAATATATATTGTATTAAAATATTTAAAAAAATTATGTAAAATAAATACATAATTAAATTAATAATACTTTCTTGATATAAATAAAGATGTATTTGTATGAATTTTGATGTATTTATTTTTATAAATAGAATAAAAATGATATAAAGTTAAAATAGTGGGACCCTGAATAGTTTAAAAAAATAATGAAAAAGCTTGGGTGGAGTTTTTCATATAGTGGAGGTATATAAAGGTTTTTAAGTTGTTGAGGTGACAATAATATGTAAGAAAAAAGCTATGAAAAACCTTGGTGAAAAAATCGCACACTGTGGATGCTCTAAGATTGATTAATATTTTGATTTGACAATTGAAAATTATTAAAAAAATTATCTCTCTCTACTTGTTATTATTAGAGAGTGTTGTTATATATACCTTTTTAATGTCATAATCAAGTTAAATTAAAAATTAAAAATATAAAAATAAATTTTAATATATTAATATGTGAAAAAAAAATTAGTAAGTAAAAATGTATTTAATAATATATAAAGATACACTTATTAAAACTTTACAGTGATATAAATGTACTTCATTTTCATAAAGAATTTGTAGTGTGAAAGTAAGGGGTTGTTTGGTTGGTTTTTCATTAAGTTCTGTATGATAAAGTTGTCTGTGTGGATTAATCTGTCTGTATAAATTTAGAAGGTTTTTATTTGAGAGTTTTTTTTCACAGATAGAAGAAACGTGTTTTTTTAATGGGAGGGACTGGTTTGGAAAAAAACTTGGTTTTCTGCATAAAGTTCCCCCTTGAAATCTTACTGAATAAACCACTTTTTATATCATTAAGTCACTACCAAACAGTCATATATAGCTGACTGAATAAGCTGTGAGTCTCATTAAGCTCATTAAGCTGCTAACAAACATGTCCTAAGACATCCCCATTTGTCAATCCACTTATTGTCATCATTGTATGTATTCTTTTTTATGATATGTGTAAGCTTGCGTGTAGTTTCATTAATTTCAAGGTACGTGGAGTATAGTTAAGAAAATTCCCAATAGCTTTATAGGACTCAAACCAATAATCTTTACAGGCCTAACTCTGACAAATTTTGGGTCCTGGACGAGATGTAAAACATGATCCTCAATAAGTACGAAAAAAATTATTTAATATATCGCTTTGTATCATAAGAAATAACATTGAATTCAATAAATACGAATAATTTATATAAACCATTTTTCCGAGAATTCCTAGACACAAAATCAATCAATAATTATTTATAAATTAATATGATCTACCATATCATTTTTTTATAGCATCATTAATTTGTTCCAACGTCAAAAACATCCTTATGATATATATTTAATATATAGATTGACATTATTTGCGGTGTGACTATTCAGAGTACAACTCTATGTAAATCAATATAAATCAGTTGTGTTCTCATCTCACCTTATCCTAATGTTTTTCTATCACCATTTTAAACTTTTATGGTTAAAACAATTGATAATTTTTTACACAAAGTAGGAGTTCTCCTGGTTAATATCAAGACATTTACCATATTCTTAAGAAAATATAGAATTCATGTGGATTGAATAATCAAAATAGTCAGTGGGAGATGAATGATGGATAATATATCAATGTTTTTTAGGTAAGTAATTTTAGACTTTGGTACTAGATATAAAAAAAACCCTTAAAGAAACTATAATCAATACTGTAAAATGAACGACCAATTAACTTTTCACATTTTTTTTCATTTAATTCGTTAATACATGTTTGGACCCTAATATAATACGAAATTCTTTTACTCCTATTAGATACTAAAAAAATTGTCTCTTTTGTTAACTAATTTTTTTACTACTATTATATAGTTAAAAAAATTGGACCCCTATTTCTTGTTGGGCCCTGGGTGTACGCCCGACCCGCTCTCCTCTGGAGACGACCCTGAATCTTTAAAGAAAATCCTTAAAGACCTTAATATTATTACGAATTAAATTAATCCCACAAGATTAATATTAAATCAATATTATATTTTCGTTTTCAAAAAAGATAACTCCACTTGTGTTTTAGGTCAACAAACGTAGGCACTAAAAAAGTTAGTCCATGAAGTTATTAATGACTAATAACTAGAATCTTCATTGAGATATTGACTATATAATCGTTGTTGTTGTTGTTATTATTATTATAATATATATATATATATATATATAGTGTTTGGTTCATTTGAGAAATGGTAAATATATGAGAAATAGAGAAGTAATCCTAGCCATTCATATGGTCAAGATCGGATTTGACTAGTCAAATATTGCGGCTTTGACCGGTCAAATATTGCGGCTTTGACTGGTCAAAAGTTGCGGCTATCCCAAAAATAGAAGGACAATTTCGTAAATTTTACAAAACACACGGGTTGTGTTCATATATGAACATGTATAATTCACATATGAACTATATGTTCATATATGAACCAGTGTAATTCACAACTGAACTCTTTTAACTGATTCATATATGAACCTTTGTGATTCATATAGTTGAACTAACTAACAGATTCATATATGAACCTTTGTGATTCATATATGAATCAGTTGAATTAATTAACAGATTCATATATGAATCTTTGTGATTCATACAGATTCATATATGAACTCATCCCGTGTATTTTACGAAATTACCTCTCTACCTTCTATAGATCACACAAGAAATTATCCGATGCTTCGCGGTCAAAGCCGCAAATGTTGACCAGATGAATGACTAAGATTACTTCTCTATTTCTCATATATTTACCATTTCTCAAATGAACCTCTCCCTATATATATATATATATATTTATATTTATATTATGGACAAGCAAGTAATGTAGGGGTTGTTTGTTTTTTTTTAAAAACCTCTTAATGACTCTTAAGTCTGAATCGCTCAGACATTTTTACACACCACTTCTTATTAATCATAACTAAAATAAAACTTCAGACCTCTAAAAAAACAAACCGCACCGTTGTCATAGATCTTTTCAAAATCTTGTTTTTAATTTGTATAAGGTTTTAAGTTTGATATTTGCTAGATGTTTATCTTTAAGGTCATGTTTGTTAATTAAAAGACCTAAGAAATGGACCAAAATGCTAGTTCTCGAATTTGAGAATAAACGAAATGAATTGAAAATAAAAGAAGGAAAGAAAAAAAAATATTTGTTTTCTTGAAAGAAAAAATAAAGAAAGGAAATGAAAATAAAGAAAATAATTTTTTATGTTTTTGAATATGAGAAAAAAGAAAATAAATATGTTATTTTTTAAAATATACCATTTAAAAATATATAAATTGAAATGAAAGGTTGGATAGTTTTGTAATTTTAATAATCTTTTTAAGAGATTTGAATTCTTTTCCTTCCCTTTTCCTCTCACATTTGGGAGGAAACTTATCATTATTTTCCTGTCGTTCCTTTCTTTTTCCTCCTAAAAGAGTTTCTACAACATGAGTTTTTTTAACTTTCTTTTCTTTCGTAATAAAGGTTTCGAGAACACAACGTAAATATATGGTCTGTTGTATAATCGCTCATCGTTTTTTTTTTCAATTGTACCCAAAGACAACCCCCACATATATATATTACAACATCACTTGCCATATTGTTATGAACTTTAAGCTTTAAAAGGCTTCAAAATCTTTTATTTACTTATTTATTCGTTTGTTCATTATAGGACTTTGTCAAAGATTCGACGAAAATTTAAACCATTAACGAGACAAAGACATGCTTGGTTTGATGGTACGACGATTTAATTACTCTTTTGTGGTACTTATAAATATGAACTATTTATCAACTTGAAAAGGCGACTTGATAATGAATTATTTTTGTGATGTAATTATACTCCTTTTTTCACACAATGCAATTTGTTATGAGTTAAAAAAATATTATACAAATTTAACGTTTTTTTTACCAAAATTTTTGGATAAACACTAACATGATACGAGGATTTGATCGGAGTAAAAGACCCTGTCAAATCACGGTGGCCACAAGGTAAATTTTGACAAGAGCCATTGCTTCCTCTCGAACAAGGCTCCAAACTATGCTTTATGACCATGTCATAAGGACGATCTTTCAAATGAGAGCCGAAAGCAATATCAGAAGAAGGAGCAATGCAGAATAACTAAGCATGACAAAGAGTATATCCTAGTTTAAAAATATTACATTTGTCCCAATCCCGCTTGTAAATGGTATTTCTAAATTAATAGGCACTAACTGTAACACCCTCAATTTGGAAAGAACAACTAATTTAAAATTTTATAAATATGCCTCAAGGAATGGATAAAACCTCATGCGACAAGTCCATACTTAAAATACGAATCTAGTAATTTTCCATCAACATAACAAAGGAAATCTTACATGGAGACTAACTCAAGGTCGGATGTTACTAAACCCAAATACAAGTTGCTCTTCTCAACACTAATGCGGAAGACTTCACCAAGCCACTCACTCTTGCACATACATCTAGCACTCATCACTTCGCTGAAACGCTAGAACCATTTCCCCCACCGGAACCTGATGCACATGCCGACAAATAAAAAGGTTAGGCTAACGCCTAAGTGAGTTCAAGAGTTTTCAACATGAAACAAATATATTTGTTAAAGGTAAGAATGCAATTTAAATCATTATCTTTCAAAATGATTTACTATAAATATTAAACGACTCATTTTCCAATAACACACGCCTTTGAAAACAAACAATCCAACATGAACATTCTTTCGTAAAACAACTTCAACCCCAAACTCACCCAAAGCATGAATAGTAATTAAACTCCCCATTTTATAAAATTGCGGATAAGACTTTATTTCTCAAAATACCCAAACACGGGAGGGCATAACACTCGGCCCATAAATCACGAATAAAAACCGAATGTACAAAATGTCACCGAAAACATGGATAATAAAATAACACCATTTAATACCCAAATAACACCTTCCGGTGACAGAGGAGACCCGATTTCGTGGTATGTGGTGGAACACAAAGTTAAGCCACCTAGCCACGTTGTCGAACTACACCTCAGATCGTAACTGTATTGCCTGCTCTGCCGAGCTACACCTCCAGTCGGACTTTATTTCAAGTCCCAAAACACCGTATCCCCCATTGCCTACTCCGCCAAGCGACACCTCAATGATACACGATCTTATTGCATGTTCGGTCTCTAGTGGAGTTTTATCCTCAGGGTACTCATTCGACCCCTAGTGCCTACTCCCTAGCATTCAAGATAGGAGTCTCAGCTCCTCACTTGATAACTCATGACGTCTAACCCTCATGCACAAGAATTAGACATACAATCCTAAGACCCATGGTCCCGAAGTACAACCCATAAAGGTTTCTCTTCGCCAAACAACTGGGACAACAACGATGCCAACACGACATAATTCCCAAGGTGAGAATATCAAGACTCCTCATCCTTAAATATGACTGACTCACATGCCTATGGATCCAAATGCATTACAGTCTAAAATGCATGACTCCCAATGAATGACACACGCACTCAAAACATGTATTCTCCATAAAGTGCAATAAATGCAACTCACACCTAAAACTCCACTTTAAGTTATTAAAACCGGACAAAAGTCCCCAAGACCCGACAAAGCCGAAAAACCGAGCCTTAAGCTCAACCAGTCAAATGACCATATGCTAAAATCCACAATATGCGTTAAAATGCAACGACCAACATTTATGCAAACACATGCTCCAACTACATGAATAAACTCCAACATACTTTAGATTGAGATAAGTCATTTTCCCAAACAAGTTTATAATCTCATCTACTCTTTCTAAAACGTCCCATGACACACATTTAAATGGCAATTACTCAAGAGGTTTACACTCGTACGATAAATCATTTAAATACCAATATCACCGGTCTACTCAATAAAATATTTGAGTTACATTTTTTCCCAAAACCAAAAGGTTTACAACTTCAAAAACGTTTGCAAGATTGGGAATGACCAAGCGCCCATGACTCACACGTTGGTATTTTTAAAACATTTCACGACACAAAATACGCTTGATACAACAATCATAAAAATGCATTTTCACCAAATATTCCCTATTAAGGTAAATAAGTCATCGAATCATTTTCATTTTGATGCATTTATCAAAATACCCAAAAATCCCAAAGATGGGTGTTTTATAAGTTTATAAAGTTAAACACTTCCAAATAACTAAAACTTATCAGGTGATCAGCAGTTAACAATTTCATGTAAATCACAAAACACTTTAAAATGAACATTTTGGCATGTACATCGTTTTCACAAATCAACTTGAACTCACCTTGCTACATTTAGGCTAAATCTAGATTTTATCCCAACTCGAGCTTCCTTGAAGAGACTTGAATCCACAAGCAAACCCTTCCAAAACTTAGATCCACGAGTTTCCTATCATAAATATACATGTTCAACCACTTAGAATCGATCCACAAACATTTTACGTCAAAATCCCCAATTTAGCCAAAACCCTAATTTTTGACCTAATCTCTCCAAATTCATCAAACCCAAAATTTAAGAAACCAACCACTAGGGAATCACCAATGGAGCATTTATATCTCATAATAAGGTTTAGAAAAGGAGAGGATGAACTTACCACTTAGGTTTTGGTGAAAACCTAAAAAACCCCAAAATCTCTAATATTGGAGGTGGGAACATAATCTTGCATCAAGAGGTGAAGTCATTAACATAATATGGAAAGGCAACACTTTGATCTTCATGAAAAAGCCTCAAGATCGGTTAGGGTTCAAGAGGGGAGGGAGGAAATGATTTGGGAGAGAGTGGAAAGGGATTAGAAGTGAGAAATGAGGAGAATGGATGAAAATTCGGACGTAAATAGCCTCTCAGCCCCCGCAGGCGACATTGCCATGCGACAATGACCAATTCAAAGTCGCATGGCATAGTCGCATGGACTGTACCATGTGTGCCCCTCTTCCTGCGACATTTCCAGGCGACAGTGACACTGTCATAGTCGCTTGGCATTGTCGCCGGACCTGTTCCGAGCCCTAAAACCCGACTTTTTTAATACCAAGTCCCTCTACCCTCTTAGGGACATTACATAAAGGTTTCCCAACAAAATCCCATCATTTACCAGTCACGAAAACATTCGGGTGACCTTTACTTACCGAAAATTACGGGTGTTACAATCCTCCCAACCTTAAAAGAGATTTCGTCCTCGAAATCTAATTCTTCATTTTACGTTGCCTACATAATAGGTTGTCTTTAATCCCCTTGCGAGAACAACCATGATACCTCCTGCCGATATTCACGACAAATGTCCCCTGGGCACATTACACTTGTATCTGAGTGGACGCTTAACTTACTAAAGTAGCATTTAATCACGAGACTACGGTCGTCTCCCAACCTTGAATGACACGTACTACCTCAAGGGTAGTTTGTGACCTCAACCTCTTTCTGACAAATCTGCACCAGTTCAACCTGATTCCGGATCCGTATTCCAAAGAACAACTCCAAGTCCAAAGAGTTCCCAAAATTCCTTAATCATTCATCCTTGTTATTGGTAGGAGCCATCCTCCCAGGGACGTGCCAATACGTTCTCCACAGGTCGGTTTATTCGCATCTGATGGTTTCGCAATCTCCTAAACCGTTCTTATACATCAATCATCTAGTCACAATAAACCTTTACCATATCAAGAAAACCTATGGACGTCAACACCTAATTACCAACCTCTAATCTCCCTTTAAATTCCACCACCAAGAGGTCAACATTTTCATGATCTAACAGGGATACTTCCAAACATTCCAAGATTCATTGACTTCAAAATAACCAGTCGATGCTTAAAACCCAAAAATGGTAATACCGAACACAGATGGACATCCCGCCTAGGATTTCGTTCCAAGCGCATTGTCGTGTTAAATTTGACACCTAACAGGGTACTAAGATTCCCAATTTTACATTTCTAACAAACGGACCACAATATTTCCTTTGCTCACGAAAACCCATCAAGACGATACACCGCCAACGTAGAACATGACGTCAAACGGACTATCAACCCGTCAAATCAGATCCAACCATACGCAATAGCCACACGAGACCTTATTCCGTAGATTTACCGAAACATGAGGATCATCCCTTTATTAGATGGGGAAAGACATACATCTAATACCTCCACTATTCATGATTGAAACGATTCATAAACTAAAACCCAAAAATTCCAAAGCTAACCACAAGTCCGATCATACGACGCGACAATTCCCAAGGACTCGTCTAGTCCCTAATTACGACTCCTTTCACGATAGGGGTTTAAATCTATAGCCACAATGGGTTCAAGCTTTTCCAAGCTAATATGCCAATTTGAAATTTACAAAACTTTCAAACGCAACAGTTTTATAACAATCGATCGTACATATAAAATCTACTACCGTTTACCCGGTAGGTGTGCATAGTGAACACTAACGCCACGTATATAAAACTATTTCAAAATTCATTTGCTCATTAACACACGCTTATAATGACAATAACAGAAGTTGGGCAACAAACTTTTCAAATGGACCACTATGGTTCGTACATGCATTAATTTATGCTGTGTTCGTAAAATAATTTTATGCATTAAAACAATGTGCAAAAGATGTTTGTACCAATTCTAAAAGATGAACTTCACAAATTCAAGCCCCCAAAATTTTCTGCTTCAACCATAAAATGTCATGGAATATCATTTCCAAAAAGACTCATGTAACAATTTATTTCTCACACTTAGCAAAATGATAGAAGCATGCGATTTGGTCAAACGTACAATAATTTAGTTCGATTTCAAACTTTAGGTCGTATAAATAAAATGCTATTTGTCCCAAAAATAACAATTACACTGTATGCATACATTGAATCATCGACAAGAATATAAACCACATTCAATAAATCTCGCATCATATGGCAATGGAAATAATAAATGCTTTAAATAAACTTTCACACGCCTTTAACCACTTAACGATATAAGCATTTAGTTTAGAAGACTCACCTGAATCCTGCAACACTTAGCTTGCTAGTCTCTTCTACAAAGGACCTATAGACAGTAATCGAAAGTGTGAGGTTCGAAAACCTTCACTAGTTTTAGACCTCGACCGGACACTCCTCCCCGAGTCACCCCCGGGAGACTACCCCCGCTACACCCCCGGGCTGCTGACTCCCGGCCTTGCCCAGGCTGCCGCCTCCCGGCTTGCTTACTCCCGGATCCACTCGGGCCCCCACCTCTCGGGGTCCACCCGGGTTTCATCACCCGCTTCCCGGGGCTATGAACTACCGGGATCCCCGACTCCCGGGGTTCCACGCCCAGTCCCCCTGTTTACCTGCACCCCGGTAAAGCACTCCCGGGTCGCCCCCGATCGAGTAGCCCCCGGCCCCCTTCGGGTCTACATCTCTTTCGACTCAGCCTAGGGCTGGTGTCGCTGGGTTATAGGCAACGATTCGATGGGTCACGTTCTGGAGACGGAAATCGATGCAACCCCCACCCACACACTTCAACAAAATCTCGATACCAAAACCAAACAACAAAGAACTCACACTAAATAGGTATAAAAAACCAAAAAATCAATAGAAGTAAACCCCTTTCTCAAATAAATCGGTAAACCACCTAAACCTCCATTGAAATAGACCCCAACTTGTCCAAGGTCCTCATTTCTCCACCCATAAATAAAAACAAGGGATTTAGGACTTACCTTGAGAAGAAATTATGCAGACCTTTCTTCCAATCAAGCTTTCCTTCTCCCCTTGCCTTCTTCTCCAAAATCGCCTATTCCCTCTAGCCGCCACACAAATCAGTAAATGAATTAGGGTAAGAGACATAACCCCTTAATACCCACTCTTACACCAACCCCCCTTCCACTTTAGGCTTTTAACAAACTTAACTTTCATTAGTAGTGAAATTTGCGGTTATTACAATATCTCCCACTCAAAAGAATTCCGTCCCCAGAATTCCATCACTGAATAAACCAGGGTACTGGGACCTCATATCTGATTCCAATTCCCAGGTCGCCTCTTGTCCTTTGTGAAAACGCCACTGAACTTTTACCAGTTGAATTTCCTTATTCCTCAATTTCTTCACCTTGTGGTCCAAGATGGCCACCGGTTCCTCGACGTAACCTAATTTCTCATCCACACGAATATCCTCCAATGGCACCACTACATCCGTTTCCGCCAAACACTTCTTCAAATTTGATACATGAAACGTGGGGTGAACCCCTGGCAGGTCCATAGTAGATCCAGCTTATACGCTACTTCTCCTACTCACTCGATGATGGCGAAAGGGCCAACAAATCTTGGTCTCAATTTCCCTTTCTTTCCAAACCGCACCACACCTTTCCACGGTGAGACCTTTAATATCACTCTGTCTCCCAATTGAAATTCAATTGGCTTCCTTCGCTTATTCGCATACATCTTCTTACGGTCTTGTGTCGTCCTCAATCTCTCTCGAATTTGAGTTACCTTATCAGTCTTCACTTGAACTATATCCGGGCCTGCCAATTGTCGTTCTCCCACCTCGTTCCAACACAAGGGTGTTCTACACTTGCGCCCGTATAAAGCTTCGAATGGTGCTGCTTGAATACTCGCATGATAACTGTTGTTGTAGGAGAACTCTATCAACGGTATATGAACTTCCTACGAGCCCTTAAAGTCAATCGTACATGCTCGAAGCATGTCTTCCAACATTTAGATGGTCCTCTCGCTTTGCCCATCCATTTGAGGGTGATACGCGGTACTTAACTTGAGTTGCGAGCCCAACTCTCTTTGTAACCTTCTCCAAAACGATGACGTGAAACGGCCATCTCGATCAGATACAATAGACGACGACACCCCATGCTTGGATACTATCTCGTCTATGTACAATTTTGCCAAATTCTCTAATGGGTACGTCTCCTTGATCGGTAGGAAGTGAGCGAATTTTGTGAGCCGATCCACTATCACCCAAATGGCGTCGTGCCCCTTAGGTGACCGTGGAAGTCCAGTGACAAAATCCATAGCGATCTCGTCCCACTTCCACACCGGTATTTCCAACGACTGAAGCTCCTTGTACGGTCGTTGATGCTCCGCTTTCACCTTCAAACAAGTCAGGCATCGCTCAACGAAGTAAGCGATGTCTTTCTTCAATCCCAACCACCAATAACATTGTTTCAGATCTCGGTACATTTTATTGGTTCCCGGGTGTATGGAATAACGAGACTTATGCGCTTCTTCCAACACCCTCTTCCGTGGATCCCCCAACCTCGGAATCCACACACAATCTTATAAACATTTCACCCCACAGTTGTCCACAGACAACGAAGTTACCAATCCGACCATTCTCTCACCCTTCAAATTCTCTTCCAAGAGTGCACTCTCTTGGAACTTCTTGACTTCCTCCAAGAAATTGGAAGTTGCTTCGACTCGAAAGGCCACGACTTTTGTTGCCTCTACACGCTCCTTCTGACTCAAGGCGTCGGCAACCACATTGGCTTTACCCGGATGGTAAAGAATCTCCCAGTCATAATCGCTTAACAGTTCCATCCATCTTCGCTGTCTCATATTCAACTCTTTCTGATTGAACAGGTGCTGAAGACTTTTGTGGTCAGTATAAATCTGACACTTAACCCTATACAGATAATGCCTCCAAATTTTCAAGGCGAAAATTACCGCTGCCAACTCCAGGTCATGCATCGGGTAGTTCTTCTCATGCTCTTTCAGCTGGCATGATGCATAAGCAATCACTTTACCCTCTTGCATTAACACACACCCTAAACCCAACCTTGAAGCATCACTATAGATCACGAACCCTTCCGATCTGTTGGGTAGGGATAAGATGGGTGCACTACTCAGACTTTCCTTCAGCTTACCGAACGCATTCTCTTGAGCTTCAGTCTATACAAACTTAACGTTTTTCCTTGTTAAGGCAGTCACCGGCGTGGCTATTCTTGAGAAGTCGTGAATGAACTTCCGGTAATAGCCCGCCAACCCAAGGAAACTTCTTACCTCCGACGGTGATTTCGACGCTTCCCAATCTTTGATAGCTTCAACCTTCGCTCGACCAACCTTGATTCCATCTTCTGACACCACATGCCCTAGGAATTGCACTTCCCTTAACCAAAATTCACATTTCGAGAATTTGGCGTACAACTTCTCGCGTTTAAGCAATTCTAATACTGATCGCAGGTGTGACACGTGCTCACTCATGGACCATGAATAAATTAGTATGTCATCAATAAAGACAATGACATACTTGTCCAATAGTGGACTACACACTCTATTCATCAGGTCCATGAATACTGCTGGCGTGTTAGTCAAACCAAAAGGGCATGACTAAGAACTCATAGTGCCCGTACCTCGTACGAAAAGCAGTCTTAGGCACATCCTCCTCTCTCATCTTTAGCTGATGATAGCCCGACCGTAGGTCTATCTTCGAGAAGTAACTCGCTCCTTGCAACTGGTCGAAAAGATCATCGATTCTGGGAAGCGGGTACTTATTCTTGACTGTTAGCTTATTAAGCTCGCGATAGTCTATACACATTCGCATAGACCCATCCTTCTTCTTGACGAACAACACCGGCACTCCCTACGGTGAAATGCTGGGACGAATAAACCCCTTATCGAGAAGTTCATGCAGTTGGGTCATCATCTCCTTCATTTCGGATGGAGCCAAACGGTAGGGTGCTCTTGCGATAGGTGCCACTCCAAGCATCAGGTCTATTCGGAATTCCACTTGCCGATCCGAAGGTAAGGTGGTTAAGTCATTCGGAAACACTTCCGGGTATTCACTTACTACTGGAACCGACTCCAACCCCTTCTTCTCCTTCTTTGCGTCTAAAACGTACGCTAAGAATCCTACACACCCCTTCACCAAACATCGCCTAGCTTTGATCATCAAGATCAAACATGACTTCCTATCTCGACGATCGCCATATACCACTACCTCTTCCTTATCTGGAAAAACTATATGGATCAACTTCTTATTGCATACTATATTGGTATCATTAGATGCCAACCAGTCCATCCCCACGATGACGTCAAATTCCTACATACCCATCGGGTATAGCCGCAATGGGAATAAATGACCGTCGATGTCAATTCTACACCCTTCGTATACTTCCCCCCACTAAGACTCGCCTATCATTCGCTACCTCTACTTCAAACCCATGAATAAGCTTCTTGGGTTTCACATGCAATTTACGAACAAAGTTCGGCGACACAAACGAACGGTTTGCGCCCGAATCAAACAACACCTTAGCAAAAATTGAGTCTATAGGGAAAGTACCTGTCACCACATCAAGTGTTTCCACTGCCTCCTCCACTATCATATTAAATGCCTTTGCTCTCGCACTTGCTGGCTCCACCTTCCTCTCTCCTCTTCTTCCTCCAAATCCTCCGACTGCTCCCTTCTTCAGCTGTGGACAATCGGTCTTGATGTGATCCAGAGAACCACATTGATAGCAAGACCTCGACCCTTGAAAGTCCCGAGCCATATGCCCCAACCTCCCACATTTAAAGCAACCATCTCGATCCATCATACATTCCCCTTTATGCATCTGGTTACACTTACTGCACAGTTTGCTCTCAAACCTTGGCGTTGCCCGCTGATCAGATCTTGCACCCTTAAACTTCTTTGGGTCGGAGACTGGCCCTTCCCACTTCCTCTTTTCACCGCCCTTCTCAGACATCTGACGCGCTTTATCTTTCTCAGTCATCTCGGCCGCGTTAACGGTCGCTTGAAAGGTGGTAGGTTCTCGCGCGGCCGCCAACTCTCGGATATTGCTCCTCAGCCCAAACAGATACCTATCCAACCGCCGTTCCTCATTTGGCACGTAAATTTCGGCGAAGCGAGCCTCTTCGAGGTACTTGGTGGTGTACTCTCGAACCGTCATCTCCCCTTGTTCCAAGTTCAGAAACTCCTCCTCCAATTTCTTAACCGCTGCTAAAGGACAAAACTGCCGCTTGAACTTGGCAACAAACGTCTCCCAATCCATCCCCTTTGCCACCTCCGACCTCCCACCAAAACACGACATTGTCTCTCAGCATGGACAATGCAAATACGGCCTTGTCCTCTTCAACGCACTTACTGGTGTCGAAGGCCAGCTCCATCTTGCTGATCCACTTGATAACTACAATTGGGTCGCATTCCCCCTTGAAGACCGGGGGCTTGCATGCCACAAAGGATTTGTAGCTACATCCCTTCTCCGTCGACGCCGTAGCAGCTAAGACCGGGGTCGATTGCGAGTGACTGCCCACCACTGTCACCGGCGGTTCAGACATCTCAGACGTGTCTTTCTCTTCACTCCTTTCCTTACTGGCCGATGCTTCTCTAGTCTGATGAGACAACAAGGCTTGCAGAGTTTCCTATAACTTCCCCATTTCAGTGGAGAAGGTCTCTTGAGTTACAAATGCTTGCGTTCGACCCCCGCCTTGTCTCTTCGAACGACCTCTTCCCCTCACGGTAGCTGAACTCTCTTGAAGAGAAAGTTCTTGTTCAACTCCGACTTCCACACTTCTTGCTCGAAATCCGACACGCGTCGTCTTACGCCTCCTAGCCTCCTCCTCGGGTTCCTCCACTTGGGTGACCGCCTTCCGAGTCGTCTTTCCTTTGCCCTTAGGTCGGCCACGACCCTTTCCTCGAGTGGCAGTCTGCTTAGAAGCGGCTGTTGGTCCATCCACAATAACTTCATTCACCGGTATTGCCTCAGCTACCGGCGTAGATCTACTCCTTGTTAATCCCTCAGACATGCTTACTGAAAAGACGCAAACACACACATTCAATCCAACAAGTCCAACGTAACAAGGAAAAATAAGCACACACATGTACCTGTAAATTCGCAATTACATTGGCCACATGTAATTTCAAATTTACCTTACATGCTAGTCCTCACCACCTCATTACTCGACTCCCTACGGTCTTCCTATTTCTCAGTTGTGTTTCTACTCCTCCAGTTTAAGTCTAGGCTCGTCCGGACACCTAGATCCCTTAAACTATGGCTCTGATACCAATTGAAACAACCCACACTCTCAACATTTAAATATAAGAAAATATATATAAATCCACGCCAAAAAATGGCCCCAAGTCTACAATAAAATCTCAAGGTTTGCGGGTAAGCAACATATTACACAACTGAGAACAAAAGAAATTAATACTAAAGGAAGTCTTCTAATCCGGCTCCAGATTACACCTTCTCTTTACCCTTGCCCGATCCTCCTACTCCACGATTTCCTGAAAAAGGTTTTTAGTTTTGAAAGAGTGAGGGTTAGACCGATGGTCTAGTGAATTCCCTCTAAAGTAGTTCACGCCAAAATCATAGATGGATTTATAAAAACTTAACTAATTCAGTTTTATGAAAATACCATGTTTTAAACGACATATCTGACCCACACTACCGTCATACAAGGATGACGGTGTGTCTGGCTCGTACTGCCTTATTTTTGGGACACCCCCAATGGCATAAACGGGACACACCCCCCGGTACGAGCGCAGACGAGACACACCCCCCGGCTTAGGCCATAACTCGCCAACACACACTGTATGCATACATTGAGTCATCGACAAGAATATAAACCACATTCAATAAATCTCGCATCATATGGCAATGGAAACAATAAATGCTTTAAATAAACTTTCACACGCCTTTAACCACTTAACGATATAAGCATTTAGTTTAGAAGACTCACCTAAATCCCGCAACACTTAGCTTGCTAGTCTCTTCTACAAAGGACCTACAAACAGTAATCGAAAGTGTGAAGTTCGAAAACCTTCACTGGTTTGAGACCTCGATCGGACACCCCTCCCCGGGTAACCCCCGGGAGACTACCCCCGCTACACCCCCGGGCTGCCGACTCCCGGCCTTGCCCGGGTTGCTGCCTCCTGGATTGCTTACGCCCGACTCCACCCGAGCCCCCACCTCCCGGGGTCCGCCCGGGTTTCAACACTCGCCTCCCGGGGCTATGCACTACCGAGCGTCCCGACTCCTGAGGTTCCATGCCCGGTCCCCCCTTACCTGCACCCCGGTAAGCATTCACGGGTCGCCCCCGATTGAGTAGCTCCCGGCCCCCTTCGGGTCGACATCTCCTTCGACTCAGCCTAGGGCTGGTGTCGTTGGGTTATTGGCGACGATTCGATGGGTCGTGTTCCGGTGACGGAAATCGATGCAACCCCCACCCACACACTTCAACAAAATCTCGATTCCAAAACCAAACAACAAAGAACTCACACTAAAAAGAAGCAATAGAAGTAAACCCCTTTCTCAAATAAATCAGTAAACCACCTAAACCTCCATTGAAATCGACCCCAACTTGTCCAAGGTCCTCATTTCTCAACCCATAAACAAAAACAAGGGATTTAGGACTTACCTTAAGAAGAAATTATGAAGACCTTTCTTCCAATCGAGCTTTCCTTCTTCCCTTGCCTTTTTCTCCAAAATCGCCTATTCTCTCTAGCCGTCACATAAATCAGTAAATGAATTAGGGTAAGAGACCTAACCCCTTAATACCCACTCTTACACCAACCCCCCGTCCACTTTAGGCTTTTAACAAACTTTCCCCCAACTTTCCCCCAACTTTCATTATTAGTGAACTTTGCGGTTATTACATAAACCAACAAAACAAACAAGCCACTCTTTCTCCTTTGCTAGGCTACAACCCGGTAGGCATGAACATGGTACAATTTGTGTAGTTTTGAGGAAAACCACAAACCACAACATACCGCATATGCCTCAAATTGCAAAATAACATACCGAAAAATGCAGTGCTAGAGGCAATTTGTACAATGCCGTATGGTTTATCTGGTTTGTACCTAAAATCAATTCTCTAATTATGAAATCATAACTCTAAAATAAATTCGATGGAACTACATCTCCATAATTTTTACAATAAAAAGTTTTAATACATCTAAAATACATAATTAAAAATAGTGTAAAACAAACTTTAAAGAGTCTCTTAATTAATTCAATTATCTAAAGAGTTAGCTTCAAAATAAATTTGACTATAACGTGACTAGAGTAGATAGTGTTAACATCGGGATTATCTATAATTAAAACAACAAAATAAAAATACAAATTTAATATGGGTGACCATGCAGGTTGATATGTTTGAACAATTCTAGTAACAAATTTAATGGAAATAACAATTCTATTGAACCACAAGAAGGCATACACTTCAATTTTGGTTATAAATTTTGTTAATGTACATGTGTAGAGGGCCCAGGCCCATGTCCGTATAAGGCCCAGACCCATATAGTCTCTGTATAAATACCTTGTATCTTATAGTCTAGGTTAACGATTCACATTATTACTTTTCATATTGTACGTTTATTCTTTCAATCAATACATCGAAGTCTTAAACCTTCAGCACATTCATCTTCTAACATGGTATCAGAGCTGTAGGTTTATTCATCGATTTCACTGTTCATCGGTTTACTGTTCATCGTCACTGTTCATCCGAACCGCAGTCGCCCCTCGCCGCCGTTGCTCGTCGAAATCCAGTCGACCCTCGCCGTCTCTCGTCGCCTTCAGAGTGGTGTAGGTGATCTTCAGACTGTTGTTTCGAATCTTGATTAACATCTGTTGTTTGTTAATTCGCCTTCATTCGCCGTCGCCGCCCTCTCTGTAATCAAATCGAAACCCTAGCCGCAGACCGGAAGATTACCGGTCGCAAACACCATACTGGTCATAAACACCATACCGGTCGCAAACACTATACCGGTCGTTACACTGGTCGACGCATACCGGTCGCTAATACCGGTCGACACCCAAGTCCGGTCCACTTCATACCGGTCGCAACCTTCTACCGGTCGGTCGCAAGCCTACCGGTCCATACCGGTCGATACTACCGGTCGCTAATACCGGTCGCACATCCTACCGGTCGATACTACCGGTCGCACATCCTATCGGTCACTCAGTGAACTGTTTCTCGTCCCATCCATGGCTGCCAATCTCAGTCACTCAAATCCCATTTCAGTCATTTTCAATGGTAGCAAGTACATCCTGTGGCATCACCATATGACAATTCTGCTAAAATCCCATGGGATTTACACCTATGTTACTGGTGCATCCAAACTTCCAGTTCAGGATGCAGATGAGAATGCTGTTGACTTTGCAAAATGCATGAATGAGTGGGACATCAATAATGCTCGTATTCTAGGTTTCATTAATACCTCCACTACTCCTGAGATCAACCAACAGTTTCTTGGCTATGTCACCGCCAAGAGTCTCTGGGATTTTCTAGCCAAGCGGTACACGTCATCGGGTCTATCTCATCAGTATCAACTGTGGACCACCTTTCAGAACAAACGCCAGCTTCCTGATCAATCTGTAAACTCTTATATCTCTGAAATGCAGTCTCTCAGAGATCATATAAGTCTTGGAGCACCACAGATTTTTGATGAAACAGCTCAACAATTCACATCCTACTTCAACCATCTACATTTGATCACCATTCTGATGGGTCTTACTGATAAATTTGAGAATGTTCGTGCTTCTCTTCTTCATAGGCAGCCACTACCTACTCTTGAAGAAGCCATATCAGAATTGTTAAGTGAAGAAACCCGTCTTCACATGCGCTCACCGATGCCCACTACTGACAGCGTTCTCTACACGTCTCATCCCAAGTCCAAAGGCAAATGGACCAACAACAACCATTCCAAATCTGTGGGAAAATCGAACACATCTGAGTGTGCCTTTTACCATTCTACTGCTCATCTTCTCCTTGATTGTCCTATTCGCAAGTGCCGTCGGTGTGGCATCACTCATCCGCGCCATTATGAGTCTGAATGCCCTAAGAACTCAAAGAACACTGGCCCTCAGAACCGGACTCACGTTGTTGCTGGGTCTACTATCACTGATACTGATATTTCTTCAGTCTCCTCACCTGATCTAATGGAACTGATGCGTCGCAATCAGGAACTCATGGAGCAGATCATGTATGGTGCTATGGGTATGAATTCTCCACACTCAGCTGCATCAAGTAACTTATGGCTTTTTGACTCTGGGTGTTGCAATCATATGACACCCTGCACTGATGGTTTTGTTTCTAAGAAACCACTTTAGCATTTTACGTCAGTACGAACTGCTGACAACACTGGCCTACTAGTATCTTTTAGTGGAAATGTCTCCACTCCTCATATTCAATTACCGGATGTTCTAAATGTTCCGAAACTATCTCTGAGCTTAGTTTCGATCGCACAGCTTCTTGAATCTAATTTGATCATTTTATTTCATTCTTCTGGTTGTGTTGTACAGGATCCACAGACCAAGCTGATCCTTGGACTCGGCCGTAAAGTTGGACGGATGATTGAAGTGGTCTACCTTCGTCTTCCATTACCCTCTTCAAGTCTTGTTGCCTCAGTTTCCAGCACTTCTTCCTTTGATTTGTGGCATGCCCGGCTAGGTCACCTGTCTCTCGCCAGAATAAAATCATTAGATACTTTAGGGGTGTTAGGAAATTGTGTATCAACTGACAATATTTCTTGTTTATCATGCAAACTTGGCAAACATCATGCTTTATCTTTTGAAACGAATGAATTTAATTCTACTTCTTCTTTTGATCTTATTCATTCTGATGTATGGGGACCAGCATCACATCCATCCATGGGGGGTGCTCGATATTTTGTTATTTTTATTGATGATCATACACGTTTCACCTGGATATATCTCATGAAACATCGTTTGGAACTACCTAAAATTTATATTATGTTTGCTAGGATGATTCAAACCCAATTCTCAAAACCTATAAAGATTCTTAGAGCTGACAATGTTATGGAATACAAAGAGTCCTCTCTTCTCTTCAATCTCAGGGGACTCTCTCTCAATACTCTTGTCCTGGCACATCTCCTCAAAATGGTCGTGCCGAACGCAAACACCGTCATATTCTTGATACGGTTCGCACTCTTCTCATTTCTGCGAAATGTCCAGAACATTTTTGGGGTGAAGCTGCTTTCACTGCAGTTTACACTATCAATCATCATCCTACCCCCATCCTTAATAATAAGTCTCCTTATGAGGCTCTTCATGAGGTCACCCCTGCCTATGAACTTCTAAAAGTTTGGGGTAGTGCTTGTTTTGTTCAGTTACAATCTCATGAACATACCAAACTTGAACGTCGCTCCAGACTTTGCTGCTTTCTTGGATATGGTATTGAGCATAAGGGTTATCGCTGCTGGGATCCTATCTCCCAGCGTCTTCGTATATCTCGTCATGTTACCTTCTGGGAACATGTTCCTTTTTCTTCTATATCCAAGTTTCGTGAGTCCCCTACCTTCACCGCTCCGTTTTTTACTGATGCTTCCGTCTCATTGGACTCACTCCAATATGACTTCGTATCCTCTCCACCTATTTTTCCAACATCTTCTGACTATGCCTCTCCTTCAGAGTCTCCTGCCCCTCCACCACCTGCATCTCAGAGTTTTCCTGATCAACATCAATCATCTGCTCCATCCGCACCGCCAACATCTGAGCTTCCTGCTGAGTCTTTGGCTCCTGGAACGTCTCAATCTCCGAATGTTAGACGATCAGAAAGGGTAAGACAAGTTCCTTCTCATCTCCGTGATTATCATGTTTATGCTACTCTGTAGTCCAATCACGAACCTACTTCCTACAAGGAAGCCTCCTCTAATCTTGATTGGCAGAAAGCTATGGATGAGGAACTTCAGGCTCTTGACAAAGCTCAGACATGGGACTCTGTTCCTCTTCCACCGGGTAAGTCACCCATTGGTTCCAAATGGGTGCTCAAAATCAAGACAAAATCCGATGGCTCTATTGATAGGTACAAAGCTCGCCTGGTGGCAAAGGGATTCAATCAAGAGTACGACATTGATTATGAGGAGACATTTGCACCTGTTGCTCGAGTCATTTCTGTTCGCAGTCTCCTAGCCATCGCAGCTACAAAACAATGGCCTCTCTTTCAGATGGATGATAAGAATGCCTTCTTGAACGGTGACTTATCTGAGGAAGTCTACATGACACCTCCTCCAGGCGTTCGACTTCCACAAGGTCATGTTTGTCGTCTTCGGAAGGCTCTTTATGGACTCAAGCAAGCTCCGCGAGCTTGGTTTGAGAAGTTCAGTTCCACAATCACCTCTCTGGGTTTCTCACCCAGCAACTATGATTCAGGACTGTTTACTCGGACCACTGAGGCTGGCACAATCTTACTTCTCTTGTATGTGAATGATATGATTATTACTGGCAGTGACTCTACAGGCATAGCTAATCTCAAGACATCTCTCAGCTCCTGTTTTGAGATGAAGGATCTTGGCTCTTTACACTATTTTCTTGGTCTTGAGGTGCTCTCAGATCCATCGGGAATTTACCTTTGTCAAGCCAAATACACCTCAGATCTCTTGTCAAAAGCTGGGATTACTGACAATAAAATTGCATCCACTCCTCTTGAGCACAACCTTCATTTGGCTCCGAATGCTGGACCTCCTCTGCGTGATACTACTTTATATCGACAATTAGTGGGGTCACTTGTCTACCTGACAGTGACTCGACCTGACATTGCCTATGTTGTTCATACCGTTAGTCAGTTCATGTATGCACCCTGTTCTGATCACTATGCTGTTGTCCTGCGCATCCTTCGATATTTAAAAGGGACCATGTTTCATGGTCTTCATTTTCTATCCACTTCATCATTGACTTTGCGAGGCTTTTCTGATGCTGATTGGGACAGTGACATGACTGATCGTCGCTCCACTACCGGCTACTGTTTCTTTCTTGGAGACTCTCTCATATCTTGGCGGAGCAAGAAACAATCTCTCACAGCTCGATCCAGTACTGAAGCTGAGTATCGAGCACTAGCTGACACGACTCAAGAACTTGTGTGGTTACGCTGGCTACTCTCTGACATGGGGGCTCTTCAACAGTCTCCAACTCAATTGTGGTGTGACAACAACAGTGCGATTCAGATTGCTCACAATGATGTCTTTCACGAGCGAACGAAACATATTGAAATTGACTGTCACTTTGTTCGTCAACACGTGACTCGTAAGACTATCCAACTTCTTCCTATTTCAACTCTTGATCAACCGGCCGACATTTTCACTAAAGCTCATCTACCAGGACGGTTTCGTGATCTAGTTTCCAAACTCCATCTGGCTCATTCTTCTCCAGATTGAGTTTGAGGGGGGGTGTTAATGTACATGTGTAGAGGGCCCAGGCCCATGTCCGTATAAGGCCCAGACCCATATAGTCTATGTATAAATACCTTGTATCTTATAGTCTAGGTTAACGATTCACATTATTACTTTTCATATTGTACGTTTATTCTTTCAATCAATACATCGAAGTCTTAAACCTTCAACACATTCATCTTCTAACAAATTTAATACAACAACTCTACAAAAAAAAACACAAATGTAAAGAGTTAGCTTCAAAATAAATTTGACTATGATATGACTAGAGTAGATAGTGGTGACCTTGGGATTATCCATAATAAAAACAAGAAAATACAAATACAAATTTAATATGGGTGACCATTCCGGTTCATATACTTGAACAATTCTAGTAACAAATTTTATGGAAATGACAATTCTATTGAACCACAAGAAGGCAAACACTTAAGTTTTGGTAACAAAATTTATACAATAACTCAACCAAAAAACACACATATGTAACAAAAAGGATCATGTATTTAATCATATTTTAGTATTTAAGTACATGTAGTATAGAGAAGGCGATGAACAACGACAACAGTAAGGAATTGTTAGTCCAGGTTCACAACCTTAAGAGGTTGGAAGTATAAGGGGTTTAGGAAGGAGATGGGTAGGCTAAGACACCAATTGAAATCGTAAAAGAAAAATAGAGAATTACGGTAAAAGCTTAAAAGAAAATAATGGATATAATTATATGGTCTACTGGATTTCGGATGGTAAAGAAGGCTAAAGTCTTGAAAGCCTAAAAGGAATATATATATATATATATATATATATATATATATATATATATATATATATATATATATATATATCCCCAGAGAGAGAAGTTCCGTCTGAAATCCAAAATTGATTATTAATATTCATCATAAATAACACATTCATTATGAATATGGAAGTGTTATTCATCATGAATCACACATTCATGATAAATATGAACGTGTTATTCACCATAATATGAATATTCATATTGAATATGCTACAACATTCATGATGAATATATAAAATGCTCATATTCCTGAAGAATATACCACTTGTCTCGTTGTAGACAGTTTTGAGGTTCCTAATCAATTTTAGGTTCCTAACGAAACTTGCCCCTCTATATAGTGGTCGGTTTGTTGGTCTTGTAGGTTGAACAATATGGCAATAACACAATAGAGTGGGTAAATATAGTGCTTTCAAAATTTTAAAAATGTTATTAAAAACTATGATGCTTTACCATACACAAAATTGTTGCAGAAAATAAAGTAAAGATCAACTTGTGATCAATAACCTATAAACAGTCTCTCTCAACTAGACATATGTATTGCCTCTAGATCAAACACGACAATGTACTCAATCAAACTAACAAGTATTCAATGAAGAAAACAAAGTTGCAAGGAGACAGTAGGTAACCAACTAATGAACTTTGAAAGACTTATAAAAATAGCAAGATATTCTCTTAAGCTCGATATTTCTATGTATTGATCTTTAAGGCTTCATTTAGTATTTATAGGAAACATCCTCGACATGTTGACAAACCAGTATGATGACGAAGTATGGAGAAGATGTCCTATTACAACTTGCAGTCATGTTCATCTAGTTACATGCTATATGTCTCCTCCTTGTAGTGGTTACATCCACAATGCATTAAATATTGAGTATGTCTTATTAAATGCATACCATGCCGCAATATATGCTAAACAAGCTTATTATCTTTAGTGGGTTGAAAAAAAGAGAAGAAAATCACTTTGAAGCAAGTATGTAAAACTTTACATTTGTTCTTATTTTCTCTAGTGGGACACACTTTGTCAGTTGGTACATCATCAAATGTTGAACCTTCAGCTGGTGAACCTTCATGTGTTGATTTAGCCCATCTATCCAAGACATCATCTGCTTGTCAAGATCGTCTGACACTCGTGATCTTAGGTTGATTAGGGATAAATTTCCATATGATATATTTATCAAATATGAGTACTCATATGTTGATCTAGAATAGTGTGATTCACTTGGCAGCGTCATCTCCTATCTTCATATGATAGACTTGATCTGACCATCTATCAATAGAGATGTTCTATCAGCTATTCAGCGATAGATGATATGTCAACTGATATATGATTATCAGTTGCTTTCTATCAACTGAAGTGACACTAAATGACATATTCTTTGGTTAAACCCAAATGACTAATTAATTGTTTATTATAATGTTTGTCATGCATCAAATCTTCTAATCTGATAGGGGGTTCAAAACACGGCTCAAATAAAAAAGATAAATATCGTGAGAAGGTAAAAAGGGAAGGTTAGGTAGGGGTGTACAAAAAACCGTCAAACCGCTCAACCCGCCTAACCTAACTCGCTAACAACCCAATTAAACCCAACCCACAAAATGCCAAACCGCAAACCCATCAACCCGCTAAACCGCCAATTAAGAGGGTTGAAATTGGGTTAGCCTAGTTCAACCCAACCCAACCCGCCAACACGCTGCTAATATATATAATTTCGATAAAATTTAATTATTATCTATATATAATAGACTAGCCTATTATATATATATATATATATTAATAATGTGTAAAATTTTATATCATTTTTGTTGAGTTTATGTTTGTATTTTTTATATCAAAAGAGATTCATCGTCAAAGAATGATGGCAAATAATCTAATAGAAGAAAATTATTGAAATCGTTTTTGCAGCAACAACAAATGGTCCAAATGGATGTGGCGGAGAATATGAATGATACTGATAGATATTTGGTTGACGAATCTATCAATCCAAAGACTCCATCATTTGATGTTGTACTTTGGTGGAAATAAAATGCTAATAGTTATAACATTTCACTACAAACAACATGATACTTTTTAGGACGAAACAAAAAAAATGTTATATCTAAAAGTGTTACAATATGTTTATCAGACGTTTTTGGATGTCTTAACAAATTTTTAGGACGCTTTTAAAATAATGTGTCGTATTAGTTATTTAATACACAGTATTTGAAAAAGAGTCATATGAACAAAAGTGTCCTATAAATAGATGAGTTTACAGGACATTTCTCAAAATGTTCTATAAAATAACTAATACAACACCTTATTTAAAGAACGTTCTTAAAAGCTTGTTGAAACGTCCAAAAGTGTCCTATAAACCTATTATAACTCCTTTAAATAGGACGCTTTATAGTTTGATTCTATAAACTTAAGTCCTTGGAAGTATTTCATTCGTCAAATTTATGTAACCACTAACCCGCCAACCCAATCCAACCCGCCTCAACCCACAAGGGTTGGGTTATACTTTTGAATGGGTTGGGTTGAGATTTTTTAAAACCTTCATAATTGGGTTGGATTGTTAAAATGCTTAAAACGCCCAACCCAATCCACGTACACCCCTAAGGTTAAGGAAGGTTCATATGTTAAGGAAGTGACTTTTATTCATATGGTTTTACATATTCAAAAGGATTTCTTTCAATGATTCATTTATGAACTTTCCTTTAACCTTCCATTCTTACCTTCTCATGATACTTAACCTTTTTATTTAAACCTCACACTCAATATATGTATATATATAAAGAAAGTTCAGTTGCAAGCCTATTTTCCGTGATGAACTACATGACAAGGGAGAGTGAGATACACCTCCCCGTTTGTTCTTATTCATCACAATAATGAACGTGATTTTTTTTATATCATTCATGATGAATATCGATCCCATGAATGTCTGGGACACGTGATCAACTATCATATGTCCCAAATATTCATGGGATATTCATCATGAATGGTGTATCATTCATCATGAATATTGTGTGTGAATTTTTACAACATTCATCCTGAATGGGGTAACATTCATCATGAATGTTGTAAAAATTCACGTACAATATTCATCATGAGTGGGAACAAATATGGACACATGTGCGCTCTCCTTTGCCCTCCAATTTATAATGGAAAACAAGTTGCAACTGAACTTTCCTATATATATATGATTAGGTTCAATTGAGAAATGCTAAAAATATGAGAAATAAAGAAATGATCCTTAGTCCTATATCTGGTCAACATTTGCGGCTTTGACCGTGAAGCATCGGATAATTCCTTGTGTAGTATGTAGAAGATAGAGGGGTAGTTTCGTAAAATACGCGGGACAAGTTCATATATGAACCTGTATGATTCACATATGAATTATATGTTCATATATGAACCAATATAATTCACATATGAACTCTTTTAACTGATTCATATATGAACCTTTGTGATTCATATATGAACTATACGTTCATATATGAATCAGTTAATTAGTTCATATGTGAATCACAAAGGTTCATATATGAATCAATTAATTAGTTCATATGTGAATCACAAAGATTTATATATGAATCTGTTAATTAGTTCAACTGATTCACATATGAACCTACAATTAATTAGTTCATATGTGAAGCAGTTAATTGGTTCATATATGAATCAGTTAAAATAGTTCATATGTGAATTACACGTGTTCACATATGAACATATAGTTCATATATGAACTCGTCCCGTGTATTTATAAAAATTACGAAACTGTCATTCTATTTTTGGAATAGCCGCAACTTTTGACCAGTCAAAGCCGTAATTGTGACGAGTCAAAGACGCAATATTTGACCTGTCAAAGCCGATCTTGACCGAATGAAAGGCTAGGATTAATTCTCTATTTCTCATATATTTAACATTTCTCAAATGAACCTCTCCTTATATATATATTCCATTTCTTTTGCAAACCACACAAATTGTACAAACTTTAAATTATCCGGTTACCCCATCCATTTAGATTTCTTTTCCATACAAACCAAATAATTAGAAGTGTATGATTGTCTTTTTATATTGATTCAAATTAACAAGATATATTCTATTTTAATAATAATTGACGGTCTACTTAAAAATCTTCTTGATTAGTTTCA
This sequence comes from Arctium minus, assembly GCA_954870635.1. Lineage (NCBI taxonomy): Eukaryota > Viridiplantae > Streptophyta > Magnoliopsida > Asterales > Asteraceae > Arctium > Arctium minus. The sequence continues at coordinate 89,079,918 of OX941088.1, read as the reverse complement.
ATGATTATTCATCTAATTTTTTTCATTGCAAAATTTTGAAGACGAATTAAATTTTTATTATTGAAAAGAAGCAAGATACCTTATTGTTTTTTCATTCTATATGGATTCTAATTGTAACACAAATGTTAGCTTTGTGCATTCTTCGAACGAGGTTTTTGTAAAAGATGTTTTTGATGATATGGATGTTCGAGGATGTCAAGATAAGAGTATCTCATTAAACCAACCTGATGATACTGTTAATGATAAGAATCTTGATGAATCTCATAGATCTAGACAACCATCATTTGATTACAGCGGCTCTTCATGTACCTCTGCGGTGCAACCCTCCCAAATCAACGAAGATTCCAATAAAAGTTTTTTTCTTTGATTTTTGTTTGAATTCTAAATGTTATATGTGAATATATGTTTGTATTTTTTTAAAGACATAAACGTTTTCATGTATGTTATTTTTGTTAGAACATAAATGTTCTGTTTAGAAGTTTAGTAAAGTAATCAATTGTAATTGTAGTTTGGGCCTTGTACTTAGGTTTGGACTTAAATGTGTAACAAGGGTATTGGGGTATAAATAGGTTCTGTTAGTATGTGTTTTGTAACTTTTCATTTTCAGTAAAAATGTAGTCGTGCGAATCATTTGTTCTCTGTAGTTAGTTAGTTTTAATATGTGAATAAAACTACATATTCCATCCCAATCTCTTGTTAATCTTTTATCAATCAATCAACCTTGATCAATGTGACATAACAAGTGGTATCAGAGCCAAACGCAGAAATCTTTCTACGGAACGATCGAGATCAAGTGTGATTGATGGAACAGTTCACTCTCGTATGAATACTTTCTGAGAAATTTTCGAATTCTTTGATTTGATGTTAAATTGGATGAACTTTGATGTCAATTTGATTCAGAGGATAAAGTCGAACCTTATGGAATCAATTACAAGTTGTAATTTCAACAAATTTCGAATAATTGATAATTTTCGAGAATGTGTTGTGCGTAAACTGTCATATAATGTGTATCGATCAAAATCAATTGATCATGTTTGTTTTTGTAAAATTGATTCTCAAAGGTTGTAATCGATCACTCTACGAGCATAATGTCAAATTTTGATGAGATAATTCAAAGTTTTGAGCTGAATTCAGTTGATTTTTTTGAAAAATATTCAAGATCTCAAGAATTCGCATGATCAACGAAGAACTCGCATGAAGAAATCGCATGGAGAATTCGCATGATGAAAATGATGAGGAATTCGCATGGAATATCTATGGACACAACACTTTTTTTAAGTCAGGAATTCGCAGGTAGTCATGTGCAAAAAGTTCAGAATTCGCATGCTACTGTGCATACGTTGTGTGTGAATTGTGAGGAATTCGCAAGTCACTTGATGCGAAATGTCAGAATTCCCATGTTGGTGTATGCAAGAAATGACTTCCAATGTGGAAAAATGTTAAGTGTAGAATTCGTATAAAGTCATATGCGAATTGCGAGAAATTCGCACGTAGGCACTTGCGAAAAGATAGAATTCGCACGCAGGCCTATGCGAATTGTGGGATTTCGGCTACAGCCTCATGCGAGTTGTGCCCTTAATGAATAGTGATCTGCGAATTCTGAAGGATATGCGAAAAGTTTTAAGAGTTTTGAGAAAAGTGACTGTTCTGAACCCATTTTGATACAAGTTTGCCCTGTTTCCGAGGTTTTTTCCGTTTAATGCATATGTGACATCACTCTTATCTTCCGTTGGTCACATATCCTTAGCAACTGATCTAATTTTCGCCAGTGCTCGTGCTTGTCAAGATTTTCAGATATTTTATGTTTGAATTTAGTCTCTGATTGGATTAGATTAGCTGCATGAGTATTTGCAATCATTATTCCAGACTTTTGAGTGCTTATAATCATCTAGCTGATTTGTGAAGAAAGGAGTTCTGAGTTCGTTCGTTCAATGTTCTGGAAAGCAATTAGAAAATGAGTGTTCAACAACTGATGAAAAACACTCATTTTCTAATTGCTTTCCAGAACACTGAACGAACGAACTCAGAACTCCTTTCTTCACAAATCAGGCACTCAAAAGTCTGGAATAATGATTGCAAATACTCAGGCAGTTAATCCAATCCAATCAGAGACTAAATTCAAACATCCAGTATCTGAAAATCTTGACAAACATGAACACTCGTGAAAATTAGATCAGTTGCTAAGGATATGTGACCAACGGAAAATAAGAGTGATGTCACATATGCATTAAGCTGAAAAAACCTCGGGAACAGGGCAAACTTGTATCAAAATGGGTTCAGAACAGTCACTTTTCTCAAAACTCTTAAAACTTTTCGCATATCCTTCAGAATTCGCAGATCACTATTCATTAAGGGCACAACTCGCATGAGGCTGTAACCGAAATCCCACAATTCGCATAGGCCTGCGTGCGAATTATATCTTTTCGCATGTGCCTGCGTGCGAATTCCTCGCAATTCGCATATGACTTTATACGAATTCTACACTTACATTTTTCCACATTGGAAGTCACTTCTCGCATACACCAACATGCGAATTCTGACATTTCGCATCAAGTGACTTGCGAATTCCTCACAATTCGCACACAACGTATGCACAGTAACATGCGAATTCTAAACTTTTAGCACATGACTACCTGCGAATTCCTGACTTAAAAAAATTGTTGTGTCCATAGATATTCCATGCAAATTCCTCATCATTTTCATCATGCGAATTCTCCATGTGAGTTCTTCGTTGATCATGCGAATTCTTGAGATCTTGAATATTTTTCAAAAAAATCAACTGAATTCAGCTTAAAACTTTGAATTATCTCACCAAAATTTGACATTATGCTCGTAGAGTGATCGATTACAACCCTTGAGAATCAATTTTACAAAAACAAACACGATCAATTGATTTTGATCGATACACAGTATATGACAGTTTACGCACAACACATTCTCGAAATTTATCAATTCTTCAAAATTTGTTGAAATTACAACTTGTAATTGATTCCATAAGGTTCGACTTTATCCTCTGAATCAAATTGACATCAAAGTTCATCCAATTTAACATCAAATCAAAGAATTTGAAAATTCTCAGAAAGTATTCATACGACAGTGAACTGTTCCATCAATCACACTTGATCTCGATCGTTCTGTAGAAAGATTTATGCGTTTGGCTCTGATACCACTTGTTAGGTCACATTGATCAAGGTTGATTGATTGATAAAAGATTAACAAGCGATTGGGATGGAATCTGTAGTTTTATTCACATATTAAAACTAACTAACTACAGAGAACAAAGGATTCGCACGGCTACATTTTTACTGAAATGAAAAGTTACAAAACACATACTAACAGAACCTATTTATACCCCAATACCCTTGTTACACATTTAAGCTCAAACCCAAGTACAAGGCCCAAACTACAATTACAATTGATTACTTTACTAAACTTCATAACAGAACATTTATGTTCTAACATTTTTTGTTTTCAGTAGTGTATTTGTTTGTGAAAATTTGCAGGTTTGGTTTAAGTTACAGGTTAGAATATGATTTCATATATAAATCTTGTTTTATTTATTATTTTTTGTATTATAATTATATACTAGAAGCGTACTCGCGCAATGCAGCGAGATACATCACGATTTTAATGTTTCATTTTTTTTTTTGTCGATTTAGAGTACGATTTTGGATGGTTTTGAGAAAGTGATAATGTTTTTTTTATAAATTTGTTTAATTTAGGCTTAATAATATAATATTTTTTATATAAAAAAAATTAAAGTATTTTGTTAGAATTCAATGATTATCTTATATATTTTAATGACATCTAGAAAAAATAACCAATTACATATTTAATAATATAATTAAAACAAAATTATAGTAATATAATATACAATGTTCTAAAAAACTCGCCGCACAGCCGCCATGGCACGCCATGGCACCAAGGCTTGTGTGTCACGCCACGTTAAGCCCATGGCACGCCATGGCCTAATGCGCGGTTATTTTAATGAGGTATTTGATTTTCTTTACGTTTTTAATGTCTTATTTATATGGTTTTTATATATACAACCTAATTTAACTTCCCTATTACTATTGACTCACTGAGTAACACTACAAAACATATGTTTTTATATATAATATTATATATGAAATAGAAATTTGACGCCATAAGTCACGCCTTGAAAACGCCATGGCTTCGTCGTGGCTCCTAAGGCTTGAGGCTTGACCTCGCCGCCACGCCACGCCACACGCCATTTAGAACCTTGATAATATATTAATTAATAGTGATTCATGGAAAGGTCTGCATAAAAGGAATACCCTGCACATACCAAATTGGTGAGTGTTAGAAGTCTGCAGTAGTAATATGTATTTTGTGCTTTGATATTTGTAAATTAAGAAAATTTTAAAATCTTGCATAAAATGATGGTACTTTGTGCCTAATAATTTGTATTTAAGAGTTTTTTATCCGTGCTTTATAATATAGTATAGATTATATTGACCCATGTGAGTCAACCGTTTTTAAAGTTAATCTAGACCGTTTAAATTAATCTGAGATGTAATCTTGACTGTTTAAATTAATACAGTTACAACCACCCCTCAAAATCCACTCCCACATCTACCAATGTTGAACCCTCCTTCCACCCTCCACATGCCACAGACTCACTCCTCTCTTATAGACACGATCATGGGCGAATCCACCCTTTAGGGAGTGGTGCAACCATATAATTTTGGGTGTTAAAGTGTAATTTTTTAAGGTTTTTATACGTGAAACCATAAACCATAAATTTTTTTAGGATGAAACCATGAATTTTAAAACTTTTAGGGGTTATATATGAAAATCTAATAGATAGAACCGTTTGGCAAATTATAGATAATGGTTGATGATAAGTTACAGTTTTTACTCTTTAAAGACTTTAATGATTTTAGTTTGCATCCTTTCCTTTTTCCTTTTCATTTTATACCCATATCATATTAGTTAATTAATTGATTTTTAGCTAAAATACAGTAAAAAAATACGTATTTTTTCTTTACAAACCATACCATAGAAATGTCTCGTCGATAGATTCGAAGTGAGTCCAATATTGAATATAACGCGTCATGATAAATACAATATTTATTAATTATTAAATATACATTTTTCTCGATGTTTGGCTTTGATTGCTTTTTTTTTTTTTGTATTTTTCAAATAAAATTTAACGTGAATAACAAGGTGAAACTATTGTTTTCATAAAATTTAACTTGAATATAAATTTTTGTTAGCGTATTTTTTGTTAAAGTTAAGTTGTGTATACTGATGTAATTGTGGGCGGATCCACCCTTTAGGGAATGGTTGCATGTGCAACCATAAAATTTTGGGTGTTAAATGTAATTTTTTAAAGGTCTTTATACGTGAAGCCATAAAGTTTTTGGGATGAAACCGTAAATTTTTTTAAGACGAAACCATAAACTTTAAGACTTTTAGGGGTTATATATGAAAATATAATAGATAAAACGTTTGGCAAATTGAAGATAATGGTTGATGATAAGTTATGGTTTTCAATCTTTAAAGACTTTAATGATTTTAGTTTACATCATTTCCTTTTCCATTTTTCGTTTTATACCCATATCATCATTCATCTATACTATCTTATTAAAATTCTAACAAGGTTCTCTTGAAATTTTAAGATAATAGCATGTAGTAAAACACACTTCCATTCCACAACCACTTCCCGTGAATCTCTCTCCTTAACTCAATCTTTTTTAAATATATAAGTTACATTTAACATCCTTATAATTAATTATTTAGTTTATTTTTAATCTCTTACCTTTTCATTTTTCATTTTTGATCTTTATCATATTAACATAAATAATCGTATATGACTTAAAATGCATTAAAAATACATTTCTTTATTTTACAAATTATACCATTGTAATCGTTTCGTCAATACCTTCGAAATGAGCCAAATATTGAATACTTTTGAATTTAATCATATTATTTAAATATCATGAATATATACGAATTAATTTGTTTTATATTCCTTATATTTTTATTTTTTATTTTACACTCTTATCATATTGAAAATACAAAATCATACATTAACTAAAATACATTATAAAATACATTTCTTTTTCTTTTACTAATTATACCATTATAATTATCTCGTCAATTTTTTAAAAATAAATTCATTATTGAATATTTTTTAAATTAATAATATTGTAAAATATGATAAATACGTATTGAGAATTTTCAAGAATGAAGTATCGAGATTTTTTAAACTTGTACATTTTACACCATTATTTATATTTATCTATCTATACTCATGTACAAAAATTATATTATGGTTATTCGCATTGTACGATGGAGAATAAAACTAAACATGAAACAAGATTATTCTTTCGAGTTCTCATCTTTAGATTTGAGATGTTTTGCGCCGCATCACACACGGTTACGTATCTAGTATTTGTTAATTAATTATTTTTTAGCTAAAATACACTAAAAATACGTATTTTTTCTTTACAAACTACACCATTAGAAATGTCTCATCGATAGCTTCGAAATGAGTCCAACAATGAATATAATGCGTACATGATAAATGCAATATTTAATCATTATTAAATACACATTTGTCTCTATGTTTGGCGTTATTGTTTTTTTGAATTTTTCAAATAAAATTTAACATGAATAATAAGGTGAAACTATTGTTTTCATACAATTTAACTTGAATACAGATTTTTATTAGCATATTTTTTTGTTAAAGTTAAGTTATCTATATTGATGTAATCATGGGCGGATCCACCCTTTAGGGAGTGGATGCATGTGTAACCATAAAATTTTGGGTGTTAAGTGTAATTTTTTTAAGGTCCTTATACGTGAAACCATAAAGTTTTTGGGGTGAAACCATAATTTATTTTAGGATGAAACCATGAACTTTAAAACTTTTAGAGGTTAATATGAACATCCCCATGGTAATAAGGTGATAAGTTGTTTGGCAAATTGAAGATAATGGTTGATGATAAGTTATGGTTTTCATCCTTTAAAGACTTTAATGATTTTTGTTTACATCTTTCCTTTTCTCTTTTTCATTTTATACCCATATCATATTAGTTAATTAATTAATTTTTAGCTAAAATACACTAAAAATACGTATTTTTCCTTTACAAACTACATCGTTAGAAATGTCTCGTCGATAGCTTCGAAATGAGTCTAATATTGAATATAATGTGTGCATGATAAATGCAATATTTAATCATTATTAAATACACGTTTGTCTCGATGTTTGGCGTTGATTGTTTTTTTGAAATTTTCAAACAAAATTTAACGTGAATAATAAGGTGAAACTATTGTTTTCATACAATTTAACTTGAATACAAATTTTTATTAGCGTATTTTTTGTTAAAGTTAGGTTGTTTATCCTGATGTAATTATGGGCGGAACCACCCTTTAGGGAGTGGTTGTATGTGCAACAATAAAATTTTGGGGGTTAAGTGTAATTTTTCTTAAAGGTCCTTATACTTGAAACCATAAAGTTTTTGGGATGAAACCATAAAGTTTTCCTGATGTGGTGTAATTTTGCTTATGGCCCTTAAGGATGTTATAATTTTGTTTGGTTGTGTGCGGTGCAACCATAAAGATATTTATTCTGGATCTGCCTCTGGACATTATCATCTTCACCACTTTATTCTCTCTACATCTCTTTCTAGATATCTGAAAATTAAACCTCATCTCAAAAACATATATTTACTTGTTTATAAAATAACCTTGGCATATATTTATATAGAGGGGGGTTATTATGCAACCTTTTATATGATACAACCCCCCATCTTGTAACATCCTAGGCCAACCGTACCAGATATTGTTCGCTTTGTCCACATACCCGGACTCACGATTTTAAAACGCGTCTGGTAGAGGAGGTATCCAGTCCCTTATAAGGCAACTTTCGTTCCCCTCCCCAACCAATGTGGGATCTTACAATCCACCCCCCTTGGGAGCCCAGCGTCCTCGTTGGCACATTAGTCCGGTTCCCGACTCTGATACCAACTTTAACATCCCAGGCCAACCGTACCAGATATTGTCCGCTTTGATACCAACTTAAGGTTCTTTTCGGATACCGCTCTGATACCAGGTTATGTAACGGCTAATACCGGACTAATTTATGAGTCTGTTTTTATGGGATAGTCACTTCGCATTTGTAGCTAGTCGAGACATTGGGTCCTCGGAGGCCTTTGGTACGGTTATGTGGGAACGATTACTAGCCATGGACCGTAAATGTAATCCTAGCGAATGAGCATGATTAGGAATCCTCGGGGGCCCTCCCCCACATCTTAGTACGAGTCGGCGAGCTCGTGGCCATGGGTTCCTAGTATGGTGAGCTCAGTAACTTGAAATGTGGCCTACTTTTGTGTTCCGCCACTAGCCTTGGAATTCGGGATTCCCCCGTCACCGAGAGGTGTTGTTTTGAGGTATTTAGTTTTATCCTCGTTTTCAATGACGCTTTGAGTTTGAGTTATCTCTCTTATGCTTTTATTTTGGAGACTTGGGTTTACTCATATCTTGGTCGTTTATTTTATAAAGTTATTCAAATTTCATTATTCGAGCATTACCATTATTCTCGTTTTGAGTAAGTGTTGGATTGCATTATTTCATGAAAGAATGTTTTGGCGTTGAGGCGTCCATCTATAAAATGCGTTTATTTGGTAAATGAGTTGTTCTATCATTTTAAAGTAAATCATTTTAAAGGATCATGATTATAAGTTGCAATATTTCCATTTTACGTTTTCCTTTATAATCATAATATAAAACTCTTGAACTCACTAGGCGTTAGCCTAACCTTTTTATTTGTCGGCATGTGCAACAGGTTCCGGTTGGGAATAGTCCTAGTGACACTGTGAAGAGAAGAGTGCTAGTTGTGTGCTCGAGAAATGTTTAGCTTGATGAAGTCTTCCGCACTTATATTGGAGATAGCGACTGTTATTGGGTTATAGTAACACCCGACTTTAGTTAGTCTTTATGTAAGACTTTAATTTCTTGTTGATGGTTCAACCAAGGATTGTATTTCAATTATGGACTATTAATAAGAGATTTTATTATTCTTTAAGGTGTTTTTGAAAGTTTTTAATTAGTCGCTTTTTCCAAATTTGAGGGTGTGATATTTTTATTTAAAAAAATGGTTATAACCGCCTTTTTAAGCGTAACGAACGGATCATCTTAATCTAACGGCTTGAATGGGTTCTTCGGTTCTTTTTTTCATGGTTCTCTCCTGATCTCACTCCTATATATATATATATATATATATATATATATATATATATATATATATATATAGAGAGAGAGAGAGAGAGAGAGAGAGAGAGAGAGAATGTGTCTATGTATGTATGCATAAACCACAAATCAAATAGGAACACGCTAAATATTACAAACCGTGAAAATTGGTTTTATGTATTTTTTTCATAAATGAAACAACAAATGTGAAAATCAAACCCTTGAAAATCAACTAAAACAATCCAATGAGCTTGCTTCTAAGTCATACTTCATTTTGTTTCACATGTTTTGTTCTTATATCTGAGAATGAGTGCGTACCTTGTATAAACATATTGTGTTCTTTTTCACACGCAAAACATTCCATGACATTTCATATGAGACAAAAATGTACGAACACTTCACGTATGTTGTTTCATCTATGAAACAACACATAAAAACTAATTTTAACGGTTTTTATATGATTTGGCTTATATATATTTGAAACATTTGATACAGATTATTCATTACTTTTCTAGTTTTTTGTTCAAGTTTTACCCTTAAGGGGGTTCAAATTCCTTTTATGCTTGGAATAAATTGTCCGAAGTCAGGACTTGAGATGAAAGACAATGTATAGACACATCATACGTCATCGCCAAATTTATTTTAAAATTAAGATTTTATAATTATTGGATTGAAACACGTTAAGTACAAACTGCACCATGTTTCATTGGGCGGTTTTGTACAGTTTGAGAATATGTTCAAACCGTTTATACGATGCTATTTACGGTTTTTCCCTTAAACTTTATTAAACCGCATCGTAAACACCCCTAACAATGTGATACAAAGGGAAACTAAGGGGTTGTTTGTTTTAAAAAAAAACTCTTAATGACTCTTAAGTCTGAATCGTTCAGACCTTTTTACACACCACCTCTTATTAATCATAACTAAAATAAGAATTCAGACTTTAGACCTTTTAAAAAACAAACGGCACCTAAATGTGGCTTATTGTGAATCGTTAGATATATCAAACGGGTGAGATACGAAGAAATTCATCCATCGAGTAAATTATATTTTTGGTCCCTATGGTTTATTAAAAGTTTCTATTTTCATCCTTGTGATTTTAAAATTAAGATTTTCATTCCTATAATTTATAAATCATTACCGTTTTTGTCCTTAAGATTTAAATTTTATTACCTATTTCATCCCTATGGTTTGTAATTCATTTCTATTTTAGTCTTTCATGCTTAAAAGTAGTGTTTTGACCCAGGGACAAAAATTGAAATAAATTACAAACCATAGAGATGAAAACCAAAATTTCAAAACCATATAAACGAAATCCGCAATTTTTAACAAACCATAGGGACTAAAAACGTAATTTACTCTTCATCAATATAAGACATACAGGTCCTTCTCTTTCATCCTTGGAATGATTCCTTTGCTAAAAGAGCAGAATAAATCGTAGACCCACCCAATTCATCTTCAGTTCTTCATCGCATTTAATCAGGTAAAACTACTCAAACTCAATTGATCTCTTCTCCCTGTTCACGCTTTCAGTTTTCTTCAATCGAATCAAGGTCATAATTTCAAAGATCATTTCAGGCTAAGCATATTTTTGTAAAAATCCCTAATTTTCGTCTTTATTTTATTGTTTATCTAGCTTTGTAGCTCTTCTGATTGCATAAATCGTATGTAAAAGTTCAATTTGATATATTAACCCATTTCAAAACAAAAGGATACTGTAGATAATTGGTGTTACAAACCCTAGATTAGTACTTCTAAATAAAAAATTGATCTCGGAATTGCTTCGAATTGTTTTCAGAGACATTTTCCGTAAGATGTGTTTTATAAGATTTCATTTGATTTTCATTTTTTTCTAAACAAAATGCTTAGAATCGCCAAAGATTTGAAGTTGAAAAGTAAAAGCTTCATAATGGTTATGTGTGCTTTGTATATTATGTAGGGAAGACTACAAGGATGATGAGTGCAAGCATCAGGCGGAAAGCTTTGTCTCTATGCTCATCTGCACTGGCGAATAATGTATGTATGCTTGATCGTTTCTTCAAATGGAGGATGATTTCATTCTTTTTCTTCACTTCTTCAAGACAATCTTTCAACTTTTTTATTATCTTGCATGTACTTTATATCTTGTTTTGGCTTTTGATTTGGTTCAAGAGAGTAATAATTGTTAAAAAGAAAGATGATGGTAGTATACACATATTATCTCAATTTAATCTCTCTAATAATTGAATCGTGGTTAAGAACAGTGAGGTCAGATTGTCTAGATGGAGTTTGTCACTTTTAAACCATACAAAGTGTGCATTGTTGGATTTGAATGTCTATTTGCATACAGGGTTGAGCCAGGATTTAAGTTTAGGGGGGCTTCATCGAACTTCACAATTGTAATCCATAGCTTTAACTTGCAATCCAACACCCTCCAGTGCCCCCACTGTCTCAGCCCCTGTTTGCTCGCACACATGCACACATATCATGTATATGCTTATGTAGCATGAGGATACGTTTCTGGTATCCCAATGTTTGAGGTAATTCAATTATCACTTTCTTTTTTGTCAGTGCTCATGTTTATTGTGATGAAATTGTATGCCTCCGAGTTCTGGTCATTCCCTTTTAAAGTGTGGCATAGTTAAAAAGGTCAATTCTTATACTGATGACTTATATCTTGTACCATTTCATGGGAATATGGAACCTTTTCCCTGAGTATTGAGTTGAAAAGGTCAATGTCATACTGATGACTTATATCTTATACCATTTCATGAGAAATATTGAACCCTTTCACTGAGTATTGACGTACTGCTCTGCAAATGCTAAATTGATATGGGGTTTAACTTTCAGGGAAGTTCACAAAGTCAATTGAATTTTACAGCAAGCCCTACAACTAGAATTTTATTAGCATTAATTGATGCTAAATATGTGTTTGCTTTTGCATTTCTACTAGGTTTAAAGTTCAAAGTGCTAATCCATTACGAGGCTTGACATTGCTGATTTTTTGGGTGCTTCTATGTTGTTGCATACTAAATTCACTTTGTGCCTTGAGGCTTAACCCTCTTTATGCATCTGTGTGTATATCTATATCTATATCTATATATTTATAATGATATTGTGTTTATCTAGATAGATGTTTGGACTTTGGAGCTAGTATGTGTGTGTGTGTGTACATAGATTTTTGGATCTATTCTGGACCTTATGAGGTCTGAGTTGCTATGCCATTCTTACCTATAAATTTACTTGTTGGTATCATGTGCAATTTACTAGGCATTTGGAAGGGGATCAAAACTAGTACCAGAATTTCATCAAGGTATGCTTACTCCAACATAAGTGTCTCCATTATCCACACTGAAAAATTACAAACCTGTTAACATATTACTAAATATGACTTATATGATTGCAGGTGCTCCCTTATATTCAAAGTCGATGAGGTAAATATACTCTCTCCTTCAGCAACAAGAAACTGAAGGATATATTGCTTTCGTTGTTCGTTTATCTTATTGAAATAACACTCAAAACTAACCTTCTTTACAACAATCCTGCGGCATAGGGACGTTATGTCATCACTTAAAACAGATTTTCCGACCCAGAAGTGGATTAGATCGTTTTCTTCATGTAGTGGTATGCTCTCGATCGTCTCGACAATACGCATTCTGATCTGGGCAAATGTTTGTTCATGTTTAATGTAATTTTGTTGGTGGTGTTGCCCTATTTTTTGGAGATCTATTACTTGATGACATTCTTAGCAGAATATTTTTTAAAGAATTGGTGTTTTACAAACAAACTTCTTTTTGTTCAGTTGTTTGTATGATCAATTTCTGTAAGTTTTTGACACTCATAGTGCAATTATCTGGGAACAGAACCTGCTGTTCGTGGTGATATCAATGAGCCAATTGCCCAAATTCAAACCAAAAAGGTAAATAATTTTATATCATGTCTAGCATCTCTGTGTTAATTTTCTTAATCATGTGGATGTTGCAAATCCTGAAGCTGGTGTTATTGAGGAAGTAAGAATGTCTGGAGGGATGATAGTTGTAGTTCAAAATGCATATACTTCCTTAGGGGCAGGTTCATGTAAGAACTGTAAATATTTTGAGAACCGTGAGTCCGTGAGAACCAACTATTTATGATGAATATTAGAAATTCCCGGTGAATATGATGAAAAATGAAAATGCATGATATTCATGATGAACAATATTCATGAATATTTAGGTATATTCATCATGAATAATTCATGAATAGTTGGTTCTCACGGTTCTCAAATTTTTATGATTTCTAAATGAACTTTATCCTAGTTTCTTAACGCCCCCTTTGTCTTTCACTTTCGAAGTCAAATAAAGAAGAATTGACTAATTTTTCATTCAAAAAAAAACCCTGATGACTGTTAACTACATTGAAGTATAGAAGTACTACGAATAGCATACAAATTGGGTGTCAAAAAATGTGTATTCTTGAAGGGTATTGCAGTTCCAGTTATTCAAGATGCTGCGAAAATGAACTTTGCTGAAATAGAGAAGAAAATCAACAGCTCAACCAAAAGGACAAACAATGGCCCTGCGTATTTCACTGCATCTGGTGCTGCGATCGGAAGCGTTTTAAGTGCTCCCATTGTAAATGCTCCACAGGTAGGGTGCTTAAACTTTTGTGTTTGAATTACTGAATTGAATGCTCAACCATTTTTACCAGAGTTGTAGCTCTACTTTGTCAACCCATGATTGCTTGCCAAATCCAATTTGTTACTTGCAAAATCTGACAGAATCAGGCTATATACATGTAGAACAGTATGATACACTTCCTCCATCCCATGAAATTTGCAGGGTTTGACTTAGTACATAGATTTAGGAAACCAAACGAAACGAACCCAATATGTTCTACCGGGAGGTGGGACCAAACGGACACTGTATGTTCCACTTTGGGGTGTGGGGGTTTGTGGGGTAAGATATGAGCAGATCTGACCTCTATCCCAAAGAATAGAGCGACTGTTTTTGTGAAGACCACCGACTTGTGAAGCTTTTGTGAAAGAGAAAAAGGAAGATATGAAAATTTATTAAAAAGAGAAACTAGTTAAGAGCAAGCAATAACATACAAGTAGAAACACATATAGGAAAAACCTAAGCAAGGGAAAGCCGGAAAGGGAATTACACACCCCTAGTCCAACTTACTAAACCTATCTTCCACCCTCTACCTCTCCAGCTCTGTTCCACTCGACCATGTTTAGCTATATATCCTCACTCCTAGTCCGCTACCTTAATCCTTCGTCACAATTTGTTAAATGTCTAAATTTTCTTTGATAACAATAATATAGTGGAATCATGTGTAATTAAATCGTTATCATGAATTCCAATAAAAATGGGCAAATAGGTAATTGTAACTTGGTTGTCACCAAAAATGGAAGTGCTGTAGTTTTTATGAGAACGGCAAATTGGAAATCGTCGCAATTTTCTTGGTGCTTGGATTAAAGTAGGTAGATAAGTAATCATAACTTGTGGACTTCCCAAGAAATAAACGTATTGCAGTTATCACGAGACATCCTGTTTTTTGGTTTGTTTTCAAGTATGTTCACACCTCCATTCTTGGGACGCAAATAGGAGTTATTAGGAGAATAACCATTGGACAACTTTTTCAGATGCATGACCTTCTCACAATTATAAATGCCTCTTCGTAACACAAGAATATCTCTTCTTGACACAAGAATGCCTCAAAATCTGGTATAAGGTCGTGTATTTTAAAAAAAAAAATTTGTTAGAAGGTTATTCTCCTAAAACCCTGAAAATAATTCTTTTATAAAAATTGATTATGGAAACTCTATTTTATATGTTTGTATTTCATGATCCAGTTATGTGTTCTTGAAGATCTTGAACTAATCCTTTTAGTGACTGCAGGCGGCTAAACTGGGGATGGGTTCAACAGTCTCTTCAACTTTCCTACCAAATCTTGCTCTATTCTGGCATATAAATAATGGGATCGAAGAGATTCTGGCAGATTACGTTCATCACGAAATGACTCGCAGCTTGGTCTTGGTGTTAATGAGACTCTTCCTTATAGTTGCAGCAAAAGATGTTTTCGTGGCTACAAATTAAACCAACCCCTTTTCTGTATCATCCATAGATTTGACAGAAGGTTGTCTTCTTGAAAAAAAAGCCAAATAAAGATTGGTCCTAGAAGTTAAGGACACTTGGGCTACAATGATCAGTTTTTGAGAATTTAGTTGATGGAATGTTTGATTGTGTTCTTCTCCATTTAAAGGTTTGCCTTTTGGTTTTCCAGGCTAAGATGCCCTTTTATTTTTTGTGTTCATAGAAACAATCGTTCTACCTTTTAAGGTGGATGTCAGGTCGCATACATTATATGCTTCTAGACCCCTTTTTTGGGGTAGAACTTAAGTCCGAGTACATCATATCTAAAGACTTTTGTCCGAAATGGGGTTGAGGTCAAGTCGGTCTACATCATATATCTGACCCCACTTTGGGGTAGAGGTCGGGTCTGTGTAATCATATCACTCCATACCCCACTTTTGGGATATGTCTACATTATATTCCTTTAGACCCCACCTTTTGGGATATGTCTACATTATATTCCTTTAGACCCCACCTTTAGTGGTAGAGACCATGTTAGTGTACATCATATCACTCCAAGCCCTACTTTCAGGTGGGATATAGATATACTGATCTTGTTTAGTTTGGTTTGATTTTCATTATAGTGGATTTTTATCGACTTGATCAAGCTCAACTTGGTTTTAGTCAAACTAAGATGTGTTCACTTATACAGTCAGCTTGGGCTTGACGAAGGTATTGTCTGTCTATTGCTTGGTACAACTAGGACCGGATAGGACAAGACTAGACAAATTACCCCTAAAAGTTGTTTGATGATTTTATATATTATATGACAGTTATAAAAGACAAAATTAAAGTAAATATTTAAATAACTCGATTTATAAAACAATTTTCATATATACATGTATAATGGTATGAAATTTGAATGAAGAATATGATATAATTTATGGTAGTTCGAAAAGAACCCGATTCGTACAAAGGAAATACTATGTTTGATTCGGTTTGGAAGATCCTTATGAAATGGTGGAGGCACAATGACGGTTGTTGCAGCGATGGGCGGAGGAAAAGGCGGTGGTGGCTGGTAGACTACCGTGGCAGTGGTGGTGGCGAGCCAATAGTGGTGGACGTAGTTGTGGCCGATGTAGAGGTATAGGTGGTGGTGGCCGATGATGGTAGTGGTGGTAGCAATGAGCGGTGGTAGTCGGTGGTCGACAGTGGTTGTGTAGGTGGTGGAGAAGTTTGTTGTAGTGTAGGACGTAGAGGTAGCCGATGGTGGTTGGCGGTGGCTACCGGTGATGGACTGTGGTGACCATTAAAATAAATACTATATTTGGGTTATATATCAAAAATGATGGTAGATTAGTAATTTTTAATTTGTTGAACTCATATCCCATGTTGTTCGACCTATTTTGATGGAACAAGAAAAAATCAAATCATTTTTGTCCTGTTCCTGTCCCATGTCGTGTCAGACGCAACCTTAGAATGTCATGAATTTAAATATCAATTATAAAAACTAAAAAGGTCATCTTACCCACCCTTTGAACCAATACCTTCACATCACATACAAGTAACGTTCTCCGTTGCTTCAAATCTCGTCCCTAAAAACATGAAAACATAAAAAGCTTTGAACCCAAATTCATTGTGATTTCAAGAATCCATTGTCACAAAACCGCGACTCAACAATTCCTTGTGCAAAATACACGAAACAAAATCGAAAAAAATGGTTTTGAAAATGTCACTTTTGCTGTGCAACGACCACCTAAAATGCAGGCAACATGAGAGAAAAACGAATAAAAGAAAGGATTTTATACATCCGATTTGCCAAAAAGCCCCGACAATCGTCTCTCTTCCATTAATGTTGATAAACGGCATACAAAAAAGGTCACGCGAAATTGTGATCTATAAAGTTGTATCCATTGGGTAACAACCAAGAACACGAATAAACCTTGCAAATTCCTGAAATAATCATCAAAGAAAAAGATGTTAACAAATTGAAGTCTTTGCAGAAAGATCAGAAGCTCGAGGTAGAGATCAGGTTTGCGTACATCTTGCAGGGACCCCACCTCCAGATGGGACATATTGGGCTCGTTTGGTTTGATACTTTGATTTGGTTTAGCAAAAAATTTCAGTACTAAATATGCCATCTGGAGGTAGGGTCTGGGTGGGTGTACACAAACCTGTCCACTACCCTAAAGAGTAGAGCAGCTGCTGCTTCCGTGAAGACTATGTTGAACTTTCAGTAGCAAATACTTGACTTAATTCATAATCGAGAAGTCTTTGACTAATAAGTAAATAGCCCAAAGTACCCAAACGGATCCGGCATATCCCACCACGAGGGTAGGATGTATGCAGATCTGACTCTACCCAAAGAGTAGAGCGGTTGTTTCTATGAAGACTGTACTAAACTTTTAGTGGCAAATATTTGGCTTAACACATAATTTAAGAGAACCTATGACTAATAAGTAAATAGCTATAATACGCAAAAGAATCATCATATCCCATCCGGAGGTAGGATCTGGAAGATGGGATGTATGCAGATTTGTCCTCTATCCCAAATAGTACAACATTAGTTTCTGTAAAGACTATAAATGAACTTTCAGTACCAAATATTTTACTTTACGCATAATTTAAGAAAAATCTTTGACTAATAAGTAATAGCTAAAATACCCTTAACACAAAAATGACAACTTGTGAACCATAATTAATTTGACCAATATGTTGTAATGATTATTAACAATCAAATAAGCGAATTTGATTAGAATCTTTCCAAAAAAGGAAACAATGCACTTTCTAAGACAACCTAAAATAGAAAGTATTGCATTTTTTGGGACAGAGGGAGTATACTTTTAGAACCATTGTTTCCTTGCAAAATCTTATTTTCTAAAACTTTTTACAAGTCGAGGGTTTCTATAGAAACCGTCCTACTCCTAGGAGTAGAGGTAAATGCGGCATACATCTTACCCTCCCTAGATCCCTACTCTGAGTGGGATTCACTGGATTTGTTTGGTTTATATCAAGGTTCTAAATTGTGTGAGGCGTGACGCGACAATAAGGGCAAGCCATAGGAGCGACAAGGTTTTTCAAGGCATGACTTATGATGACAAATTTGTATATCTTATATATATATATATATATATATAGTGTATACACATGTTTTCTATTATTACTCGATGAATCACTAATATTACACAATTTAAATTAGGCTATACACTAATAACTAAAAAGTAAGACACTTGAGAGAAATCAAATATGGTGTTAAAAAAACCGTGTAGTGGGCCATGGCATGCCAGAGGCTTAGCGTTGTGTGAGACACAAGCCTTAGAGCCACGGCGGCTGACGTGGCGAGCCTTTTAGAACACTGGTTTATATTATGAAGTAAGAAGGACGTACCTGTAGATGTCCAAGAGCATATTGGGCACGAGGTTCAGCCATTGATGCTTCAAAGTCGATGTAAAATAGGTAATCAAAGTACCTGTGAAAGTTGAATGTGACGGTTTAATATCATTCCGTTTGTTGCGTGCTATAACTTTCAGCTTCATAAACAGTAGGGGTGCACTACAAAAAATCGGCTTTATAGGACACCAAATATGTCTAAAGATCCTAACAGACTGCCTTATAGTACTTCATTTTATAGGACCACACAATTGCATATCCCATGTAAAGGTGTTACAATAAGTTGACAGCATGCTTTTGGGAATCGTAACATGTTTTTTGAAATAAAAATGTCATATTAATCTTTTTATATGACATTATTTGAGAAAGTCTTATAAAAACAAGTGTCCTATAAACAGATGTGTCCATAGAATACTTTTGAAAAGTGTCCTATAAAAAACTTACTAGTACACCTTATTTCAAGCGTCCAAAAAAACTTATTAGGATGCCCAAATACGTCCTAATATCTTATTGACTATTGTAACACCTATGACGCACAATTATTTCGTCATAAAAACTCAAGGCCTGTAAAGCAGTCTGTCTATTAAGATACTCAAATATCTTTGGCGTACTATAAAGCCGATTTTGTTGTAGTGGTTTAAATGGATCGGATATAGATCTAATGTGATCATAACCACGTCCGATTTTGCATAGTCAAAGAAAACGTTTGACGGAAAGATGAGAGTGTTTGGTGTTTCAACATAAATATGAAGTTCTGTTCTAAGAGAAATATCACTCACTTGGCGCTCCCTTTGTTGCTATCGTCAACAATCCGAAGTGGGCGCTTCCTTTGGGGCCGGCTCTCGATCTTTGAACGGATGTGGAGGCAAAAACATTATAAAATGTATGTTTCTAATGAATAAAACACATAAACAAAGGGGCGAAAAAGAGAAATGACCTTTGATAAGTTGATCTCCCTTAGAGCAAACACAGCTAATGCTTTGAATAATACCCCCGGGCCTTCTTCTAACGTAAAGACAATGCTCGTCTTGAAACCAAAAAAAGAAATAAACGTTGGTGTCATTTATATGCTTCAAGAATTCAGTTTGAAGGACTAAAGAGCAAAATGCATCAAAATGTAACGAAGTTTGCCTTAATTCCTATTTAGTGTAATAAAGAACTTTCTTTTTTCTCAATCAATGTAACAAAGTTTCAAAATTTCCTACTTAATGTAACAAAGTTTTGAAATAACCTATTTTGTACTCATTTTGACCGATAACCTGCTAATCTTCCAACAAATTATGACGTGGATGTCAAGTTTATCGTTCACTTCGTTGTACCCCTTTTGTAAACGAGTATCCACGTCGTCAAATGTTACAAGATCAACAGGTAACCAGTTAAAATAGATACAAAATAGAAAATTTTGAGACTTTGTTGCATCAATTGAGAAAAAAAAATCTTCGTTATAGTAAATAGGAATTAAACCAAACTTTGCTGCATTTTGATGCATTAAAGGAAAGATTTTTACCTTATAGGGCTTGTCGGGTCCCGGGATTATTGGTTCTCTTGCTAGTATTAGAAAACGAGTAACGTTGTCTAAATCATCCTGAATAAAGAAATAAAATCGAATATAAGACAAAAGCGTTCTTAATGGAACACGAGAAACGTATAATTGGAAACAAGGTTTTAAATGACGTGAGGCGTGGCGTGGCGGCGAGGCCAAGCCTTAGGAGCCACGGTGAAGGCATGGCGTTTTCAAGGCGTGACCTATGGAGTCAATGTTCTAATTCATATATTATATTATTTATAAAAACATATGTTTTGTAGTGTTATTCAATGAGTCAATAGTAATACGCAAGTTAAATTATGGTATATATATTAAAATTTTTGCAAATAAGACATTAAAAACGTAAAGAAAAATCAAATATTACATTACGAAATTGTGCATTAGACCATGGCGGTTGTGCGGCGAGTTTTTTATAACAGTGATTGGAAATATAATGATATAATAACACCTGGATTGTCTGTGCTAGAATGTCTAGCCCGTATATTTCTGCAGCTCGAGAACTTGCAACTGCTCCCGTGTCTCGTATGCCTTCAGAGGCTACAATCTATAAAAACTCTAAAGGTAATTTTCGTACATAGAAATAAAACACAATATTCTACAATATCCCACACGGAGGTAGGGTCTGAGGGAGTAGGATGTATGCAAAACTTCTGTTTCCACAGTATTCTACTCCCTCCGTCCCAAAATAAATGTCCACAATAAAAAAGGCACACAGTTTTAGAAATGTGTAATTATTAGACTTTTTAATTAACTAAATGACGAATTTACCCTTAATAATAGAGGAAGTAGTGAATTTCTCAGTCACATAATTAAGGGTAGAATTGGAAAGTTGGCACTTACTTTTGAAAGTGGACACTTATCTTGGGACAAATTAAAATAAAAATGTGGACACTTACCTGAGCTGCACCAGCAGAATCTTCGGCGCTAACTCTCACAACACCTAACTTGTTTAGTGCGATCTCACATTGATCAAGTGCCTGAACATTGACATACGGCTTGTAACTTGCTAAAGTCGCACTTTTTTTCTTCAATAAAGAAAAATAAATGCAACATTTTCCTTTGTGGAAAATTTCGTTCCAAGATTACCACTTAGCGCATTAGTGATCTTACAAAATTTGATCTGATTGATTATGTTCTACAAGATTCTCCTATTTTGTCGATATTTAAGGGTAATTTAGACATTCTACCAAGAGTTGAACGCATTTACACGACTCCCTAACCTGCAAATATTTATTTTGAGATGATGGGAGTACATGATAACCTCGAATTTACAAAATCTCATTCCAAGATTTCCATTTAGCCCGTTATTAATCTTACAAAATATTGATTTTAATGATAATGGTCTATAAGATTCTCCTATTTAGTCGGTATTAAGGGGTAGTTTGGACATTCTACTAGAGTCAAACACATTCGCATAACTCCCTAACCTTGCAAATATTTATTTTGAGATGATAGGTATACATGATAACCTCAAATTTACAAAATCTCATTCCAAGATTTCCACTTTATCCCGTTAGTGATCTTACAAGATATTGATTTCAGTGATAATGGTCTACAAGATTCTCCTATTTTGTCGGTATTAAGGGGTAGTTTGGACACTCTACGAAGAGTCAAATGCATTTGCATAACTCCCTAACTTTGCAAATATTTATTTGAGATGATGGGAATACATGAAAACCTCAAATTTACAAATTTTCATTCCAAGATTACCACTTTCGCCCATTAGTAATCTTACAAAATATCGATTTCAATGATAATGGTCTACAAGATTCTCCTATTTTCTCGGTATTAAGGGGTAGTTTGGACATTCTACTAAAAGCCAAACGCATTTGCATAACTCCCTAACCATGCAAATATTTATTTTGAGATGATGGGAATACATGATAACCTCATATTTACAAAATTTCATTCCAAGATTACCACTTAGCCCACCAGTAATCTTACAAAACATTGATCTCAATGATTCAGGTCTACAAGATTCTCCTATTTTTGTCGGTATTAAGGGCAATTTAGACATTCTACCAAGACTCAAGCGCATTCGCATAACTCCCTAACCTTGCACATATTTATTTTGAGACAATGGGAATACATGATAACCTCAAATTTACAAAATTTTCAAATCAACCATTACGGCTTCGCTTGTTTTTCCCATTTTTCTTCATTTGGTGGATCTCATCTTGATTTATACTCGCATAAAAATTTTGCAGCCACTAAGACCTAATCCTCAACTCAAGCAACTAAATGCTCTAAGAAACTAGTTAAGCAATTTCCTTTTAAACTTGGCGCACGTTTATTACACCTTCTAAACACAAATTATAATTATTTTTAATAAAACTTGCTATATTAAGTTGAAGAAAAAAAATATTTATTAATTTTCACCACAATTTCATAAAGCTTGCTATATTAGAAAGTTTCCAAGAAAAAAAAACGTTGCAATTTCAGTGAGACGGAAGGAGTAGAAAGCAAAAAACAGGAAATGTGAACCTGAGGGTGGCTTAAAACGCGCTTTAGCTCCTCCTTTTTGACCCCGGGCACGCCCAAGAGACAGTGATTAACAACCATCTGCACTTCACCAACAATATGCAGTCGATGGCGAAGAAGTAAATCGTAATTTCGATGAATGCTTCCACCTACAGAGTTCTCAATAGGGAGTACCGCTTTATCCACCAACCACAACTCGACAGCCTGATATTTAATAACCCAATCAAGATTTTTCAAGCTCACACACACCCAAGAAAAAGAAACAAGAAAAAAGCTGTTTCCGAGAGAAAAAGGCGATACCTTGAATACCGATTCAAATTGGTCACACGGGACTGTTTCACATTTCGGGTATGCTTTAAGAGCCGCAGCCTCGCTATATGCACCTGGCAGACCCTATAGTAACCCAAAAGACTGAAACGTAAGAACAAAAAAGGGATTCCTTTATACGTCATGCGTCCCAAAATAAGTGTCCACTTTTAAAAGTAACAGCCTACTTTCCAATTCTACCCTTAATTATAAGATGGAGAAATTCATTACTATCACTCCCTCTATTAAGGGTAAAATTGTCTATTGTAGTGTAATTACACATTTCTAAAAGTGCATGCCTTTTTCATCATGGAGACTTATTTTGGTATGGAGGGAATACGAAATAGTAATAGTGTATTATTACCTGATAAGCAACTCGGACCTTTGAGCCATCATTACCGGAAGAGGCAAGATCCGTAGCCGATAAGGGCTCTGCATGATACACGTTTCATTAAATCATATTTCCTTTACTTTCTATAAGTTGTCCTACATTGACTTCGGACATCAAAACTGATAAATATATTTAAATTTTTTAGGCAAAACCAATAACTACATCAAAAGATACAATAAACGACATAAATACAAAAATAATTTGCATTAGAACTGTTTTCTTATATATAAATTCTACATTTGAAGTCAAGAGGACAAGTAATCCATGTCAAAGTAGTTAATTCAAGTAAAAATTGCATGTATATCATTACACGTAGACTGAAGTAAAAAAAACAACAAATTCATCTAAATATATTTAGGGGTACTTCGTTGAAATCAATGAATGGGAATGAGAATCATGGGGGATAATAATGAGTGTACTCCCCACAAATTAAGTGGGAATAATGGGTCATTTCATTACTCCCAACCAACCATCTGTATTCATTATCGTTCTCGTTCTTAATCGTCCAAAACCTCCAATCACATGTCATTTATATACACAAAACTATATATTTAGCCCTTTCCGCTCAATGAGTCCTGAAACGACATTCCGAACTCTGAAATTGTAGCCGTGATGAAACAAGAGCTAGAAATTGTAACCCCATTGGCAATATAACCATAATCCACACAAATACTCCCTCCGTCCCAAATTAAATATCCACAAAGAAAAAGACACATATTTTTTTTAGAAATGTGTAATTATTACACTTTTTAATTAACTAAATCACAATTTACCCTTAATAATGGAAGGAGTAATGAATGTTTCCATCTTACAATTATGTGTTGAATTAGAAAGGAGACACTTACTTTTGAAAGCGGACACTTATTTTGGGACGAAGGGAGTAACAAGAAAAGGCATTAAGCAATATCTAGCAACACCATGTTCAAAGTAGATGGTCCAATAATACCACAAAAGTGGTTCGTGTATCGGAGAATTGAGGCATCAAACTACAACAAATTGAGACATATATCCATTAATAGCATTTTTCGGTGTCTCTATATTTGTATACAACTAAAAGTTTGAAGACTTTATGAAAGTTGTGAACTATAGGCTAGTGGTAGGATAGATGATCACACATAGAACCTGAATTGCAGGAAACAAAAACAGAACATGGGTATCAAAAAAATGCAAGATCATACACTTTTAAGTTTCTCAAAAAGATTTTGTAGCCAAGTTACCATCAAGATTATTCGATTAACTTTAACGAATTCGTACTTCTGATTGCAAGATTGCAATCATACCATTCTTCTTTGTATATATGCAAAAAGAATGCCAAAGTACAAAGTTTCTTTTTTGCATTTATGACTCTACAAATTTGTCCAAAATATGTCAATTCTTGAAGTTATAATGTTCTTATGGCACTTTTACAATGCAATGAAAAGCTTACAACATTCAATCACTGTTTCAAGTGGTGGTTAGACATAGTTATTGGCATCTTTCTTGAAAAGTTCAGATTCCATATCAATTTACAAGATTAAAAGTTAACATTTAAAGCAAAAATTGTGGGTTTTTTATGGAATGAATGGATTAACAATCAAAACTCACCCCAAAAATACCAACAATCTTTATACAAATTCCCAAATAAAAACCAAATCAAATTGAGCTAAAACACCACACTTTCTTAAGATAAAACCAGAAATCTTTGAAATGCAAGTTGACTTACTTGGTAGCGAATTCAAATCTTTATGAAACCCTTTTGATTCAGTGATCTGGGTATCTTCAATTCTTTCATCTGTAGAAGTTGAACCCAAATCAGGACGACTCAACGGCTTGTCATCTTCAACATGGGTTTGTGCCCTTTCAGGTTCGGCTAATTTCAAACCTAAACATTCCCATTTCCTCAAATTGGGAATATGAACCCTACAATTGGTGAAAGAAGAAGAAGGGGGTTTCTTGTTGTTGTTTTGAAGGAAATCGAAGAGACCCAATTGAGAAAGAGAGTGATTAACACAAACCCCCCAGATTGGTACAGCCTTTAAAGCCATTTGATTTTGTTGTACCAATCTTCAAGATTCTTAGCAGCAATGTTGTCAAATTGAAGTCTCATTTTTTTCACAGAGGTTGTTTTGTGAAACTTGAGCCCGATTCCAACGACATTATCAATTACGGAATTTGTATGTGTATGTATGATGGTTTTGTCTCCCCTACCCTCTTCAGCTTCAGCCTATAAACTATATATATATAGAGAGAGAGAGAGAGAGAGAGAGAGGTGGCAGATAAACCTTGTACTCGCCCGCGGAGAGGGAGAGTAGGTGAGAGAGAGAGAGAGATGTGGGCGGAGAGATGGCAGATAGAGAGAAAGAGAGCATGTATGCACGTATTGTTGTTGTGTATATATATATAGCACGTATATGCGGTGTAATCCTAAACAATATGCTAAAAAGACAATTATGCCCTTTGTTTATTGGCTCTAACTAAGGGGTCGTTTGTCGAAATCTTACTAGGGGGTAAGCGTTTAGGGTGAGCTTGATATGCAGAACAGGATGGGATGATACATGACAGGACAGAACAGTATTATCCCATGTTTGATGTGACTTTAAGAGATATGCCCCTAACCTAATACAATTCATGCCTCTCTCTCTCTTATTGCATATCATCTCCTTCCTTCATATTTATTCACGCCTCCATCCTTCAGATCGATTCACATCTCTCCACAGGTTGTGGCTCTCGTCTCCCTTGTTCGGATCGTTGCTCTCTGATCGATTCACGCCTCCATTCCACAAATTGTTGCTCTCGTCTCCCTAACGATTTCTCCTCAGTTAAATTTGATTTCTCTGATTTCTCCTATATAAATCGAGTTTCTTGGTCTGGTAATCGATCGACGTTGTTTTCTCTCTAAACCCTAGATCGATCTATTTCTGTGATCTATGATTTCGTTCACATCAATCGATCCATGGGTAATTTTCTGATTTTTGTCTTTGTTTTTTTTTTGTCTCTAATTTGATTTCTCTTTGGTTTTTGTTAACCAGAAAATTGTTTTCCTTTGTTAGAAATCGGAAGCATTTTTAACCTACATAGATCAATAGCATTCTCTCTATGATGTTGAATTATAGAGGTTCCATAGAGGTTTCCAATGTATTTGCTTTTAGCTTTTCTACAAACCCATGTAGACATACACAATAACATGTCCAACTAGCAATGATATACGAATTACCTTTGTTACTTATTTCATATGTTACATATCTGACTAACTAGGTTGTTGATTCTATTTGTTGTATATCTGAGAAGCACTAACAATCTAGAAGGAAGGCAAATAGGCATGTGTTGGATTTGCAGTTTGATGATGTCATCCCTTTGTATATCTGAGAAGCACTCTCTTGTAAGGCCGACATGAGTTATTTAGCTTCAATATTCTCGGATGTCATCCTAGTAGTTTCCGCTATCCAACGCTTTATGCACCTCTAGAATTCTAGTGTAGCCGGGTTTCTCTTGTTTAATTACATCATCTTAGTTTCTCCTATTTTTATCATCATATATGCCTCGGTATATGCACCAGAACCCAACTCTTACTCCTGAACCCCCTATATTTATATGTATAGGGTTATGGTGAGAAGTTGAGGTTAACGTGAGAAGTGGTGATCAATCGTTGGATGGGGAATGAATGTACATTAGGATGAGATGCACGAAAATAAGATGCACCGATATGCACTAGATCAATTTTCTTCTAAGTCACGATTCATGGGAGAGCATTTAATTAAAAGTGATCAACAGTTCAAATCCACTTCTTACGTTAACCTCAATTTCTCACACGATCCTTCATATATATATATATATATATATATATATATATATATATATATATCAATAATATGGGTATCAAATTAAAAATAATAAAATACCCTTTATTCATACAATTAGAAAATTATACATTTAAGGTAATTTAGATTATTTTAAATTGAGATAAATCAATTGGCTTGATTCGTTTATATGGAAAATGTTAATATAAGTTATCAAAATCTTTCGAGTTTCCATTCTTATTGTTTACAAAGGAGTAAAATAGGAACATTATAAAATTTGAAAATGTTTGTATAAATGTACATAACGTTTTAACATTTATATTTTTGAAAAATTAAAAGTTTTTAAGAGGTAAAATCTAAATGCTTTATAATATAATATAAATTATAAAGTATTTGGTTTTTTGTTCTTAAAAACTCTTAAATTTTAAAAGTACAACTTATAAAACATTAAGTATAAACCACAAGGGTGGTGCCAAGTTGGTTGAGGCCTAGGGGGATGAGGATGGCATCACATTTTCCCCGTGTTTGATTTCTTCCGCCCTATAGTTGTGGCCACCATAGTTATCAGGGGTCGATACGTGGGTGGATGCTTTAGCGTATGAGGTTTATCGGGTTGGCAACATGCCTAAGGAGGTGTTTAATTGGGGCTTAATGAGCTTAATGAAAAAACCGGCTTATTCGCGCAGACGTTTTCGGCTTAATCACTAAGTAGGGGAAAGATGTGTTGTCCCCATTAAGACACATCTTTGACATTTATACCCTTTAAAAATAAAGACATGCCTACCTTCATACTCAATAATCACGCAATAAAAACCTAGGTGCTCGATTTCACCTTCACTACTTGTTCGATTTCGATTTCACCTTCATCGCTCGTTCGATTTTACTGCTTCAAGTTCATTGCTGGTTCGATTACACTATTTCAATTCACTGCTGGTTCGATACTTGTTTCTTCTTCATACTCGATTGTTGTTCCATACTTGTTTCTTAAGTCGATTGTTGTTCCATATTTGTTTTCTTCAGTCGATTGTTGTTCCTTACTTGTTTTTTCAGTCGATTTTTGTTTCATACTTGTTTCTTCTCCATAGCTGTTCGACATTTCTGCAATGTAGATTTTTGTAACCATGATTTCTACAATGTCGATTTCATACTTGTTTCATACTTGCTACTTTTTGTTTGAACTTGGCTACATTGT
This sequence comes from Arctium minus, assembly GCA_954870635.1. Taxonomy (NCBI): domain Eukaryota; kingdom Viridiplantae; phylum Streptophyta; class Magnoliopsida; order Asterales; family Asteraceae; genus Arctium; species Arctium minus. Next base: position 89,051,579 of record OX941088.1, on the reverse strand, counting down.
GTTTGAACTTGGAAGTTTAAGTACTTAATGGATTTTTGTTTGATTTTTGGATTATATCAATGAATTTATGAATATATGGCTTAAAAAATAAATAACAATTTATAAAACAACTTAAAATTCATATTCAGGGGTAAATTGGTCATTTATGTTATTCAGACTGTTAATTCAGATAAAAAAAATAAACAACAACATCAATTTATCCAGACAGACAAATTTATCCAGACAAACACATTTATCCATACAAGACTTAATGGAAAATTTGGTAAACAGCCCCTAACACCCTCTACTACATTTCCCAAAAAAAAATATATATATATATATATATATATAAATATAAAAAAGGTATCTCAACCAAATAAACAACAAAATATTTAAGATTTTTGAAAACCATATCTCACAATTGATCCATTAATTTCTTAAAAACAAAAAACCATAAAAAGTAAATTTAAAACAACACAATTTTCATTTTATAAATTGAATTTTACATTATGTTGCACCGTAAAGGTATGCCTCTAGTTTATTATAAAACATACCCCATATTATTAAGATTTTCTTAAAATTCAAGTTATAACTATATACGTACAACTTTTAAGCTTTACGTTTTAATTTCATAAAACTAACTGATAAACATGTTTATATACAGGATAAATGTTGAACTCTATTATTAGAATATAAATTTTAAATTTTGGATTTTGTTAATTAACAATAACATTAATTTTCCATTCTCGATTTACAGTAAAAATTTACACCTCGTTATATTGTATAGGTACACAGATAGTATCTCTTAATAGATTTGCTTGTTATATATCAACGTAAAACAAACATGTAAATTCAAAACAATGTCATTTTAATTCGCAAGCTTGATTTACACGTAAAAAAAATAATCAACTAATCGTTCTGTGTATGTATGTATACAAGGCTTAAAACTTAAAATTGTAACTGTTGTTTAAATTTATATCCGGATAATATAAATATTCTGATTATAGATGACATTTGGACCACATTCAACAAAACAGATTGGATCAGAACAAAAACGGTCCTTGACATCATTAGGCGTACTAGGCTAGACTCTAGATCCTTTTATGGACCAAGTAAAGCTTGGGGCAATCCAACATGATATGAATTGGTATGGTTTTACATTTTTTTTCTTTATTTTTCATAAACCCATTAGTTTCGTTTCGTAAATGAAGCAAAATGAGTTTTTTTTTTCCGCACTGGGCCAATATCGAACTTTTTCGAACTAGACTAGTCCTTGACTAGGCAAAACCACCAGGTAATTAAGTCTCTACCTTACTAGATACGAACCAAATTAACCTTTTTTTTGGATCTTATTGATCACACGGGCAATCAACTCTATACAATTAGAAAGTGTTAGCAAGGTTACATTCATATGATATGAAACATTATGTTAAAAAGACGATAATACCCTTGGTTAGTTAATTTTTTTAATGAATTATTTACACAAATGGGTCTTAAGCTATTGCCATATTATTGCAAAATATAATTATTTTACCCCTCTCTCTCTCTCTATATATATATATATATTGAAGATCCTATATAAATAAATTGTGGGAGAAAACCGATTTTGCTTAGATATAAACCACAATCTGCCCATGATCTTATAAGAGTATCGTAGATACAAGTTTCTTAGGAGACGTACTATAAAGATCATGACCCTATAGCCTTCACGTCATAGCCTTATGCCAAAATATTGGAAAATGACGTTTCTTACATTAGGTGAAAAGAGATATAAGACGCAGTTGTCTTCACATAGCTGTATAATAATTATATTTATTAGTTGACTAGTCAAGCACTAATATAAAAAATATTTGACTTATCAACAAAACAAATAATAAAGTATAGAAATATTTTAAACCAAAATAAATAAATAATATTATTTCACACCAACTATGATGAAATAAATGAGTAAATAATTTTAAATTGAAAATTTATTAAATTCAAAAAGTGTTGATTTTTTTTCTCTCTCACAAATATGGTAAAAAGATCCATTTTGTAAAGTTAAACAAATTCAGTCTTTCTCAATTAAAATTATGGTTTGAATATAAGATTTATGAACTTTTTCTTTATCCTAAATAATAAAGATATTGTTTCTGTAGAAACTTATGCTCACGACATTTTTAGAAAAATATAATTTTTTTATTATAATAATAAATAAAATATTTGATTTTTTTATTATATTGAAGAATATTACTTTCTCATGATGAGTTGGCAAAAGTTAGATATATGGAGAATTGTTGATTTGGATAAATGTTTCGGAGTTGAAAAGATTCTTAACCCAAAACCATTATTGGTACCTTTCACCAACTTTTCAAGCGAATTAAACACACACACACAAAAAAAAAAGATAATGGCACAAATGGCCAAATCACGGAGAGGGATTGGCCTCTTAGTCATCCCTCTCCCTGACTTGCAAAAATGTCCAAAGGGACGCAATGGAGCCCCAAGGGCGTAAATGGAGTCCAGTGCGCAATTGCGTCCCTACTTGTTTTCAGTAAAAAAAATTACTTGTTTTCATTAAGATTATGCGTAGGACGCAATTGCGCCCTGGGCTCCATTTGCGCCCCTACTTGTTTTCAGTAAAAAAACTACTTGTTTTCATTAAGATTATGCGTAGGACACAATTGCGCCCTGGGATCCATTTGCGCCCTTGGGCTCCATTTTGGACATTTTTGCAAGTCAAGGAGAGGGATGGCTAAGAGGTCAATCCCTCTATGTGATTTGGCCATTTGAGCTAATTATTATAAAAAGAAACTATGCCCCACCTATTTTCTAGTTGTTATTTTATTTTGAAAATTAATTTTATTTGTAAGGGTTGATAACTTTTTACAAGACTTTTCTTATCGTGTCTTGTCGTCTTACATAGAATATATATCAAGTGACGAAAATATAAGACAAATCATGGAGCAACTTTTTGACACGGTTCAAAGTCGGGATAGATATAAGATATATCGAAAACCCTATACATCCAGGGAAAGACCCATAATTTTTTTCATATGGTGACATCATATAATATAGAAAAAAAAAACAAAAAATACGGTTTTAATTGATGTGTCTTCATCTTTTTACCGACCTTCAATATTGTCTGATATGTTTTTAGCCTAATTCCACTATTTCGAGATATTTTTAAAGTTTTTTTGCTTGATTTCGAGACATTTTTAAAGTTTTTTTTGATTTCGAGACATTTTTAAAGTTTTTTTTGCTTGATTTCGAGACATTTTTAAGTTTTTTTTTTATCGATTTTGATGGATTTTTTCGGTTTTTTTGGTTGATTTCAAGAGTTTTTTTCGGTTTTTTGGTTGATTTCAAGAGTTTTTTTTTGGTTTTTTGGTTGATTACGAGATACGGTTTCACCTTCTTGAAGTTTCCAAAATAATATGATAGCACCTTCCAAAACGATACGGTTGCACCCTTTACGAACCTAAATTTTTTTACCCTTCGTCGAATAAATAATACGGTGGCACCCCAAAGGCAGGTCCGTCCCTGTATACATGTGTTCTTGAAGATACCATTTTTTTCAAAAGAATTGATGGGATATCAAGTTCTGGTAAATTCTTTATTTCTGTTGGTTGGTGCAAGTGTATGAAAAAAGTATTTATTAAAATATACATTTCACAATCTTGGTATGTTTTGATGATAACAAATGAATCATGATATTTACTACAAGAAAATGGGTCTTTTAGAACCCCATTAGTTATTATAGGGTACTCAATGGTGGGACAGACCCACTGTATTAGATACGGTGGCACGGGCACCGCTTTGTTTCTCCGTCAATCATAATGCAAAAGATTATAGGGTCGTGAAAAGTGTCATCGTATCAATTAATTGTGTGCCACCATATATATTTTGAAACTACAATGATGACACAAGTTTCTCTTGGTAGAGTTGGTTTGCAAGATTTTCTTCCACCCTAGACCCGAGTTTGAATCTTGTTAGTCTCATTTTCATAGTTTTTAGCTTCTAATTTTAGATTTATTATGTTTCCCAAAAAAAAATTGTAATAAAAGACTTGAGTACATGATCTCACTTATGAAAAACAATGAACTAACCACCAGATCAATAATATTTTTGTGAAAAATATACATATATTTGTTTCTTGTAGTCAAATGTTGTCACCACTTTAAAAAATTTGTAGGTCCATCTCTGCTCAATGTAATTTAAACCTTATATGACCAACAATTTTGCTTTATTTCTAATTAACACGTTACAGTATGTTGTCACGATGATGTTATTGACTTAACAAGATTTATTGATGAAATTGAACAACTTAATAAGACACAATTAAATATTATTGTTAATCATTTTATATGACACTTTTGAAAAATGTCATATTATAACATCTTCAACAAGTTCATAATTTCTAAAAGATGAGAAAGAAAAATCAATATCTTCAAAATAACTTACATCTAATTCCAAAAAGTTTCTGTCTTTGGATACCAGCAATATTAATTATATTATTAAAATATTCAACAAATTTAATATCCCAACAAACTTTCAACATTTAATTAAAAGGAACAATAAAAAAGTATCTCTCTTTCTAACAACATTTAATTTGCAAATTTTACTTTCTCTCTCATACTTTCTTTATCTTGAATCTTATGGAGTAAAAAAATTATCTTTTCTGTTTTATTAGGTTACTCAACTTCATCGATAAACCTTGTTAGGTTATCTAATTTTGTTCTAACAACTTAATGTAACAACACCTTTAAATATGCCGCATAATTATTGATCGTGTAAACTTAAAATTCCGTCAATTACTTCTTTATGACGATGTTGGTTAGACGTCCTAAAAGAATTGTTTTGTTGTAATAAACAAATATTTACAATTTATATGCATAAGTAAATTTATCAGAACTTAAGATTCAATATATCAAAAGTTGTGTTGAAGTATGTTCAAATTATGTGAATCATTCACCAGGAAAAGTGCCGATAATTTCATTCGAAGAGCAACATCCGAGATATACAATATCTCAAAGATCAAAATTCCGATACAAACAAACAAAATGTCATAATTTAATAGTACCATATTAATACTCGTAGATTCCTAAAACCAATATTTTGTTAGAAGGAGACATTATATAAATATTTGTTTCAAAAAATGATTTTATAAAATTTTAAACGGAGCTAGTGCAAGGACCCCAAGTATTACAAAATGTAAACCACAATGATCTAGGACGAGTTGTGCATCAGTTTGATCAAGCCGGGTCGGGTGACTGTAACCCAAATCTGGTCGAATATCGAATGAAAACCGCAAATTTCTTGTTTTTGCTTACATTATCCGAAGGGTTCGGGATCGGGCGGGTTCCGGTCGGATATTGAGTCTGGTAAAATAATATGAAAAATAAGTTTTATAACAAAGATAAAGTTAGAAAGAAAGATAGGAGCTTGTTGTAAGCATTGTAGAGTAGTAGTTGATGAAATGTATCAATTATTATATTAAGAAACAATGAGAGAAGTGTAGAGTCTATATGGGTGGTTGTGTTTGGTAGGGGTGTAAAAAATAATCAAAATCGAATAACTCATTCGAATCGAATGAAATTTGGGTTAAATGGTTTCGGATTTTTCGGTTTTTGGGTTAAACCGTTCGGTTAATCGAATAAGAGCATCTCCCAACAGCTTCCCCAAAATTTCTCCAATATAGAGCACTAAAAGTCAAAATCTCTAAAAAAAAATTACATCCATCTCCAATAGATTCCTCATTTTAGAGAATCTAACATTAATCATAATATTAAAATATTCCATTCATTTATTAAAATATTATTTATCTCTCTACATATTTGTTTTCAAAGTTTCCTATTGGTCCTCTCACTTAGTAATCATTTTTGTGGTAATCTCCATGTTTGGAGAAAAAAACATTCTCTCTCCTACTTTCTCTATTTTGGAGATAGTTTTGGGGAAGTTGTTGAAGCACAATTTAGACCTAAAATCCTCATTTTCTCCATTTTCTCCAAAATGGAGAAACTGTTGGAGATGCTCTATCGATCCTTATTCAATTCGGTTTTCGGTTAATTTTTTTCCTAATTCGGTTAACCCGAATAACATATTATACTAATATTTTATTTATAAAAAATAAACCAAATACATGTTATACTATTATTATTTTACATATTTTATTGCTATATAATGTTTTTTTATTGATAGCAGATAATGTTTTTTTTTTATTATATCACGTTTTTACTTGATTCACTACGTCGCATGAAGAAAAAAATGTTATTTGGTAGATATTGGTTTTTGATAGATGATTTTTTTTACTTAATACAAGTCAACTGTCGAGTATGAATGTATAATACAATTATATATTGGAAGCAAGTCAAGCAACAGACACTTAATTTGGGAAAATAATTTGAGCAAGTGTCTAACGAAAAAATATAAATCTTTATTTGGTTTAATCATTTACCGAATTGAATAACTTGAAAACCGAATAACCCGAAACCGATTAAACCGAACCTTATAACCTTATTTGGTTTGATTATCGGTTAATTTTAAAAAAGTTTGAAAATTGATTAATCTGAACCGAATAAACCGACCGAATAATACTCCTAATGTTTGGCTTTAAAAATATGTGTGAAGGATTTATGGAATGCTCCAGGAAAGAAATTAAGTACTCATGGGGCTTAATTGATTTCTACAACAAAGAAAGGAAGATGGCAATGTGGGTATTTGGATGGTTGGGTTTGGAAGAGATTATTGGAGAAGGTTGTGATTTGTGAAGGTGATTCAGATGTTTTTACTTTTTATTTTATTTTATTATTATATTAAGTCAGGTAAAGATTAAGTTGTCAATCTATACAAATCTGTTTATTTGAGAGACGGGAGACCAATAGGTTTGAAGGAGGCAAAGAGAGAGAGAGAGAGTTAGATTCTTTCTGGACATTTCTAGTATTAATTTGTTTGAAGTGACTTAATAGAGACAAGTGAAGGGTCCTGGCTCATATAGTGACTATAGTCATTCTAGTTTAATGGCTTAACGATCAAGTCATAAAGAAAAACTCATATATAGATGAGAGAATAAAACACCTAGACCACTAAACTCATTAAGCTATAAGTAAATAGCTCTTTAGAAGGCACATAGAACTAACAAATCTTTGTTTGTATTTAGGTTTAAGAATCATGGAAATTAAAAGAAATAATAATGATAATAAGTAATAACTATTGATCGTCCGTAGGGTCGAGATGGGTACCCACAAGAAACAAGGGCCCATATTTTTTAATATATGGTGGTAATTCAAAAAAATTAGTAAATAATATTGACATATATTTATTTTAATATTTAATAAGACTTAAAAAGAATTTAGTATTATACTAAGGACCCATACATGTATTAATTAATTACAATGAAGAAGAAAAATATATAAAAACTTTGTCGATCATTCATTTTATAATATTGCTTATTCTTTTATATATTATCAAAGTCTAAAGCTACTTGCCTAGAAACCCTGATATATTATCTATCATTCATCTTTCACTGACTTTTGATTATTCTATCTGTATGAATTCTATTTTTATATTAGAATATAATAGATTTCTTGTTATTAACTAAGAAATGCTCCTACTTTTTGAAAAAGATTACCAACCATAAGAGATGGTCTAACTTATATTTACATTTAGGATTTCAAAACTAATATTGTGTATGCATTCATTATTGACTCCTTATTACATGATATTGAGTGCAAGAATTTTAAGTATTCTCCTATCTCTAAACCAAGAATAAGATCTTAAGTTATAACCAACATGGGATTTTGATTCTAAGATTGGTTGTTTCGAAAAAATTTGTTTTAACCCTAATAGTTTAAAGCGATGAAGAACATTAACATGAGGTGAGATGGAAACCTAAATGATTTATATTGATTTACATAGAGTATTACTCTAAATAGTCAACATTGTAAACCCTAATTATGTCAATCTATACATGGAGGATCTATAATAGGATGTTTTATGATGGTTGAATGGATTGACTATGCCATGTAAAATGATATAGTAGATAATATTGATTTAGAAAAAAAAACTATTGATTCATTTTATGTCTAGGAATACTCGGCAAAACAATTTTATATGAATTGTTAATATTTCTTGAATTTAATGTTATTTTTGATGATAAATACAATATATTGAAGATTTTTTCGTGTAAATTGAGGGATCTTTTTGTAACAACCCAAAAATTCAGAAATAAGTATAATCAACTTTTAAATAGATACCTTCCCAAAACGTTCCCAAATCAAGAATTTAAATATCAAGGTTTGCAGATAAACAACCTATTACACAACTGAGAATTTAAAAGAATGACTAATACTGGAGGACTAAAATTAGCAATCTTCTAAAATAAGGCCCGACTCACATCTTCTCGTTCCCCTTACCGGATCCTCCTACTTCTCGATCTCCTGAAAAAGGTTTTTAGTTTTAAAAGAGCGAGGGTTAGACCGAAAGGTCTAGTGAGTTCCCTCTAATAACAGTTCTCAAGCCATAGCATCATATAAAAGATTTATAAACAATTATATACCAGTTCAATTTGAATAAAACATCACACCCATATATCACGCTTTCGTCACACACTGAAGCCACACAAAGGCGACAATGTGTCTGGCTCATACTGCCTTATTATGGGACACACCCCTCATTGGCATAAACGAGATACACCCCCCGGTATGAGCGCAGACGGGACACCCCCCCCCCCCCCCCCGACTTAGGCCTTACTCGCCAACTACAATGTATGCATACATTTTACACCAACACCACAATAAAACATAACCCACTTTCAATAAATCTCGCATGTACAACAATAGTATAAATACAACAGTGATTAAATAAGCTTCGCATGTTCGATAACATAAATATTTGAGGAAGTCTTTGGTTAGAAAAACTCACATGTCGTCCGCACCAAGTTCCCTTCCTTACTAATTAGATTCCCCGGATCCGACACACCTAAAGATGAACAATACGCCAGGGAAGTGAGTCACCCAATATCTCGCAAAGGTGGATTCTCTCTCCTAAAAATAAGGAACTCCCTGACTAAGGCTTGGTAAGTCTCGAAGGTGCAGACATATGACCCAAAAGGAAAAACAGACTCGAGGGTCGTCAATGGTTTAGTTGCGGTCCAGGTTCCCCTCCCAGGTCTAGGTCTCCCCCGAGCCGCGTTCCTGCATCACCCGAGTCTCCCCCGAGCCGTGGCCCCCTGCCGCCTGAGTCTCCCCCGAGTCGGGTCTCAAACAACAGCGACGGCCATTTTGGCCACCAATCCCAATTCAAGGGATTTTTCCTAATCTTAAGCTAGATCTCAACAACCCCTCTTAAATAGGTGCTAAATGAGACTTCCCCTTAACGATTTAGAACCCGAAATCTCACAGAACACACCCAAAAACCATTGATTCAACAACTTATGACATTTTTCCCACCCTTCATATACCTAATAATCTCAATCAGAAAACATAACAAGATCAAGAAGATGCTTACCTTGAATTGGAATCGATCATAATCTCCTTCAATGCTTCTCTTCTTCCTCAATTGCACCCAACTTGCCTTCACCTTCTAAATCTCTCTCTGCTTTCCTAGCCGCCTCCAACAACAAAATGATTTAGGGTAGGTAGATATTAGGGCTTAGCCCCTTTCTAATAACTTTTACAACTAGACCCCTCCCACTTTAGGCTTTAGACTACTACTCACCCAAACTTCTAATATTTACCAGATTGTGGTTATTACACTATTTTTATTTTTTTTTATCTCACCTAGGGCCGCTTGTTTCCGAATAGGTTTGGTGGATAGTTTGCAACCCAACTCGAACCAACATATCCACTCAAATATGGGGTTCAGGTTTCGGGTTACGTCGGTTAACCCTCAAACACTGATTTCTCTAGTCAGTTTCTCCGATTTTGCACACCTCTACTAGGGCGTGAAAAAAATATAGACACAAAGTCTTTTTGTGTAATTATTTCATTTTGTGGACATATGGTGTAATTTTGAGTAAACCTTAGGAACTAGACGTATAATTCACTCTAAAAAAGTACAAATCACTTTTTTTTAATGAAAAATAATATATTTTGATATAATAATCATTTCTTGGAAAGTGATATTTTGTAAAGATTTGAAATTTTATATAATTTGATTGAAATCAACAACCAACTCTTGGCCATACTTTTAACTTTTAATCATTTTTATTGTTTTTTTTAGCATGGCGTTTTTAATAGTACGAGTTAGCGTGCAAGAAAAAAATATCTTAAAAGATTTTAATAAATAATTCTATTGAATGTATTCTAAACGTTTGAATCGTGGTTTTGGACACCAACATCATTTTCATCAAAATAAAGTGAATTTTAGTGACTAAAAATTGTTGAATTTTGAGAAAGTGAAATCCTAAATTGTTTATGTTTAAATCAAACTTTAAAGAATTATTTCAAATAACTTAAAATACAACTTTGAAGACTTAGGGCACGTTTGGTTTGCGAGATTGAAATGGATTTGGAGGGATTTGGATTTCAAATTCATTCCAATCTCGTGTTTGGTTTGCAGGAATGAAATTTGTTGACCGGATTTAAAATCCTTTGACCTCTTTAAATTCCTTAACTTGATGGATTTGGAATTCCTTTGCAATGGGCAAAGATTTCAAATCCCCCCAAATCCAAATCCCTCAAAATCCAAATCCTTACTTGAAATCCAATCCATTCGAATCCATTCCCGCAAACCAAACGCGCCCTAAGAGTCTGTTTGGTTTGCGGGATTGGAATGGATTTGGAGGGATTTGGATTTCAAATCCATTCCAATCCTGTGTTTGGTTTGCAGGAATGAAATTTGTTGACCGGATTTGAAATCCTTTGACCTCTTCAAAATCCTTAACTTGATGGATTTGAAAATCCTTTGCAATGCGTCGGGATTTCAAATCCCCCCAAATCCAAATCCCTCCAAATCCAAATCCTTAGTTGAAATCCAATCCATTCCAATCCATTCCTGCAAACCAAACGCGCCCTAAGGATTATGTGAGTCGTGAGATCACAAAAATATTCCTACACAGTAAAGTACTGTGAAGGTAAACCTTCACAATGTTATGTTGTGAAGGTTCAACGTTATTTTGTGGTCTCACAGGTCTTACGAAAGCATATTGGTCTCACGTGAACCCAACCCCAACTTTGAATACACACTTTTTAGTTTTCTTCAAGCAATTCAAGCATTATTCTTGTCATTCTAAAATCAAGAATACTCATTCAAGAGATATATGATTTATAATCATTTGTACACATTTGATGTTAATCTTGTAAAGTGATTTCTTTAGTGTGTATGAGTATGTAACATCTAGAAAAACAAGAAATAATTACTATAATACCATCGTTGAAAGGGTTATGTTCTACAATATATAACACACAATAGTGGATCAACATTTTTAGGCACATACTTATTGATCAATTGTTTGTTGCTTGTGTTTGTGATTATACTTCCAAAACAAAAGATCAAATTTGTGTCAAATATCGTTGAAAATTGTGATGTAAAACACGGGAAGAATGCAAAAGAGAAAATTTTAGAGTTTCTGGCATGACCGCACCTTATATTCATGCACGAGTGTGTGCAATGTAACTTTTGCAAAATAGAAACTTTTGGTGTTCTAACACGACGACACCTTATGATCAAGCATGACGGGCGTAGTGTTATTTCGTGAACATAAATTTTTGGGCACGACCGCACCTCATAATCAAGCTTGGCCATGCGCAAAGATAATTATTATTTTCCTAGACTTTAGCATTGGGATCAAATTGGGATTCCACCTATGAATTAGTATAAACAACCCATTGAGTTCCATCATGGTATAGAATGAAATTGAGAGCTTGGAAGCCCTAGTTTGAGTTGAGAAAATATTGAGAGAGATTATATACAATTTAGTGTTCGGTTTGTAATTTCTCTTCGGTATTTGGGTGTTCTTCATCAATAAAAGTTCCTCCTCTTCCCTGTGGATGTACATCACCATATCGATGGTGGAACCACGTAAATCTTTTATGTTTTATGTGTTTTCAAATTCTTTGGTTGATTGATTGTTGTGCTTTCGATCCCGATTTGTTTTCCACATTAGTTGTTGGTTGGCATCACATATATGATTATTGTTGAATAAAGTTCATTGCTTTATTTGTTTTGGGACCTTTGTGGTGTTCAAAGACCCCAACAGGTGGTATCAGAACTTCGGTGTTGATTATTGACGTTCAGTGAAACATATTCAAGCACTTGAAGCAACGTGATGGCTATCTCCAAAGAAGACAAAAAATCAGGAAAGTCTTCATCAAACACTTCTTCTACCTATATTAAAGGTTTGTATGCAGTCTACAGATTCACACTTCAAATTGAGAGATGGAAGTGAGACAAAGAATTTGGAAAGTGGCAATGGAAGATGAAGGAGGTACTTCGAAGAAACTGGGTGCATCGTGTTGTCTATGAACTAGAAAAACTCACCTCTGATATATCGACGAAAGAGTTTGAAGAGATGGAAGAATGAGCTCTCACAACGTTGCAACTAGCAATGGTTGAGAAGTTGATTTTGGAAATAAGCTCGGAGACAAGCGCACGAGGTATTGGGAACAAGCTAGAAGAGTTATACCTCACAAAGGCTCTTATTAATAGTCTCAAAGCCAAGACCTCCAAGGAAGGATCATCTTCATCTGTTGCCATGAATGAATCCGATGATGCTCTAATCACGTCAACCAAGAGTGTGACTATCAAAGACGAATGGGTCTTGGATTCAGGGGCTTCTTTCCACATGACTCCACATAAGGAACTTTTCTCATCACTTGAATAAAAAGAAGGAAGCAATATCCTTACGGAAAACAATGCGGTATGCAAAATCTTAGGCATTGGTACCATCACGATGAAGATGTTTGATGGCATTATCTGAACTATTTCAGACGTAATGTATGTTCCCTCTAGGAATAAATCTCTCATATCCCTTGGTCAATTGGCAAAGTTTGGGTTCAAGATTAGTATGCAAGGCGACTCCTTGAGGATCTCTCATTGGACTCTTGTCATAATCAAAGGTATGAAAGCTCTAAATAATCTTTATTTTCTAGATGGACAAACATTTGGTGCAAGTGCATGTGTAGGTGAAAATAATGTAAAAAAGGTAGATGCCTCTAAACTATGGCATTTAAGACTTGGCTCCAGTTCGGAAAAAAAACTGGGAGATACTACATAAGTGGAGCCTTATCAAGGAGAAGGAATTTGCGAGCCTATATTTCTGCAAGGAATGCATCCTTGGAAAGCAAACAAAGGTCTCTTTAGTGTTGGCAAACACAATACAACAGGAATTCTTGATTATGTACAAACGGATGTTTGGGGACCGGCTAGCACCAAATCCTATAGTGGAGGTCAATACTTCATCTCTTTCATTGATGATTATTCTCATAAAGTTTGGATCTTTATCATGAAACAAATCAGAGGTTTTTGAGAAGTTCAAACAATGATTAGCCTTGGTGGAAACTCAAACCGAAAGAAAGTTGAAGGTGTTGAGATCAGATAACGGTGGAGAATTCAAAAGTGGTGAATTTCTCTCCTTTTGCAAAGAAACGAGGATCCTTGACACTTCACTACTCCACAATCCAATGGATTAGCAAAACGTATGAATCAAACATTGATAGAGAAAGCAAGATGAGGTTAACCTCTGGTTTCCCTAAAGTTTTTTGAGTTGAAACTTTATCTACGGTCGTGCACATCATTAACCGTCTTCTATCATCGATATTTAATGGTAAGGTTACTGAAGAGGTAAGAAATAATTTTCGTTTAGTTATATTCGTATTTTCGGTTGCCCGACGTATGTCCACAACGCAAGAAAAGACAAACTTGACCCTCATGCCATACAAGGACGTTTGCTTGGATATACGTATAGAGTTAAGGGTTATAGAATCTGGAATCGGGAGACTAGGAAGGTAATACATTCCAGACACATGATATTCGATGAATCCTCCCTAATTTTCCCTAAGGAAGATACTTTATCAAACTCTGTTGAAGATACAACAAGGAAAGAGTTTCAATAGGTTGATCTCTTGCACTCCTTCAAGAACACCGCTCAAGAAAAAGGTAACGAGATCATCCAATGCACTTCTTCTCCTTCTAATGAATGTGAAAACAAAACCAAAAGTTCTCATCAAGGTGGAGCACTTGATGATGCGATAAATCAGTCTGTTAGGACTAGTAAGCACATCCTGAAACCTCCCAAACGGTATGGGGATTGGCTATGTGCAAACATGAGATGTAGCGATCAGTTGGACTATGCACTACATGTAGTCCAAGATGAACCTTGTGACCTTGACGATGTGCTAAGCTCACGAAATAGCACCAAATGGCTAATGCGATGCAAGAAGAGATGGAGTCTTTATCAAAGAACCAAACTTGGGATCTTGTTCCACTACGCAAAGGAAATCGGGCCATTGAATGCAAGTGGATGTTTAAGGTTAAGAATGATGGAAGACACAAAGCAAGGCTAGTGGCAAAAGGTTTTGCTCAAAGGAAAGACATTGAAACGATGACATCTTTGCACCGGTGGTGAGATACACCTCCATAAAAGTATTGCTCTTCATAATTGCTTCACAAGACTTGAAGTTAGAACAACTTGATGTGAAGAAGGTCTTCCTATATGGTGATCTAGAAGAAACCATTTAAATGAAACAACCGAAGGGATTTGTGAAAGAAGGCAAGACCGATTTGGTGTGCAAACGGAAGAAGTCCCTATACGGATTGAAAGAATCACCACGACAATGGTATAAAAGATTTGACTTATTTATGTTAACTGTTAAGTATTGCTTTTAATTGAAGTGTGAAAGACCCATATATCTATTTTCTTTGTAATGATGGTGTTTGAATCTACTTACTTCTTTATGTTGATGACAAGCTAGTAGCTTGCAAAGATGTTTCAGAAATTAACAACTTGAAACATAAATTGAAGTTTGAGTTTGAGATGAAGGATTTGGGACAGGAAAGCAAGATCCTTGGCATGGAAATCACTCGGGATAGAAGCTCAAGAACATTGAAGCTCATTCAAAGTGAGTACATTTAGAAGGTACTTCAACACTTCAACATGGAAGGTGAAAAATTGATTAGCACACCAATACCTATGCAACTCAAATATCTCAAAAGATGATTGTTCAAATGATGACAAGGTAAGGAGTATATGTCCAAAATTTCTAATGCGAGCACCGTTGGAAGCCTGATGTACGCAATGGTGTGCACACGACTCGATCTTGCATACTCGGTAGGTGTGGTGATTCGGTTCATGTCAAATTCAGGCAAACCACATTGGGAAGCGGTAAAGATAATCCTGAGATATTTGGAGGGAACTCCCGGGCATGGACTCATTTTTGGAGGAAAAGATCAAGGTTGCAAACCTGTAGGATTTTTTTTAACTCGAACTATGTTGGAGATCGAGTCAACTTGAAAGTAAAACTCCAACTACATATCTATTCTAGGTGGAGCAACAATTAGTTGGAGATCATGGCTACAAACGGTAGTAGAATTCTCTACCATGGAGGTTGAGTTAATCGCAGCGGTAAAGGCAACTAAAGAAGCCTTCTACTTGAAGTATCTCTTAGAAGACTTGGGATTGAAGTAAGAAAGTGTGGAGGTTCAATGTGATAGTCAAAGGGTCATTCACTTGACCAGAAACTTGGCCTTTAGTTAAAGAACCAAGCATATCCAAGTGAGAGAGTCATTCTTGATGGCTCTACATGAAGAAAAAGAGGTAGCATTGAAGAAGATCCACACAAATGACAATGCCACCGACATGTTCACCAAATCATTGCTAATAAACAAGTTCGAGCATTACTCGAACCTAATCCAACTTAAGAGGTGCTAAGTGCCTTCAGGCACTTCAGGAAGAGGAGGACATCAGAACTAAGGGGAACAACAAGATAAGGTCTTGGCATATCAAGTTGATGCTTTATTGACAATAGGTGATGGTCAAGCCGAAACTCATTCTTAATAAAGCCAAACTTGTCCCGAGACTTGTTCAAACTTCGTCTTGATAAGAAGGTAATTGTTCTGTATCAAGGCAGAGTGTTTAAAATTGTGATACAAAACATAAGAATGCAAAAGAGAAAGTTCTAGATTTTCTAGCATGACCACACCTTATATTCATGCACGGGCGTGTGCAATGTAACTTTACAAAACAAAAAGTTTTGGGTGTTCTGACATGGCCGCACACTATATTTAAGCAAGGGTGTGTGTAATATTACTTTGCAAATAGAAAATTTTGGGTGTTCTGACACGACCGCACCTTATGATCAAGCACGAACAAGTATAATGTTATTTCGTGAACAGAATTTTTTGGGTCTTCAGCCACGACCACACCTAATAATCAAGCCTGACCGTGCACAAAGATAATTATGATTTCCTAGATTTTAGCATTACATTAAATTGGGATTCCACTTATGAATTAATATAAATAACCCCTTGAGTTCCATCATGGTAGAGAATGAAATTGAGAGCTTGGAAGCCCTAGTTTGAGTTGAGAAAACATTTTGTAATTTCTCTTTGGTGTTTGGGTGTTCTTTATCAATAACAGTTTCTCCTTTTCCTTGTAGATGTACATCATCATACCAGTAGTGGAACCACGTAAATCTTCTGTGTTCTGTGTGTTTTCAGATTCTTTGGTTGATTGACCATTGTGCTTTCAATCCTGTTTTGTTTTCCGCATTAGTTGTTGATTATTATCACATATTTGATTGTTGTTGAATAAAGTTCATTACTTTATTTACTTTTGGGATCTTTGTGGTATTCAAATTCCCCCAACAAATATAACATTTCCTAAGGTTATCCAACAATAGCTCATCAAATTAAACCATTTGCGCTATTGTTTGTGGGGGCATGTCAATTTCTTTTACTTTCCTTAATGGGAAATACTCCAAAGGCAAAATACTTGGGGCTTCTTTTTTAACAGTTTAATGAGCTTAATGAGACTCACAGCTTATTTGGTAGCTATACATTATTGTTCGGTAGTGGTTTAATGATATAGAAAATGACTTATTTGGTAAGCTTCTAGGATGGAGCTTTATGCATAAAACCAAGTTTTTTCAAATCTGTCTCTCCTAAATAAAAAACACGTTCCTTCCATCTATGAAAAAAATTTCTTGCAAACAGAAATTCTCCCAATCTATGCAGACAGATTAATCCACACAGTAAGCTTTATCCATACATGACTTAATAGAAAAACCAACTAAACAATCCTTTAGAGCCTCTCCAACGGGACGATACATTGGGTTTGTGATTGTTTCTCTCCAATCGGCCTATAAGGGCTGCAATTTTATGTTTTTGGCATGGAGACTACCAAATATGGCGGGTAACTTTTCATGGCCACCAAAAAGTTTGTGTGGTGATTTTTGATGTTCTGTTTTTGTGGTTGGGGTAGAAATGGGTTTAGTGTGTATGAGCCCATATTTTAGCGTAATTTGTTGGTGTAGGTTAGAGATGGTTTAAATAGAGAAAATAATGAAAATGAAGATTTCGGTAATATTTGTGCTCCAACTTAATTTATAAGTTGTTCTCTAGAGAACAAAAAGTAAAATTCTTATAGAAATTATATTCATCTTCAACAAAAGTTGCATAAACATTATAAAATATTCAAGGGAGTATTAATATAAGACGATAATCAAATGAAAACCAAAAATAGGTTGAGAACCGTGAAAACCAATCTAAACCATTAATTAATTTTAATCCATGGTCATTAAATACAATGACAATTTTGAATTGAACTAGAAATGAAACAACTTTTAATTTTAATTAACTTTTTGGTTCTCACATGATTTAACCCCTATTAATATATATATATATATATATATATATATATATATATATATACATGAGCATGTTCAAACAAGAAGACGATCAATTTACGAGAAGACAAAAAGGAATATGGGCCACATAATTCATGAATTAATAAAATATCATAAACAAAAAATGAAAATTAATTAAATAAATTAGGATAATTATCATTTTGAATCGGATAAATACTTAAAAATCTCATTATATCTTTTAGATTTATTTATTTATTAGTTTTAATTAATTCATAATTTGTTTTGTCAAGTTTTATACATAAAAAGAAATTCTAGATACACTTTTGATAAAAATAAATTCACAATTTTTATCAAATATCATATGTGATAATTGTAGATATTTTTATTAATCAAATGTGATTATATATATTTACATTCATAGATCTTTTTGGGATTTAAATTTTATCACATGTGATAATACATCACTTATATTCAGACGTATATTATCACATGTGATATTGTACAAATATTCACATAGTGAATCACATATGATATATAATAGATCATATGTTAAATGAAGCTAATCACATGTAATTCAAAATATGGATCAAAAAATAGAGAAAAAATGGTGTAAAAATGAATTGATTGTGGATATCACATGTCTAATTTGATGAAAATTATGAATTTTTTTTTATCAAAAGTGTATCTAGAAAAAAATTATATAAAACTTGTTAAAAAGTTTATGGATTAATTAAAATTAAAACAATAATTAAATTTAAAAGATATAATGAGATTTTAAGGATTTATCCGATTCAAAGTGGTAAATCCTAATTTCTAAATTTATTTCCATTTTTTAATTATTTATGAGAAGCGTGAGAAGTGTATATGAACCATTGATCACTTTTAATCAAATGTCCTCCCATGAATTGGGCTTAAAAAGGAATTGATCTCAATGCATCTTATCTTGGTGCATCTCATCCTAATGTGCATTCATTTCTCATTCAACGGTTGATAACCACTTCTTACGCTTATGACGTTAACCTCAACTTTATATATATATATATATATATATATATATAGAGGGAGGATCATGCGAGAAGTTAAACATTTTGCGAGAAGGCGAGAAGTGTTTAATCATATATGATTACATGGCTTGTAGGTGTGTTTAATCATGTATGATTAAACGTCTATGTATTGTCAATATAACATGTGTTTAATCATATATGATTAAGCTTGTGTATCATATATGATTAAACACTTCTCGCCTTCTCGCAAAATGTTTAGCTTCTCGTTTGAACCTGCCCCTATATATATATATATATTTATATAGAGGCCAAATCAAATGAGAACCATAAAAATGTTATAAACCTGTGAGAGATAGGATTTAAGATATTGTTTCATATATATTTGTTTCGTAGTGTATTAGTTTCATCATGTGAAACGTGTATTTTTCGTTTCACTAAGTGAACAAAAAAAAAGCTTCACATTTACTTTGTCACAAAGTGAACATAAGGGCAACCTAAGGTCGTAAGCTACTCTTGAGGTGATAAGGGAAACCTAAGGTTGGGAGGCAAAGGAGATCCTAATGATAGGAAATGTTTTGATAAGGACTCGATGTTCTTTCCGTCACCTGTAAGGTATAACGAACGTTGAGATCGGGTGTGTGGCGGCCTGTTATGAGAAATATGGTGACAACCTTAGCCGGGATGTAATCAATTCCGTATATGAGGTAAGGTGTTGTTAACGTATTCCTTTTAGATAGGGAATCAATTGATCTCGCGAAATGCGATAATGGGTGTTTGGTGGGTGCCAGATTTCGGGGATGAAATCTCTTTTAAGGTTGGGAGGATTGTAACACCCGTAAATTCTAACACCCATAATTTTCAGTAAATATATGTCACCCGGACGTTTCGGTGACTTGTAAAAATGGGGGTTTGATGGGAAATGTATTGTTTAAAGTCCCTCGGAGTATCGGGAGTTCGGACGTTGAAAAAGTCGGATTTTTGGAGTTCGGGGGCACCCGGGCGACCATGCCAGCGATTGTGCCAGAGGGCACAATAGCCTAGCACTATCGCCGAAGCTGAGGAGCTCACGGTACATGCTTGGCGATTGTGCCAGCGATTGTGCCACTGGCATAATCGCCTGGCACTATAGCCTGCGTGTACCAGTGGGTTAAATGTGCAATTTTCACCCATTTCTCTCATTTCTCATTTCTATCTTCTCCCCTTTTCTCTCCCAAACCCCAAAACCGAACCCTAACCTATTTTGGGGGTTTTCCTCCCCAAACCACATGATTCTTAACCATCTATCTACTTGGGATCTTGAATCACAAAACCTCCATCTTCATCTTCCTCATCAAGTTCAACGGTTGGGAGCTCGGGTTGGAGTGTTGGATTGGGTGTTCTCGGAAAGTCTCATCATCTTAAGTGGTAAGCTTTCTTGAAATAATGTTATAAATGATCCATTGGTGGTTTCTTAGTGTTTGGTATCTCAAATCAAATATCGGATTTGATGGTCTTGGAGAAATTAGGGTTTTGACCTTGTTTAGGATTTTGGTATGTAATGTTTGGAGAACGTTTCTAAATGGTTAAATATGGGTGTTTATGGTTTGAAATATTTGGATCTAGGTTTTGGAAGGTTTCGGCTTGAGGATTCAAGCGGCCTTCAAAAGAGCTCGTTGGGTGAAATCTAGATCTAGCAAGGTGCGTTCAAGTTGATTTGTGAAAACGGTGTACATGCCAAAATGTTTATTTTTAAGTGTTTTACATGAAATGGTTAACCGCTGATAAGTTTTGAGTATTTTGAAGTAAAATATGTTTTACTTGGTTATGTGCCAAAGTGTGAGTATTTTGATAAGTTTTCATATTTGGTAAACTTGAGTTGTGTTAACCTCTTAAAATGCTTATATTGGGTTTTGAACATTTCAACAATTAAATAGCATGATTTACGTATTCTTGGTGATTTTGTACAAGAAAGATTTATTTTATGATTTATGCATCTTTGACGGTTTTGTACAAATGAAGTTGTTAAGTCTAAATATTGTATCCAAGATTTAATTAGAAAGTCAAAGTTACAAAGTCAACATTGTCAATGTTTTAGGAAAGTCAAAGTTGTATCATTTACTTAGTTGTTAAGTCTTGGTTTTAAGCTTGTAGTATAAATAGCTTTAGCTTTGTTATTTCCTTAAGAACTTCATGGTATACATTTCATATTTTAGAGAAATATTAAAGATTTACTTTCTCTCTCTACTCTCTCTCTAATTCTTGATTGATATATCTTGTTTGTATGAGATTAGCTTGATAATTTGGAATAACAATTGGTATCAGAGCCATACCAAACAATTTCAGAAAGTTTTTCATAACGAATTTCGATCGATTTCTGGAGTTTTGGATCAAAAAGATTGATTTTCTGAAAATTTTCAAGAACACGTTTTTGAGAAAGTTACTGTTCATCCGTTTTTTTTAAATCGATTTTGATGCAAGAAAATGGAACTATTGGATTAGATTTGTGTTTTCGATTGTTTCTTGTATTGATTACATCTCAAATTTCGAACTAAATCAATGTCAATTTCTGAAATTTTGGTTTCTTGAAAAATTTTGTTTGAACACTGGTTGAATCAATTTTTTGTGGTTTGTTGTTTTTATCTGAAATTGATTTTAGATATGTTTTTAGTATTGATTTTTGATGATACTGATACGTTTTTGAGAATCAATTTGCAGGTTTGAATAAGTTTGTTGAATTAGATCTGGTTTACAGATCTTTGCGCCAGTTCATAATCTTTTTGCGCCACCTCCCTTGAATACTTTGCGCCACTCACGTATTTCAACTTTACACCAATCAAATTGTTTTTGAAGAATTTGTGGATTGTTAAATTTGTCTTGCACCACTATTCATCATATTTATAATAGTGGATTCCATTTTTTTGATTGGTTGGCTTTAAATCATGGGTCGGTGCTTGGTAAAAAGAGAATAACAATTGATAAATGGGAATTGGAGTTGAAGTATTGATCATGGATTGGTAATTGAACATTGGAAATCAATTGTTATTGGATGAATTTGTTTAGTGGGTCGGTGAAGTGGTAGATCTCAAAAATATAACTTTGCGCCACCTTTGTTCTACTTTGCGCCAACAACTATCATTACTTTGCGCCACATACATTCTCATGCAAAGTTTCATTTATAATTGGAGAAGTAATGTGACTGGATGAGCTCTCATAATGGGACGGTGGTTTATTTGTTTGTTTGCGTTATTCATTATCCAAGCAAACCTCTGGTTTGCGCTATAGTCTTCTCACGCAAAAGCCAAATTTGCGCCAACCATAATATTTTCCATTGACATTTGAAATTTGATTGGCTATCTCTTGTTTGAAGAGTTTGCAGGTTTGCGTCACTAACAGTTCGCGCAAAATTCTTTCTTGCGCTATCAACTGTTAGCGCAAAATTCTTTCTTGCGCAATTTTCATTTTTGCGCCAGATTTCAATTAATCTGATTCATGATTTTCTGATTTGCAGGTTTTGAATATATTTGATCTGCAAGTTTCAAGACTCAGTCTGAGAATTCCAGAGATAGATAATTCAAGTGCTTTGAGAATTTCAGAATTTATTTTTTGTGCTGATCTGATTTTGACTTTCAGTCAAAATTTCTGAGTTGTTTGGGAACGATCATTTTTTATCAAGTTGTTTCTCATTCAAAGTTTTCTGAGAGAGAAAAGTTTAGATTGTCTGAATTTTGTTTTTGAATTCATTTCAACTGACGATAATTTTGTCAAATTCTTTTTGAAACAGGATGAGTTCTCCAATTTTGCTCAGAGGAAGATACGAGCAGTGGAAAACTGATTTTTTCAATTTTGTAGATACACATGAGCTGAGTTACTATATCAGATTGTCATTGACTAAAGGAGAGATGAAATCTCATACTCCAACAGAAGATTGTACTGAGGATCGGGAGAAAAGAAAGAGTGCTGATAATATGGCTCGAACTTTTCTGTTGAATAGTATTCGTCATGAGATTAATGGTCACATAAATACCTATCAGTTGACAGGAAAATATTTATACAAGTCAACGGGAAAGGAGATATGGGACTATCTTGAATGGACAATGTTAGGACCAACGGTTGTGTCTGAACTAAAAGGAAAGATTTCTGAGTTGGAAGTTAAAATTCAGCAGATAGTCTCTGTTGAGAGCAATGAGCAGAAAGTTAAGAAATTGGAATCTGAGAATGCTGAGCTTAGAAAGAATATATCTGATTTGGAGCAAAAGCTTGCTGAAGATAAAACTAATTTTGAGAGTGAAAAGAAAGGGTTTTCAAAGAAGTTCTCAGATTTCTCAAGAAAGTGTTTTGAAGAGAAGAAATCAGTTGAGCTTAAATGCATAAAGCTTTCTCAACAAGTTTCCGATTTTGAGAAAGTACTTATATTGGAAAGAGAGAAGTTTGTTAAAGAGAAGAAGGCCATTGAACAAAAGAATGTAGGATTCTTTAAAGAAATATACGGCCAAAGAAAGGATGCTGAGACGGGGTTTGAAGAAGAAAGATCCATCTTTGAGACTGAAATCAAAAGGCTGACTTCCAAGTTATCTGAACTGTCTGCTAATGCACTGAAAGAGCAGAAAATGAAGTCTGAGTTCTCAAAGAAGATTGGCCAGCTTGTGACAGAAAGAGACAACTTCGCTTCAAAGATCAAAGAGCTTGAAAAGACTGCCTCAAGATCAACTCAGAAATCTGTCTCTTCATAAAGGTTAGTTAAATCTTTTGATCAGATTCGTCAAACTTACATTTTCTATGATGGATATGTAGATGGTTCAGGTACATCTCCAAGTAGAAGAAGTTACAAGAAAGAGAAACTGGTCTGGCAGAAGAAACCAGTTAAAGATGAGATGTCAAATGAGCTGAAAGGGAAGACATCATGTGTACATACACACAAAGCAAAGAAGAACAAAGAGCATAAAAGTAAACCTGACCTTATATACTCAAGAGATCAATTATTCAGGTTTTCAGGTAATAAATTTTATTGTTGTTACTGCTGTACACATGATCATATCCACAAGACCAGTGATCATTTCTGGTATGGTTCTTACTCGGTTACCCCTACACGAACTGCAACTAACATTTCTGGACCCAAATACCAGTGGGTACCAAAGAAGAAAACTGATTCTGTGTTGCAGGCACCTCAAGTCAAGGGGAAGTAAGAGAACCATGGCTTTTGAACATAGCAGTTCAAAACCCGGACTTCAATGTCAAGAACAATGGCTTTTGAACATAGCAGTTCAAAACCCGGACTTCAATGTCAAGATTATGGCTTCTAAGTACATCAGCTTAGGACCCGTACTTCAATGGAGTTTGACTTCTAAACACAACGGTTTAGGACTCGGACCTCAGCGAACAAAAGACCTTACTCCTGTATTTTTGCATCCAATGGATATGACGGTCTACTTCCCAAGAGAATTGATCTGATCTCTATCCTGTACTGTTTCACTGATAGATTTTTCTGATATGATGGTCTACAATATAAAAGGGAGTGTCTGATCTCTATCCTGTTTTAACTGACATATTTCAGATGCCTAATTTAAGGGGGAGTAAAGGTGATGACTTCTGATTATTTCAGATCAGAACTTATACTATAAACTGTTTTACTGCTTTCTGTCATTTTATTTTTTGAATAAATAATGTGAATAAAGTGGCTTCTGATCACATGACAGACCAGGACCCGTTTTTTAATGATCAAAGAAGGATATTATGCCAATATCCAGGGGGAGCTTGAAAAAAATCTAAATCATTATATCATGATTTAAGGGGGAGCTGAAAAGGTAAAATATCTTCTGTCCTAGATCTCTGATTGTTTGAAAGATGAACAACTTTCGAACATGAAAAACCGTTTCTTAAATGTTCAAACCACTTCTTATTCTCAAAAGATTTCATGAATTTAGAAGTGTGCTTTTAAATGTTTTTCAATTTTGAGCTTAATGTTTAAACTGACCGTGTGTTTTCAAAGATCAATACTTGTGTATTATCTTGTCCATATACTGTCAAGTATTCACACACATCGGTTCAGTATTTCATTTGATTTTTTATTACCATGTCTCAAAAATCAAACAATTTTTCGATGGTAATACCCCCGTTTGCTTTCAAAGTTGTTGAGGATCATTCATCTTTTTCATATTTGTGCTTTCATTGATAAATTGTTTATATTTGTTCATATAAACAAATTTCCAATTCTTTGATACCCTAACCTTTTCATTTGATCTGATTGATTCATTGTCAGATTCTCAAAACAATTCTCTTGATTTCATTTCTTTCATTCAATATCCTTGTTTTGAGAAATCTTCAAAGTTCAAATGCTCAAATTTCATTCATATTTTTAAATGAGCATACATTCTGACACTGTTATCACTTTGTGCTTAACTGATCAGTTAAATTGTTGAGAAACCATGCTTATTAGGACTTACATGGGATTCGTGTGCCAGCTTAAACAAAACTTCCATGGATTCACGTCAACCAGTGTTTCCTACCCAGGAAGTTATCCTTGAGTGATTGAGGGGTGAGGGGTCAAAATCAAAGAGTGGGGGAGATAACTCATCCGGTTGAGTTATTCTCATTGTGCTGAGTGGAAAAATGGAAAAGAGAGTTTGGTTAGAAGTGAGCTAAATGTTAAAAAGAAAGAGGGTGTGAGAACAGAGTTAAAAGAATATCAGAACTCTGCACCAACTTCTTTCTGAGCCGGGCAGCCACATCTTCTGATTGGTTCACATTCTTTGGTGACCATCATTGAAAAAGGCAGTGAGCCCATGCCAACTCTTGCAATTACCCCACCAACCACTCGTTTCTTTCTTGAAAAAGAAATGTTTCATTTTCATTGGGGACGCAGCACATATTCTATCTGGTCTTCACTCGGAAGATTTAGATATTGAAAAAGAAGGAAAGTTGCCCCACCTTCGCACCTCTTTCATGCACACTGAGTCCGTGTATTATCTGTTGTTGTCTCAACAGTTTACACAATTTGAGCCTTAATGAAACACAATCATTGTGCCTGAATTCTTTCATACACAAGCACGAGCACACAGAAAATTTGTTTTTCTGTCAGAACATTCATAGATAAACCTTGTGTTTTTCAATGATTAAATGGAAGTCTTGGGGAGTCATAATCAAACCAGCTCCTTATATTGTACATTTGTTGTACACAATAACTTTGTGTTACTGACAGGCATTCCTAACTGTTTCATATGTTGAATCAGGGTTACACACTCATTATGTCTGAATTTGAAAAGATTCAGATATATACAGTTCATGATTCGGCTCTTCAGATCAAAGTACGACAACTGTCAAAGGGGAGATTGTTAGTTGATCAAAAAAGGGGGAAATCAAAGTCTGAGCTGAAATTGATGAAGTTTTGATGATCTTGATGCTCACATCATCAAAAAGGGGGAGAATTTTATAAAGATTCAATTTCAAAGTTCGAAGTTCAAGACAGAAATTCAAAATGCTTCCGCTGATTCAAAGTGAAAAGATTCTGAAAAGAAAATTCAAATATTCAAGAAGGTTTGTTCTTCCAAAGATGGTTCAGAGATCAAAGTAATGAAGATACAATTTTGATCAGAGATGAAAGAATTTTCAGAGATAAAGTTGTCAAAGTTTAAACTCAAAGTTTCAAGTTTTCAGTTTTGTTCAAGGCATGTTGACTTTCAGAGCTTCAATGTGAAAAAGACTTTTCAAGATTCTTCAAAGGCTAAAAGACTGAAGATTGTTAAATCTTCAAAGTTCAAAGTTATCAGAGTTAAAGCTGAAGAATCAAGTGCTGAAGACTAGTGCCAAATTTTTATTAAATCTTGAATACAAAGGGGGAGATTGTTAAGTCTAAATATTGTATCCAAGATTTAATTAGAAAGTCAAAGTTACAAAGTCAACATTGTCAATGTTTTAGGAAAGTCAAAGTTGTATCATTTACTTAGTTGTTAAGTCTTGGTTTTAAGCTTGTAGTATAAATAGCTTTAGCTTTGTTATTTCCTTAAGAACTTTATGGTATACATTTCATATTTTAGAGAAATATTAAAGATTTACTTTCTCTCTCTACTCTCTCTCTAGTTCTTGATTGATATATCTTGTTTGTATGAGATTAGCTTGATAATTTGGAATAACAGAAGTCTATTTCATGTTACATGCATCTTGGTGTAATGGTATTCATAAACCCTTTGGAAAACCTTTAGTGTCCTTATGTGTTGAGTCTGGGGCTAATCTTGTCTTTGAAGTATGTGTCGTCGTAAACATTGTTTAAAGACATTTCATTAGTTGGGGGGACCGGTAATTGTTGGTCAAATGAATTTTGAGCAGCTTAGCTCGGTATTGGCTTAAAAGAGTCTTGAGGACATTTGTCTGGTTTTAATGGCTCGATGTGGAGTCCAATTTATGATTTACATCTTAATGCATTTTATTGCATGTCATTGATAATTACAGACTCGAGTGCTTTAGTCATTCAGGGATAGTCGTGTAATCTTAGACTGTGTTGCATTGGATCCATAGGCACATAAGTCAGTCTTATTTGATGGTCAATTGAGTGGTACGGGGTTGGACTCTGGGACTCATGGTTTATGACCTTGTCTTTACGAGTAGGCACTAAGAGTGGTTGAGTTTCGGTTGAGCTATTATGACTATGGGGATTCCTCTGATGGGCATTGGGACCTTCGCCATGTAAGGCAATGCCTTCGTTGTATCCCCCGTGTGCCGAGCCTTTGGCGGTAATTCCGGTGTTGTTCGCTAAGGTCCATTATCTCATCGGGTGAAACTTGTTAAGAGATTGTAGGGACACTTGGGCTTACGTGTTGTGAAGTGCCGTACGATCAACCTTGTTTGAGTGGCATACTTTTGTGTTCCTCCACTCTCAACGGATACGGGTATCCCCCGTTGTCGGCCCGCTGTATTTTGGATATTTAATTGTCCATGCTTTTATATTTGGATTTCATTCCACTTTATGGTCGCGTGAGTATTAAGCTTCAGTTTCATGTTTTAATGGCGTATCATATTTATATGGATTGTTTTCCGTTATTTAAGGGTCGAGTATTATGTCCCACCCGAGTTTTTGGGCGTTTTGGGCTATGAGATATTATTTACATTTTAGCACGTTTGAGTATCGACTATGACCCCGTTTTGAGTGAGTTGCGGGTTGCATCGTTCTATAAGAAATGCATGTTTGAGAAACATTGTCTTTAAAAGTGTTTATTAAGGAAAATGTGTCGTTTCCATGTTGAAGTAAAACATTTCGAAGGATCTTTCTTTAAACTGAATTCCTTTCTTTTAAAGATATATTCATTCATGTGAAAACTCTTGAGCTCACTAGGCGTTAAGCCTAACCTTTTTATTTGTCGGCATGTGCATCAGGTTCCTTTCGGGGGTTCGATTCTAGCAGTGCTTTGAAGAGTTGAGCCTTAGCCTTACAAGAGTGAGTAGTCGGTGAAGTCTTCCGCAGGTTGGAGTTAGTAACTGTTATTGGGTTTAGTAACACCCGTCCTTTTCATAGAGTGTATGTATAGGATGAACGTGAGCGTTGAAGTTAATTTTAAATTTTATGTTGTAGTTCGAAGTATTATTGGTGTATTTAGAAAATTTTTATAAGTTGCTATCTTCAGATTTAAGGGTGTTACAAGTTGGTATCAGAGCTTAAGTTTGAGAGAATTAGGTATTGATTTTTGGATGCCTAGACTCAAAGTAGAGTTTTTATAAGTGATTGTAAGTGAAGTGCGCATTAGGTACCTTAAGATAAGATAATTTGAGGTTCTTTGAGTCGCTAGAAACGGGAAAACTTGTCGAGGGTCTCAAGGATGATCATGTACGGTACGTTCATAATGGCACCTGGACAGTGTCATGGTGAATCTACATGCTACATGTGTATACTTGAACTACCTTGGTGGAATGACCGTTGGGGTAGTGAGAAAGTTTCTAAGCGAGTGAGCTAAGGGAGGATTGACGTTTATAGCAATGTCACTTAGAAGTGATAGCTAAAGTGTGAGGGATGCATTAAGTTGACCACCTTGGGTCAGAATTATTGGTTGGAGTAGAACTATCGGTTCGATAGACCGATTCTGTTTCGAGGAAAATTGTAAGTTAATCGATTAGTGGGAGTGTTGCTCCAATACGTTGGATGCATCCGGATGACAATAGTATGTCGGGAAAATGAAGGAGTGTAGTCCTAAGATGTGAGTGCCGACTAAATTCATGCACGGAATTTATTCCTAAAATAAGTTTGCATCAATTGTTTCTCATGTTCGCTAAGCATAAAGTGATTTACATTATAAAGTCTTGGTAAAGCATTTAACATTCATTAGATTTTAAACTGTGAGCTTAAGCATGCATGAAACTGTTTTGTTGCACATGATTGCAAATTGTTATCAAAATTATTTTATTCACGCCTCGTGTTTAACGCTATTTCCGGATATTGTAATGTCCATGTTTTAATGTCGTTTGGGTATTGGGCAAGTAACTATGAGATTTTAACCTAGACATTGGATCTCCTCCACGTATGTCAATGGTTTTAAAGGAAAAGTTAATCCCATGTTTGGCGTTGGAATTTTTTGAGAATTTTAGTTTGTACGATTTCTGCTAAATTTCATGGAGTATGGCTTTGCGAAGTATTTTGGTGCGTGAGTTTTAATTTCTGTTTCGTATGAACTTGCGAGTTTATTCGGCTTCGTGTTCCATGTAAATTTTGTCAAAAAGTGTCACTTTACCTTTCATTGCATTCAAAAGAGGAAACTCTTTAAAGTTTAATATTCTAGCCATATTGTCGTCTTGCACACTTTGTTGAGAAATGGAAATTTTGACACCACTTGGTTTTAGCATGTATGAGTTTTGTGAAAATTCAGTTGAGTTTATGATGTCTCATCTTACGTCTTTTGCGTCGCGTAAATAATTTTGGGATCATGTATTTGTGCATCATGGTGTGCGTTATTTTATGAATATTGTTGATTGACGTCATCCCACATGTTGTTTTGGGGGTTTCATTATCATGTAAATTATCTTTGGCTTTATGCAAACGTCAATCGTCGCAT
Organism: Arctium minus; assembly: GCA_954870635.1. NCBI lineage: Eukaryota > Viridiplantae > Streptophyta > Magnoliopsida > Asterales > Asteraceae > Arctium > Arctium minus. The sequence goes on along the minus strand of OX941088.1, from coordinate 89,021,804 downwards.
GCTATGTGCATTGGATTTAAGTGTAACGTTTGTCAGGATCAAAATTCTAAACAAGAATTAAACTAAACACTCAGAAACTATGTTAAAGAAGTTGCAGAAAAACACTTTAACAGTAAATCAATGAAACAATATATGAGATCAAATCACAAGTTATATTGAATTAACTTAATGATTACAACCAAAGCCTCAATCTGTTGAACAGGCTCAACAGACGTTCAATACTTCTCTAATGAAAGGACTACTAAGAATCTTGAGGCTAATTCTCTCTAAAAACAAAAACGTATGTATCTCTGTATATCTATCTATCATAAGCAAAAGACTTCTAGACTATATATACAAAACAAATTACAAGATAATTATTAAATTAAAGTTGATCTTCAGCATCCAGTCCATAATTATCTTTAATCTCCTTGTCTTTCGCTTTAAGCAACCAATCCATCTTTATCATCATAAGCAGCATTAACACTCAGCAGCATCTTCTTATCAATAGCAGTACTAACCATGATTGTAGTAGTAACTTCCAACTTGCAGTATTAACTCTTCATGTAGTACTAACTACTAGCAGTAGTAATCCTTCAAGCAGTAGTAATACATTTAGCAGTAGTAATATTCAAGTAGCAGTACTAAAGTCTTCAGCAGTAGTAATCTTCAACACTTAGCCGTACTATCTGGACTTAGCACATTTCAGACCCAACAATCTCCCCCTAACTTAACTTTTCAATTCAAGAAGTTAAGTTCTTCAGAATACGGTCTTCATGATGCTTTCAAAATAACTGCTCAATTTCCCAGATTAGGATCCAATCCTACACTTTGATTGATGGTTCTTCTGATCATAATTCTTGCCATTTCTGAACCTTTAGGGCAGACCAACTTTGCTTTCAGCATCCTCTCCAACTTTATTTTGCTGTGGTGATACACCTTATCAACCAAGTAGTATTCATGGAAGCTTTTGTCAATGGTTATGACATAGACTCCAGATCTTTCAAAAAGCATCCAGTTATCAATACTTTTTAAATCCATTTTCATGATGCACATCTTTGATAAGATATTCAGCCTTAACAGGGTCAAACATCATGCACAAATATTCCATAGCCATCTTTGTTAGGCTCATCCCTGCTCCTTTCAACAAATCATCATACAGTTTTAGTCCAACCTTGTACATTTCTTCTAAATCAGCTCTGGTACAACTTCTGATTATCTTACCCCAAGTTGAATATACCTCATATTTGTCACCCATTCTCTTTATTCTGAAGTATTCTGTTCTTTTATCCAACAGAGTATCCCAATGAATGATTTCTGGAGCATTCACTGAGATAGGATCAACTTTCAGAGGTTCTTCATCTGTAACTGTCATATATAAATCAAACTACTCAGGTTGTCTTGGTTGTACTGATGATTGTTTACTTGATTGCTCTTGACTCTGCTCTTGATTTTCAACCTGCTCAGCTTGTTTCTGCTCTGTCTCACCTTCATCAATTCTAGGCCTTTTTGCCTTTGTCTTGGTGGCTATTGACTTCATTCTCTTGACAACTCTAATCTTCTGAGCTAGTGTCTCTTCTTTCTTTACTTCTGCCTTTTCTTTTGTAGGAGTGCCTTCTTCACTGTCAGGGAAAGGCTGTTGAATGTTCAGATCATGTCTTTCTTTCATCTTCCTTTCAAATTCAACCCTCTGACTGAAGTCTCCTTGAAGCTTGGCCATCTCCTTCTTGTATAATTCTTCTATTCTGCCAAAAGACAATTTGGTAAACATCCCTTCAGGAACTCTAATGGATCCTTTAAGGAAGTTTATCATTTTTCTTCTTTCTTGAGTAGCTAGAAAGGTCTTTGAAGGCTGTATTTTCTTTGAAGCTTTCATTGTAACCCTCTTTGCAGCCAGTTTCAAGCTCTTCTGATATTCTTCATTGAGCCTTTTTTCCAGATCTAAGGCAAGCTTTCTGTCTTTGGCAGTTTGAATCTCATTCTCCTTTTCAAGCTCTTCTTGCATCTTCTTTGCCAATTCTTCATCCAGTTCTATTTGCTTTTGCTTCTTTGATGCTTTCACAGGCTCTACCATCTTTTCTTTTCCTTTCTTCTTGGCCTCTGTCATGCTTATCTCTTTCCTTTTCTTCTCTGTGCCTCCTTCTTTGAGTACCACCCCCTTATCCTTTTGAGTAGCCTTGGGAGTGTCATTCTTTGCCTTAACCAGAGTTTCTGCAATCTCTATTTCTTCTTTGGACATTTCAGTTTCTGCTGCTGGTTTCTTTGTTTCTACTGCTGGTTCAGTTACTGCTTCTGGTTCATTGGTTACTGCTGCTTCCACAGTTTCTGCTGCTTTCTCAGTTTCTGCTGCTTTCACTGTTTCTGCTTCTTTTTCTGCTTCAACGTTAATCTCCCCCTCAAAATGAAATTCCATATCAACTGGGCTTTCCTTCTCGCATTCAGCTTCTTGTTTCTCCCCCTTTTTGGAAGCATCATGACCACTTCTCCTTTTCTTCAAGATAAACTGGTTTCTCTTCTTTTTGTGCACTAATTTCAACACCAGCTTCTTGAGTTTGTCTATCTGGCTTTGTTGAGAAATGATCACCTTTTGCAACTCCTTTATCTCTGAACCCTGTTTGAGTACATCCAGGTTGACATTTCCAATTGTTTCCATCAATTCATCATAGTTATATCTGTCATCACCTCCTTTAGGTGTGTTGACCACCCTTGAAGGATCCTTGGATCTTTTAGTAGAGGCCTTCTGCCTAGCAGAAGCACCTACTACCCCCTTGGTTTCTTGGCACCTGGGACCCTTAGATGATTTCTCATCCAAAGTTGCCGTGGGGAAGGTCTTACTGATGTTCACACTGTCCTGATCCACATCCTGTGCAGAATCAGTAGTGTGAGCCTTACTGCCCACATGCTCATCCTTCTCCTTAGAGAGCACCTTCTTGGGGTTGGGAGACACCCCTGTGGTTTCCCTTTGGATATTCTCTAATGGAGAATGCTCCATCAGAGGGATTGCAGGCTTTTGGGGTGAAGATACAGAAAGGGAAGGAACCTTCTGTACCTTTTTCCTTACATATGTTTGAGTGATGGTGGAAATTGGCTTCACAACAGGGATCTGAGGAGGATTATTTGAAATGAATGGTGTGGGTAGGTCATCAGTGGGTTGGTCAGATATGGGCTGTGACCCTGATGCCTCACCATGGGAATGAGACACACCCATCATTGTAGAGAACAATGGTGTGTCTTTTCCAGAAAAGTCCTTACTAGGCCTTTTCATGTTGGAGAACACCTTCCCTTTGGGAGGTTTAGGTACATACACCTCTTCAAAAGAGGGTAAATTCATCAATTCCTGGTTTAGTACTTCTTGTACAAACCTTGGATACATATAAAATCTTTTGGTTTTGGTATCCAGGTTTGAAAGCAAATCATTCAGAATCATTTGAGAGAAATTAAACTTTCTGGAGGTAGCTAGGCATACAAGAGCATAAGCTATTGTACTGCTAAACTCACTCCATCCAGTTGTTTTGCGAGATAGACAATGTTGAAGAGTATGAACAAAGAATCTCCACTGAGGTGAAAATTTGCTTTTGAAAAACTTATAAACCTCAGTAGGACCTTCATACCCCATTCTACCTATTTCTTGGAAGAGATCTTCCTTTGAAAGAGTAGTAATACCTGAGGCATCATCTAGACGTAGATGAGTGCGAATGCAGGCTTCTGTGATTGTGATAAGTTTATCACATACCCTGGATTGGATGACCTGATTGCCATTAACAGTCTGAATGGAGGCATTGGTCCAGAATTGTCGCAGATGTTCCACATAGATGGTGGGATTGACAGTTAACGCATAGGCGATGTGTGAGGATTTTAGGAAATCCACAATCTCATGAAAACCCTCAGCTTGCTTAGGTTTTTGCAGCATTGCAAGCTCATTGTGATCGTCAACAAAAGCCAGTCCTGCCATCGTTCTTGGGTTCGAATCAACACTAGGGTTTACGCACTGGGAAGCAAGAATTCGAGAGAGAGAGGATGAAAACTCGCTGGAAATTCAAAGAGCCGTTTGGATTTTGGCGGTCAGAGAGGGTATTTATAGGTGGAGAGTTTCAGTTAAAAGCAATACTAAGTACTCTAGCAGCATTAACAAGCCCGCAGTACTAACCCATATAAGTAGTAATAACACACACCAGCAATATTAACACAAACTAGCAGTATTAACGCAGACTAACAGTATTAACACATACCAACAACATTAACACTGTCTGGCAGTAGAAATAAGGAAAACAGTAATAACTTTGCACTAGCAGTATAAACTACCTAGCAGTAGTAACCATACTTAACCATATTTGAACTGTCAGCAGGATTAATAGTGAGAGCAGTATTAACTTAACCAGAAGTACCAAGTTTCTAATCAGCAAGGTAATCTGAAACAGTTAGACACAAATAGTTAGCAGCACCATGCACAATACAATATGAGAAAGTAAGCATGAAAGAAGCTATACAGAAATGGTACATAAAGAAGAGAAAAAGAGGCTTATTCAGTGTTTATCATGCCTACACTTGAGACCAAGAATGTGAATCTACCCACATCAAAAGCTTTGGTGAATAAATCAGCAAATTGGTTACTAGTGTGTACCTTCAAAACCTGAATTAACTTCTTTTCATTGCAGTCTCTAATAAAATGGTACCTGATTTCTATATGCTTGGTTTTTGAATGCTTCACCGGATTATTAACAATGCTTATAGCACTGTTGTTATCAATGAAGATGGGAGTGTGAAGAAAAGTAATACCATAGTCCAACATCTGATTCTGAATCCATAACACCTGTGAGCAGCAGCTTGCAGCAACTATATACTCTGCTTCTGTTGTAGAGGTGGACACTGTGGTTTGCTTTTTACACTGCCATGAAACTAGTCTTGCACCCAAAAACTGACATCCTCCTGATGTAGACTTTCTATCCAAGTTTGCACCACCCAAATCACTATCTGAATATGCAAGTAGATCAAATGGTGAGTCATGAGGATACCAAAGACCCAACCTAGGTTGTCCTTTGAGATATCTGAAGATCCTTTTGACTTCTTGAAAATGAGATTGCTTAGGCCGAACTTGAAATCTTGCACACAGACATACATCAAACATAATGTCTGGTCTTGAAGCTGTTAGATACATGAGGGAGCCTATAATAGATCTATAATGATGAACATCCACATCCTCCTCCTCAAGATCTGCAGTAATCTGTTTGTGTGTTTCCATAGGTATGCTTGCAGGCTTTGCTTCTGAAAATCCAAACTTTGTAAGTATATCCTGCACATACTTGGATTGACTTATGAAAATACCATCTTTCTTCTGTTTAACCTGTAGGCCAAGGAAGAATGTGAGTTCACCCATATAACTCATCTTGAATCTTTTGTGCATCAGCTCCTCAAACTCCTTGCACATATAATGTTTTATGGATCCAAAGATGATATCATCCACATAGATTTGAACAAGCAGGATGTCCTTCTTCTTCCTTTTAATGAAAAGGGTCTTGTCAATGATTCCCCTTTCAAATGCATTTTCCAAGAGATAGGTAGACAGAGTGTCATACCATGCTCTTGGTGCTTGATGTAGCCCATAGAGTGCCTTCTTTAATTTGTATACTTTGTCAGGAAAATTAGGATTCTCAAACCCTGGAGGCTGACAAACATACACTTCTTCATCGATTTTCCCATATAGGAATGCACTCTTAACATCCATCTAAAATACTCTGAACTGCATGAAAGAAGCATAGGCTAGAAACAACCTAATTGCCTCAATTCTGGCTACTGGTGCAAACACTTCTTCATAATCTATCCCCTCTTCTTGTGTATACCCTTGTGCCACAAGCCTGGCCTTATTCTTTATCACTATACCTCTCTCATCTTTCTTATTCCTGAACACCCATTTAGTCCCAATTTCCCTTTGTCCTTGTGGAAGGTCAACTAGATCCCACACATTTTGCAGCTCAAACTGCAGCAGCTCCTCTTGCATTGCTTCTATCCAGCTTGGTTCTTTCATTGCATCATATGCCTTCTTGGGTTTAATCTGAGATAGAAAACAAGATAACAAACCTGACTGCAAGTTTTTCAATCCTCCTAACTTACTTTGATGCCTTGTGATCCTGGGAGAATTGATATCACCAATCACCAACTAAGGAGGATGATTCTTCTGAGTTCTTGTTTGATGGGCAGCCTCCTCATTAATATTTGCATCCAGATTAGAGTCATTCTTTTCAGGAGTGTTTCCACTAAATACTGAAGAATTTTCTTCATCAGTATCATCTTCTGACAATGTGGGCATTTCAGGACCTATGTTTCCTGAACCTGAAGGATGAGCATCCTCTTTATCATCTTTATCCTCTTCATCACCTTTGTCCTCTTCATTACCTTTATCCTCTTCATCACATTTATCATCTTCAACCTGTTCTGGTTTAGAATCCTCTGTTTCTGAATCATCTTTCTTTTCTTGTTGACAGAATTCAGCAAGATCAACTGTAGGTATAGGGAACAACACAAACTCTGGTTTCTGTGCTTGTACCTTTTCTGAACTTGTTCCTGCAATTTTCTCATCACTAAAAACCAAAGAGTTAGTTAGTGAATCAATGTCAAACAGCCAATCAGGACCTGCACCAATTGGATTTGGTGTGTTCTCATTGCATTTGACATTGTCACTTTCCTCTATAATCCTGGAAGAACTATTGAAAACTCTATATGCCTTACTCTGAGAGGAGTATCCAACAAGGAACCCATCCTCAGCTTTGCTTTCAAACTTGCCTAAATGAGATTTGGTATTGAGGATTGTGCAAGGACACCCAAAAGGTTTGAAAAATCCAATAAAAGGTTTCTTCTTTTTGAAAAGTTCATAAGGTGTCTTACCTTGGGATTTGACTACTAGAACTCTGTTTTCTGCCAACAGAGATCTAGCAACCTCAATCAATGTCCTATTTCTCCTCTCAGCAACACCATTCTGTTGAGGAGTCCTAGGAGCACTGTATTGTCTCTCAATACCTTTAGTCTCACAAAAGCTGTTTAAGTCACTGTTTTTAAACTCAGTTCCATTATCAGATCTGATGACTTTAACTCTTAGATTTGTTTGGTTTTCAATCCTATGGACAAAGGATTTGATCAGTCCACTTGTCTCATCCTTAGTCCTCAGAAAATATACCCAAGTAAATCTAGAGAAATCATCAACAATGACCAAGCAATAGGATTTCTTACCAATACTCATCACGTTTGTAGGACCAAAGAGATCCATATGCAATAACTGAAGGGGTGATGAGATTGTATTTATTTCTTTGGACTTATGAGAAGTTTTGTGCTGCTTGCCTTTAAGACATGCAACACAATGATCATCACATGAAAACACTTTTTGAGGCAAACCTCTCACAAGGTTGTTTTTCACAAGATTGTTTATAGTTTTAAAATTCATGTGACACATCCTTCTGTGCCAAAGATATGATTCATCTAAAGAAGCTTTTGAAAACAAAAAATTTAGTGATGAATCAGATGAAACACTCTTTAAGTCCAAACAATAAACATTATCCTTTCTAGGAGTTCTAAGTAGTATCATATTTTCATCAACTACCTTGAATCCTAGAGCAAGGATAATACATTAAGTATCACTAAATAATATACTATGTTTCTTGTCACAGACCTATGATACACTTAACAGGTTGTATCTTAATTGCTCAACATAGTTAACATATTCAAAAGTCATCTTACCTTTTGAAACCATACCTTTACCACTTATCTTACCTCCTGCTGGATTGTCACCAAAAGCAACATGTCCTCCATCAAACCTTTTGAAATTTTGAAGGCATGACATGTTACCTGTCATGTGCCTAGAGCAACCACTATCTACATGCCAAATGCTCTTCCCCTTGAGCTGTTGGTTACCCTGCACATAAGATAAAACAGTTAGTTTCTTGAGGGAACCCAAGCCAAAGTGGTCTTGGGTTGCCCTTTCTCATCAACATACTCATATTCATTAAGCTCAGTCTTGATGAGATGATCAGAGTCAGGAATCTCATGGATGGAATACTTTGTCTTAATTATAGGCTTGGCTGTATTAACACTGGTAGTAGTACTATCCTTGTTAGCAGTACTAACTTGGTCAACAGTACTAACTTTGTTAGCAGTACTAACTTGGTCAGCAGTACTAACTTTGTTGGCAGTACAAACTTTATTAGTAGTACTAACTTGGTCAACAGTAGTATTGCTATCAGCAGCACTATTTCTGTTGGCAGTACTATTTGAGGTAGCAGTACTAACAGATTTAGTGTCTTTTGGAACCCAAATTTTGACAAAGTTGCTTGCTTTTCTATTCTTTGAGTTACTCCTTAATTTTCTTGGAGTATTTTCTTTTGTTTTTGCAAACTTATTCTGAATATGAGATTTTGCAGTACCAGTTTTCATTGGTGCTGTTCTCACATTCTCAGCCATATGGTTCCTTGATTTTCTTGATTGCTTCCTATAACCAACAGAATTTTGATGTTGTCTTTGAAAAGTAAATCTTTGGTTAATAGGATTGAAATACCAGTGTTTGGCTAAATGATTCAACTTGCCACAAATAAAACATGGCTTTGGTCTATTGAATTTGCTTAGATCAATTCCCTGTTTTTGAGCCCACTGGTTATTTCTGTTTCTCTGATTTCCCCTTATTTTATCATGTTGATGGGGCTTGTTCTGTTGACAAGTACAGGGATTTACAACAGTAGTTTGCATTTAGTGATCTCCCTGTACCTTCTCCTTCCCTTTCCTAGAGGTCTCAGCTTTCTCACTCTTACTAGTCTCTTCCCCAATCTTAGACTTTTCCACTTTCTCACTCTTGACAAATGGTTTACCTCCCCTTTCATTTGTAAGAATATGGTTTTCTAATGGAATTTCTTTCTGGTCTTCCTTATTCTTATCCTCATTGTTCTCTTCTTCAGATTCTGCCTCAACCACTACAGTGTCTAGTGGATCTAACTCTGTGGCTCCTGTAGGTAAGTCATTCTTATCATGCCTTTCTAAGAGGTCTGAAGTGGGTGTAATATAGTTGTTGTTGTAAGGTGGAGGGGTGTTGTTATATACTATACCTCTCTTCAGTTTGTCATGAACTTGATATTTGAGTAAAGTGTCCATTGCTTTAGAGGCTTTGGAAAATTTCTCAATGTCTAATTTGGCCTTCTCAAATTCACTTCTGACTTTCTCACATTCTTCTCTAGCTTAATCTCTAACTCCTTCTTCTCCCACTTCCAATAGTTTTGATCATATGAATGTTGAAGTTCATTGGCCTGATATGCCTTAATTTGTTCTTCAAAATTCACAATGATCAAATTAGATTCTCTCCTATGTTTCTCCAGTCTTTTAAGATCATCACACATGCTCTGATTGTGATCCCTGTACTTCTTAACAGTTTCAAGACAGGCTTTAGAGCAAAGTTTATATTTTACCTCTGTGGGAATTCCAGTGCTTGAAGACTCTGAAACCACAGCCATCAATCCTTGATTCTGAATTGCCTCATCTGCTTGATCACTCCAATCAAATCCCATTCCATCTTGTGAGACAAGTGCTTGAGATGGGTTCCTATTATAGCTAGTGGACTTTGATTGTTGATTGTTGCTTCCATGCTGTTGAGAAATTCCTCCTCTGCATTCTCTTGTAAAGTGCCCAAGATTATGACACTTGTAGCATTCCACCTTGGATTTGTCAAATCCAGCACCATCTTCTCTTCTCATGGCAAAGTTGTTTCTTCCTGTTCTTTTAATGAATCTTTTGATTCTCATTGTGAGCATTGCCATTTGCCATTTGATGTCCATCTCTTCAAGATCATCAACATTAATCTGCTCCAGATCATCATTGATAAGAGAAGATTTAGCATGACTAGCAAGGAAGGCTTCCAAAACAGAATCATTGGGTCCATCCTGTTTTGAGCCATAAGCAGCACTAACTGATTCTGTATTTGCAGAAGAATCAGTAATAGATGATAAGAGAGCAGCATTGTGAGAGTATCCAAATGGCTTCTTCTTAGATTCAACTTCTGCTTCAAACACCCTGAGATCATTGTAGAGATCATCAAGTTCCTTATCCTCCAGATTATCATTCTGTCTGAATTATACTGTATACATTACCCATTCTTCACCAAGAGATCTTAGAAACTTTCTGTTGACATCATCCTGGTCCATCTTGACACCAACAGTGGCCAATTCTCCAATCAACTTGTTGAACCTATCAAAGGTTTGAGTCATAGACTCATTCTTTGTAGACATAAAATTTTCATATTTTTTCTTGAGAATTGCTTTCTGATTTCTCTTAGTGCTTTTGGTACCTGAAAATCTCTTCTCCAAAGCATTCCACAAGATTTTGGCATCAGCACAGTTGCAAAGCTGTTGTTGGTATTCATTAGGAATTTCCAAGAGCAGAGTGCTCAAGGATTTCATCTCAGTCTGCCTCATCTTTCTTTCTCCATCAGTCTTTGGTGGAGGTCTCTTTCCATCTGCTCCCATCTCTCCTTCATTGGAGGGACCATTCTCAATGATGTCCCACATTGAGTAGTCTGTAAGAAGTATATACTGCCTGATCCTGATTTTCCACATGTCAAACTCATTAGTTTTGAGCATGGGAACCTTTGAAACAAGAACACTGTCATGTGATCCGTCCATGATGATTATTGCTTTCTGAGTTCCTTAGCTCTGATACCACTTGTCAGGATCGAAATTCTAAACAAGAATTAAACTAAACACTCAGAAACTATGTTAAAGAAGTTGCGGAAAAACACTTTAACAGTAAATCAATGAAACAGTATATGAGATCAAATCACAAGTTATATTGAATTAACTTAATGATTACAACCAAAACGTCAATCTGTTGAACAGGCTCAACAGACGTTCAATACTTCTCTAATGAAAGGACTACTAAGAATCTTGAGGCTAATTCTCTCTAAAAACAAAAACGTAGGTATCTCTGTATATCTATCTATCATATAACACCCTAAAAATCAGAGTAAATTAAAACCTGGAAACCTGGCAACATGACATTCGTATTGATATAAATCTCCCATAAAGGGGATCAGTCCTTGAGACTTTACAAAACCTTTACAGATATAGGGTTCATCAACAAACTAATCTAGACACCTATATGAAGATTACATCAGTTGACAATCCATACTTCACCAAAAGAATGGGACTTAACAAATGCCCAGATACAATACTAGTCATCTCAAAATGCCTCGAGACTAAACCCGTCTCTCCAAAACCCCGGCAACCCACCGCTAAGGGAAACCTGTTATACACATCATTTGAGAAAAAGTGTTAGGCTTAAAGCCTAGTGAGAACATACAGTTCATAAATCTCAAGAGATATAATCAAATGCATCAAAGTAAATCTTTTCAAAGGTTTAGTTATGCAAAATACAGTTCTTTGATAATAAATGGACAACCGGTCCAAAACACATCTTCCGATGACAGGGATTACCCGATTTACCAAGGATTATAGTGGAACACAAAGTAAGCCACACATCCGAGTTATGAGCTAAATACATGGAACCATGGCCACGAACGCTTCGGTCCGTACTACGATGTGAGGGAGGCCCCCAAGGAACCAGTCATACTCGTTCGTTAGACTACATTTGACCCATGGCTAGTAACCGGCCTCACATAACCGTACCAAGTTGCCCCCGAAGATCAAATGTATCTAACTACAACAGAAGGGGCATATCCTTCCCAGCCATAAGCCGACTCGACACCTAGGAATCCACTAGTATAGTCATGACTTGTCACAATATTTCATGTGACCAACAAAGCTAGATAAATAGTTATCAACACATTTATATTTCAAAATGCCATTTTCCAGACCAACTGTTGGTAAGAAAGATAATCATAAAACCAGTTTATATACATTCTTTCAATAAGCCACAAACATGGGCAAGTAAAACATCATTTCACTTCTGATAAGGTGGAACCCGTCATTTTAGTCAATACTGATCGGGAACCCCAAAAATCACGAAAAACTTCATTTATATCAAAATGTAGAGAACATAAAATCATACCGTAGAAATACTTCGGATTTCGCAAATAAGAGTTTTGACATGTATAAAGTTTGTAAAATGGTAGTAGGAACTCACCGGTAGGTTTTTAGAATAAAACCCGGAAAACCAAATAACGATCACGACGTAGAGGTGAAGCTTAAAACACCGACCCCTTGCTAGAAACACCGCAAACTAGCAACCAAACGAAGCCTCGAAGATTGAAAGAAGAAAAAGGAGAAAAGGAAGAGAGAGAGACTGAGATCTTGAGATTTTTCTTATTAAAATTACCAAAATGAGATATTTATCAAAATATATCATCAGTTCCAACACAACGCACGACCCGTGCGCTTTAAAACAAGGGAGGGCGCACGACCCGTGCGTAAAGCCACTGCCGAGCCCCTGTCCCTTGCGCACGACCCGTACGAAATTCCTGAAGGAGGGCGCACGGGTGCAGAAACCCCCTTTTCTCTAATCATCTTCGCAAAACGGCCAAACGAAATTCGGGGTGTTACATATCATAAGCAAAAGACTTCTAGACTATATATACAAAACAAATTACAATATAATTATTAAATTAAAGTTGATCTTCAGCATCCAGTCCATAATTATCTTCAATTTCTTTGTCTTTCGCTTTAAGCAACCAATCCATCTTTATCATCATAAGCAGCATTAACACTCAGCAGCATCTTCTTATCAATAGCAGTACTAACCATGATTGCAGTAGTAACTTCCAACTTGCAGTATTAACTCTTCAAGCGGTACTAACTACTAGCAGTAGTAATCCTTCAAGCAGTAGTAATACATTTAGCAGTAGTAATATTCAAGTAGTAGTACTGAAGTCTTCAGCAGTAGTAATCTTCAACACTTAGCAGCACTATCTGGACTTAGCACATTTCAGACCCAACAACGTTGGGGTGAGTGATTTCATACACGACTTACGTTATTTTAAAACATGGATTTTGTTCTGATCGTATTTCAATCATCAACTGTTACTGCTAAGTAATTTCCGCAATGCTTGTAACGAATTAGCGGCATCCGTACCGTTGTAATTTCTATTATGGTCAAATGTGTTTATCTTTACGACCTAAAGATTTAAACTCTATTTGAAATTTTATTTGTATTTCCACCATTTTACCGAACTTTGGAGATTAAACTGTTGCTTATAGGATTGTTGAGAATTCTTTTGCCACAATGTCTTTTGGTTAAAGAGAAAGAATTTTAAAGTTAAAATTGCGAACTTCTCTTTTGGAATGTACAAACACTTATTGCACGTGTTGTGGTGCAAGAACCTATTTTCATGTATATAGTGTAAATTGTGCGCATGTTTTATTATTGACTTCATAAACGTAAGCATTGAACAATTCAAATTTTGGAAATGGTTTCTTATACGTTGTGTTGTTGATCAATTTTAAACTCTATCAAATGAACGGTAGTGTATCTTTACCACACGTTTGATCGTTAAAAGGCTTACGTATTGAAAAGTTTTATAAAATTAAATTGGCATAGTAACTGTAGATTTAAACCCTGTCATGTGAGCAGTTATGATTAGGGACTAAGGGAGTCCTTGAAGATTGAAGCGTCGGATGATCCGGCTCGCGGTCAGTCTTGGATTTTAGGTTTCAGTTTTGAATCTGGGTACGCATGGTTAATGGAGATGGTATGTTTAAGTTTTTTCCAGTTATTTAAGAGGTGATATTATACTTCGGTAAGCATGCGGGATAAGGTCTTAGGTGATTGTCTGCGATTAGATTGGGTTCGTTTTGGTGGACTGCTCATCGGTGTGACTTCATAGTTTATGTGATGGTGTACCGTCCTTGTGAACTTCGCAATCAAAGGAAATTCTTGCGGTCCGTTTGTTAGAAATGTAAGACTTGGGATTTTTAGCACTCTGTTTGGTGTCATCCTTAGTGCGACAATCCGCCTGGAATGAAATTTTGGACGGGATGTCCACAATTTCGAGGTCACTATTTAGTCCTAGGCGTCGAGTTGTTTTTCTTGAGGACAATGGATCTTGGAATGGTTGGGATGTATCCCGGTCGGACCATGGGAATATTGACCTTTTCGGTGAAGGATTTTAAAGGAAGGATAGGTGTTGATGATTAAGTACCGATGTGTATAAGCAACCCCGTAGTGAAAAGATTGTATTAAAGGAACGTCGCGAGGTTTTGGTTGGAATGGAGTTGAGCGATAGCCAAATCTGGGCTAACCAGTTACCTGAAGGACGCATTGGTGCGTCTTGAGAGGTCAACTTTATCAGCACTATGAATGGATCGGTCGAAAACTAAGAATTGTAAGGGTTCGTTGACGATTTTTGGATTTGGGTTCAGAATCGTGCAGATTCGAAGTGATTTGGTTGTCGATAAGTTGAGGTCACAAACTACCCTGAAGGTAGTAATTGTCATTCTAAGGTTTGGAGACGACCGTAACCTTGTGAGTAAAGGTTACTTTGGCGAATTGAGTGTTCGCTTGACTATGGGTGTAACTTGCCCATGAGGGACAATTGGCGAGTATCGGTATAAGGGTCATGTTAGTGGTGGCGGAAGAAGGGTTCAGGGAAATCCTTCTGCGGGCAAGGTTTCATGGGAATCTAGATTTCGAGGACGAAATCATTCTAAGGTTGGGAGGATTGTAACACCCGTAATTTTCAGTAAATATATGTCACCCGGACGTTTCGGTGACTTGTAAAAATGGGGGTTTGATGGGAAATGTATTGTTTAAAGTCCCTCGGAGTATCGGGAGTTCGGGCATTGAAAAAAGTCGGATTTTTGGAGTTCGGGGGCACCCGGGCGACCATGCCAGCAATTGTGCAGAGGGCACAATAGCCTGGCACTATCGCCGAAGCTGAGGAGCTCACGGTACATGCTTGGCGATTGTGCCACTGGCATAATCGCCTGACACTATAGCCTGCGTGTACCAGTGGGTTAAATGTGCGATTTTTCACCCATTTCCCTCATTTCTCATTTCTATCTTCTCCCCTTTTCTCTCCCAAACCCCAAAACCGAACCCTAACCTATTTTGGGGGGGTTTTCCTCCCCAAACCACATGATTCATAACCATCTATCTACTTGGGATCTTGAATCACAAAACCTCCATCTTCATCTTCCTCATCAAGTTCAACGATTGGGAGCTCGGGTTGGAGTGTTGGATTGGGTGTTCTCGGAAAGTCTCGTCATCTTAAGTGGTAAGCTTTCTTGAAATAATGTTATAAATGCTCCATTGGTGGTTTCTTAGTGTTTGGTATCTCAAATCTCATATTTGATGGTCTTGGAGAAATTAGGGTTTTGACCTTGTTTGGGATTTTGGTATGTAATGTTTGGAGAACGTTTCTAAATGGTTAAATATGGGTGTTTATGGTTTGAAATATATGGATCTAGGTTTTGGAAGGTTTCGGCTTGAGGATTCAAGCGGCCTTCAAAAGAGCTCGTTGGGTGAAATCTAGATTTAGCCTAAATCTGGCAAGGTGAGTTCAAGTTGATTTGTGAAAACGGTGTACATGCCAAAATGTTTATTTTTAAGTGTTTTACATGAAATGGTTAATTGCTGATAAGTGTTGAGTATTTTGAAGTAAAATATGTTTTACTTGGTTATGTGCCAAAGTGTGAGTATTTTGATAAATTTTCATATTTGGTAAACTTGAGTTGTGTTAACCTCTTAAAATGCTTATATTGGGTTTTTAACATTTCAACAATTAAATAGCATGATTTACGTATTCTTGGTGATTTTGTACAAGAAAGATTTATTTTATGATTTATGCATCTTTGACGGTTTTGCACAAATAAAGTCTATTTCATGTTACATGCATCTTGGTGTAATGGTATTCATAAACCCTTTGGAAAACCTTTAGTCTCCTTATGTGTTGAGTCTGGGGCTAATCTTGTCTTTGAAGTATGTGTCGTCGTAAACATTGTTTAAAGACATTTCATTAGTTGGGGGGACCGGTAATTGTTGGTCAAATGGATTTTGAGCAGCTTAGCTCGGTATTGGCTTAAAAGAGTCTTGAGGACATTTGTCCAGTTTTAATGGCTCGATGTGGAGTCCAATTTATGATTTACATCTTAATGCATTTTATTGCATGTCATTGATAATTACAGACTCGAGTGCTTTAGTCATTCCGGGATAGTCGTGTAATCTTAGACTGTGTTGCATTGGATCCATAGGCACATAAGTCAGTCTTATTTGATGGTCAATTGAGTGGTACGGGATTGGACTCCGGGACTCATGGTTTATGACCTTGTCTTTACGAGTAGGCACTAAGAGTGGTTGAGTTCCGGTTGAGCTATTATGACTATGGGGAGTCCTCTGATGGGCGTTGGGACCTTCGCCATGTGGGGCAATGCCTTCGTTGTATCCCCCGTGTGCCGAGCCTTTGGCGGTAATTCCGATGTTGTTCGCTAAGGTCAATTATCTCTTCGGGTGAAACTTGTTAAGAGATTGTAGGGACACTTGGGCTTACGTGTCGTGAAGTGTCGTACGATCAACGTTGTTTGAGTGACATACTTTTGTGTTTCTTAGATCTCAACGGATACGGGTGTCCCCCGTTGTCGGCCCGCTGTATTTTGGATATTTAATTGTCCATGCTTTTATATTTGGATTTCATTCCACTTTATGGTCGCGTGAGTATTAAGCTTCAGTTTCATGTTTTAATGGCGTATCATATTTATATGGATTGTTTTCCGTTATTTAAGGGTCGAGTATTATGTCCCACCCGAGTTTTTGGGCGTTTTGGGCTATGAGATATTATTTACATTTTAGCATGTTTGAGTATCGACTATGACCCCGTTTTGAGTGAGTTGCGGGTTGCATCGTTCTATAAGAAATGCATGTTTGAGAAACATTGTCTTTAAAAGTGTATATTAAGGAAAATGTGTCGTTTCCATGTTAAAGTAAAATATTTCGAATGATCTTGCTTTAAACTGAATTCCTTTCTTTTAAAGATATATTCATTCATGTTAAAACTCTTGAGCTCACTAGGCGTTAAGCCTAACCTTTTTATTTGTCGGCATGTGCATCAGGTTCCTTTCGGGGGTTCGATTCTAGCAGTGCTTTGAAGAGTTGAGCCTTAGCCTTACAAGAGTGAGTAGTCGGTGAAGTCTTCCACAGGTTGGAGTTAGTAACTGTTATTGGGTTTAGTAACACCCGTCCTTTTCATAGAGTATATGTATAGGATGAACGTGAGCGTTGAAGTTAATTTTAAATTTTATGTTGTAGTTCGAAGTATTTATTGATGTATTTAGAAGGTTTTTATAAGTTGCTATCTTCAGATTTAAGGGTGTTACAGTTTGGTGGGTGCTAGATTTCGTGGACGAAATCTTTTTTAAGGTTGGGAGGATTGTAACAACCGTAAATTCTAATAGGACGGTCAACGCTCGGTCAAGGAGTGGTCAGCGGCCGACCGAGAGGAACAGTCGGGGAATGGCTCAGCACAAGACGCGAGAGGCACGATCAGTAACACGTGCGGCTTGGCTCGCGGCCTCAATCCGCGACCAAGGTCGCGTAAGTCACTGTATGTGTGCAGGCAAGTAGCACGCGCGGCTTGGCCCATGACTTGAGGTCGCGGCCAAGGCCGCGGGAATCGGTATGATCGATTTATACCCAAAATTTTAGGGTTTCTATCATTCTACTCCCACATCCCATCCCTCTCTTCCATTGGTGCGATTTTTGGGAGTTCATATCTTAGATTTGGAGCATCTATGGTGAGTTATCCTGAGAGAGTATAATGTTCGGTATTCGAAAGCTCGGGATTGAAGTGTTGGATGGTTTCCTTGAATAGCCTTGGGTGGAAAGTCTCAATATCTAAAGTGGTAAGTTTCCTTGAGTAATCTAAGCTTTAGTATAAGGATCTTTGTAGATCTAAAAGTCTTACTTGATGTTGGTTCATTTCTTGACTTGAAGGAGTGGGTTGCTTGGAAACCCTAGCTTATTAGTGGTGATGACTTGGAAATGGTGAAATCTACACTTTTGGAGGCAAATGGTTGAGTTTGGAACCTAGGTTTAACTTAACCTAGCAAGGTGAGTTCAAGTTGCTTTGTGAAAACTATGTACATGCCAAAATGAGTATTTTGAAGTAAAAATATGTTTTACTTGGTAATTGTCAATGTGTTGGGTATTTTAATAAGTTTTCATATCTATTAAACTTGGGTTATTTAAATCCCATGAAAAGCCATATTTAGACTTGAATATTTGATAAGTAAATAATATGACTTATGCATTTGGTGATTTTATACAAATGAAGTATATTTTATGATTTATGCATTTTTGGTGAATTTTGTACACATGAAGTCTAATCTATGATTTATGCATTTTTGGTGCATTTGATTTCATAAGTCATTGAGAAATGATTGTCTCCGTGTTATGAGACATTTTGGAAAACATAAGGGTATAAACCTATTTGGAAAATGATATGTCCCAATCCGTGTTAAGTATGTGCCTGCATAAACGTCGTTTAGATGCGTTTTATTATTTGGGGAACCGTTATTTGTTGGTCAATTGGGTTTTGAGCATTTTAGCTCGGTTTTGACTTAAAAGAGTCTCGTGGACATTTGTCCCAGTTTTAATGGCTCTTTGTAGAGCCCATGTTCGATATGCATCTTAATGCATTTTATTGCATATTTATGATAATTACATGCTCGAGTGCATTGGTCATTCATGTGTAGTCATGTAATGTTAGACTGTGTTGCATTGGATCCATAGGCACGTAAGTCAGTCTTTAATTGATGGTCAACTGGGTGTTGCGGGAATTGACTCTGAGGCCTATGTTTTTATGACCTTAACTTTTCAAATGTACACTAGGAGGGCTGAGTCCGGTGGTGCTATCATGAGTGATGGGTGTTTGGGGCCTCCGCCATGTCGAGGCAATGCCATGGTTGTAACCCCCGACTGTGTCGAGCCTTTGGCGGTATTCATGGTAATATTCGCTAAGGTCAGCTGTCTCTTTTGGTGTAGATTGAAGGGAGTCGTAGGGGCACTTGGGCTTGCGTGTCGTGAAGTGTCATACGATTAACGTTGTATGAGTGACATACTTTTGTGTTCCTCCACTCTCAACGGATACGGGTCTCCCCCGTCGTCGGCCAACAATATTTTGGATATTTAATTGTCCATGCTTTAATATTTGGATTTCATCCCATTTTATGGTCGCGTGAGTATTGAATCTTAGTTACATGTTTTCAATGGCATATTATATTATATTATATGGGTTGTATTCCCATGATTTTACGAGTTGAGTATTATGCATCACCCGTGTTTTGGGTGTTTCGGGATATAAAGTTTTACCCGTGTTTTTATTATTGGGAGTCCGTTTTCTATTCACGTTTGAATGAATTTCGGGCGGCATCATTTTATAAAGAATGTTTTGTATTGGGACATTCGTACTTAAAACGCATGTTATTGGAAAACGAGTTGTTTTCATAGTTAAGCTAAATCATTTTGAAAGATCATGATTTAAACTGCATTCTTCCCTTTTAACGAAATATTTATTTATGTTGAAAACTCTTGAACTCACTAGGCGTTAGCCTAACCTTTTATTTATCGGCATGTGCATAAGGTTCTGGTTGGGAATGGTCCTAGTAACACTATGAAGAAAGGAGTGTTAGCAGTGTGCTCGTGATGTGTTTAGCATTGGTAAAGTTTCCGCTTTGGTTTGTGAAGAGCAACTAGCTTTGAGGATTAAGTAGCACCCGACTTCGGTTTAGCCTTTGTTAAATGTTGAGGTTTACAATTGTTTGAGGTCAATTGTAGAATTTTATATTTGAGGTATGAAGAACTTTTGATTTGTATTTGATAGTATATCGAAATTTTTAATTAGTTGCTCTTACCAAATTCGAGGGTGTTTACCGAGTAAACGGTAATAGATTTTATTCGTATGACTAATCGTTATAAAGCTTTTACATTTAGAGGTTTTATAAAAGTTAAATTGGCATAGTAGTTTGAAAAAAAAACCTTGAACTCATTAGGACCATAGTTTCAAACCCCTCTTTGTGAAAGGACTTGTTAATAAGGGCTAGAGGCGTCCTTGGGAGTTGAAGCGTCGGATGAGACGACTGTTGGAAAGTTTTAAATTTAGGATTCAGTTTCATGAACTGGTTCACGCAGAAGTATATGAGGCGTTAGTTTTTTTACATGTTTGGATGACCATAAACTAGCTTATTATAACAACGTAAAAATTTCGGGTAATTTTAAAAATTGAAATTTCGGCAATATGACATTTGTATTTGGAGCAAACCACCCAAAAAGGGTAAAAGTGTATGCGTTTACAAAACCTGTATATGAAGCATGGGAAATCGACAACAAACTAATCTAAACCACTTCTATCTAGATTCCATAGGTTGTCAACCCAATTCCAAAAAGAGTAAATTGTTTTTAAACGCCAATACTCCAAAATATCTATCATCCAAAAATGCCCTCAAGAGTCCACGCTCTTCACTCAACCCTTTGACGACCCGCCGCTAAGGGAACTTGTTATACACATCATTTGAGAAAAAATGTTAGGCTTAAAGCCTAGTGAGAACATACAGTTTATATGATAAGTTAGTAAGAAATTTAAATACAAACATAGGTAAATCGTTTTCACCCATCGCTTTTGTAAATGATTTGATAAACACATTTTGACCTTGCGGTCCAAAAATACATCTTGCGATGACGGGAAGACCCGATTTTCCAAGGATTGTGGCGAAACACAAAGTAAGCCACTTTCCAAGTTATTGAGCTCACCATACTAAGATCAAGGCCACGAACACGCCGGCTCGTACTAAGATGTGGGGGAGGGCACCCAATGATCCTTAGTCATACTCATTCGCTAGGATTTACATTTATGGCCCACGGCTAGTATCCGGTCCCACATAACCATACCAAGTTGTCATCCTAGGGCCCAATGTCTCAACTAGCTTCATACGGGAGTTATCCCCAATAATTAAGTCGACTCTATACCTATGGATCCACTAGTAATAGTCTAGACTTGTCACAGTTTCATTTGTGACCAACTATAATCAAACATATAGTTCATAACACCATTTATTTCCCAAGTTACATTTCTATGGTTAACTGCTGATAAGAAACACAAAGCCCAAACATGAGTCGTAAGGCCATCTTCTCATTTTCCAAATATGTTTCCTTACCAAGTAAACCATTCAAGTGTAAAAATAACCATTTATTTCCTTTCCACAAAATAACACTTTCAATCCAAATACCCATAATATGCTTAAAACATGAACTTGGCTAAAATGCCATAGATTGAACATTTTACTCATCAAAATGTGAAAACATCTATATTTGTAGTTCAAGACATGGAATGTTTCATTATTTTACAAAATGGTGAGAAACCCTAAAAATCCCCCAAATACCAAGTTAGGTCAAAATCTCATCAATAAAGAATATGTAAACAAGGAGATACTTAGAAGTCAAAAATGCATTTTGATATGTATAAAGTTTAAGAAATGGAAGTATAAGCTCACAATGGGGTTTAATCTAAACCCTAGCAAAACTCTAGATGTAGAGGACATGATTCTAGCTCTTGAGGAGGAGAAGACTTCACAACGAGAGTTATACCAACCTAGACAAACACCAACCAAGATCTTAAGGTTCCATTTAATAGGAATAAATGAAGAGAGCTGAAGAGAAACTCACCTAGGGCTCCAAAATCGCACAAACTAGCTCCACACTTGAAATAAATGAGAAATGGATCAGTGGGGTCGTTTTTATACCTCAGTACCCCAACCGCGATCTTGCCCAACGATAGTGACATATGTCACAATCGCACTGATTGTACCGCATGCTCCTACTCCCCCGCGATTATGCCACGACGATAGTGACAATGTCACTATCGCGTGGCACTGTCGCTGAATACCCCCTCGGCCTCCGAAATTCGATTTTCAAGCATCGACACATACAAGGCCAGTACCCAAAGTTGAAGGTAAATTCTTAACGGGGTTTCGTACTGAAAGGAGGGAAAATTTGGGGAAGAAAATGAAGGAAATAATATACCAAAAATCCGGGTGTTACACTTATAAGCTAGCTTATTGAAAAGTTACTCATAGTAGCGTTTTGAAAAGCTAGCTTATCAGCTACTAGCTAGCTTATAAGTTAGTTTGCCAAACATAGCCTATGTATCACATATAATCCACTATGTGATTTTTTGTACATATCACATATGATAATATAGTTCTAATTATAAATGACACATTATTACATGTGATAATATTTACATCACAAAAAGATCTATAAATATAAATACACATAATCACATATGATTAACTAAAATATCTACAATTATCACATGTGATAATATGATATGTGATATGTACAAAATTTACATAGTGGATCATATGTAATACGTAATAGATGTGATACCTAATTACATGTGATCCAAAACGTGGATCCAAAAATAGAGAAAAAATGATAAGTTGATTATAAATATCACATGTGATATTTGATTAATATTGTAATTTTTTTTATTAAAAGTGTAACTAGAAAAAAAATTATATAAAACTTAATAAAAAGTTATAAATTAATTGAAATTAAAAAAATAAATATATCTAAAATATATAATGAAAATCTTTAGGATTTATCCAATTCAAATTATGATAATTATCCAAAATTCTAAAATTATTTTTCATTTTTTAAATAATGGTATTTTTTAATTAATGAATTATGTGGCTCATATTCTCTCCCATTTTCACAAATTAGTTTACTTCTTGCATCATTATCCCCCTCTCTCTATATATATATGTACGTATGTATAGTTTTTGTATAGACATTTCATATGCATATGTAATTCCTTTTTTTCATTTTTAGATCGACTATTGTCACTACAACAAAATCAAATTTACGTGATTCAAAAAATTTCTAATTCTTCCAATATACTGCTTTATAAGACTTAAGTTTATAGAACCAAACAATTGTATGTATAATGTCGAAGTGTTACAATAAGTTTATGAGACGTTTTTGAACGTCTTAACAAGTTTTTATGACACTTTCAAAGTAAATCGTTGTATTAAAAAAACAAAGTTTCTATAATTAAAAGATGTGTTCATATATCATTTATCAAAAAAGATGTTCTATAAAAAAGATAATACATAAATTTATTTCAATTTTTTTCTAAAAAAGTTGTTAATACGTCAATAAACATCCTATAAGCAACCTATGACAGATATACAAGAGAGACCACCTCCCTATAAGCACCGTGTAACCTAAATAAACATCATCCCTTGTTTTTTTTTAAATCTCGAACGATTGTGACATTTACAGATATTTTTTGGTTTCATATATTTTTCTCCTATAACACATATTTTTTGGTTTCATAAAATGTTTTTTTTTTGAAATTTTCACGTCTCATCATCTGATTATTCATATTGGATAAAATGTATGAAACTTGAAAATCTGATTATTCATATAGGAGAAAAATATATGAAACCTCCAAAATATATGATTATTTCGAAAAAAAAATTGAATATTCATATGGGAGAAAAATCTATGAAACTTAAAAACATGATTATTCATATGGGGGAAAAATATATGAAACTCTTTATGATAATATATGAAACCGTTTATGAAACTAGAAAATTTCGAAAAAACAGTTTATGAAACTCGAACAATCATTGTATGAACTTGAAAATTCATAAACTCGCCGGAATTCTGGGGGAGGTCGTCGAGATTCGGGGGAGGATGTCACGGTACGTGGGGTGGAGAAGGATGTTACTGGCAGATGGTGGCGGCGCACGGCGGTTGTCGGATGGAGTAGTGGAGAACCGCGGTGGTTCTCTGTCGCCGGCATAGTGATGGCGATGGAGATGATGGTGCTGGTGGTTGGAATTTTTTGAGAGAGAGAGAGATATTGAGATAAATATGGAGAAAATTAAGGATATCTTGTAACCATAATTAGATAAGTTTAAATTAATTAATAAAATTTAAATTTAAAATACCTAAAAACTATTCCCCAACTACCTTTTCCCTATTTTCTCCCTATTTTCTTAATAAATTTAAATCCGAAAATTTCTCAACCGTTATCAAAATTTTGGATGACCAAGATGGGTTTGTATAGTTTGTAACCTTTAGAAAGTTTGCAAATGATTACCCCTCTATGACACTAAACCCACATTAATCTAATTTTTTTTTTTTACATAAAAGTCATACCTTAAATAATGAATTTCTTCCTTTGCTCTTGAGGTTCAAGAACCCTTAAAACTCTTATTCACCTTGCAATCTTTCTCTTGATGGTCTCTTGTTTTTCAATGAGCACCAAGAGAGAAAAGAGATATTTTATAAGCTAGATCCGCACCAATTACCTTTTTTTATAAATTATTTAAATATTTTTTTTATAAATTATATGTCATTGTAATTCACCATTATTATCCCCCATGATGAGAGAAAGACACAACCGTCAAGGGTTACAAATGGAAGATAGCAGGTTGAGAGAGGGATGCAATGGTTGAACGAGGGTTATAAAGTTTGATCCAAGTTTCGTTTTATCTCAAATGAAAATTTGTTGCATGGGGTTGTTGCAGATGGAGAGGAGAGCGTTGGTGGTGTCTGGTGGAGAGGAAGTGGGCAAGGGCTAGATTGCTTACTACGGTGTCAATGATGATTGTGAAAAGTGGTGGTAGTCAGCTGGGGATAATAATTTTGTACCAAATCAAATTAGTGAACATGTGTACCAATCTAAAAGTATAGATGTTAGTTTTGAAAATGTAAAAGCAAATATTAAAATGAAGAGTTGAGGAATTGGGAAAAATTAAGATTCGAATTCTTTTAAAGTAGCGAGCGAGTGATTCAAATGAGGGGGATGAAAAGGTGAAAGAAAAAGAAGTTTTGGTATTTGAATTTGTAACTCCAACAACTTCTCCATTTTGAATTTGATTATAATTGTGAGTTACTTATAAAAGAAAGAGGGAGCATCTCCAACAGCTTCTCCATTTTGGAGAAAATGAAGAAAATGGAGATTTTAGGTGTAAAATGAACTCCAACAACTTCCCCAAAACTTTCTCCAAAATGGAGAAAGTAGGAGAGAGAGAATACATTTTTCTCCAAATTTGGAGATATCCCCAAAAATGATTACCAAGAGAGAAATTATTTTTTTACATTCCACCAATAAGAAACTTTGAAATGAATTGTTTAGGTGATAGAAATAATATTTTATTAAATATATAGAATATTTTAATAATATAATTAATGATTTATCTCTAAAATAGGGAAGTTGTTGGAGATGGTTGTAAATTTTTTTGGAGATTTTGACTTTTGGTTCTCCATTTTGGAGAAATTTTGGGGAAGCTAACAATTCATCAGGTTAAAGGACCCTGAGCCCATATCAAATAGAAACTGTCAAAGTCAAACATCCAAGAAGGTTCATTTTCTCAGCAAAATCAAGTAGATTCTTCTTTTAGAATTACTATACTCTTCAGCTGATGTTAACACCTTCTTACTGGAATTTTGGGCAACTTCGTCACGAAGTCCATAGTAATGTGTTCCCATTTTCACTCGGGGATCTCCAAGGATTGAAGACTCCCGTACGGTCGTTGATGCTCAGCCTTCACTTGCAAACATGTCACACAACGCTCTACGTAACGTGCCACGTCAAGCTTCATCACTGGCCACCAATAATGCAGCTTCAAATCCCGGTACATCTTTGTGCTTCCCGGATGAATGGAATATTTGGACTTGTGCGCATCCTCAAGGAAAAGTTCTCGATTTCCCCCAACCTTGGGCACCCACACACGGCCATTGAACAACTTCACCCCACGGCTATCTTCCGTTAAGAGCAAACGTTGTTTTGTCATGACTTCATCCTTGAGATTCTCTTCCAACAATGCTTCCCCTTGAGAGGTCTTGATCTTCTCAATGAGACTCGACACAAGTTCAATTCTTGAGAGGGTGGCCCGAATGTTCCCGCTGTAGTCCTTCCGACTCAAAGCATCGGCCACCGCGTTTGCCTTACCGAGATGGTAAAGCAATTCACAATCATAGTCCTTGAGTAACTCGAGCCACCGCCTTTGCCTCATATTCAACTCTTTTTGATCAAAGACGTACTTCAAACTCTTATGATATGTGTACAGAGTACACTTTGTGCCATAGAGGTAGTGTCGCCAAAGCTTCAAAGCGAACACCACCGCCGCCAACTCTAGATCATGGGTAGGGTAATTCTTTTCGTGAATATTGAGTTGTCTCGATGCGTAAGCGATCACTTTGCCTCTTTGCATCAACACACAACCCAAACCCATATTCGAAGCGTCACTATAAACCACGAAGTCTTCCGACCCTTTGGGTAGCGACAAGATTGGAGCTTCACACAACTTCTTTTGTAAAGTCTGAAACGCCCTCTCTTGCGTCTCAGTCCAAATAAACTTCACATTCTTCCTAGTCAAAGCCGTCAAGGAAGAAGCGATCTTGGAGAAGTATTGAATGAATCTACGATAGTAGCCCGCCAAACCCAAGAAACTTCGGATTTCGGACGGACTCTTTGGAGGTTCCCAGCTCATCATTGCTTCAATCTTGGAGGGGTCTACTTTTCACTCCGTCTCGAGTGACAACGTGACCCAAGAATTGAACCTCTTCAAGCCAAAAGTCGCACTTAGAAAACTTGGCATACAACCTCTCCTTTCTCAACACTTCTAGAACTTCGCGTAGGTGTTGCTCGTGTTCTGACTCGCTCTTGGAATACACGAGTATGCCATCAATAAATACAATGACCGACCTGTCGAGGAATGGTCGACACACTCTATTCATCAAATCCATAAACACCGCCGGTGCGTTAGTTAAACCAAACGGCATCACAAGGAATTTGTAATGGCCGTAACGCGTTCTAAAAGACGTCTTCGGAACGTCTTCCTCTCTCACCTTCACTTGGTGATATCCCGAGCGCAAATCGATCTTCGAGAAACAACCTGCTCCTTAGAGTTGGTCGAATAAATCGTCGATCCTCGGGAGTGGATACTTATTCTTCACCGTAGCCTTATTCAGTTCGCGATAATCGATGCACATTCTCATTGTGCCATCCTTCTTCTTGACGAACAAGACCGGAGCTCCCCAAGGCGACGAGCTCGGTCTTATAAATCCCTTCTCTAGGAATTCTTGGAGTTTATCCATCATTTCTTGCATCTCCGATGGCGCCAACCGGTAAGGATCTCGCGCAATTGGAGCCACCCCCGGTATAAGATCGATCCGGAACTCCACTTGACGATCGGGTGGCAAACCGGGCAAATCATCCGGAAAGACATCGGGGAATTCGCGCACCACCCTCACGTCCTCGATCTTCTTCTTCTTGAGTTTCGCGTCTATCACATAAGCTAGAAAGGACGAACATCCTTTCACCAAACACTTTCGCGCTTTAGCCATGGTGATAACTGCCACATCACCTTTCCTTCTTTCTCCATAAACTACCACCACGTCACCATCCGATGTAGGGAGTCGGATTAGCTTCTTGGAGCATAGGATTTCGGAATGATTGTCCGCCAACCAATCTATGCCAACCATAACATCGAATCCACCAATGACCATTGGCATCAAATTGATCAAGTACTTCTTTCCTTCAATACTAAGGGTACAATCTTTCAAGACGTCACAGATTAATACTTGACTACCATTATCTATCTCTACCACTAAAGCATTCTCTAGACTATTAGTAGGCATGGCAAGTTTTTCACGAAACGAATCAGATATGAAAGAGAAGCTGGCACCCGAATCAAATAGCACACGAGAATGTACGGAGTTTAGGTGAAACGTACCCGATACCACATCAGCGGATGCCTTGGCCTCCTCATCATCTAGAAAGCTCGGCCGGGAACTCTGGGAGGGTTCTCTCTCTTCTCCGGGGCACTCCCCGTCTTCCACTTCGGACAATCCTTTCGAAAATGTCCCGGCATCTTGCACTCAAAACAGACAATCCCTTTGATCGGACAATCTTTGGTAAGATGATCGGTCTTACCGCACTTGACACAAGCGGTGAAAGCAGGATTACAGTTGCCGTGGTGCTTACTTCGGCATCTCTGGCCACCACCGTGCCTCTTGACGGTTGTTGAAATTTCGGTTCCCAACGAAAGGTCGAGTCCTCTTGGGAGGAGCGGAATTGCTCTCCCACTTCCTCTTTTCCATAACCATCGCAGCTTTCTCCGGTTTACTCTTCGCGTAAACCTCCTCCATAAACTGTGCCTCCTCAATAGTCTCACGAAGGTTGGAAGCCTTCGAATTTTGGACCATGGTTATCATGTCCGACGGTAGACCCTTTAGATAGGCCTTAATCTTCTCCTTCTCTAATGAGGCCATATTCCCTACTAACCCCATCTCTTCAATGAATTGACGGGTATATTCCCTCACCGTCAACTTCCCTTTCTCAAGCGATCGAAACTCTGCCTCGATCCGATCCATAGCCCTCTCGTTGCAGTATTCTTCCAATAACTTCACCTTGAATTCGCCCCAAGACAGTTGGGCTAAAACAGTAGGAGAGAGGGTGGACTGGATAACATTCCACCACGTCAGCGCCGTATCCCTGAGCAGTTGAGTACCGAACTTCACCCTTTGGTCATCTCCTTACTCAGATGAACCGAAGGCTTGTTCAACCGCTCGAATCCACTTTACACATGCAACCGGGTCTTCAGAACCAGAGAATTCTGGTGGTCCACAACCTAGAAAATATTTGTAGGAACAACTCAGAGAATTCTGGTGGTCCACAACCCAGAAAATATTTGTAGGAACAACTCTTCCCACTTCTCGGAGCACCAACAACCCTATGCTCCTCAGTTCTGATCCCATTACCGGTGCCTCCAGAACCAACCACGATGTTTTCAGCAACCGCCTCATTTCTCTTGAGGCTAGCATCGCGATCCTCTAACAACTTCAAAAACGCCTCTTGCTTCTTCTCCATGGCCGACGACACCATTTGCATGATGTCCGCCATCATGTCAGCTTGAGGGTTTGCCTCTTGAATCACTGGGTCGGTGTATGCCAACTCCACTCGAGGCACTTGCTCCACTTCCCTAGTGAATATCGGTGGCATACCGGGAGGAACGACAGCTGGCACCTTTACCACCGGGTTTAGATGGGGCGAACTAACATCGCGAAGGTCACCGTCACCTAACTGATGACTTCGTGTGTTCACCATATTAGAACTAATGGCTGCAACACAAGCACGAGAAAGAGTAAGAGAAAGATTAACGGAAATAAGCACTAAAGAAACGTACTCTCACGCCTATCAATTGTCATAACATTAGCAAACCAGGTACACTCACGTAAAATATCCTCATAATAACATTAGCTAGGTGAGATTATGAACATATAACACATAAGAGTCCTTGTTACCATCATCACAATGCTTGATGAACATAACTTCCGTCGATTCTAAGACTAACCCATCTTAGAAGTTCTAACCAAACTCACGAATCAATGTTTAACATACTTAGTCTAAGTCTAGACATCTTACATTCATGCCTAGTTCACTTAAACTAGAGCTCTGATACCAACTTGTAACACCTTAAAATTTAGAGTAATTTAAAATTCGGAAATTGGGCAATATGACATTTGTATTTGGTATAAAACTCCCAATTAATAATGGGAAAAGTACTAAGCCTTTACAAAAACCTGCGAACGGATATGGAAATCAACAACAAAGTAATCTAAACATGACTATCTAGATTTCATCGGTTGTCAACCTAAAATCACCAAAAGATGGGACTTAAACAAATGCCCAACATCAAATACTAGTCATCTCAAAAATGCCTCTAAGACTTCGCACTTCTTTCAACCCCTTGACGACCCGCCGCTAAGGGAACCTGTTATACACATCGTTTGAGAAAAAGTGTTAGGCTTAAAGCCTAGTGAGAACATACAATTTATATGAAAGATAATACGAAGAATTATATTGCAACATAAATAAACTGTTTTCGTCAATCGACTTTGTAAATGGTTTGGTAAACACATAGTGACCTTTCAGCCCAGACTTCATCTTGCGATGACGGGTGTAAGCCCGAATTCCAAGGATTGTGGCGAAACACAAAGTAAGCCACTTTCCAAGTTTTGAGCTCACCATACTAGAATTAAGGCCACGAACACGCCGACTCGTACTAAGATGTGGAGGAGGGCACCCAATGATCCTTAGTCATGCTCATTCACTAGGATTTACATTTACGACCCACGGCTAGTAACCGGTCCCACATAACCGTACCAAGTTGCCCTTTAGGGTCCAATGTCTCAACTAGCTACATGCGGGAATTACCCCTAAATAATAAGTCAAATCAATACCTATGGATCCATTAGTAATAGTCTAGACTCGTCACAATACACTTATGACCAACTATAATCAAACATATAGGTCATATTGCCATTTAGTTCCCAAATCACATTTTGATGGTTAACTGCTGATAAGAAATACAAAGCCCATATATACAACATAAGGCTATCATCTCATTTCCCAAAATGTTTCTTTACCAAATAAACCTTTCCATAGTAGAAACCATTTTGTTGTAACATGGATTTCTTCATGTTTTAAGTCATTTGTTTCCTTTCCACAAAGTAACCCTTTTTCCACCGAAATACCCATAATATGCATAAAACATAAACTTGGTTAAAATGCCATGTATTTAACTTATACTCAACAAAATGATAAAACATTCATATATGTGGTTCCAAGTCATGGGTTATACCATTATTTTACAAAATGGTAAGAAACCCTAAAAATCTCCCAAAATACCAAGTTAGGTCAAAACTCACCAACAATGAAAATGTTAAACAAGGAGATGCTTAGAAGTTAAAAGATGCATTTTGATGTGTATAAAGTTTAGTAAAAGAGATGTATGAACTCATAAAGTGGGTTTTTGGAGAAACCCAAACCCTAGATTCAATCCTTTGGTGAAGATGACAATGGAGGTGATAACTTAATGCTCAAACCTGAATCCTTGATTGAAATACCCAACTTTAACAATAAATGAGATAGATTTGGGTTGAAGAAACCCTAATTTCGGTTGGAGAATTTATGAGGGTTGGGAGAGAGAGTGAATAGGGTAGATGAGAAGTAAATGAGGTGAAATGGGGAAGAAACCCGTATTTGGGTATCCAGGGGAGTCCCGCGGGTTATGTCGCGGCCTCAAGTCGCGGCATAAGTCACCCGTGTCGCTGAGAGGGAACCAGACAGTGGGTTACGCGGGTTGTGTCGTGACTTGCAAGTCGCGCGTTACTAGCGAAAGCCCCTGTGATTACCAATTCCACCAAATACACAAACCTAATACAAAATAGGGTGCTAACGACAAATGCTAAACACAAGAACACCAAGATTAAACGATATACAAGGCTAGAAGTCTTAGCGCTAGAATTACATAACGAAAATTCGGGGTGTTACAACCATGCCCAGCGATAGTGACATATGTCACAATCGCGGGGCAGTATCGCCCGCTACGAACCACTCGCGGTACTATTCCAGCGATAGTGCCCCGCGATAGTGACACTTGTCACTATCACGGTCACAATCGCGCCGATTGTACCGTGGGCTCCTACTCCCCCGCGATCATGCTACGGCGATAGTAACAATGTCACTATCGCGTGGCACTGTCGTCGAATACCCCCTCGACCTCCGAAATTCGATTTTCAAGCATCGACACATACAAAGGCCAATACCCAAAGTTGAAGGTAAACTCTTAACGGGGTTTCTTACTGAAAGGAGGGAAAATTTGGGGAAGAAAATGAAGGAAATAACATACCAAAAATCCGGGTATAAGCTAGCTTATTGAAAAGTTACTCATAGTAGCGTTTTGAAAAGCTATATATAGCTTATCAGCTACCAGCTAGCTTATCAGCTACCAACTAGCTTATAAGTTAGTTTGTCAAACATAGCCTATGTATCACATATAATCCACTATGTGATTTTTTGTACATATCACATATGATAATATAGTTCTAAATATAAATGACACATTATCACATGTGATAATATTTACATCACAAAAAGATCTATAAATATAAATACACACAATCACATATGATTAACTAAAATATCTACAATTATCACATGTGATAATATGATATGTGATATGTACAAAATTTACATAGTGGATCATATGTAATACGTAATAGATGTGATACCTAATTACATGTGATCCAAAACGTGGATTCAAAAATAGAGAGAAAAAAATGATAAGTTGATTATAAATATCACATGTGATATTTGATCAATATTGTAATTTTTTTTATTAAAAGTGTAACTAGAAAAAAATTATATAAAACTTAATAAAAAGTTATAAATTAATTGAAATTAAAAAAATAAATATATCTTAAAATATATAATGAAAATCTTTAGGATTTATCCAATTCAAATTATGATAATTATCCAAAATTTTAAAATTATTTTTCATTTTTTAAATAATGGTATTTTTTAATTAATGGATTATGTGGCTCATATTCTTTCTCCCATTCTCACAAATTAGTTTACTTCTCGCATCATTATCCCCCTCTCTCTATATATATATGTATGTATGTATAGTTTTTGTAGACATTTCATATGCATATGTAATTCCTTTTTTTTTCATTTTTAGATCGACTATTGTCAGTACAACAAAATCAAATTTACGTGATTCAAAAAATTTCTAATTCTTCCAATATACTGCTTTATAAGACTTAAGTTTATAGAACCAAACAGTTGTATGTATAACGTCGAAGTGTTACAATAAGTTTATAAGACGTTTTTGAACGTCTTAACAAGTTTTTATGACACTTTCAAAGTAAATCGTTGTATTAAAAAAACAAAGTTTCTATAATTAAAAGATGTGTTCACATATCATTTATCAAAAAAGATGTTCTATAAAAAAGATAATACATAAATTTATTTCAAATTTTTTCTAAAAAAGTTGTTAATACGTCAATAAACATCCTATAAGCAACCTACAACAAATATACAAGAGAGACCACCTCCCTATAAGCACCGTGTAACCTAAATAAACATCATCCCTTGTTTTTTTTTTAATCTCGAACGATTGTGACATTTAACAGGTTATATGATTTTACTGTATATTTTCTGAAAAAGACTCAAAAATATATTTAAATAAATTAAAGCTATTAGAAAAAAACATAAGAGTTTTACAAGAATCCAAACACGCAATACCTCTTTTGTATGGAAATTTGAGTGAGTGTCACTTTCATTTCAGTCTTGGTTCAATTAATCTTTTAGTTTGTTGTCATGTTATTTTCTCAACAACCCTTCAATTAATTAAGTTTGGAATAATGAATTGCATAATATATAAAAATAAAATCAAACTTTATTTAAAAATTTAAGGGAATTTGGAAAACAAGCCAACGAATTCTTTCAAATACTTTGGTTAATTTTTGTCGAGAAATATGACATGATGGCATTGGCGGACCCCATTGTCTCGACGTGGTGTTTTTTTACAACTCAATCGTCCCCGGAAAACTTATGGGCTGTTTGGTTCATAGAATTAGAAGGAATTGGAATGACCAATTCCATTGACCAAATTTCATGCTTACGTTTGGTTCGCGGAATGAAAGTGATGAAATCCTTCAAATTCCATTGAATTCCATGATTTAAGGAATTCATCATTCATTGGATTAAGTGAAAGAATTGAATTCCTACTAACCAAACGGTTGGTCAAATTCCATTCTAATTCCTTCAAAGTCAAATTCTTTCGATGGATTCCAATTCCATCAAATTCCATTATGTGAACCAAACGCCCCCTTAGAGGCTATAATAACATGTTGAGAATTAAATTTAAGTTTTGCTGGTTAACAATGACGAAATATAAAACCCTAACTATAAATCGTTGATAGAATACTCTTTTACTATAGTCAATCACATTTGATACTTTAGTCCATCACATATGATATCAAATCATAGATGCGGGCAACCTTTGGCGCGACATATATAGGTCGTGAACCAAGTGGCCCGCACATCACTAGGTCCCATCACATGTGATTAAGGGTGTTCTCGCGTTTTCTTAAAATGAAGGTTTTCTCGTGTCTTATTTGAACCGCTACCTATATGTGTGCTTGTTTCTACTATTACTAAATTATATCAAACAATTTCAATTGATAATATGTGTATGTAGAGTATACAAACAAAATATAACTTGAAATTGAAAAGATTCGAAAAGTCAAAAATGCCAAGAAAAAAAAATTAAAAACTATGTACGTCCTAGCAACACCCGCACCTTAAATAGCAGTTATGAGGATTAACGAGATATAGAAGATCGACTAGTTTGATGTGGTGTTAATGAGAAAACATTCAAACACGTATTATTATTATTACCAAAACAACTTACTGTTGGCCCCTTGTTTCTTTTTGCACAAAGTCTTTGGTCATTTTTCAAACATGGTACGAATATAATATTAAATATTTCTATATATTAAATATTTTTAATTTATCTTAAAGTATATTTGGCAAAATTAATTATGTAGTGTTTGTATGTTGGAGATAAGTCATTGAACATGACCATTCTTTATGACAAAACAGGAAGAAGGAAAAGTATATTGTGTAATGTTCTGCCTTTCTTATTCTTCTGTCATACATATTTATACACAGAGAAAGCATCCTGCTAAAACATCCAAAATATTCTAAAATATCGCCCTTCCTAAAATATTATGCTGAACCATACAATCTCACCTAAAAATAAGCAGATTCATACAATATTGCATTACCCCCCCCCCCCCCCTCTCAAGTTGGTGCATGCAGATCTCGTATGCCCAACTTGCCAAGGAAAGAGTCATGAGAACGTTTGCCTAGGGCCTTCGTAAAGATGTCAGCAAGCTGTGAATTGGAAGGAACAAATGTTGGAAAGATATGTCCAACAACAATTTCATCGCGTACAAAATGACAGTCAATTTCGACATGTTTCGTCCGTTCATGAAAAACAGGGTTATGAGATATATGAAGTGCCGCTTGATTATCACAATGAAGTTGCGTTCGACGTGGAGTGATGCCGAAACAAGACAAGAGACCCTTAAGCCATTTTAATTCACATGTAGTTATAGCCATTGAACGATATTCCGCTTCTGCCGACGAGAGAGAAACGGTGTGTTGTTTCTTTGTCTTCCAAGAGATAGGGGAATGACCAAGCACCACAAGAAACAAGGGTTTTAGCAACGACTTTCGTTGTCTCTAAAAGTCAATTTATCGTCAGAAACGGTTTATAGAGACGACGTGTCGTCGTTATAGCTTATGACTGAAACATTTTGTCGCTAAAGGCACGTCGCTGAAACTCACTTTTCTTGAAGTGAAGAAACACAACCCAACCAGTAAGGGAACGTCGGGTCAAAGGACAATTGTCCCAATCAACATCACACCATCCGTGCAATGTGAAATCACAAGAACTACTCAACAAAATACCTTGTCCAGGATTTTGTTTCAAATAACGGACCACCCTTAGGGCAGCATTCCAATTCTCAATCCGTGGTTTTTGCATAAACTGAGACAAAATATGTACGTTGTATGACAAGTCAGGGCGAGTGAAACACAAGTAAATAAACCGGCCCACCAAGAGACGATACAATTCGGGATCCGTTGTATGACAAGTCAGGGCGAGTGGACAAAGCTAGTCGATGATTCTGTTCAATCGGCACCGGTGCAGGTCGTGCACCCAATAATCTAGTTTCGGAAATGATGTCAAGAGCATATTTTATCTGACAAAGTACGAATCCCTCGGGTCCGCGTGCAACCTTGATTCCCAAAAAATACTTTAAACGACCCAGATCTTTCATGTAAAAACAACTACTAAGGTATTCCTTGAATTGTTGTATACCGTCCGAATGATTTCCAGAGATAATAAGATCGTCCACATAAATCAAAACGTTCAAGTGAACAACACCTCTCGTCAAAGTAAATAAGGAATAATCCGAATAAGACTGCTTGAACCCATAGTTTTTCAAAGTCGTGGACAATTTTGCAAACCAACATCTTGGCGCCTGCTTTAACCCATACAAAGATTTCTTAAGTCGACATACCTGACCCTCCTTTTCCACCTTAAAACCAGGTGGCAATCTCATGTACACTTCTTCGTGGAGATCAAAATGAAGAAATGCATTGTGAACATCCATTTGATGCACTTCCCAATGCTTAGCAGCAGCAACAACAACAAAAAACTCTTACCGTAACCATTTTTGCAACGGGTGCAAATGTCTCTGTATAGTTAATACCTTCAACCTGATGGTTTCCATGTATGACGAGCCGGGCTTTCAATCTCTCGATCGTTCCATCAGAATGATACTTAATTTTGTATACCCATTTACACCCCAAAGTTTTCTTTCCTGCTGGAAGGTCTTCCACAACCCTTGTATCGTTTTTTTCGAGAGCATCGATCTCACATTTCATTGTTGTACTCCAACGTTCATCCTTCACAGCTTCTGAGTAATTTTTGGGTTCTCATTCTGCTTGCAAGGCTGCGAGAAAGTGTTTATGTTGCACAGAAAAACGATCACAATTCACATAATGCTTTATGGGATAGGATGTAACTGAGGGTTGTTGTGGCGTGGATGAAAGAGACGAGGATGGACTTAATTTGTGAATGGTGTTTGTCACATAATCGTGAAGTCTAACCGAGGGTTGTCGTTTTCGATGACCTTTGCCTAACATCTCATCTTGATCGTGGTGGTTTTCGATATTTTGTCCCAAAGAGGTGTTGTCTTCTTCTAAGGAGGTGTTTTCATCATTATCTTCACCAATATTGTTGTCGTCAAGCATATCCATGTCATCATCTCCCCCCCTTACTTCAACCGTGGGCAACTCGTCAGCCTCCGAGATTTCAGTTTCGACAGTGAGAGATTCATTGCCCAAATTGGAAGTTTGATCATAGGGAAAAATCCCTTCTGAGAAGACTACATCTCAAGAGACAAAGAAAGTCTTTTTCTCCAAGTCATATAGTCTCCAACCCTTTTGTCCGTATGGGTACCCAACGAAAACATAGCGTCGGCTTCTACTAGCAAACTTATCTCCCGTTTTTGAATGAGCATAACATAGGGACCCAAAAATGCGTAAGTGAGCATATGTGGGTTCTTTTCTGTACAAAATGCTATATGGTGTTTTGCCTTCTAAAATTAAGGAGGGCGTTCTATTAATTAAATATCCTGCTGTTAACACACATTCTCTCCAAAAATCAATAGGCAAGGACCCTTGAAAACGCAAGGCTCGAGCCACATTTAAAATATGTTGATGTTTTCTTTCGACCCGTCCGTTTTGTTGAGGTGTAGCGACACATGAGGTTTGGAAAACAATACCATTGTCAAAAAAAACTGTTTTAGACATGTAAATTCCGTTCCGTTGTCACTTCGGATCATCTTTACTTGTTTACCGAATTGTCGTTCAACAAGAGAAAAAAACTTTTTAAGAACATGAGTAACCTCTGTCTTGTCGATCAACAGATAAATCCATACGGCATGAGAAAAATCGTCAACGATAGTTAAGAAATACGAAGCACCACTAGAAGAGACAGTTTTATACGAGCCCCATAAATCACAATGAACGAGTTCAAAAATTTCTTTGGCATTATTTTCACTAGCAGGAAACTTGTCTCTAGTTTGCTTAGCTCTTTGACAAACATCACAACTTTTGTTTAAACTAGTTTTCTGCTTTCTAACACTAATTTCAGGAACTAACTTGGTTATTTGCAGAGATGGATGACCAAGTCGCTTGTGCCAGTGGTCAAGAGACCCCATCCCACTTATTGGCAATGCTTGATTTTGTGACACGCCCCGGAAAAAATAAAGTCTACCTCGTCTTTCACCCACTCCAATCAGCGTCCTCAAAGTGCGGTCCTGTATAATACATAAACCATTAGTGATTTGAACAAAGCAATTGTGATAATCAAGTAGTTGCGTAACAGATATCAATTTGCAATCAAGGCCAGGAACAAATAGAACAATTTTCAAGTGAAAATTTCGGTCAAGAATAGTAGTCCCCTGTTTAGTAGCTACAATGCTATGTCCATCCGGCAACGCGACGGGACAAGGAGAAATTTCGGTCAAATCTTTGAAATCTCCAATTTCCCCGAACATGTGATTCGAATCCCCTGTGTCGATAATCCAAGACTCACCGGTCATCGTCGTGGCGTTTGGCCCATTCAACATCTTCAGAAGATTCTGCCACTGTTTTGAATTTAATCCTGGGAGCGGAGACATTGCTTCTGGCGCAATGTTTGCAGCAACAAAATTAGATTGGGCTACGTTTGCGCGAATCCCCTTGTTTCCACGTCCGCTATTTCGAGTATTGATTTGGCCTCATCCGCGACCTATTCCTTTTCCATCACTTCGTGGTCTATCACCCCCACCATTCTGGGTAACCATGTAAAACGAAACACGTTCCAGAATCATGACTTGTTCGATTACAATGAGAACAGAAAAGGCTAGATTTGTCTTTTCCTTCGATTTGAGTTTTTGCAGCAAGGGCCATTATTTCTCCTCTATCAGTCTTTTCACGAGTTATGGTCTTCACACGTTCCTCTTGAATAAGAATTGAATATACTTTGTTCATGTTTGGCAATGGTTCTTGAGCGAGAATATTTGACCTTGCGGTTCTAAAAACATTATCGTCTATTCCCATAAGAAAATAGTGGACTTTTTCTTCTTCACGTCTCTTCTTCAGAAAGGACCCAAGATGGCAAGTACACTTACCACACTTGCAGGTTGGTAGTTGTTCAAAACTTTCAAGTTCATCCCACAAGTGCTTGAGTCTGCCATAATACTCTATAATAGTCAGCCCTCTCTGTTTGCATTCAGCAATATTCGATTTTAATTGTTGTATCTGTGGCCCGTTCGTAACTGAAAACCGGTCACGCAGGTCATTCCAGAATTCTTCCACATTCTCCATATGCGAGATGGTGGAACGTAGCGTGGGTTCGATAGTATTCCGAATCCAGGACACCAACAATGAGTTGATTGTCCACCAATCTTCAAGGTCTTCGGACCCTTCTTCAGGTTCTTTAATCGTCCCATCAACGAACCCGAATTTCTTTCGAGCTCGCAAAGCTGTCCGAAACGAACGAGCCCACTCCTCATAGTTATCTCCTTTCAATTGCACCTGAGTGATCAACAGGCCTGGGTTATCAAGCGAGGTTATATCATAAGGTGAGATCGTTTTTCTAATCCCACCTGCGAGGACCTCAACCGTTTTCCCGGCCGCACCAGCAGGGATCTCACCACCAGTCATTTTATTCGACTGTTGGCTCTGATACCATGACAAAACATGAAGCAAAACAGGAAGAAGGAAAAGTATATTGTGTAATGTTCTGCCTTTCTTATTCTTCCGTCATACATATTTATACACAGAGAAAACATCCTGCTAAAACATCCAAAATATTCTAAAATATCGACCTTTCTAAAATATTATGCTAAACCATACAATCTCACCCAAAAATAATCAGATTCATACAATATTGCATTACTTTAGCATGTTAAATGTGTGATTTTAAACAGGGTCCTCATATTTTTGGGATTAAATTTTACATTGTTTAGAGTATTTAATCACCGAATGTAAAACTACAACACACCTTAGTGTCTCATTAATTTCTATCAGTAAACAAAAATAATATGTCAAATCGTCTTCTCGGTAATATATATATATATATATATATATATGAAAGTTCAAGAATCTCTAAATCTTTAGAGAGAGAAAGTAGAGAGAGAGCGCTTTGAAGTGCAAAGTAAGTTCAATATTCAATATGCGTGAAGTTCTTACAAAGACAAAGACCAAAGGGACTTAAATACCCTTGGTCAGATACACCACTGATAGACTCTAAACACAGTATTTGACCAAGCCCTATAAATACAATGATTACTATAAAATCAGACCTAACAATCTCCCCCTTAGTAATCATTGGCACTTTGGTCTTCAAAATTCATCTTCTAAAACAGCACAAACCATTAAAGCGACTTTGTGAAGCTTTCTGACTTTTAAGAAAAAAAAATTCTTCTCAGCATTTTTCAGATTGAGTTTTCTTTGCATCAGCTTGAGCTCTAGACGACATACCTCTTTTAAATGACCTTGAATGAACTGTGGTGATCGGAGCAGAAACAGCAAAAGAAGAAGTTGTAGCTGAGAAAATAGAATCTTTGAGCGAATCTTGATCAACAGATAAAATTTTGAGCTCTTTGTCTCTTTAAAATCTCTTTGACTTCTCTGATTTCTCCCCCTCATGACCTTAATGAACTGGTTCAACTAGGTCATACAAATGTTGGAGATGAGACAGCTTAAGATCTGCAAAATCAAAGAAACAGAGAAAATAGGGGAGGTTTGCGCGTCACGTTGGATGCGCAAACTGAGGTTTGCGTTACATGTGGGTTGCGCAAAGCACGGTTTGCGTTTCACGCGGGTTGCGCAAAGTTCAGTTTGCGTTACAGGCTGGTTGCGCAAAGCAAGGTTTGCGTGACCAACTGAATGCGCAAAGCTGACTTAGAAAATTTTTACCTTTTAAAGCTCTTTGACTCCCCCTACAGAAATGCACTAAATATGACAATTCAAGTTAGCATTCATAAGGGAAAATCAGATACTCCCCCTCAAAAACAGATATAAACTTTGAAAAATAATCTCTTTGTTCACTCCCCCTTGAATAATGCATAAACCCATGAAAATATATTTATGAGAACACAATGATCAAATATTAATGTAGAAAGAAAAATATACTGAATGTAAATTTTGAAACGACTAAACATATAAAATTTTAAACACTAAACAAATTAAAGTCTACTCAGTAAAATTTCACAGATTTATCAATCAGTTGAAATCAAGCGTGTGTTGTTGGATACAAGAACAAGTTTTATTGCATATCAAGTTAAAACATGTTCAGTTTCAAAAACTTCCAGCAATCTATTCAGTGTGCTCACATGCGAATCTTCAATTAGTTTCAAGAAAATGCAATTCTAAAAATATAATAGAGAACTTTGCATGTACTCACACTAATCCATCAAAAATTAAGATTATCACAAATTTATAGGTTTATCGCAACTTAAACATATCACCAAGTATAATGAGATGTGTGCTCATTGGAATCTTTTTAGCAGTGTGCACATTGGCATCTTAACATGAGTGTGCTCTTTAACATCTTTTAAGCTTGTGCACTTTGGCATCTTTTGATCAAAAAGTTTATTAAGTAAAGAACATGCCGTAAACGTAACTTTCTATCTGATCCTATTGTAGGATTTGGGTCAGCCGCTCCCAGACCAGTTGGCTTTAGGGGACTAGGTGTCAAGCACCCCTTGGAACTTACTCTCCCAGATCAGAAAGGCTACATCGACATATCCTAAACCCATTCATACCAGTAGAACATGACTTTCGATCTGATTCTATTGAAGGATTTGGGTTCGATCACTCCCAGATCAAATGACCTTAGGGGACCAGATGACAAACATCCTGAAAAACTTACTTTCCCAAACCAGAAAGGCCACAGGTACAAACTTTTAAACTTAGAGATTTCTGAATTTTAAGAATTTAATATTCATCTCAATCACTCAGTTTTACATAAAAGTACTTAGCCCATATTTTCATTACAATCAAAATTTTGACTTTTTAGAATTTTCCAAGCATTGTAAACTATAAATATTCCGAATCACACAACTTTAAAGCAGTAATAAAAGTTTCAAACATGTTGCTGACTTTTCAACTTTTGAAGACTTGAAATTTGATCATATAAAAACTTTAATATAAACAAAAGAACTTGAAAATTTATCCTAGACACATATTTTATTCAAAAGAAAGAAAAAATGTAAAACTTTACTTTATAGAATAAAATTTGTAAAGATTTAAACTTTTAAACTCAATATGCCGATGTTAAAAATTTTCATTAAAGACAAAATGTAAAGAATTCGGCAAATTGATATTTAGTTGGAACAAAATGAAATTCAGTTATTTCATCTTTCACATTAAAAAAAGTATTTGTGGCTCAAATTTAAAGAATATGGGTTAGACAAAATCAAAAGAAAGTTGAACAAACTCAGATTCAAGAAATATTTGAGAAAACTGGAATAACATCATAATCAGAGATGAATGCAACGGAATTAAAAGTAGATGTACTCACAGTATCTCATTAGTCAGAATGCTTAAAGCATTGAAGAACGAGTTCTAGACTGACATGTCTATAAGTCATATTCTATGAAGCACGGATTCTGAGCTGAAGTACTCAGAAGCCAATTTCCTTTACTCCCCCTTAACATGTGATGCCTGCAACTTTAAATCAGATAAAGATTTGGGTACCCACTTAAATTTGGGCCCATGTTTGTTAGTTGCAGTTCTTATGGGGAAATACTTGAAAGAATTGAAACTATAAGCACGAGAAAGATAATCAGAATAATATGCACAATCATCAGAAGATAAAGCATAATCATCTGAACTAGAATCAGAAGACGAATATGAGACATTTTTGGAAATCTGAATCATTTGCTTAATAGAGTATTTAGAAATCTTATTACAAGAAGCAAATGAATCACTTTTATAATATTTGTCTACATATAAATCCTCATCAATCATAGAATCAGTAGATGTCCGCTTCATTCTCTAGATCTGCTTCTTTGACCGGCTCAAAGTCCTATCTGTAAGAATTGAATCGGAAGAATTAGAACAGTCAGAAATAACTTTATCTTGTTTCTTCGACTTCTTTGACCGTCTTCTTTTACGCTTAGGTTTATAATATTGTTCATTGAGCGTAAAAGAATCATCAAAAATTTTAGACTTAATATTTAAATCAGAAGAAATAAATTTATCTAAGCAACCAATCTGATCAACTAATAAATCTGAATTTGCCTTGGA
Organism: Arctium minus; assembly: GCA_954870635.1. Classification (NCBI taxonomy): domain Eukaryota; kingdom Viridiplantae; phylum Streptophyta; class Magnoliopsida; order Asterales; family Asteraceae; genus Arctium; species Arctium minus. The sequence goes on along the minus strand of OX941088.1, from coordinate 88,979,116 downwards.
GTCTGAATTATTTGGAGAAAAGATTTTAAAATTTGAAACTTCCTTTGCGTTTTCCTTAGAATCAGAAGAAAGGCTAGAAATATAATCTGATTTTTGAGAAAATAATTTTTCTTCAAGACTAGACGTCATGAAAGAAAGAATAATATCAGATTCAATTTTCTTCAAAATATTTTGATCTTCTATCTTATCTTCAAGATCGATGATTTTGCCTTCTAAAACTAACGGAGGAGTATATTTCTTCGAATCATAAATGATAGGAGAAATATTTTCCTTATCAGAATCTTGGGCATAAGAAGAAACAAAATCATCAGATACTGAAGATTTAATAGGAGATATATCATTTAAAATTCTTCTTCCTCTTCTTGATTTTTCAGGAAAATATTTTGCATTTTCGCTAGTGTAAACAAAAGGAATTTCGATTTTCTTATTATTTGTCCTTTTCACATTTTCGAGATCTAATACTTGCTTTTCACTAGTCCAATGAAATTTGAACTGAGGAGCATATTGTGCAAGAGTTAGATAGTCGTATTTATATAAGGTAGGAACTTCGTTTATCACTTTGTTTAAATAATGAGGATTGTCAAAACCAAGTCCCCACCTTTGTTTTAAAGCTTCTTCACTCCTTGGCTTGTTCATAAAAATTGTTTGTTCAGATTGGTTTCTTCGATAAAGCTTTTCTTCTAACTTATGTATTTTATCTAAAAATTCATCTTTTAAAGAAGTCATTTTAGTCAAAGACTCAAGATAAGTCTTATTTGAATTTTCCAAATCATCCAATTTCTTTTGAAAGATGTCTTTAGTATTTTCTAAAATTGATTTTTCATCTTTCAAAGAAATTTTCAGTTTGTCAATCAAATCTGACTTTTCAGAATTTAAATTCTTTTCAGATAATAACTTTAAACGTAAATAAGATAAAGCAGTTATCATTATATTCATCTGAGAGGTAATGAAATTATAATCAAATTCAGAATATACCTCATCTTCATCTGTTTCAGAATCGTCTGACTGATCAACTCCAACTAAGCACATATGAGCGATCTCGACATTTTCTGCTTCATCATCAGAGTGATCCAGCCAGTACTCCTCTTCTACCAGCAAAGCAGTTCCATTCTCTCTTTTCTCAACTAGCTCCATTTTCTTCCGATAGTAAACTGAATCCCGAACCTTCTTCACTTTACACTCCTTAGAGATGTGACCGGGCTTTCCACAATTGTAGCATGCACCAACTTTCTTAGTCTCAACCACTTGTACATTCTTTGACCCAGAAGTGAAGTGAGAAGTGTTAGACCGAGGTTGGAACTTTTTCTGGTAGTGCTGAGAAAGAAGGATCATTGCTTTCTGAAGAGTTTCACCATCATCTTCAGTTGACCCATCATAAGCATTATCAGACAATGCTTGATTAGCCAGATGACTCGTTAAAAGTGCAACAGGGTCCACTGATTTCTTCTTTTTCTCAAGTTTTGTCTTCTTCTCTATCACCAAGCTCTCATCAGTCATTAGAATCTCGTATAGTTCTTGGATTTGCATAGTGGAAATTCTGACATCATTCCTCAGTCTATGGCAAGATTTGTTCCATTCAGGCTGCAATGTGTTGAGAAACTTCAGATTTGTCTCAAGCTCAGTCTTTTTAACTTTAATTTTCCGAAGATCATTGATTACGACACATAATCGGTCAAACACAGCTTTCTGTGGCTCCCCATCCTTGGCTTTGAATTCCTCAAAATTATTCATGTAGCGTGTATGCCTGAGTTGAGTTGCTACTGAAGAACCAAGCATAATCTTTTCCAACTGTTGCCACATCAGATTAGGATGAGTTTTGAAACAATCAATCCTGTTATATACAGAGTTTGGCAAGGCCAGCATTAGATTTGCTTTAATATCCCGATCAGCTTGATAAGCAGACAACTCTTCATGTGTGTACTCTTTAGTAGGCTTATAAAATCCAGAAGCCAATTTGGGTCTTTCGAACGGTCCTTCAGATAAAATGATCATCATGTCATTTCCATTCTTTTGTCTTTCAATGAAGTTCAGGAACCGATCTTGCCACTGTGTAAATTCATTTTCGTCAATCAGCACCGGAGGACGATTTTCAGTACCCAATGACATCATGAGGTCATTCTTGTAGAACTGAGCTTGATAAGCAAACTGTGTAGAATCCATAGTTGACAAAAAAAATTTCCAGACTTTTTTTTTTAACGTGAGCAGAAGGTTGCGCAAAATAGGCTTTGCATGTGAAGGCTGATGCGCAAAGTAGATGCACAAAGTAGTTTTGCGTGTGAAACTTGCGTAAACAGAAGGTTTGCGTATGCAGTAGGATCCGCAAAGTGTACTTTGCGTATGCAAAGAGAACCGCAAAGTGTACTTTGCGTATGCAGAGAGGTGCGCAAACTGAAGTTTTCGGACCACAAAGTATGCGCAAACTGAAGTTTTCGGACCACTAAGGATGCACAAGCTTAGGTTTTCGGACCACTTAGGATACGCAAACTGAAGTTGAGAATCTAACAGAATACGCAAACTGAGTCGCAAACTGAATAGAAGTGAACTTTTCGGAAGCCACTTGATACGCAAAATGAGATTTGCGTATATATCTTGATGCGAAAACCTGAAATACACTAACAAAAAGATTAGAAGAACTGAGAACTTGCGCAAACCAATATGAGTAATGCGCAAACCTATATGAATGATGCGCAAACCTACATGAACTTGCGCAAACCACAGAAAATCAAAAATAATGCGCAAGATCGATTAAAACACTGAAATTAAGGCAAGTAATTCACACTCTGAATATCGAAAACAACTTTCTTACACAATTCAACTAACAATTTCGATTAAAAACAACAAAAACTCAAAATCGTGAATGAAACAGTACGTGAACTCGAGTTTCCAGAAAATCACAAAATCATAAAATCGAAGATCAAATCATGGTTTTTATGCAAAATTATGTGAATCAATTAAGATCGATTACTAAAAACGAATCTAAACAAACCAAATTCGCACAAAATCGACCAGAAACCTATCCAAATTTGATGAATCAAGCAAAAAACGAGATTTTCTTGAAAAATCAAGAAAATCAATCAAATTTTCTGCTTAATCTACAAATTCAGTATCTAAAAACGATTTCTCTCAATCCTCTCAAGATCTAGAATGCTCTGATACCAATTGAAAGTCCAAGAATCTCTAAATCTTTAGAGAGAGAAAGTAGAGAGAGAGAGCTTTGAAGTACAAAGTAAGTTCAATATTCAATATGCGTGAAGTTCTTACAAAGACAAAGACCAAAGGGACTTAAATACCCTTGGTCAGATACACCACTGATAGACTCTAAACACAGTATTTGACCAAGCCCTATAAATACAATGATTACTATAAAATCAGACCTAACAATATATATAGTGTTTGGTTCATTTGAGAAATGGTAAATATATGAGAAATAGAGAAGTAATCCTAGCCATTCATATGGTCAAGATCGGATTTGACTAGTCAAATATTGCGGCTTTGACCGGTCAAAAGTTGCGGCTTTGACTGGTCAAAAGTTGCGGCTATCCCAAAAATAGAAGGACAATTTCGTAAATTTTACAAAACACACGGGCTGTGTTCATATATGAACATGTATAATTCACATATGAACTATATGTTCATATATGAACCAGTGCAATTCACAACTGAACTCTTTTAACTGATTCATATATGAACCTTTGTGATTCATATATGAATCAGTTGAACTAACTAACAGATTCATATATGAACCTTTGTAATTCATATATGAATCTGTATGAATAACAAAGATTCATATATGAACCTTTGTGAATCACAAAGATTCATATATGAATCTGTATGAATCACAAAGATTCATATATGAATCAGTTGAACTAATTAACAGATTCATATATGAATCTTTGTGATTCATACATATTCATATATGAACTCATCCCGTGTATTTTACGAAATTACCCCTCTACCTTCTATAGACCACACAAGGAATTATCCGGTGCTTCGCGGTCAAAGCCGCAAATGTTGACCAAATGAATGGCTAAGATTACTTCTCTATTTCTCATATATTTACCATTTCTCAAACGAACCTCTCCCTATATATATATATATATATATATATATATATTTGTTATCTCACTTTGCATTGTAATCGAAAGGTTTAGGTGTAACAAAGCCTCCAAAAATATTGGAACGTCCCTGTCATCAAATGTTTTCTTATAGGGTCAGAGCTAGAATTTATGTTTAGTGGGGGCTTCATCTTGAATTTTAAAACTGTAATCCAAAGTTCCAATTTGTAGTTCAATGTCTATGAAGAGACCGACTAAGTTGATTTCTCTAAATGCACAATTGTTTTCCTCTTATGCTAATTTAACATTTATAAATAACGGTTAATTGTAAGAAAAAAGAACAGATTTTAAGATTAATCAACATAACAAGAGAAATCAATGAAACAATTGAAAACCTGATAAATCAATTTATATAAACCAGGACTAGTTAACAAGAGAAATCAAAATGAGTACACGAAATAGGATGAAAATCACATTATAAAATTTTGGACGGTTAAAAATTGGCCTTCTGCACATTTTTTGAAGTATATATATATTTAATATTTATATATGCCAAATGAAACCCCCTCTTTCTCTATTACACACACAAACTCCTCACCATGGTGAGGATGAAAACCTTGACATTTATAAATGTTGTGTTACCGAATACTACTGGGGCGAAAACCCTTTGATTCGGCTTGTACATTCTCGGATTATACACAATGATATTTATATGAATCTAGTTCATTTTGATTTTTGATATAGTATTTTTTTTAATAGTAAATTGTTCGAACAAAAATAACAAAATAATAAAAATGTTAAACCATATACATTAAATCTAAAAAATATAAAATACTCAACAAATACAATAAAAAATAATAAAATAATAGGAGAAAAATAAAAAAATTACTCATAAAAATATATTAAAAAATAAAAAAAATTGAAAATGAAAATAATAAAATTACTCATAAAATATATTAAAGGATACAAAAGAATGGAAGAAATATAGAAAAAATATCATTAAAAGGAAAGGAACTCATAACCACTTCCCATTTGAAATCAAAGAAAATTTTAAATTATTCTTAGTGCATCTCCGACAGTTTCCCCAAAATTTCTTCAAAATAGAGAACCAAAAGTTAAATTCTCCAAAAAAAATTACAACCATCTCCAGCACTTCCCCATTTTAGATATAAATCATTGATTATATTATTAAAATATTCTATATATTTAATAAAATATTATTTCTCTCACCTAAACAATTCATTTCAAAGATTAACATAGTTCAAAAAGAAAATTAGTTCTATCACAGCCGAGGAGCTAAAGAGTCCACACTAACACCGCCATTAACCGAACTATCGCCATACTCTCTCTAAAGCTCTTAACACTTCTCCTTTCCCTTGGACGAAGCACCAACAACACCCTTACCTGAAAATGGATTTTAAGAAGTTTGAAAGCGGGGGATAGACCAAAAGGTCTAGTGAATTCCCAGCCTCGGTCATTTTAAATAATAGCATAAACAAATTAACAAAATTTGTCTTAACAAAAATTAATCACCACATAATAATGAATAATTCCGCATCCGGAATCGATTCTCGATAATTTCATAAGATTCACTCTCGGGGCCCCCAGTAGATCCCCATTCGCCCCCTAGTAAATGTCGTCCCCGTGTGCAATGAAACGAATTCCATGCACACAGTTCAACCATCCCCGATGGTTGAAGATAAGTCATGGCGCACAATTCATAAGATATCAAACGTTCACATATAATAAAGCACGTAATAAAACACATGCATAATATCGGTGATAAACCAAATATTTCATAGCTGGAAATCATTGTACGAAATGCAACACGGTCCCGGAGCGTCCGGTGAGGGCGGATAGCCCAGTTGGGGGAAATCCCGAGGCGGCCCGGGTTGTGAACTCCCGGTTGTCCTTGGGTATTGGTGACTCCCAGGTGGCCTGAGGTTGTGAACTCCCAGGTGGCCTCAGGTTGTGAACTCCCAGCTGACCCGGGTCTTGGCGGCTCGGGCGATCCCGGGTGGAAATCTCCCGCTTGATCCCGGGTTGGGACCTCTCGGTTGATCCCGGGGTGGACGACACTCCCTGTTCAAGGGTTATCGATGGCGAACAGTTCTTTCGGTTCTCCTTTCGATCTATCCCAAGCAACATAGTTGCTAACTCGATTCTTAAACCCTCAATCAATAATTTCTCAAGGTTCCAAGTCTAAGATGGATTTAAACATTGACCCAATATTCAATACATATACTAATTACTTCAAACTTCTCAGGATGAATCTCAAAACCAAGACATTTCTCTAAATTGATTAAGATCACTAAAGCTAGACAAAGTTTAAAGGATTACCTCATTGAAGGAGAATCTCTACTAGATGATGCTTTGAATTCCAAGAACAAATCTCCAATGAATCAAACCCCAAATAGAAACTCCTTCACCTTTTTCTCTGCGCCGCACACACCAAGGCTTTTTGCCAAATGAGGAAGGGTCTAGGGTTTTAAGCCTTAAAATGCTTAATTTCCCAAAAATGCCCCCAAACTTTCTTATTTCTCATCTACCACACGACTTAGGGCCTGTTTGTTAGCAGCTTAATGAGCTTAATGAGACTCACAGCTTATTCGGTCAACTATACATGACTGTTTGGTAGTGGCTTAATGATATAGAAAGTGGCTTATTCAGTAAGCTTCTATGGGGGAGCTTTATGCAGAAAGCCAAGTTTTTTTCAAACTTGACCCTTCTAATTAAAAAACACACTCCTTCCATCTATGAAAAAACCCTCCCAAACAAAAACCTTCTCAATCTATACAAACAGATTAATCCACACAGACAGCTTTATCCATACAAGACTTAATGGAAAACCAACCAAACAACCCCTTATTTACACTAGAGATAAAAAAATGAAATAACGGTCGTTACAGTGTCATATAAAAAAATTAATACAACACTTTATTTTAAAACGTTTTCAAAAATATTATACGCCCAAAAATATTTCTATAAATTTATTTATAACATTTTTACATAGGATACACAATTATTTGGTCCAATAAACTGAAATCCTATAAATTAATTTATTAAGATACTTAAATTCTTTTTTATTTATTTTATAAACCTAATTTTATGGTAATGATTTAGCCCATTTTTGCCAATTTAGATCAAGAATTTGGATTGTGGAGTCCAAAGACTTGTAGCTGGATTTAGACGATGGATTGGATAAGTGGTCAAGTGGAGTGGGCTGGGTGGCAACAGGGCAAATTAAAAGAAATGAAAAATTTAACACTAATGAAGACTACTTAAAGATATGATATTATCTTTAAAAGGGTTTTTTGACATAGTAAATTTGGGGTTTTACATATTCTCACATTACTTAGATGTATAATGCTTGTAGTTTGAAAATCGAGTGACGAACTATATTAATAAAAGACATTGTCTAATTCATTGTGTTTATCTTATGTCACGAATTTTCGTGATGAGAGTAAATGTAAGATGTTTCCTTGTGGTCGTCATCACTCTAGCAACGTAAGATATAAATTTAAAATAGTACTAATGAAAACTATGTTAACCACTTGGGTTGTGGCACACTGGTAAAGCCTTTGGGGGATGTAGTGGAATATCTCATCTACCAAGGGTTCAAATCCAGGCGCTGCCAAAGCCCTTGTGGCCATGGAGGTTCACCTGCGATGACTCCAGACCATTCGTGGTCTCCCGGGGATTAGTCGGTGCACGTAAGCTGGCCCGGAAATCCACGGTTACCAAAAAAAAAAAACTATGTTAGTTATAGATTTGGCTACATATGTTGTTTTTTAGTAATGAAACAATGTTAGTTATATCATATATATACCTTTCAAGTTAGCAAATCTTTCATCTTGTTGTACGATATCAATGAAGAGGCAAAATTCCCGGTGAAAAGTCGTGTTTCCCCCATTATTAAAATCATCCGGATACAACTCACTCAAAGTGACAAAATGAATTGTGTAGATCAAACATGTAGGCACCAAACAATTAACAATTATATATCATACAAGTAACAATTTCATGTTGAGAAACAAATCCTAACAATTAACAATTTGTGAATCGATTTTCAACGAACAATAATCTAATACAACTAAACAAGTTTTCTTAATTAACAACTCCTAATAATTAACAAAAAATAAAAAAAAAACACTTCACAATAAACAAATGAATCTATACTATATTATAAAGCACGGATAAAAAACTCTTAAATACAAATTATTAGGCACAAGGTACTACCATTTTATGCAAGATTTTAAAAACTCTTAATTTACAAGTATCAAAACACAAGATACATATTACTACTGCAGACTTCTAACACCCACCAATTTGGTATGTGGCAGGGTCTTCCTTTTATGCAGACATTTTCATGTATCACTATTAATTAATATATTATATTACTATAATTTTTTTAATTATATTATTAAATATGTAATTGGTTATTTTTTATAGATGTCATTAAAATATATAAGATAATCATTGAATTCTAACAAAATACTTAATTTTTTTTTATATAAAACATTATATTATTAAGCCTAAATTAAACAAATTTATAAAAAAACATTATCACTTTCTCAAAACCATCCAAAATCGTACTGTAAATCGACAAAAAAATAAAATGAAACATTAAAATCGTGATGTATCTCGCTGCATTGCACGAGTACGTTTCTAGTATCAAATAATGCAAAAAAAATTGGTGTTAATTATTAGTTGTAGGATCAACTCGGGATCCGTAATGGAAAAGGAATTACGATTGATGGGCTTATTCTTTTCATTTACAGATTGGGTTTTTTTTATAAAGGGGGTCAAACTTTTTTAGAATGGGTTGAGCTTAAATTAAAGTAATACGATAGAAAAATACCATAAATAAGAACTCATATGGGTGATGGACCAGGTTCAAGGGAAAACCTCAAAAAAACGGAAAACTGAGAAACATCCTGATAGTCATTCATCTGGATGGTATGCACTTGTACATACAAGTAATTTGTAACATGCATAAGTGCATATAATGCACAAGTGCATAAAACCAAAAAACACCTTAATTTAGTTGTATGCACAAGTGCATACCGTCCAGATGAATGACTACCAGGGTGTTCCTCAGTTTTCCATTTTTTTGAGGTTTTCACTTGAACCTCCCTCTATGGGTGATATGGAGTTTCTATAAGCAGGGGTGGAGTCAGGAATTGTTACGAGGGGGAACACGTAAAATAAATAAAAGTAAATATTAAATTTTTGAAAATGGCGAAAACAACGATATTATATTGATTAATATTGACTTTAAAGATTCAACAATCCATACTACTTCTGTTTACAACTATCAAAATTGTTCTTATCTTACATAGATGACGAATCATAAGTTTTTTTTTCCTTCTTATAAGATACTTTGAATAATAAACTGTTAATTTGGTGTGACAAATTAAAATACACCAAAACTACTTTTTTTTTGTTAAGTTTTAAAATTTATAAAATGATCTTTCACTTTTAATTTTTAATTTTTGTTTTGTTTTTTTGCTTTATTTCATTGTGGAATAACATTTTAACTATTTAGAGTTATATTAACATATAAGTTTAAATTAAATTTCATTTTGTTCAACTATTTTTAGTATTATTAAAATTTTATATTCTTGCAACATAATAACAAATTAAATTTAAATACACTACTAGTTTACTAATATATATTTTGTATTGGATAATTTAATTCGGTTCAAATAATTATATAAAGAATATGAATTATATAAGTAGAATGTTAAGGTCAATACATATATGAAGGTATTATTGTAAATCTATGTAATGAAGATAGAATATAGAGTAAACTACGATTTTTGTCCATGTGGTTTCATGTTTATAATGATTTTCGTCCTTGATCTTTCAAAACTGCTTTTTTAGTCCCTATGGTTTCTATTTACTTCCATTTTCATCCCTCAATCCAATTTTATTTAAAATTAACTGTTAATTCATTTAAAAATTGAATAAACAATTTACATATTTGGTCCTTATGGTATATAAAGTTTTACATTTTTATATTAGTTTACATTTTTTTTACTTTTTATTTATTTATTGCATTTCATCAAAACATTTATTTTTCTATTAATTATATTGTATATTTTCGTAATTATTATAACATTTTAATTATAAAAATAATCAAATAATTTCACTAAAAATACTGATAAATAATGATATTTTTTTTAAAGGTTTAGTTTAAATCATTTAAAATTAATATTTTATATCTGTTGATTTATTAAAGGTTTTTATTTATTTTAAATTACCATTGAAAAAATTTAATAAAATTCGAGAAAAAATAGTTTTATTTTATAACAACCGGTTGTTTATTGTTAAATTCACTTTACTTCCACCATTTCATATTTTTCATTAAACTTTATTTTTATTAATTAATCAAATTTATTTAATATTTAATATTTAAAATAAACATAAACACACACACACATATATATATATATATATATACATCAATGTTCTAAATAACATGAGATTTAAGCCTTGTGTTTGACGTCACGTTAATTTTGTGGCACGTCATGGCTTATTGCATGATTCTTGTAACACCATATTGAAATCTTCTTATCCTTTTATTGCCTTATTTTTTGTTTTTAATATATAACCTAATTTAAAATAGTGCGTACGTGTGTGTATGTTTTATTTAAATATTAAACAAACTTGATTAATTAATAGAAAATAAGGATTAAATGAAAATTTAGAATAGTGAGAGTAAATTGCATTTATCAAAAAACAGTCGGTTGTTATAAAAATAATAATATTTTTTCTCGAATTTTATTAAACCTTTTTCGATGGTAATTTAAAATAAATAAAAAACTTTAATAAATCAATAGATAAAAAATATAAATTTTAGGAGATTTAAATCTAATAGCTTGAAAAAAATATCATGCATTTAGCAGTATTTTTAACGAAATTATTTGATTTTTTTTATAATTAAATTTATAATAATTATGAAAATATACAATATAATTAATAGAAAAATAAATGTCTTGATGAAATACAATAAATAAAGAAAAAGTAAAAAATGTAAACTAAGATAAAAATGTAAAAATTTATATATTATAAGGACCAAATATGTAATTTACTTATTCTATTTTTAAATGAATTAACATTTAATTTAATAAAATTGGATGGAGGGACTAAAATGGAAGCAAATAGAAATCATAGGGACTAAAAAAACAGTTTTAAAAGATCAGGGACGAAAATCGTTATAAGCATGAAACCATAGGGACGAAAATCGTAGTTTACTCTAGAATATATATTTAAACTTTCCGTTTATTTTAAAAATTAGTGTAATATATTTTGTATTAAAATAGAGTAGTTTAGTGTTTTACATTAAGTTTGTCCTTACTTATTAGAATAATTATTTTATGATAAATTTTTTAGATGAAATAAAAATATATACCGTTTGGTATATATTTTGGGTTAAATTCTAATATTTTATTTTAGAAATTTAAGGGACATTTAATTTTTTTGACCAAAATACAAGAATTTAAATATAAACTTGACTTATTATTAGTGGTTTACTTTTACCCCTCACTCTCCCATCTCCACCGCCTCAACTTAAATGCCTCTCTTATCCATGCATCTCACATTCTCACATGTTTTCTTTCTTCTTTCACTTCTTCCACTCAGGCTATGACTACATCAATTTTTTTTAAAAACCCAGGGGGTGCAACTGCACCCTCTCGCTCTAACGTGGCTCCGCCACTGCCTATATGAGTACAAGTTGAACTTATGATACTAGATAAATATATGTGTTATTGATGGCGTTGATTTGTATAGCTGATGCATACATTTTATCTTATATTTATAGAATTTTGATCTGTTTATATGACATTTTAATATCTTTGCAAGCATTAAAGTCTTAAACACAAAAATGATACAATAAAGGCAAGTTACAAGTGTTTGGATATTCAATTTACAAAGCTGCAAATATTTTCATCACAACTTCCTCATGCGAAACGGAAACAACTCAACAACATTACTATTAAGATTACTTGTCATCAACTGATTAGAGGCTACGCTCGTGATCAAGCCACATGTTAACCAATTTTCCGACCAAGCCGACATACTCTGCAAACTATTACCGATCAAATGGACAAAATGCATTTTGAGGATGATGCATGTACAACCATCTTACCACCCATATTGAAATCCTGGCGTTGAAGGATATCATATCCCAAATATGGGAGAAGAGGAGTGCAATATTCCACCTGCTGAGGTCTTTGAGGCCCAAACCTCCTTGCTCATTCGGCCTACATATGATATCACGAGCAACTCGAGCCTTACCTTGACACCATAAAAAACCCTACATAAGTTTATCTATATCCTTAGTAGTATACACTGGGATTTGAAAAACCATCATCCGATATATTTCCATTGAGGAAAGGACTCACCTGATTGTAACACTCGTGGTTTTCGGGTAAGTATAATTTCAAGTTAGTGTAGAAATCGATCTTTCAAGAGAAATAGAAGAAATAGGATTTTGGATTGAGTGTTAGATTTTATAGTTTTGCTAGATGAGGAACTCAAATACGAGCCCAACGGTCTTTTTCGGAGCGAAAACGGAGCTAAAACGAATAAATTATGACCAAAACAGTGATCGAGCAATAAACCGGGCGACCAGTGTCAAGTGGACGTCCGCATAGGGCTCCAAGTGGACGTCCGCATTGAGTGTGACGAAATTTTCACCCTTTTTCACCTTCAACTTTTCCCTCCTCTCTCACCTGCTTTTACCCCCATATGTAGATCTGATCTCCTTCTCCCTCATTTCGATTTTTGTAACACCCTAAAAATAGGGTAAATTTAAAACTAAAAAAAATTCGGCAATACAACGTCTAAAATATAAAGATTTACAAACCCTGTAAATGAATGACTAAAACCCAATAAAGTTGGGGTAGTTTCATCATTAAAGTAGCGGAAGAATGAGACATAATACACAACAACCTATTTATCTAGAACAATAATTAAGACTACATTAAGGCGGATTTCGCTATGTCTCCAAAACGCTCTTCTCACAAGATTCCCAAAAGCTCGGTCCTTCAAGAATCCTAGGTGCGCAACCGGCGAATCAAGGTGCCCTAGACACACCACTAGTAAAACCTGTGAGCCATTAACCACCAAGATAAGTGTTAGACCAAAAGTCTAGTGATATAATAAAGGTCTAACCGTTTATAATTTAAGAAAATACAACATAATTAATTGTTACCGATACACCCAAAGGGTTGAACCAATGCCAACCTTCAACTTGGAAAAGATATTCCACACCTAAACAAAATACACTAGAGATATCTCTTGAAATACGGGGGAGACCCGTTTCCATATTGGGTGACGAGAACACGTGAATGGAGTCACTCGCAATGTTATTGGATTACACCTCATGTCCCAGTTCTAGTTCCCATGACATAAAAGACATCACAATCCTCAAACCGTTTATGCCTTTATTGCCTACTTCGTCGAGTTACACCTCAAGGACTTACATACATTATTGCCTATCCAATCTAAACGAGTTACACCTCAAGGACTTGTGTCCCCTATTTCCTACTCACTAGTGACCAAAATGGACAACAATTATAACCAAGTATGTCATGCCATCTAAATCCTCGTGCACAAGGAAATAGACCTTAAGTTCCACATTATGATCATAACCAAGCAAAATGACATTATCCATACATGCTCCATCTATCACTTTGAAACATGACTTCCACATATAGTTCACATTTATTCATGGCATGGAAAAACTTATGCTTATGCTAAGACAACCCATTATTTAGTACCAAGGAGGGATCCAATTAGCTAAGAAAATGAATCTCATATACGAGAGATATTCACTTAGGCCAAAATCCCATTTTTTTTCAAGAAATGATTCTCACTAACTTTATATTCCATTTTAAACATGTTAGAGAGTGTGTAACACTTATTAAACATCATTAAGCACAAATAACAAGGATCAAAACTCCATATTTAACAAAACCCACAAACCCTAACTTTTAGGTCAAAACTCTAATGTACCTACAAATCACATACAAGCAAATAATTACATTTATAGTGATGTAAGGGTTAAGAGACTCACCAAATGAGTTTGTGATGTAAAAACCCTAAAATGGCAAAGCCCTAGAAATGGAGATGAAGTCTTGAGGTTGAAGATGAAGATGATGAGATGGTAGACCTTTGAACCCTAGACTTCCAAATCTTTAGATGATGATTCCAACTTGAAGATTTGAAGGAGAATGTAGTAATAAATGGGGTGGGCCGGATTTAATGAAGAGGGAGAAGAAAGGAGAGTTTTTGAGAAATGATTTTGGGGATTATAAGGTTTGGGGACCGATTTCCCCCTTTTAAATCACCCAGTGGCCGCGCGCAGGTGCTCGCGCGGAGGGGCGCGCCAAGCACGTGGGTCGCGCAAAGAGCCGGGCGGAGCACTGCTTCTCCTTTTGCCCTTTTCTTCGGCTAAAACACTCCACCCCCCACATAAGACATATTTCAAGGTAAACTAGGAACTAAACCATACTACAAGTGAAATACGGATTTATGGTAATAATTGCTTACCCAGAAATCGGGGTGTTACAATCCTCCCCTCCTTAGAAAAGATTTCGTCCCCGAAATCTCCAATTATTCAAACAGGCGATGATATCGTCTCTTCATGTCCTCTTCCGACTCCCACATCATATTGGCTCTCCGGTGATGTTTCCATTGAACCTTTACCATAATCACTTCTTTGTGTCGTAGCCTCCTAGTCTTCCTTTCCAAGATAGCCTTGGGTTCCTCGACACATCTGTCGTTATCCACTCTGATCTCTGATAAAGGAATGACACTCTCCTATTTGACTAAACACCTTCGCATATAACATACGTGAAAGGTAGGGTGAATCCCGTTCATCTCGGGTGGTAGATCCAACTTGTAGGCTTGGAGCCCAATGCGCTCAATGATGGTGAAAGGTCCAAGGAAACGAGGACTAAGCTTCCTATGTTTTCCGAACCTAATAATTCCCTTCCACGGTGAAACCTTCAACATCACCTGTTCCCCCACATGGAAATCGACCGGTCTTCTCTTTTTGTCCGCATAACTCTTTTGGCGGTCTTGAGCCGCCTTCAATCGTTCATTAATGCTTTTCACCTTGTCGGTCGTCTCTTGTACAATCTCTGGTCCGAAAAACTGCTTTTCTCCTGCCTCTAACCAACACACGGGCGTCCTACACTTCCTCCTGTACAACGCTTCGTACGACGCCATACCAATACTTGAGTGATAACTGTTGTTGTAGGCGAATTCTACTAGCGAAAGATGAGAATCCCAACTTCCCCGGAAGTCAATGACGCACGACCTCAACATGTCTTCAAGGGTTTGGATGGTCCTCTCGCTCTGGCCGTCTGTCTGGGGATGGTATGCGGTACTCAACTTTATTCTAGTACCCAACTCCTTTTGCAAGCCATCCCAGAAATAGGAGGTGAAACGACTATCACGGTCGGACACAATAGAGAGTGGCACCCCATGCCTCGATATCACCTCATCTATATAAAGTTTAGCCAATTTGTCCATCAGTAGAGTTTCTCGCATAGGCAAGAAATGTGCGGTCTTGGTCAATCGGTCCACCACCACCCAAATGGTGTCATGAACTCTCAAGGTCTTCGGTAGCTTGGTTAAAAGTCCATGGTGATGTGCTCCCACTTCCATTCCGGTATCTCTAGGGATTTCAAACTACCGTAGGGTCGTTGGTGCTCCGCCTTTACTTGTAAGCAAGTTATGCATCGCTCTACATAACTAGCTACATCCAATTTCATTACCGGACACCAACAGTTTAGCTTCAAATCCCGGTACATTTTTGTGCTTCCCGGATGAATAGAGTACTTGGACTTATGTGCGTCTTCCAACAACAAGTCCCGACATCCCCCGATCTTCGGTACCCAGATTTGCCCTTGGAATAGCTTCAAACCCATTTCGTCTTCGGTCAACTGAAGATGTTGCTTCTCCAAAGCTTCTTCCTTGAGATTTGCTTCAAGTAATGCTTCTGATTGGGACATCTTGATTCTGTCAATTAGGCTTGAGACGATTTTGACTCTTGCAAAGGTAGCTTGAACGCCACTACCATACTATTTCCGGCTCAAAGCGTTCGCCACGACATTGCCCTTTTTGGGATGATATAGAAGTTCACAATCGTAGTCTTTGAGTAGT
The DNA here is from genome assembly GCA_954870635.1 of Arctium minus. Taxonomy (NCBI): domain Eukaryota; kingdom Viridiplantae; phylum Streptophyta; class Magnoliopsida; order Asterales; family Asteraceae; genus Arctium; species Arctium minus. The sequence goes on along the minus strand of OX941088.1, from coordinate 88,962,878 downwards.
TCTAGCCATCTTCGTTGCCACATGTTCAATTCTTTTTGGTAGAATACGTACTTTAGACTTTTATGGTCGGTAAAAAGGGTGCACTTCGTACTGTAAAGGTAGTGTCGCCATAACTTTAAAGCGAACACTACCGCCTCTAGCTCGAGATCATGGATTGGGTAGTTCTTCTCATGCTCCTTCAATTGTCTTGATGCATAGGCTATCACTTTGCCCCTTTGCATTAAGACACACCCAAACCCATCTTGGACGCGTCGCTGTAGACCACAAAATCCTTCGTCCCCTTGGGTAGGGATAAGATTGGCGCCTCGCATAATTTCCTTTGTAGAGTCCAAAAGTCCCGCTCTTGACTTTCGGTCCAAAGGAACTTCACGTTCTTCCTTGTCAAAGACGTCAATGGAGAGGCGATTTTGGAGAAATCCTGAATGAATCTCCGATAGTAGCCGGCTAGACCCAAGAAGCTCCGGATTTCAGTGGGGCTCTTTGGTGGTTCTCAGTTTGTCATTGCCTCAATTTTCGACGGAGCAACTTTTATCCTTCCCTTGTCACCACGTGACCCAAGAACTGAACCTCGTGCAACCAAAATTCACACTTTGAAAATTTGGCGTAAAGCTTCTCATTCCTCAATACCTACAATACTTCTCTGAGATGTTGCTCGTGCTCCTCTTCACTCCTTGAATACACCAAAATGTCATCGATGAACACGATGACCGACTTATCTAGAAAGGGTCGGCAAGCCCAGTTCATCAAATCCATGAAAACGGTCAATGCGTTAGTTAACACAAAAAGCATAACTAAGAACTCGTAGTGACCATACCGGGTCCTAAAAGAGGTCTTGGAGACATCTTCTTCTCGAACTTTCACTTGATGGTAGCCCGAGCGAAGATCGATCTTGGAAAAACATCCGGCTCCTTGTAGTTGATCGAATAGGTCGTCGATTCGTGGAAACGGGTATTTATTCTTTACGGTTACTTTGTTCAATTCCCGATAATCGATGCACATCTGCATCGAACTGTCCTTCTTCTTGACGAAAAGTACCAGGGCTCCCTAAAGCGAAGAGCTCGACCTCACAAATCCTTTCTCTAGCAATTTCTGAAGCTACGACATCATCTCACATTTCGGTCGGAGCAAGACGTTAGGGTGCACAGGCTATCGGTGCCGCTCCCAAAACCAGGTCGATCCGAAACTCCACTTGGCGATCGGGTGGCAAGCCCAGGAGATCGTCGGGAAAAACATCCGGATATTCGCTAACGATCCGCACATTTTCGATCTTCTTCTTCTCCGCTTTGGAGTCGATTACGTAAGCGAGGAATGACGGACAATTCTTCACTAGGCACTTCCTTGCTTTGATGGATGAAATGAGAGCCACTTCACCCTTACGCTTCTCCCCATAAACAAAGATGAAGTTCCCGCTTGAGGTCGGTATTTTGATATGCTTCTTCGAACATAAGATCTTCGCTTGGTGTTTCAGCAACCAATCCATTCCAATTACCACGTCAAAACTCCCAATCTCCATGGGGAGTAAATCTACTTCAAAGAGTTCACCACCAATTTCTAAGTGACACTTTTCTAGGACTTCATGCAAAATCACTTGCTCCCCGTTTGCTACCTCTACTACCAAGGCATCACTTAGAGTACTAGAAGGCACATTCAAGGCTTTGCAAAATTCAATGGATACAAAAGAGAAATTGGTACCAGAATCAAATAGTACTCTAGAGGTAAGGGAATTGAGTAAAAACGTACCCGACACCACGTCGGTGGTCTCCTTCGCTTCCTCTCTCATCATTTGGAAATCCCTCCCTTGAGCCTTAGGGATGACCTACTTCTTTGGTTGGCTCCCCGAGTTTCCTCCTCTTGCCCCTCCGCTAAGCTTGGGGAACTCCCTCTTCACGTGCCCCACTTCCTTGCACTCGTAACAAATTGTCCCCCGAATAGGACAATCCGGACTGGTGTGACCCGGATTACCGTACTTGAAACATGAAATTGGGTTGGGATTGGGGTTGCAAAAACCAAAGTGCTTGCTTTTGCACTTGGAACACCACTTCGCCTCACGACGATTGTCAAAACTTCTACCACTTGGTTGGAATCTCGGCTTCTTGAACGAACTCGACGGGCTCTCCCACTTTCTCTTTTCTACGACCTTTGTCTTCTCTTCCTTGTCTTTCGCATAGACCCTTTCCATGATCTTAGCCTCTTCTATCGTCTCTCGAAGATTTGTAGCTTCTGAGTTGCGGACCATCGACATCATTTCCGCAGGCAAACCCTTCAGATAGGCCTTTACCTTTTCCTTCTCGGTTAGGGCCACATGCGCCATAAGATTTAAATTTTCCATGAAAAGTCGGATGTATTCCCTCACCGACAAATTTCCCTTCTTTAAAACGCGAAACTCCTCTTCTATCAAGTACATCTCTTGATCGTTGCAATACTCCTTCAAAATCTTCTTCTTGAACACTGTACACGTCATTTTGGCCAACACAGATTCTTCTATGGTCGAGGTGAAAACGTTCCACCATGTCAAGCTGAACCCTAGAGCATTTGAGAACCAAAATTTATCTTCTGGTTCTCCTCACAGTCGGAGGCTCTAAAGGCGTGCTCGATTTCTCTGAGCCAATTCATGCAAGCTACGGACTCGTCAGATCCGGGCGGTTTTCAACCTATGAAGGACTTGTAGGAACAAGCTCTTCCGAATTGTCTCGTCTCTAAGGTCACCAACCCACCGGTGCGGTTTTCATCTCCGGTACCCCCGGAACCCGCTACAACCACATTCTCTTCTATAATTCTGTGTCGGCGGTTGCTACCCTCTCTGTCCTCTAGTAGCTTCATAAACATTTCCTACTGTTTTGCCATGGTTTCGTTCATGGCTCTCATCATGTCCAACATTTGCGTTTGAGGAGTTACTTCTGTTAGAATGGGGTCGGCGAAGACGATATTGGTTCTCGGTATTTGCTCCACCCTCCCGCTAAGCAAGGACAGAAGTGGAAGAGGTACAACCGTTACAGTTTCATTTGGCCGATTGGCCATGGATTCGGTCATGGCTTGGCCCTCCGGAGATGGTTGAAGGTGACTCCGAGTATTTACCATTTCAGTATGTCACACAATCGAGAGATAGGCTACACGAGATTATACACAACAAACGTACTAATACAGTTCATCGATCTTCATAAACATAGTAATTCAAGCATACTCACATAGAAATATATCTTCATAATAACAGTAGCTAAATGAAATTATGAACATATACTACACAAGAATTCTCGTTACCACTTTTATAATTCTCAACGGCGTAGTTTCCGTTGACTCTAAGACTGTCCCATCTTACAAGTTCTACCCATTCCTCACAATTAATAACTTAACGGTCTCAGCTTAAGTCTAGGCATCGACTTTATATACCTAGTTCACTTAAACTAGAACTCTGATACCAACTTGTAACAACCTAAAAATAGGGTAAATTTAAAACTAAAAAAATTCGGCAATACGACGTCTAAAATATAAAGATTTATAAACCCTATAAATGAATGACTAAAACCCAATAAAGTTGAGATAGTTGCATCATTAAAGTAGCGGAAGAATGAGACATAATACACAACAACCTATTTAATCTAGAACAATAATTAAGACTAGATTAAGGTGGGTGTCGCTATGTCTCCAAAATGCTCTTCTCACAAGATTCCCAAAAGCTCGGTCCTTCAAGAACCCTAGGTGCGCAAACGGCGAATCAAGGTGCCCTAGGCACACCGCTAGTAGGATCTGTGAGCCATTAACCACCAAGACAAGTGTTAGACCAAAAGTCTAGTGTTATAATAAAGGTCTAACAATTTATAATTTAAGCAAATACAACATAATTAACTGTTACCGATACACCCAAAAGGTTGAACCAATGCCAACCTTCAACATGGAAAAGATATTCCACACCTGAACAAAATACACAAGATATATCTCTTGAAATACGGGGGAGACCCGTTTCCATCTTGGGTGACGAGAACACGTGAATGGAGTCACCCGCGATGTTATTGGATTACACCTCATGTCCCGGTTCTAGTTCCCACGCCATAAAATACATCACAATCCTCAAACCGTTATGCCTTTATTGTCTACTCCGTCGAGTTACACCTCAAGGACTCACGAACATTATTGCCTATCCAATCTAGACGCGTTACACCTCAAGGACTTGCATCCCCAATTGCCTACTCACTAGTGACCAAAATGGCCAACAATTATAACCAAGTATGTCATGCCATCTAAATCCTCGTGCATAAGGAAATAGACCTTAAGTTCCACATTATGATCATAACCAAGCAAAATGACATTATCCATACATGCTCCATCTATCACTTTGAAACATGACTTCCACATATAGTTCACATTTATTCATGGCATGGAAAAACTTATGCTTATGCTAAGACAACCCATTATTCAGTACCAAGGAGGGATCCAATTAGCTAAGAAAATGAATCTCATATACGAGAGATATTCACTTAGGCCAAAATCCCATTTTTTTCAAGAAATGATTCTCACTAACTTTATATTCCATTTTAAACATGTTTGAGAGTGTGTAACACTTATTAAACATCATTAAGCACAAATAACAAGGATCAAAACTCCATATTTAACAAAACCCACAAACTCTAACATTTAGGTCAAAACTCTAATGTACCTACAAATCACATACAAGCAGATAATTACATTTATAGTGATGTAAGGGTTAAGAGACTCACCAAATGAGTTTGTGATGTAAAAACCCTAAAATGGCAAAACCCTAGAAATGGAGATGAATTCTTGAGGTTGAAGATTGTTGGTCCCGAAGGTGCTTAACAAGTTTGTAGAGGTGGGGGGGGGGGGGGGTGGGTTGAATACAAACACTGAATTTTAAAGTTTAATAAATTGTTTATTAATAAATCAAATTACAATTTACAAGTTTGTTGTAGAATAAGATTAAGTAAAACCTAATCTAAACAAACTTAAGAATCACTAAAAAGGGTTGCACTAGAAGTAGAGAATGGGGGATTAGGAGAGTATAGAAAACAAGGGTTTCTATATTTTTAGAAAGATGAAGGCTTAGGGCAACTCTCAGATGGAGTTGAAATCTTTCTATTTATACTCGATGCATTAAATGCATGGCAGAGCACTTTACACGTGTCCTTTATTTATTGGCTGCATGGGTATGACTTTAGGAGACATGATTTCGACCGTATGATGAACAGTGTAGTTTTCAGAGTTGTTGTACGAATTGCTGCAGAGGTATGTCTGTTTCTGAAAATCGTACAATGTATGCAATGGTAAGACAAAAGAGACTTGAGGCATAAGCTAAGTGACCATCGATCGCTGAATATATTTTCTTTCAGAGATACAAAGAAGTTCAGCTATCGCTGATGCTTTTCCTTAGGTTTCTTCGCGTGTGTAGATTTGTCTTGGCTTCACTGATATCCGCATCAGGTCATGAGTAGACTTGTCTTTGTTCAGAAGCCTTGTCTTCGATTCAGCAATGGACATCTTTTGTCGCGAAACTTGTCTTCAGGGATTACATCTAACTGTTTACATGAGAAATTATCAGCGATACTGAACATACTCAGCATTTTATCGCTGATAGTGAAACACTTACACATATGAATGTTTACAAGAAGGATCATCAATGATAACTGAACAGACTCAATATGAAACCCTGATGATGAAACACTAATACATAATGTTTAAACGTAATTTTCACTAAGTATAGAAAATGGTCATTTTCAAATTACTGAGAGAGTATGGATCAACAATCTCCCCCTATTTGATAATAACAAAGTAACTATGATGAAAATTACTTTTAAATCAAAATGAGGAATAATCAGGACTCATAACATACACGTCCCAATTACTATTTTGAGGGATCTTTTACAGTACTGATGGAGTTAAGTACTTCACTGAAAATTTTCGTTAATTCAAAGAAGGAATTACAAGAGAGATGAAAGTTCTAAGTACAAGTGAAGAACTAACTACTGTAAGTCTAGTTAATAGTTTACAAGAAGTAAGAAAAAAATCTATCAGCTATCCAGATAGGATTGTAGGACCTTGATCATGTAATCAGGTACTTCTTCTCCTTTTTGCCTTCGATCAGATGATTCTTGTGTGATGATTTTTTTGATTGGTTCAGCTAGAGGAGAGTAGGTACACCATAAGCACAAGAGATCCTTTAAATGATTAAGAGGACAAATAGGGATCTCAGAGACTATTTGGAATCTGAGCTGTCCTTCATCATCGTTGAAGAAGACTCCAAAAGGATTTTTCAGCACTTGTCCTGCAATGAATGGTCCACCAGGAGGCAAGGATAGATCAAGAATCAAGAGATCAGGAGGAGGCTCGAACAGTGCTTCTTTCGAGAACTTGATGGAGGTGTCGTTCTTGATTGCAGCGACATTATCAGAGGAGGAGGTGGCAGACTTTCTTTTGGGTTGCTTTGGCTTTGGAGGAAGAGCGGAAGGTACCTTTAGTACAGTAGTGACTCTGTTGATGAGGGCTCCAACGATACCTTCAACATAGCCTCTGTAGGTTGACTTTGATTTCTTCAGCGCTTCCTTAAACTCTAACCATTCCATGTAACCAAAATTTTCAAGTCTTGAGACGAACATAGCCTTTGAGCTTCCATCCTCTCTGGTTATCTCCATTGTCACTGATGTTCGGTCCTTCTTCTTTCTCCCAGAGATGAAAACTGCTATGATCTTCATTGGGTCAGAGCGAAAATCGATCTTCTGTTTGCACCATTCAAGTGTTTTATCGCTGACCTCTTTTTCTTTTAAGCACTCCTCTTCAATCTCTTTTAGTAGAGCAGCTTGAACCTTCACTGGATTTTTCTTTAGTTTCTTGTCTTTAAACTGAGAATCCTGAACCTTGAGAGCTAGAGTCACATCTTGTTGGCATTCAGCAATCAGCTTCTCAGCTCTGACAGATTCTTCGATCTCAACTTGCGTCAGGAAGTCAAGCTCTTTTGAGGAGGATTGAAGAGGGATCTTTAACCGCTGGCTCTCTAGGTGAGAGATCATCTCTGTTCTTCTTTTATTCAGTTCTTCCTCTGACCATTGAGCTGGTCTAGAGGACCTTCCTGGATGGTGCAGGGCTTCTTCTTCTTCTTCTTCTTCTTCTTCATCAACCTCATTGAACGAGGTTGGGATTATTTGATCTTCAGCTGTTGGAGTTGGGATTATTTAGAGTTCAGTTCCCTTAAGCAGGGGAGAGAACTGACTGATCAAAAAAGAATAAAGGAGTTGGTGTTTATTTATATGGAATAAGAAAGATAAAGGCTAGAATGAGAGAGGGGATTGGTAGGTATAGAAGGAAAGAGGGACAATAGATAGGCATACCTGAGAAGGATTCTCCCCCTCAGATGGTGAAACAAGTTTCTGGTTTCCCTCAGCAGCTATTCCCTTCTGCTTGCCTTGGGATGAAGCACCTGAAGCTGCTTCCCTTCTCCCCCTATGCTTCAGAAAGAACAATGCCTTTGACAACTAGTGTTGATGAGGCATTTGTAGATGAGAACCAAAGAGATTGGCCATTTTCATCGTCATCGTCATCATCATCAGCAACATTGTCTTTATCTTGATCAGGGAGATCAAGGTCTTCATCTTCTTCCTCATCCTCCTCCTCCTCTTCTTCATCAACTAGAGATAGTGAAGTAGAGGGAGGGTCTTGATCAACGACTTTCTCCCCCTCAACCTGAGAGGGAGGTTCTTCCGTCTGAACCTCAGCTGCAGATGCTTCTGAATTTTCTTCAATTGATCTCTCCCCCTCTTTGTCATTATCAGCATGAGGGAGCTCAGTAGTATCAGTTGCAGCGTTAGCAGTTTCCAGAGAATGGACTTCAGCGTCTAAACGTACCACACGTCCTTCAATTTCAGGGATCTCGAAAGTAGCCTGATGAATAAATTCAACGGCGATATTCAGTGATGTACGATCATTTTCCGTGAATGAAGGCGTTGGCGCTGGAGCTGGAGTTGGTTCAATCAGCTTGTTCAGGACCTGATTTAGCAGAGCTGTGCATGAGTCAATCTTTGAAGAGAGACCCCGGACTTCAGTGGTGAGGAAGTCAAATCTTCCTTGAAGGAGTTGAACTTGTTGATGATTGACAACCAAGTCCTCCTTGACTTTGACGATCTCTTCTTGAAGGGTCGTGATCTGAGAGGCTTCAGCCTTAGAAGTAGAGGCAACGGTCAGCCTCTTCAGCTCCTCACCAGCTTGATTGACAACACTGGTGGTGATGTTCAGGGAAGTGTAAAGAGATTCCCCCTTGTCTGCAAGTTTGTTGATGTTGACGTCAACTGTTCCCAAAGTAGGACCTGAAATAAAAGTCAATGGTTGAGCATAAGGATGCTCAGGCTTATATGGAGAGGTGGCTCGGATTCCAGTCCTATCGTTAGAAGGCAGCATAGTTGGAATTTCTTCCTGCGGCGAATAAAGGAAGAGAAAGGGCTCTCTAATGCCTTATTTGTACGATATGATGCAAGAGAAGTGTATATGGGTTTAGGAGTACCTGATAGATCAAACATATTATAAAATTGCATGTCTCCCTCAAAGTTTTGAGAATGTGTTTGAGTATCAAGTCTTATGTGTGCAGCATGAAGAGGTTGCTGCAAAATGTTGGGAGGGTTAATGACCAAAGAAATAGTAGAAGAAGAAGTAATGGGGATAGAAGTAGAGATAAGACTTGTGATAGTAGGATTTACCTCAGTTTGTGGAGCTTGAGGAACTGAGAAAATGGGTGTTGTCACAGGTGCGGTGTCAGTAGTGGTCATCACTGACACGGTTGATGTAGCAGATGATGTGGAGGAGATACCCACGAAAGCATCTAAAGTAGTTTGTTGAGAAACTACTTCAGGTATTGTTCCCAAAGAGGTTGACTCCTTGGTCTTTCTGGCCTTTTTAGAAGGACCAGAGATAGTAGTTGATGGGCATTTGGAAGTGGTGGTAGCAATAGGGATAGCAGAAGAAGGAACCTCCTGCGTGGCCGCTGAAGTAGAAGAGTGGAGAGAGAGACGAGAATGTAGGGTAGAGAGACTTACCTCGTTGTTAGCGGACTTGATCTCCCGAGCTCGTTGGCCCACCTTTGAGAAAGTACCGTCATTGGCAGTAGGGTATTTCTCAGCGTATAGAAAATGGAGATAGGCGCAGATGAAACGAACGTATGGGATATTGGAATCCCTCTCAGTCTTCTCGATCTTTGACACTAGATCGTCAAAGATCGCTCCATCATAGTCGAAATGTTTTCCGGATATCATTGAGTAACCCATCTGGAGCTGCATCTTGCTGACCTGGTCCAGCGACCTTATCTTTCCACTCATACATTGAATGATATGAGTGAAGATATAGTTGATCTGTAAGGGCATGTTTGCCTTCTGAATCTTGGTCATCTTTTTGTTTGGAATCTGGGAGCGAGGCTTGTTGTCCTACGTGTATTCCATGTCATCGAAAAATCGGATGAGCACAACGTCAGTTAGAAGAGAGTCGAAGCCAGCGTTGGTCTTTGCAGGGAATCGCAGAGCCTTGCGGAGACCAAAAGCAGTAAGGAATCATGGACCCTGTTCAGTAAAGAAGGATATGGCAGGGACCTGTTCACCTTTCTTGTTGATGACCGAGCTTTTGTCAGCTGTAAACCAGAATTGTTGAAGCAAGGTCTTTGATGGTTTGGGATCCATAGTGAGAGCATAAGCAATGCAAGATTGCTTCAGAAAAGCTGCGACTTCCACCAGATGTGGGTACTTGTCAGCTTCAAAGTCCAACCTAGCCAGGTGGTAGTTCTTTGGGATTTCAGATTCAGTGATGGTGAACTTCACATTCTTTGAAGCAATGAGACTAGCTTGGGTCATTTCTGAATAGAAGGAAGTAGAGTAGAATAAAGGGTTTAGAGTCTAAAAAAACAATTAAAATTTTACCAGTTTCTGTTTTTTAGAAAGAAACATAGAAAAACAAAGTTATTTTTAGAGTAAAACAATGTTCTTTATGAGAAAGAAAGAACATTTTGAAAAACTAAATGTTTTTAGAATAAGTTAAAATCAAAAGGAATGATTTTAAATGGACGAAACACTTTAAAGTCCAAAATAAGAGAATATTTAGGATTTAAGAATGTTTTGATGATGAAAGAATGTAAAGAACAAGAACCTGATAATCTTGAAGATTTGAAGATTAGGGTGTTCTTGTCTGCTTTGAGTGCTTTTTCTTGCTTAGGAAGTTTTAAGTGAGCGTAAAAAGATAAGAATGGAAAAAAGGCATTCCTTTTATATGAGGAGAGAGAAGGAATGAGGCGGGAAAACAAATGCTCATCATGACATGGACACGTCCTACGAAGTTGATTAGATAGAAGGGCAATGGACGAACGTGTCAGAGAAAAAGGCATGTCATGGATTGTCGGTTCAAGTGACGTCATAGGAGAGAGAAAAAAACGTTTCATTTGCCTTTTAGAAAGTATCTCTGAAGAAAAGTCAGAGATAGGTTTTCTTTTGAAAGAATCTCTGATAGAAATTCAGAGATAATTTTTCTTTTCAAAGGATCACTGACGAGAAATATCAGTGATAAGATTTGTTTATCAAAAAGCTTTTAATCACTTAAAGAAAATAAGTGATTGAAGATTTGATTTTTGAAAAACGTTTTACTAAATTAGATATTCAGTGATAGAGAATGAGAGAACATACCTGAGAGTCAAAGATATTTGAACAGAGATCAGATGATGAAGGGGAACTCTGTATGACTGACATAATGCGTGAAAGATGAAGAGTTAATCTTCAAGATTCAACATTCCAAGCTCACTAATGAGAAAGTTGAATCTTGTCTCATCAAGAGGTTTGGTGAAAAGATTAGTGATCTGATAGTCAGTAGGGATAAAGTGGAGTTCAATATCACCATTCATCACATGATCTCTATGTGTTTCGTCTTTGAATGTAGTACTGGATTGTTTGCTATAGCGATGGCACTAGTGCTGTCGCAATAGATTGGAATCATTGAAAGCTGAAGGTCATAGTCTAATAGTTGATTTCTCATCCATAAGACTTGAGCACAACAACTTTCAACGGCTACGTATGCAGCTTTAGCTGTGGAAGTGGACACTGCATTTTGCATTTTACTTGTCCAACTTACCAGCTTTCCTCCTAGAAGTTGACATCCACCAGTGGTGCTTTTTTTTTTATCTAGTTTGCAACCTGCAAAATCACTATCTGAATATCCAATTAGATCAAACCCTGAATCTTTGGGATACCAAAGACCGAGGTTTGGAGTTCCTTTCAGATATCTGAAGATTCGCTTTACAGCGATCAGATGGGATTCCTTAGGTTTAGATTGATAGCGTGCACAAAGACATGTAGAGTACATGATGTCAGGTCGGCTCGCTGTAAGAGACAACAGGGATCCTATCATTCCTCTATAGGCAGTGACATTAACAGGTTTTCCTGTTGGATCCTTGTTTAATGTCAGAGGAGGTGCCATAGGAGTTTTCATTGCTGAAGTTTAAGTGAGATCAAACTTCTTCAGCATGTCTTTAACATACTTACCTTGGTTAATAAATGTACCCTTTTCAGTTTGATTGATCTGAAGTGCAAGGAAGTAAGCTAGTTCACCCATCATACTCATTTTATATTCTTTTTTCATTCTTTCAGCGAATCGAGTACACATAGATGGGTTAGTATAACCAAATATAATGTCATCGACATATATTTGCACAAGAATAATGTGACCTTTTATCTTTCTGAAAAACAAAGTATTATCAATTTTACCACGTTCAAAATTTTCAGAGATAAGAAAAGAAGAGAGAGTGTCATACCAAGCACGAGGGGCTTGTTTTAGACCATAGAGAGCCTTATCCAACTTATATACATAATTTGGATGCTTAGGATCAAAGAATCCTGGAGGTTGTTCAACATAGACTTCTTCATTCAACTTTCCATTCAGGAATGCTGATTTTACATCCATTTGATATACAATGAAGTCTTTGTAAAATGCATAAGCTAAGAAGATTCGAATCGCTTCGAGCCTAGCCACAGGGGCAAAGGTTTCATCATAGTCTATGCCTTCCTCTTGTCTGTATCTCTGAGCAACAAGTCTCGCCTTGTTGCGGGTTACAGTCCCATGTTCATCTAATTTGTTTCTAAACACCCATTTAGTGCCTATAACAGTTTTATCAGATGGTCTGGGAACGAAATTCTAAACTTTGTTTCGAGCAAACTCAGTCAGCTCTTCTTGCGTAGCGCTGACCCAGTTTGGATCTCTGAGGGCATCATCAGTCTTCTTTGGCTCTAATAAAGAAAGAAAGTTGACAAAGAGACAAATGTTACCTGTACTTTGTCGAGTCTGAATACCTGCATCAGGATCACCAAGAATTTGATCTATAGGGTAATCTTTGGTCCATCGCTGAGCTGGAGCGTAATCACTTACTTCAGGAGTTGGATCAACAATAGGGATGTTCACTAAGGAAGAAGCTTGTGGTTCATCAGCTATTAATTGTTGAGTGTCAGACAAACCATTACTTTCTGAGAGGTTTTTAGACGAGGGAAGATCTGAGGGAGGGAGTGTGTTTAGAGGCTCAGCTGAAATCCATGAGGTGGATTCAACATTAGGTGGAATGATGTTTGGATCATCATCAGCGACTGAATAATCTATGTGTTGATGGTTTGTGAAGAAGGGTTCTGTTTCTCTATAGTGAGAGAATGTAACACCCGGAAAATTCAAGGTAAGTATTTACACTCGTATTTCAATATCGTATGAGTTTGGTGTCTACGTTGATATTAGGAGTATAGAAGACATGTCTAATCATTATTTATACTATATCTGCTAATGTGATGAGCGTCGTGTTAGAAAAATCGAGTTTTCGGAGCGTCGGGAGTGTGTTGTGATAGTGCTACGCGACAGTGTCCTGGGCACAGTCGCAGGTCACAATCGCCGAGGTTGTACAGTGGGTGGTTGGTGTTGGGCGATTGTGGCACCGCGATAGTGACATGGTCACTATCGCCAGGTCACTATTGCTAGAGTTGTACCGAGAGCCTCCCCTAAGGCTCGCGATTGTGACACGCGATAGTCGCGATTGGTTACGATTTGCATTTACTGCATCCATTTGAGAATTACATGTTTTGAATGCATTAGTTCATTAATTTTGAGTCATGTGATGTTTTAATTAGTGCAATGGATCCATAGGCACGGTGTTCTTTTGTCCCGTTTTGGACAAGTTCCACCCTTTGACCGATTTTGACCTCATTTTCTTTTCACTCTCGTTTTGTGGGGCGATTTTGGAGACCTCATGAGAGATTTTATCCTCCTAAAACCCTAACCTTCATCTTTTGCAACCTACCTCTAGTTGGAGTTTTGGGATAGCATTTATTTCTTGTAAAGGATCATCCATTGGAGTCATCAAGGCAACCAACCAACTCATTCAAGTTCAACCACTTCCATCTCGGGTTTTCCTATTTTCTAGGTTTTAATCAAAAACCTAGATTGTGAGTTTACTAAACCTTTGTTAAAACTAGATACACATCATAATCTACTACTTGCTATTATCTTGCATCTTAACTTGAAATGTTCATTCTTAATGCTTAAGTTCTTGGGGCTTCCTTTTGAATACATGTTTATATGTAACTTACTATGACTTGATGAAATACATATCTTGTTATTGAGATGGTTTCTTACTTGAGACACCATTTGGTGGAATCACAACTACATGGTTAAAATTGTGGTCATACTAGTCTTGTTATGGGCATTATATTAATTGGGATAGTAATATTGTACCCATGGTTGGTATTGAGAATATTCTTGTTCACAATGTGCCTTAGGACTTACTATAAATTATGTTGGACGAACCAACTCAGTAGACACTAGGAGAATGTAGTCTTGGGTGCCACCGTAATGGTATGTACCTAGACCTCCGCCATTCGGGGTAATGCCATGGTTGTAGTCCTCGGATGTGTCGGGCCTTTCGGATGTCACTCATGGTAGTTGGCATCAAGGTATATCGACTCTTTGGGTGGAACTTGATTGGTGCTATGGGTCTCCCCTATTAACTCCACATTTAATGAACTTTAGTTAACTGCTGATAAGAATTGTATTTGGATTTATATGTTGTTTCTTGTACAAACTCACTAGGATTTTTGGCCTAACACTTGTTTGGTGTCGATGTGTATCTCAGGTTCTTGTGGTGCCGTTTCTAAGCAGGTATAGTTGCCCGTGGGTGAGATCTTGGGGAAGGTGCACTTGGACACACTTTTTGTAATCTTCTTTCTAGCATAGAAACTAGATTAGTTGGTTGTTGTCTATTTTCCGTTATATTACAACTGTAATTAATCAGGTTTAAATATTTCCCCATTTTTGGGAGGCTCTTGCTACGACAATTTTATATACCACGTCCGATTTTCCGGATTTTTGTTATCCCTATTTTTAGGGTGTTACAAGTTGGTATCAGAGCTTTAGTTTAAGTGAACTTGGTATTGACCTTAGTATACCTAGACTTAAGCTTTAAGCATAGAGTAAAGTTATCCACCTTGGGGTAAAAGTCTTAGGTGGGGAGAGCGTTAGGATTCACGGAATTGCACTATTTGAGAGTTGTAATGGTGGTGACAAGAATACTTGTGTATAATTCGTTCATAATTTCACTTAGCTACTGCTATTATGAATGTGTTATTACGTGAGCATGCTTGAATTACTATAATTATGATGATTGAAATGTGTAGTAGTACGTACCATGAGTTAACTCACTTAGTCTTTTCTCAACCTCCTTTCTCGTGCGTGTGTGGCAGATAACCATGGTAAACACACGGAACAGACTGTAAAACCCGTCGGATGGTCATGTTGAAGATGAATCTACAACCGATCAACCTGCTTTGGTCGTGGCTGCTGAAGGGCCACCCGCGGCCAATGTCCTGGGCAGGGGACCCGAACACATTCCACGACGTAATCTCGAACCTGTTGACCAAGTCATGGAAGAAGTGACTATGGAAACAAGGATAAAGGATAGCATGATGCAAACCATGAATTCAGCCATGACACAACAACAAGAGTTCTTTATGAAGCTACTGGAGGATCGAGATGCTAGTCACCAGCAACCTGAGACGATGGCGGAGAATATCGTGAATGGTTCGGGTGGTGGACTGGCCGTTGTGATAACTGAAGATCATTTAGAGAACGGAAGTAAGGGAAAGGTCAAAAGATGCACTTATAAAGCTTTTCTGGGGTGCAATCCAAAGGAGTTTTCAGGTTCCGCCAATCTGGTTGTTTGCATGTATTGGCTCAAAGAAGTGGAGATGGCCTTTGAATCTAGTGAATGCGATGTCTCACAACGGGTTAAGTTCGCTTCCCAACTACTTAGGGTTGAGGCTTTGATCTGGTGGAATCTCACACGCTCCGTCCTCACTCCCGAAGTTCTGGCTAAGCTAACTTGGCCGGTTTTCAAACAGAAAATCATGGACAAGTATTGTAGTGAGAGATTGTTGGACAAGCTGGAAGAGGAATTTAGAGGGCTGAGGAAAGGGACTCTGTCTGTCGCCGACTACTCCAAGCTTTTCTTGAAAAATCTAAATTTGGTGGGACACCTGGTCCCTGATGAGAGATCGAAAATCAAGGCTTACCAGCATGGGTTGCCGACCGGGATGAGGACGACAATGAGGAATGCTAGAGGGTTGACACTTCAGGATGTAATCGAGGAGTCATTGCTGGAAGAAGACGATTTGGTGGCGGAGAAGGAAGAGAGAGGTCAAGTGGGGGAAAAGCAAAAGTGGGAGGGGCCATCTGGGCCAGTTCGTTCATCTAAGTCGTTTGTAAGTGGAAGAGTTGGGGACAATCGTCGTGAAGATCAATGGTGCCATAAGGGCAAGACCAAGCACTCCGGTCCATGCAATCCAAGATCTCACTTGGGTCCTGTCGAATGTGCCAAGTGCGGCAAGAAGGGTCATGCCATTCGAGAGTGCCCTATCCGGGGGCCGGTATGCTTCGAATGTCGGGAACTGGGACAGATGAAGAAGGATTGCCCAAATCTTGTGGGTAGAAACCGTGGAAGTTTTTTCGGGTCGACGGCACGAGTCGAGCAACCGTCGAGAGCGCCAAGTCGAGCATTCCGGATGACTACTGAGGAGGTGAAGGAGACCGTCGACGTTGTTTTAGGTACGTTCCTAGTTAACTCCTTGCCCGCTCGTGTGTTGTTTGATTCGGGTGCTACATGTTCCTTCGTATCGAATATTTTCTGTAAACAGTTCGTCACTCCTATTAGTTTTCTTCCCGATGCATTAGTAGTAGAAGTAGCTAATGGGGATCAAGTGATCATCCGAGATAATTTTTGCGATTGTACTCTAGAGATTAATGGGAATCCCTTTGGAGTAGACTTGCTACCTATGGCTATAGGGAGTTTCGACGTAGTCATATGCATGGATTGGTTGTCGAGGTATAAGGCCGACATATTTTGCTCCAAAAAGATGATCCAAGTGCCTTTGCCGGGAAACGTTGTGGTCACCATCTACGGGGAGAAAGGGAAGAGAAGTAACCCTATCATCTCCTCTCTTAAGGCTCGCAAATTTCTAGCAAAGGGATACCCTTCGTATCTGGCATACGTGGTAGATGTGAAGAAAGAGAAGAAGTCGGTGGAAGACGTGAGGATTGTACAAGACTATCCGGACGTATTCCCGGAAGATTTACCCAGGTTACCGCCAGAACGACAAGTGGAGTTCCAAATCGACCTCACTCTGGGAGCGACTCCGATAGCTCGTGCACCCTATTGTTTGGCCCCGACCGAAATGCGGGAGATGATGACGCAACTTCAAGAGCTTCTTGAGAAGGGATTCATTCGACCGAGTTCGTCGCCTTGGGGAGCTCCAGTTTTATTCGTGATGAAGAAGGTTGGGTCCATGCGAATGTGCATCGACTATCGGGAATTAAACAAAGTCACGGTAAATAACAAGTACCCTTTACCTCGCATCGATGACCTTTTCGATCAACTCCAAAGAGCGGGATGCTTTTCAAAGATTGACCTTCGGTTCGGTTACCACCAAGTAAGGGTGAAATAGGAGGACATTCCGAAGACGGCCTTTCGAACGCGTTATGGACACTACGAGTTTTTGGTGATGCCCTTTGGCTTGACCAATGCTCCAGCTGTATTCATGGATTTGATGAACCGTGTGTGTCACCCTTTCTTGGACAAGTCTATGATTGTCTTCATCGACGACATCCTTATCTACTCAAAGGATGAGGCCGCGCATGAGAAACATCTACGAGAGGTGCTAGAAGTTCTCCGAAAAGAGAAGTTGTACGCGAAGTTCTCAAAGTGCGAGTTTTGGCTCAAAGAAGTGCAATTCTTGGGCCACGTGGTGTCTGAAGACGGGGTGAAGGTGGACCCGACAAAGATAGAGGCGATGATGAGTTGGGAACCGCCAATGAGTCCGATGGAAATCCGAAGTTTCTTGGGATTGGCGGGTTACTACAGGCGTTTCATTCAAAACTTCTCCAAGATAGCTTCACCGCTCACCTCACTCACAAGAAAGAATGTCAAGTTTCTTTGGACCAATGCGCAAGATCAAGCCTTCCAAACGCTCAAGAAAAGGTTGTGTGAAACTCCTATTCTATCCCTTCCCGAGGGATCAGATGATTTCGTAGTGTATAGTGATGCTTCCAAGATGGTTCTAGGGTGTGTACTAATGCATCGGGGAAAAGTGATAGCTTATACGTCGCGTCAAGTAAAGGACCACGAGAAGAACTACCCGACTCATGACTTGGAATTGGTGGCGGTGGTCTTTGCTTTGAAATTATGGCGGCACTATTTGTATGGGACGAAGTGTACTCTCTTTATCGATCACAAGAGCCTTAAGTACATCTTCGACCAAAAAGAACTCAACATGCGGCAAAGAAGGTGGCTTGAGCTACTAAAGGATTACGACTGTGACTTGCTCTACCATCCCGGTAAGGCCAACGTTGTGGCGGATGCGTTGAGTCGAATGAACTATGAAGGTGGTGTCAAATTATCCCTCACTAGAATTGAGGTGGTATCAAGTTTGTTGGAGATCATTAAAACATGTCAAATGGAAGCTCTCAAAGAAGAAAATCTCAAATCCGAGGTTATGGTGAAGCAAAGTGAACTTTTGACGAAAGATAGTCGGGGACTCAAACTCTTTCAAGGGCGAATTTGGGTGCCAAAATTTGGTGGGAATCGGGAGTTACTTCTAGAAGAAGCGCATAAGTCAAAATATTCTATTCATCCTGGTAACACCAAGATGTATAGAGACTTAAAGTTGAACTATTGGTGGCCGATAATGAAACTAGACGTGGCCAATTACGTGGAAAGGTGTGTCACATGTCTTCAAGTCAAAGCAAAACATCAAAGACCGTACGGGAGTTTGCAACCGTTGGCCATTCCCGAGTGAAAATGGGACAACATCACCATGGACTTCGTGACAAAGCTATCAAAGACCTTGCGGGGTCATGATACAATATGGGTGATCGTGGATCGGCTAACCAAGAGTGCACATTTCTTTGCAATGCGAGAGACCTTGCCAATGGAGAAATTGGCCAAGCTTTATATCGATGAGGTGGTGTCGAGGCATGGAGTCCCACAATCTATCGTGTCGGATCGGGACAGTCAGTTCACATCGAACTTTTGGGGTAGCTTACAGAAATAATTGGGCACCAGATTAAATCTAAGCACGACATACCATCCTCAAACGGATGGTCAAAGCGAGAGAACGATTCAGACGCTAGAGGACATGTTGAGATCGTGTGTCATAGTTTTCGGAGGAAGTTGGGACTTGCACCTGCCTTTGGTGGAGTTTTCTTATAATAACAGTTACCATTCTAGCATTGGAATGGCACCGTTTGAGGTGTTGTATGGGCGAAAGTGTATAACACCGGTTTGTTGGCTCGAAGCGGGCGAAAATCAATTCGCTGGACTGGAAATAGTTCAAGAAACGGCGAACAAAGTGAACGAGATTCGAGAAAGATTGAAGGCGGCTCAAGACCGACAGAAAAGTTATGCGGATAAGAAGAGGATGGCGGTCGAATTTCAAGTGGGCGATCGTGTCATGTTGAAAGTGTCTCCATGGAAATGGATTATCCGGTTTGGGAAATGTGGGAAACTTAGTCCTCGTTTTCTTGGGCCTTTTGTCATTTTGGAGAAAGTGGGTCTTCAAGCATACCGGTTGGATTTTCCACCGGAGATGGATGGAATACATCCTACCTTTCACGTGTGCTACATTCGGAAGTGCCTGGCCGAAGAGGAAAGTGTGATTCCCTTGACGGAAATTCGAGTAGATAATGGAAATCGTTGCGTGGAGGAACCAGAAGCAATATTGGAGTCGAAAGTGAAAAAGTTGCGGCATAAAGATGTGGTCATGGTTAAAGTCCAATGGAAGCACCATCGTGGTGCTAACGTCACTTGGGAGTCCGAAGATGATATGAAAAAGCGATATCCTCAATTGTTTAATCTAGGATGAGATTTCGGGGACGGAATCCCAATTAGGTGGGGAGGATTGTAACACCCGAAAAATTCAAGGTAAGTATTTACGCTCGTATTTCAATATCGTATGAGTTTGGTGTCTATGTTGATATTAGGAGTATAGAAGGCATGTCTAATCGTTATTTATACTATATCTGCTAATGTGTCGAGCGTTGTGTTAGAAAAATCAAGTTTTCGAAGCGTCGGGAGTGTGGCACGATAGTGCCACGCGACAGTGCCCTGGGCACAGTCGCAGGTCACTATCGTCGAGGTTGTACCGTGGGTCGTTGGTGTTGGGCGATTGTGGCATCGCGATAGTGACATGGTCACTATCGCCATGTCAATATCGCTAGAGTTGTACCGAGAGCCTCCCCTAAGGCTCGCGATTGTGACACGGGCACTATCGCCGTCGGGGCTGTTTGTTTAAATTCCACCCTTTGACCGATTTTCACATCATTTTCTTTTCACTCTCGTTTTGTTGGGCGATTTTGGAGAACTCAAGAGTGATTTTCTCCTCCTAAAACCCTAACCTTCATCTTTTGCAACCTACCTCTAGTTGGAGTTTTGGGGTAGCATTTATTTCTTGTAAAGGATCATCCATTGGAGTCATCAAGGTAACCTACCAACTCGTTCAAGTTCAACCTCTTCCATCTCGGGTTTTCCTATTTTCTAGGTTTTAATCAAAAACCTATATTGTGAGTTTACTAAACCTTTGTTAAAACTAGATACACATCATAATCTACTACTTGCTATTATCTTGCATCTTAATTTGAAATGTTCATTCTTAATGCTTAAATTCTTGGGGCTTCCTTTTGAATACATGTTTATATGTAACTTACTATGACTTGATGAAATACATATCTTGTTATTGAGATGGTTTCTTACTTGAGACACCATTTGGTGGAATCACAACTACATGGTTAAAATTGTGGTCATACTAGTCTTGTTATGGGCATTATATTAACTGGGATAGTAATATTGTACCCATGGTTGGTATTGAGAATATTCTTGTTCACAATGTGCCTTAGGACTTACTATAAATTATGTTGGACGAACCAAGTCAGTAGACACTAGGAGGATGTAGTCTTGGGTGCCACCATAATGGTATGTACCTAGCCTCCGCCATTCGGGGTAATGCCATGGTTGTAGTCCTCGGATGTGTCAGGCCTTTCAGATGTCACTCATGGTAGTTGGCATCAAGGTATATCGACTCTTTGGGTGGAACTTGATTGGTGCTATGGGTCTTCCCTATTGACTCTACATTTAATGAACTTTGGTTAACTGTTGATAAGAATTGTATTTGGATTTATATGTTGTTTCTTGTACAAACTCACTAGGCTTTTTGACCTAACACTTGTTTGGTGTCGATGTGTATCTCAGGTTCTAGTGGTGCCGTTTCTAAGCAGGTATAGTTGCCCGTGGGTGAGAGCTTGGGGAAGGTGCACTTGGACACACTTTTTGTAAAGACGTTTTGGGTATTTAGATGACACCCTTTTGTAATCTTCTTTCTAGCATAGAAACTAGATTAGTTGGTTGTTGTCTATTTTCCGTTATATTTCAACTGTAATTAATCAGGTTTTAATATTTCCCCATTTTTGGGAGGCTCTTTCTACGACAATTTTATATACCACATGTCCGATTTTCCGGATTTTTGTTATCCCTATTTTTAGGGTGTTACAGAGAACATCCAAGCATTTAGTTCTTCATTGTCAGCAATAGGTTTAGAATTCGCTGAACGGGATTCGTCAAAAGTGACAGGAATTATTTCTTCTACAGTTTGTCTTCTCTTGTTGAAAACTCTGTAGGCTTTAGAGATAGAAAAATATCCAAGAAATATTCCGTCATCAGCTTTTGGGTCGAACTTTCCAAGAGAATCTTTGTTGTTTAGAATGAAGCACTGACAACCAAAGATATGAAGAAAACTGATAGAGGATTTTCTTCCATGAAATAGTTCATAAGTTGTCTTTCCAAATCGCTTTACTATTAGAGATCTGTTTTGAGTAAAGCATGCAGTGTTGACAGCTTCAGCCCAAAACTGAGTAGGGAGATGAGAATCACTGAGCATTGATCTGGAAACTTCAATGATCGTTCTGTTTCTTCTTTCAACGACTCCGTTCTGCTGAGGAGTTCTTACAGAGGAGAAGTTGTGAGAAATTCCCTTACTCTCAAAGAAATTGTTCAGGGAACTATTTTTAAATTCAGTTCCATGATCACTTCTTATTGAGCAAACAATAAGATTATTCAACACTTCCATCTTTCTAGATATCAGTTCTTATGGAGTATCACTTTTGCAGCGAAGAAAGATAACCCAGGTGTAGCGAGAGTATTCATCTACAATGACAAATGTATGTTTCTTTCCAGCTATGGATTGGATATTGACAAGGCCAAACAAATCCATATGCAAGAGTTGAAGAGGACTTGTCACTGAGGAAACTTGTTTAGATTTGAAACTAGCTTTAGTCTGTTTTCCTTTTTCACATGCTGAACATAGAGATTCCTTGGTATATGAGTGTTGAGGAAGACCAGAGACCAGTTCCTTAGAAAAGAGAGAATTCAGGGTTTTGAAATTTAGATGAGAAAGCCTTTTATGCCATTGCCAGTTGACATCAGAGTAGGCTTTAGAAAGAAAACACACATTTTCAGTGGTAGTAGAGTCCATGTCTATCACATAGACATTTTCCATACGGTAACCACTGAGAGCAAGTTTTCCATTCTCATTTACCACTAAACATGCTTTCTTAGTGAAGCGAACTTCGTAGTCTTTGTCACATAGTTGACTGATGCTTAGAAGATTGTGCTTCAGTCCATCTACGTAAGCGACTCTTCTGAAGGTTGTTTTCCCATTGCTGAGGACACCAAACCCTTGGGTATATCCTTTTCCATTTCCACCAAAGGTCACTGAGGGATCTTTCTCTTCCTTGTATTCAGTAAGCAAGTCTTTTTGTCCAGTCATGTGTCGAGAGCATCCGCTATCTAGATACCAGACACCTTTCAATCCCTGCAAACATAAGGAAGATTAAGTTTTGATTGGTACCCATTTTTCAATGGTCCAGTGGGGTTAGTGGAGATGGAAGGTTCAACAATCTTCGCGGCAGTTGAAGATTCAACTTCAGTGGTAACCTTCACTTTGGTTAATTTCTTGACCTTAGTGGTATTTTTCACCTTGGTAGATTTCTCAACTTTGGTGACCTTCTCAGCCTTGGGGGCATTCATCTTCACTTTAGCTATTTTATCAGCTTTTGTGGCATTTGGACATTTACTTGCAATATGGCCAGTGAGTCCACAGTGATAGCATTTTCTATATTTAATGATGGCTTTAGGACCATGAGCAGTAAGATTAGAAAACTTGAGATGTGCAGGGCCAACTCCAAGAATACCTTTAGCATAAGATCTGCGAGGAATTTTTAGTTCTTCAGATTTCTTAGGCTTAAGATCAATTTTTCAGCTTTGGAGGACAGATATCAAAGATTTCTGTTTCAGAGCTAGAAGATCGATTTACTGAAGGTTTGAGAGGAACTTTCAGTTTTGCTTTCTTGGTAGCCTTATGAGGATGGGAAATGGATTTCCCTTTATCAGTGAGCTTAGAGCTTTTTGATAATTCCTCAGGAATAGGATTAGAGGAAGAAGAGCACTCAGTAGAAGAGGTGTCAGGCATAGAAGAGACAAACATTCCAAACTTAAGCATGTAACTGTCTTCTTTAGGTTCATCTTGTTCTTTCAAAAAACCAAGACCGGTTTTATCACTGGCAAGGATTTGAGACCTGATGATTTCAGTGATTTTGGTAGAAGAGTTACACCATCCCTCAACAGTTGCCTTTTCTGCTTTTCAAGCAGCTATGGCTTGTTCGCGTTCAATGATGATAATTTCATTGACAATGACTTGATCTTTCAAACTTTTTTCTAAAAGAGTCAGTTCTCTGATCTTTTCATGACATTTTTCTAGCTGTTCGGTTAAATCAATATTTTTGTTTTCAGCTAGAGTTTTTCCATCCAGTGCATTGTACAGATCAATTGTCAGTACATCAACAACGCGACTTCTCTCAGCTTCAGAGAGAGAGGGATTGGTAGAGATAGATACCTGAGAGGAGATATAGCTCATGGAAGTTTCTGTTGATTCTTCCACTTCTTCTTTAATCTCAGCCACTTCTTCTTCATCAGAACTAGATTTTTCTGATTCAGCCCAGTCATGCTCTTCAGCGATAAGACCTTTACCTTTTCTTTTAAAGTTTTTCAACTTTTGATATTTCTCTTTCAGCTTAAGGTATTTGTTATCGTTGTACTTTCTGGAGGTAGAAGGTTTGAAGACTTTCTTTGACATGCACTCACTTGCAAAATGTCCAATCTTTTCACAGTTATAGCAAGTAGCAGTAGCCTTATCAACATGAGTTGATTTTGGCTTGTCAGATATGGAGAGAGGCTTATTTCTTTTGAAATTGCTCTTTCTTGCAAACCTTTTGAAGGAGTTTGTCAAGAGTGCTAAGGATTCATCAAACTCTGAAAGATCAGTGTCTGATAATTCCTCAGAGTCAGAATCTAACTCAGTGATAGTAAGAGTAGATCGCTGAGATGGAATGATCTCTGAAGAGACTAAAGCAACATGAGTGCTTTTGGAGTCTTTAGAATCTTTTACAAGATTCTTCTTGAGGAGATTTGATTGCTCATAGTTGAGCAATATTCCATATAAAGTGATAAGAGAGAGAAAGAGAATTTAAGTCTTTTGTCAGCTTGAGACACATTGAATAACTATCCCAACTTTCAGGAAGACATTCTAAGAATTTAGTTAAGACCTCAGAATTAGAATAGGTCCTACCAGCAGTTCTTAGATCAATGATTAAACAGTTAAATCTCTGGTGAACATCAGATAGGGATTCGTTCTTACCAGTGATAAAACTTTCATACTGTCTTACCAAGTTAATCTTTCGAGTTTCTTGGACTTCAGTGGTACCTTCATATTGAACACATATAGTGTCCCACATTTCTTTGGCAGTTTTAAGATGCATGATGGAATGGAAAGCTTCATCAAGCAGAGCCATAGAGATAATGGTTTTTGCCTTTGCATCTAAGACAACCTTCTTTTTGTCTTCATCACTCCACTGTCTTATTTCCTTAATAGCATAACGTTCAGGAACAGCAGGAGTGATGGCAGTAGTTGGAACGACAGCTATGATTGTAAAAGGTTCATACGGGCCATTTGCTACGTATTAAGGTATAGTAGGATCTACACCTTCTAGAAATAGCATCATTCGATTTTTCCAGAGAGGAAAGTTATCTCTGCTAAATCGAGGAGGTTTTGAGAGTGAACCATTATCATAGTAGTTTGTATTTGTATTGAGTTCCATATTAAGAATAGCAAGGAAGAGAATAAAGCAAGGAAGAGAATAAAGCAATATCTTGTTTATGAGATTAAACAGTCTTCTCTGATACCACTTGTTGGTCCCGAAGGTGCTTAACAAGTTTGTAGAAGGGGGGTTGAATAAAAACACTGATTTTTAAAGTTTAATAAATTGTTTATTGATAAATCAAATTACAATTTACAAGTTTGTTGCGGAATAGGATTAAGTAAAACCTAATCTAAACAAACGTAAGAATCAATAAGAAGGGTTGCACTAGAAGTAGAGAATGGGGGATTAGGAGAGTATAGAAAACAAGGGTTTCTATATTTTTAGAAAGATGAAGGCTTAGGGAAACTCTCAGATGGAGTTGAAATCTTTCTATTTATATTCGATGCATTAAGTGCATGGCAGAGCACTTTACACGTGCATGGGTCTGACTTTAGGAGACATGCTTTCGGTCGTATGATGAACAGTGTAGTTTTCAGAGTTGTTGTACGAATTGTTGTAGAGGTATGTCTGTTTCTGACAATCGTACGATGTGTGCAAGGGTAAGACAAAAGAGACTTGAGGCATAAGCTAAGTGACCATCGATCGCTGAATATCTCTTCCTTTAGAGATACAAAGAAGTTCAGCTATCGCTGAAGCTTTTCCTCAGGTTTCTTCGTGTGTGTAGATTTGTCTTGGCTTCACTGATATCCGCATCAGGTCATGAGTAGACTTGTCTTTGTTCAGCAACTTTGTCTTCGATTCAGTAGTGAACATCTTTTGTCACGAAACTTGTCTTCAGGGATTACGTCTAACTGTTTACATGAGAAATTATCAGCAATACTGAACATACTCAGTATTTGATCGTTGATAGTGAAACACTTACACATATGAATGTTTACAAGAAGGATCATCAGTGATAACTGAACAGACTCAGTATGATAGTTGATGATGAAACACTAATACATAATGTTTAAACGTAATTTTCACTAAGTATAGAAAAGGGTCATTTTCAAATCACTGAGAGAGTATGGATCAACAAAGATGAAGATGATGAGATGGTAGACCTTTGAACCCTAGACTTCCAAATCTTTAGATGATGATTCCAACTTGAAGATTTGAAGGAGAATGTAGTAATAAATGGGGTGGGTCGGATTTAATGAAGAGGGAGAAGAGAGGAGAGTTTTTGAGAAATGAATTTGGGGATTATGAGGTTTGGGGACCGATTTTCCCCTTTTAAATCGACCAGTGGTCGCGCGAGTGCCCGCATGGCTGGACCGGTGCGGAGGGGTGCGCCAAGCACTGGAGTCGCGCAAGGGCAGAGCCCCGCACGGATGGCTGTACGACTTGGGTCGTGCAGAGAGCCACGCGGAGTATTGCTGCTCCGTTTGCCCTTTTCTTCGGCTAAAAAACTCCACCCCTACATAAGACAGATTTCAAGGTAAACTAAAACTAACCCATACTACAAGCGAAATACGGATTTCTGGTAATAATTGCTTACCCAGAAATCGGGGTGTTACAATTTTCTCATCCAAAAACCCCGAATCCTTTCTCCTCTCTTCATCTTTCTCTCCCAAATCAAACCCCACACCATTTTTATAAACCTTAACCTTTCTAGAATCCCTTTCACTTCATCTTCTTCATCAAGTTTCTAGGGTTTCATCCAACATTTTCCCCCATTTTGAAGATTGGGAGTTTGTGTTTCATTTTGGTGACCCAAGAGGTATTATGGTTGGTGGATTCAAGTTATGGTTAAGGTAATCTTCTCTTTTATTCATCTATGTAATTAGGGTTTTAGTATAAGTTGAGATCTTCATGTAAAATGTTTGGGGAACGATTCTAAATGGTTGGATATGAATATTTATGGTTGGAAACTTATGGATCTAGGTTTTTGGAAGATTTGGCTTGAGGATTCAAATTTCTTCAAAGGAGATCAAGTTGGGGAAAAATCTAGATTTAGCCTAAATCTAGGAAGGTGAGTTCAAGTTGCTTTATGAAAACTATGTAAATGCCAAAATGTGTATTTTGAAGTAAAAATATGTTTTACTTGGTAATTGTCAATGTGTTGAGTATTTTGACAAGATTTTATATTTGGTAAACTTGGGTTGATTTGATCTCATGAAATGCCCATAAATAGGATTTGGAGATTTTGATAAGTAAATAACATGATTTATGCATTTTTGGTGATTTTTGTACAAATAAAGTCTAATTTATGCTTTATGCATTTTTGGTGATTTTTGTACAAGTGAAGTCTAATTTATGATTTATGCATTTTTGGGTTTATTTGATTTCATAAATCATTTGGAAAATGAACGTCTGTGTTGTGAGACATTTTGGAAACATAAGGGTATGAGCCCATTTGGAAAATCTTTTGTCCCAATCCATGATGAGTTTTGGATTAATCACATCTTTGAGGTATGTGTCTGCATAAACGCCATTTAAATGGGTTTTATTATTTGGGGACCACTATTTGTTGGTCAAATGGTTTTTGATCATTTTAGCTGTGTTTTGACTTACAAGAGTCTTGAGGACATTTGTCCGGTTTTAATGGCTCAATGTAGAGCCCCATTTATGATTTGCATCTTAATGCATCTTGTTGAATATTAATGATAATTACAGGCTCGAGTGCATTGGTCATTCCTGTGTAGTCATGTAATTTTAGACTGTGTTGCATTAGATCCATAGGCACGTAAGTCAGTCTCTATTTGATGGTCAACTGGGTGTTGCGGGATTTGACTCTGGGACCCATGTTATATGACCTTAACCTTTCAAGTAGACATTAGGAGGGTTGAGTCCGGGGTAGTGCTACCCTGTGTAGGTAGGCACTACTCCGCCATTCGGGGTAATGCCATGGTTATAGTCCTCGAATGTTGTCGGGCCTTTTGATCAAAATCCATGTGGATAGATACTAAGGTCAACCGACTCTTTGGGTGAAACTTGACGAGGAGTCATAGAGACATTTGTATTTTATGTCGGGACATGTCATGTGATTAACGTTGTATGAGTGACATACTTATGTGTTTCATCCACTCTCAACGGATACGGGTCTCCCCCGTTGTTGTCAAACATTATTTTTGGATATTGTAATATCCATGCTTTAATATCGTTTGGGTCTTTCGCGATTAATTGCAGTTGATGACTTTAATATTGAACCCCCTCCACATATATTAAGGTTTGCATGAATTAATTACTGTCATGCTTTGATATTTGAATTTTATCCTATTTATGTTTCGCGTGAGTAAAGGGTTTAGTTCTATATTTTCGGAGTATTTCTATTTATGCGCTTTAACATGTAAAATTAGATTTTTGGGAAAGACGTCACTATTTATTCTAAAAAAATTTGCATAATGGGAATCGTGATTTAAATTATATTCTTTCCGCTTTATTGATTATATAGTGATGAAAACTCTTGAACTCACTAGGCGTTAGCCTAACCCTTTTTACTTGTCGGCATGTGCATCAGGTCTTTGATGGGGGTATGGTACCAGCGACACAGTGAAGAGTAGAGAGCTAGTTAGATGCATGAGAAGGTTCTATTTATTAGATGACGTCTCCCGCTTTTGGAAACAACAACTGTTATTGGGGTTTTAGTAACACCCGACCTTTATTTAGTCCTTATATAAGACTTGTTTTATTATCTGTTGAGGTTAAATCTAGAATTTCATTTGAGGTATTTCAAGTATTGATTTGTAGAAATGCATTTTATCCTTTATTTGATGTGTCATCGAAAATTTTAATTTAGTCGCTCTTTCCAAATTTAAGGGTGTTACACGGATGAACTGAATTCTTCCTGCAAGTAAGAGGTTTAGATTTCCATTTGATAATTCAAGACCTAACCTTGAAAACCAAAGCACGAAAGTCCCAATTCAATAACCTCGCACCCGAAAGAGGCGCCCCCAAATACCAAGTTGGGAGAGTTCCTTCTTGAAATGGTAGAGTGCATGCTCAAGATGACTTCTTTATTTTCTTGGTTTAACCACTAGCCTAAAATTTTGACTCAATCTATGCCAACCTGTTGAGACCTGCCATCGCCAACAAGATGGGCCTTATGCCGCTCAAAAATGCCATCAGAGTTAAATTTATGACGAAAAATTCACACAGATCGAATAACATTTGTATCAGATGGACGATGAACTAACTCCCACGTCCTATTATTAATAAGCGAAGTAAATTCATCACACATAGAAGCTTTCCAATTTGGGCCAGACGGAGCTACTTTGGGGTTCTTAGGTAGGGGTGAGGGTCATGCAATAGAAGAGAGGTTGAACAGTTGTTTGGTTTTGACTGTGCCGACTTTTGCACGAGTGATCATCAGGTGAGTGCAAATGAGTATGAGGGTTAGGGTGGATGTGGTGGAAAAATTTGATGTGGGTTTGGTAGAGAATATATAGGTGTCGAAACAAATTTGGGTGTGAGGGGTAGGTGGCATTGAGGATGGTTGGGGCTGTTGGCAATGGTGAGGCCGTAGGGGAGGGGGTTGTGGGTTTGGTGTGTGTGTCATAGGGAGGGGTGGGTTGGGTTGGTGGATTAGTGTTTGGTGGTAAAGAGAAGAGACGAGGGGAGATGGGTTAGAGACTAGAAAGGAGTAAGAAGATGAAGTTGGAGAACTAAGGCGAGGAAAAGGAAAGATAGACTCATCGAATTATACGTGATGAGATAGGATTATTTTCCCGTTGGAGAGATCGTAGCATTTATAGCCACGATGGTTGGTGGGGTAGCCTAAGAAAACGCACGGTATGGAGAGTGCTCGACGTTTGGTGATTTGGGTGGAGGGAAAGAGAATGTAACACAAGCAACTAAAAGTGCGTAGATGTGAGTACGCCAGGTGTTGATTGTAGAGAACATGTGTGGGTGAGCACTTATTGAGTAAATTGCTAGGAAGAATATTAAGCAAGTATATGGGCATTTGAAGGGTGTGATGCCAGAATTTAGGAGGCGTGGAGGAGTGGGTGAGAAATGTACGACTTAAGTTATTAATGGTACAAATTTTCTCTCGATTTTGCCATTTTGAGAGGATGTGTGGGGGCATGAGAAGCGAAAAACCATTCTGTTTTGGGTGCATAAGTGTTTGAGTGAGGGATTAACGAATTCTATGCCATTGTCGCATTGACATGATTTTATTATAGCAGTAAATTGGTGTACGTATTTACTTAAAGTGAGAAAAGTAGAGAATATGTGGGATTCGGCTCCCAAGGGAAAAGTCCATAAAAATTTAGAAAAATCATCTAAGAATAAGACAAAATATTTGTGACCAACATAACTTGGGGTGGGGGAAGTCCAGATATCACTATGAATTATATCAAAAGGTAAAGAAGTAGACGTAACAAAATCTGAAATGGTAATTTAACTTGTTGGTCAAAATGCATGCTTGACAAAGTGACGAAGACATTGTCTTATTACAAGAAATGAAATTATTGGTACGAAGAGAATTTAAAATAGGATCTTTGGGATGTTCTAAACGAGCATGCCATAGAGCGAGAGAGAGGGTTGTAAATGCTGAAGGAATACATGGACCAATCTTTGTTGAGGTAGATGCGGTTGTAAGTAGGTATAAATCTCCGTAGCTTTCTCATCACATGATAGTCATCCCCGTCTGAATATCCTTTACAAAAACCCAAACATATCAAACTCAATAGAGACCTTGTTATCAGTGGTAAAACGATGAACAAATATGAGATTTTTAATAAGGATGGGAGCATGCATGACTTTTTTAGGCGTAAAGGAGGATCAGGTGGGGTAGGTTTGTGTGTCCATGACCACAAATAGGAATGTGTGTCCACTACCAACAATAATGCTACAATTACTATGCAAATTATAATAAGACGTAAAAGTACCTTAACTTGTGGTCATGTGAGTTGTTGCTCGGGTGTCCATATACCAGTTGTTATCTGGTGCATTGAAGGTCATGGCAATGTAAGGCATATTCGATGTCTTTGGGATCAAACTTGAACTCTGGTTGGGCTTGAATGTGGTACGCTTCTTGTTCTGGCCGTTGGGCAAGAATATCTAGCTGCTGTTTTGGGCCTGTAAAGTGTTGCCGATTAATCGTAAGGTAGGGAAAAGGGGTGTAACCCCACCCTTGATTCCAACCGAGTCATGGTGGATAGGACCAAGGACCGGAGTATGGTGCCGATAAAGTGCGATGGTGGTGGTTGTTTGTAACACCTTCAAATTTGGAAAAGGGCTTCTAATTTAAAATTTTCCATAATGCATCACATAATGGATAAATCCCTTTCTCTAAATCAATACTTATATTAACTCGATTAACAAAACTAGGTATAACATCAACAATAGGTAAACTAGGCCTTATGTCAAGACTAGATCGAATTCGGATGTTACTAAAACCCATTAACAGTCGCCATCTCCAAAGTGCAAAAGACGTCACTCAATAGCTATATCATTCTCATGCCTCTAATTGGTACTCAACTCTTCACGGTGTCGCTAGTACCATACCCTCATCAAGGACCTGATGCACATGCCAACAAATAAAAAAGGTTAGGCTTAACACCTAGTGAGTTCAAATAGTTTTCATCATGAATATAAAATAGTAAAACTGAAAGACGACTTATTTAAAACATATATTCTCATTATGAAATGCATTAATCTTAAAAGCAACATCTTTCCAAACCCACTATTTTCGTAAATAAAAACACTAAATCAAAACACCCATTTAACACAGATTCAAAACCCAACACTCACTCCAAGACACAATGAAGTTAAATATCCAAATCCTAAAAACATAGATAAAACTCTATTATACAAATCACTAAAAAACATGTATAAAACTCAATGATACAAAACCACAAATCATGGTTCTCAATCCATACTCAAAACGTCACCGAAAACATGGATAAAACTCAATACCCAAAACAAAACCTTTCGGTGACGGGGGAGACCCGCTTCCGTCGACTATGGCGAAACACAAAGTAAGCCACAATTCAACGTTATCAAACAACACCCTAAGATGACGGTCTCGGTGTCTAACTCCTCTCAAGTTTCCACCGCAATACCTAAGGTCCCGGAGCCCGACCTATACGGGTTCATCTCCGCAATACCCCGATCCTAGTGTTAGCTCTATTTGGCCCAAAGCCTCAAAACAAGGGTCGCAGAGTCTGACTCAACAAGATATCACCTCCATAATACCCACGGTACCGGAGCCCGACTCATAAGAGTTCATCTCCGAAATACCAACCACGGTCCTGGAGTCCAACCCACAAGGTTCCTCTCCGCAATACCAGCACAACCAAGCTCAACCACTCTAGGTCTATCGCTTGTATAGGCGTCAAACTCAACCACTCTAGATCTATTGCTCGTATGAACGCCAAGATATAAAACAGGGATAATGATCCCATTTTCAAAACAACAAACTGACTCCTATGCTTATGGATCCAATGCATTACAGTCTAAAATAATGACTCCAATGAATGACTAACGCACTCAAAACATGTAATTCCCAAATAAGATGCAATAAATGAAAATCATAACTAAATCTCTATATTGAGCTATTAAACCGGGCAAATGTCTCTAAGACTCATTTAAGTCAATACCGAACCAAAATGCTCAAAACTCAATTGACCATTAAATAAAGGTCCTCACCAATAAAACACATTTAACCGGCGTTTATGCAAACACATACCTCAAATATATGATTAACCTAAAAAAACTAATCATTTATTGAGACAAACCATTTTCCAAATGAACTCATACCCTTATATTTCCAAAACGCCTCGTAACACGATAACGTGAATTTTCCAAATGGTTTATAAAAAAAATACACCAAAAATTCATAAATCGTCAAATAGACTCCATTTATACAATAAATCACCAAAAGAGCACATTTATGAGATTTACTCGTCAGAATATCCAAAAATCCAAATATAAGCATTTCATAAGATTTATCAACCCAAATTTATCAAATATGAAAACTTTGTCAAATACTAAACACATTGATAAATACCATTAAATGCATTATTATTTCAAAATACACATTTTGGTATGTACATAGTTTTCACAAAGCAACTTAACCGCACCTTACTAGATTTAGGCTAAATCTAAGTTTTTACCCCAAACTTGAGTTTTCTTGGTGAAAACATGAATTCACAAGCAACACCTCCTAACTTTTAGATCCAACACTTGAAAAGTGTTTCATTCACCTCCGAAGATCCAAAATCTAAGACAAAATGGAAAGAAGATGGGAGAAAATGAGGAACACATCAAACCCAAGCTTAAAGTCGAGAGGGATGAGGAGCTTACCACCATAAAATAATCTTGGATCTTCCAATAGACATCCATTATCTTGTTCTAATCTTGAAAAGATCTTAAAAACGAGTTCATAGAAAAAAGAATCACTAAAATCGGAGTTGAGATGAAGAAGTTAAGACGAAATGAAGATGATCCAAGAAAAATCGGACTTTTTAGAGAGCTGAGAGACGCTAAAGCGGGTTTCAAACAGGTAAAGTCGCACGAAAGTCGCCCCGATTTCTCAGAAAGTCACCCCAAAGTCGCATTAGACACTGCTCGCTTGATTTCTTCGTTTTTAATGCTTGATCACTGTTTTGGCCATAATTTCTTCGTTTTAGCCCCAAAAAGAACCGTTGGACTCGTATTTGAATCTTTTATCCAACAAGACTATAAAATCTAGGATTCAAGACCAAAATCCTATTTCTTCTATTTCTCTTAAAATACAATTCCTGTACTAACTTGAAATCATACCTTCCAAAAATCGGGGTGTTACATTGTTGTTGCGTTCGGTGGTTGTGCCATCATGTCCCCCACGACTGCTAACACGTCCTTCGCCTCTTCCACCTTCACCCCGGCTGCTGCCGCATCCCCCGCCATGAGTAGGGTTATGTTCGCCACATCCTCCCTATCCGCAATGTTGAGAAGGGATGTGTATGTCTTCCAAGGGGACAAGAGAACAGTGTTAGCTGATGCATTGGCTACCATAGAGTCCTGCTTTGTCTTCCTCATTTCCTCAAGCACAAGGCGTGAACGTGCTTCATAAAACGGGGGAAGTGAATTGACTGTTGAATGTTTGTTGCAACGTTGTTGTAGTTTTGATTAAGGCCAACAACCAATTGAAGGATGAGGCGGCGATTTTCGACCGGTGAGCCAACGTTGGTGAGTTGGTCGACAACCAACTTTAGTTCTTGACAGTAATCATATACGTTAGATAAATGATTTAAACGGATGTTGGAAAATTGATTTTCCAAGAAAACGACCCTAGAATTCTGGTTATCTTGGAAAATATTTTTCAAGTTTTCCCATGCTTTGTGTGCCATGGAATCAGGTTCGATGATCGTATGAAGAAGATCATTCGAGATGGTACCATAAATCCATTGAAGGACGGCGACGTCCAAGCGTGACCATATGGCCTTGTCAACCACATGTTACTTTTTTTTTCTTGTCAGTCGGCGTTTTGTGAGTGACTTCGGTTTTGGTCGGAATGATGTGCTGAAGAACATGGTGAACACGTCAATGTATCTTGTACAATTCAACCCATGATGTGTATTGCCCTTTTCCATTTTAAGAACAATCGATATGGAGTTCTTGATATTGGAGACTGCAATAGCGAGACATTTTGATGTCGGCCATTGAAGATGTGAGAAGAAGAGAGGGACAACTTCGGCTGCTGGGAAAAAAATGAAGAATAAGGAAGTTGACTAGGTTTTGGACCCAGATACCATGTGGGAATGTATTCCGTGATTCTCAAAAATGAAATCGGTTACCAACATAAATACAAGAGATATTGGAATAATACAATAAACTAGCAACAAATCAGGGAGACTGATTCTAAATTGATGGATAATATATTTACTATAATTACAATGCAAACACTAACATTGCAAAAATATCCAACACAGTAAAGGCACTCATCATCAAAATTGTAACATCCGTAATTTTCGGTAAGTGAAAGTCAACCTATATGCTGTTACAACATGTAAATGAGGGGATTTATGTTAAGAAATCACTACTTTAAGTCCCTAGGAGTTTCGGGAGTGTTGGTAGAGAAAACATCGAGTTTTGGGGCTTGGTACGGGCCCGACTATAATGGTCGACGACTATGACAGTGTCATAGTCGCACTGGCAAAGTAGCAGCCAAGGGGGAGCACTCTGGATACCTTGTGCGACTATGCCATGGGAAATTCGCATGGCAATGTATCACAGCTGTACCAGACAACTTAAAGTCCGATTTTCAACCTCATTCTTCATTTCTTCATAACTCTCTTATTTCTACTCCTTATTTGATGATTCAAAGTGTTATGGATTCGTTTCTGAGAGCTTTTCAAGGATAGATTGTTAGTTTTGGGAATATTTAAGAGTTTTTGGTGGTGGAGTGGAAGCAAAGATCAAGAGCTCATCATCATCACCTCAATCTTCAAGAAATTTAGGGTTTTCTAGGTTTTCACCAAAACCTAAGTGGTGAGTTCATCCTCCTAGTTTCTAAACTTTATTGTGAGTTAAAAATTCTTCATTGATGACTTTAGTGTTTATGTTTCTCAAATTTCGGGTTGGAGGATTTTAGGGAGTTAGGTCAAAACTAGGGTTTTGGTCAATATGTAGATCTTGATATAAGATGTTTGGGGAATGATTCTAAGTGTTTGGATATGTATATTTATGTTTGGAAAACTTATGAATCTAGGTTTTGGAGGAATTGCTTGTGGATTCAAGTTCTCCAAGGAGCTCATATTGGGGTAAAATCTAGATTTAGCCTAAATCTAGCAAGGTGAGTTCAAGTTGATTTGTGAAAACGTTGTACATGCGAAAATGTTCATTTTAAGGTGTTTATGTGATTTACACGATTTTTATCAAATGTTGGAATATTTGAAGAGTTCTACTTAATTGGGATATTTGAATTTATAATTCTCGTACAACACCCATATTTCGGATTTTCGGGTACTTTGATAAATAAATCATAAATACATGTGTTTTGATGAATTGTCTTATAAATGGAGGTCGTTTGATGAAAATTCACTTTTAGCGTGTATTTGGATAAATACATACATTGTGTTATGGGAAGTTTTGAAAGTGTAAATGGCGTGAGCCTCTTTGGAAAATGGATTGACTCAATAAAAAATTATGTCTTGGGTTATTCATGTATTTGGAGCATAGGCTTGCATAAACGTGGGTTGTTTACGTTTGATTTCATTTTATGACTTTTAACAGTTGGTCTTTTGATTAGTTGAGCCTATGGCTTGGTTTGTACCTTGTTGGGTCTTGGGGACAATTGTACGATTTTGACAGCTCAATGTAGAGCATTTGGTTGTGATTTGCATTTGTTGCATCTTATTTGAGAATTACATGTTTTGAATGCGCTAGTTCATTCGTTTGGAGTCATGTAATATTTTTTACTGTAATGCAATGGATCCATAGGCACTTGAGTCTTTACGTTCAATGATGGGACACTAGTTTTCCTCATTGTAGCACGAAATAGGCATCGGGTCTCATGGTAAGTAAGATGTGGACCCGTATGGTCTGCCATTGTCCCATGAGCAATAAGGTGTAATTCCAATGTGCTTATATGTTTTCTTGGATTTGGAGATCTCAAAGTATAGACCTAGAGGGATTGAGATTGAGACTCCACGAGCAATAGACTTAGAAGAGTTGAGTTCGATACATCATATGATTATGATCCAAGTGTTTGGTTTTATTAACATAGATATCTGACCTATTTTTGGTGTTCCATCACGTTCAATAAAATCGGGTCTCCTCTGTCACCGAATGATGGACGTTGGATATATTCTTTGGAGACAAAGATCGTCCACGATTTGACGTTTTCGATATTGTTTATTGTTTTTACCAGTTGCTTTGAGTATTGTGTATCATTTGTGTTGTGTTTTCAATGACATTATATATATATATATATATATATATATATATATATATATATATGGATTGTTATCCATGATTTATGAGTTGAGTACTATGCCCCCATTTGTGTTTTGGATGTTTTCATATATAACGTTTTGTCCACGTTTTCATTAATTGAGAAGTAAACCATTAGTCACATTTTGGGTGAGTTTTTTGGGTTTGTGTTTATATCTTGAGGAAATGTTTTATATTGTCGTTGTTATTTACTCAAACGCGTGTTATTGGAAAACGGATAGTTTTCATGTTTAAAGTAAATCATTTTGGAAACCATGTTTTAAATTGCACTCCCTCCATTTATCGATTTATATGTTTATGTTTGTAAAACTCTTGAATTCACTAGGCGTTAGTCTGACCTTTTTATTTGTCGGCATGTGCATCAGGTTCCGGTTGTGGAATGGTTTTAGCGACATCGTGAAGTAATGAATGCTAGCTAGATGCACGAAAACAAAGTAGCTATTGGGTGAAGTCTTCCGTATTTTGAGATTAGCAACTCGTTTAGGTTTTAGTAACACCCGACCTTATTTAGTCTTTGTATAAGACTTGGTTATTATTTGTTGAGGGTTAATCTAGAATACAGTTTGAGATATTTTGAGGATAGGTTTGTATAAATGAAATTTTATCCTTTACTTGTTGTATCATGAAATTTTTTTATTTAGTTGCCCTCTCCAAATTTGAGGGTGTTACAAAAATATAAAGGGATTTTTGATAGGTCGAGAGCATATGGGCAAGGTCCACACAAATATTACCTATGATTTTCCGAGCGACTTTTTTACGGATGGATTTTTGAGAGCCCGCATTACACGAATATTCTGTTGGTAAAATTTAGTTTTTTTTATTAAAAAATAATTCAAGTTAGATGTATTTTCGTGCACAAATACACATATCATGTATATAATGCATATTAAATAAATAAAATCAATTTTCTAAAACTGTATTTATAACACCCTCAAATTTCAGAAAGAGCAATTAATTTAAAATTTTCAGCAATACATCAAATAAGGATAAAAATTCCTTTCTACCATTCAATACTTGAAATACCTCAATTAAATTCTATAATTAACCTCAAACAAGTAATAAATCAAGTCTTATACAAAGACTAAATAAAGGTTGAGTATTACTAAACCCAATCCCAAATGCTATCTCCAAAAGTGCATGAGGCTTCACCCAAGAGTTACACTCTTCTCATGCATCTAACTAGCACTCGACTCTCCACGGTGTCACTAGTACCATTCCCCATAAGGACCTGATGCACATGTCGACAAATAAAAAGGTTAGGCTACCGCCTAGTGAGTTCAAGAGTTTTCATATTAAATATATAAATCGTCAAATTGAAAGAATGCAACTTAAATCACAAATTCTAAAATGATATTCATTAAATATGAAAGTAATCCGTTTTCCGAAACCTACAAGTTTTATAATGAAAACCCCAATATGAAACATTCTTTCAAAGTATAAACTTAAACTCTAAATGTGACAAGTGATCAAATTCCCCAAATAATTAAAGCGTGAATTAAACCTTATCATCCAAAACGTCCTAAAATACGGATAAGGTAAGATACTCAAACCACAATACATGGATGGGAATCCATATACAAAACATCACCGAAAGCAAGGATATTACTCTATACCAAAACAACACCTTTCGGTGACGGGGGAGACCTGATTCCATTAAACGTGGCGGAACACAAAGTGAAACCATGTATCTATGCTATCGAACTACACCTCAGATCCTGACTTTATTGCATGCTTTAATAAGTTACACCTCAAGTCTCCAATTCTTTTATTGCACACCCCTCAACGGGCGGCACCTCAAGGACACAGTACCTTTATTGCATGCTTTATTAAGCTACACCTCAAGGATACTCGATCTTATTGCATGTTCGCTCTCTAGTAGAGTTACAACCTCAAAGTTCTCATTCGACCTTTAGTGCATACTCACTAGCATTCAATATGGGAGTCTCAACTCCTATTCGATAATCCAAGATGTTTAACTCTCATGCATACGAGTTAGAGCATCAAAAACACAAACCCTACAATCCCGGAGTACAACCCATAAAGGTTCATCTCTACAACACCAGGACGACAACAATACCAACTCAGACATTTTTCCCAAAGTGAGAACATCAGACTCCTCATTTTTTGAATATGCTTGACTCGTATGCCTATGGATCCAATGCATTACAATCTAAAATAAATGACTCCGATTGAATGACACACACACTCAAAACATATAATCTCAAATAAAATGCAATAAATGCAAACCATACCCAAAGCTCCACAACGAGCTATTAAAACCGAACAAATGTCCCCAATACTCTTTTGAACCAAAGTTAAGTCAAAAGACTCCACACTCATGTGACTACTCCAAAATACTCAACAAAGGTCAAAATATTCATTTACTCAAAGTTTATGCAACTCACGCTTAAAATGTGATTTAGTCAAAATCTCCCATTGTAGGGACGACTCATCTCCAAAGGAGGACCAACCAATTTATATTACCAATTTACATCATAAAAGCATTAACTTCAAATAATATATATAAACACATCAAATCATCGAAATCATACTCTTTATGATTTACTTGCATAAAATGAGTTAATATCTCAGTTTTTCAATGTTATATAAATCAAATGTGTAAAAATGCAAGATTATCATAAAATGAACCACATTTGATAAATCTTCAAAGAAAATGCTTTAAGACCCTAAAACGGACATTTTTGGCATGTAAAAAATCTTCGCAAAGCAATTTGAACTCACCTTGCTAGATTTAGGCTAAATCTAGATTTTACCCCAATTCTTGAGTTTCCTTGGAAAAACTTGAATCTTCATGCAATTCTTCCAAACCCTAGATTCAAAAGTTTCCAAACATAAACATACATATCCAAGTACTTAGAATCATTCTCCAAACACCTTTCACCAAAAATCTCCATTTGACCAAAACCATAGTTTTGACCTTACTTTCCCAAAATCATATAAACCGAAATTTGAGAAACATAAACACTAGGAAGTCATCAATGGATCATTTATAACTTATGTAAAGACTTAAAAGAGACAAAGATGAACTCACAATTTAGGTTTTGGGTAAAACCTAAAAAACCTAGAAATTTCTTGAAGGTGAGAGTGAGATGGAGAACTCCTAGTCTTAGCCTTCAATCCTTACTTGGTGATGATTAAACACCTTCAAACCCAAGGAAATTGTCCTAAAAATGGTTAAGGTTCATAGAAATAGAGTAGGGTTCCATTTGGGAGAGACAGGTGAAGAGGAAGAAGTGAGAAATGAGGAGAAAAACTGAAAACTCGACTTTAAAGGAGTCTGGTACCACTTGGCGACATAGCCATGCTACTTTACCATGTCATAGTCGCACCAGGTGTACCATGGGTTTTCCAGCTTATGCGACTTTTCCAGGGCGACTGTGATACTGTCATAGTTTTCGGGCATTGTCGTCGGCTTGTATTGAGCCCCGAAACTCGACTTTTCTCACACGAAACACCCCCGATTCTCTTAGGAACTAAAATCAATAAATTCCTAACTCAAAACTACAACTAAGAAATCATGAAAATGCACGGGATGACTTTTACTGTAACACCCTCAAATCTGAGATAGCAACTAATTTAAAATTTTCTAAATACATCAATAATTGATTCATCTACAAACACAATTTAAGGATTAACCTCAATACTCAAATTCATTCTATACATACAATCTATGATAAGGACGGGTGTTACTAATCCCAATAACAGTTACTATCTCCAACTGGCGGACGAATTCACTAACTACTTACTCTACACAAAGCAAAGGCTCAACTCTTCATAGCTGTTAGAACCAAACCCCCAACTGGTACCTGATGCACATGCCGACAAATAAAAAGGGTTAGGCTTAACGCCTAGTGAGTTCAAGAGTTTTACATGAGAAAATATAGCATTAAAAGAATGGATCTCGCTTGGAATCATGACCGTTCAATTGATGTACCTTAAAACATATAAAGTAACTCAGATCCAATGTTATGCACTTTCAAAGATGGACACTTCATTTCAAACATGATGTATAACTTGAAATGACTTAAACTAACTCGAAACATGAATATGAAATGACTCCCATTTAAGGAAAGCGGATAAAACGTTATGTCCCAAAACACCCAGACACGGGTGGGGGTAAAATACTCAACCCATGAATCATCACCAAAACCCCATATGTCGTACGTCCGAAAACATGGACACTAGGTCCAATACTCACGCAACCGTGAAGAGCCATTGACAATAAAAATAAGACATCCTTTTATTTGAAATACTGATAGCCAACAACGGGGGATACCCGTACCCGTTGAGAGTGGAGGAAACACAAAAGTGTACCACCCAAGCAACGTTAATCGCATGACACCTCCCGACATCCCAGCCCGGTGTCCCTACTACTTCTTTACAAGTGTCACCCCAAGTAAGTTGACCTTGATGGATCATTCCGAAGAACTCCATCCCGAAGGCCCGACACACTTAAAGACTACCTCCCAGGCATTACTTCAAGCGACGGAGGTCCTAGCGCCTACTATTCCGGTATCACTAGCCGACTCAACCCTCCTAGAGATCACTTGTAAAGTTTCCGGTCATAAAACATGGGTATCGAAGTTCAACCCCGCAATACCCAATTGACCATCCAAAACAGACTGACTCAGGTGCCTATGGATCCATTACACACTGTCTAACGTTACATGACTCCAAATGAAAGACCAAAGCTTCCAAAACATGTAACTCATTAATGACACAAATTAAGTGTCATCATACTCAAACCCACGACGGTTAAAAGTCCGGAAAAATGTCCACACGACTCATTTAGTCAAAACCCGGACGAAGGCCCAACACTTCACGTAAATACCCAAATAAAAGTCGATATAAATGTTGGAACACGCTTGACCCATTATTATGCAAACACGACCAAAAGTATAATCCACTCAAAACTCATCATTGGTTGAGACCAAACCCTTTTCCAAAAGAACTCGTACCCTTGTATTTTCACAATGCCTCATAATACAATAATATACACTTTCCCAAAAGGTTTATAAGCTCAAATACACAAATTGACACTTACATTAAATGAACTCCATATATATATGCAAAATTACTAATGACACATGTCAACATGGTTTATTCACCAAAATTTCCAAAAATCCCAAAAGGGGCAATTCACCAAGTTTGTAAAAACTAAACATTTCAAAATAACCAAAACTTATCAGGTGATCAACAGTTAACAATTTCATGTAAAACACAAAACACTTTGAAATGAACATTTTGGCATGTACACCGTTTTCACAAATCAACTTGAACTCACATTGCTAGATTTAGGCTAAATCTAGGTTTCACCCAACGAGCTCTTTTGAAGGTCGCTTGAATCCTCAAGCCGAGGACTTCCAAGACCTAGATCCATACATACCAAACCACTTAGAAACATTTCCCAAACATTAAATACCAAAATCCCCAACGAGATCAAAACCCTAGTTTCCCCAAAACCATCAAATCCGAGATTTGAGAAATCAAACACTAAGAACCCATTAATGGAGCATTTATAACTTTACTACAAGAAAGCTTACCATTTTGAGTGATGAGACATTCCGAGGATACCCTTTCCAACTCTTCAACCCGAGCTCCAAAACATGAACTTGATGAGGAAGATGAAGATGGAGATCCTTGATGTCTAACTTTTACTCTTAAGCTTGACGTCGGTTTACCACCAAGATATCCAAGGATTTGAGCCAAAATACCCCACAACATTAAAGGGGTGGTGCTAAGTCGTTCTTGAGAGGTTTGGAGAGGGTTTGGAACTGATTTGGGTGAGGAGAAATGAGAAGAACACTGAAAATCGCGACTTTAAGGGGCCTCGCACACCCTGGCGACATTGTCAGGCAACAATGCCAGTGGCATAGTCGCTAGGCATAGTCTCTGAGTGTACCAGCCCTCGGTACCTCCTCAGCGATTGTGACATGCGACTATGACACTGTCATAGTCACCGGTCATTGTCGCGGAACCCCTCCCAAGTCCCGAAACTCGACTTTTCCAATGCCAACACTCCCGATACTCCGAGGGAATTTAAATAATATATTTCCCAACAAAACCCCACTATTTACAAGTCACAGAAACGTCCGGGTGACAATTACTTACCGAAAATTACGGGTGTTACAATCCTCCCAACCTTAGAATGATTTTGTCCTCGAAATCAATCCTTCTCGATGAAACACTGTCCACCGCATAGATTGTCTTTAATCCATTTGCCAAAACCATTCCCAAAACCCTTATACTAATACTCACGTCAGTCGTCCCCCCTTCGGTACATAACACTTAGGTCCGAGCGAACACTTAACTTGCTAACGCAGTCTTTACCCACAAGACTACAGTTGTCTCCCAACCTTAAAATGACACTTACTACCTCAAGAGCAACTTGTAACCCTGATCTCATGTCGGCCAACACACTTTAGCTGAACTTGCTTCTGAATCCAACCAATGCTCGACATCGATTCCCAAAGAGTTCTCAAAATTCTTAAGGAACCGTCTTTGATATTGGCAACGTCGTCTAATTCGAGGCGTACCAATACGCTCTCTGAGTAGCTGGTTAATGCAGATCTG
The DNA here is from genome assembly GCA_954870635.1 of Arctium minus. Classification (NCBI taxonomy): domain Eukaryota; kingdom Viridiplantae; phylum Streptophyta; class Magnoliopsida; order Asterales; family Asteraceae; genus Arctium; species Arctium minus. The sequence goes on along the minus strand of OX941088.1, from coordinate 88,919,675 downwards.
GCTATCACTCGCCCCGATCTCTTCTTAACCTCAGAACATTCCCTTAATAAAATCTTTACCTCCACGGGAAACTCTTATACCCGTCGATACACAATCGTCAACATCTAACTTTCCTTTAAATTCCACCCCAGAGGGGACAACATTTTCATGACCTAATGGGGATACTTTCGAACATTCCAAGATTCAATGACTTTTAGAAGACAAGTTGACGCCTAAAGCCAAAATGACGATATCGAAAACGTGGACATCCCGCCCAATATTTCATCTCAGAAGTATCGTCGCGTTAAAGTTGACACCTAACAGGGTACTAAGATTCCCAATCTTACATTCACAACAAACGGACCACCATAATTACGTAAATCACGGAACCCACTAAGACAATACATCATCAACATACACCATGATGTGCAACCGACCAGTAATTCATTAAATCGAACCCAACCAGATGCTGATAATCACTCAAGACATTTCCCGCAGGTCTACCGAAGCATAGAGGTCACTCCTAAGATGACGGGGAAGGCATGGATCTATATCCTCAACTATCCAGACGTGAACCGATAAAAAAAAAATGAAACCCAAACTCAAGATAGACTGCAATTAAGATCATCCAACGCTTCAACACTCAAGGACTTCTCTAGTCCTTTAATTACAACTCCTTCCACAACAGGGTTTAAATCTATAAGCCTAATGAGTTCAAGGTTTTTAAATAAGATGTCAATTTAAACTTTTTATAAAACTTTCATCTCAGAAGTATCCCGCCCAATATTTCATCTCAGAAGTATCGTCGCGTTAAAGTTGACACCTAACAGGGTACTAAGATTCCCAATCTTACATTCACAACAAACGGACCACCATAATTACGTAAATCACGGAACCCACTAAGACAATACATCATCAACATACACCATGATGTGCAACCGACCAGTAATTCATTAAATCGAACCCAACCAGATGCTGATAATCACTCAAGACATTTCCCGCAGGTCTACCGAAGCATAGAGGTCACTCCTAAGATGACGGGGAAGGCATGGATCTATATCCTCAACTATCCAGACGTGAACCGATAAAAAAAAATGAAACCCAAACTCAAGATAGACTGCAATTAAGATCATCCAACGCTTCAACACTCAAGGACTTCTCTAGTCCTTTAATTACAACTCCTTCCACAACAGGGTTTAAATCTATAAGCCTAATGAGTTCAAGGTTTTTAAATAAGATGTCAATTTAAACTTTTTATAAAACTTTCAAATACATAAGTTTTATAACGATTAACCGTACAGTGAAAACACACCATCATTCATCAGATAGGTTTCAAAACTAGTTACCAACACCACGCATATAAAACCATTTCCAAACTCGTTTGCTCAATATTTACGTAAATAAAACGGTAACAAAAGATGTGTAACAAAATTTACACTATTAACATGAAAATTAATTCCTGCATCCCAACATGTGCGATAAATATTTGCACAGTCCCAAAAGAGAACTTCACAACTTTAAAGTTTTCCTCTTTAACCAAAATGTTGTGGCATAAAATTTCCAACAAGTTCCATAGGCATTAGTTTATTTCTCCAAAGCTCAGTAAAGTGATAGGGGCGTACATAAATATCAAATCAAATTTAAACTTTGAGTCGCACAAGTAAAGCACACTTGACCAAAATAGTAATTACAACGACTTGAAAATTGAGGCTCGTTTAATGCATTGCAGAAAATTTCTAACAGTAAAATCATTAACACAAATCATTTATATGCTTACTCACACCAACAGTAAAATTTAAACCCAATGCAAATGGTATATAACGATTGACATTCGTATATAGCCCAAAGACAACTCTCACAATAATGAAACTTTCCCAAAACGACATGTGAGATGACATCCATTAACAAAACTCGTCAATTAACGCACGCCAATGCACATGTACATGCTCCCAGAATTTCTTTACGCGACGCAAAATGTCGTAAGATAAAGCGACCATTTTCAACAATTTTTTTCCAGAAAATTCTGGCTCAAGAACAGTGGGACAACTCTTCCTTTAAAACCCGGACATACGTGGAGGAGATCCAATGTCAAGGCTAAAAATTCCACAGTTACTTGCCCACTATCCCAATTGACATTAAAACACGGATCTTATAATATCCGAAAATGAGGTTAAATTGAAACGGGGATGAAAAGATTTTTGATGACAGATGATAACCACTTGCAATAAAACAACTTTATGCATGTTTAAACTCACGGTCTAAAATCCGGCGTGTGGCAAATACCTTTCTAATATTCCATAACATAACTCACTTTATGATGCAGGAAATATGAGAAATAACCGATGCAATTTATTTTTAGAATTGAATTTCATGCATAAAATTGGTCGGCACTGGCATCCCGAAATCACGCTCCTCAGTTTTATGCTATTGTCATCCGAATGCTCAACATCTTGAAGCATTACTCGAATATTTCATCGGTTCACCTTATAAATTCTCCTCGAATAACATCAATTCCATAAGCTTAAGGTTCTACTCCAACCAATTTTTCCTGACCCACAATGGTCAACTTCCAACATTCCTCATGTCTTAACTATCACTCCAAGGTGACATTGCTATAAACATCAGCCCTTCCTTAGTTTACTCGCTTAGAAACATTCTCACTACCCCAACGGTAATCATACCATGGTAGTTCAAGTATACACATGTAGCATGTAGGTTCACCATAACACTGGCCAGGTGCCATTATGAACGTACCGCACATGCTCATCCTTGCGACCCTCGACCAGCTTCCCGTTTCTAGCGACTTGGTCAACTCTAGAATAACTTACCTTAAGGTACCTAATGTGCAACTCTGCTTGTGATCGCTCATAAAAACGCTAGTTTGAGTCTAGGCATCCTACGATCAATACCTAATTCTATCAAACTAAAGCTCTGATACCAACTTGTAACACCCTCAAATCTGAGATAGCAACTAATTTAAAATTTTCTAAATACATCAATAATTGATTCATCTACAAACACAATTTAAGGATTAACCTCAATACTCAAATTCATTCTATACATACAATCTATGATAAGGACGGGTGCTACTAATCCCAATAACAGTTACTATCTCCAACAGGCGGACGAATTCACTAACTACTTACTCTACACAAAGCTAAGGCTCAACTCTTCATAGCTGCTAGAACCAAACCCCCAACTGGTACCTGATGCACATGCCGACAAATAAAAAGGGTTAGGCTTAACGCCTAGTGAGTTCAAGAGTTTTACATGAGAAAATATAGCATTAAGAGAATGGATCTCGCTTGGAATCATGACCGTTCAATTGATGTACCTTAAAACGTATAAAGTAACTCAGATCCAATGTTATGCACTTTCAAAGATGGACACTTCATTTCAAACATGATGTATAACTTGAAATGACTTAAACTAACTCGAAACATGAATATGAAATGACTCCCATTTAAGGAAAGCGGATAAAACGTTATGTCCCAAAACACCCAGACACGGGTGGGGGCAAAATACTCAACCCATGAATCATCACCAAAACCCCATATGTCGTACGTCCGAAAACATGGACACTAGGTCCAATACTCACGCAACCGTGAAGAGCCATTGACAATAAAAATAAGACATCCTTTTATTTGAAATACTGATAGCCAACAACGGGGGAGACCCGTACCCGTTGAGAGTGGAGGAAACACAAAAGTATACCACCCAAGCAACGTTAATCGCATGACACCTCCCGACATCCCAGCCCGGTGTCCCTACGACTTCTTTACAAGTGTCACCCCAAGTCAGTTGACCTTGATGGATCATTCCGAAGAACTCCATCCCGAAGGCCCGACACACTTAAAGACTACCTCCCAGGCATTACTTCAAGTGGCGGAGGTCCTAGCGCTTGAACCATTATTATGTTGGAACACTCTTGACCCATTATTATGCCGATATAAATGTTGGAACACGCTTGACCCATTATTATGCAAACACGACCAAAAGTATAATCCACTCAAAACTCATCATTGGTTGAGACCAAACCCTTTTCCAAAAGAACTCGTACCCTTGTATTTTCACAATGCCTCATAATACAATAATATACACTTTCCCAAAAGGTTTATAAGCTCAAATACACAAATTGACACTTACATTAAATGAACTCCATATATATATGCAAAATTACTAATGACACATGTCAACATGGTTTATTCACTAAAATTTCCAAAAATCCCAAAAGGGGCAATTCACCAAGTTTGTAAAACTAAACATTTCAAAATAACCAAAACTTATCAGGTGATCAACAGTTAAAAATTTCATGTAAAACACAAAACACTTTGAAATGAACATTTTGGCATGTACACCGTTTTCACAAATCAACTTGAACTCACCTTGCTAGATTTAGGCTAAATCTAGGTTTCACCCAACGAGCTCTTTTGAAGGCCGCTTGAATCCTCAAGCCGAGGACTTCCAAGACCTAGATCCATACATACCAAACCACTTAGAAACATTTCCCAAACATTAAATACCAAAATCCCCAACGAGATCAAAACCCTAATTTCCCCAAAACCATCAAATCCGAGATTTGAGAAATCAAACACTAAGAACCCATTAATGGAGCATTTATAACTTTACTACAAGAAAGCTTACCATTTTGAGTAATGAGACTTTCCGAGGACACCCTTTCCAACTCTTCAACCCGAGCTTCCAAACATGAACTTGATGAGGAAGATGAAGATGGAGATCCTTGATGTCTAACTTTTACTCTTAAGCTTGACGCCGGCTTACCACCAAGATATCCAAGGATTTGAGCCAAAATAACCCACAACATTAAAGGGGTGTTGCTAAATCGTTCTTGAGAGGTTTGGAGAGGGTTTGGAACTGATTTGGGTGAGGAGAAATGAGAAGAACACTGAAAATCGCGACTTTAAGGGGCCTGGCACACCCTGGCGACATTGCCAGGCGACAATGCCAGTGGCATAGTAGCTAGGCATAGTCGCTGGAGTGTACCAGCCCTCGGTACCTCCTCAGCGATTGTGACATGCGACTACGACACTGTCATAGTCGCAGAACCCCTCCCAAGTCCCGAAACTCGACTTTTTCAATGCCAACACTCCCGATACTCCGAGGGACTTTAAATAATACATTTCCCAACAAAACCCCACTGTTTACAAGTCACAGAAACGTCCGGGTGACAATTACTTACCGAAAATTACGGGTGTTACATTTACTTACCGAAAATTACGAGCGTTACAGTATTCAATGAAAAAAAGTAACTTACATATACACAAAATAACTAGTTAGAAAGGGAGGGGCTAGTCTAGCTATCATCTCCGAAGCTCCGTAATCGCAACTCCAAAAAGGATACCCTCTTCGCTAGAGTGAGAAAACAACTAGAAGAGAAGACTTGCCTTTCTAAAGTGAAACGAGTGTCATTAATGGAAGCAACAAATTATTTTTGAGAGTTTGTATGGAGCTTACTAGGATAACGGTACATCCGTCCTCCTCTTGGAACCATTTGAACTACGCAACAAATGAATCACATTATGTTAATATATGGAATCCTCACAACTAATGCAGAACATCTAACTAATAGAACTCAATAAGAGACAATATTATTTATAAAAAAAGGATATGATAAAATGGTTACCTTAGAAGGGATGACCCTCGATTTTGTCCTTTAGGGGACATTTGCTCTTGTAGCATCATGAAGACTCTAACTGTGCTAACCTCGCTACTTAGGCCTTATTGGTTTTCTGATTTTTTGTTGCCCCCTTTCTTATTTGGTTCTTGAAGCTTATAAGATTTGTTAACCACTTTATACACCACTTTTTCCATCGTTTATATCATGTGGTCCTTTTGGCCCTCACATAAGTTCTTCCTACTCTAGGGTATATTATCCCCCTTTTGTCCTCCTTCAAACGCGCTCGCCACGTTTTGTTGCTCATTTTTCCGTTTAGATGTTCCTTGTTTCTCCCGTCGTCTCCCCCTCCATTCCACCCTTGTAAACTATTTAGATCTATGCTCTTTTTTCCCTTCTCCCCTTCTGCACTTGGTCGCTTAAGAATCTCCACCAAGTTTTTAATGCACAATTTTATCTCATGACCAACCACTTGACAAAGTCTACATTGGCTCGGCTCCACATTCGTATTCAACCCAGATGTCACATACATCATTTTAACGACCTATTGCAATAACATCTATTAAGAACCTCGCATAACCTGACCTTCCGCACACCATGGTGCACATTTAAGCAAGATACGAATCTGGCCATTCGTTTCAGCACCCCGAAATGGCTTGTTAGCTATTAGACAGAGATCATCCCCCGTTCCATAGTTCAAAGGCAAATAGTTTAACCCATAAAGAAACAAATTTATGTTTCGGATTTATTCTGCAATGACGTCTTTCCAATTGATGAACGATTAAAGGCATGTTTCGAACCATCCAGGGTCCATTTTCCAAGACACCATTCATCATATCCCCTGTTGTGATCCGAATTTTAAAAACGTAAAACCCCATTCTAACAGAGGCTGAGTCCACCGAATAATATTTATCCAACTAGTCCTTTGTTAACAATTAAAATTGTTACAGTGGTAAATCGTGTCAAATCGACAGGGACTCGGTCTAACTAACAATGAAGATCAATTCAAGCACAAATACGATTGATAAAAATTAAATTGCAAAAACTGGGGGGGGGGGGGTGGATTGATTTAAAACTAACATACAATTCAAAAAGATTATAAAATGCAACATATTAAAAGTCCAACAATAACCTACTTTGATAAGAACACAAACACTTATCATTGATCCTGGATTTGTAACGAAACGGACAAGTCTAAATTGGTAAAAATTGCCAACAAGCTCTTATAATCCAAGGTTTTCCTAAACTAAACATCGATTAAAATTAGCTCTTTAATCAAATATTAATCGCAAATACAAAAACAAGATCTTAAACTCCAAGGTGAAATTAGATTTATCGGATAAGAAAAACACCAATTCAAAGTTTTAAGCTCGTAAGCTTGGCTTAAAATGACTTTGATTATAAGATTTCATGAATCCATCTCCAAAATCTTATTGAAATCAAGTAGGTTCAATTGTCACTTTGTCAAAATCTCTAACCAATTACGTATCTAGATATTTGACTAACACATATTCACATGAACATTAAGAAATTGGCCAAATCACCCAATATTCAAGTAAAATTAACATTAATCAAAGAAATCCAACAAATGAATATGTCCTAATCGTTTATAATGGAATCTAAAAAAATGCATCCAAATCAAAAGTTTAACTTTTGTTGGAATGAAGAAATTAGCTACACATGGCTAAACTAGGGTTAACAAGTCTAAAGTGCAAGAAATTACCAAAAGTGATGAAAAATTGATGATGAATGCCTCCCAAATCGTCTGGATTTGCTGCTGCGTTTTTGCTCTCCTCGTTCCTTGCAAACCCCAACAAAAATCCCCTCCTCCATGGCAGTTTGAGCTCAATTAAAAAACGCATATTTGGTCCTGATTTCTGAATAATCTTACTTGGACGCGGCTAAAGCCGCGTATGAAGCCGCCTGAGTCTGAAATTATGCATCAACACAATGTTTAGTTAAAGCGGGTTTCCGGTGACTTTAGACGCATAGAGGTTGCACCAGCCTCTCCATTTCATCGACACAGTGTGTTAGGCGAGTGTCCGACGGGTTTAGGCGCCTAGAAGTCGCCCGCTCATGGCTTCCGATTTCAAACGAGAGAGAGAGAGAAAGAGAGAGAGAGAGAGAGAGAGAGAGAGAGAGAGAGAGAGAGAGAGGTGCGTGAAAGGATATGGGCTTCTATGGACTCTCTTTTTCCTCATGGGCTGCGAATTAGGCTTGGAAGAAATCATCCACATATTCTTTTGTTTTTCTTCTTCTCTTTTGATGCTGCCAAAAACAAAAGCAAAGGTCAAACCCATTAAAACCATTCTTTTTTATCTTCCTTTTGACTTGATGCTTGCTGCCACGTGAAACCAATATTTAAGATGATTTTATTTTCCTTTTTCTTCATTTATTTATTTATGTAATATAGGGAAACATATATGGGATTTGGTAATATCTTTTTTTAGAGGTAAATACCAGGCAATATTATAAAAGCAAAGCGAAAGTTACAAAGAGTTCAAAACCAAGGCCACAAACGGCCAAAAGAAACAAAAAAAAAAACTTGGTAGCATGACCGAACCGAGCAATAATAAGCCAAAAATGACATAAACCAACAGAATAAAACTTCATGCAAAGCAGAATGCCAAGAAATTAAGGGGCCAACGCCCCAGCAGACACACCAAAAGCAAGCAAAGCGCGCGATCAGTCACCATCAATCCTGCGAGCAACTTTCTTGCAACCCATTTTCCAAGCCATCCTCAATAAAACGACATCTTTAATCTCCTTGATCAACTGGGATGGTGTTCTCCTTTTGTTAGTAAAAAGCCACCTATTCCTCTCTTGCCAAATAAAGTAAACCAAAGCCAAATAGAGAGGCGATGCAAAAGATTCCTCGGAATACCATTTCCGCTAGACAGCACGAGACAGAGTATCCCCCAAGAATCTTAATAGGTATATAATGGAAAAATGGAAAATCGATTTTACCAAAAATGTGTAAAATATAGTACTTATCACATTTTGATCGCCAAAAGAAAACGCCTTAGGGCTGCCATGGCTAATCACCATGCCACACCATAGCAATGCCACACCTTAAACAACCGCTATGGGTGTTAATATGAGATGGGAGAAGCGTTGCATTGTCATCATGACATGGCTTTTAAAACACTGATAATTTTCAAAGATATCAATCGGTAAATTGATAAGTTTAGCTTCAAGTTTTACCTAAATGAATGGTAAAGAATGAACCATTACATAGATGTTTGTCAAAATTAACTTAAATGTATTTTAAGACATACAATTGATATGATATGCAATCTTGTTACTTAAAACAAATAGATTATAAATGATTGATATATAATGATTGCTAAGATGGTCTTTTCTATTACTTAAAAGACTTTTTTTTCTTGAAGTTCCACTTAAAAATTTTCATATCAACGATATGTTAAAGTAGGGAAAAGTAAAAAAAAAACCAAATGAACTTTTTCATTTTAAATGATCAAGTCCTTGAATTTTATTTCGAATAATTATAGCATTGAACTTTCTCAAATGATCAAATCCCTAAACTTTTTTTTTAAGTAAAAAAAAAAAACTAACTCAATTTTACCATTCCCAAACTCTTAGTCATTCAAACCCCTCCCACCTAATGCAATCATGGTAGGGGGTGGCGAGGGAGAGCGATGTCGTTGGGTGCAAGAGGTTTGAATGTCGTAGGATTTGGGAACAGTCAAATTGATTTAGGTTTTTTTTTTTAGTTTAAAACATTTTTTGCCAATTATAGGTAGTTTTTTTGGGTTAAAATGATAAATGTAACCAGTTTTTAAAAGTTCAATGTTTTAAAAAAAAAATGTTTTAAAAAATAGTCATTCAAAATGAGAAAGTTCAATGGTTTATTCATTGAAAAAGAAATCCACGGATTTAATCATTCAAAATGAGTAAGTTTGTTACGTTTTTCTCGGACTCTTCCCTTTAAAATAACTTAAAACATATATAAACGAGGGAGGTTCAAGGGAAAACCTCAAAAAAATAGAAAACTGAAGAACACTCTTGTAGTCATTTATCTGGACGTATGCACTTGTGCATACAAGTAATTTATAACATGTACACGTGCATATGCACAATTGCATAATATGCACATGTGCATAAAAACCAAAAAACTAATTAATTACTTGTCCGTCAATGGAAGATGAAGATTACCAGGATGTTCCTCAATTTTCCGTTTTTTTGAGGTTTTCCCCTGAACCTGACCCTATGTTTTTAACTATCATCAAATTAACTATTGAAAAATTTTAAAATGATACAAATAGTTTTCATCACAATTTTTTGGGTATATTAATGAGATGAGTTTGTTCTATCAATATTGGTTCAGATCAAATCATTTACATGTATCTAACCTTTTGAGTATTTTTAAGAAATGATTATGCATTAAAGATGTAAAAAGGAATTACCTTTTAGAAAAGCCAATCGCATGCGATGTTTGTTTTCATATATCCATTACTTGCTCCTTAAGTTTCTTCTCTCTTTCACCCCTTTCAAATATCCAATCATATAACATATATATATATATATATATACATATGTATGTATGTATCTCTCCCTGTATCCTTGTATATATGTATCTGTATGTATCTCTCTCTCCTTCCTCATGTAAGTGTATGTGTGTTTTAGACTGCTGTTTCTGGTATAATTTGATCATCTATTAATTATGGACAGTGGTGTTACGACTTGGTGGCAAACGTTTACCCGAGTAAGCACTTATCGATAAAATTCAATACTTATCGGGTAAGATTTTAGTCCACCAAAACGGTATTGTATGCAACAATTTTCCCGGTAAGCGTTAACCATGGTAAAAGTCTTCGCTCTCACTTACCAGGTAAGACTCTCTGTCTTTGCCTTAGCCTTTATTAGTTAAGATTCTTGATCCTTGTCATATTCAAAGGGGACGGACCCAAAAAAAAAATTCATATGGTGGCACCATATGATATAGACAAAAAATAATTACAAAAAACATGATTTTTATGGCATGTCTTCATTTTTTTACCAACGTTCAATATTGTCTGATGTGATTTTATCCTAATTTCACCATTTCGAGGGATTTTTAGAACTTTTTGCTTGATTTCGAGGGATTTTAAAGTTTTTTGCTTGATTTTGAGGGATTTTTAAGTTTTTTTTTTTATCGATTTCGATTAATTTTTTCGGTTTTTTTGGTTGATTTAAAGAGTTCTTTTTCGGTTTTTTGGTTGATTTCACGAGTTTTCTTTTGGTTTTTTGGTTGATTACGAGGTACAGTTGCATCTTCTTGAAGTTTCCAAAAATAATATGGTTGCACCTTTCACGAACCTAAACTTTTTTACCCTTCGTTTGGAGAAATAATACGGTGGCACGTGCCACCATACCAGGTCCGTCCATGTGGTAAGCGCTTACCCGGGTAAATGTTTTGGTAAACGGCCCTTCACTCTCTCTCTCTCTGTATATATGTATATATATGATGTGATATATATATATATATATGATATATATCACATATATATACTGGTATACACAAAAGCTAAGGAGTTTTAGGTCTTTATACTCTCCATGCATATTATGGACAAATGTTGTTAAGACACACTCACTCTCTCTTTCTCTCTCTCTCTCTCTCTCTCTATATATATATATATATACATATATAAGTATATATATCACATATACTAGTATACGCAAAAGATTAGAAGTTTTAGGTCTTTTCTACTCAATCTCCATGTATATGATGATGTGATGTTATGTTTCTTTCTTTTGCTTGTTGTGCATGTTGTTTAGAACTAGCTATAATATCATCAAGAAAAGCTTATAAACCATGGCAAGTCATCATGAGGCACCAAGCTGGGCAGATCAGTGGGGCGCCGGAGGAGGGATTGGTGCGATCGGAGACTATGATCATCAAACCGAATATTCAAGCAAAGAGAAAAATGGAAACAAACCAACAACATTTAGTAAAGTAACAAAAGAAAGAGCCAAGAAGTTGATCAAGTGGATCAAGAACATATGCCAAAAGAAGAACTCAAACTTAAAAGAACATGAATATGAGTAGGAATTCTTAATTTCAAGAGTGGCCTTTGGTTTGTAACATGATTGTGTAGTGTTGTATCAAGAACAAATCAATTTGTCAAAAACACAAATCATTTTTCTCATGCAATTTTTATTTGTAATAAAAATAGGAGTGTAAAGGGTTCTAATTACCTATTGGTTTTTGTGGGATTAAAGGGACAATCGGCTGATACATATTAGGCAAAGGCATCTACGACAAGTTCTTTAAAGTAAAGAAAATAGATATTTTAGATTATTTTTTCTTAAGTTCTATAAAATTCTTATCAAAAATGGATAAACTAGAAGGAAAAACATATATACAAACCTATAATTTTGGATAACTTTCTAAAATTAAATATTAATTTAAGAGAGAGAAATGTTTTTTTTTAATTGTTTCTACCAACGAGTCTGAATATATTATTTTTCATATATAAAGTTTTTAGGAGTGATTAGCCTATTGGGATCGAATGATAAATTTATACAATGATTTAATAATATAACAGATGTTGAAATCTTCAAAATAGAGAAATTGTTGGAGTTGAATGTAATTTTTTAAAGATTTTTAACTTTTCTTCTCTGTTAGAGAAATTATAGAGAATTTATTGGAGATGTTCTAAAACGTATATGTAGTAGAAGTGAAACTCAACCGATTGAAAATCATATAAAATATATATGAAAATCGTACCCGATTCCGTTATTGGTCAATTAAGAGTGTTGAGTTGATTGGTTCTTTTGAATCAATTCATAAATACTACTACTGGCAAACCGAATTTGAAGTGCAAACTTGGCAAGTTTGGTTCACCAACTTTTCCTTATTCTCATCCTAAAGTATGGGAAGTTAGGAACATGCAAAAGCATGTCAGTTTAAGTATGTTCTAAAGTATTATTTTAATACTTGTCATACTTTAATGTTCCTTCTGCATACAAAAGGATGAGAAGGGTTAACAAGTGTCTACATCAACTCAAAAGGCTGAAGTGAAAAGTACAAACATGCATGGATCAACAAATTCGACGGAGACACATATTAAAATTGAAGGAGAACATTTAATGCAATGAAGACTATAAAATGACTTCATTGTGTTAACTTGCAAATCACCGTTTTTGAAAGAACATATTTCTATGATAGCTTCAAAATAAATTCGGCATCAATATCTGAGAGCTATCTTAGTCTATCAGATCTGAATGAGAACCTTCTTCTCCTCTCTTTCAGTGTGTGAATTTGTCCCCTCAGATAGTTTAGGATAAAGGTCTTGCCTCCTAGCTTCCGCAAAATATCTGTAATTTTATGTTTGAAATAAACTAGAATTAAAAAAAGCAAATTTACTGTGTTCGTATTCAACCCCCACCCCTTTCTACAAACACTTTCCGCGTGAGTCATTGTGGTCCGGGACCAACACATGCTAATAAGTGTGCATGCAACTTGTGGAAGTCACTAGTAGAAGTAGAAGGGAAAATGTTTTGGTACATTATCTTAGAGTTGAATGCTTTATTCATCACAACTTGTTAGTTGCCGGATTTTGGTCATGCAAGATGGTCTCATGACTCGTTGTCGTCGCAAAGAGAAGTCGTATGCGGTAAAGAAAGTGGAATTAGGCGGGAATACTTGTTTGCATCGACCTAATAAAGTCGCATACTCGCATCTAAGCCATATACAAGTCATTATCATATCGAGGCCTAAAGGGTTTCATCCCCAATTTAGTTTATTTTACTAGTTAATTTTTTCATCTCTAAATATTTGTATCTCTCTCTCTCTCTCTCTCTCTATATATATATATATATATATATATATATATATATATATTGAGAATTAAACTTGGCATTAAGTGATATAAATGAAGAATAAAGAAGAAAACCGTGAGTGGTATTTGGAAGGCCAAGTGAAATGCTTTTAATTTCGAGTCTTTTTAATTCCTTTTCATAAATGTTAAGTTCATTAGAGGCTATAAACTATAAGCCTTCTTCTTTGTTTTGGAGTATGAAAGATATTAATATATTCCAACAAGAGTCGATTTGTATCATTTCCTCAACAAATAAGTATTAGAGCCATGACGAGCTTCAGAATGACATCGTTTGGTCAAGGTCTATTACCGTATCTTACAAAGAACAACTACAATAACTAGAGTATACAAATGAAGGCCTTACTCGGTGCACAAGATGCATGGGAGTGGTTGAAACCTGCTATGAAGAGTCAGGAACATCGACTGCACTATCGACGAATCAATTAAAGGCTCTCAAAGAGACTATGATGAAAGATGGAACTGCACTTTCCCTCATTTTTCAAGTAGTTGATGAATCCGGTTTTGAGAAAATAGTCGGTGCGGCAAGCTCCAAGGAAGCATGGACTGTTTTGGAAAAGGCGTATATAAAGGTGTCAATCGAGTAAAACAAGTTCGACTACAAACTTTACGTGGTGAGCTTGAGTGAGAGAATTACTCTCCATACCGCGTATCGGCGGATAGCCAGGCCGCGTATGCCGGATTTGGCGTAGATTTGCCGTCCGTGATAATCTCAGTCGCCGGCGTAGGGGAGGTGCCATCGACGTGGGACAACAGATTTTGATAGGTGAGAAGCGGAAGAAGTTGATTCTTCCACAGTAGGTAATTGGAGGAGGATAGCCGATTAGTGATGAGATGCAAGACGGTGTTCATGGGGAGGAGGGTATCGGTAGAAGAGGAGGACACCATAGATCGCCGATGAAGAAACAGCAGTGGGGAGAGGAAGAGAATCGGACAGGGGAGAGGAAGAGAAGGAGGTAGGATCGGTTTAGGCGTATGATACCATGAGAGAATTACTCTCCATACCAAATGAGGAGGAGATATTATCAATAAATAGGGAGAATAATTACACAAACAACCCTATAAGAATAAAGATAGTACAACTAATTACACCAAGAATACAAAGAATGAAATATAAGTGCTAAGTGTGTCTAATATTGAGGCGAGGGAATGAAGGAATCAGAAAGCGTATCCGATTATATAGCAATCGTTCAAACCATCGTTAATCAACTCAAAAGAAATAGAGAGGCCTTAACTGATGCAAGAGTGATTGAAAGAATCTTATGGTCTTTGATCGATGATTTTAGGAACATTGTGTATGCCATTGAAGAGTCAAAGAATATAGAGGAGATGATAATTGACGATCTTGCAAGTTCCTTGGAAGCGCATGAACAAAGGAAAAAGAAAAAGAAGCAAGAGTCATTAGAAGAGGAATTGCAAGCAAAGGCGACACTAAGAGATGAGAAGGCAAAGTATGGTGATCAAGGAAAAGGTCGGGGTTTTACCAGCCATAGAGGCTACGACTTTGGTCGTGGTCATGGTCATGGACAAGGTGAAAATGAGGAAAGAAGAAACAATAATTTTAGGGATAGATGACGTGGTAGTAGAAGATGTGGCCGATCAAGTAGATACAATATTGAATGCTACAATTGTGGCAAATATGGTCATTACACCAATGAATGTTCGGAAAGAAGGTAGAGGAAAATGCTAACTTTGTAGCTAATGAGGAAAATGAAAGTAGGATGTTGTGTTGATGGAAATCAAGGAAAATGGACCCGAAAAAGAAAATGTGTGGTATTTGGATTCAGGCGCAAATAACCACATGTGTGGGTACAAGCATATATTCACCGAACTGGAGGAGATAAAAAAATGGGGATGTTTCTTTTAAAGATGCTTCCAAAGTACGAGTGCAGGGCAAGGTAAAATTTTGATTGAACTGAAAAATGGAATACACACGTTTATTTCAAATGTTTATTACGTCCCAAAACTGAACAAATATTCTGAGCCTCGGACAATTGATAGAACGAGGTTACACGGTATTCGTGAAAACCTGATTTCTTTGTTTACAAGATCAAAAGAATCAGTTAATTGCCCATGTTGAGATGACTAAAAATCGGATTTTTAAATTGGAGTTGATAAATGTTCAAACGAAGTGTTTGGAGGCTTGTGTAGAATATGAGGATTGGTTATGGAATTTGCGGTTTGGACATCTCAACTTCGGTGTACTCAAAGAGTTGGCAAGGAAACAGTTGGTGAATGGTCTCCCTCAAAAGAACTACTCACACAAATTATGTGAATTATGTGTTCTAGGCAAGCATTCAAGAAACAACTTTCCGATAAAGGCTAGTTATCAAGCAAAGGTACCATTTGAGTTGGTCCGCACAGACATTTACGGACAATCACACCTATGTCTTTGGGTAAGCATCGTTATTTCATTACTTTCATTGACAATTATTATTGAAGAACTTGGGTTTATTTCTTTAAAGAAAAATCAAAGAGATTTAAAGTGGTCGTTGAGAATTTGAGCAGTAAAGTCATAAAGGTCCGAGGGGGGCAGAAAATTTACTTCAAAAGCATTTATCGATTTTTGTGAAGATGAAGAAATTAGGAGGTTCTTAACATCCCCTTGTTCACTTCAACAAAATAGAGTTGCTGAGCGAAAGAACCAAACAATACTTGACATGGTTCGAAGTATTTAAAAAGTAAAAACAGGCTGAAAGAATTTTGGGTCGCAACGGTAAGATGTGTGGTTTACTTGCAAAGTCAATGTCCACCAACGAGATTGAAGAATGTGACTCCTCAAGAAGCATGGTGTGGTATTAAGCATTTGTTCGTCATCTAAAGGTGTTTAGAAGTGTATCTTATGTTCACATTTTGGATCAAACACGCACAAAAGTTGATGACAAAAGCAAGAAGTTAATTTTTATTCGCTATGATGAGAAGTCAAAGGCTTATAATCTTTATGATCCTATTTCCAAAAAGGTACTTGTGAGTCGTGATGTGCAGGTAAATGAAGAAAACATGTCGAATATATTGGAGTTCCATGGAGGAGATGTCTCATGAAAAACAAAAAGAAGTAACATACATACCACTTGCCACATCAAAAAATGAAACTACGACTCAACATCACATATCGACCATCTTTGAATTCATCATCAAATGAAGACGAGACAAGAGTGCAAAGAACGAGAAGTTTACGATACATGTACGAAGCAACTGATGAATTGCACTTGGTGTATCTTATGGCCGATGTGAAGGATATCTCATTCAAGCAAGCGATAAAAAATAACAAATGGATAGATGCTATGAATGAGGAGATGAATGCAATTGTGAAGAATGGAACATGGGAAATTGTCGATTTACCAAGTGGTCATCAACCAATTGGTGTCAAGTGGGTGTACAATGAGTATGATTTATGTCCATTCTATAACATAATTTCCCCACTTTTCTCTTATGTTTGGCATCCTTAAATGGATTATTTGAGTCTTTTTGTCATGATTTTATATCTTTCTTGTTTCGGAGCTTGAAAATGGAATAATATATCTTGGTGAGTTTTGGGATGCAAAATCAAGTTGTTGGCAGGAAGTAGGTTGCTACAACAAGTATTGCCACAACAACTAAAGTTGGTCGAATTTATAACCTTGAAGATAATTTTTGGTGCTCAAAACTTGAAAGGAGCACCTTTTGAAAGTAATCAACAGGATTTTAGAGTATTTGATTCTCTTGGTAGATGTGTAACACCCTCAAATCTGGAAATAGCAACTAAATTAAAATTTTCTAAATACATCGAAAATTGATTCATCTACAATCATGAATTAAGATTTATCCTCAATACACACATTTCAATATATACATACAGTCTATAATAAGAACGAGTGCTACTAAAACCCAATAATAGTCACTATCTCCAAACTGCGGAAGATTTCACCAACTACTTACACTTGCACAAAGCTAAGGCTCAACTCTTCATAGCTGCTAGAACCAAACCCCAACTGAACCTGATGCACATACCGACAAATAAAAAGGTTAGGCTTAACGCCTAGTGAACTCAAGAGTTTTCAACATGAATAAGATATCTTTGAAAAGAGGTAATGCAGTTTAACTCATAAGTTTTCAAGATGATATGTTTGAACATAAAAACGACTCTTTTTCCAATAATATGCGTTTTGGGCAAGGAAACACCAATATAAACGTTTTCAAATCCAAACTACTTCGGGGACAAGATTCCAACATATAACGTTCTTTCGTAAATTAAATTAAACCCAAAACTCACTCTAAATGAGAATAGAAATCAAACTCCCAACCGGAGAAAAGCGGATAAAACTTTATATCCCAAAACACCCAAAACACGGGTGGGGAGTAATATTCAACACATAAATTGTTGGGAACTGAAGAATTCATCAAGTATGGTTAATGCTGCTAGTTCAGAATTACTACTGCTAGAAGACTTAAAGGTTAATACTGCTGAATGTTACTACTGCTAGTAGAATTAATACTGCTAGTCAAAGTTAGTGCTGCTTGAACAAAGTTAGTACTGCTTAACTAGTTAGTACTGCTAGTGGTTAGTACTGCTTAGTAGTTAATGCTGCTAAGACCAAGTTAATACTGCTTGAAGAGATTAATGCTGCTGAGCATGATTCGCATGAAAGGTTAACAGCTGGATAATCTGAAGATATACATGGAAGCTTAGAGATATACATGGAAGATATACTGAAGATATTTTATTTATTATAATTATCTTTTTATTCAGTATATGTATAGATTTGATAGAATAGATTAACAGATTAATTCTAAGTTTTAGTTCTAGAGAGAAAATCAACCTCAAGGCATAGATCCTAATTCTAGAGAAGTAGAATTCGTATTGGTGAGCCTGTTCATCAATATTGAGGTTGTTTGTTTAATCTTGTAACTTCAAGCATTCAATACAAGTTTACAAGTTGTTGATTATATACTGTTTTGGTTTACTGTTTTATTGAATATCAAAGTGTTATTCCGCAAACTTCTTTGATATTAGTTTCTGAGAATTTATTCTTGTTGAGAATTCGATCCTAACAAGTGGTATCAGAGCCAAACTCTCTCAGAAACATCTATTCATCATGGAAAATCTTACAGAATCAAGCAGTACTTTGGTCTCTAAGGTTCCAATGCTCAAACCAAGTGAGTTTGACATATGGAAGATCAGAATCAGACAATATATTCTTCTCACTGACTACTCAATATGGGATATCATTGAGAATGGTCCTTCTGAAGCTGGAAGGATAGGAGCAGATGGGAAAAGACCTCCACCAAAGACAGATGGTGAGAGGAAGATCAGACAGACAGAGATGAAGGCCTTGAGCACTCTGCTCTTGGCCATCCCCAATGAATATCAGCATCAATTTTGCAACTGCACTGATGCTCAGATTCTCTGGAATGCTCTAGAGAAAAGATTTGCTGGAACTAAAAGCATCAAAATAAATCAAAGAGATGTTCTAAAGCAGCAGTATGAGAACTTCACTTCCTCAAAGAATGAGTCTATGACTCAAACTTTTGATAGGTTCAACAAACTCATAGGTGAACTGGCTACTGTAGGAGTAAAGATGGAACAAGATGATATCAACAGAAAGTTTCTCAGATCTCTTGGGGATGAATGGACTATGTACACTGTCTCATATAGACAGAGTGACAATCTGGAAGAGAAAGAACTTGATGATCTATACAATGATCTAAGAGTTTTTGAAACTGAGGTAGAAACCAAGAAGAAGCCCTCTGGTTATATCCACAATGATGCACTTCTCTCAGCATCTACTGATACTACTGCCAACCCTGAAGCAGTTAGTACTGCCAGTGGAGTAAGTTCAGAAAAAGGCACTGAAACTATCTTTGAAGCCTTTTTGTCCAGTCATAACAGTAATCCTTTGATTAATGATGATCTGGATCAAATTCACCCTGATGACCTGGAGGAGATGGATATTAAATGGCAGATGGCCATGTTATCAATGAGGGTGAAGAAGTTCATTAAAAGAACAGGAAGGAATAACTTCTCTCAAAGAAGAGAAGATGGAGCTGGTTTTGACAAGACCAAGGTGGAATGTTATAAGTGTCACATAAAAGGACACTTTGCTAGAGAATGCAGGAGTGCTGTTCCAAACAACAACCACCAACAAGCTCAGAATGGAGGCTACAATCAAAACAAGAATCCTGCTCAAGCCCTTGTTTCTCAACAAGGAATGGGATTTAACTGAAGTGATCAAGCTGAGGAAGCCATTCAGAATCAAGCTCTTATGGCAGAAGTGTCTGATCTTCCCTCTGAGGTAATTTCTAATCTTTGTACAAAATCTTGCATTGACACTGTCACAAGATACAGGAATCACAATCAAAGTATGTGTGATGACCTCAAAAGATTAGAAAAGGACAGAAGAGATTATGTATTGATAGTAGAGAGATTTGAAGAACAAATCAAAGGCTTTCAAGCTAATGAACTTCAACACTCTTATGACACAAACTATTGGAAGTGGGAAAAGAATGAGTTAGAGACCAAACTGTCTAAATCCTTAGAAGAGAGTGATAGGCTGAAAGAGGAACTGTCTAAAGTTAAACTTGACATAGAAAAGTTTTCATATGCTTCAAAAGCAATGGATTCTCTTCTAAAGGCTCAGATTCATGACAAGATGAAGCCTGGTATTGGATACAACAATACACCTCCTCCTTACAACAACAATTATATCTCTCCTACTTCAGACTTGTTAGAAACCAAGGAGAAAAAGGACTTATCTGAGAAAGCCTTTAAGATAGATCCTTTGGATGAAGTAGTAATTAAGGATTTAACTGAGAAAGAAGCCAGTGAGTATAGGGATAATGATGTGAGTAAAAAGATACCATTAGAAAACAATATTATCACCAATGAGGGATGTGGGAAAATCTGGGTCAAGTCCAAGGAGATAGAGCAGACAAAAGGAAAGGATAACAAGGTCCATTACAAACAAACCACAGTTGTGAATCCTGGAGCTTGTAAACAGTGTGCTTGCAATACAACTAAGAGCCTAAATTCTGGTATAAAAAGAGGTAATCAAAGAAACTGGAATAATCAATGGGCTCGGAAGCAAGGAGTTGATCTGAGTAAAATCAATAGACCAAAACCTTGCTTCATATGTGGTAAGTTAAATCATTTGGCTAAAAATTGCTTCTTTAATCCTATTAACCAACAGATGACCTTTCAAAGATTTGTGCAAAAACCTGTTGGTTATAGGAAGGCTGGAAAGAAACATGTGATAAAGAAACATGGTGAAAGGAAAGGCCCCATGAAGAAAAAGATTTTAAAAGAAAGTGTCAAAATGTGGGTGCCTAGAAGCACTAAAACTGTTAGTACTGATGACAGGGTTAGAAGCACTAAAACTGTTAGTACTGCTAACATGGTTACTGCTGCTACCTGTGTTAGTACTGCTGAAAATATTAATGTTGCTAATACTGTTAGTACCTCTTCAAAGGTTAATACTGCCAACACAGTTACTGCTGCTAACACAGTTACTACTGCTAACAAGGTTAGTACTGCTAAGCATGCAAGTGCTGCTAAGGCAGTTAGTACTTCTAAAACCAGTATTGCTTCTAGCAAAAATATTTCCAAGCCTATTTTTGTGACAAAATACTCCAAGCATGAGGAATCAAACTTTAAAAATCTTGTCAAGAAAGAATGCAAGTATTTTGATGAGAAAGGGGTACCCAAGACCACTTTGGCTTGGGTTCCTAATTCATACTAACTGATCTATCTTATGTGCAGGGCAACCAACAGCTCAAGGGAAAGGGCATATGGCATGTGGATAGTGGTTGCTCTAGGCACATGACAGGCAACATGTCATGCCTTCAGGATTTCAAGCATATCAATGGAGGACATGTTGCATTTGGAGATAATCTTACTGGTAGTAAGATAAGTGGAAAAGGTAATGTCACCAAAGGTAAGATGACATTTGAGGATGTCTACTATGTTGATCAATTAAAGTACAACCTGTTAAGTGTATCACAGGTATGTGACAAACAACATAGTATACTATTTACAAATACTGAGTGTATGATCCTTGCTCCAGGGTTCAAGGTAGTTGATGAAAGCATGATACTACTTAGAACTCCAAGAAAGGAAAATGTTTACTGTCTAGATATGGACAATGTTGATAGTGATTCATCTCTAAATTGTCTTGTTTCAAAAGCTTCTATAGATGAATCCTCTCTTTGGCACAGAAGGATGTGTCACATGAATTTCAAGACTATGAACAAACTTGTTAAAAACAACCTTGTAAGAGGTTTACCTTCAAAAGTCTTTTCATGTGATGATCATTGTGTTGCTTGTCTTAAAGGCAAACAGCACAAAACTTCTCATAAGACCAAAGAGTTAAATTCTGTTTCTTCTTGTCTCCATTTACTGCATATGGATCTGTTTGGTCCTACAAATGTTATGAGTATAGGCAAGAAATCTTACTGCTTGGTTATTGTTGATGATTACTCCAGATTTACTTGGGTATATTTTCTAAGGACTAAGGATGAGACAAGTGGACTTATCAAATCCTTTATTCTAAGAATTGAAAACCAAACTAATCAAAGAGTAAAAGTCATTAGAACAGATAATGGAACTGAATTCAAAAATCTTGATCTAAACACCTTTTGTGAAGAAAAAGGCATTGAGAGACAATATAGTGCTCCTAGGACTCCTCAACAGAATGGTGTTGCTGAAAGGAGAAATAGGACACTAATAGAGGCTGCTAGATCTCTGTTGGCTGATTCAAAATTGCCAATTACCTTCTGGGCTGAAGCAGTTAATACTGCTTGTTATGTCCAAAACAGAGTTCTAGTGGTCAAGCAAAAGAACAAGACCCCATATGAGCTTTTAAATAAAAGAAAACCTTTCATTGGTTTCTTCAAACCTTTTGGGTGTCCTTGTACTATTCTCAATACCAAATCTCACTTAGGTAAGTTTGATAGCAAAGTAGATGATGGATTTATTGTTGGATATTCATCTCAGAGTAAGGCCTACAGAGTTTTTAACTCTTCTTCCAGAATAATTGAAGAAAGTGACAATGTCAAATGCAATGAGAATACACCAAATCCAATTGGGTCTGGTCCTCAGTGGCTATTTGACATTGACTCACTAACTAATTCTTTTGGTTTCAGTAGTGATGATTATACAGGAACAGGAAGTGGAGGATCAGGGACTACACAAGTCTCAGAAAGCATATCTAAATCTGTGATATTTCCCATACCCACAGTGAATTCTGTTGAAGACTGTGAAAAGGAATCATCTACTGGACCAAGTCAGAGTGAAGAAGAAACTAGAGATGAGGAGACTCAAGAAAATAAAGAATCAGAAGTGTCTTCTGAAAACACTTTAGTTGAGTTGCATGACTCTAATCTAGAGGCTGGACTGAATGAAGAACCTAGTCATAACACCAGAGTTCAAAAAAATCATCCTCCACAGCTGGTAATAGGAGATATCTCTTCTCCTATGATGACTAGACATCAAAGTAGGCTTCAAGAAATGCAAGATCAACAGCATACAGTGCTTTCTTGTTTTCTATCCCAGCTTGAGCCTAAAAAGGCACATGATGCTATGAAAGAATCTAGCTGGATAGAAGCAATGCAAGAAGAACTGTTACAATTCAAGCTACAAGATGTATGGGATTTAGTAGACCTTCCTAAAGGTCACAGAGCAATTGGCACAAAGTGGATTTTCAGAAACAAGAGAGATGAAAGAGGTATTGTCATAAGGAACAAAGCAAGGCTGGTGGCTCAAGGATATACTCAAGAAGAGGGTATAGATTATGAAGAAGTTTTTGCACCTGTGGCTAGGATAGAAGCAATCAGACTATTCCTAGCCTATGCTTCTTACATGAACTTCAAAGTCTATCAAATGGATGTAAAAAGTGCTTTTCTCTATGGCTCAATTGAAGAAGAGGTATATGTCTGTCAACCACCAGGGTTTGAAAACCCAAGCTATCCAGACAGGGTATACAAATTGAAGAAAGCTCTTTATGGACTGCATCAAGCTCCAAGAGCATGGTATGACACTCTGTCATCCTATCTCTTGGAAAATGACTTTGAAAGAGGAGTCATTGATAAGACTCTATTTATCAAGAGAAAGAAGAAGGATATCTTGCTGGTCCAAATCTATGTTGATGACATTATCTTTGGATCTACAAGAGACAACATGTGCAAGGAGTTTGAGGATCTAATGCATCAAAGGTTCAAAATGAGTTCCATGGGGGAACTTACTTTCTTCCTTGGACTCCAAGTTCAACAGAAGTCAGATGGCATCTTCATCTGTCAATCCAAGTATGTGCAGGACATTCTAACCAAGTTTGGTTTCTCAGAGTCAAAACCTGCCAGCACACCTATGGAAACACACAAGCAGATAACAGTAGATCTTGAGGGGGAGGATATGGATGTGCATCATTATAGATCCATGATTGGCTCTCTCATGTATCTCACAGCATCAAGGCCAGATATAATGTTTCCAGTCTGTGTGTGTGCAAGATTCCAAGTTAGGCCAAAGCAATCTCACTATCAAGCTGTTAAGAGGATATTCAGATATCTCAAAGGGCAACCCAGATTGGGACTTTGGTATCCTCATGACTCATCCTTTGACCTACTTGCATACTCAGATAGTGATCTAGGTGGAGCAAACTTGGACAGAAAATCTACTTCTGGAGGATGTCAGTTTTTGGGTGCTAGACTAGTTTCATGGCAGTGCAAGAAACAAACCACAGTGTCCACATCTACAACAGAGGCAGAGTACATAGCAGCTGCAAGTTGTTGTTCTCAAGTCTTATGGATTCAGAATCACATGTTGGACTATGGGGTAACCTTTCTACACACTCCCATTTTTATCGATAATAGCAGTGATATCAGCATTGTGAATAATCCTGTCAAGCACTCTAAGACAAAGCACATTGAGATCAGGTATCACTTCATAAGAGACTGTAATGAAAAGAAACTTATTCAAGTTGTAAAAGTTCACACTGATAATCAGTTTGCTGATCTATTCACTAAAGCTTTTGATGTGGGTAGATTCACCTTCTTGGTAACAAGTGTGGGAATGATCAACTCTGAATAAGCCCCTTCTCAAAAATTAACTCTATACCTGTATATTGTTTATTCTTGGTGTTACTAATCTTCTTTTTCAGGATATGCATAGCAGTACTCAGGGTTTTGCAAGTTTAAAGGAGTATTTCAGTTAATACTGCTAGTAGTTAATACTGCTAGTAGTTAATACTGCTAGTAGTTAATACTGCTTTCAGTTAATACTGCTAGTAGTTAATACTGCTAGTAGTTAATACTGCTTTCAGTTAATACTGCTAGTAGTTAATACTGCTTTCAGTTAATACTGCTAGTAGTTAATACTGCTAGTAGTTAATACTGCTTTCAGTTAATACTGCTAGTAGTTAATACTGCTAGTAGTTAATACTGCTAGTAGTTAATACTGCTTTCAGTTAATACTGCTTATGTTCCGAATACTATAAATACTCTTTGCCCGCCTAAAAGCTTATAACGACTCTCTGCATACTATTCACTTGCGCTCTAAACCCTTTCTCTCTCAAGTTCGAAGCTTTCAGGCACGTTGTTCACTAAGATCAATGGCATCCATGGCATTCATCGACGAGCACAATGAGATCGCGATGCTACAAAAGCCAAAGCAAGCTGCAGGATTTCATCAGATTGTGGATTTCCTCAAGTCAAGCCATATTGCTCATGCTCTTACTGTATCTCCTACAATCTATATCGAGCATCAAAGACAGTTCTGGGCTAATGCCACCATTGTTGCTGAGAATGGTGTGCAAATGATCAAGACAAGAATCTGTGAACAATCACTAACAGTTACTGAAGAGGTTATTCGCATCAGTCTACGTCTAGACGATGCCTCTGGTATAACTTCTATCCCAAACGATGAACTGTTCTCCAATCTTACAAGAATGGGGTATGGAGGCTCATTGGGTGTATTCAAATTCTCAAAAGCCAAATTTTCACCCCAATGGCGTTTCTTTGTCCATACTCTTATGCACTGTATCTCCAAAAAGACTACTGGATGGAGTGAGTTCAGCAGCACCATTGTTTATGCTTTGGTGTGCTTGGCCACTGCCAGAAAGTATAACTTTTCTAAAATGATTTTCAGTGATCTTGTCTTAAACATGGGAAACAAAAAGAGCTTCTTTATGTACCCCAGGTTTGTCCAAGAAGTTATTACTCATGAATTGACGGATATACCTCAACCTGTTGGGGTATATGTACCTAAACCCCCCAAAGGCAAGGTTTTCTCAAATATGAGAAGATCTGCTGGGGACTCGGAAGGAGTTGACACCCCATTGTTCTCTACAATGATGGTGGTGTCCCAAACCAATGAAGGTATGGTAGCAGGGTCAAGGCCCCCATTAGACCAACCCACTGCTAGCCAATCCCAACCTTCCATCTCTACATCAATTCCTCAGTCTCTTCTTGACAAACCAACTTCACCAATCACCCAAACTTATCAAAGAAAACAGGTAAAGAAGGCTCCTTCCCTTCTTGTACCATCACCCACTCAGCCTTTAAGCCCTCTATTGGAGCATTCTCCAGTAGAGAATATCCAAAGGGAATCCACAAGGGTGTCTCCCAACCCAAAGGAGGTTCTCTCTGAGGAGGAGGTAGAGCATATGGGTACTGAGGCTGCCACTACTTCTGCTAGCACAGAGAAGGACAGTGGTACCATAAATAAGACCTCACCCATGGCAACTTTGAATGAGCAATCATTCAAAGGTCCCTGGTGCCAAGAAACCAAGGGGATGGATAGTGCTTCTGCTAGGCAGAAGACTTCCACTGCAAAAAGATCCAATGATCCTTCAAAAGAGGGTAACACTTCTGGAGAGGGTGAGGACAGATATACTTACTATGAATTGATGGAAACAATGGGGAACATCAATCAAGATGTTCTCAAACAAGGCAAAGAAATTGAAGAAATGAAGCTGGTCATTCTGTCACAACAAGTACAGATTGCTAAGCTGAAGAAGATGGTGATCAGTCTGGTACAGAGGAAGAAGAGAAAGCAATTCCAACTAAGGAGAAGGAAATCTGAGAATGATGCTCCCAAAAAGGGGGAGATCAACATGGAAGAAGCCACAAGAGAGGGGGAGCTTGATGGAGAGAAATGTGATGTTGAGGGGGAGCGGGAAGCAGAAACAGAAAGAGATTCAGTGCCAATAGAAACACAAGAAGCAGCAGAAACGGTTACTACTGCTGACATAAATAAAGCAGCAGAAACAGTGAAAGAAGTTTTAACAGATCTTGAGATTGCAGAAACCTTACTTAAAGCCAAGAATGATACTCCCAAGGTCACTTCAAAGACCAAAGGAGTAATCATCAAAGAACAAGGTGAAGTGATCAAGAAAGATAACAGTAAGAAGGCAATGGACAAAGACAAAGGAAAAGCAAAGATGGTGGAATCTGATCAACCAGTCAAGAAGCAAAGGTTGGTTGAATCAGATGAAGCCTTAGCCAGGAAGATGCAAGAGGATATTGAAAAGGAAGAGAGAGTTCAGGTGGAAAAGGACAGGGAGATGGCAAAAGCTCTAGCTGCTGAACTGAATGAAGCTTATCAACTGAGTCTGGCAACTGAAATTGCACAGAAGAAAGCTGCAACTATGAAGAAATCAGTAGTGAAAACAGTTGTAAAGAAGAGACAACCCTCAAAGACTTTAAAGAGAACCAAGATGATGGCAAGGAGAAAGTCAACTAAGAAGCCTAGAGTATCTGAAGGAGAGGATGAGAAAGTTGCTGAAGAAGAAGGGGCACCTGAGTCATCTAAACAGAAAGAGCCATCAAACACAGATGATGTAAATTTGTATATGGTAGTGATGAACAAAGTGCCTGAACCAATTTCAGCAGAACCTGTAGGAGTTAAGCCTCCTGAGGTCATTCTCTGGGATACATTGACAGCGGATGGAAAGGAATACATAAGGCTAAAAATGAAGGATGAAAAGTATGAGGTGTTCAATACTTGGGCAAAGATTGTAAGAACATGCTCTAGGTCAGATCTTGAAGAGATGTTTGAGATAGGAATGAAGTTGTATGCAGACATACTGAAGGCTCCAGAGATTTCAATTACAAAACTGGTAATGGAGTATCTGTGTATGATGTTCAAACCTGAAGAAGTAGAGCATGTGATCAAGAATGTATTCAAGACAGTCAACAGTTGGACTCTATATGAAATTAGTGGAGTATATACAGTGACTTTGGATTTAAATCACACTGAATACTTCCTAGTGGATAGAGTGTACAATCATAGCAGATTGAAGCTTCATGCCATGCTGAAGAAAAAGTTAAGATGTGTTCCAGATTCAGAAATGGCTAAATACTTGATTCAAAGAACAATTAATCAGAGTTTGGGATTGGATGCAAACACTGGAATTTAGGCCATGATAGAGTTTTGGGAGCATCTTGAAGAAAATTTGAAGAACTTGACTTCTCTTCCTAAAAGTCAAGTTAGGGGGAGATTGTTGGGAACTGAAGAATTCATCAAGTATGGTTAATGCTGCTAGTTCAGAATTACTACTGCTAGAAGACTTAAAGGTTAATACTGCTGAATGTTACTACTGCTAGTAGAATTAATACTGCTAGTCAAAGTTAGTGCTGCTTGAACAAAGTTAGTACTGCTTAACTAGTTAGTACTGCTAGTGGTTAGTACTGCTTAGTAGTTAATGCTGCTAAGACCAAGTTAATACTGCTTGAAGAGATTAATGCTGCTGAGCATGATTCGCATGAAAGGTTAACAGCTGGATAATCTGAAGATATACATGGAAGCTTAGAGATATACATGGAAGATATACTGAAGATATTTTATTTATTATAATTATCTTTTTATTCAGTATATGTATAGATTTGATAGAATAGATTAACAGATTAATTCTAAGTTTTAGTTCTAGAGAGAAAATCAACCTCAAGGCATAGATCCTAATTCTAGAGAAGTAGAATTCGTATTGGTGAGCCTGTTCATCAATATTGAGGTTGTTTGTTTAATCTTGTAACTTCAAGCATTCAATACAAGTTTACAAGTTGTTGATTATATACTGTTTTGGTTTACTGTTTTATTGAATATCAAAGTGTTATTCCGCAAACTTCTTTGATATTAGTTTCTGAGAATTTATTCTTGTTGAGAATTCGATCCTAACATAAATCATGGATAAAAATCCATTTATACAAAACGTCACCGAAAACTAGGATAATAAAACTCAATACCCAAAGTAACACTTTTCAGTGACGGGGGAGACCTGATTCCATAAAATGTGACGGTACACAAAGTAAACCCATTTTATGTTGTTAAGACTAGTCATATAAACAGAAGTACACGCAAGGGATGTCAGACTCAGTGGCTTTAAACGTACACCCACGGGATATCAACTTCAACCGCGAAAGGTCCTTACATTGAGTCCCTCATCCAATATCGTAATACTTAGCACGTAGGACTTATAGCCCAATCTGATGCCTAAACGTGCCTCAATGTGGAAAACTATTGTTCCATCATTGGACGTAATGATTCCAAGCGCAAGGGATGTCAGGCTCAATGGCTTTAAACTTACACCCACGGGATATCAACTTCAACCGCGAAAGGTCCTTACGTTGAGTCCCTCATCCAATATCGCAACCAAAGCTCGATGTCGAGTTATCAAAACTGGACAAATGTCCTAAAACCCAATCATAATAAAATACCGAGCCACAGGCTCAAACAACCAAATGACTCATTGCCAAAAGCAGTACAATGCGATAAAACGCACATGACCAAACTCCAACACCACTTAAGTTGAAACGGATCATTTTCCCAAAAACAAGTTTATACCATTAACCCCTTTCAAAACGTCTCATAACACAAGGTTAAACATTTCTCCCAAAACACACCAAAGGAGCATTTACACCAAATGACTTATACCCGTAAAATAGCTCGTTAAAATTGTCGGTGCTTAAGATTTGCCCATCAAAATCCTTGGAATGCGTCTTTTCCCCAAAACCAAAAGAAGTACAACGTCCGAAATATTCATGAGGTCGAGAATGACCAAAACCCAATAACTCACGCATTGATACTTTCAAAACATCTCATGACACGAACTATGCATATTTCCAACAACACAAAAGTGCATTTTTACCAAATAATCCCCATTTATGCAATGCATTATTAAAACATTTTCCTTAATGGCTTATTTATCAAAATGTCTCAAAAGTCCCAAAATGGGTGTTTCACCATGTTTATAAAACTAAACATTTCAAAATAACCAAAACTTATCAGGTGATCAGTAGTTAACAAATTCACGTAGAACACAAAACACCTTGAAATGAACTTTTTGGCATGTACACCGTTTTCACAAATCAACTTGAACTCACCTTGCTAGATTTTGGCTAAATCTAGATTTTACCCCAACTTGAGCTTTCTTGAAGAAATCCGAATCCATGAGCAAACTTCTTCTAAAACCACTTAGGTTTTGGTGAAAACCTAGAAAACTCTACCATTGAGCTTGAGGTTGAAGATGACAATGGTGGACACTTGCCAAAGCTCCCAATCTACCACTTGATGATGGAACACTTTAAAAACTTAAGAAATTAACCCAAAATGAGTTAGGGTTGAGGAGAATGGAGAAGAAACGGTTTAGAAGAGAGTGGAGAAGTTTTGGAGAAGAGAAATGAGAAATTTGGCTGAAATCCCGCACTTAACAGCAACCAGCACCCTATGTGCGACATTGCCCATACGACATTGCCCTGGGCAATGTCGCTGGTCATAGTCGCTGGTATGTACCAGCTCATGGTACACCCCATGCGACTGTGACTCGTCATAGTCGTCGGCCATTGTCGGGGGACCTTTTCGGAGCCCCGAAACTCAACTTTTTCACTGCCAAAACTCCCGATACTCCAAGGGACTTTAAACAATACATTTCCGAACAAAACCCCACTATTTACAAGTCGCAGAAATGTCCGGGTGACATTTACTTACCGAAAATTTTGGGTGTTACAAGATGCCTTATAGATGTACTTAGCTAGTAGTTTAGGAGTTGATATTGTATTAGGTATTAACCGTTGGATAATATGTTCCCTTGTACTTTTCTTTATCCTTTGGTCCTCCACTTTATTATAAATAGGATGGATGTAGTAGTTCTAAACACAAAGGGAGATCAAGTTTTGATCTATCCATCTATTTTAATCATGTATTTTTTTTAATTTGAAGTACTTAATCTTTTGGTTACTGTATGTTGCTACAACAACCTTATATTTCCCACAACAACTTTACGATTTCTAGTATACTTTCACTTTGAGCACTTTATGATTTCCAGCACATTTATACTTCTGCACGTTTACATTTCTGCAACCTTTACATTTCATGCACTTTATGTTTCTCGTACTTTACGTTTCTTGCAACTTTACATTTCACGCAACTTTACTTTTCTTGCACTTTAATCTTACGTCATTTAGGTACATGCTTTACGATTTCTAGCAATGATTAGGGATGGCAAAAAAACCGAACCCGACAGTGAAAACCGAAAACCGAACATTTCGGGTCGGGTTCGGGGACGTCTTATCGGGGATGGGGCGGGGATCGGGGATTTTAACGGGGACGGGGATGGTACTCACCGGCCCGGCCTGGCCCGGCCCAATATATATATATATATATATATATATATATATATATATATATATATATAGAGAGAGAGAGAGAGAGAGAGCTTTATTTCAAATTCAAAAGCTCATATAAGGTAGAAGCCTATATATGTTAGAAGTAGCAACCCAAATTCTAACCTAAATCCCAAATCTATCTCTATTCCCAAATCGATCGAACATCTCAAAAAATCAAAATCAAATTGTCTCTATTCCCAAATCGATCGTCTCGCCTCTCGCATCTCGATCAAGTCGACCAGCCCTCTCGATTTTAGACGCAGACGCAAGATTACAGGAACAGATTTCAAGTTGGCATTTAGTCGACATCTTGATTTCAAGGTGTTTTTAGTCGGCATCTCGATTTCAGATATGAGTCTCACTCCTCGGCTCTGAGATTCATATTTCAAGTAACGGGTAGAGTTCCTTTTAATGTAGATTTCAAAGTTGGGTTTTTTTTATGATTAGAGTTCCTTTTAATGTAGATTGATTGTGACTGAGTCTTGGAATGGGATTGTGTGATTGTGATTGAGTCTTGGAATGGTTGATTATAGAAAATATATGTTTGTTTGGTTAGAGAATATTTATCCATTCTGGTTGATTATATGTGTATGATTCACTCTGATGCCTTTGTATCATAGTCGATAGCCACTTTTATCCAATGTTTCGTGTGTTCAAACGGGTAACGGTTTCGGGTTCGGTTTCGGGTTTGGGTATCACCAATGGGTAACGGTGATTTTTTTTGTCATTAACGGGTTCCCCGACGGGGATTGGGGAAACCACGGGGACCCGATGGGGATCCCCGATAAGGTCCCCAACGGGGATCGGGATGGTTACGGGGACGGGGAAGCTTATCGGTTTCGAGGACGGGGACCCTAAAAACCGGCCCGAAACCGGCCCGTTGCCATTCCTAGCAATGATGGTCTAAACACCCTAGCTTAGGTGTAAGTGAAGGTTGGAAGATTATGCCAAGTGTTCGTGGATAATTGTTATTGCCATAGCAATCTACTTCACAATTCACTATTAGCATTAATGTTTCATCTAGTAATATTTGACAAACTAACACATGTTATTTTACTAAGATGAGTTGGACTTAAAATTAAGACAACCCAAATGTTTTTGCTAATTGTGTTATAAAGGCTATAAAGAGTTGTAGCAACCTTATGTGCTGCAAAACTATATGGAAAAAAGGTAAGATTTGTACTAGCTTAGATTTGTACATCTCCATATGTATTGCCATCTTATGGTGTAATATGCACTTCCTTGGAAGGTCATTCAATCTAGTATGCAACAACCTCATGTTATGCTATAGCAATGTTCTGTTGCACTTGCACTGAAACTCCAACCAGATCTTACACCCATGCTTTTACTTTCTTCTTGTTACTTACTATTAATTGTTACTCACTCAAACCAATTTCTTCGACTTCACCATCTGAAATTTGCTTTTTCACCTTGAGATCTCACAACTTAAGAAACATATCCCTCTCTGGAATACGGTACTTGGTTCTTACCAGTATATTACTTGTTTTAAGAAGATATTGGGTAGAATACTTGCATGTTTAGTCAATTACCTTTTGGGGTTATGTAAATCTGACCAACAAGATTTTGGTGTCGTTGTTAGGGATAGGCGTATACTGATCGTTGTGGAGAGATCGAGTTCTTAAAATACTACTTTTTCTACCACCATTGTTGTTTGTCACGCGTCACCATGTTTGTACAAGCAATAAAACTTTGAGTTTATCTCTTCTTGAACATGGATTCATCAATAGGTCAATCATTTAGGCAGTATGGATTTGTTTTATGTGAAATTTTTGGCGGAAAACATTTCTTGTACAGTTGTCCCTCGAACCCAGAATCTCATTGTTGCATGGTAGATGGAAATTGGGATACCTCACACCTTAATGTTTTCATTCAATCATGGGAGGAGCATCCAATTGTTTTTGAAAGATTCAAGATGATGACACTTTCATATCACTCATACCTTCTTCCCAAGGTTGGAGTGGCACTTCAACGAATATTTTTAACCAATCTTGGGAGGAACAAGATGATTTTTCTGGGAGTTTTCAAGAGGATTTTAACAACTTGTTTTTACCCCTTACATCCTCTTTAGAACTAATTGAAACCTTTAACTCTTTTGAAACTTTTCTCAATGATTACAAGCAAAGTATAACAACATCTGTTAACAACATCACAACTATGTTTGAGAGATAACTAATGAGGTTAAAAGCCAATCTCGAGTTCCTTTACCAAGTGATACTGAAAATCTAAACGTATTGGTAAGGATGAGAGAGAGGTTATTACTTTGGTGAGTACACAAGAGTTAGAGTGTCCCGAGCAAGCATCTGAGCATTTAAACAACCCCTCTTCACTTGAAAATAGTGAAGATGTGCAACAAAATGCCAAGATTGTGATTACCCCGTACATAGAAACGGCCCAACATGTTGCAACAGCAGTACAACAACTTACTGCTGCTATCCAGAAAGAAAAACAAAAACAGGTTGTTTATGATGCCGCAACAACCCTGCAACAAAGTTATGCAGAAAATTCTAAAATGATTTTAAAAAGGGTGGTGTTGGTCACTTAAAATACTTGGAAAATATAAGGGAATCGTGTTCTATTGTTGGTGAGGTACGTGTGAGAGCTCTCTATATGATGAAAGTTGGTCTAATCTTGAAACCACCCCCCTATTTTCAAAATGCACATGTGCGGTGGTGAAGCACATCCTACATGTAACACCCCGAATTTTTGGTAAGTAAATAATTCTTTAAATCGGTTTATCGTTAGTAGTACAGTTTTGCTATTGGTGTTACCTTGAGTCCTGTCTTGATTTGAGGATGAGCGAGGTAGCCAAAAAAGAGGACAAGGTGTTAACAATGCTCCGCATGGCTCCCCATGCAACTTGAGTCGTGCCACCATTCGTGCGGGACTTTGCTTTTGTGCAACTCTAGTGCTTCGCGGCTCTCAGCGCGAGTCTATCTGCGCGAGCATCCGCGTGCGGCCTTTGTGCTCCGATAAAAGAGTAAAATCAGCCCCAACACCATTTACTTCTTATCTACCTCCCCCTTTTTCTCTCAAGAACTCTCCCCTCTCATTTATTTTGATTTTGGGTGCATTAAAGGCCTTAATCCCTAATATTTATGGTGCTCCTTACCCATCTATCAAGGATTTGAAGTCTAGTTGAAGAGATCATCATCCCTCATCTCCTCCCCCTCTAGCTTCTAGATCATTTGGGTTTTCTTGGGTTTTCAACAAAACCCATATTGTGAGTACATTATCCACTTTTAAAACCTTATGTATGTCTAAATCATGATTTTAGACTCATAATCATCTCCTTGTTCATTGTTCTTGTTTAAAAATAATTTTGACCTAACTTGGCATTTTTGGAGATTTTTAGGGTTTCTATTATTTTGCAAGTATGATAAAGAGCTCTTGGATTTGAATTATAAAATGTTTATAGTTAACCTATTTGGAGTTGAATACTTGGATGAACTCATGTTAGTCACCTCCATAATCTTTTCTATGTGGTGAGCTTACTTGGAAAATAAGGGCATTTTGAAATATGAAACATGTAGGTATTATAATAGAGCTAAAAATGAATCTTCTTACGTTTATGGAACTTTTGGCACATTTATCTTACAATAGACCTATTTGGAAAATGGAAATGGTCATAGTTGGACTATTAAATTGATTTGGGTCCATCTAAACATTGTTTATGCAAAGAAGTGAATCTTGATGGAAAACTTGGTTGAAAACTATATGTGTGATTATAGTTTGGCACAAATGTAATTGTGACAAGCCTTAGACTATTACTAGTGGATCAATAGGTATAGAGTCGGCTTAATTTTTGGGTTAATCCCCGTTTGTAGTTAGTTGAGACATTGGACCCTAGGAAGGCAACTTGGTACGGTTATGTGGGACTGGATACTATTTGTGGGTCGTAAATGTAAATCCTAGCGAATGAGTATGACTAGGATCATTGGGTACCCTCCCCCACATCTGAGTAGATCCAGCGAGTTCGTGGCCTTGATCCTAGTATGGTGAGCTCAATAACTTGGAGAGTGGCCTACTTTCGTGTTCCGCCACAATTCTTGGAAAATCGGGTCTTCCCCGTCATCGCAAGATGTTTTTTTTTAGATCAAAGGGTCCTTGTATGGTTGTAATTATATTATATGAAATTCAACTCATTGAACGATTGTTATTTATGGTACTCAATCTTCTCCAATTTATTGCTATAAATTGTTTGTTCTCACTAGGCATCAAGCCTAACACTTTTTCTCAAATGACATTTATAACAGGTCATGTTAGCGGTGGGATTCCCAAGAACTGAGAGACGAGTGTTGGCCTTTATGGTATCTTTTGGAGACACGCCTTTTGGACATTGGCGTACAGAAAGGGATAGAGATTTTTGGAAGAATTGGGTTGACAACCGCCATAATCCAGATTTAATGATTTAGATTAGTTTGTTCTTAACTTTTTGTCCATTCAGAGTATTTGTATACGTTATTACAGTTTCCCCTTTTGGGTGTTAAATTTCTATTTAAGGTGTCATTAGTAGCCTTATCCAAGTTTAAATTTACCCCTATTTTTAGGGTGTTAGAAGTTGGTATCAGAGCTCTAGTTTAAGTGAAGTAGGCATGAATGTAAGATGTCTAGACTTTTAAGCTATGATTTGTGAGAGTTGGGTAGAATTTCTAAGATAGGACGGTCTTAGAAGTCGACGTAAGTACACTAATTCGGAATTATGATAATGGTAACGAGACTTCTTGGGTAGAATATGTTCATAATTT
Organism: Arctium minus; assembly: GCA_954870635.1. Classification (NCBI taxonomy): domain Eukaryota; kingdom Viridiplantae; phylum Streptophyta; class Magnoliopsida; order Asterales; family Asteraceae; genus Arctium; species Arctium minus. The sequence goes on along the minus strand of OX941088.1, from coordinate 88,883,829 downwards.
CACTTAGCTAATGCTATTATGAATATATTGTTACGTGAGCGTGCTTGATGTACAATTATTATGATGATTGATGAATGTATTAGTACGTTTCCTTAGGTTTAAATTCCTGTAATCTATTTTTTACCTCCATTCTCGTTTTTTATGGCAGATTAAGGATGGTTAGTACGCGTGGTAGATCGCGTACACGTGCCGACGGAGGCGAGGCGACTGCTTCAACGACTGATCAACCGGAGAGGGTTGAGGCCTCTTCTCGTCCACCCATACCGCTACTTTTAGGCTGAGGACCCGAAGTTATTCCAAGAGTGGATCTGGCTTCATCCAACCCGGTAATTTGTGAGGTAACCCCTCAATCAGAGATGATGGCCGGCATGATGCTCATGATGAATGAGGCCATGGCCAAGCAGCAAGAATTCCTCGTGAAGATGATTGAGGACAGGGATGTGAACAACCAGAGGAATGAGACGGTTGTGGAGAACGATGTGGTGGCCGAATCTGGGGGTACCAGTCAAGGGAATCCAACTGAGGAGTCGACGACGATGGACGTGAGGTAAGGTAGGAGGGCTTGCTCCTACAAGTCCTTTCTGTGTAGCAAGCCACCCGAGTTTTCCGGCTCTGACGATCCAGTTGCTTGCATGAACTGGATACGAGAAATTGAGCAGGCCTTCGACTCGTCTGAATGTGAAGAGGGTCATAAAGTGAAGTTTGTCTCTCAGATACTTAGGGGCCCGACACTTATCTGGTGGAACGTCACCAAGTTCACCCTCTCCACCACTGTTTTGGCTCAATTGACTTGGACCTCTTTCAAGGAAAAAGTACTGGAGGAGTATTGCAATGAGCGAGCCATGGATGAAATTGAAGCAGAGTTCCGAGCTCTCGAGAAGGGGAGCATGACAGTGAAAGAGTACACCCGGCAGTTCATGGAGAAGTTGGGTCTAGTGGGGCATGTGGCCCCGACTGGAAAAGAAAAGATTAAGGCCTATCTCAAGGGCCTATCGGCGGACATGATGTCTTTGGTCCGCAACTCTAAAGCCTCTAACCTACGCGAGACAATCGAAGAGGCGCAAATCATGGAATATGTCTACGCTAGAAGCAAAGAAGTGAGGTCGGTTATGGGAGACAAGAGAAGGTGGGAAAGCAACCTCGGACATCTCAAGAGGTCGAGACCCTTCAACGGGGGAATAAGCTTTGATAACCGCCGAGAGGCGTGGTGGTGCTCAAGATTCCGAAGCAAGCACCATGGTAATTGTAACTCCAACCCCACCTCTTGTGCCAAATGTGGGAAGTTTGTTCATGCTATGAGAGATTGCCCGGTGAAGGGAATCGTCTGTTTTGAATGCTAGATGTCAGGACATTTCCAGAAGGATTGTCCGAAGTGGAGGACAGGGAGTGCCTCGGAGAAGAAGGAGAACCCGCCTAGGGTTCCAGGTCGAGCTTTTTCATATGACGGCTGATGAGGCTAAGGCATCCACCAACGTGGTATCGGGTACGTTTCTCCTAAACTTTGTACCTGCTCGTGTGCTTTTTGATTCATGTGCCAGTTTCTCTTTTGTATCCGATGTTTTCTGTCGTAAACTTGTTATGCCCACTCGTAGTTTAGAAGATGCTTTAGTGTTAGAAATAGCTATGGTGGCCAAGTTGTGATTTGCGAGGTGTTGAAGGGTTGCACACTTGATGTTGAAGGACAGGAATTCTCGGTCAACTTAAAGCCCATGTTGATCAGTGGGTTCGATGTAGTGGTTGGAATGAATTGTCTAGCGGAGAACCAAGTCGAGATTGTGTGCTCCAAGAAATTGATCTGCTACCTGTTTCGAGTGGTGAGATGGTGGTGATCTATGGCGAAAGGAGAAAGGGTGATGTAGCAATTATCACCATGGCTAAGGTGCGAAAATGCCTAGTGAAGGAATGTTCGTCCTTTCTAGCATACGTGATCGATGACAAGCTTGAGAAGAAGAAACTTGAGAATGTGAAGGTGGTACGCGAGTTCCTCGACATTTTCCCATATGACTTGCCCGGTTTGCCACCCGATCATCAAGTGGAGTTTCGAATTGACCTTATACCGGGAGCGGCTCCGATAGCTCGAGCCCCTTACCGGTTGGCGCCATCGAAAATGCAAGAGATGATTGCTCAACTCCAAGAGCTTCTGGATAAGGGTTTTATAAGACCGAGCTCATCACCTTGGGGAGCTTCGGTCTTGTTTGTCAAGAAGAAGAACGGCACGATGAGAATGTGCATTGATTACCGCGAACTGAATAAGGCAACAGTGAAGAATAAGTATCTGCTCCCAAGAATCGACGAAATGTTCGATCAACTTCAAGGGGCGGGTTGCTTCTTAAAGATTGATTTGCGTTCGGGATATCACCAAGTAAAGGTGAGGAAAGATGACATCCCGAAGACGACATTTAGGACACGTTACAGCCATTACGAGTTCCTTGTGATGCCGTTTGGCCTAACTAACGCACCGACTGTGTTCATGGATCTGATGAATAGAGTGTGTCGACCATTCCTTGACAAGTCGGTCATTATGTTCATAGATGACATACTCGTGTATTCCAAAAGTGAAGCGAAACACGAGCAACACCTCCGTGAAGTTCTTGAAGTGTTGGGAAAGGAGATGTTGTATGCCAAGTTCTCCAAATGCGACTTTTGGCTTGAGGCGGTTCAATTTTTGGGCCATGTTGTCACTCGAGACGGAGTGAAGGTGGACTCCTCAAAAATTGAAGCGATAATGAATTGGGAACCTCCCAAGAGTCCATCCGAAATACGAAGCTTCTTGGGTTTAGCGGGCTATTACCAAAGATTTATCTAAGACTTCTCCAAAATTGCCTCTGCCCTGACCGCTTTAACCAAGAAGAACGTGAAGTTTGTTTGGGCCGAAGCGCAAGAGAAAGTGTTTTGGACCTTACAAAAGAACTTCTGCGAAGCTCCAATTCTATCTCTACCCGAAGAATCAGAATACTTCGTAGTTTATAGCGATGCTTCGAAGATGGGTTTAGGGTGTGTCTTGATGCAAAGAGGTATGGTGAACGCTTACGCATCGAGGCAACTTAAGGTTCACGAGAAGAATTACCCTACCCATGACTTAGAGTTAGCGACGGTAGTATTCGCATTGAAGCTATGGCGACACTATCTCTATGGCATGAAATGTACACTTACACAGATCATAAGAGTTTGAAATACATTTTCGATCAAAAGGAGTTGAACATGAGCAAAAGATGGTGGCTCGAACTACTCAAGGATTATGATTGTGAATTGCTTTACCATATCGGTAAAGCGAATGTGGTGGCCGATGCGTTGAGTCAGAAGAACTATAGCGGAAGCATTCGGCCTACCCTTTTGAGAATCGAGTTGGTGTCAAGCCTCATTGAGAAGATCAAGACATCTCAAGTGGAGGCTTTGTTGGAGGAGAATCTCAAGGATGAATTGATGACGAAGCAATGATTTCTCTTAGCGGAAGATAGTCGTGGGGTGAAGTTGTTCAACGGACATGTGTGGGTGCCCAAAGTTGGGGGAAACCATGAACTTCTTCTTGAAGATGCCCATAAGTCCAAATATTCCATTCACCCGGGGAGTACAAAGATGTACAGGGACTTGAAGCTTCATTATTGGTGGCCGGTAATGAAATTAGATGTGGCGCGCTACATGGAGCATTGTGTGACTTGCTTACAAGTGAAGGTCGAGCATCAACGACCTTACGGGATCCTTCAATCCTTAGAGATCCCCGAGTGGAAGTGGGAACACATTACCATGGATTTCATGACTACGTTACCCATTACCATGGATTTCTAACCAAGAGTGCTCACTTCTTGGCCATGCGCGAGACCCTACCGATGGACAAGTTTGGCGAAGCTTTGCATCGATGAGGTGGTTTCGAGACACGGAGTGACCTTGTCTATTGTGTCGGATCGCGATATTCGGTTCACTTCAAACTTCTGGGATGGCCTGCAGAAAGAGCTTGGTACTAGAGTGAAATTAAGTACGACCTACCATCCACAAACCGACGACCAAAGTGAAAGAACAATTCAAACACTAGAAGACAGCTAAGGTCTTGCGTGATCGATTTCGGGGGTAGTTGGGACTCTCGCCTACCTTTGGTAGAGTTCTCCTACAATAATAGCTACCACTCGAGTATCGGGATGGCACCGTTCGAAGCTTTGTACGGGCGGAAGTGCAGAACTCCCGTGTGCTGGCTTAAAGCGGGGGAGAAGCAATTCGTTGGACCCAAAATTGTGCAAGAAACGACTGTTAAAGTAAAAGGCATTCAAGAACGGTTGAAAGCAGCCCAAGATCGGCAAAAGAGTTATGCCGACAAAAAGAGGCGACCGATGGAGTTTCAAGTGGGTGACTGTGTGATGCTTAAAGTGTCACCTTGGAAGGGCATTATCCGGTTCGAAAAGCGCGGGAAGTTGAGTCCCAGTTTCCTTGGACCATTCACGGTACTCAAGCGCGTAGGACTCCAAGCTTATCAGTTGGAGTTACCGCCGGAAATGAACGGAATCCACAACACTTTCCACATTTGTTATCTCCGAAAGTGCTTGGCGGAAGAGGATAGCGTTATTTCCCTCTTGGAGATAAGAGTAGATGAAGGAAATCGTTGTTTGGAAGAACCAGATGCGATCCTAGAGAGGAAGTCCAAGAGACTTCGCCACAAGTAAGCCACTACGGTCAAGGTACAATGGAAACATCACCGTAGGGCCAATGTGATGTGGAAAGCAGAAGAGGACATGAAGCGGAGGTATCCTCACCTGTTCGTGTAGCTCAGATTTCGAGGACGAAATCGTTTCCATGTTGGGGAGGATTGTAACACCCAGAATTTTTGGTAAGTAAATAATTATTTAAATCGGTTTATCGTTCGTAGTATAGTTTTGATATTAGTGTTACCTTGAGTCCTGTCTTGATTTGAGGATGAGGGAGGTAGCCGAAAAAGAGAACAAGGTGTTGACAGTGCTCCGTGTGGCTCCCCGCGCGACTCGAGCTGCACCACCATCCGCGTGAGGCTCTGCCCTTGCGCGACTCCAGTGCTTCGCATGGCTCTACGCGCGAGTTCATCTGCGCGAGCATCCGCGCGCGGCCTCTGTGCTCCGATAAAAGAGTAAAATCAGTCCCAACACCATTTACTTCTCATCTACCTCCCCTTTTTCTCTCAAGAACTCTCCCCTCTCATTTATTTCGATTTTAGGTGCATTAAAGGCCTTAATTCCTAAGATTTAAGGTGTTCCTTACCCATCTAGCAAGGATTTGAAGTCTAGTTGAAAAGATCATCATCCCTCATCTCCTCCCCCTCTAACTTCTAGGTCATTTGGGTTTTCTAGGGTTTTCAACAAAACCCATATTGTTAGTACATTCTCCACTTTTAAAACCTTATACATTTCTAAATCATGATTTTAGACTCATAATCATCTCCTTGTTCATTGTTCTTGTTTAAAAATAATTTTGACCTAACTTGGCATTTTTGGAGATTTTTAGGGTTTCTATTATTTTGCAAGTATGATAAAGAGCTCTTGGATTTGAGTTATAAAATGTTTATAGTTCACCTATTTGGAGTTGAATACTTGGATGAACTCATGTTAGTCACCTCCATAATCTTTTCTATGTGGTGAGCTTACTTGGAAAATAAGGGCATTTTGAAATATGAAACATGTGGGTATTATAATAGAGCTAAAAATGAATCTTCTTACGTTTATGGAACTTTTGGCACATTTATCTTACGATAGACCTATTTGGAAAATGGAAATGGTCATAGTTGGACTATTAAATTGATTTGGGTCCATCTAAACATTGTTTATGCAAAGTGAATCTTGATGGAAAACTTGGTTGAAAACTATATGTGTGATTATAGTTTGGCATAAATGTAATTGTGACAAGCCTTAGACTATCCCCGTTTGTAGCTAGTTGAGACATTGGACCCTAGGAAGGAAACTTGGTACGGTTATGTGGGATTAGATACTAGCCGTGGGTCGTAAATGTAAATCCTAGCGAATGAGTATGAATAGGATCATTGGGTGCCCTCCCCCACATCTGAGTACAAGTCGGCAAGTTCGTGGCCTTGATCCTAGTATGGTGAGCTCAATAATTTGGAGAGTGGCCTACTTTCGTGTTCCGCCACAATCCTTGGAAAATCGGGTGTCCCCCATCATTGCAAGATGTTTTTTTTTATCGAAGGTTCCTTGTATGGTTGTAATTATATTTTATGAAATTCAACTCATTGAACGATTGATATTTATGGTACTCAATCTTTTCCAATTTATTGCTATAAAGTGTTTGTTCTCACTAGGCGTCAAGCCTAACGCTTTTTCTCAAATGACATGTGTAACAGGTCCTGTTAGCGGTGGGATTCCCAAGAATTGAGGGACGAGTGTTGGACTTTATGGCATCTTTTGGTGACACGCCTTTTGGACATTGGCATACAGAAAGGGATAGAGATTTTTGGGAGAATTGGGTTGACAACCGCCATAATCTAGATTTAATGATTTAGATTAATTTGTTGTTAACTTGTTTTCCATTCATAGTATTTGTATACGCTATTACAATTTCCCCTTTTGGGTGTTAAATTTCTATTTAAGGTGTCATTAGTAGCCTTATCCAAGTTTACATTTACCCCTATTTTTAGGGTGTTTCACTGCATAACATCGGAGGAGGTTGTTTTCTTTTATTTTCAGCTCCAAATTTTTTTTTGTCTTGAGTCTTTGTATGCATGACAGGCCATTGCTAAAATTGAATATCAAGACAAGCACCCGTGCATTTTTTGTCCTTTTGCTCATCACAATAATTGTATGAAGTTACCTCTTATGCTAGCCAATGTTTTTATAGCTCAAGTAATTTTTTAAACATGCAAAAAAAACTAGCCTTTTTTTTTTGCTTACCTATTTGCTTCTAGAAATAAACAGGGATTCTTGGGTCATAATCTTGATTCATCCACAAAGACTTAGGAAATGACATACGCCATCTTTTGTATACACTCGCCCATACACTATTCCCTTTTTGCAACCATCTCTTCCTAACCTTTCTACTTCTCCACCTATTCTCATGATGCAATAAGGACAATCATGTTCTTTAAGTTTGGGGGTGGGAGTAACCAGAGCAGGTGCTATAGTAATGCGCAGCTAGATGCAAAAGTTCAGGAAAAAGAAGAAAACATATGTTGCCGTAGCACAAAATAAATTGCTATAGCAAAGAAATATAAGCAAGCTTGGGGGAAAAGAGTGATAAAGATCAAAATTTTGAGAGCCAAATGTTAAGCCAATATCAAACCCTATGGATCTTAAGTCCCATGGATTTAGTCTAACAAAGGGAACCTTAGTTTAGCCTATGGTAAACATAAACGGTTTAGTTATAGAGGTTCTAGTAATGAGTTACTAGTTTATGAAAGGCTATGGAACACCAAGGCAAAAATGAGATGGTAATGGTAACATGGTTAATGTGTTGAGAAATTTTTGAAATGCAATAAAAAAAATTCAGGGAAAATTTTGAAATATGATATCGTTCTTAGCTTTGTTTTTTCATGTTTTTTAGTCTTACTTTTGTCATTTTAATTGCTTGGGGACGAGCAACAATTCAAGTTTGGGGATGTGATAAGTATGATTTATGTTCATTCTATAACATCATTTCCCTACTATTCTCTTATGTTTGGCATCCTTAAATGGATTATTTGAGTCTTTTTGTTATGATTTTATATCTTTTCTGTTTTGGAGCTTGAAAGTGAATATAATCTATCTTGGTGAGTTTTGGGATGAAAAATGAGGTTGTTGTTGCATGCATCAGGTTGTTACAACAAGTATTGCCATAACAACAGAAACTAGGCGAATTCATCATCAATCTTGAAGATAATTTTTGGCGCTCAAGTTTTGAAAGGAGCATCTTTTGAAAGTAATCAGCAGGCTTTTAGGGGAATTGATTCTCCTGGAAAATGTCTTACATATGTACTTAGCTAATACTTTAGGAGTTGACATTGTATTGGATATTAACCCTTCGACTATATGCTCCCTTGTACTTTTCTTTATCCTTTGGTCCTCCACTATAGTATAAATCGGATCAATGTAGTAGTTCTAAACACAGAGGGAGATCAAGCTATTATAAGCTTTGATCTCTCCACCTCTTTTAATCATGTATTTTTAATTTGAAGTTCTTAATCTTTTGGTTACTATTGTATGTTGCTACAACAACCTTCTATTTCCCACAACAACTTCACGATTTCCAGCATACTTTCACTTTGAGCACTTTACGATTTCCAGCACATTTACACTTCTGCACGTTTAAATTTCTGCAACCTTTACATTTCATGCACTTTACGTTTCTCGTACTTTACGTTTCTTGCAACTTTACATTTCATGCAACTTTACTTTTCTTGCACTTTACTTTTACGTCATTTAAATACATGTCTTTACCATTTGCAGCAATGATGGGCTATATACCCTAGTTTGGGTGTAAGTGAAGGTTGGAAGATTATGCTAAGTGTTCGTGGATAATTGTTTTTGCCAAAGCAATCTACTTCACTATTCATTATTGGGATTAATGTTTCATCTAGTAATCTTTGACAAATTGACACATGTTATTTCACTTAGATGAGTTTGACTTAAAATTAAAACAATGCAAATGTTTTTACTAATTGTGTTATAGAGCCTATAAAGAATTGCAACAACCTTATGGGTTGCAAAACTATATGGTAAGAAAGGTAAGACTTGTACTAGCTTGGATTTGTACATCTCCATGTGTATTGCCAGCTTATGGTCTAATCTGCACTTCCTTGGAAGGCCATTCGATACAGTAGTGTTGTAGAGAGTTATTACTACAAAAACCTCATTTTATGTTGTAGCAATATTTTGTTGCACTTGCCCTAAAACTCCAACCAGATCTTAGACTCATGTTTTTACTTTCTTCTTGTTACTTATTGTTAATTGTTACTCACTCAAACCAGTTTCTTCGACTTCACCATCTAAAATTAGCGTTCTCACCTTGAGATATCACAACTTAAGAAACCTATCCCTATGGAATACGATACTTGGTTCTTACCATTTTATTACTTGTTTTAAGACGATATTGGGTGGACATGTATACTTGCATGCTTACTCAATTACATTAGCCTTTTGGGGTTATGTAAGTTTGATCAATAGTGTACAAGATCAAGAAAAATCATAAAGGAGAGGTGGAAAGGTACAAGGCACGACTCGTGGCGACAGGCTATAAGCAAAAGCACGACATCGACTATGAAGAAGTATTCGCTCTGGTGGCATGATTGGAGACAATAAGGTTCCTACTTGCACTTGAAGCCAAAAATCGATGGTTAATTTATCAAATGGACATGAAGTCGACGTTTCTAAATGGCACTCTTGAGAAAATAGTATAAGTTGAACAATCGGAAGGATTTGAGGTGAAAGGTGTAACACCCGGAAATTCTCAAGGTAAGTATTTGTTCCCTTAATACATTAATTGTATTTATCTGGAAATATGAACCTTTATATGCTTATGAACCTTGTTTTAATGATATGTTGTTATCTGGTTAGTATTAAAGATACATGTGTTTAGACCTCGCGCTCGTTTTCGAATTTGGTTAAGTTTTCGGGTCATTTTGGGTTTGGCGCGAGAGTGCCACGCGATAGTGACATGGTCACTATCGCCGGGCACAATCGCCAGGATTGTACCGAGAAGGGGGAGAGCCACGCGATAGTGACACGCGATAGTGACCATTGTCACTATCGTCGGGCATACTCGCGGGGGTTGTACCGAGGGTGTGTTTGGGCTCGCGAATGTGACTCGCGATAGTGCCCTTGGCACTATCGCCGGGCACTATCGCCCGCGCGGTCTGGCCGATTTAAAACACCATTTCAGCCCCCATTCACTTCATAACTTCAAAAATTAGAACTAGGGTTTGGTTGAGAGCACTTTGGGGCGATTTTCTTCACTTCTCCACTCTCTTACTTCATTTATTACATAGAGGTAGTTGGGAGTTTTCAAGTATCTTATCAACTACTTCAAGGGTGCATTTAAGACCTAGCAATCAAGTGTTTGGAGTCTCAAGACTTCATTCTTCTCCATTTCATCTATTTTCTAGGTTTTAGTTCAAAACCTAGATAATGAGTTTACTAATCTTTTGTTAAAACTAGATACACATCATTATCTTCTACTTGTTGATGTCAATGCATATCTCAAATGTTCATATTCAATGTTTCAAGTATTTTGGGGGTTTTCACCCATGGATTTTATGTATATGGAGGTTACCATGTGTTATATGTGTATATCTTGGTATGTTGATGATTCCTTTTTAGAATGCCTTTGGCGACCTTACATTCTCACGAAGTATTTAGATGGATATTATGTTATATGTTGGATTTACATGAGTAGGATGGTAATAGTGTGTCCCTAGTAGATATCCGAAATGTTACGGATGGGATTACATCTTGAAACCTCCTAAATGCATTATGTGGACGAACCAAGTCTGTGATTCACTATAGGAATGTAGGTGGGTGACATTTGGAGAATTTCCAAAGGCGGTAGTCTCCTATGTACCTAGACCTCCGCCGTCGGGGAATTTCCAAAGGCGGTAGTCCCCGGTGCGTGTCGGACCTTTGGGTTGCCAGAGAAAGTGGCTTCAAGGTGCATTGCCTCTTTGGGTGAACCGGATTGGAGATATGGGTCGCTCCCGTTGACTCCACATCTACGTGATTAATTGTTAACTGTTGATAAGAACTATAACTGTTTCTGGCATGATTTTACTTGTTCAACTCACTAGGCTTTTTGGCCTAACACTTGTTTGGTGTCGATGTGTATCTCAGGTGTTAGCAGCGCGGCTCCTAGGCAGGTATAGATGCTTTGGGCGAGAGCTTGGGGATACGGCACTTGGACTATTTTGAGAAGCCTTGGGTTTATAGATGACACCCTTTTTGTAATCTCTTTTCTAGGTGTAGAAATTAGATTAGTTGGTTGTTGTTTATTTATCCATTAAATTACAATTGTGATTAAACAGGTTAATTGTATTATTCCCCATTTTGGGAGGCTCTTGCTATAGCAATTTTAGTATACCTCATGTCCGTTTTTCGGATTTTTGTTATCCCTATTTTTAGGGTGTTACAAGTTGGTATCAGAGCTTTAGTTTAAGTGAACTAGGTATTGTTGTAGCATATCTAGACTTAAGCTTTAGACTATTTTGACTTCACTGTCCTTTTGGGGTAGAAATCCTAGGTGGGGAGAGTGTTAGGTTGCGGAATTACACTAATTGAGAGTTGTGATGATGGTGACAAGAATTCTTGTGTATGGTTCGTTCATAATTTCACTTAGCTATTCCTATTATGAATGCATTGTTACGTGAGCATACTTGACTTACTGTTATCGCGATAATTGATGAATGTATTAGTACGTACAATGAGTTAAACTCGCTTAGTATCTTCTCAATCCCTTTTCTCGTGCTTATGTGACAGCGTGCAATGGTGAACACGCGGAGCAGACTACCGAATTCGCCTGAGGCTCAGGTGGAGGTGCAATCTACCGCTGACCGACCTCCTTTGGTCGTAACCTCCGATGAACCTCCCATACCCCCGATGTTGAGAAGGGAACCGGAGCATATTCCTCGCAGGAACATCGTGGCGGATAATGCTATCCTGGAAGAGGTGACCATGGAGACCAGGATCCGAGATAGCATGATGCTGGCTATGAATTCTTCCATGGCCCAGCAACAACTCCAACAACAAGAGTTTTTCATGAAACTCCTAGAAGGTCGAGATGCTAGTAACCGCCAACCCGAGACTATGGCGGAGAACGTCATAGTTGGGTCGGGTGGTAGACCTGAAGTGGTGGTGACCGAAGAGCAACCGAGCAACGTGAATCGAGAGAGAACTAAGGGATGCTCCTACAAGGCTTTTCTGGGATGCAACCCTAAAGAGTTTGCGGGTTCCGACAACCCGGTTGCATGCATGTACTGGCTCAAGGAAGTAGAAATGGACTTCGAGTCTAGCGAGTGCGACGTCTCGCAATGGGTGAAGTTTGCTTCTCAATTACTCCGGGGAGAGGCATTGATCTGGTGGAATCTCACCCGGTCCGCCCTCACCCCCGAGGTTTTAGCAAAGCTGACCTGGGCAGTCTTCAAGAAGAAGATCATGGACAAGTATTGCAGCGAGCGTGCGTTGGACAAACTGGAAGCCGAGTTCCGGAATCTGAAGAAGGGGAATTTGTCCGTAGCCAACTACTCCAAACTGTTTCTAGAAAAGTTGAACTTGGTGGGATATCTGGTCCCAGATGAGAGATCTAAGATTAAGGCCTTTTGTCTTGGCCTACCGGCCGATATGCGGACTGACTAGCGCAATGCCGGAGGGTCGACTCTTCAAGAAGTCATTGAAGAGGCCTTGCTTGTGGAAGATGATAGATTGGCTGATAAGGAGGAAAGAAGTGCTGCGGGTGAGAAGAAGAAGTGGGAAGGGCCATCTGGGCCCGTTCGTCAGTCGAAGCCTTTTGTTAGCGGGAGAGCTGGCGACGCTCGTAAAAGTGATCAGTGGTGCCAGAGGTGTAGAACCAAACACTCGGGCGCGTGTGCTCCTAAAACCTACGCAGGTCCGGTAGGTTGTACCAAGTGTGGCAGGAAGGGCCATGTGGCTCGGGATTGCGCTACCCATCCGACGATATGTTTTGAGTGCCAGGAGCCGGGGCACGTGAGGAGAAATTGTCCAAAGGTGGTGGGGTTTAATCAAAGCAGGTCTGTAGGGTCGACGGCTAGAGTCGACCCATCGCCGAGGGTGCCGAGTCGAGCTTTTCGGATGACTACCGAAGAGGCAAAGGAGACCGCCGATGTTGTTTCGGGTACGTTCCTAGTAAACTCCTTGCCTGCTCGTGTTTTGTTTGATTCGGGTGCTACGTGTTCGTTTGTATCGGATATTTTCTGTAAGCGTTTCGTCACTCCTATTAGTGTCCTTCCCGATGCACTAGTAGTAGAGATTGCTAGCGGTGACCAAGTAATTATCCGAGACCGTTATTGTGATTGCACCATAGAGATCAATGGGAGTCCTTTTGGGGTGGATTTACTAATTATGACCATCGGAGGATTCGACGTGGTCATAGGCATGGATTGGTTGTCAAGGCACAAGGCTGACATCTTTTGTTCCAAGAAGATGATCCAAGTGCCTTTGTCGGAAGGCGGCGTGGTCGTCATCTATGGGGAGAAAGGAAAGGGGCGCAACCCCATTATTTCCTCCCTCAAAGCGCGGAAGTTTCTAGCGAAGGGTTACCCTTCGTATCTAGCGTACGTTGTGGACGCGAAAAAGGAAAAGAAGACGGTGGAAGACGTGAGGATCGTGCGGGATTATCCGGATGTCTTTCCGGAAGACCTTCCCGGATTACCACCGGAACGTCAAGTGGAGTTTCAAATTGACCTCACTCCGGGAGCGGCTCCGATAGCCCGAGCTCCCTATCGTTTGTCCCCGACGGAGATGAAGGAGATGATGACGCAACTTCAAGAGTTGTTAGAGAAGGGTTTTATCCGACCGAGTTCTTCACCTTGGGGAGCGCCGGTGTTGTTCGTAAAGAAGAAGGACGGATCGATGAGGATGTGTATTGACTACCGTGAGTTGAATAAAGTCACGGTAAAGAACAAGTACCCTCTACCTCGCATCGATGATCTCTTCGATCAACTTCAAGGTGCGGGATGTTTCTCGAAGATTGACCTCCGATCCGGTTATCATCAAGTGAGAGTGAAGAATGATGATATTCCGAAGACGGCCTTCCGAACGCGTTACGGTCACTATGAGTTCTTGGTGATGCCTTTTGGGTTGACCAATGTGCCGGACGTGTTTATGGAACCGTGTGTGTCGCCCATTCTTGGATAAATCCGTGATCGTTTTTATCGACGACATTCTAATTTATTCTAAGGACGAATCCGAACATGGGAAACACTTGCGTGAAGTCTTAGAAGTCCTAAGAAGAGAGAAGTTGTTTGCAAAGTTCTCTAAGTGCGAGTTTTGGCTTCGAGAAGTGCAATTCTTGGGGCACGTTGTGTCAAAGGACGGTGTTCAGGTGGACCCGGCAAAGATTGAAGCGATGATGAGTTGGGAGCTGCCGACGAACCCGTCGGAGATACGAAGTTTCTTGGGTTTAGCGGGCTACTATAGACGCTTCATCCAAGACTTTTCTAAGGTGGCTACACCTCTCACATCCCTCACAAGAAAGAACGTCAAGTTTCTTTGGACCGATGTTCAGGATCAAGCCTTTCAGACGCTCAAGAGGAAATTGTGCGAAGCTCCGATCTTATCCTTGCCTGAAGGGTCGGAAGACTTCGTAGTGTATAGTGACGCTTCTAAGATGGGGCTTGGATGTGTACTTATGCAACGAGGGAAAGTCATTGCCTACGCGTCAAGGCAATTGAAGGACCATGAGAAGAACTACCCGACGCATGACTTGGAACTAGCGGCGGTAGTCTTTGCTTTGAAGTTGTGGCGGCATTACTTGTACGGGACTAAGTGTACTCTCTTCACGGACCACAAGAGTCTCAAGTACATCTTCGATCAAAAGGAACTCAACATGCGGCAAAGGAGATGGCTTGAACTTCTAAAGGATTATGATTGTGATCTACTCTACCATCCCGGTAAGGCCAATGTGGTGGCGGATGCCTTGACCCGGAAGAGCCATGATGGTGGCGTTAAATTGTCCCTTACAAGAATCGACGTGGTATCAAGTTTGGTGGAAAGCATCAAGACGTGGCAAGTGGAAGCGCTCAAAGAGCAAAACCTCAAGTCCGAGGTCATGGTGAAGCAAAGGGAACTTTTGACGGAAGATAGCCGCGGGCTTAAACTATTTCAAGGTCGTATTTGGGTGCCGAAGTTGGGCGGAAATTGAGAGCTACTTCTAGAAGACGCGCACAAGTCGAAGTATTCTATACATCCCAGTAGTACCAAGATGTATAGAGACTTAAAACTAATTTATTGGTGGCCGGTGATGAAGTTGGATGTGGCTAACTACGTGGAGAAGTGTGTCACGTGCCTTCAAGTCAAGGCGGAACATCAAAGGCCGTTTGGAAGTTTGCAACCGTTGTTCATTCCCGAGTGGAAGTGGGACAACATTACCATGGACTTCGTGACAAAACTACCGAAGACTTTGCGAGGCCATGATACAATCTGGGTAGTCGTTGATCGGCTAACCAAGAGCGCGCACTTCCTTGCAATGCGGGAGACTTTGCCAATGGAGAAATTGGCCAAGCTTTATATTGACGAGGTGGTGTCGAGGCACGGAGTTCCGCAATCTGTAGTTTCGGATCAAGATAGCTGATTCACTTCGAACTTTTGGACTAGTTTGCAAAAGGAGTTGGGTACTCGACTGAATTTGAGCACGGCATATCATCCTCAAACGGATGGTCAAAGCGAGAGGACGATCCAGACTCTAGAGGATATGTTGAGGTCGTGTGTAATAGACTTCGGGGGAAGTTGGGATTCACATCTACCCCTAGTAGAATTCGCGTACAACAACAGTTATCATTCTAGTATCGGGATGGCACCGTTCGAGGCTTTGTATGGACGGAAGTGTAGGACCCCCGTTTGTTGGCTAGAAGCGGGCGAAAAGCAATTCGCCGGGCCAGAAATAGTACAAGAGACGGCGGACAAGGTGAAAGAGATTCGAGAAAGACTAAAGGTGGCGCAAGACCGACAGAAGAGTTACGCGGACAAGAAGAGAAGGCCGGTTGAGTTTCAAGTGGGTGACCGGGTCATGTTGAAAGTGTCTCCGTGGAAGGGGATCATACGTTTCGGGAAGCGTGGGAAGCTTAGTCCTCGTTTCCTTGGACCGTTCGTTATTTTGGAAAGGATTGGTCTACAAGCCTATCGTTTGGATTTACCACCGGAGATGGATGGAATACATCCTACATTCCATGTATGTTACCTTCGGAAGTGTCTAGCCGAAGAGGAAAGCGTGATTCCTTTGTCGGAAATTCGGGTGGACAATGGGAATCGTTGTGTGGAAGAACCGGAATCTATTTTAGAGTCAAAAGTGAAGAAGTTACGACATAAGGACATAATCATGGTTAAAGTTCAATGGAAACACCATCGGGGTGCTAACATTACTTGGGAGTCCGAAGATGATATGAAGAAGCGTTATCCTCACTTATTTAATCTAGGATGAGATTTCGGGGACGAAATCCCAATTTAGGTGGGGAGGATTGTAACACCCGGAAATTCTCAAGGTAAGTATTTGTTCCCTTAATACATTAATTGTATTTATCTGGAAATATGAACCTTTATATGCTTATGAACCTTGTTTTAATGATATGTTGTTATTTGGTTAGTATTAAAGATACATGTGTTTAGACCTCGCGCTCGTTTTCGAATTTGGTTAAGTTTTCGGGTCATTTTGGGTTTGGCGCGAGAGTGCCACGCGATAGTGACATGGTCACTATCGCCGGGCACAATCGCCAGGATTGTACCGAGAAGGGGGAGAGCCACGCGATAGTGACACGCGATAGTGACCATTGTCACTATCGTCGGGCATACTCGCGGGGGTTGTACCGAGGGTGTGTTTAGGCTCGCGAATGTGACTCGCGATAGTGCCCTTGGCACTATCGCCCGCGCGGTCTGGCCGATTTAAAACACCATTTCAGCCCCCATTCACTTCATAACTTCAAAAATTAGAACTAGGGTTTGGTTGAGAGCACTTTGGGGCGATTTTCTTCACTTCTCCACTCTCTTACTTCATTTATTACATAGAGGTAGTTAGGAGTTTTCAAGTATCTTATCAACTACTTCAAGGATGCATTCAAGACCTAGCAATCAAGTGTTTGGAGTCTCAAGACTTCATTCTTCTCCATTTCATCTATTTTCTAGGTTTTAGTTCAAAACCTAGATAGTGAGTTTACTAATCTTTTGTTAAAACTAGATACACATCATTATCTTCTACTTGTTGATGTCAATGCATATCTCAAATGTTCATATTCAATGTTTCAAGTATTTTGGGGGTTTTCACCCATGGATTTTATGTATATGGAGGTTACCATGTGTTATATGTGTATATCTTGGTATGTTGATGATTCCTTTTTGGAATGCCTTTGGCGACCTTACATTCTCACGAAGTATTTAGATGGATATTATGTTATATGTTGGATTTACATGAGTAGGATGGTAATAGTGTGTCCCTAGTAGATATCTGAAATGTTACGGATGGGATTACATCTTGAAACCTCCTAAATGCATTATGTGGACGAACCAAGTCTGTGATTCACTATAGGAATGTAGGTGGGTGACATTTGGAGAATTTCCAAAGGCGGTAGTCTCCTATGTACCTAGACCTCCGCCGTCGGGGAATTTCCAAAGGCGGTAGTCCCCGGTGCGTGTCGGACCTTTGGGTTGCCAGAGAAAGTGGCTTCAAGGTGCATTGCCTCTTTGGGTGAACCGGATTGGAGATATGGGTCGCTCCCGTTGACTCCACATCTACGTGATTAATTGTTAACTGCTGATAAGAACTGTAACTGTTTCTGGCATGATTTTACTTGTTCAACTCACTAGGCTTTTTGGCCTAACACTTGTTTGGTGTCGATGTGTATCTCAGGTGTTAGCAGCGCGGCTCTAGGCAGGTATAGATGCTTTGGGCGAGAGCTTGGGGATACGGCACTTGGACTATTTTGAGAAGCCTTGGGTTTATAGATGACACCCTTTTTGTAATCTCATTTCTAGGTGTAGAAATTAGATTAGTTGGTTGTTGTTTATTTATCCGTTAAATTACAATTGTGATTAAACAGGTTAATTGTATTATTCCCCATTTTGGGAGGCTCTTGCTATGGCAATTTTAGTATACCTCATGTCCGTTTTTCGGATTTTTGTTATCCCTATTTTTAGGGTGTTACAAAAGGCTACATGAACAAAATGTTGAGACTAAAAAAAGGCTTTGTACGGTCTCAAATAAGCTTGAAGAGCTTGGTTCAGTCGATTCGACAAGTTTCTTCAAGATAGTTGGTTTTCAAGGTGTGCTCACGAGCATGCACTCTATGTGAAGGAAAATAAATGAACATATTTTGTTTGTTTTACATATGTGGATGATCTCATTCGCACTAGGAATGATCCACATATGTATGATAAATTTAAAAAGGAGATGACACAAGAATTTGAGATGAGTGACACGGGATTAATGTCATATTATTTGGGAATCGAAGTGAAGCAAATGAGTGAGGATATATTCTTCTCTCAAGAGGCATATGCAAGGGAGATTATAGATAAGTTTGGAATGCTCGAATGCAATCCCGTTAGTACCCCAATGGAGAGCGCGGTAGAGATTTCAAAGAATGATGGAGCAAAAGAGGTCGATTCAGCCACCTTTTGAAGTCTTGTGGGAAGCATACACTATTTGACATGTACAAGGCCTAGTATACTTTATTCGGTGGGTTTAGTAAGTAGGTTTATGGAAAATCCAAGCGAAGAACATATGAAGGTTGCAAAAAGAATTCTCTGATATCTCAAAGGTACTCTCAATCGTGGATTGTTTTATACTTCCACAAAAGATTCTTGCTTAAAAGGGTATTGTGATATTGATTATGTTCGTGATAAGGATGCTGGTAAAAGTACTACTAAGTTTGTATTCCACTTTGGAAGTAATGTGATTTCATGGTTTTCGAAGAAACAACCCATAGTGACTCTATCAAACATGCGAATTAGAGTATGTTGTAGCAACATCAAGTACTTGTCATGAAATATGGCTAAGGAGATCATTAAAGGAACTTAATCTTACTGAAGAGGATGCAACCAAGATTATAGTGGATAACAAGTCAACGATCACTCTAGCGAAAAATCCGTTTTTCCATGATTGAAGCAAGAATATAATTAATGTAAGGTTTTATCACATTCAGGAGTGCCTTTCAAGTAAAGTGGTTAAGATAGAGTATACTAAAAATCTTGACCAAGTTGCAGATATCTTTATGAAGCTTCTCAAGTATGACAAGTTCCGGCAATTAGATAGGTGCTCGGAGTTGTGAAGATGTCAAGTTTATCGGGTAGTGTTAAGAATTAAACTTGGCATTAAGTGACATAAATGAAGAAAAGAGAAGAAAACTACCGGTGGTATTTAATTGGAAGGTCAAGAGTAATGTTTTTAATTTTGAGTTCTTTTAGTTTCTTTTTATAAATGTTAAGTAAGATCATTAAAGACTATGAAATGTGAGCCTTTTTCTTTGTTTCGAAGTGTGGAAGATATTAATAGATGAAAGTTCTATTGAGTGCCTAATCTTTTTTCTTCCAACAAGATTCCATTTGTATAGTTTCCTCAACACACACACACCCTCCCTCTTTCTCTTCTCTTTATATATAGAGAGAGAGGTTATTATGCAACCCCTCTATCCACCACTCATTTTATTTTCAGCTTTTGAAAATAAAATGAGTGGTGGATGGAGGGGTTACATGGGTTGGATCATGTAAAGGTGTTGCATTTGAACGTCTCTCTCTCTCTCTCTCTCTCTCTCTCTCTCTCTCTCTCTCTCTATATATATATATATATATATATATATATATATATATATATATATATATATATGAAGAGGTTCATTTGAGAAATGCTAAATATATGATAAATAGAGAAGTAATCCTAGCCTTTCATTCGGTCAAGATCGGCTTTGACCGGTCAAATATTGCGTCTTTGACTGTCAACAATTACGGCTTTAATTGGTCAGAAGTTGCGACTATTCCAAAAATAGAATGACAGTTTCGTAATTTTTACAAATACACGGGACGAGTTCATATATGAACCTGTATATGTGAACCAGTGTAATTCACATATGAACTCTTTTAACTGATTCACATATGAACTAATTAACTGTAGGTTCATATGTGAATCAGTTGAACTAATTAACAGATTCATATATGAACCTTTGTGATTCACATATGAACTAATTAACTGATTCATATATGAACGTATAGTTCATATATGAATCACAAAGGTTCATATATGAATCGGTTAAAAGAGTTCATATGAGAATTACACCGGTTCATATATGAACATATAATTCATATGTGAATAATACAGGTTCATATATGAACTCGTCCCGCGTATTTTACGAAACTATTCCTCTGTCTTCTACAGGCCACATAAAGAATTATTTGGTGTTTCACGGTCAAAGCCACAAATGTTGACCAGATAAAGGGCTAGGATCAGTTCTTTATTTCTCATATTTTTAGCATTTCTCAAATGAACCTAATATATAGCCATAGGTTCAAATGAGAAGTGCTAAACATATTAGAAGTAGAGAAATAATTATATCCCTTCATACGGTCAAGATCGAATTTCACTGGTCAAGAATTGCGTCTTTGACCGGTCATAATTTGCGGTTATGCCAAAAGTAGATGGATAGTTTTGTAACTTTTACAAATAGACAACAAATGGTTTCACAACCCCTGTGAATCACATATGAACTATATGTTCATATGTGAACCTTCGTATTTCATATATGAACTATTTTAACTGATTCACATATGAACTAATTAACTAATTCATATTTGAACCCGTAGGTTCATATGTGAATCATATGAACTAATTAACAGATTCACATATGAACCCTTGTGATTCTCATATGAACTAATTAACTGATTCAGGTTCATATGTGAATCAGTTAAATAGTTCACATATGAACATATAGTTCATATGTGAATCACACTGGTTCATATATGAAATTGTTTGTCGTCAATTTGTAAAATTTACGAAACTACCCCTCTATCTTCTACAGACCATGCGAGAAACTATCGATGCTTCACAATCAAAGTCGCAAATATTGACTAGATGAAAGGTTAGGATCACTTATCTACTTCTCATACATTTAGCACTTCTCATTTGAACCTCTCCATATATATATATATATATATATATATATATATATATATATAGGGTGATGATCTTTTACAAACCAACTTCATTTGTACTAACCATACAAACTTATATCAACCAATGAAATAATTATATTTGTTTTCATTTTTTTTAAATTAAAAAGAGCATTAATGTAAATTGACTTTTAATTTATTATTATAGTAATTTGTAATATTTGGTAGGAGATTTTAATCATTAATGGTTTGATACAAACCATTTTTTAGATTACAAACCATTGATCCGATTTTCAAAAAAAGAGATTTTTAACAATTTTATTTTTAAAAATGAAATTAAAAATCAATTATATTTGAGATTCTCAACAATTTTACACGGTTTTTAAAAGATAAGATTTTTACCAATTTTATTTTAAAAAATGAAATTAAAAAATAATATTTTTTAGATTCTCAACAATTTTATTCGGTTTAACAAAATAAGATTCTTAACAATTTTATTTTTAAAAATGAAATTAAAAATAATATTATTAATCGTAGTGAAAATGTTTTTTTGTTTGATTATATAATTGTGTTTCATTATACAATTGTGTTTCATTACACAACCATGTTTCATTACACAATTATGTTTCATCAAACAACCGTGTTTCATTACACAAATGTGTTACATTATACAATTATGTTTCATCAAACAACTTTGTTTCACCAAAAAAATGTGATCAATTACAACAAATATGTTTCATCATCATTGAATCTTGAGTTTCATTCAACCGCTGTCTTTCATCATATAGTTAAGAAAATAATATTAAATAATTCGAATCAATAGATTTCCTTATTTGAAAACTGATGTCAAAATACTAATATGTCCCTCCCTACCTTTTTTCTAATTTTTAAAATAAAATTAATTTCATTGTTAACATAATTAGATCAAATTAATCTTAACCATTGATTAATAAGATCCATGGTTCATACGGGTTTGTACGTTTTATACAAATATGATGATTTGCACTATAACCCATCCCTATATATATATAGGGGACGTATCTTTTGCAAACCAGTCAGATTGTGCAAACTTTGTGAACCAATTTTAGCCGTTCATCAAGTCTAATGAATATATGATTTTATTATGTTTCCTAATTTAAAATCATGATTATAATGAATAAACTTAATATTTCCTAATTTAAAATCATGATTATAATGAATAAACTTAACATTTTCCATATATATCACAATCATTATTAATGAATCATAATCATTATCCATAAATATATCTATTGTTTTCTAAAATAGTGGTTTGCATAGTTTGTACAAATTGTTTGGTTTGCAAAAGAAACGCACCCTATATATATATATATATATATAGAGAGAGAGAGAGAGAGAGAGAGAGAGAATAAAGTTCAAACAGCCATTCCATCTCTTTTGATCCAACAATTCATATTAAATAAAGTTTTTAATTTTAAGATGTATAGGGGTAAAAATGGAAGATAATTTAAAGTCACGTCTACCATATTTGACTTTTTATTTTCTTTTTTAATTAAAAATTTTTACCCAATTAAAGTTTAAAATAAAGTATCTTAAAATTTACTAATATTTTAATCAAACAAATTACATCAAAAAAACGAGAATTTCGTGCTCTTCGATATGACATCTATCTCGGTATAGTTTTTTTGCCATTTTAACCGTTTTTTACGTAAAATGTTATATGTGTTATATTCATTATGAATATTTATGTACGTTCAAGTTTCTACAACACCTCGACACCGTAAGTATGTAACTCGACATCATCTTCTTCAACACTTTCTTCAACATCGTAAGACATCGCGTTTCTTCAGCACCGTAACCCAACACCCATCAAGACGAATCGAGAACCTATCCAGTAATTCTATTGTGGACCGGGGAACAAAAGAGAGCGCGACAAGTCTCCACACCTTCACAGGTCATTCATGTATTATTCATCATGAATAATGTATCATTCAGGATGAATAATACAATATTCAAGGTGAATAATTCACGATTCATGAATTCGTGTATTATTCATCATGAATGTTGTGTAATTCATCCTGAATACTATATTATTCATCATGAATAATGAATGAACGTTCACAGGTCATTCATGTATTATTCATCATGAATAATGTATCATTCAGAATGAATAATACAACATTTAGGGTGAATAATTCACGATTCATGAATTCGCGTATTATTCATCATGAATGTTGTGTAATTCATCCTGAATACTATATTATTCATCATGAATAATGAATGAACGTTCACATTTTTATTCATACTGAATGTGGGACGTCCGGTGATGCGCATACATATTCATAATGAATTAAACCAATTTTCGGTTGTGAATTGGGAAACAAAAGAGAGTGCGACATGTGTCTACACCTTCACGGGTCATTCATGTATTATTCATCATGAATAATGTATCATTCAGGATGAATAATACAACATTCAGGGTGAATAATACACGATTCATGATAAATAATACATGAATCATGGATTTGTGTATTATTCATCCTGAATGTTGTATTATTCATCCTGAATACTGTATTATTCATCATGAATAGTGAATGAACGTTCACCTTTTGTTATTCAAACTGAATGTGGACACCCGATGACGTGCATGGACATTCATAATGAATATAACACATATATAGAATTTCACGTAAAAAACGGTTAAAACGAAAAAAAAAACTATATCGAGATGGATGTCATATCGAAGAGCACGAAATTCTCGTTTTTTGATGTAATATGTTTGAATAAAATATTAGTAATTTTTAAGATAATTTATTTTAAAGTTTAAGGGGTAATTTTTTTTAATTAAAAATAAAATAAAAAGTCAAACAAGGTAGGCGTTGATTTAAATTTCCAATTTTGTCCTTAATCTCTTCTCAATTAACCTTATTATGTATTAACCATTGATTAGTTTTCTAACGGCTACAGTGGAAATGGTGAAAATACTTGTAGGTCGTTGGATGAGTTGATTTTTTTATCTAACGGCTAAAAGAATCAAGGACCTTTACATACATGCATTAATTTGTTAAAGTTTCGGTCATCATGATATAAAAGTCAATGAGGGTAGATGAAGGTTTTGTTCTCATGTTCTCACCATAACACTTATTCTCACACCATGCCAAGTCTCTCTCTCTCTCTCTCTATATATATATATATATATATATGTGTGTGTGTGTGTGTGTGTGTGGAGGTTCAAACGAGAACACCTTCATTTTACAAAAATGTGATAATACCTATTTCACATTTGATAATACATGTGAGGTGATTTGGTGGTGTGCAGGCGACTTGGTCCGCTACGTAGGTCACCCGCATCTTTGATTTAGCATCACATGTGAGATGGCCTACAGTATCACATGTGATTGACTATAGTAAAAGGGCAAGTTTTCGTAAAATAAAGGTGTTCTTATTTGAACCCTTCTCTATGTGTGTGTGTGTGTATGCATATATGTATCTATATACGTGTGTGTATGTGTGTATAGAAGAAAGTTAAGTTACAAACCTGCTTTCCGTTATGAATCGGGGGATAAACGAGAGCATGACATGTGTCTCAATTTGTCCCAATTTATCATGAATAATGAACATGAACTTTTTTATAACATTCATAATGAATGTATGTTACACCATCCAATCCATAAATGAATGTCTTGCATGTTTTGAATGTCTAATACATGTGGTCGGCTCTCATTTGTCGTCTCATTCATAACAGAAGTTAGGTTTGCAACTGAACTTGTCTCTCTCTCTCTATATATATATATATGGAGACAAAAGCTCTTGATACCTCAACACCTGTAGGGCGCGTTTCATTTGAAAACCAAATAATTTGTGGAAACTTTGCAAACCACTATTTTAGGAAACATTTTGTTAAGTTTCCTAATCTAAAGTCATGATTATAATAAATGAATCTTATCATCTTCCATATATATCACAATCATTATTAATGAATCATAATAGTTTTCCATAAATATATATATTGTTTCCTAAAACAATGGTTTGCAGAGTTTCCACGAATTGATTGGTTTTCAAATGAAACGCACCCTATATATATATATATATATATATATACTAGAAGCTATTAGGTTTACCTTTTTATAGTTCCTTCAGTTGATTTTGGTAAATTAATTGCCGGAATTTGTAGTTTTCGACTGCAAGTTTGATCAACCCCATACTATGAACACATGATAATCTATTATAGAAGGCTTTTTCAATCCATATTCCTTCTTTGTTTTGTTCAATCCACATCCTATGATGAAGATGATCAAGTCTTGCAATCCACAGTATGCTTAGCTACCACCAGGACAGATAAGTAGAGACCTCACTCATACGAATCCATTAAAAATTCGTAAGTTGATTTGTTGCACATCGTAATTCGTAACCATTTCTGGACGTATATTTGGGTAAGTGCAACATGAAGCATATTCTTGACATTTGATCATACTGTAAGCATAGAAACTGATATTTCCCTTCTGTTTTAAAATGGGGAGTTACAGATGAAAAGTATATCTAAAATTTGGTGAAGCCAAAAAGCACAAAACAAAACTTAACGTTTCAAATAATACAAATAAAAAATATCATCAAATCATCTTCAGAAATGCTTCACTACTTGCTACTAACACCTTAATCCATTCTCCCTTTCAAGATTCTCTCTGTCACTTCACTTGGTGTTCTGCACCAAAACCATACCACATCCTCTTAGATTATATTTATATATATATATATATATATATATATACACACACACGAAGGATCATGTAAGAATAAGAGTTAAAATGAAAATTGTAAGAAGGGATATGAACCTTGATCATTTTTTGTTAGTGTTGATCAAATGCTTCAGATTAAGTAACAAAATAACTATAAATTAGCTTAGAAGGGCATTTTTCAATTGATCTTCAATTATGATTGATCCAAGAGTGGATATCCCTTCTTACCCTTCTCAGGATAACTACTATTCATACCGGGAACCAACTATATATATATATATAGGTGGAGGTTCAAACGAGAAGGGTACCATTTTATGATAATGCGAGAACACTTGAAACAAGCAACCATCACATGTATGGGAATGGAAGTATGTGTGTGGGCATGTAAACACCATGTACAGAATTGAAATCAGACGATAAATATTCATCCAAGAAACTTACACAACGTAGACATGGCCTCCCCAACCGCTCAAACAATCACGATCGACCGATGATAAAAGCGCTTGGGAGATGGTCTCAAATAGCTCCTCGTGTTCCTGCATGCATACATGGTAACACTAGAGATTACTCCCCATGTCTCAATATAAACATCGATCGATAAAAAGAGCACACAGTTAAAGATATATGTAATTTTCATTTTATAATAAACTGAATGACAACTTTACTGCCAAACATTCTCTCGCCATCTCATCAACTCTTAAATATTTGTGCTTTAGAATTAAGGGTAGAGTTGGAAACTTAGTAAATATAACCATCTAACTTTGTAAGGGTTCCCTTATTTTGGTTTACTAGGTTTGGTTTGGTTTATTAAACATTAAATGGTCATAAAAAGAACTATAACTTAAATTTTAAATTTTGAAACTGTAGATGACGAGAAGCAACCACGCAGTCACACAGCAAAAGTATGAAAAATGTCTCGGGTCAACTTCCGAGGTGGCCCAAAGTTCATTTCCATTTTACAAGTACTCGTATCTCAAGCGTTGTACATGTAATCACAAATCAAGAAGCAACACCTAATCGATCAGAAACTGTCTCCGTACAGGCATTTGAAGTTACCACTCCTAAAAATCTATCCCATACCCTAAACCAGTTTACCATATTAGCAAATTCCACTCATGGTTTTAAAAAAAAAAACCTAAGGCATGCTCCTTGAGGCACTCAAGGCAATTCGGATCAATTTTTATTATAAGGCGGTGCCTCTACTATCCCAGATTGCACGTGCGACTTGATCGGTGAGGCGGTGGGGCATGCCAGAGGCGTACTCACCTATGATTTTATGAAAAACCTTGATTTTTTTAATTAAGGAAATGATTAAACCTAGAAAAAACTTAATACTGTATGGAATCTGAACTATCGACCAATTTTATCCGCCTCTTCCCTATGTAACAGTTACATTATAACCCAACTCTTCATCTTCTGCCTTAGTTATCAACCAATTCTATTTCTTCTTCCTATAAATTCATCAACCACTTCAATACCAAACCATTGACCAATTCAATACCAAAAGTCCAAAACAATAAATATATTTATATCCTCGACTTGAAAGATTTCTAGTCTGCTTCTTCCTCCAAACAATCGACCAATCGATACCAAATTTATTGATTTGCTGGTTTGCTTCTTTTCTCCAAGAGGACCAAGACTCAAACGATTTCTCTGATTCTATCTATTGCTTCTTTGCTTCATTCACAACAGGTAAGTTTTCCAAAGCTTCTTTGAATCTGGTTTGCTGCATGTTCTTTTGTGTAAAGATTTTCTTTTTTGTTTTTTTATGTGTAAACACTTGTAAATATTCTGTTTAATGTATATTGTATTATACAGTTTTGCTGGTTTGCTACATGTTCTGCACATTGTATACATACTCTGTTTTTTATGTATATTACATAAATATGTTGTTTTTTAAACATGTTTTGTGTAAACATGCTGTTTTTTATGTATATTATATAAACATGCTGTTTTTTATGTATATTACATAAACATGTTTTTCATGTACACATATCAAGGCCTGTTTTCGTTCTCTAAAACCTTGTGTATAACTGTATATATGTTGTTTTTAGGTATAAATTATGTATAATCTGTTTTTATATAAAAATTATTCTGTTTTTACGTAAAAATTATGTATAATTTGTTTATATATATATATGTTTTATGTATAAATTATGTATAATCTATTTATATATATATATATATTTTCTGTTCTTATGCAAAAGAGGGTGGAAAAAAAGGTTACAAATACTTGAAATGCAACTTTTGCAACAAAAAAAATCAAAGGATGAGTCAAAGAACATCTTGCTTGTATGCATAAAGATGTCGCACCGTGCCTAAAAGTTCCTCCAGAATTCAAAGGCGAGATCGTGCAATATTTAAAAAAAACTTTCGAGATGCAAAGTTCGCTTCTCAATGAAACTTTTGAGGAAACCGTTGATCATGACTCTTTCTTCGCTCGGAACAGAAGTGGAGGTGCAAGTGGAAGTGACATTCCCTCGGGGAGACCTTCAACGCTAGGGGGGTTAGAGGTCCCAAGGATCGATTTGTGGGGAACGTATGAGATGACGAAAATGTGTCTCCTAGTCCAACGCATGCTAAGAAACTCCGTAATCAAGTGTTTATGGACATTGGAAGAATTTTCTTCGGGAATGGGATTTCATTTAATGTGGCAACAATTTCCTCTTACTTTAGCACGTTGAATTCGGGTGGAAACTACGATCGTGGGTCGAAAGCTCCTAGAATGCACGAGATGAGGTCGTGGATATTGAAAGAAGTGAAGACGACTACTAATATTGTGAATAATATTAAAGCAAAGTGGAAAGATATCGAGGTCTCGTTCTCAGACAGTTGGTTAGACATGAGAAATTGAAGTTTGATCAATTTTCTAGTCAACAATTAATATGGAACCGTTTTCTTGACGGCTGGTGTTGTGTCAGATTGTATGAAAGATGCACAGGAGTTATTCGAATTGCTCAATGGGTTATAAAAGAGATTGGGGGAAATATTGTGGTTCAAGTAGTGACGGATAATGCCAGTGCGTATAAAGTTGCAGGAACCTAATTAATGAACAAGAGAAAAACTATTTACTAGACCCATGTGCTACTCATTGCATCGATTTGATGCTCGAGAAAACCAGAGATTTGCCTCAACAAAAAAATGTTTTGCTCAAAGCAAACGAGAGTATGTTTGAGTTGAAACAACCACCACAAAGTATGTTTATTTTATTTCAAATAAGTAGTCAAACTGTGAATGTGCAAAAAACCTCAAAGGAAAAGCAATCAAAAAGATTGTTATAAATGAAAGAACCTTTTAGCCTAGTGTGGTCTATCCAATTAAAACCACAAACCCCCTTGTGTGCGTTCTTCGGATCGTCAATGGTGAGGCTTGGATTCATTTATGGGCAATAGATGAGGCAAAGAAAAAAATTGTGAAGAATTTGGATGATGATGTGCCTCCTTATAAAGAAGATTTGGGACATCATCGATTCAATGTGGGAGCATCAGTTGCACCGTGATTTGCATTCAACGTGCTACTTTTTGAATCCTCAATTTAGGTGGACCCCTGATACTTCTAACCATCCGAAGATTACAAGAGGATTGTTCAATTGTACGAAGAGGCTCGTTAAAGATGATGCCACGATTATAAAGATTGAAACTCAACTTAATGTGTACAAACCCAAACACATATTGTTTGGGTATAAAGCAGCTTTTTCAAGTTATATGACACGCCCACTAGGTAAATACTCATACTTTAAAAACTTTTATTTATAGAATTCTAGTTTTGTACATATTATCCACAATTTTTCTTTTTTCATTGAAACATATAGTTTGATGGTGAAATACTTATGGAGTTGAGGTGTCGGCGCTAAGGCCGTTTGCAATGAAATCTTGGGCTTACTTGTTCTGCTTCTGAATGTGAACGTAACTGGAGTACGTTCAATCAAGTCCACGCGAAAA
The DNA here is from genome assembly GCA_954870635.1 of Arctium minus. NCBI lineage: Eukaryota > Viridiplantae > Streptophyta > Magnoliopsida > Asterales > Asteraceae > Arctium > Arctium minus. The sequence continues at coordinate 88,854,423 of OX941088.1, read as the reverse complement.
GAATAAATTGTGTAACCATGGGGCAAATGAATAGCTTGGTTTACACTATGTACAACAAGAAGTTGAAACATCAATTTCTCAAGAAGATGCGAAAAGAGGAAGAGGATCCATTAATTGTTGAAAACCTCTCCTCATATGATTAATGGACTGTCCAACTGATGAAAGAGATGATTGATGAGACGATTAGGATGAAGGGGAGGGTTCAAATTCAAGAAAGGAGTTAAACTACTCGTGTTAGCATGGAAATCAGCCGTTGATTCCATTCTGCTACTAGGGTTCCGAACCTTCCCATCACTAAGACCCGGTTGCAAGGTCGTTCTATCAAATCTAAAATGAGATGTATTCCACTCTTCACCCTTGAGGGGAAGATATCTTAAAGTAGCATTCTCAAGTACGGATGTCCCTCTTAATCCCCTACTCCTACCATTGAAACAACTCAAGTTTAGTCTTATTTGAAAGGTGTTCCTAATGTTAGTTTTGTTCAAGATAGTATGTCTGCTTTCACCAAGATCCGGCGTAAACCGATGTATTGTACTACTCTCTCGACCAGGTCATCATAAGAAAAGACTGCAAAAGTATTCAAGTCGACTTAGAAGACGAAGATGATGATCATGGTTATAGATATGACATGGGTGCTTTTCAAACTATCTCATTGTTATAGCTTACAAGTCTTAAAAACATCAAGCAGAGTTACCAAACTAATTAGTTCTAGTCACAAGATCATGAAATGTGATCAATTTAAAAAGCACCACTATCATATCTATAACCATCATGGTTTTAAAAAACACCTGAGGGAACAGAAACGAACGCCTTTGCTATGCCATGTTGAACGTACGCCTTGATCCTTGAGGGGGACGGTGAGCCGGTGGGGCGATTTCGAGGCGTACGTAATGTCTAACTTTGTGAAAACTGTATTTTTTATTAAGGAAACGATTATATCCAAAAAAAAAGTCCAATATTATTAGGAAACTGAATATTATCACCTATTTTATCTGCCTTTTCTCTATCTAACGGTTATATAATCATAACCCAACTCAATATCTTCTTCCATATTAATAGATACCTTCTTCCATAATAAATTAATAATAGATATCTTCTATATACCTTCCTAATCGACCCCAATTCCATTCCTGCCTATAAATTGATCGACCAATATCAAAAGTCCAAAACAGAAACAGTAATCATCTTTAAACTCCAGACTTGAGACTTGAACAATTTCTGGTTTGTTTTCTGGGGTTTGCTGCTTCTTCTCTCCAAACTATCGACCACACTCAAGACTCCAACGGTGAAGGGCCAACTCTATCTATTGTTTCTTTGCTTCATTCACAACCCGACAACCCGTAAGTTTTTTTAAGCTTTTTTGCTTCTGGTTCGTTGCAGCCTGCATGATATTTGTAATAAAGATCTTTTTTATGTGTAAACACTCAAAAATACTGTTTTTATGCATATTGGATATATGCTATTTTGCTTGTTTGCATTGGTGCATGTACCTTTATGTGTAAACTGTAAATATTCTCTTTTTATGTATTGAATACTATATTGTATACACTATACACATTCTGTTTTTTAGACTGTTTTATCCCTTTTATGTATAAAGTTTATACAATTGAAGAACAGTCCCTGTTTGGTAATCTGTTTTATAATCTGTTTTGGTAATCTGTAATTTTATAATCTGTACATTTCATGCCTGCTCTATTTTATAGTTTGTTTTTATGTAAAAATCATGGCTGCTCTGATTTTGTGTACAAAAAATAAAATATTATGTTTTTATACATAAACTGATAAATTCAACATACTGTTTTTTCTTTTTTTTTGTTAAAATTATGTACCATCTGTTTTTATATGCATAAATACTCTATTTTTACACATAAGCATGTTTTTTAATGTAAAATAATGTATAATCTGTTATTATATTTTCTATATGCATAAATACTCTGTTGTTAGGCCACAAAGCATGTTGTTTTTATACATAAGAAGATAAGCTTGCTGTTTTTATGTAAAGTAATGTATAATATGTTTTCTATATGCATAAATACTCTGTTTTTAAGCCACAAGGATGCTGTTTTTATACATAAGCAGATAAGCTTGCTGTTTTTATGTAAAGTAATATATAATATGTTTTCTATATGCATAAATACTCTGTTTTTAAGCCACAAGCATGTTGTTTTTATGCATAAGCAGATAAGCTTGTTGTTTTTATGTAAAGTAATATATAATATGTTTTCTATATGCATAAATACTCTGTTTTTAGGCCACGAGCATGTAGTTTTTATGTATACTTATGTTGTCTTTAATCTTTATGTATATAAATTCTGTATTGTTATGTATATTTATGTCGTGTTTAATCTTTATGTCTATAAATTTTGTATTGTTATGTATACTTATGTTGTCTTTAATTTTTATGTATAAATTATGTTTTATGTATATAATTAGGTATAAATTCTGTATTTTTGTCTTTATTATTATAGACTATAGTATATTATAATGGCATCATCATGAAAGGATCCGTCTTGGAAATATAGTGTTGAAGTTGCGGTACCCGCAGAGGGTGGAAAAAAGGCATTACAAGTACTTGAAATGTAACTTTCGCAACAAAGAAATCAAGAGAGGAGTAAAGTGAGTCAAGGAGCATCTCGCTTGTATGCATAAAGACGTCTCACCGTGCCCAAAAGTTCCTCCATAAGTCAAGAACGAGATTTGCTTATACTTTAAGTCCTTTCGAGATGCGAATTTTGCTTCTCAACGGAACTTTGAGGAAACCGTTTGACCATGGCTCGTACTTTGTTGGTAACAGAAGTGGCGGTGCAAGCGGAAGTGGCAATCCCTCGGAGACCTTGAATGCTAGAGGAGTTAGAGGTCCCATAGATCGATTTGTGGGCAATGTCAGAGACGACGAAAATGTATCTCCAAATCCAACAAATTCTAAGGAGCTCTGCAATCAAGTATGTATGGACATCGGAAGATTTTTCTTCGAAAATGGGATTCGTTTCAACGTTGCAACAAGTCCCTCTTATTATAGCATGCTACGTTCGGTTGGAAACTACGGTCGTGGACTGAAACCTCCTACAATGCACGAGAACCTGGATATTGAAAGAAGAAGTGAAGATGACTACTCAGATTGTGAATGACATAAAAGCAACCTGGAAAGATACCAGAGTCTCGTTGTTATCAGATGGTTGGTCAGACATGAGAAACAAAAGTCTAATCGATTTTCCTGTCAACAATCAGCATGGGAGCGTTTTCTTGAAGACTATTGATGCGTCTGATTGTGTAAAAGATGCACATAAACTATTCGAGTTGCTCGACAGCGTCATCGAAGAAATCGGTGAGAATATCATGGTCCAAGTGGTCACACATAATGCAAGTGCATATAAAAGCTTCAGGGACATGTTAATGAACAAAAGAAAAACAACTTTGTACTAGACCCATATGCCGCTCATTGTATCGATTTGATGCTTGAGAAAATTGGTGAGTTACCCCAACAAATAAAAATGTTTTGCTCAAAGCAAAGCGAGTTAGTAATTTTATCCATAATCATCAATGGATATTGAGCTTAACAAGAAAATTTGCAAAGAAATTTGTCATGGCCTTTTTGACGTTGGAGAGCATGTTCGAGTTAAAGCAACCACTACAAAATATGTTTACATCAGCTGAGTGGTCAAACTGTGCATGGGGAAAAACCGAAGGAAAAGCAATCATAAAAAATTGTTATGGATGAGAGAACATTTTGGCCTAGTGTGGTTTATTCAATTAGAACCACAAGGCCCCTTGTACATGTACTTCGGATCGTCGACGGTGAGACTCCCGCTATGGTATTCATTTATGGGGCAATGGTGAGGCGAAGGAAAAGATTGCAAAAGATTTGGGTGATGATGTGTCTTCTTATAAAGAGATTTGGGACATTATTGATTCAAAGTGGGATCATCAGTTGCACCGTGACTTGCATGCAGCCGGAAACTTCTTGAATTCTCGATTTAAATGGACTCCTGAGACTTCTACCCATCCAGAGATTACGAGGGGGTTATTCAATTATATGGAGAGGCTCGTTAAGGATGATGAAACATATACGGAGATTGAAAATCAACTTGATGAGTACAAACACAAACGCGGACTCTTTGGGTATAGAGGAGCTAAGACGAGTTATATGTCATGTCCACCGCGTAAATACGCGTACTTTAAAAACTTTTATTTATAGAATTATAATTTTGCACATATTATTCACTACTTTTTTTCATTGAAACATATAGTTTAATGGTGGATACTTATGGAGTTAAGGTGCCAAAGCTAAGATCCTTTGCAATGAAAGTGTTTAGGCTTACTTGTTCTGCTTCAGATGGTGAACGTAAATGGAGTACTTTCAATCAAGTCCACACGAAAAGAAGAAATCGCCTAACCACGGGAAGAAGAAGAAGAAGAAGATCCATTAATTGTTGAAAACCTCGCCTCGGATGATGAATGGACGGCCAATCCAACTGATGAAACAGATGATGACGAACCTATTTAGGGATGAAGTGGAGGGTTCAAATTCAAGAAAGAGAAAGAGTGTTCAAATCAACTTAGAAGACGATGATGATGATGGTTATAGATATGATGGTGGTTCTTTTCGAATGGATCACGTTTCGTGATTTTGTGACTAAAACAAATTAGTTTCGTAACTTCGGTTGATGTTTTGTTGAATTATGGGTTTTATAGTTTGATTATTTGGTATTGAAATTATGTTTTTTTTGGTTAAGTGTTACGGATTTATGAATTTTATTGATTTATTTTTTGGGGCTTACGCCTCACATTCCTAAGTGGAAAACGCCTCGAGACTCGTTTCCATTCTTTAGAACCTTGATAACCATGATAATCATCTTCGTTTTCTAAGTCGACTTGAATACTTTTCCTCTTTTTTGAGAATTTGAACCCTCCCCTTCATCCCTAATCATATGGTCGGCCTCTGTGTTTCATCAGTTTGATCGGTCGTCCAATTCATCATCTGAGGAGAGGTTCCCAACAATGAATGGATCTTCTTCCTCTTTCGCGTCTTCTTGAGAAACCGATGTTTCAGTTTCTTGTTTTACATAATGTAAACCAAGCTATCCGTTTCCCCCGTGGTTACTCGATTTATTCTTTTCGTGTGGATTAATTGAACGTAATCCAGTTACGTTCACATTCAGAAGCAGAACAAGTAAGCCCAACTGCCCAAGAACTTTCATCGCAAAAGACCTTGGTTCTGGCACCTCAACTCCATAAGTAACCCACCATTAAACCATATGTTCCAATGAAAGAAAACAAAATAGTGAATAATATGTACAAAACTAGAATTCTATAAATAAAATTTTTAATGTACTAGTATTTACCCAATGGACGTGTCATATAACTTGATAAAGTTGCTCTATACCCAAACAATCCGTGTTTATGTTTGTACGCGTCAAGTTGACTTTCAATCTTCATATATGTGGCATCATCCTTAACGCACTTCTCCATACAATTAAACAATCCCCTTGTAATCTTTGGATGGTGAGAAGTATTTCGGAATGCATTTAAATCGAGGATTCGAAAAGTACCCTCTTGCATGCAAATCACGGTGCAACTGATGCTCCCACTTTGATTCGATGATGTCCCAAATCTCCTTATAAGAAGGCACATAATCATCCAAATTCTTTGCAATTTCTTCTTTTGCCTCATCTATTGCCCATAAATGTATCTCATCGTGGGAGACTCATCATCGACGATCCGAAGAACGTGCACAAAGGGCTTTGTGGTTCTAATAGAATAGACCACACTAGGCCAAAAGGTTCTTTCATCCATAACAATCTTTTTAATTGCTTTTCCTTCAGGTTTTTTCGCCCATGCACATTTGACCACTCTTTTGAAATAAACATACTTTGTAATTGTTGTTTCAACTCAAACGTACTCTCCAACGTCAAAAGGACCGTCGCAAATCAGTTGGCTGGCTGCAGGGCGAAGATCTTTCTTTGCAAACTTTCTTGTTAAGCTCAATGCCCACTAATGACTATGGATGAAATTGCCAACTCGTTTTGCTTTGAGCAAAGCAATTTTATTTTATTTTTGTTGAGGCACTTTCCTGATTTTCTCGAGCATCTAATGATGCAATGAACAGTACATGAGATCCGATACAAAGTTTTTCTCTTGTTCATTAACAAGGTTCCTCAGCAGCTTTATACGCACTGCATTATCCAAGACTACTTGAACTACGACATTTTCCCCAATCTCTTTGATGACACCGTCGAACAATTCGAATAACTTATGTGCATCTTTCATACAATCTAACACAGCAGCAGTCTTCAAGAAAACGGTTCCATATTGATTGTTGACCAAAAACTTGATCAAGCTTATATTTCTCATGTCTAGCCAACCATCTGATAACGCGACCCGGTATCCTTTCCATGTTGCTTTTATATCATTTACAATTTTAGTAATAGTTTTCACTTCTTCTTTCAAAATCCACGTCCTCATCTCATGCATTGTAGAAGCTTTCAATCCACGACTGTAGTTTCCATCCGGACACAACATACTAAAGTAAGAGAGACGTGTTGCCACGTTAAATGGAATCTCATTCTCGAAGAAAATCTTCCGATGTCCATACACACTTAATTGTGGAGCTCCTTAGCATTCGCGGGACTAGGAGACACTTTTTCCTCGTTTCCTACATCCCCACAGATCGATCCATGGGACCTCTAGCCCCCCTCGCGTTTAAGGTCTCCGAGGGAATGTCATTTCCACTTGCGCCTTCACTTCTGATCCGAGCAAAGTAAGAGTCATGATCACTGGTTTCCTCAAAGTTTCATCGAGAAGCGAATGTCGTGATCCCATTTTATATACTATAATATAAAAAACCAAAAAAAAACAGAATTTATACCTAAAGACAGTTGGTTGACTATTAAGGCAAAGATAAAGAGTTGGATTTATAGGAAGAAGAAATAAAATTGGTTGACTATTAAGGCAAAGATAAAGAGTTGGGTTACAATGTAACAGTTACATAAGAAGGTCGATAAAATTGGTCAATGGTTCAGATTCCGTATAATATTAGGGTTTTTCCAGGTTTAATCATTTCCTTAATTAAAGGTGCACGTTCAATCTGGGAAGGTAGAGGCAGCCCCTCATAATCGAAATTGGCCCTAATCACCCTAAGGCACGCATGAAGGCGCACGCCTCAGGGTTTTTTAAAACCATGGATTTGAGTAATTTGACCATCCAAAAATGAAGGTTCACATGGGAAATGGTCCAGAATTCAATAAGGCTGTAAAATACAAATTAGTGAAGATATGGCCTATGGCAACTCTCATCATAGGGCAGAAGACAGAATTTGACAATCTACATTAATCTGAGGTGAAATAGTTTGGTGCTAGGGTCATAAAGCACTCAGATGTTTCAATGGCCAGTTAAGAGCACCTCGGTTCATAAATACGTGCATGGAAAGGTCAGATTCTTATCAGGTGGAGGGGTATTCTCATGAGAAATTGCAAGCTTTATAGAAATATTTAAAGCCATGGAATGCATAAATGCTCCCAACCCCAACCACTCCTAGCTTCACATCCACACAAAGACAAACACACCCCACTTACCCAGAAGTCGGAAAGATATTGCATATGGCCTTGACTGAACACCATGAGAGCACCATTGTCACTCCCATACCCACTTCTGTGCCAAAACAAAATCATTCCCGAAAGGGTCACCCATATAGTCATGTAGTATATCAGCTTTTTTTTCCAATGTGTGCACATTTGACACTCACTCCAGCTGAAAAGGAAGGGAGGGATAACATTTTTTCCTTTATTATCTAAGCTATTTATTTTGTATTATTTGCTCCAACTAAATGACATAAGCCAATACTGCAATCCAAGATATTCTCTATATATTTGGAATTATTGTATCTAATCAACATACATAGGATCAGTTTTTTTCTCCCTTGAATATGGTTTAAATTAGAGGGTCACTATTAAGATGCATCATTAAATTTCCCAGAACTAAACATTTAATCGCTCATAGATATATCTTTAATCACATAAGGCCTAATGCAAAAGTTATTAATGTTAAGATAAGTAACTAGAGAATTGGAATATCGAAGCGTACCATATCAGGCTTGAACATCGACTCACAAGCACCATAAAGAGACTCTGAGGCAGTACCAGCAACAACAAAATCTTTAGCAAGCTCTCTACAATTGATTTCAAAACAGAAAGAGAACGATTTAATGCAGCTTCATATGCTTCTTGAATTTATCAAAAAGACATTATCAGATTACAGACATTTACGTAAGCCATGATCAACTCCAACAAGCAGTTTGGACATGGTTGATCATGGAATAATCTCCACAAATTGTGATAAATCTGAAGGAGGTTGTTAATGGAGAATAATTTCTACAGATCCTTCTACCCAGAATCTGGAAGATAGATATTGCCAAAAAAAACATTTGGCATCACCTTGGGGTGTGTGTGTCCAATTTATCATTTTAAATAAAATTAAAGAGCCTGCTTGTCATTTAAGTATGCACAAAGCATAAAAAGAGGACCTACTTTGCTCCAATTGAGTCCATTGTGCAAATGAATGGCTTGTCATCATCTCCCAAGCCAGCAATCACAGGTTGGCAGAAATAAGGACCAAACCTACACATAATATTAGTAAATTCTATTAAATCTAACATTTATATAATTTTGTGAAGCTAAAGGTTGTCAAATGATGGGGAAAAAGGAAATGGAATTATAGAAATGAAACAATAACAACTCAATATGGGAGAGAAAACAAATTCTAGAATATAAAAAGCACAATCTTTCAAGAAATTTACAATCATACTGGTACCATAGTAAGATGATTTCCAAGGAAATTTTGTCGGAAGTATTGAGACAAAAAAATATTTGTCAACCTTCCAAAGCATTAGCTATTCTAAAGAGATATGACGGGAAATTGATAGTCATGTATATGTAATTCTTATCGTTTTATAAGAGATAGGGAGCCAATTAATCAGAAATTTGGCTATACACATGCACGACCTTAAATGGATCATGAATTGCAATGTAGTTACAGAATACTCACAAATTTATTAAAGCTCACCCATAGCACAACAAAGATATGCATGTACATTACTACACAATTAATATTTTCTATATTCCACTTGAGACTATGATAAAATCAAACAAAACAAACCCTGTGAATCTTCTGGAAGAACAAAGTCCTACACAATCAGAAATTACCGGTTTTGCTACCTACAACTTGTGTATCAATGACATCCCTATTTTTAAGTAGCAATTCTCTTCAGTGTTAGGGAACCATGCCTAAAGAAATGTTGCTTGATGAAATTAACATGTATTACTTTATCACCACATCATTGTTGGTTTTATGAAAATATGTTTCTTTAATTCCTATTTCTGTAGTCAAGCAAAACTTGTCTGCTTGACTCAATAAAAAAGAAAAGTCATTTTCACTCGCAAATGGTTAGCAACTGTGAGGAAATCAAAGTAGTAAAAACTCATGGCTGGAAAGTCTAAGCATGACCCTTGATCTCAGTTTATTCTTAGTATTAGGAGTAACATTTGAAGCATATAAAGTTCCCCTTTTCCACAAAAGATGAGTACTTTGATTTTCAAGGTACATTATTATGCAAGTTCAAAATTGACAAGCAATGTGATTACAAACTCTGCCAATCTTTTTATCCCAAGTGTTTGATATGAATTAAACATACTTCCTTGATCATAACGTTTATCATTAGGATTTTGGAGCACATTATTCGAAGTCAATTCATTTAAAGAAAAAGCAGTTATTGTAAATTTTCTGTAAATAAATACTTCATGATCATGATTTGAATAAAAAAATTGAAAAAGAACTACAATTAGCTTGAGTAAGAGGCTCCTAAATGTTTTTTTCCAAGATTGTTGCAAGTTTCATGGACATGCTAGTTATTAATTCTTATGAAAACTCAACAAAATGGTTTCAATTTGGAACAAATGGATAGAAATACAAATTATGGTGACACGCAGCCAGAAACATATATGTTATATGGGGGTACAATTCTAGACAAGACACATAAATAAGCTTTTATTCTAACCTTTTCTCATACAAAATAGCAGAGACAAGGCTAGCAAAAGTTTCAGGCTTCATATCTCTTTCCTCTCGAAGCTGATACAGTTTGTGGCGAAACACAAGTCGCTGATAACTGCAATAACATAAATCAAAAATAAAAGAACATGCCAATTACACACCAAAATGAGACAGATATAGATACAATTAAGCTACTGTAAGAAATGATGTAGTTAAAGATTAGAGTTGTAAGAAAGTCAACTATGGGGATATGGCTGTAAAGGGATGGTTCACCTGCTGTCAGGTGCAGCATGATGGTAGTTAGGCAGTGAGGTAGGCATCAGTGTTAATAGCAGCTAGATGTAAAGGGACATGGGAATTGTTACTAGAAATCTCCTTCTATACATGATACATCTCTCTCTCTCTCTCTATTATTTCTCTCACTATTCTAGTCTCTCCAAGTCTTTCTTTCTTGAGTACTACATTTTCTAAGAAATGGGTTAGGGCCAGGTATGTTACAATTGGCATTAGAGCTACTCGATCCCAGTGAAGATGATGAACATTGAACAATAATACACAAAAAAAAATTATGCTCGAAATGCAAGCAAAGATGCAAATCTCCCTGAAGAATCTTCAGAAAGGAATTGATGATTGACCGAGTAAATCCTGGGTATTATTACATAAGAGTTTGGATAATAGAAAATTTGCAGAGGCACCGAAAGACATGGAGGCGTTGTTAACATTGCAAATCAATCAAAAGGACGGATAACAACCCATGCACCAATGTTTGGAGGCTATGAAGAACCAACTCGATTTACATCAATGGCATCAAATAATCAAAGGATATTACCAAGCAAAATGAATTCCAATCTAAGCCGCAAGAAACCATTGAAACCTTTCTACGAAAGATAGAAGTCAAGCTTGATCGAGTTTTGAAAACAATGGACCTCTAATGGCACTAAACAGTCCAACAAAGGTGCAGGTCAACCCTCTGTGGACAGCTTCAATGAAGGAATTAGAAAGTCTTCGGTATTGACACCAAAGGAGTATGTGGTGGAAGCTGAATTGGACAGAGTGGTTGATGACTAAAATGACTTCATGACAGGCAATTTTTCTTCCTACAAATTCTCATTGTTTCACAAAAATAGCTTCTAGTTTTTGCACCAATAAGATAAAAATAATAAAATGGTCATCAGATGTGGGTGGTGATAAAAGAAAATCTCCTGAACTTTAGTGATGGAATCGTACTTCAAAGAAATGATGATCCATCAAAGAAACCTACACCACTTGGAACAAAGGATGAGAACAAGTTGCCGTCGAAAAGGAACTCAGTAAGGGATTCTATTGAGAAATTTCTACCCAGAATTGAAAGGAGCTCTAAGGCAAATTGGAAACACGAACCGGGTTCCAGAAGGGTGAAGGCTTTAAAAAATTTGAGAAGCTTGTTTACATATTTCCAAAAGAACTAGCAAAAACTGATGGTCATGAGTTGCGATCATCAATTCAAAATTATGGTGGAATACACGTTTAAGTACACCAAACTTAAAATGTCACATCTTGTTTGGCAACTTCAAGGTGCAAAATGGAGTGAAGTTAATACTCAAACATAGCCTAGCTGACCATTTGCCTTGCAATTTGTTTTCTGAACATTGAGGTGATCGCAGTTGAAGGCTGTCAGTGACTTAGTCTGTATAAGGAAAAAAACACACTGGAGTTATCACATTGGCATATATTTGCTGGTTCTTTTATGGTTATTGACAGCAACAAGCTTCAAAGGAGAAATGCCTCATATTAATAAAAGCCTGATAGAGTTGTAGCAGCCTGGACTGGCATAGGGCAGAATATGATGTTGCAATTGCATTAGGGAATGGGTAGTTTTTCTTTGTTACAGATACGCAAAATCCAAATATTTAGTCCTGCAGCAAATGCATGTAAAGATAACAAGATCACAATACCTCGATATCAGAAATAGTTTGGACATAACATAAGCTTATTATAATAAGGTGTCACGTGATACTCTAAATCAGTGACACTAATACTTACAGTGTTTGAGCATCACTGCCGAGACCAGAGAGACCCAGAAATAACTTATCATGAATCTTGAAAATTCTTTGGAAATCAGTAGCTATGGTCTGAAGCTGGACCCCAAGGCGGCGATCACTAGCGATAGCAAAGCAATTCTTACCAACCATAGCCACCAGGGCACTTCCATTGTACTCAAAAATCTATAACAATAAAACATATTAACTGTAAGTTACCGAAAATAATTAAAAGTTTGACACCTAAATAGACCTATGAAGCTTTATCTTTCATAAACTTAATCATCTGTCTTCTATTATAATTGCAAATAAGTGTATTAGATTAAGTACATTCCAAAAGATTTATCAATCTTATCTTGTAACCTTTTCTTAGTGTTGGATAAACTGGAATCAGATAAGAAATAGAATACTTAGAATTTGTGTTGTACGAAAATACTTTGATGCTTTATTCAATAACAACTCATCACTAAGGAGTTAACCATTACATAACAAGACCGGGCCTGTTTGTTAACGGCCAAAGTTGTTAAAGGCTCAAGGCACAAAGGAGTCCCGGGCCTAGGCGCAGACGTGAGGCGCGGGCCTCAGGAATGCGAGGTGCATCTTATCAAAATAATATATATACACACTCAGTTACACACAACTCAAATATGCAGCAAATACAAGCCTCCAATGCAGTAACCGGTAGTACTTCAATAGACGCAGAAGGAAGAAAGGTTAAAGCGTGGGCCATGAGGAGAAGTTTTAAGGTCTGGGTAATTATAGAGGAGGCTTGAAGTTCTAAAGACTGGGTATTTAATATTAGGGTTTGACCTATGTCATCAAGTTAATAATCCCTCATCCCAAAATAAGTGTCTACAACAAAAACGCACACAATTTAGAGAGTTGTAATTATTACACTTTTAATGAACTATATGATAGTGTTGCCCTCAATAATATAGAGTAATTAATTTCTTCATCTCATAATTAATAGTAGAAAGGAAAATATGCACTTATTTTTTTGAAGTGGACATCTATTTTGGGACAGAGTAAAGTAGAAATGTAGACACTTCCAAGGGGGTAACTCTTTTTTAAGAAGTCTAGAAGATGAGAAAACTTATTTAATGTTAGGGTCTGACTAGGTATTTAATAACTCTTTATGAGGCGCGCCAAGGCCCACATAGGTGTGACGCCTTTGTGAGCCTCATGAATATGTGTAGCCTTGATTTTGAAAAAGCCCTAGACCTTGAGCCTTACGAGCCTCGGGGCCTAGGTGCGCTTTTAACAACTATGTTAGCAGCTTAATGAGCTTAATAATAATCACAACTTATTCGGTAAGCTATACATGACTGTTTGGTGATGATATAAAAAGTAGCTTATTCAGTAAGCTTTTGGAGCGGAGCTTTATGCAGAGAGCCACGTTTTTTCAAACCTGCCCCTCACCCCTCCCAATTAAAAAACACCCTACTTCCATCTATAAAAAATAACCTCCCAAACAAAAAGCTTCCAAATTTTTACAACCAGATTAATCTACGGACAATTTTATTCATACAAGCCTTAATGGAAACCAACCAAACAGAAAGAACAAGTCTTGTGGAATACGCAACGCTCAGTAAACATAGGACCAGTTCTTCCCCTATGATTCATGTTTTGTTCTAAGCAATATTGCAGCGTCATCTTGCAAACACTTTAGACCTTGGTACGTACATCATGCACCATATGAGTCGACTAGAATTTTAGTCGACTATACTTGCAAAATTGAAAGGGAAAAAAAATTCTTTGGCACCATTAAATCCCTCCATACTAACAGAAATAATGAACAAACAATTCAGGTTGCGGTTTGACATTCGATTAGAAGATTGATCTATCAAACTTGCAAAAATTATAAAACGATCGCTTACCGACATCGGAGACGAATGAAGATTGCAAGAGAGGGGAAAGGGAAGATGATTTGGGGGGTTTGATTTGGGACTTGCAGAAGGTTTTTAATTCGATGACTTGGAGGACCGGTTATTTATTTTTATAGAAGTGGTCCTTCAATTCAAAAACAATTGCAAAAGAGACCCTTGAGTTTAGATAATTACTCATTTTTCACATGAATATAGCATTTCCTCTATTTCCATTATGTCCCTCCATTTAATATGAGTGCTATACATAGGGGCAGGTTTAAATGAGAAATACGATAATGGTCAAATCATATGTGATTTATAATATGTCTAGAAGGATTGTGTTGACCAACCACTGCACTAGCGAGTTTCACGTGACCTTGGTCCCGTTGACTAGTCACCCGAGTCCTTTTGGATGTGTTTGTAGATCACATGTGATTTCCTATAGAATCCCCATGTGATTTGGTTGTTCTCGCATTTATGTAAATTAATCGCCTTCTCATTTGATTTTTGTTATATGTATACTACAAAATCATACAGAAACGGTCTAAAAGGTAGAAACCGTGAAAATGGTTTCATGTATTGTTTCATAGATGAAACAACACATGTGAAAACCAAATACGTGAAAATCAACAAAAACCATCGAATGAGTTTGATTTTAAGCTACGCTTCACATTGTCTCACATGTATTTATTCTTGTGTGTGACAGTGTGGGCATGAATGTGTGTTTCATGTATAAACATATTTTTGTGTCTTTTTCACACAAAACATTCTAGACATTTCATCTATGAAATAACATTGCATGTTCACATGTGTTTCATCTATGAAACAACACATACAAACTAGTTTTTACAGTATATATATATAGGAGTGGGTTCAAATGAAAACTCATCTTTCATTGTGCACATGAGGAAAAATCAGAGTCGTAGATTAAAAAATGTGAATAGATCAAAGATTCAAAAAGTGGTGGCAATTTTGTAAATAAGATGAAAACCCTGTCCATGGCTTACTGAATATTTAGCGTAGGGGTAATATTGTAAAATTTCATTGACGGTTCAAAAACCAATATAGACCATAATCATAATGCATAGACTGCAATACGGCTTCTTCAGAAATTCTATCACTAATTCTCTCACTAAAAACCGCCATTATGGACAAAAATTCTCTCACTAATTCTCTCACTAAAACCGCCATTTTCGCAAATCATTTACGAAGAATTCTTACTGAAAACAAGATACAAATATGAGTGAATCAACTGAAGAACGTTAAGATAACATTCCGATTGCTCAGGTCTTTAGAAGAGGTAACTTTTAAAATCTGAAAATCTGTATATCCTGAATAATTAGAGTTTGTATTAATTATTTATTGATTAACAATTAGTAGATAAAGTTGGAAGTGAAGCAATAATAAAAACAAAATCTCATTCGAAAACCCTAAAACAGAAAAAATGAAGAACACAATAGATTTTACTTATTTTACTGGTACAATAGACATCTGTTTATGAGATTTAATTTATATGAAGATACATTGTTAGATGTTGTTACATTTCATGAATAAATGCTTGAAATGAAGAGTTACAAAATACTTTATTATAAACAAATATATTATCTGAAAAAATGATTATTAGAAACGTTATTCAATAAATTTTACTAAAAACTAGAAATATTTTGTTAGATCTTGTTACAAACTGAATAAAGGTAGATATTTAGTAGGAATATTACTTCAAACATTAAATTGAACATTTTATTCATAATGGATAAAACACATGAAATGTGATTGATTATGGTTGCTAAAGATTTGTTCTCATGTTCTGAAGGTGTTATGTTCATACTGAACTAGTTATATACTCGCGCGCGATGCGGCGCGAATCATCAAACAATTGATAAAAGTATATATCAACTCGCGAAACATCTCGATATCAAAATGGAAACCATGTTTCATGTTAAAGTAAAAGTAATTGCAATCAGCCTACAAAGCGAGGATATTTGACAAGAATGTTAAAGTTAATAAGATCAACACACGATAACCTTAGGAGCCCAACACAAATAACTACCATCCAATATTCCTCAACTCCTGAAACCATTCTTCTTGTGACCCCTTTGTTGACTTGCATTTCCGACACCCATAGGTGGGAAATCGTTTTCTCCGATCACGAAAGACGAACCACCGCTCGATGAGGAGGAGGAGGAGCAGCAGCACGAGAAGATGGTTCTTTCGTTACAATCTGTTTTTGTTGCAATGGTGGTTTACGTGAAGGAGTTAAGACCATCGGTTGTAGACCCTGCAACTCCGGATCAGGTGAATAACCATACGGAATCTTACTCTCGTCCATTCTCCTGAAAGTGATTGAAACTCTGCAATCCAACAATGAAATCAAGATGCAAATTTAATGATGAATTCAACATTAGAACTTCTGGTGATGGAGAGAGGAACAAGGCCTAGGATTTTTTTTTCCACACCCGTTTTCAGTTAACCAAAAAAATCTTGGGCTTTGGTGTTAAAAGAGGGCCTGATCAGGCGTTTTCAGGTCGGGCTAAAAAGGAGGTGAAATCTCAACTCTTCATAGAAGAACACAATGGAGGCAAATTTCTCTAATCTGAGTTCCATCAACCCAAATCCAAACCTCCTAACACAGATAAACATCAAGGAGGAAAAACGTGATTTACCTTGAATAGGATTACAAGAATTCCTTAGAGCTCCCTTCCTTCTTGATTTCCTTGGATTCCTCCTCTTCTCCCAAGCACCGTGATGTTCTTAGCCGCCTCTACTAAAATGACTAAGTGAGCTAGGGTAACAGGATTAAAACCCTTATTTTCCACAATTGCCACTTAGTCCCTCCTCTCACTAGGTTTTAACAATTCGACCCCCAACATCCATTTAATTAACATAAACCCCGTTATTACAACACTCCCCCCTCAAAAGAATTTCGTCCCCGGAATTCCTTCGCTGAACAAACTGGGGTATTGGGACCTCATGTCCGCTTCTACCTCCCACGTTGCCTCTTGCCCTTTATGAAATTTCCATTGCACTTTCGCAAGACGAATCTCCTTAGTCCTTAGCTTCTTCACCTGATGGTCCAAGATGGCCACCGGCTCCTCTACATATCTCAATCCCTCGTCCACACAAATATCGTCCAACGGCACCACCACGTCAGATTCCGCCAAACACTTCTTCAGATTAGACACATGAAAGGTAGGATGAATCCCCCGCAGATCCTCCGGTAGCTCTAACTTGTATTCTACTTCTCCAACACGCTCTACAATAACGTAAGGTCCAACGAACCTTGGTCCTAACTTCCCTTTCTTTCCAAAACGAAATACTCCTTGGAATTCACCTTGTCTTCCACTTGGAATTCAATTGGGTTTCTTCGCTTATTCGTGTACATTTTCTGGCGGCCTCGCGCCGTCCTTAACCCTTCTCGAATTTGGTTCACTTTATCAGCCGTCACTTGCACTATTTCTGGTCCTGCCAGATGCCTCTCACCCACCTCGCTCCAAAATAGAGGTGTTCTACATTTGCGCCCGTATAAAACTTCACTCAGTTGCCCAAAACATCATGACCCAAAACCAAGGCCATACGCTCTGAACAAACCAACTGTTATATCTGTAACATCTCGAGCCAACTGTACCAGATATTGTTCGCTTTGTCCATACACCCGGACTCACGGTTTTAAAACGCGTCTCCTCACAGTTTTTCACCTATAATTTTACTTCTTTAGATGATCGCACTCTACCGGAGATAGCGCCACAACGACATTCCCTGACTAGACTAATAACCCCTCGGTTCGCCGACCTAACACGATGTCAGCTTTAGGCACCACCAAGAACCCACTGCTACAAATTTATTCATTCAATACCCTTCCATAGCAAACTATCTTCCCTCAATGCTACATATGCCTAGAGCCCGAAAGAACACTTTCTTTCCCGAACCGCATCGGTCACACCCGACGGTGTTGCACAAACCATACACATTATACATATGTCACTCCCAAGCGTCATCACCCTAAATTCTTACACAATTCATCACTTCCATGGCCCATCAACTCCAACTGTCCGAATAAAAATGACTCATACTTCATTTTCTCCACGTGCCCGAACGTACTTGCAATGAATCCAAGTTCCATCCGTGCAAACACGGAGTGACTACGCTTACACCAACTATTTCAAATAGCCCAACTCTGGGCGACAGGCCCACTTGGAATCTTTTCCACGTAATACCAAGTCTGACACTATGGTCTTTCACTCTGAGCTCTACATCCAACCACCCTCTTCCGCTTTCCTCTCGAAAACATCCAACATACTACCAAAGGTCGACTCACCAACGGATGTGAGCTTTAGATCAATCACATGACTTAGATTTCTCAACACCAAAATTAAAACATGCACCCCAATATCTTTCTCGCACCCTTACCAGGGTTCATAAACTCACTAACGGCAAAACTGAAATCATAACTCCACATTTCAGTGCCACTTGTCAAACTTCTTCTCTCGGTTTACCCACTTTCTCCGACAAATTCCAAATGTGTCGAAAACACATTTACATTACTATGCTTAGCCAAACGATTACCCATGATTCTCACGCGAGGTAATCAACCAAGCTCTCCTAAAACATTATCCACTGCGCGAAGGCACTGCACAATTCTTGCTTTAAAAACAGGATTGCCTTATCCGCTAGAGTTCCTTCACACCCAACGAATACTTCGACATTCCCACGGATGCTCCTATGTACTACCAACTATCATGAATTAAACGGTTCAACATTTCCACCAACATTCAACGGAAATACGATGAGCTCGCCCAACAACTCTTCACGACCCAAGAACTCAAGGTTCCTCTATCAGATTGCCACCAACTACCACCCGAACACATAACTCTCAAATTAGAATACCACTATATCAACCATCAACCATATCTCAATATTATACATGATACTTTTGTAAAGTTCACAAGAAAACTCCGAGCAAGGATTCCCACCTACACTCAGCCTATAACAACAACACAAGTCCACTACTTAATCTCAAAGAAACTCCTTACCACACCAATGACTTGCACGACCACTTAGTCATAAAATAACACTAACTCATCCAATCATCCATTACCGCACCACAACTTCATACTACAGTTGAAATCTTCATGATCGCTCGGTACACCTACCAAATACCGTTCTCTTCATACCGCTCATGACACAGCTACCTGAAATAAAGTCATTTCACGACTTTGCCTTCCACAAATCTGGATAAACCACCAAAATAAGATCATCTAAATCACTCAGCATAATCTTGTTCCTTGGTAGCTCATCGCGATATACCATAAACGAGCTCAGGTAGTCGATAAGATTAAGCGTACTACCTCACGGACCATCACGCTCGAAGTGCAACCACTTCGATTGTGCTATATACTTTACTCCTATACGAACCATCAGAGCCTCAAAGGGATGTACTTGACCAAACTAGCGGTCTTCCATTTCCGTGATGCCCACACAAGGTGATCCTATACCGTGCCAGATACACACCATTCCCGTACAACCCCTTGCTTTCTCACGAAAACCCAAAAAATATAACCATTGTTATTTCCTCATTTCCAGTGCCCCGACAAAGGCCTCAACAATAGGTCGTTGACTTCAACAACACAGTCGACGTGGTGATACTTCAACAATGTGTAACACCCGTAAATTCTTAAGGTAAGTATTTTGTCTCCTTTAATGCCTTAATTTCGTTATGTGTGTTCATACGCGTCTTTACGTGCATTTTATGATTGGGTTATGTTAAGATGTCACATATTGATTTACTACCTTTAATCATTCAAACTTTGTGCTCGTTATCGTTTTCGGTTAAGCTTTCGGGCCGAGTTGGGAGGCCGGCGATTGTGCCCGCGATTGTGCCTTGGCACCATCGCAGAGGGCACTATCGCCCAGATGGTACCGCGGGCTGGGGGTGTCCAGCGATTGTGCCACGCGATAGTGCCTGGCACTATCGCTAGGGGCACTATCGCCCAAAGTGTACCGAGAGCGGGGGAACCTTGCGATTGTGACCCGCGATAGTGCCAAGGCACTATCGTCGGGCACTATCGCCCGCGTGGTCTGGTTGTTTTTAAAACACCTTGGGCAGTCTTATTTCACACTCTATCACTTTACAAAAAAACGGGAGAGCTTTTCTTAGAGGCGATTTTTAGGGTTTCATCATCTACCACATTTACTTCTAAGCTTTTGGGTGGTTGGGAGCATTAAGTGGTCATCAAGCTTCATCCAAGGGTCCTCATCGAAGTGTTCTTCGAGATTCTCACTTCTCACCTTCAAGTTCATCCTTCAACTTCTAGGGTTTCCATATTTTCTAGGTTTTGGGTTCAAAACCTAGATTGTGAGTTTACTAAACCTTTGTTAAAACTAGATACACATCATAATCTTCTATTTGTTATCTTATCTCTAGGTGTTCAAGTATTTGGGTTTTCTTGGTGAAAATAGTTGGAAATATGTATATTGGTGAGGTGCCATGATTATTGTTATATGTATCATTATTTGGGATTTGTTTCATGGATACATAATGTGGGTACCTTGATATGTTAAAATGTATGCATATGTGGGCATGGTGATAATTCTAGTTGGAACACTAATTTGGTGTTATGATTATATGCATAATGAGCATGATCTACATTGGGTCTTTTGTTGGACATTATGAGGATAAGGTGGTAATGTTATACCCGTAGTTGGTATTGAAATATGCGGATTGCAATATATCTAAAGGACCCCTTATAAATGTTATGTGGACGAACCAAGTCAGTACACTAGGAGGATATAGTCTCGGGCGCCACTGTGATGGTATGTGCCTAGACCTCCGCCACTCGGGGAATTTTCTGAGCGATAGTCTTCGGGTGGGCCGGGCCTTTGGGGTGTTCCTTGTTAAGGGAATCAAGGTATATCGACTCTTGGGTGGGACTTGATTGGTGCTATGGGTCTCCCCTATTGACTCCACATTAGTTGAACTCTGGTTAACTGCTGATAAGAATTGTAATTGATCATGCATGCTTATTATTGTCCAACTCACTAGGCTTTTTGGCCCAACACTTGTTTGGTGTCGATGTGTATCTCAGGTTCTAGCGGCGGCGGTCTTAAACAGGTTTAGTTGCTTTGGGGTGAGAGCTTGGGGAATTGCACATGGACGCGTTATACTTTTGGATATAGTCCGTTTGGGTCTATAGATGACAACCCTTTTTGTAATCTCTTTTCTAGAAGTAGAAATTAGATTAGTTGGTTGTTGTTATTTGTCCGTTAAAACTACAATTGTGATTAAACAGGTTATATTTGTATATTCCCCATTTTTGGGAGGCTCTTGCTATGGCAATTTTAGTATACCACCTGTCTGTTTTCCGGATTTTTGTTATCCCTATTTTTAGGGTGTTACACAATGCTTCCGACCGACAAGGATTCCCAACGAAACCTACTCCTTCTAACGCCTCATAACCATCTCGGTGCCCTATCGACTTCACATGTTGAAAGCACAAGACTTACTTGATACATAATCTGATTACCTGACCACCACAAACTCCTACTCGACGTCGATAACTTTTCATCAAAATACCACAACACTATTTGTCAACCTGTTGCTAAGAGGAGTATCTTAACGGCTTCGAATTCCACCCCACCAACACCACTCGTCGGCCACCATAACTCAAGTTACCGATAAGAGTGCATGATGCCATAAAACGAATCATTCTCAATATCAAAGGTTAAGGTTTCCGTTATTCCATGCCCTTCTCCAGTGGGAATACCAAGGTCATGAATTGACCAACAATGGCCTGAACGCCACACACTCCCTCTCCATCCTTAATTGCAATGCTTCCTTACGAACTAGCGAGTTCATAGCCTTCATGCATGACAACATACTAGTTTGAAATTATTGACACATTCGAAGTTCGACGAGTACCACAATACGATACAAGTTTGAGTATACACGACACTACACCGATATAAATGAATAGCCATGCCCGACGATCTCGAGGATTGTTCTCACTCGACCCCATGATGAAATAAACCTTATTGAATCAAAATTGATATTAGCACAATTAAAAATATTTTTAAGGAATCTTTATTCATGCAATTTATGAAATTATGAGAAAATTCCTTATATTGAGCGAGTCAGTCGACTTTCACCCTTGCTGGCATGACGAACATGTTCATACCAGTCTCTCTTATAAAACCACACAGTTAAAAGATATTATATTTTACATAGAAATTATCTCATTTATAAAAAATATGAAATAGTTCTCAAGTTACAAAGTTCAAAATTTAACACACCACGCAACAAAATTGCTCTTTCCAATCCAAACACACGTTTACACGCGTCATCTCATTTCCGAAACGAATGACTCGCATGACGCACACACACACCAATATAAGACATGAACGACTCAAACAACCTATTCGAAAACACAATGCACGATACTCCTTTTACATTGAAGGCTATTCACTCTCGTATGGTCGACCACTTTCACTCACAACAATTAATCACAGACTCCTTTTTGCTGGCCAACCAGCCAGGTACCTCACAATTGCCACCACCTTCAGCACCAGAGTTCCCCAACATGCTTGCATGTCCAACTACCCTGTTACCACCGAGACTAAAGATTCACAGATCATGCGTCTTCACTTTGACCCAGATAATCTTACCAACAATAGGTCGTCTCCATCCTATCCTTGCTCCATATTGCCAATCAACACTGATATCACTTCTCAATCATCCTTACCACTCTTCAGACAACAACAGATTCAAAAGGTTCATTCCTATCATTCGATTCTAGGTTGAATCTCCCCTGATCACCATTGACTGACGCAACAACTACCACAACGGAGACTCCCTTGAAGCGAAAATTTCACTTCCAAACGAATATTCTTCCTTGTTGGACCCAAGAAGTCCTTCCCTAAAATGAGTTATCAATATCCCAAACAATACTCACCCTAAAAAGGTGTTAGCCTTAATACCATAAACGAGCTCACACAACACACCAAAATCGACACTATCATTTAGATGATAGATCTCACTACCCATGCTACCCCCATCAACCGTCTCAACGATAGTATTCAAGTGTACCCATGCACCTGGAAATCCATAATGGCATTGGCCAGCTGCTATTCTGAATTTACCTTACATGAGAGTCCTCACTATTGTTATCACAACTCTCGATTATCAAAATCCTCCTTAAAGGCTTCCTATATCTCAGTTGTGTCCCCCTACTCCACAGTTTAAGTTTAGGCTCATCCGGTCACCTAAATCCCTTAAACTATGACTCTGATACCAATTGTAACAACCCAAACTTGCAAGAATCAAACTTAAGCAGTTAATACAAATCAACGCCAAAACGACCCCAAATCTACAATTTTAAAATCAAGGTTTGCGATAAGGCAACCTAGTACACAACTGAGATTTACAAGGAAAAGAAACAACTAAAAAAAAGGAAGTCTTCTAATTCCGGTCTCTGCTCACATCTTCTCCTTCCCTTTACCGAACCTTCTATTTCACGACTACCTGAAAAGATTTTTGGTTTTGAAAGAGCGAGGGTTAGATCGAAGGTCTAGTGAGTCCCCTCTAACAACAGTTCCAAACAACAAAAGTATAGAAAAGATTTATCACAAACCAATTCAGTTATAAAAACAATAGCGTACTTACAACCATACTTCTGGCTCACACTACCGTCACTCGAAAGTGACAACGTGTCTGGCTCATACTGCTTGAACTGGGACACCCCCCCAATGACATAAAAGGGACACCCCCCGGTATGAGCACAGGCGGGCCACCCCCTACTTGTGTATCTTGCTCGACTCAATGTATAAATAGATAAATCATACAACTCGCGTTAATGGTAAAGCATAACTTATATTTAATGAAATCTCGCATTTAAAGATAATCGTATTCTCGATAACGATAAAGCTTCAGTGAGAAAACTCACCTGGTCTTTCTCGCTTAAATCCTCTCGCTCACGCTAGAAACCCACAATGTTCCCCTACAGCGTAAATGAGTAAAGATAAGTCCTTCAACTATTCTTGAGATAAGACGGACCCTCTCGAAACGTCCCTCACTCAAATGAAGAATTCTTTCTCGTACCCAAAAGGAGACTTGGCTAAGAAATTCCCAAACTCCCTACTTATGGACTGGACCGAACAGAGGTTACCCGGGTTCACCCAGTCGTTGGACTCCCGGGGCCCCCCCGCTGATGACCACCCGGGATCACCCCGTTGTTGGTTTCCCGGGATCGCCCGGTAGAAGACTACCCGGGGTCACCCGGTTCCTGGTCTCCCGGGATCACCCGATAGAAGACTACCCGGGGTCGGGACCTTACGACATGGACTTTCCCGGGTCGTCCGGGCGCCCCACACCGCGACTACCACACACCAACGCCACCAAGGGCAAGACTACTTCCCCCATCAAGGGGTTTTCTCGATTCCACCCCAAATCCCTTTTTTTACAGGGAACGAAATCAAAACTCACACCCAAGACCCAAATGGATTGATTAACAGGAACAATAATCCACCAAATCTTAATTACACTAAAAAGGAGGTGAAATCTCAACTCTTCATAGAAGAACACAATGGAGGCAAATTTCTCTAATCTGGGTTCCATCAACCCAAATCCAAACCTCCTAACACAGATAAACATCAAGAAGGAAAAACGTGATTTACCTTGAATAAGATTACAAGAATTCCTTAGGGCTCCCTTCCTTCTTGATTTCCTTCGATTCCTACTCTTCTCCCAAGCACCGTGATGTTCTTAGCCGCCTCTACTAAAATGACTAAGTGAGCTAGGGTAACAGGTTTAAAACCCTTATTTTCCACAATTGCCACTTAGTCCCTCCTCTCACTAGGTTTTAACAATTCGACCCCAACTTCCATTTAATTAACATAAACTCGGTTATTACAGCCGCGACCCAAGTTGTGTGCCAGGTCACATGAGGCTCTGTTTCATGCGTCTTCCCCATTTTCAGGATCGACTCGATTCCCAAACATCCTCTTTATATATATACACACACACACACACACACAAGCCCTTAATAAAATAACCAATTCAAATGCCTAACAGGAAAGAACATACTCTAAACGAGGATCCTAAAATCATGGGTGTTACATTATGTGATATGTATCAAGTCATATGTTATACATAACAACTCATATTTGATTCCAAAACGTGGATCTAAAATATCATGAAAAAAATAGTGAAAAGAAATAATTGATTGATTGTGAATATAACATGTGATATTTGACAAAAACTGTGAAAAAAAATCTTATCAAAAGTGGATCTAAAAATAGTGAAAAAATCATGTAAAATGTGATAAGAATCATGAACTAATTAAAATCCAAAACTGAAGAAATCTAAAGAATATAATAAGATTTTTAATGGATTCAAATAAAATTTTTTTTTGTTTCAATTCTACCCTCAACAAAATCTTTGACCCCACTGAAAATGGTAATTCTCCTAATTTCTAAAAATATTTTCAATGTTCTATATATGGTATTTTTTTTCCTAATGAGTTACGTGGTTTAGATTGCATATCACCTTCTCGTAAGTTAACCGTTTCTCGTTTGATCATGTGTATATATATATATATATATAGATGAAGAGAGAGAGAGAGAGAGAGAGAGTCGTAATCAAATGAGGACCTTAAATATTATGATAATCATGAGGACCAATGTAGGTGACATATTTTAATTAAAGTAATGTATCATTTAACAAATAATGAAAATGTGCTTTGGTCATTTTCTATTTTGGAGGACAACTCATCCAAATAAATATTAAGGATATTGCTATCCCTACCCCCTCCTCACTCACAACCCCCTACCCCTATCTCACTCACATACCTCCTATAGGAGGGGGTATGGATAGAACTCACCATCCAAAAACTTGATTTTAATTGATTTTAATATATATACTTACATTTTATACCCTTATAATTATTTAGTTAGTTTACTTTGTACCTTTTACCTTTCTAATTTTTATTTTACACCATCATCATATTAACACATATAATCGTATATTAACTAAAATACGTTAAAAATACATTTTAATTTTAACAAGTTACACCATTATAATCGTCTATTCGATACCTTCGAAATGAGCCAAATATTGAATATTTTCCGATTTAATTATTTTATTATATATCATATATACTACATAAAAATATTTTTAATATTTACAATTCATACTCTTATAGTTAATTATCTAATTTATGATACATTCCTTACCTTTTTAATTTTTGTTTTACACTCTTATCACATTAACTATAGAGTGTTTCTATCCCTACCCTCTCCTCACTCACAAAACCCCCCATACCCCCTCTATCTCATTCACATACCCCCTATAGGAGGGGGTATGGATAGAATTCACCTATTTTAATACTCTAAACAACCTCACCCTCTCTCTCTCTCTCTCTCTCTCTCTCTCTCTCTTTCTTTCTCTCTCTGTGTGTGTGTGTGTGTGTGTGTGTGTGTCTAAAACGGGCCGCCACCATCTTCCTCCCACTAGCCTCTCTTCCCTCTCCACTCCGGTGATGTGATTTTCTCTGATCTTGTTATCGAAACCAAAATCGACAAGATCCTTCTACCCTCACCTTCATCTTCTCTAGGTTGCATGCCAAAACCACCACTTACAGCGACCTCTTGTTCTTTCTTCTTCTTCTTAGTATTTTTTGTACTTCTTTGGTTGAATCGATGTCGTACAAACATGTGGTGTTCATGTTGATTTTGGTTTTTGTATGGTATTTAATTTTCCTTTTTGGTTATCGGGGTTTATTTTGATTTTAGGTTAGGGTTCATGATTTTATTTCAGGTTAGGGGTTTTTATGTCGAGGTTATTTTTTCATCCCCATTTCTCACAATATGATATTGAAGGTTTGTGTAACACCCACATTCCAAATGAAAGAAGGTTACTTCAAAACATAGTAAAACTGGCATATAAAATCTCCAAAATATAGTCACCAATAAATAATTAAAATCTCCAACTAAATAATTTCAAGTATCTCCCAACAATCAAAGAAATTCAAACATAAGCCTCGGCAAAAGCTAGTCTAATAACAAATGAAAGAAACTGAAGAACTATAATAGCGATAAACCTCTCGAAACCTCTTGAAATCGAGAACCTGATCTACTTTCTTTCACGAAGTCTTAGCAACGTTAACCCTCTTGATTACTTGTCGTGAGGAAAAGAAAAAAAAACACGACTAAGCCAGACGACGAGTGCACAAAATATACACATATAGCAAAAGAAGGTAATACAAACATGCAAAAACTGATCTTAAGATATTAGAATATACGGGTACAAAATCTTAGTGAAAACAACAAATATCGTAATCAAACGAATAACATATGATGGGACGAATCGAGCTACAAAAGAGCATAGGTTTGTATATCAAGTTATCAATCGATATGATACGTGTCAGG
This sequence comes from Arctium minus, assembly GCA_954870635.1. Taxonomy (NCBI): domain Eukaryota; kingdom Viridiplantae; phylum Streptophyta; class Magnoliopsida; order Asterales; family Asteraceae; genus Arctium; species Arctium minus. Next base: position 88,827,083 of record OX941088.1, on the reverse strand, counting down.
CATACGACCACACAAACCCATACGTTAGACTGCAAATCCACATGTACTAAGTGTGATATGTGACGTTGGGCACTACATCAACACCCCCATTACAAAAGTATCACATATGCTAGGGCCGACCAAACGTCTCCTAAACAAAATATCTGTCACGCCAAAGCTAGCTCTCACAAGAGCACACAAAAGGAGACCACGTGGACTGATCACACTGCCATGGTTGGTGTCACGCCGTCGGTGTAAAGCCAATATTGCAAACTCCCCTCCTTAAAAAAGGCCCAACCACTCTTTATCTCTCTCAATTTCATTTTTCCCCACAGTTTCTTCTTCTTGATGAAGGAGGATGACCAAGAAAAATGAGGGTCGTTATAAAAGAAATCAGAATACATAGAAACTCTTGAAATGTGTACTATATCGCACATCCACAATTTTCCTCGACTTCAATTTACCGACATCAACTTCGGAGCTCACAATTTTCCTCGACTTCAATTTACCGACACCCACAATGTCCAACTTGATAGAGAATCCTAGGTGGGGGTAGGTACATGAGTGTCACAACTCACAAAGGCAAATGGCTATCGGGAAAATTGTAGATCAACGTGTGTCTTGAAAAGAGGGATGGACAAGGAGGTGGTGGGAAGGGGGGATTACAGAAAGCTTCATCTCTGAATCCAGACAGATACATTTCTTTCTCTGATTCCGATTAAACCACGGTTAGTAGTCGGAGCAATTATTTTTGTTAGTGAACACTCCACCTCTTACCTCTTACCTCTTACCTCTTACCTCTTACCTGTAAGAGGTTTGTAAACAACCTCTTAAATAGTGTAAAATCACATGTGATATAGGTGTTTTTGTGTTTTCTTATTTGAACCTTAAACCTCTCTTTATATATGTGTGTGTGTATATATATCTATACTATATTATAAAACACGGATAAAAAACTCTTAAATACAAATTATTAGACACAAGGTACCATCATTTTATGCAAGATTTTAAAAATCTCTTAATTTACAAGTATCAAAGCACAAGATACATATTACTACAGCAGACTTCTAACACCCACCAATTTGGTATGTACATGGTTTTCCTTTTATGCAGACCTTTCCATGTATCACTTTTAATTAATAAATTATATTACTATAAATTTGTTTTAATTATATTATTAAATATGTAATTGATTACTTTTTCTAAATGTCAATAAAATATATAAGATAATCATTTAATTCTAACAAAATACTTAATTTTTTATACAAAAAACATTATATTAGTAAGCCTAAATTAAACAAATTTATAAAAAAAACATTATCATTTTCTCAAAACCATCCAAAATCGTACTGTAAATCAACAAAAAAAATAAAATTAAAAATTAAAATCGTGATGTATTTCGCCGTATTGCGCGAGTACTTTTCTAGTATATATATAACAATTACTTTAATATAATATAATACGACAGATGAGATATACTTTTTTTTTTTTTTTAACTTCTTAATAGAAAATTAAAGAAACATTAGATTGATCAAATTGCCACTAAAGTTAATGGATTAGGAGTTAGGATCACAAAGAACCGAACTCGAAACAAAATGCAAACTACAAAAACAATGATTATAAGTATTTCATTTTAGGAACGAAAAATCCATAATTTGGTGACCAAAATGTAATTCACTCTCATATTAATTTTGATTTGCACAATTCGGCTTCTATTTCTTCTATCTTTATTAAATAACATTTTAGCATTTGAGCATGGTCAAATATATATAACATCAAATATCTTTTGCAAAATTAACATTTTGAAACATAAGTCACCAAATGGAATGAGTTCATGTTCGTCATCTTCATCAGATGAATCACTCTTTATTTATCGTCAAATAATTAAAACGGAAACACAAGTGACAACAATATATAAACGAAATGTTGCATTTATATAACCTCTTCAAAGTTGAAAATTTATCCGATACTGCCACCGTAACACATCCAAGATTTAGCATATGAGAGCACGGTTATTTTGTCGACGTGGAGGTGGAAGCAATTACACATTTGCTCATCTTGCACAACAAGAACATGTACTCCGTCCATAATTCAAACAATTACTTGCCATAAGTCATTCTCATCTTCACTACAACGCTTATGGACATCTCGAATCCTCTCTTGGGAGTTGCATATGCCACTACACGCCCAATCGAGCGTTGCAGCGCACGTATGCCCGATCAAATTCTTCCACTCACAAACTGTTGAAAAATGAAAAAAAAAATGAAGATAAGCAATCATTTCTCTCATCACGAGTCTACAAAAGGGTCATTTAGGTAAATAACCTTTATGGAAGTCACTTTTACAAAGTAACATTTTAGCTTTTAACACTCATTTAAAGGTTACTGGGTTAAAAAAGTTTAAGTCATACTCCTACTTGAAAACTCATTTAAGGTGATTTAACTAAAGGTGAATTCTATCCATACCCCCTCCTACAGGGGGTATGTGAGTGAGATAGAGGGGTATGGGGGGTTTTGTGAGTGAGGAGGGGTAGGGATAGCAAAACCCGTTGTGTTAGACTCGACTCGTTTTAAAATCGTGAATTGGTCATGGACGAGACATATTAGGCTTGAGCTTGGCTCAGTGGTTAAATGAATCGAGCTCAGTGGTTAAATGAGTCGAGTTTGCTTGACTCATGATGGAGAACAAGTCATTTTTCTGTTGGTTGACTAGTACCGTCGCAAAACCATTACATATACACACTTGCAGAAACATTCCGATCAACTTCCAAGCGTGGCCCATTACCCTGTTCATTGCCGAGCGGAGCTTGAAAAACTTAAGCTCAAGCTTGGCTAGCCAAAGCCTTGAGCTTTGGCTTTGCTCATCATAGTTCACTACAAAACAAAGATGCTTCATCAACGGAAAAAGGGTGGCCGGTAATTGTGATTACCAGCACATTACCGATGAATTTTCAATCACCAACGGAAAATTCGTCGGTGATGGTCAATCTGTCGATGATCCGCCACAAATCCATCGGTAATTAATTACCGACGGAAAAATACGTGAGTCAAGCCTCTTTGTTTTGTAGTGGTTGGCCGGGCTATGGGGCTCATGTATACAAGTGTTTAATTCGGAGTTCAAAATCTCACCAGGAGTGCCGCAACATAAGCTCCTATCATTAACATGTTCAACCTCTAAACCGATCATCCAAGTTCCTAACGAAACATCTTCGTTCGCATACTTGTGCAAAATATCCCTGGTACATCAAAACGCCGTAATCATCCACAAAATTCGACATTTATAGAAAAATGAAACATTATATTATAATCCATCTAAAATCTTGGAATGTTGAGGAACCAACTTACTGGTTTTTTGATATATACATAGCCAATTCTTTCGAGATCCCATATATTTGTCCCCTCGCATGGCGGAAATAGTTGTTACCCACGTCACCGAATTTCCAAAACTCCGGTTCTCGATATTTCACTCCCCTGATTTTCAATACAACCGGGTTTAGAAAGGAAATAAAGAGAAGGGGCGTGCCCATGCACCCTATATTATTTGGACGTTCTCGATAAAACTTTACTTTTCGGTAAGCACGGGACCAGACTTCATGCAGCCGATATACACACGGGGCTTGTTAACATGACTTAGTAGCGTTTTTGTCAATGCTCCTGAAAATATTTAGTAGTTACAGAGGACGAATAATTCGCAAATAATATATCAAGCGCGAAAAACCAATCGACCCACAGGCAGATTTATGATTTTTTGGCAGTGTATCACAAAATAATTACAGTAATATATAAATTAAATATTTAAGTCATTAAAAAATTGATACACTAGTTTTTTTCTTTAAAAAGTTATCTCTTACAACTTTAAAACCGGCTGATCATTGATACATTTCCAGCTTTCCACTTGCATTTATTGTATTTATCGTGCCGTTAACTTTAAAAATATGTTATTTTTTATTTGCGCTAACATTAAAAATATAATTAGTTTTAAAAATATTCAAATATTGGGTTTATTTTAGTGGTATCGACGACACTTTTCTAACGTTGTAATTTGTACAAATTACATATTTTAAAAGAAGTAAATTAAAAACCACTATACTTGGATTGGACAAGGTGTAGTTTTTATTTTTTATGTTTTCATATAAAACCCCAAAAAGTGTTAACGGTTTCATCCCAAAAATCTTATGGTTTCACTCACAAAAACTTATATGGTTTCACATTTAAAGATCTAAAAAATTACATTTGATCCCTAAAATTTTGTGGTTTCACAAGAAGCATATCCCTATCCTTATATCCACTCCTTATCCACCTAGTAAGAAATCGTATGAGCCAACCCCGAAAACTCATATTTTACGACTTGACTGTTAAACCCACTCGCGGTTCACATAACACAATAAGTTTCTACATTCTATTATAATTTGTCCCAAAATAAGTGTTTTTTTAGAAGGGTATCTTAGGTTATGCCTAGACTAATCCCTTGACAAATTATGACTGTTAGACATTAGCCCTGATTGTTGTGTACGCCTAGATTCGAACTCTGGGTAGATGGGATATTCCACCACATCTCCGAGGTCTTAACCAGTACGCCACAACCCTTGTGGTTTCCCAACATAAGTGTTCACTTTCAAAAGTAAGTCAGAAATTCATTTATTCCCTCTATTACTATTACGGGTAAAATTGTCATTTAGTTAATTTTTTGACAATCATTTAGCTAATTAAAAAGCGTAATACTTAAATATTCTAAAAGTGTGTGCCTTTTCCATCGTATACATTAATATTTATATTTAGCAGAGACAAATTAATCATGCTTAAGTGGAAATAAGCTCCTAAAATGAACTAATTATTATCAACAAAATGTTGCAAAAAATACCTATATTTACATGAACATCATCGTCGACTTTGATGTAGAAATCCGCATCCCACTTTTCAACCGCAGTCGCAAAGTACATTTTTGTCTTAGCCGATAGGGCCAAGTATGCTTCAATATGATCCTGGTCAAAGTACACACGAAACTCAAGTCGACGATGTATAACAAGCTTAAGTTCTTCGTAGATACCACTTTGACATTCTCAAAGATCATAAAAGACATTACCAGCCTCATAAAATCTCCATAACGTTTTTCCTCTTCTTCAATCGACTTATCAAGAATACCCCCCGGTCTTGCACTTCAAAAAGATAATTAAACACATATTAAAACGTTAATTACCAAAAAAGACCAAAAAAAATCTAAAAGTGTACAACTAACCCTGAGGTGTGGCTCAACTGGTCCTTAGTGGTCACTAGTTCAAGTCTCCTGAGGACCACTTAGAGATGCACAAGACTAGGGTTTTTTCAACTGGGCTGAACCTTCGAAGCCTGTTTTTGTTTTTCAGTAAGAAAAAAAAAAGCCAGACCTTTTTAGGTCCTGGCCGTGCTGGGATATTGGGCTGAAAGAGGGCTCAATAAGGCTTTCTTAGGCCTGGTTTTAACCGAGCCTTAAAAAAAGGTTGGATTGATGGGGCTTTAAGGCATGCTTGGGCTTGGGCCCGGGCTTACTAGGCCCGGGCTTTTTCCCAGGCTTTGGGCTTGGTATATTTTGTTCATCTATAGGGCCACTGAAAGTTTGCCTAGCAAGTCCCATAGCTAGGATTAGTCGAGGTGCTCACAAGTTAGGAAAGACACCCACGGTTACCCAAAGGTAAAATTAACAACATACTATAACTTTAACCAATTTGATTGCTACGCACCTGTGGCCTATGATGAAGCGTATAACAACTCCTATTTCATCCTCGAGTCTTTTTCTTTTCTCCCCTAATTGTCAAGTGTTGACAAAGTTCGATCATCATTAATCTTGAAATATGATTAAACGAAAGAGAAATTATAATACCTGAAAGGAAATGTATTTATACCTTGAGGCATCCATGTAGCCCGAACGGATTCTCTTCTTTTTCGACTACTAAAAGCTGTATTGATTCCTATTACCATAAAGTACTTCCTTTTGGTACTTACATTTCCAGTTTCCAATGAAGAATCATTGAGCATAAACTGGTTTTTCATCGTTAAAGAATCTACTTTTGTTTTAAGATTCAAGATCTTCTTGTCCAACTTTCTATATCATGAAAAAATTGATTTTTTTTGTTAAATTAAGGTTAAAAACTAACTAGAAAAATGTTGGGTTTGAAGAACATTAAAAGAACTTACTTGATAGATTGATAGATCTCAGACACTTCCACTGAAGTATTGGATCGAATGCTGGCAATCCCCTAAAAAAATTATTCGTTACACTAAATAATAAATAAACGTTTCTTTTTTGCATTATGATGAATTTTGTCCAAAAGAAACAATCATATACTTAACAATTTCTTATCCAAAGTCACTCGTTCTTGTAAGGTGCAACGTCTTCCGATGCATTTATGCAAAAATGATAGTTGTTTGGTACGTAAAGCCAAACATGATCATCCAAAAAGCAAATAATTCTTTGTGTTTATCGATGTTTTTAACTGTTTCTAGTATCCCATGCATTGGATCATAAGATTTAGCTTATTGTTAGTTCTTCTAACATTGATAATACAATCAAATATATAATGTTTAAAATATAGAAGTTTCATCGATTGAGAAAGCTCACATATTTAGGTTTGTAGTCTTGCTCGATTGAATCCCCGCCCCAGTTCTTTCGTGCTAACCTTCCTTCCGACACTATCTTCATCCTGGGAGAAGAAACTCAAAAACGATATAAACTCAAAAATTCAAGTATGAATTCATAGCAAACCATAAACCACAAAATATGTTGTACTCGAAGGCCTAATTTCATTTCAAATCTATTACTATTATATGAATCAAACCAATGAAACGAACCTATCGAATCCCATCCAAAGGTAGGGTCATGTAGTGTAAGATGTACGCAAACCTTATCTATTACCATTATATGACATCAAAGGGTAAATACTATATAATTCATGAGACACAAATATTGGTGCCTAAAGAAGGTCTTTGTTCCTATGGCAAGATTTCTACGTTGATGACCAAATTAAACCCTAAAGTCACCGATGTCTTTTTGACTTTATCTGTCTCTTACGTGTGTGCATTAGTTTTCGGTACATAGGGGTTTGAGAATCTTGATTTTTCACTAGTTTATAAAACTTATAATAAAGACTTAAGCGTCATGTCTAAACGCGTTGAAATAAGTTTATAGGATGTTTTTTAGTTTCGTAACAATTCTTTTAGGACATTTTTACAAATAAAAAACATCGTATTAGTTATTTTACAGGACACTATTTGAAAATTTGTCTTATAAAAACAAATGTCCTATAAAAAGATTGATTTATAGGACAATTCGTCAAAAATGTCCTATATACTAGCTGATGTGACACTTTGTATTAAAAGTGTCTTAAAAAACTTGTCAAGATGCTAAAAAACGTCTTGTAAGCTTATCACAACACCTTTAGATATGACGCTTTAGTTTTTGGTCATATAAATTAAATCTTATAATACAATTTATCTGAACGCCTAGAAATTGGTGGCGTCTTATAAATCCAAGATAACCCATTTCTCCTAGATGCAAAAAACACAATAAGCAAAGAAGCAAGTTCAACAAAGAGATTTTATTTTTGCCAAACAAGATTATCCTATTAGCGATTCAGAGATTGCCTCTTAATTAATAGAACTATTAAGAAGTAAACAAACAACCCCGTAATCTTGGTTAAAATTAAAGAATGCCCATTTCTTCAAAATTAATTAAATGCATAACCAACCTTAGTTAGAAAGCAGATTACCTGTTTGTAAACAACATCCCAGCACAGAAGCTAACAATCCAAAGGAACACTATCCATGTTTTGTTTGGAAGATTTCTTGAGGGTTTTTCTCCTACACAAATTTTATGCTTTGATGACATTTTTCTACTTTCTTCTCTTCTGTAAATGATCTTATAAACACAAACTAACTACAAACTGAAGAGGGTAAAAAATGGAAGATTTTTTTAAACTTCTCTCTCCTCCAATATACACACACACACACAGAGAGAGAGAGAGAGAGAGAGAGAGAGAGAGAGAGAGAGAGAGAGAGAGAGAGAGAGAGAGAGAGAGAGAGAGAGAAATTGTGTTTGCAGAATGAAGACAATGGGCTCTCTTTATTCTCCAAGATTCATGAAATGGGATTATTATTTAGTAACATATATTATTTGTTAATTAAATGCCCATTTATAGTAAGAGTTACGTAAAAGAGTAATTTATTGCAAAGGCATTTACAAAGATACATTTGTAGCTAGACCAAATTTATCCCACTCGAAAAATAAGGTGGAATATATGAAGACATTTGTTTTTTGAAAACCTCCGACATAAGCATGCATGCATGCATAAACTTCATGAAAAAGTTTATTTTATAAATTAATGCAATGTAAACCATTCATGATCCACTTGAAGCTTTAATCATGTTTGTATTAAGGCGTGGCAATTAGCTTTTCAATCATTGTGAAACATATATATATATATATATATATATATGTATGTATTTTAATTTGTCATGATCTATAATTTTACCTTATGATTTCTATTCAATGTAATTTGTAATGAAGGTAAGAATTGTTATTTGAAATATTTTTGAATATATATGGGTGATAAATCATTTTTGAGAATCTCAAAAATGTAGAGAGCCAATGAGAAACAATCGTAACGTATAGTTTTAACATGTATTTATTCCATCTAATGTGAAGATTTAAGGTATTGTTTCATAACGTGAAACTTATAGACAAGTATCGTTTGTTTCACAATGTGAAGCAACTATGTTTCACAAGTTCTCACGGTACTCAACAATATTGAGGTTTTCCTTTGATTATGCCTCTATAGGGGCATAAATAAATGAAAACTTCTATTAATCATGTTGATAACAATGAGAACCGGTGAAAAATATCTCAATAACAGATCTTACAAGAAGATTTGATGCAGTTTATTTAGGACAAGGAAAGTCACCACAAAAGTTTAAAGGCCAAATTTACGCTTTCAAAGATCCCAAAACAATCTTCGAGGAAGAAAAGGTACACAGTTGGTCCAAATGAGTTGTAGAGTCAGACCAGATGTACGAGAACCAACTTCAGTAAGCACGGAAGTACTTCCTACACAGGAAGACCAGATCCGAAGCTACAGAAGTATGGCAAGGATACAACATGAAGCATCCAGGCGATTCCGAGCCGGTTACAACAGAACGCTCGAATCCCAAATAAATCCTGATCAACAGTTAGATTTGTCACGAAGACGACGAGCTAACTTAGTACCAACCGAGGTCTTATATGCAGCCAGACAAGGTACAACTCAACATAGTGTATACCAACACTATTCGGAGCAGAGAATCTTGTGTACTGAAGGCCAACAAACCAACCTTCGTTTCTGTAACAATATATCTTACAGGCAACTTAGGACAGCTGGATTGCAACATATCCATCTGGGCCATGTTATGATCAGGGTACACACACTGCATAGGAGGGGCGCAGGGACAAATGCCTTGGTAGTTCTCAGAGATACCAGATGGCAAGATGATAGAACCATGGAAGTTGATCTTACTCCAGGAACTCAACTAGTCTACATGGCCCCTGACATGATTATGAGCATCGATGATTTTCATAATCACGCTAGCAATACAAACACATGGATACGCAGGATGGCATCAAGGAGAGAGCAATCTCCTTATCACAAGAGAGATGGTTGGAAGATTATCTAACACTAGTTATATGGGTTTTAGATACAATGTCCAGAATGTCGTTGATCATTTAGCATCAACAGACATCACAGCCATCCCAAGGCGCATAGAAGAACTTGAAGGACTGAGATGGACATTACAACCTACAACTAATGTTCAACCCAGAGCACCAACAAGAGTAGCAGTATCCGCACGGCTTGATCATTCCTTAAGTATGCAGTTTGAAAGATATCGGCCAGTTCAACAACCACCAAGATATTCTGTAGACCAGAATGATCGAGAAATACATGGTAATGATGAAGATGGATCAGAAAGAGAATTTATTGCTGCAATGGCAATAGAATCTGAAAGACTACATGAACCATTTAACCCTTTTTGTTCATGTACAACGTGTGTTGAAGAAGCAGAAAAAAACAAGTATGAGTCGTTAAACAAAACAAAACCAACAAGACGGTCGAAACCAAAAAAGAAGTTTGATTGTGAACAATGGTCCACACTGGGTGAACCATCTGGCAAGTGGGACTACTATGTTAGGTATGATCAACCTAAACACATGAGTCCAATCGAAGAAATCACAACAACAGGATGGGGCGATGAGTTTCCTGATAATAATGATTATGGTAATTCAGCTCCAACTAATACAAGTGAATTACCAGACGATATGGAATATATTCAGCATTTATATTCCATGAGTACACCTCCCCTATCAGAGTCTGAATGGTCAAATCCATTTGCGCAAACGAAGTGTGGTGGTGACCATGAAGAACCTCAAGAACACGTTTTTGTACAAACAGAAGATGTGTTACCAGAACTCGATTACCCAAAGCTCATCAGGAAATTGGAGGAACACGTAAAAATGGCAGAAAGCAGTGGTAGTGGCATCTATAATCCACCAGGAGAACCAACGATGGGTCCAACAGTATATCCACCTGCAACAACAATACATTCAGAAACCATAAATTCATATTGTTATTCAGCGATGGGAATCAATTACCATCAACAGACTAAACACAGATACATGGGTGGATAACAAAGCAAAGCTTGCTTTCTTTGAGAATCTGCTTGGAGAAAATGAGAAAAGGATGTGGCAGCAATTGAGGGTTGCATACTCAGAAGAATTTGAACACTTGGTGTAAATAGCTGATGATCACAAAACATCACTTCTCAATTCAGACGAATAGTGATGCTGGAAGATCCATACCAAGGATCAACAGAAGAACAAGACAAAGCTTACAGAGACTTGGAGTGGCTTACATGTGAACACACTAAGGATCTGTGGAATTTCTTGGGAGACTTCAGAATACTTGCAACCAAATCTGGGCGATTGTACTTTTCGGCCACAACTGAGAAGCTATTCTCAAAGCTACCACCTTCACTTTCAAAAGAAATAGAGTAGGAATTCAAAGCAAAATATCCAAGATTAACTTCTGGCGTATTACCAACAATACATTTCATCTACCAATTCGTGAAAGAAATGTCTGCAGAGAGAACTCAAAGATTTATCTTTGTGTTCTGCAATCCCAATACCAGTATATTACAAAGGCAGCAAGAAATACGGTGTCCGAAGATCACGAACATATAAAGGAAAACCTCATAAATCAAACTTAATCAAACCTTTAGCTTCAACAACACAAATCCAACACGAATTTAACTGATTAATAACCAAAACTCATACCAAAAACTTTAATTTGAAGAACACAGTGATGCGCCGACACCAACACAGAAGTCGATCAAAAAAATTCCAGATCTAATCGATTTCTTTCAAAACTTGATCAAACTTTTCCAAATATAAATCCAAAGAATCTAGCCCAAAACAAATTCGATTTTGATGATCATAGAAAACCGTCCGTAAGCAAAAAATCGATAAATAGAAAGGGATTTTAGACAAACCTTTTGATCGTATCGAATGAAAATTAATTCGATCCCGCTCTGATACCAATTGTAGATCCCAGAAACAGTGCAATCACAGTAATAATCAATAAACAATAGATATTCAATCACAACTGCTGGTCATATGATTAGATTTATCAGTAAATGGTTTATGATTTACATAGAGAAATTTTGATACGGCTAAGTAAACCTTTTAACAACCAACTCTCTAACCTAAAACTAGGTTAAACAATAAATGAATATGGCGTGCAAGCCCTTGGGGCCCAAAATCCCAACAACTAACAAGCAAAGCCCAATAACGAATTAAGGCTTTTTGATAGGGTAATTTTATTTACCCTATTTTTAACTCACTTTTTATAATTTTGAGAAATTTTTATTTTCCCAATTGAGTCTTTTTATTATCTAGTTTTAGTATTTTTAGTTAAATAAATGTTTTATGTTTTTGTCGTTTCTCTGTTTATTTTTAAAAGAAAACATCACAAAAATCTTATTTTTACTTATGCTTTTATTTTAGGATAGACGCGAAGGTCATGGGAAGTCGACATCGTGAGATAGCGCGGATACGACAAAAGACTTTCCCTTTTTGGACCGACGCAACAAACCGTAACGATGGAAGCACTCTCTTTTGGGATCAAGGCCGAGATTTTGTTTGAAGGGCTGAACATTGGACTTGTTTTCTTTTTGGGCTGCAAGCACATGGGCCGAAATCATGCACTGTTGGGCCATTTAATTTTTGAAAGGCTTAAAAGCCTTTATAACATTTAGCCCATTACTTGTCATTTCTAGCCTATATATAGAATGCTTTGTGAGGCTTAGAAAAATCATCCATGATACTTGCCTTCTCCTTTGCTACCTACGTATGCTTTTCTTTGGGAGGGGATGTTTAGGTACATTGAACCTAGACATGTTGTAGCTTCCTCCCAACCCTTTTGTATAAAAATTGAAGACTTGAGCCATTAGTTTAAGTATTGGCTCATGATTCAATTTGGTTTCTAATTATATAAATATAAGTCATTCTCCTTTTCAAGTTACGATATATCATGATTACTTGGTGTTAATTGCGCGTGATCTCGTTACAATCCAAGAATCTCGTCGGTTCGATACGATTTGGTTTTTATTCTGGTCTCATTACGGCTTCAATTCTATTACAAACCGGAAGTCCGGAAAATAATTTCGGATTCCCAACTTTTGTTGGTTCACGGTTTGTTGTAGTTTATTAAATCCGTTTTATGTTTCCAACTTTATAAAAATCAATCGCACGTTAGTTAGTCTCCTTTACGTCGTTAAAACATCACGAAACCTTCAAGTTCGAATCTCACATTGGAAACAAGACTTTCCTTCACCATTTTCAATCATGTCTTAATTTTATAATTCTCATTTTCCTTTACGTTGTTTATTTTAACGCACTTTAATTCTCGCAATTTAGTTTCTGCAATTTTATTTTATGCACTTTCATTTCAGTCCATTACTTTCTATTTATTTAATTTTGCAATTTAATTTACGTCATTTATTTTCAGCCTTATATTTCAAGTGATTACATATCCTGTCTAAGGACACCCTGTTGGCACAACATTCCTACGATTTCTATCGTTGAGTGTTTGAAAATACCAACCGTCTCCTTTAGTTAAATATTTCTGTCCAAGGACACGTTGTTGGCACAATACTCCTACGGTTTTTATCGTTGAGTGTTTGAAAATACCAACCGTCTCCAACCTTTAGTTAACGTTTACATTTCTGCTTTTGTTATATTTATAACCTGTACGAAGTTAAGTTGGAACCGAGACTGATCAAAAGATAAAAAGATGTATCGTATCGCATGATTGTCCGAAGTTATTTAAATTAAGGTCATCTTTTATGTTGGACTGCAATTAATCAATTGACAACTGGTTTATTGTAAGACGGCTCATTTGAGTTTCATGAAATATCGACTTTAAGATAACGAAGGAATGTGATCTCGTCTTCTTATCTAATTATTAATCTCATTCCAACAAAGCATCGTACCGATATTTCTGTTTAATTAATTGTTCAGTAGTGTTAATCAAAACCCCCAATCAAAAATATTGTTTTCGAATTCGCCATCTGAAACTCGCTTTTACAGACCCGACTTTCAAGAGAAACTTTTTTCACGCTTCCCTGTGGGATCGATATTCGGTACTTTGTACCATTATTACTTGTTAACAGACGGCAGTAGATTAAGATGTATACTTGCGTCGAGATCTATTTTCTTGCATTTTAAAAAGGTGTAAACACGAAAAGCCGCCGACAAGTTTTTGGCGCCGTTGCCGACACTTTTACAACACATTAAATAATAAAACAATCAAACTCTATAAATGCGTTATACAACTATCAACGCACTAGGACTTTCAGTCCTAACATAAACCCTAAAGCCCAACGCCCAATAACCAACCAAAAAAAAAAAATAACCAAACAAGCCCAATAACACATAAAGGGTTTTACAACGCTTTTAATAATAACAATTAAACTCTATAAATATTTATATATAACTTTTAACGCACTAGGACATTTAATTAGTCCTAACAACCATCCAGTTCCAGCGACCTCCTTCCACTCTGGCGAACCGAGATACGACTTTTTTTTATAGTTTTGCAACTGTGAAGTCTGATTATTCATATGGGAGAAAAAAATATGAAACTTAAATTTTTTGAAAATATATGATTATTTAAAAGCCTGAATATTCATATGGGATAAAAATATATGAAACTTCGAAAATATGAAAATTCATATTAGAGAAAAATATATGAAACATCGAAAATATATGAAACCATTTATGAAACTTGAAAATTAAAAATCCAACAAACAGATTAGAAAATGATTTATGAAACTTGAAAATTTTGAAAAAACAATTTATGAAACTTAAAAATCTTGAAAATTTCGTAAAAACAGTTTATGAAACTCGAACAACAATTTATGGACATGAAAATTTCGTAAAAACAGTTTATGAAACTTGAACAACAGTTTATGAACTTGAAAAATTCGAAAAAACAGTTTATGGAAGATGAAAATTTCATATAGTCTGTAACACCCGTAATTTTCGGTAAGTATAGGGGCACCCAGGCGTTTCTGTACCTTGTGTTTGGTGGGATTCATGTTGGGAAAACACTACTAAAAGTTCCAAAGAGTGTCGAGAGCCTTAGTGTCGAAAAAGATCGGATTTTCGGGCTTCGGGGAGTTTGGGCGAAAGTGACAGCGAAAGTGACATGTGTCACAATTGCGTGTCACTCTCGCGGAGGGCCTTATGGCCGCGGTACACTCTCTGCGAGAGTGCCCGGCGAAAGTGACACATGTAAGTCTTGCCATGTCACTCTCGCCGACGGGCTGCAGGAGGATTTAATGCCTTTTTTTCCAATCCTTTCTCATTTCCCACTTTCACCTACCAAAAACCCTCACTTTCTCTCTCGTTTTTCTCTCATTAAATGCAAACCCTAAGCTCTTCTAAAACCTCTAATACTTGGATTTCAATAAGCCAAACCATCATCTCATCCAAGATTTGTCAACCTAGAAGTTCAAGGTCAAGGTTGCTACCATTTTGAGAGTTTCTTGGTTTCTAAGGGTTACCAACACCAACCGTTGTAAGTTCATCCCCTCCATTTATGAGCTTCTTTATGAGTTATAATCACTCCATGGATGATTTCCTAGTATTATGTTTCTTCAATTTCGGTTTGCAAAATTTTGGAAGATTTAGGTCAAAATTAGGGTTTTGACCAAAATATAGATTTTGATGTAAAGTGTTTGGGGATCGATTTTAAATGGTTGAATGTGTTTGTTTATGGGTGGAAATTGTGTATCTAGGTTTCGGAAGGATTTGGCTTGTGGATTCAGAATTATTCAAGGAAGCTCATTTAGCCTAAATCTAGCAAGGTGAGTTCAAGTTGATTTGTAAAAACGTTGTACATGCCAAAATGTTCATTTTAAAGTGTTTATGTGTTTTACATGAAATTATCAACTGTTGAGTTATTTGGTAATCTTTGATTATTTGAAGTATTTAACTTTATTAATTTTGTAAAACACCCACTTTCGGGATTTTTGGGCATTTTGTTAAATGTGTCATAGATGAATGTGTTTTGATGATTTAGTTCATAAAAGGATATTGGTCAAAATGCATTTTTAGTGTTTGTTGGGTTTTATGCATCATTCAAGAAATAGAAAGCATTTATATAAAGTACTACATGCATATTTATTTGTGAGGTACTTGAAAGAAAGCATTTATATAAAGTACTACATGCACATTTATGTGAGGTACTTGAAAGAATGTATATAGTCTCATTTTATGATTTTTCATTCTTATCAGCAGTTAAACTTGGAAATGCATATTTGAAAATAAATGGTATTGAGGACTATATGTCTAACTATAGTTGGTCTCAAATAAAATTGTGACAAGTCTAGGCTATTACTAGTGGATCCATGGCTCTAGGTGAAGCTCGAGAACATTGATAAGTGGCCTAACTTTGTGTGTCCGCCACATTCGATGGAATTTGGGTCTCCCCCGTCACCGAAAGGTGTTGTTTTGGGTATTGAATTTTATTATCCAAGTTTTCGGTGACATTTTGTATAAATGGGTCTTTATCCATGTTTTACGGGTTGAGTAGTTTGCCCCACCCGAGTCTTGGGTGTTTCGGGATGTAAAGTTTTAACCGCATTTTCATAAATGAAGGGTTTAATTTCTATTCACGATTTGAGTGAGTTTTGGGTTTAATTTAATTTACGAAAGAACGTTTTATATTGGGATCTTCACCCTTAAAACAGTTTGGTTTGGTTAACGATTAACTCGGTGTCTCTTTCGTTTAAAATGCATAATTATTGATAAATGAGTCGTTTCCATAAGTAAAGCATATCATTCTAAAAGATTATGATTTAATTGCATTCTTTCTTTGTAAACGATTAATTTATATATGTTGAAAACTTTTGAGCACACTAGGCGTTAAGCTTAACCTTCTTATTTGTCGGCATGTGCATCAGGTTCCAGTTGGGGGTTTGGTTCTAGTAGTACCATGAAGAGATGTGTTGTGCTTTAGTTTTTCACAAGTGTAAGTAATTGGTGAAGTCTTCCGCAGTTTGGAGATAGCGACTATTATTGGGTTTTAGTAGCACACGTCCTTGTTATAGACTGTATGTAGAGAATAAATTATGTGTATTGAGGTTAAACCTTAAATTGTGATTGTTTATGAACCATTTATAGATGTATTTAGAAAATTTTAAATTAGTTGATATTTACAGATTTGAAGGTGTTACATAGTCAATAAATAAATAAAAAATCATAAAATCGCCGGAATTGGGGGGAGGTCGCCGGAGAGGGAGGAGGTCGTCGGAGTGGGATGAGGTCGTCGGAATTGGATGATGGTAGTGGATCGTGTGTGTGTGTGTGTGAGAGAGAGAGAGAGAGATGGTCACAGGCTGGGAGGAGGTCGTCGGAATTGGATAATGATGGTGGATCGTGAGAGGGAGAGAGATATGGAGATAACTGAGAAAAATATGGAGAGATTAGTTACTAAAATAGATAATTCAAATTAAATATGGAGAGATTAGTTACTAAAATAGATAATTAAAATTAATTATTAAAGTTAAATTTAAAATATTTAAAACCTTTTCCCAAACTACCCTTTCCTTATTTTTTTAATAAATTTAAATTCGAAAATTCATCAACCGTTGGTCAAAACATCGGATGGCCTAGATGGGTTCACAAAGTTTGCACATTTTTTTTTATCAAATGAGAATACTAACTATTTAAGAAAATAAAGGAATAACTTTCAATCAATCATTTTTTAATAATAATTCCAAAAATAATAATATTCAAAAATCGGGTTAAAAGGGTAAATATGTCAAAATATGCGATTGATTATTTTTAGGATATTATCAAATCCCCCTTAATTCTCATTCAATCTCAATCAAATAAATTAGACGTATGTATCCTGGGAGGTTTTTGTAACACCCCGAAGTTTGAGTCTTAATGGTGTTGCGATCTGGTTAGCAAAGGGGAGACGAATTGAATTTCTGAAAATTCGGCAGTGCTTGGTGCGGCTTACCGCGCGGGTGGAGTCGCGCGGCTAACCACGCGGGCCTCTGTCCAATCCGAAATTTCAGTGCTCCGCGCGGCTCACGGCGCAGGTGAGCTTGCGCGGGCACCCGCGTGGGCGCGCAGACCTCATTTAAAAGAGGAAAATCGGCCAAAACCCTTATTTCTCAAATTTTAGCTAAGGAACTCTTGGTGGCTGCGATTTTCTCCCCTAGGGTTTGGTAAGTTCAATCCTTTCACCTTCTTTGCCATTAATACCCTCATCTACTTCATTCATTGATCATTTATGTCAATCTTGGAGCTCTTAGGTAATTTTGGTGGCAATAACTCAATTGTCCTCAAGGATTCCCTCCTCATCTCTTTAAGTCTGATTGTTTTAGGGTTTTGAAATACAACCCTACAAGGTGAGTTCATACATCTTTTATAAAACTTTATACATGTCAAATGTGGGTTTTTAAATGCCTAAACATCTCCTTTTCATATACTTGATTTGTGGGTTTTGTGCCAAGTTTAACTTTTTGAGATTTTATGGTTTATGGTAATTTTATGGAATATGATTGTATGAGCTTTGTTGATGTTGATATTAACTTACCTTCACTTGGGGAAATGTATTTCAAAAGATGACTCTATTCATGTATAACTTATGGGCTTTGGAAATGATAATCTTGTGGTTAACTGCTGATAAGTTTGTATTTGGGAATTTATCATGCTTTGAAGAGTATGACTTATAATAGTCATTTATGTTCCAACTAATGATCGTTCGGTAAAGAATGGAAATTGTCTTGGGGAAAATCATCACTTATGTCCTTTATGCATATTTTCAATTGTTGGAATATTCGTTGGGCCTTATGAGCATTATTTGGCTTATTTGTTGCATTTGGGAGTCATGACCCCGTAAGTTGTTATATTATTGTTCCGGCGTTGGGGCGACTAGTTTTCCACGTCGAGGCACGTTAGGCATCGGAATGGGTTATAAGTCCTTCGTGCTCAAGTATTACGATATTGGATGAGGAGCTCGACGTAAGGACCCCTCGGGGTTGAACTTGAGTTTCCGTGGGTGTACGTTTAAAGCCACTGAGCCTGACATCCCTTGCGTGTACTTTATTTGTATTGGCTTTACTGACTCATCAAATGGCTTACTTTGGTGTTCCGTTATTTGTGTTAGTAAGCGGGTCTCCCCCGTTAACCCAAGAGGTAATTGCTATGTTTCAAGAGCATTATTATTACCATCATTACTATTGTTGTCATAAATGGAACTCTTTTACTCACTTTACGTTTGATTATTTAAACTGCAAATGTTTGATCTCACTAGGCTTTAGCCTAACACTTTTTCTTAAAATGACATGTATAACATGTCAGGTTTCCGGTGGGGTTCGTCGGGACTGAGCGGATAGCTTTGAGCTCAAGAGCGGTCTTTTTGGGAGATGTATAGACCGGCATTTATGATTAGCTGACACATTTTTGGAAGAATAGCAACACCCGATCCTAATCTTTCTTATTTAAGTTAGATTATTAGGTTGTTAGTGTATTCGTCATTTGATCAATTGTAAAGGTCATAACTTGTTTCCCCGTTTTATCGGGATGATACTTTGGGATTGTTTTAACAGGTTGTTATACCCATGTTTACCAATTTTTAGCCGTCATATTGCAAAATTTTCGAATTTTTATTTCGCTAAAATTTAGGGTGTCAGTGAAGGATCGGATCATCGATGAGTTCCGAGGTCTGAAAAGGGGGAATTTGTCAGTGAAGGAGTACAACAAGCTGTTTATGGACAAGTTGGGCTTGGTGGGACATCCGGTCCCCACTGAAAGAGAGAAAATCAAGGCATACATCAAAGGTCTGCCTACAGAGATGATGAACATGGTTCGGGTGTCAAAGGCCTCTACTCTTCGAGAGGCAATAGAAGAAGCGCAGCTAGTGGAAGACTCTTATGGCTCAAGTAAAGTGGAGAGGAGCGGAGTAGTCGAGAAAAGGAAGTGGGAAGGGGGTCCCACATCTTCAAAGAGGCCAAGTCACTTCAACAACAATCAAAGGGGAAATGGTCCTAGGCGTGATTCTCCGTGGTGTTTGAAATGCCGAAGCAAACACACCGACCCTTGCAATTCGGGGTCTGAGCCGTGTTTCAAATGTGGTAAGCTCGGCCATAGTTTTCGTGACTGTCCAATCAAAGGGCGAGTTTGTTTCGAGTGTAAAGAGTCGGGCCATATCAGAAGTGAATGCCCGAAGGCAAAGACGAACTTTAGCGAAGGCAAAAAGGTGGATACTCCTAAAGCAACAAGGAGAGATTTTCAGATGACCACCGAAGAGGCGAAGGCATCGACGGATGTAGTGTCGGGTACGTTTCTCCTAAACTCCGTACCTACACGTGTATTATTTGACTCGGGAGCTAGTTTTTCGTTTGTATCGAGTTTGTTTTGCCCAAAACTATCCATGCCCACTACTAGTTTAGAAGATGCGTTAGTGGTAGAGCTAGCGGATGGTGATTAAGTAGTGGTCCAGGATATTCTAAGAAATTGCAAGCTTGAAATCGAAGAGAGAGAATTCTCGATTGATTTAATGCCTATGGTCGTCGGGGGATTTGATGTTGTAGTCGGCATGGATTGGTTGTCGACTAACCACGCGGAGATCCTTTGTGCTAAAAAGTTAATCTGAATTCCAGGTTCGGATGGTCATGCGGTGACCATGTATGGTGAGATACGGAATGGTGAAGTGGCAATCATTAGCATGGCGAAGGCACGAAAGTGTTTGTCGAAAGGATGCTCATCCTTTTTGGCATATGTGATAGATGCCAAACTCGAGAAGAAGAAGCTAGAAGATGTCGAAGTGGTAAGAGAGTTTCCCGATGTATTCCCGGACGATTTGCCTGGTTTACCACCCGACCGTCAGGTGGAGTTCAATATTGATCTGACACCGGGAGCAACTCCTATAGCCCGGGCTCCTTACCGCTTGGCCCCGTCAGAAATGAAGGAAATGATGGCCCAATTGCAAGATCTTTTGGAGAAGGGGTTTGTAAGACCAAGTTCCTCGCCTTGGGGGGCTCCGCTCTTATTTTTGAAGAAGAAGGACAGTACTATGCGGATGTGTATCGATTATAGGGAGTTGAACAAGGTAACCGTGAAGAACAAATACCCACTCCCTAGAATTGATGATTTATTCGACCAACTTCAAGGAGCGGGTTGCTTCTCGAAGATCGATATTCGTTCAGGTTATCATCAAGTAAAAGTCAAAGAGGAAGACATACCTAAAACCTCCTTTAGGATGCGTTATGGTCATTACGAATTCTTAGTGATGCCCTTCGGGTTGACGAACGCTCCAGCAGTGTTTATGGACTTAATGAACCGCGTGTGTCGACCCTTTCTAGATAAGTCGGTCATCGTGTTCATTGACGACGTTCTTATCTACTCGAAGGATGAAGCCGACCATGCGCGCCACCTTCGGGGCGTCTTGGAGATCTTGAGGAAGGAGAAACTTTATGCAAAGTTTTCTAAGTGCGAGTTTTGGTTAAAGGAAGTGCAGTTCTTGGGGCACGTAGTTACGAAGGATGGAGTGAAGGTAGACCCGACCAAGATTGAAACTATGGTGAATTGGGAACCTCCCAAAAGTCCATCCGAGATTCGAAGCTTTCTAGGCTTGGCGGGGTATTATCGAAGGTTCATACAAGACTTCTCCAAGGTTGCTTCTCCGTTGACAATGTTGACCAAGAAGAATGTAAAATTCGTATGGGCTGAAGAGCAAGAAAGAGCGTTTCGGACATTGCAAAGAAAGTTATGTGAGGCTCCGATCTTATCCTTGCCGGAGGGATCGAAGAATTTTGTGGTCTATAGTGATGCATCCAAGATGGGACTTGGATGTGTACTCATGCAAAGAGGAAAAGTGATCGCGTACGCATCTAGACAATTGAAGGTGCATGAGAAGAACTACCCCACCCACGACTTGGAGTTGGCGGCGGTAGTGTTCGTGTTAAAGTTGTGGCAGCATTATCTCTACGGCATAAAGTGTACCTTGTACACGGATCACAAGATCCTGAAGTATGTTTTTGATCAGAAGGAACTCAACATGAGGCAAAGAAGGTGGTTGGAACTACTTAAGGACTACGACTGTGAATTACTCTACCACCCGGGTAAAGCAAACGTGGTGGTCGATGCTTTGAGTCGGAAATAGTATAGCGGGAGACTTCAAGCTAAACTTACAAGGATCGAATTAGTGTCAAGTCTCATGGAAGGGATTAAAGGGTCACAAACCGAGGCATTGAAGGAAGAAAATCTTAAGGACGAAGTGATGACCAAGCAACGGTATTTGTTGACCGAAGATAGCCGAGGGATAAAATGCTTCAATGGGTGAGTGTGGGTACCGAAGTTTGGTGGTTGCCGAGAGCTACTTTTGGAGGACGCGCATAAGTCCAAGTATTCTATCCACCCGGGAAGTACCAAAATGTAATGGGATCTGAAACTACATTATTGGTGGCCGATTATGAAGTTGGATGTGGCACATTACGTCGAGCGATGCGTAACTTGTTCGCAAGTAAAGGCCGAGCATCAACGACCTTATGGGAGCCTTCAATCGCTTGAAATTCCCGAGTGGAAATGGGACAAAATTACTATGGACTTCGTAACCAAGCTACCGAAGACTTTGAGAGGAAACGACACTATTTGGGTTATTGTCGACCGTTTGACGAAGAGTGCTCACTTTCTAGCGATGCGGGAAACTTTGCCAATGGATAAGTTGGCGAAGCTTTACATAGACGAAGTGGTCTCTAGACACGGTATACCCTTGTCGATAGTTTCCGATCGCGATAGTCGGTTTACGTCGAGATTTTGGGGAGCTTTACATCAAGAGTTGGGCACGCGAGTGAATTTGAGCACGACATATCATCCGCAAACAGACGGACAAAGTGAAAGGACGATTCAAACCCTTGAAGACATGCTTAGGTCTTGTGTGATCGACTTTGGCGGTAGTTGGGATACCCATCTACCTTTGGTGGAATTTGCGTACAACAATAGTTATCATTCCAGTCTCGGGATGGCGCCATTTGAGGCCTTGTATGGGCGGAAGTGTAGAACCCCCGTTTGTTGGCTAGAAGCGGGAGAGAAACAATTTGCCGGCCCGGAAATTGTGCAAGAGACGGCCGACAAGGTCAAATCAATCCGTGAACGGTTGAAAGCGGCGCAAGATCGTCAGAAAAGTTATGCCGACAAGAAGAGGAGACCGGTAGTGTTCCAAGTGGGAGATCGTGCGATGCTAAAGGTATCCCCTTGGAAGGGCTTGATTCGGTTTGGAAAGCGTGGAAAGTTAAGTCCCCGTTTGCTTAGAACGTTTACTATTCTGGAGCGAATTGGGCTACACGCTTACAAGTTGGACTTACCGCCGGAGATGGACGAGATTCATCCCACTTTCCACGTGTGCTATTTACGGAAGTGCTTAGCGGAAGAAAGAAGTGTTATACCCTTGTCCGAAATTCGTGTGGATGATAACCGTTGTATTGAAGAGACCGAGGCCATTTTGGAAAGGGTAATCAAGAAGCTCCGACATAAAGAAGTGGCAATGGTGAAGGTGCAATGGAAACATCATCGCGGTACGAATGTGACTTGGGAAGCGGAGGAGGACATGAAGCGTCGGTATCCTCGATTATTTGATTAGATTGGGATTTCGGGGACGAAATCCATTTAAAGGTGGGGAGGATTGTAACACCCCGAAGTTTGAGTCTTAATGGTGTTGCGATCTGGTTAGCCAAGGGGAGACGAATTGAATTTCTGAAAATTCGGCAGTGCTTGGCGCGGCTTACCGCGCGGTTGGAGTCGCGCGGCTAACCGCGCGGGCCTCTGTCCAATCCGCAACTTCAGTGCTCCGCGCGGCTCACGGCGCGGGTGAGCCCGCACGGGCGCCCATACCTCATTTAAAAGAGGAAAATCAGCCAAAACCCTTATTTCTCAAATTTTAGCTAAGGAACTCTTGGTGGCTGCGATTTTCTCCCCTAGGGTTTGGTAAGTTCAATCATTTCACCTTCTTTGCCATTAATACTCTCATCTACTTCATTCATTGATCATTTATGTCAATCTTGGAGCTCTTAGGTAATTTTGGTGGCAATAGCTCAAGTGTCCTCAAGGATTCCCTCCTCATCTCTTTAAGTCTGATTGTTGTAGGGTTTTGAAATACAACCCTACAAGGTGAGTTCATACATCTTTTATAAAACTTTATACATGTCAAATGTGGGTTTTTAAATGCCTAAACATCTCCTTTTCATATACTTGATTTGTGGGTTTTGTGCCAAGTTTAACTTTTTGAGATTTTATGATTTATGATAATTTTATGGAATATGATTGTATGAGCTTTGTTGATGTTGATATTAACTTACCTTCACTTGGGGAAATGTATTTCAAAAGATGACTCTATTCATGTATAACTTATGGGCTTTGGAAATGATAATCTTGTGGTTAACTGCTGATAAGTTTGTATTTGGGAATTTATCATGCTTTGAAGAGTATGACTTATAATAGTCATTTATGTTCCAACTAATGATCGTTCGGTAAAGAATGGAAATTGTCTTGGGGAAAATCATCACTTATGTCCTTTATGCATATTTTCAATTATTGGAATATTCGTTGGGCCTTATGAGCATTATATGGCTTATTTGTTGCATTTGGGAGTCATGACCCCGTAAGTTGTTATATTATTGTTCCGGCGTTGGGGCGACTAGTTTTCCACGTCGAGGCACGTTAGGCATCGGAATGGGTTATAAGTCCTTCGTGCTCAAGTATTACGATATTGGATGAGGAGCTCGACGTAAGGACCCCTCGGGGTTGAACTTGAGTTTCCGTGGGTGTACGTTTAAAGCCACTGAGCCTGACATCCCTTGCGTGTACTTTATTTGTATTGGCTTTACTAACTCATCAAATGACTTACTTTCGTGTTCCGTCATTTGTGTTAGTAAGCGGGTCTCCCCCGTTAACCCAAGAGGTAATTGCTATGTTTCAAGAGCATTATTATTACCATCATTACTATTGTTGTCATAAATGGAACTCTTTTACTCACTTTACGTTTGATTATTTAAACTGCAAATGTTTGATCTCACTAGGCTTTAGCCTAACACTTTTTCTTAAAATGACATGTATAACAGATCAGGTTTCCGGTGGGGTTCGTCGGGACTGAGCGGATAACTTTGAGGTCAAGAGCGGTCTTTTTGGGAGATGTATAGACCGACATTTATGATTAGCTGACACATTTTTGGAAGAATAGCAACACCCGATCCTAATCTTTCTTATTTAAGTTAGATTATTAGGTTGTTAGTGTATTCCTCATTTGATCAATTTTAAAGGTCATAACTTGTTTCCCCGTTTTATCGGGATGATACTTTGGGATTGTTTTAACAGGTTGTTATACCCAGGTTTACCAATTTTTAGCCGTCATATTGCAAAATTTTCGAATTTTTATTTCGCTAAAATTTAGGGTGTTACAGTTTTTAACCCAATCCCGATTTTTTTGAACTTCAAGCAAATCCCGAGTTTGTTGATTTTCATTATAATTGTATATGATACTGGGTAGTCGATTGCTCTAGCTTTCTTTCTGGTTCATGTATTTAATGGAACAATCAAATGAAGCTATCAAATGCCAATCAATGGAACTCAGATGAAGCTATCGAGCACCAATCAATGGAACAATCACATGAAGCTATCGAACGTCAATTAAGAGATGAACTCCATTCCATTTCTGCAATTGGCCCCCAAATCATGTTAACATATACGAAGTTTTTGTTAACAATATTGAAAATGTTGATATCGTTGGTGATACCGTAATGGCGGAAGATAGAGGTAACATTTGGTAATTTTTGTATGTTTTTCAATCTTTTCGTGTATAGTTATACATGTGTTTGATTCCAAATCGTGTATTAGGAAATGTTTAATTATATGGGTTTTTGAGGGAGTTCATCATGATGAATTACAATGTTCATGTTCTGATGAATAATCACATGTGATTAACTGATATGTAATATACCTTTGAACATATCACCAAGACTTCTAAATCTATTACCACTAATATCAGTAACCATTTATGCTAATGTGTACATCATATATGATTTAAGAAATTAAAAAATGGAAACCAATCTGACGTGTTAACTTTTGCACTTTATCATCAGTAGTTTAAATTATGTTAACACTTCAACAAATCACTGCAATCTATTATAAAGGTTGTAAATACACAAATGTAAGTCATCGTTGTACCACATACATTTCTGAAAGATTAATAATCATTTGGGATTAGTTGATGCACACAACATAAATCATTTACACATAGTTTTTTTTTTTTTGGAAGGGTGTCCTAGGTTATGCCTAGACTAATCCCTTGACAAATTATGACTGTAAGACATCAGCAACCCTGATTAAACCTCAGTGGCCACAACTGTTGTGTACGCCTGGATTCGAACCCTGGACATATGAGATATTCCAGTACGCCACAACCCTTGTGGTTATCATTTACACATAGTTATAAGTAGAATATGTCATATGAAATGGAGAATAAGCATATGTGATTATTTGGTTATTTTTTGTAACAGAAACTTCAAGTTCACATAATCATAAAGTGTGACTAGGTAAATATAGTACTAAGATCACATGTGATGCTGGTTGTTACAGATATGAGTATTAACATTTTCAAGTGCACACCATTGGAACCTTGGTTGTGTCTATGATTGGTGGCGGAAAGCGAGCCGTAAAGAATGCTCGTCCCAAGAGGAAACATAGAGGATGTAATGAACTCACCAATCATGACATCCGCAATTGTTAGTGAAGAAAGGAGTGTCCGACTAATATGATGATTGATGGCATAGCATGGATTTGATTATTTGTTTGAATATGTTACACAATATTTGGTTTTGTTATGTTTCATGTTAGACCAATAGTTTTTGGTTATGGTTATTTACATTGAGCTTATTTGTTTTGTTGATTGAAATTAACGGTATTTCATATTTGTTCAAGCCTATCATTTATTATTTGTGTATGTTTTTAGATATGTTTTTAACGATTTTTTTAATCATACATATGCATCCCTTATCCGTTTTGTCCATTGGTGTTTGCTAAATCATATGTTACTATTACATTTTATGAATGACGTAATTTATATATGATTTAATAGGTCTTAATCACATGTGATTATATTATCAGCAGGTATAATACTAGTACATAATGTTTGTTTATAATATGCATATTAATGAGATCACAACTGATCACATATGGGGTATTGGGATCATGTTTATGGACATTGGGATAATGTTTATGGACATAATGCATACCATTATAAGCAGAAATGATTTCATCTTAATTAGATCACAAATGATCACATGTGGGATATTAGGATAATGTTTACAGATATAAAGTATACCATTATAAGCACAAATGATTTCAGTATGTGTTATGCATGCTATGTACAAGTATTATGGGTTCTGAAACTTAAATAATCATAAGTATGCATACAATATCACTTTTAAGTTTTTTCCAAGTTCTTTTCCTCAATTATATGTTACACCATCACATTTTTGGCAAGTATTTTTTTTTTTCTAATTCATAAGACTTGAAACAAATATGATTATATTATATAGAATTTGGACAGAAAGTTTTTGTAATGTATTCATCTTTCCAAGATCATAACATATCACATGGTAATAATAGATCACATGTGATGTCTAACGCAGACAAACTACTAAACTTGATATAATATTTGCAAAACACTCGATCCATATACCATTCCAAATAAACCTACATCTTTTAAGTATTCCTAAGCCGAAAATAGTATCCCAACCAACTGCAGTGTTCATAAACCTGGAAGTTTATCCAAAAAACTACTATAATCGAGATCAAAAGCTAAGCAAGTCATTCGATCTTGGTTCTTTATCCCTCAACACCTTTTCTGTTCTGTTGGATGTACCAGCGTCCACTACTTGTTTCTTTCTTTATTTCTCATATCGATGTTATCACAACTTGGGCAACCTCTTTTTGTCGTTTTCGCTTATCAAACGAAGAACCTGCACATAAGTAATGTTAGTCTTTTATCTAACCTGTAAACTTTAAAATCCCATTCAGTGATTTAATTGAACCCCTAAACTTTAGAATCCCATTCAGTGCTCTATTTTGACGTTTGTTCATCCTAAAAAACTTAATTTGTTGTAGTTTAGTTTATTTACTCCAATAAAATATTGTGTTTGTCATCACTAAACGCGAGAAATTTGGCTTCAAGAAAACGATGGATTGCTTGATTTTGAGTTTTAAGTGCTTTAATTTGCATAAATACTTGCTCATACTCAAGAAAAAGGGCAAAATTAGTTACGGTTTCAAAAATCTCAACCCAACCCATCCCAAACCGTGCGGGTTAGGTTGGGTTGGATTGGTCGGGTTGAAACTTTAATACATTATTTACAATCTAACTAAGCGATTGTGTTTGAAGTAACTAAAATCAAAATGGAAATATAAAAATAAGGCTAACAAGAAAAGAGAAAAGTAGAGGAAGAGTATCTTGTCCCTTGATTCGATAGATGTTGAGATTTTTGAAGACTTATGTTTGATTTGTGCGATTTCAATCGGCGTGGTCTCATTGATAGATCTAAACTAGGGCTAAAATAGTAAGACTTGAGAATTGAAAGAAAGAATAGTCAGTCAAAGCCTAAAACCATTAATTTAAAAAAAACGTAATAGTTTTGGTCGGGTTATCGGGTTGGTCAGGTTACTTTGGGCTTAACCCGTTTCCAACCCAATAGATGCGGTTTGGCCAAAATTTGTATCAATTATGTATCGGGTTACCTCGTTTTGAGTTTTTTTTACGTTTTTTCGGGTTGAATTGGCCGGGTTGGTCGGAAATTTGAGCACCCCTAGGCAAAATGGTCCAAAATTATTTCATCACGACCTTTTGGTGATTAAGATGAAAACCAGGCCATGGAAACCAATCCTCCGCAACCGTTCAAGCTTATAAGAATCAGCCCTTGACCTCTTGTAACCGGTCCCAATCCCTTGCCCACCTCTATTCTAAATCATGCAAAGTTTTCGATTTTCTAAGTAAGTTCATGTAACACCTTGGGTTTCGAATTTGAACTTCTAATGAGAAATTTAGCCACAAAGGAACGACAATGATGACAGACAGTCATCGTGGTGGTGACGACAAATGGTTTGGGTCAAGATGGCGTTCCTCAAAGGTCACTTAGGACTTCACACGAAAACAAAAGTAACCCGACTGTCATCTCAACATACTAACTACGTATTAATTAGGTGGCAGAGTGGAGCAACACCATCCCACAACCACCATGCCCACTGTTGCCCCCATAACAACCATCTTCAGAAATAGGAAGTAACACACTGTAATATGATCCAAGGCAGTCCCCATAGCTATAGCCTAACAGGTAAGAAGGTGGACATCCTTGCAGACTAAGTGTGAGACTGTGAGGTATGGAGTTTGACTCTCTACACCAACCACCTACCCTGCCCTCTCTGGGACATTTGCTTTACCTCCCTCATCGGTTAAGACCATTTCTCCTTAATATATGTTGGAACATCTCTTCCCGTGTTGTTTTGGATAGTAACCTAGGGGTTCTACGTATTCTCACAAAACCAATACAGTAGGGATATCCAGAGGATGACGTCATACCCTTTTTGCAAAATATTGTCCAAGTCAGACTCCATATCCACCACATAGAAAAGTAAACTCTCCCATTTCATGGTAAAACAAGCTTTACATGTGCCCATCCATTTTTCACATCAAAACTCATTTCAAGAACCAGAAGTGTACCCAAGAAAGGAAAAAAAAAAGATCATAGACCTGTACAAATTCTTCTATGGTTGTAATCTTATATCATTATGGTCGGGTTTGTTCATCGCCTTCTCCATTCTCTCACTTTCGAGCCGCATGGTAGAGCTCAAGGTAGTCAAGAGCCGGTCGGTTCCACGACCAATCTTGCTCCATCACCACTTTGCATAAGGAATTGAACCAATCCCGACTTTCATACCATGCAGAAATCGCTCTGTTCAAGAAGGCAAAACGATCAACATAAAACCCTTGTACTGGAAACATTAGAACACGTAAGCATTACCGTATAAACCAAAAGAACCTAGTATATGATATATCCCAGACATAGGTATAGTTTGGAGGTAGGTAGATTTAAGCAGACTTTGCCACTATCCCAAGGAGTAGAGAGATTGCTTCCATGAATACCCCCAACTTCAGTATTATAGTATAAACCAAAGGAGTCCAGTATATCCCACACATAGAGCCTTGGGATAAAATATACGCAAACCTTGACACTACCTTAAGGGGTAGAGAAAATGTTTTCATGAAGACCCCCGACATAAGCATTATGATACAAACTAAACGAACCTAGTATATCTCAATAGAGGTAGATATTGAGGATAGGATGTTATATAAGTGATTTGGCATCGGAATCACTTTTAGTGAATTTGGAACAAAAAACATCAACTTGGTTGACGGTTATCGTTTGTGACAGATAGTAAATGTTGAAGAAAATCGTGCACTTGCCTGTTGACAGCATAATCAACACCAGCAGCATCGGCTCCTTCAAAATTAAATCCATTTGGTGCAAGACCTTGTGATTGTGCTCTCTCTTTGTCGTGTTCAACATCAAATACGGTATCGTAAAGTCCTGTAAACGATGTTAAAAATGTAAAATTATCAAAACTACTTTTCAAGCTCACAATCGCTAAGGACTTCGTAGTAGAGAGTTTTCAAGTTACAATTACCTGTTTGTAGATTGTCAATGTCATAAACACGATTGTGATGATGATTTGGGTCCAAGATTCACTTGTGATATCATTATTGAAGGATACTTTAGTAGAGGGAGGTACAGGGGAAAACTTCAAAAAAAACGAAAAACTAAGGAACACCCTAGTAACAGTTCATCTGGACGGTATACACATGTGCATACAAGTAACTGAAACTGTTTTTTGGTTTGTATGCACGTGTGAATTATGCACATGTGCATATACATGTGTGCATGTTACAAATTACTTGTATGCACATGTGAATATATCATCCAGATGGTTACCAGGGTGATTCATCAGTTTTTCATTTTTTTGCGGTTTTCCCGTGAACCTGACTCTACTTTAGTTATATACCTATATAATCTTAACCGACTTTTCAAATCTTTATCAAATCTTTCGTTCCATCTTTGCCACGCTTTTCACAAGCCGATCTTCTCAGAAACAACCGCTCTACCCTTTGTGGTAGAGGTCAAGTCTGTGACCCTCCCTAGGTTAGGTTTGGTTTGGTATACTTTAGATGTTTAATAACTAGTCAAACACTTCCCTAACTTTTCAAAGCACTATCCAAGTAGAATGATTTACGATGAAAAACCATGTATAATGATGCAAGGAGTCGAAAATCAGAATAAAGCAAACCAAAACACATAGTATATCCCACGTGAAAGTGGTATGGGTGGTGGGATGTACGTAGACTTGTCCTCTACCCCAAAGAGTAGAGTGGTCATTTCCGTGAATACCCCCGACATGCGGGAAAAAGAAACCGAGTGCTTCATACAGTTTGTGGAAAAATACTGGGAAGAAGTTAAAAAGTAGGGAGAAGCTTGGTCCGAAAAGTAAAAAATTGAGCGTTAGCTTGGTTGGCCTAAAAAGTACATATAGCATATATACTTAACACTTATACCTCCGGTTTTGCGCACGATAGGTATGGACCCGTATCGCATTGCCGTGAGTTGAGTTAGCCCACAAGGCTCGAATATCGAAGGGACTAAGATGAAATCTGCACCAGCGTATATCTACAACGATATAAAAACAGGTCAAAGAGTCAAAGTACATGAAGAATGCGGTCAAGTAAAAGTTCGCTTAGTACAGGTACATATACCAAGTGAGATAGAGGCTCATCATAGGTCAAACACAGCCGTGCCTGGTCGTTATGTGTAGAATGTAACTGACTTGCCAAATTAACAAAATCATTTTGGATGCGAGGATCCGGAGCCGAGCCTAGCAATACAACCTGAAACCGAGAATGCATAAAAAGAAGAGCTAATTACCAAAAAGACAAATATACTACAGGCCATATGGCGATTTAAGAGTGTATTACAGCTTTTGGCAATTTGACAAATACTCCCACCATCCTAAAATAAGTGTCCACATTTTAATTTTAGTTTGTCCCAAAATAAGTGTTCACTTTCAAAAGTGCCTACTTTTCGGTTCTACCCTTAATTATGAGATGAAGTTTACTCCTATTATTAAGGGTAAAATTATCATTTAGTTAATTAAAGAGTGTAATAATTACAAATTTCTAAAACTGTGTGTCTTTTTCATTGTGGACATTTATTTTGGGATGAAGGGAGTTATTCATAGTGCATTTCTTTTCTTTTTTTGGTAAATTAACCCAATGAAAAAGCCGCTCTACTTTTTAGGGTAGAGACCAGGTGTACTTGCACCCCCCCCCCCCCCCGGGTGGGATTTACCGGGCTTCTTTAGTTTGGTTTTTAAAAACCTGCATTGATGAGTTGTACCTGGCAACTCATCAAAATGGACTAAACCAGAAAGGTACTATGAATGGACCTGACTGCCACGGTCCAGGGCTCGCCAAATGGCGTGCTTGATGAGATGTATTCCTTTTTGATGAGTCAAACGAGTGATGATTCCAACCATGGGCACATCAGCCCTCTTTAGATCGAGTTTTTGTTGCAAGGCTTCCTTGGCAGCCTTTTTGCCATCCACGACATTTTCCGAAGTGTAAGATACCTAAAATTTACAAATCACATGAAATTTTTTAGCCGAAACCACAAACAAGAAATATAACGGAAAACAATTTGGACTCAATGTGCAATTTGGCATAGTCTAAAGGTCTTTGCTGCAGTGGGATTTGCTTCCTAATTTGGCAAGTATTCTAGGTTTCTTCTGTCTACACCATTTTCTTTCATTTTCTACTCTCCCTCTTGTTGATCCCATTTTCGTTTACCCCCACATCAAGTCAATGGGATCCACTATATAAATAAATTATCAAACCAAAATAACCCAACATATCCCATTTGGAGGTTAGGGTCTAAGGGCACAATATAAATGAAAATATAAAATGGCCCAAATCAATACCATCAACACTGAAAGAAAAGAAAGGAGGTGAAATGAGACACGCGGCTTGATTTATTTTTTGATCGATTCTCTAGATATTAAACAAGATATGAAAATATAAGATTTAGATTTTAAGCTACTTACAGGAAGGAAGTGATCGTTAAGTGGGTCCCACATATCCGGGTCGATGCCATTAAGTATCCCATGAAACTTGTACAAATGTGGGGCAATCACAGGATTTCCAGCAACCTCCCGTGAATAAGTTGGAGATACCTGAAGGAAGAAGTTTTGGATGATGGGTCGATTGAGCATGTAGATTACTGAAAATGTTCAACTAATGACAATACATGAGAATCTTTTGGAACAATAAGAAGTAACGATGATAACGGACAAATAAGTTATTTTAACCTTCAAATTTTCCTAAAAAAGAAATATTGCAATTCCCACAAGATATCCCACAACGAACATTCTTTCAATTTTCATGGGATGAAGAGCTTGTGTAGGAAAAAGCTGAACAAAAATTGGGATCGATAAAAGGTGAGTGATCACGACACAAAAATTCTATCAACTAATTGTTCCATGTGAAAAAGTGTGTTATTTTGTAACTGAACTAATCCCATGGGGGCCTGAGGATAATTGTCAGAAAAGCGCTAGTGGCCCTGAGGATACTTGAACTGGCGACCTACGGGAAAACCCGACTTCTACTCCAAAGAGTAGGGTGGTTGTCTTCGTGAAAACCCTCAGCTTTTGGCTCTTTCACATAAATATTAATAAAAACGAACGGGTGACAAAAGAAAAACGCTTATGGAACATCGTAAAGGACTTACCGTAGTAGCCTTGTCAGCATACGCCATTGCTTTCCCGATCAATTGAGCCCCAAATTCAAGGTTATGAATTGTGAAGACAATTCGTGCTTTAGTTAGACCATAATGCATATACTGGTCCTTAAACAACCATGCAACTGGTGCACTAGACCAGTCATGGCAATGAATCACGTCCTGTAAAAGAAAACAACGCTCCTTACAACCAATTATAGTTCCACAAGTTGTGAAGCACCTTCATCAAGGGTGAAGGGACAGAGTTGACGGTTTTGACGATCATCTATAACTTTTGAGTTCTAGAAGACTTCGTCTAACTTTTCAAACTATCGTACTAGACTTCTTGTGGCAAACATAATATAGTTCTTGCCAAAATGAAAAATAATCAGTACAATTTGCAAAAATGGGTGATTTTGGACAAAAGTATCCACATACTATGGTATCTTTTCATTTACATTAATACAATTTATCCAAAAGTGCTCATTTTTAGTAGTGCTTTTTACACATTTTCACAACAATGATGGTTTGTTTTATAGAAAACCAAGTACAATAGATAGTCACTTGTTCGGTCATATGAAAAAATCTTTTCATCCCAAATAGTAGCTCGAGTTTGGGAAATACTTGCAATTAAGATATGTTGTAAGTTTTTTAAAGCTTCAGTAGTTTGAGCGATTGTAAGTTTTTTGTAGCACTTGCATATAGTCGCATAATTCTATATGAATTTTTTTTATAGAACATTAAACTAGAGTAGAAGTAAATAAGGTACTCCACTTATGGTTCTAAAAATTGCCAAACAAAGAAACTTCGAAAACTTTCACCGGAGATCTCAATATGTAAATTGCTATGATTTTTGTAGGTTGCATGAAGGGAGCATGTCATACGCGAAGAAAATCAACTCCATATCATTTACCATAAAGTAATGCTCCTTGGTCATTTTGAGAATAATAATTTTATAAATATCTTGGGTAAGTGAGCACTTTTCATTTAATGGCCAATTGAAGTAGGAAAAAAAATAAAAACCAAACTAAACGAGCTCAGTGTGTCCCAATCCGGAGGTGGGGTTGGGGGGTGTACGCAGATATGTCCTCTACCCCAAAGAGCAGAGCGACTTGCAAAAAGTGTGTGAAAAGAAATATGTGGACAAACAAAGCATGATAATGCTTACACCTAAAGCTTACAGGATGAGATCCACTTTGAAGAAGGAATTCAAGAGCAGCATGGCAGAAGAAACCAAATCTTTCTGCGTCATTTTTGCAACCGTAAATGCATCCTGCCCAAAAGAGTCTGGCAGATACAAATAGCTTACATCGGGTGTAATTTAGGCTATCAGCAAAACTAGGCGATATAGAAGGTTATAATGGTGAAATAAGAGTATTCTTTACCCGTTTTGAGGCTCCAGAAAGTAGACAGAAAGTCCTTCAACTTTCCCAAACCAAACTTTTATTTCAGTCCCACCCCACAGGTAGCTCCTGTGGAAATCAAATTCCTTCACCTGTAGCAAAAAGGAAAGAAAAAATGTCATAAAACAAGCATGCACCAGAGTGATATAAGCCCTCTAAAACAAAACAAAAACCGAACCAATCGCACTTGGCTTTTTGAAAATGCAAAAAGAAACACGACAATTCATAAAAATGAGCAATTTTGGCAAAAGAAATGCCAAGTGTGATGGATCTTGTGCATTTTTGCAAGAACCATGGTTACTTTGCAACAAAAAGTCAAATGTAATGGTTCTCAAAGTCAAATATAACGGTTCTCAAAGTCGATAAATCTAAAAGAAGAAAAACACCAAACAATGTGCACCAAAAAGTTAGTAGGCTTTGACATAAGTTCCAGACAGATTAACTCGTTTCCTCAAATATATTTTTAGCGGTGAGCTCACACTCTTGCTTCAACAGAAGTCTACAGTAGTATATTAGCTCGAGAATCATAAATTATTAATGAAAGGCTTATAGATCAAACAAACAGCAACGAAGCTTACATTGCTAAGATTCAAGCAATCATACTTTGGAAGAATGATATCCACGGTGTGGTTTAAATCCTGAACAGCACGAGAAAGACTAGTGACAACATCAGCAAGGCCTCCCACCTGGAAAAACAAACACAAAAGGGGAATATGCATAAGTTAAAAGTAATTGATCATCAATATGCAGGTAAGTAGAATAATTCTTGGGACTTGGGAGATAAACGTACTTTCATATAACATTTGGTTTTATGAAAGTCATTGACTTTTCTTGAAAGCAAAAAAAAAAAAATCAACTCATCTAAACCATCAAGTTGTTTATATCCTCATCATGCATAGTTTCCCACTAAAACTTTTGATCTAGGACTTCTTAATATAACCTCCTGATCTACATGCATTTCATAGGAGTAGCTAGATACAATGCAGTGCACCATCCCACAAGTCCTATAGCAATTGACATTGCCAACTCCTTTAGTAGATAGACTATATAAGAACTGTTGAATATGTTGGAGAATTTGGGTTTTGTGGTTCTGATGGAAATTCGGATATTGTTGAACAACACATGCCAAGGCCAAAAGTGATCCAAGTTTATTCAAGGAGGGGCAAAAAGGGAAAATGAGAAAAGGGGTTAATGCGTTCTGTTGGTGGAGAGAGAATGAATAAAAGGTGGGAGGTAAGGAATGGAAGGTTATCGAGAAGAATAATCAGTATAGGGCTCTTAGCTTGTTAGCTTTGAGAGAGGGAGTCTCCCTGGGTAGTTAGCTTCTGAATTTTCCAATTTCCATTGTAATTCAATCAATTGTTCCTTTTCCATTATCAATTAATACCATAGTGCGCTCTGTCTTTTCCTATTCTTCATCATTGGTCCGACCTACCTTGACCTGCCAATTTCTTCAATATGGTGCAAACCTCCATGGAAACGCGTTCTCAAGCCGCACGTTTGGATCTCCACGATGGGCAGATTGCAAAAATTCAATCTGATATTATGGACATCAAGGCGTCTTTGGATTCTGATCGGATTGAATTGGTGGAGTTTCGTAAAGTCATGTTGGGGTGGGTGAAGCAACAAGAGAAGAAACCTTCCTCGCCTTCTGTACCTGGGCTTAACGGGGATTCTTCCCCACAGGTGACTCAGGAGGGCAGCGAATTTTCGAATTTTTTGAACGGGCACATGAAGCATTCGAGTTCTGCGGGTGGGTCACATGACGGATTACCGTGGGCAGTAAAGAAGATTAAATTGCCGGAGTTTTCTGGGTTCGATCCTAAAGGCTGGATCCAGAAGGCTAATCTCTTCTTTGAAATCAATGGTACGCCTCCTCAATTACGTATTCGTTTAGCCCAATTGAGTATGTTGGGTGTTGCACAACATTGGTTTACTATTGTTAATCAGGTTTATGATTCGATTACGTGGGAGCAATTTCAAATTGAATTACTCTAACGATTCAGTGGGTTGGAAATCCAGAACCCCTATGAACAACTTGCGACTCTTAAACAGGGGGGATCGATTTATGATTATATCGACGATTTCGAATATTTGCTATCGTTGGTTCCTAAACTCCCAGAGTCGCAATCTGTGGGGTATTTCGTTGCGGGGTTGAGGGAGGAGGTCAAAAGATGGGTTCGATTGCATCGTCCCACTTCGCGCTTGGATGCCATGTACCTCGCAAGGGACATTGAAGGTATGTTAAATCCTTCTTCTACGAACAATACCCTGTCTAGATTTCGTTATCAACATGGGCCTGAATATGGCGTTTCTAATGACGGTAGGCCCATTTTGGGGGGTCGTCCTGACTCAAATAAGACCATCATGTCGCTACCTGCTGACAAATACCCTTCCACGGGACGATCGGATAGTAATCGATCTCCCATTCCACGTAACCACGGATCGAATTCCACCGACTTCGGTAATTTGTTCAATCGAAATAGGGGTTTCAAGTCTCTCACACGCACCGAGTGGGAGGACCGTCGTAAGAAAGGATTATGCTATCGGTGTGGTCAGCAATTTGGTCCAGCACATAAGTGCCCTGAAGGGAAATTGCGGGTGTTGTTATTGGGGGACGATGATTCAGATGAGGAGTTTGGAGCTATTAACAATCTGGAAGGAGGTGTGACTACTGGAGGACCATCAGAGGATGCTAATTCGGCTAGTCTATGTTTAGCCCTTGGTTTTCTCGGGGCTTCGGCGGAGTATGTTTCGGGAGGAAAAACCCTCAAGTTCGAAGGGACAATCGCCGATATTCCAATCATGATTTTGGTGGATAGTGGGGCTACTCACAATTTTATTTCTCGAAAGTTGGTTAAATTTTTGGGGTTATCTGTAGAGCCATTTTCGGGAATTAATATTCAATTGGGAGACGGACATCGAATTCGGGTTACACAGTGCTGTCCATTAGTGACAATTCGAGTGGGTCCGTGTGAGTTTGTCATTACAGCTCTAGTTTTCGATATGGGACATCTCGATCTTGTTCTCGGTATGGAATGGTTACAAACCTTAGGGGATGTGATCCATAATTGGGAAAGATCATCCATGCGGTTTGTTTTCCAGGGGGTTTCGGTTCTTCTTCAGGGAACGACTAAGTCTGATTCCTCCCAATCTGCGTTACAATCTTGGTTGTCCCTTCCTTCGTTGAAGGGTGCGTCTTGTTCTTTATGTTGCGCAGCCTCGACAACGGCTGAGGAGGGGCTCACCTCTTTCCAGCAACAGCAACTACTTATGGTCATGCAGAAATTTGACGATGTATTTCGTGAACCCACGGGGTTGCCTCCTTCACGACCACATGATCATTCCATCTCACTGATCTCCCCACATGAACCGATCTGTGTTCGCCCTTATCGTTACCCCCATATTCAAAAATCCGAGATCGAAAGGCAAGTAAATGAATTGCTCAACTTGGGCATGATTCGTCCAAGCAAAAGTTCTTTTTCGAGTCCGGTTATCCTTGTTCGAAAGAAAGATAACTCTTGGCGCATGTGTGTGGATTATAGAGCTCTCAATAAAGCTACTATTCCGGATAAGTTTCCAATTCCAGTCGTGGAGGAACTCATTGATGAGCTCAAGGGGGCAAAGTTTTTTTCTAAATTGGATTTAAAATCGGGTTACAACCAAATCCGGATGGAATCTTCTAGCATTGAAAAAACCGCTTTTCGCACACACGACGGCCATTATGAATACCTTGTTATGCCTTTTGGACTCTCGAACGCCCCGGCAACCTTTCAAGCGGTAATGAATGACGTCTTTCGACCGTTATTACGGAAAGGGGTGGTGGTTTTTTTTGATGATATCCTCATTTACAGCTCATCGTGGCAGCAACACTTGGTGGATTTGGAAGTTGTCTTGAAAATTTTATGGGAAAATCAATTTGTGGTCAACAAAAAAAAATGTTCGTTTGGCCAAACTTCCGTGGAGTATCTAGGCCATGTTATCAATGGGGATGGAGTTGCTATGGATCCTAAGAAAATCGAAGCGGTTTTGGATTGGCCGGTTCCACGACATATTAAAGGTTTACGGGGGTTTTTGGGTCTCACGGGTTATTATCGGAAATTTGTAAGGCATTATGGCAGTATTGCAAGACCACTCACTGATTTAACTAAGAAGGATGCTTTTGTTTGGAATGAGGAAGCACAACAAGCCTTTGTTTCCTTAAAGGAAGCTATGGTGACGGCTCCCCATTTGGCCCTTCCCGATTTTACTTTACCTTTTGTGGTAGAATGTGATGCGTCGGGACGTGGAATTGGTGCGGTCTTAATGCAACAAAACAGACCGATAGTATATTTTAGTAAGGCGCTTAGTGATCGCAATTTGGCAAAGTCGGC
The DNA here is from genome assembly GCA_954870635.1 of Arctium minus. Classification (NCBI taxonomy): domain Eukaryota; kingdom Viridiplantae; phylum Streptophyta; class Magnoliopsida; order Asterales; family Asteraceae; genus Arctium; species Arctium minus. The sequence goes on along the minus strand of OX941088.1, from coordinate 88,787,888 downwards.
TTACGAAAGGGAAATCATGGCTTTGGTGTTATCGGTTCAACATTGGAGATCCTACTTGTTGGGTACGCGTTTTGTGGTGTACACCGATCAAAAGAGCCTCAAGTTCCTCTTACAACAAAGAATAACGACTCCGGATCAGCAAAACTGGGTGGCTAAGTTGTTGGGGTATGATTTCGATATTTGCTATAAACCGGGTCGCGAGAACCGTGCGGCTGATGCCCTATCCCGTCGAGCTTCGGACGGTGAATTTAATACGGTGGTGTCAACACCAATTTGGTTACAAGGAGCACAATTGTTGGATGAGGTTCGTGCGGATGCGGGTATTCGAAAAATAATGAAAGAATGTGAGGCTGATCTTTCTCGACATCCCGGTTTTTCGATTCGTCAGGGGATTCTTTACTACAAGGATCGTTTGGTAATTCCTCGTGACTCACGGTTTATTCCTATTCTGTTAAAGGAATTTCATCAATCTGCCTCGGGTGGCCATTCGGGGTATTACCGCACTTATCGTCGTCTCGCTGCCAACATCTATTGGCCCGGCATGGTGGCTGCGGTCCAAAATTTCGTTAAAAATTGTGAAACTTGCCAACGTTGTAAAGCAAGTTCAGCTACTCCAGGAGGTCTTCTTCAACCTTTATCCATTCCCATTGCAATATGGGAGGATATTTCGATGGACTTCATCGTTGGTTTACCTAAATCTCGAGGTTTTGATGCTATATTAGTCGTCGTCGATAGGCTGTCAAAATACAGCCACTTTCTGTTACTTAAACATCCATATACGGCTAAATCAGTGGCTGAAATATTTGTACGTGAAGTAATACGGCACCACGGTATTCCAAAATCAATCGTAAGCGACCGAGATCCTTTGTTCTTGAGTTTATTTTGGCAAGAGATTTTTCGTTCTCAAGGGACTAAGTTGAGCATGAGTTCCGCGTATCACCCTGAATCGGATGGACAAACGGAAGTCGTTAACCGTTGTTTGGAGACATATCTTCGGTGTTTTGCTGTCGATCAACCACGTTCTTGGTCGTTATGGATCCCTTGGACAGAATTCTGGTACAATTCAACCTTTCACGGATCAACGGGGAAGTCTCCCTTTGAGATAGTTTACGGCCGCAAACCACCCACAGTTTTTCAGTTTGTGCCGGGGGAAATTAGAGTCCAAGCGGTTGTACAAGAGCTTCAGGATCGTGATGAAGCCTTGAAGCAACTCAAACAACATCTGTCTAATGCTCAGTCTGTGATGAAAGATCAAGCGGACAAGAAGAGAAGAGATGTAACCTTTATGACGGGAGAGTGGGTATACGTTAAGTTGAAACCGTACAGACAAATGTCGGTGACTCAACGCATTCACCAAAAACTGGCAGCCAAGTTTTTTGGTCCATTCAAGGTTCTTGAAAGGATTGGACCAGTGGCTTACAAATTAGAATTACCACCCTCGTCTAAAATTCACCTTGTTTTTCATGTGTCCTTGTTAAAAAAAGAGGTTCAAACTCCTACCGAGCCAAGTTTACCGCTGAGCTGGAGTTAGGGATAAATGATATGGTAGTTCCTGCAGCAATCTTAGCTACACGATCCATTACGGAGCAGAATGAACAGGTGCAACAGTGGTTGATTCAATGGAAGGGTTGTTCAATTGAAGAAGCAACTTTGAAAATGTTGTCAGTATTCAAAGTCAATTTTCTGAAGTAAGTCTTGAGGACAAGACTTTCTCGGAAGGGGGAAGTAATGATGGAAATTCGGATATTGTTGAACAACACATGCCAAGGCCAAAAGTGATCCAAGTTTATTCAAGGAGGGGCAAAAAGGGGAAATGAGAAAAGGGGTTAATGCGTTCTGTTGGAGGAGAGAGAATGAATAAAAGGTGGGAGGTAAGGAATGGGAGGTTATCGAGAAGAATAATCAGTATAGGGCTCTTAGCTTGTTAGCTTTGAGAGAGGGAGTCTCCCTGGGTAGTTAGCTTCTGAATTTTCCAATTTCCATTGTAATTCAATCAATTGTTCCTTTTCCATTATCAATTAATACCATAGTGCGCTCTGTCTTTTCCTATTCTTCATCAGGTTCCTAGATCGTGAATTGGAAATCACTTTCCAAATACTATATTTTGCCCTTATATATGCCTTGGGTTAACATGAAATTAGTATTGGGATAATCTAGAAAATTCATACATGTTTTAAGGCACAAAATTGTCTATTTATATTCACCAGATCAGCCGTCTATGTATTTATAAGAGAGATGGATAGTTACGGGCGGTTAGGCGGTTAACATGTAACTACATGTAAGTTACAACCGCTTACATATAAGATTGAGTGATGGTGACAACTGACTCAAAAGCTCCAAGTCCAAAGCAACGTTCCTGGAAGAGGTACCACGATCAAAGCTCTGAACCGAAGGCTCAGAAGCTCTAAACATAAGCCTTCAAAAAACGGAGCTCAAAACCATAGCTCAGAGGCTCTGGACAGAAGACCCAGAGGCTCTGAGCCATGACTTAGGCTGTGTGAAGACTCAGAACCTCTGACCAGAAGGCTCAGAGGCTCTTAATCCAAAGGCTTTGATTCTTACATAGGCTACTTTTCTCCAAGTTCGGAATTATTTCCAGAAGGTTTCCAACCTTCTGAAATTTGTCCAGATGGTCCCGAAACTTAAAATTCCTAAATAAACCTCCATAAATTCCGTAGAGGTTTCGGGACCACCGCCAGGAACGCTGCCCCTGGACCCCGCAAGGGGCATAGCCCGCTTGACCCCCTCTTTATGGCGATCTAAGGTGATAGAAGCAGCATTAGTGAGTGTGCACTCCGCACCTCCTAACTAAATTTTAAGTTAGCATTATCACCTTAATCGATCTCAAGTAAATCACAATTACACCAAATGATTGATGACACTAAAATCACCAACAGAATACGGATTTTGTTCTCGATTGTAAACTAGTCTAGAACTTTGTGAATGGAGAGGGTGTGAGAAGGGGGCAACATCCCCTTCATGGGGGTTCGCACGGCACAGACCTCATCCCAAACTTTCTGAGGAATCAATTATGATGGTTAAGGATGACAAGTTTCCTACCTTATCCTTTTTTTGTCCGGTCTTTCTTCTTAAAGGGGTTCTCTTCCTTCATGTAGTTGTCAGTATAATAAATCCTAGTATCACCCTTTGTTGCAAGACTCATGGTTAATGGGTTTATTTTAGTAATATTTGTTACGTAGTTTCCTAAAATAAGTTGTGTACAGTTGTCATTTGTTATCTAGTTTCCTGCAGCCATATACGTCAGCCCCTTGTTCTCCACCAGATGAAATATTGCAGCCGCATCATTCAAGAAGTTTCAAATATGGGTACGCCTGCTGCCGAAAAAATACGCTCTCTGCCACAACTCACAACCTCACCTTGGATTCCCACTCAATCTTCCTCAAAAAGGAACTCATCAAAAAAATTCTCTTTAGGGGGGGAACTTAGAAGAAGGAATCTTTTGGGACTTTACTGCTAGAATCACTTAAAACTATTGTTGCTTGTGATCTTGTTACTACACCAAATACTAGCCCAACATTTGAAGGGAAAAAAACGAACCTTCAAATAGAAGAGACATTATTGGTGCAGATGAAATAAGTGATCCTGAACCTGTTCTGCCAAATTTTCCGGAACCTTCGACAAGGGGAGAAATACCACTCCATGGTTCTTACGTATTGAAGGAAGAAGGGTCATCAAAATGGCAAGAACACCCGTTCCTTTAGCACTAGTTCAATCATCTAATCATCTGCTCCAAGAACAGAACCTGAAACTACTCATCAATCCGACCTGTTAATTAGTGGTGGCATGGTACCCCTACTCCCTACATGAATCCCCCAGGCTATGGAAGCAATCTTTAAGCCAGCTTGAAAGGTATTGTTGCACGACACGCAGTTGATGAGTTTATTTTAGTAAGATTTATTTGTTATTTAGTTTCCTAAAAAAAGTTGTGGAGAGTAGTTATTAGGCTGCCAATCACCATGTTCTCTTGCTTTTTACTTCTAGGATTTCTTCCACAATTAATCCTTTCTACAACTATATATATATATATATATTGTAATATTTTAAAATATAATCATACACAAATTACCATATAACCTGATACCTTAGATATGAGTAAATTGTTAAACCATGTAAATATTGTACTTGTTTGATTGTTCCCCATCATTGTCAATGTGTGTGCAAGATTATCGGTTATAACAAGATTTTTCAGTATACATGTCAGGTTCAAATCTTTTTTTTTTAATTATATATATAGATTTGTTATATTACAGTTTGAAGAAGGTAAAAAAATTCATAAAATGAAATTCAAAGGTCACCTTTGCAATGGGAGCCATTTCAACAGAAATATGTACAATATGCATTGGGGGTTCCTTCGTAACTCCTCCGGACACTGGTATGTGGTAGTCCATACCATTCTTATTGTCAAAAACACCATCATCGGTTTCCTTCTCAGAGAATACAAAGTCCATCATATAAGCATCTAGTGGGACTTTAACTGCATGACAATGAAAAAAAAAAGAAATTGTATCAAGCATGTCTCTCTCATGCATATAGAATGTTCTACAATAGAAAGTACATACTTTCACGAGGAAAAAGAAAAAGAATGTCACCATTTTACGATAGAATTAAGTGATTATCAATTGGGCTCAAGTAAATATCCCACTCGGAGAGTAGGGTCTGGGAGGGGTGAGATGTACGTTGACCTTACCTCAACCACTAGGATCGAGAGGTTGTGAAAGCGGGCAAAAAGATAGGTAAATAAAACAGGTCGTAATATATGGAAGATTCCATTAAAATAAAGAATCTCATACAGCTCAAAGGATCTCAATCTTTTACAATTAAACAATGGAAAAATGCATAAAAAGTATATAGAACTTTTATGGTATTTTTGCTTAAATATCTTAACAAAAACTTTATCACTCACATACCCACAACCATATCAATTACATCATTTGCTTCCATTTGTTATCCAAACGAACAAATTAAAGTCGGCATTGAGGAAGTTTAATTAGTCAATAAAGTGAGAGGTCATTTTCTTGTGAAGTGAAGCATACGCCATCAATTACTTTGAAATTAGGACTATGAGATCTCACTTCAAATGCACACAACGGATATAATCGATATGATTGTGAGAATTTAGACATGCAGTTAACAAATCTTGAGTGAGATATTCAAGTGAAACAATCATGGAAATTCATGATCAGTTTATTTAATTTGCGATTAAACAACAGCTTACCAGAGGTTTTGACATGCAGCCCATCATCTGCTGTCAACATTTTCTGTGGTGGCAAAAGGCCCATGTGGTGTGTCCACCGATTAAAAGAACATCTAAACCATACTTCAGGCTTCCCATTTAGCACGGTATTGGTGGGGTTGTAGTAAACTGTCACAAGGCCTCCTGCTTGCACATCAAGAGGGTCCGTGTAGACTATGTTCTTTTGTGACAACAAAAATGTTTTCATAGTTCTTTCTTTTGTTTCAGCTCTTATGCGTGCTGTTTTGTCAGCCTATAAAGAAAAAGCACAAAACCCCATTAATTAATTATAAACAAATTTAAAAACATGCAAAGGCAAATATAATCCCATATTTATATCATGAACATATGACCTTAGCTCGAATTTCCTCTTCTCTTAGCCTTCTCTCATTTTGAAGTTTCTTGTATATCTCGTGTTCTTCTTCGGCCCAAAAGAGATCTTGCGGAATAGATATGGGGACAACAGCATGGAAATCTTGGCGAACATTATTATCATAAAGGGTGGCCTGCTGAGGTGGACCATCAGCAAAAACCCAATCCAAGACAAGTGAACGATTGGGGACAACAACTATATAAAATTTAAAGATTAACTCTGGTGAGCAAATTGGATTAATTTAAAAGACTACAAAGCATACTTTGAAAATGTTGCAAAAACATGACAAGCATAACAACAAAGAAGAATGCCAAGGCAGAATAAACATCTTCAATTGAATAAACACTCAACACAAATCCTAATCAAGCCAGGTGTGCTAAAGTGGTAGAGCTTGTTCAAGATAATTAGAGATCATAAGTTCAATCCCACATTTGTAGGTAGCCCAACGGGTGAGTCAATAAGCAGGCAACAAAATCTTTTACAAACCGGTTTACTCACCTTCTGATAAGATTTCAAATATATATAACATTATATCTGTTCAATTTTACAAGAACGTCTGGCACCACTGATCCTGAAGAACTCATCTCCGATCTTCTATAAACATTTACCAAAAGCGAGCCTTTTATCCTTATATATAAAGAAGGGAAGAGAAAGAAAAGCAGCAAAAGCTTTCATTTTTCTTTCTATACATAACAAATGGATCCATCTCCAGCCTAGTTGAACGTAGAGAATAACATGCCAAAAATATTATCCTAAAAAGTGAAGGAAACATTTTATTGATTATACTACTCTCAGTGATATTTACTTAATTTTTTAGATGACACCCAATTAAAGATTAATAGTGTTATGATTAAATACATCATGCATCCACACTGAAGGAAACTCGTAGACCGGCCACTTACCATTGACTCCTCCCTAAATAAATGTCATTTGTTCTAGAGACACATTGTTAGGCTATCACAATCAAAATGGTTATCTCAGCAAATTATGACCATAGGAAAATGCAAATATTACCCCATTTGTGCCAAAATAAGTAGAAAACTTCACTTGGTAGGTTATCCAGAATAAATGGTACGTTCATAATGGTGGAACTTCCCAAAAGTGATTTGAGTTTCTACCCAAAATCAGTCAAGTTGATCCCAATATCACATCATGTTCTACATAATTTCTCTCTTCCTCTTGGTTGTCAAAATTATTTACTGAATATGATCTGACTAAAGCTTTAATAGGCCAAAAGGACAAGACGACATTTAGGAGGTTAGCCGCTGAGTCATACTTTTAAAAGAAACCCATAAAAGTCCAAATATAGCAATTCTTTTACGCCTTTGCATAAAAATTGCCAATGTTTGACTTGGCATGTAGGTTAAGAAATTTTTTTATGTAAAATGCACTTGTTAAACACAAAGAAAAAAAAAATTATCGACCCAGATCAATGCATATATATACACATATATGTAGTGATGATAATGAGAAAACAAGTTTAACATGAAAATTTTCCCAGAGAAATTCAAAAACCTAGCAATTCCTTTTGTTCCTTCCTTTGAATGAAAATTGCAATGTTTGACTTGGTACATAGTTCAAGAATAACGTTATACTATCTCTCAAATGTCTAAAATACCCTTCAAGAAAGACAAAGAAATAAATCTTGTGGACCCAAGTCAATGACAACCTGTATTTGTGATGATATTAGTAAAACAAGTACCTTTAATATGAAAACTTTTCAAAGAAATTCAAAATATAGGAACTCTTTTACTCCTTCCGTCCCATGGAAATTACAATAACAGACTTGAAACATAGTTTGAAGAAAATGTGTGATTGTTTTTCAAATATACAAAATATCCTTCAATAAACATAAACAATTGACCCAAATCAATCACAACAACTTATTTGTAACTATGATAATGGACAAACTGGAAAACTAGGCCAGGTAACCTTTCCGAGAAAGGAAATATTGTAATTTTCATGGAACAGAGGGAGTGCAGCAAATGGAGTATATCATCATACAGCAAAATGTTGGAACAGAAGAAGATAAATGCATAAAACATGCATGCTATTTATTATGAGAGTGAAATATGGATACCGTTGCATACCATCAGCATACCACCAGTCTCCATCTTTTGCCTCAAACTTGTCAAACCTCTCAACAATGGACAATCCATCTTTCCAGTTATTATACCCTCCATGAATCCATATATCTTTAGCATTTGCAAGAGGACCTACACTCTTGTTATAATACAACTTAACCATATCTCCGCCTTTGAACTCACTAGGTTCTATGTACCATATATTGTCAACAAACTTCACAGCCTTTTTCAGAACTTCTTGAAGTATTCCCCTTCTTCTCTCGGCTTCATCTTTAGCCTGAGCTCTATCAGCTTCACTCGACGCCTTCTCAGCTTCAATCCGTCTTTGTTCTTCTGCTTGCCTTTCTCTCTCAGCTTGTTCTTTCGCAAGTCTCTCGAGCTCTCTTCGTTTTTCCTCAAGCAAAAGCTCTTCAAATTCAAGAGCGTTCATTCCACCCTCCACAGATATACAGAAATCTTTCATGTCGTTGTTCTCATAAACATCTTTCCCGTTAAAGAACACAAAGTCTATCTTGTATGCTTCCTTTGGAACATGAATTTGGCAAGACCACCACTCCCCACTGAAGTTCGTCTTGTTTAATTTTACAGTGAAAGACTTATACCGCCAGTCGTTAAAGGCTCCCATGATCAAGATATCCGATTCGCCGATTAAACTGGAAACAGTGTTGTTAAGAAATATTTCGATATCTTGATCAGGTGTCACAATCTCGGGATAACAAAAGACTTTCTCACCTTTAGCAAGAGTCTCTCTAGCAAGCCTCTTGATTTCTTGTATCCGTAAATTTGCTTGCATCTCCTGCTTACGCCGTTCTTCTTCCATCTGTTTTTTACGTAAATTTGCTTCCATCTCTTTTTTACGTAATTTTGCTTCCATTTCCAACCTTAACTTTAGGGAAGCTTCCTCATTCTTGATTGCATCTAGTTGCTCTTTTTGTAATCCCAATGGACTCATTTCATTCGTGATATCACTATTTACGTTTATACCCTCATCAACCGTGCTACTGCTCCCATTTTCTTCTCTTTGACTGAACCGGGCAACAGCCAATGGTTTTCTACCAGAAGATATCTCCTCCATCATCTTTGTTTCAAGATTGTCATCACCCTCCTGATCTTTATCAATTTCAACGTCAAATTTACTTTCTTTTTTGGTGGTACTCACATACTCTGTAGAGGTAGAAGGATCCAAACTTTCTTTCCCTTCAATCGTTCTCCGATCCTTCCTAAGGTTGCTTGGTTTAGGCTTAAATCCCTTTGGTGCCGAATCATTTGCCCTTGGACTCAACACTTTCGATCGCCTTTTTCTTGAGAAGTCTACAACATACGTAATTAATGAAAATTTCGAAATGGTTATGAAAAATTGAACTCGTTTCCTACTAACTTCAGTAAATGTTGAATATTATGCCAAAGCTCAATAACTTACCTGATCTTGCAGTGATCCGATGTGAGAATCCAGCAATCAGAGAATATTTGTACAACGAACAAGATTGTGTAAACTACACATAAATATAATTAAGAACATTTATCCCACAAAAAAGGTAAAAAAAAAAATGAGAAGCTAATAAACCACCCAAATTAGTATTGAATTCTTTTTCTAAAGCCTCATGTACCAAATTGATAGCACAAAACAACTAAATGAGAATAAATCAGAAAACACAAAACCCTAAAGCAAATAATACTTAAATCAGACAACGATCCACCCAAATTTGATCAACAAATGTGCAAATTCACAGACATTTCATCCAAAAAGAAGAAATCCACAAAACAACATTCAAATGATTTGAAGTTACATAAAAAGAAATCATCAAAAATCAATAAAAGAAGATGATTGATCTTTACCTGTGAGAACAAATTTGTTCTTCTGGAAGTGTGAAACCCTAAAACAGGTTTAATCTTCACAAGCGTTTTGTCCCTGAGAACTGTTGTTCCACAACACACAGGTGTCTGAACCTGTAAAGCTAATTCCATGGATGCTCACCTTCTCTGTTCTTGAATCTTGACCACAAATTCAACTCAAAATTACCCTCTTGATTGATCTTTCTCAATTCCTTCCTCTGTATCAGTGCATTATAACTTTGATAAACGTGGCTGATTGAATATACAATTCGGGAAATAGAAATGAGAAGTAGACTACAAGATTATCAGCAAAATCTGGGCCTCAAGGCTGCTGCAAATGCATGTGATTAGAAAGTTTGTTCATTTATTTTTTACAAAAATTACCCCTGTACTATTAGCTAACAAGCAATTTTAGTCCAACTACTGTTTTTACACTCATGGTTCAATAGTGAAAAGTTATATATATAGATAGGTGTTTCATACGATGACAGTATCTATTTAAAACACAAAAACAGTCGAGTACATACAAAATCATATATGATTCACGTACAAAATTATATATGATTTACGCGACTTTGTCCGCAACCATTTTTTCAGGTTAATATAAAATCACATATGATTTTGTACATGATTTGTTGTTTCTTGTTTTCTTAAATAGTTAACGTTCTCGTTTGAACCTTCATATATATATATATATATATATGGGCCTAATCAAATGATAACTAGGTAGTTTGTGATAACTATGAGATCCAATATGAGTCATACATTTAGAATAATCAAAATTAATTTTAAATAAATAGAAAATGGTATTTTAGTAAATTTGTTTAATTCCTAAAATATAACCTAATTCCTAAATTTTCTTATTTTCTTTTACAAAAAGGTACCACAGTGTGCTATCACGTATTTTTGATGTTTACAAGGTGTATCACAGTGTGCATCACTTATTTTCGATATTTTTCGATCTTTACAAAATGTATCACGGTGCGCTATCACGTATTTTCGATATTTACAAAAGGGTATCATAGTGTGCTATCATGTATTTTCGATCGTTTCAAAGTGTATCACATTGTGCATCACGTAGTTTCGATGTTTATAAAGTGTATCATAGTGGGCATCATGTATTCACCGGAATAATATTTGCTGGATAGAGGAGAGAGAATAGAAGAGAGAGGAGATCTAAAAAATACCTAAAATACCTTTAATTAAACTTACCAAAATTATTGATTTTCTAATTTATCTTCTGATTTATGGTTAATATTTGATCTCATGGTTACCACAAATTACTTAGTTCTCCCTTGAATGACCCCCTATATATATATATATAGAGAGAGAGAGAGAGAGTATATAGAGCCATGTATTCTAGTGGAATATAATATGTTAATCAAATTTTTAGTTGGTTCTTATTGTCTTAATAAAGTTTTTTATAAAATGAAATATAATCTTATTTATTTAAATCAAAGTTATTTAGAAATAAAAATGATTTATCAGAAAATGAAGTCTTTTCATGATAATTGGATATTAGCGATGGTTTTAGCTCAGCGTTGGTTCAGCCTTGGCCGTTGGAGTAGCATAAGTGACGCAGTGAGTAGTAAGACGTCCGACTGTACCAGGTCAGTGATAGGTGGTCCCGTTGTGGTGATCCAGTTAATAGTCCAATAATCATAAAAATACTTAACTTTCAATAAATCAAATTTATATCTAAAGACACTTTTATTTAGATAAAAAAGATGTTGAATTTATTTTCTAAAAAGAATAATTTTGACAATGAAATCAATGAAGAAAATGATCTTCATATGAATTCTACTTAAATTCATATTTCTGACATCGAACAAAATTTATCAAATGTAACACCCTAAAAATGCGGTATTTTAAAAATTAAAAATTCGGCAATATAACGTCTATAAATAGGGTAAACCACCCAGATAATGGGTAAATCATGAATACTCACAAAACCTGCCAATAAGTGCGGAAATGACAACAAACCAATTCAAACCAAAACCAAACCAAGTCTATCTAGATTACGTAGGTTGTCAACCCAATACCATAATAAATAAATTGGTTTAAACACCAAGTCTCCAAATCAACTAATATCCAGAAATTTCCTCAAGAGACCAAACTCTTCACTCAACCCCTTGACGACCCGCCGCTAAGGGAACCTGTTATACACACCATTTTCGAAAAAGTGTTAGGCTTAAAGCCTAGTGAGAACATACAATTTATAATTTAAATAAATATATGCAATTGTAACGAAGGGAATTCTTTTCAAGAAAATATGCTTACAATGGATTACTTGCCACGAAAGGGACTTTCATATAAAATTCATCTTACGATGATGGGGGCTACCCGATTTACCAAGGATTGTAGTGGAACACAAAAGTAGACCACAATCCGAGTTATGAGCTAAATACTTGGAACCTGGCCACGAACAACGCCGGTCCGTTCTAAGATGTGAGGGGGGCACTTCAAGGAACCAAGTCATACTCGTTCACTAAGACTACATTATAACCCATGGCAGGTAATCGATCTCACACAACCGTACCAAAAGGCCAAAAAGGGGAAATAATGCATTCGTAGCTACAAAAAGGGGAAACAACATCCCAATAATATAAGCCGACTCAGTACCTAGGGATCCACTAGTATAGTCAAGACTTGTCACATTTACGTTTGTGACTAACCATAGATAATCATATGGTTCCAATAACATTTTATAACCAAAATGCATTTTCAATTTTAACTGCTGATAAGAATGAAAATCATTAAAATGAGATTTATACATTCTTCCAAGTAATTCACCAAATAGGTAAAAAGAATACTTCATTTTATATAATAACAATTGAAACCTTTCAATTTCACAAGATATAGCAAGAACCCTAAAATCTCCCAAAATACAAGTTAGATCAAAATATGATTTTCATAAATCTAAAATCAAGGAGATATATAGGAGTTCAAAATATATGTTTTGATGTGTATAAAGTTTAGAAAACGATAGTAGGAACTCACCAAGTAGGTTTTAGGAGAAAACCCTAAAACTTAGATCTTGACCCGTTGGAGACGATAAAGATGGAAATGAAGCTTCTAAACCGAATCAAGGATTGAACATCCAACTTCTAACAATTTCTTTCGAGGCACCGAAAAGAAATTCACAACTAGATATTTATATCAAATCGTTGTCTAATGGTTACCAATCTCAACTGATAATTAAAATCAGTATCCAATATTATATATATCAGAAAATATGTGTGTAGATGGCTCTTCTCTATCTCATCTCTTCAACCTTCTCCACACACACACACATATATATATATATATAGGTGATGTAAGATTAAAATCAAAAAGAAAGAAAGAAAATGAAGTTGGAAGGTGGTCTTGGTTGGCTTGGTTGGCCATGAGCATAAAGAAAATATATATATATATATATATATATATATATATTTCTTTTTCCTTTTTCATTTAATAAAAATTACTTTTTCTTTTTCTTTTATTTAAAAATTATAGGTATATAATAATTAGGTATTATCTACCAAATAAATAAAATCTAATTTAACCTAATAATTAAATTTCAGGATTCCATCAGTTGCGTTTACAAAACCTTTCCGCCGAAACCTTATTTATGATATAACCGAAATCAATTTAGTTTTATACGAGTGTGCACTCCGCACCTTCTTGCTCGTCTAAATAACAAAACTTGATTTCCATTGGTAACCTATAAATTCCATTATACTAAAATGAACTTGGTGACACTAAAATCACCAACAATCCTCCCCCATTTTAGTGTAACCTTTAATTTACAAAACAAGACTTAATTTGACCAAACTTATGTATACATGAAAATATCTAAACGATACCTTTCAAAAATCGGGGTGACAAATACTTACCGAAAATTACGGGTGTTACATCAAACTGGACAATTCCAAAACAAAGTTTTAATACAATATATAAAATCGGAGCTTTCGATTTTTTACACGGATATTCAATTAAAGAAACAGAACAAACTGTTTCAATCAACAAAGACTATGATAGTCTAAATCTTTTATCAAAATCTGCAATCATACAACATAGAAAGAAATTTAAGTTCTTACATGTTGGCTTAGTTCAAATAGCAATCAAACCTTTATTCAGATTAGGCATAGATGCTCCAGTCTTGTTAATATTAAGAGATGCTAGACATACAAAATTTCAAAATTCTATATTAGCCATGGCATAAACTAATATTTCAAATGGCCCAATTTATTCCAACTGTTATCCAAATTTCTCTGTAAGATTATTTGATCCAAACATTTTAGATACTTTAGTTTTAACAATTAAAACTAAAAATCTAGAATTCAAGGAAGATACAAAAGTTGTAGCTATAATATATAGAGTTTGTTATAAAACTATGTCTACAACAATAGAGCCTAAAACAAGATTAACTAGTCCAAAAAATGAAACTATCATATTTGAATCAAATCCTCAACATACAAAGGTTCAAACTCCAAAAAGACTCAAATGGAATGAAATTACTCAATCCTGTAATTGGAATCTTCAAGATATAGGTTTACCTAAACCTATAGAAGACACTAATCAAATATCAAATATTATAGAACATGAAGATGGTTCTGTTGATATTAATTTTAATACTATTCAATCTGTTTCATCAAGATTTTCAACAGGTTCAACAAGTAGCACTATTAATTTATGAAGTAATTGTTTTCAAAAATCTAAATCATTAAGATATGTAGATTTTAATCAAAATATACCAAAACCAATATATCAAGAAGATAACAAAAGTGAATCTGAAGGGTTACCTAGCCCAACTCATTCAGACATGTTATCATCTGAAATAAATAGATTCAAAGCTTCAATATGAGTAATAGAACTAAAATTTTGTGTAATCAAAATAATATTCAAAAACTCCTTATAACTTCTTGTTGGCAAATTATACAGATGTATTCAAGAGAATTAGCCATACTCAAAAAGGCAAAAATATTACAAATTAAAAATCAAAACAAATAATGGAATCTTTATAATAAATTAACACCTACTCAAATAATGCATTTAGGAAGAATTATAATAAGAATAAAACAATTAGAGGAAAGAATCAAAGTAATGTTCCAGTGGATTCAAGAAGCTAGATCCGAATTAATAATTTGTTAAATCAATAATTTATTAAGATGGAAGAATCAACAATTAATATGGAATATCTTAAAAAAAGAATTCCATGCTGATCATAATAAAAAAAGAAGATAATGGTATTACAAATTTGTTAATAATAGTGAAGAAGAATGTAGACATCAAATTCAATGGAGATTATATATTATTAATCGAAAAGTTCATATTTCATTCTTTGAATGGTATGAACAAGTGTTTTGCAAACAAAACAATATTCCAAATCCCTTTTTAAATATTTATGAAACCCCAAAATTGACTCAAACATATAAAAAAAATAAAAGATCAAAAAGAAATCATAGTTATTCATCCACCTAAAGAACATATATTAATACAAAATCAATATATAGCTACTCCTCATATAGCGATTAGAAAAATAGAGAATAAAGAAGAAATGATTCAAGATGTAATATATCAAAATAATTATTCAAATGAAATATTATATATAATTAGTCAACAATTAAATAGAATTGAAAATAATTCTAAAGAAATAATAATTGAAGAAAAACAAGAATCAAAAGCACCTATAAAAATCGAGAATCCAATTTTTATACCTCAACAAATAACAGATTCAAAATAAACCTTGGATATAATAAGAAAATAATTGATGAATCAAATGAAAAATTAAATAATATGAAAGTCAATGTTATTAATCAAGATTCAGATAATTCATCTCAAGATTATTCTGATAGTAAATCAAATGAAGAAAAAAATTCTCAAATTCAAGAACAATTTTCAAATAATCTACAAAATAATAATATTAATAAAATAAAATTTAATGACAATTTTACTTCAACGAGCAGACCTCAAACTCTAAATTATTATTCAAGACCAACTTTTCCCGATGTTCAATATGAAGCAAGAGAATTCTCTTACATGAGAAATCAATATGATGGTTCATCAGTATATGAGTGGAATCTAGATGGAATGACAGAACATCAAATTATAAATTTACTCCAAGAATTCAACATGGCTTCTAATGCTTACGGCATTAAAGGCAATGGTCAAAGGCAAATCGCCGAATTATTAATTTCAGGTTTTACTGTCAATTTAAGGGGGTGGTGGGAACAATATGTTACCCCAGATGAAAAATCTACTATTTTAAATGCCACCAAAACCATAATCAAAACAGAAAATAATCAACAGATTCAAACTCAAGAATTAGATATAATTCTTACTCTTATTTATGCCATAATGAAAAATTATATAGGAGATCCAACAATGTTCCAAGAAAGGAGTGCAGAAATACTCCTCAATCTAACTTGTAGAAAACTGTTAGATCACATATCTATTGGATTCAAGATCATCCAATCTGAAGATCCAATCTGAAGTTAATGCCAGAAAGTCGACTCTCGATATAAAGTCTAATGTCGTTTGTAATAAATGTCAAAGTAAATTATTGTTTATTGTAATTTTAGTATTTAGTTTAACTTAGTTTAAATATCTAATTATGTTAAATATTAGTTTGTTAAATTAATATCTAAGTTATATATTATATTAGTTTTAGTTTGTAATAATATCTAGATATTAGTTAGTTAGTTAGATATTAGGTGTTTGTGTGTTAGAGAAACTAAGACAAGAAAATATCAGATCACAAAAACACACACACAAAAGGTGTAAAACAGAGAACACATCAAAAGCTTCAATAGATCAATCCTGTAATCGTTTGAATATTAATCAAAACAGGTTGCTAATCATATTGTGTTGTTTTTGTAAGAACTTGATATAGTATTGTGGACCGACAAAAACTACAAGATTTCAGATGGTACAAAGACATGTTCTTAACAAAAGTCATGTTAAGACCAGACTGCAAAGAAGCTTACTGGAAAGAAAGATTCATTACAGAATTACCAAACTTATTCGCTGAAAAGATTAAAAATAATCTAAGAGAAAAATACAATAATCAAACCCCTTATAAAGATTTAACTTATGGAGAGTTAATTAATCATGTTAATAGAGAAGGTCTGGCAATTTGTTCAGATCTAAAATTCAAAGCTAAACTCAAAAAAGACAGAATCACTAGTAAAAATGAATTAGGAGACTTTTGTCAACAATATGGTTATCAACCCATTTCAAATCCTTCTTCATCCAGAACAAAGAAGCAATTTTCAAAGAAAAGATTTTCAAATAAAAGATATACTTCAAAATATAATAAGACTGAATAATATAATGATCATAAGAAGAAAAAATCTCATAAGAAGTATACAAAGAAACCAACCTTTCATAAAAATAATCAAAAGGTATCTAAAGATATAATCATATGTTACAAATGTGGCAAAACAGGTCATATGGCAAAAGATTGCTATGTCAAAAGAGGAATTAATCAATTAGACATATCAGATAAGTTAAAGGCTCAAATGTGTAAATTGATACTCAACAGTGACAGTTCTGGTGAATCATCTAGTCTATCTGACTTTGAAGAAAATGATTTAAACAATGTAAAAAATTATTCAACATCAGATTCAGAAGCAAGCTGTGAATGTATAGGAAATTGCACTTGCAATCAAATCAATGTAATTACCGACAAAGATAGAGAAATGATAGAATTATTAGATCAAATTCCAGATCAAACAATTAAAGAACAAGCCTTAAATAAATTTCTCAATTATAACAAAAAAGAATCTATAGTTTCAAATTCAAATCCAATCGAAATGTTAAATCTTCACGAAGTTTTCAAAAGATTTTCCAAACCAAATACATCAATAACTGTTCAAGATTTACAAGAAGAACTTAATAATGTCAAAACAGAAATAAAATTAATCAAAGAAAATGTCAAAACATAAATAGGAATAATCAAAGAAAAATTATCCAACGTGGAGAAAAATAAAGCAATTATTAATGATTTAGAAGAAAGTAATACAGGAATCAAAGAAATCAAGAAAATACCAAAAAGAATAACTTTTCAAAGATGGAACACATATATTGAATTATGCATAAAGAATGAATTCAAAGTAACAGTTTTAGCACTAATTGACAGTGGTGCTGACATGAATTGTATTCAAGAAGGAATCATACCTACCAAATATTATGAGAAAACGGCTAATAGGTTATCAACCGCTAGCGGATCTTCTCTAAATATAGAATACAAAGTTTCAAAAGTTCATATCTGTAACAATGGTTATTGTCTCAAAACTTCATTAATACTTGCAAAAAAATTAACTTCAACGTTAATTCTAGGAACTCCATTCATTTCTCAATTATACCCCATTTCAATATCAGAAGATGGAATTTCTTCAAAAGTATTAGGTAAAGAAGTATTTTTCAAGTTTGATAATCCAATTACTTCTAAAAAATTAAATCATTTAGAGAATAAGATTAATCAGGCAAAATATTTAAGAAATGAAATTAATAGCTTAAAAATTTCTGATCAAATTCATAATCAAATTAATCAAAATAAAATAAAACATATAAAATAAAAATTTGAAAACAATGTTTGCTCAAATATTCCAAATGCTTTTTGGAAAAGAAAACAACACATAGTCAGATTATCCTATATTAAAGAATTCAATGAAAGAGATATCTCTTCAAAATCAAGAGCTATTCATATGTCAAATGAATTACAAGAACATTGTAAAAAAGAAATTCAAGAACTTTTAGATAAAAAACTCATAAGACCCTCAAAATCTCCCTCGTCTTGCTCAACTTTCTACGTTATGAATGCAGCTGAGATAGAACAAGGATGTCCAAGATTAGTCATTAATTATAAACCTCTAAATAAGGTTTTAGAATGGATAAGATATCCAATCCCAAATAAAAGAGATTTACTCAAAAAATTACATGATTCAAATATATTTTCAAAATTTGATATGAAGTCAGGATTCTGGCAAATACAAATTCATGAAGATGATAAATACAAAACATGTTTTAATGTTCCCTTTGGTCGTTATGAATGAAATGTTATGCCCTTTGGACTTAAAAATGCTCCATCCGAATTTCAAAATATCATGAATGACATCATAATGCCAATAAACAATTTTGCTATTGTTTATATTGATGATGTTTTAATCTTCTCAAAATCCATTGATCAACATTTCAAACATTTAAATATATTTTATGATTTAATATATAAAAATGGATTAGTTGTATCTGCTTCAAAAATGCATCTTTTTCAAACAAATGTTAGATTTTTAGGACATGATATTGTTCAAGGAACAATAAAACCAATTCAAAGAAGCCTTGAGTTTTCAAATAAATTTTCAGATGAAATCAAAGATAAAACTCAACTTCAAAGATTTTTAGGATGTTTAAATTATGTCCATGATTTTTTCCAAGATTTAGGAATCATATGTAAACCTCTTTATCAAAGACTCAAAAAGAATCCAGAACCCTGGACTCAAGAACATACTAAAATTGTGCAACATATCAAACAAAAAATAAAATATTTACCATGTATTCATATACCTCAACCAAATGCTCAAATAATAGTTGAAACCGATGCTAGTGATCTAGGTTTCGGAGGAATACTAAAACAAAGAATTAATAATCAAGCAAAGGAAGAATTAGTTAGGTTTTTCTCAGTCTCCTGGAATGATACTCAAAGAAATTATTCAACAGTCAAAAAAGAGATTTTATCAATTGTTTTATGTATCAAAAAATTTGAAGATGATTTGTATATGAAACCATTTTTATTAAGAATAGATTGTCAATCTGCAAAACCTATTTTAGAAAATGATGTTAAAAATATAATATCAAAACAAATTTTTGCAAGATGGCATGCTTTACTAAGTAACTTTGATTTTCAAATAGAATTTATTAAAGGAACAAATAATTCTCTTCCTGACTTTTTATCAAGAGAATTTTTACAGGGAAAATGAGTGATTCAAATAAGCAGATGACCCTTTCTCCTTTCAAACGTTCTGAATCAACATCTTCTTCCTCTCCTCTTCCTACTCAAAATAGATATTCACCGCTTACACCTCCACATATTCAACAAACCTATTATGCCTTAGTCCAAAATACCCCATCCTCTGTTTCAAAGCCAATTCAAAATAAATCCATAATTCCAACCGTCAAGAAGGGTTCTACTTCAAATACAGTCAATCATTCATATATCCAAAATCCTAATCATCAGATTGTAAAAATCCTTGAAGATTATGAATTGCATCTTCAAAACAAATCTTTTAGTACTCTTGTTGATTTCCTTTTTCCCAAAGACTCTCTATTCAAATCTGATACTTTCAAGACTAGAGAATATTATGAAGCAATCCTTATAGATACCGGATCTATTAAGGTTATTCATAATAAAAATCCCAAACTCTTCTCAAATTGATTTCAGTAAAGTTCAAATATTTCATATTCTTACGATTCAAGAATGGAAGGCTCGACCTTACCTGAACAAGACCCTTTCAAACTACTCAAAACACCCGTCTTATAATTATTATGATTATCAAGACGCATGGTTCAAATTTCTCTATCTCAGATGTTATACACATTCTTGATTCATATTCTTTGATAAGAACTTTGACAACAATTATCCAAATTGGTTCACTAATTGGTTCAAGTTCATGGGAAGTATTCCAGATATTCTTCCCATAAGTGTTCATGTTGGATTCACAAAATTCAAAGAAATGTTTGTTCAAAACATTTCTGAACATGAATATTTGTTGCAATTCACAATTTTATTCAAAATTCCTTGGATCATTTCCTGTACATTTGAAATAAATCCATCAAACGGTCCTTCACCTCCAATTCTCATGAGAACCTGCAACGCCAAATGGTGGGAAAAGCTGCCCAGAGATCAAATTGTCAAAATGACAATTCAAGGAGTATCTGATTATTACTCAAAGAATTTTGGAGCACCAGCCACTATTGAACAACCACTCTATCTCCTTAAAGAAGAAGAAGATGATGAAGTTGCTCAAATCATAGCTGCAAATTCAAAAGATGAAATAAAAAGATTGCTTCAAAAATTCAAAAGGAGTTCTCCAACAAGTTCGACTGCTACTCAAGAAATTTCTCAAAACTCGTTGTTTCAAGATTCACACGATCCCTATCCAGATGTAAACCTATAGGGAATGAGTGTGTTTGGTGTTCTTGCCTTTGTAGGCAAGATTCTTTGTTATTCAAATATGGAGTATTCAAACGTCTGAAATACACTCTTTGGTATTTCAAATAACATTTTATTCAAAATATTATTCCAAAGGGTTGATGCAAGTACTTCAAAACAAGAGATCAATTATTTCAAGATGAAGACAAAAGATGAAGATAGAAGATTTATTTCAAGATGAAGACAAAAGATGAAGATAGAAGATCAATTCAAATCGTTCAATAATTCAAAGATGCTTTTCAAAAAGGAAGATGCCAAAGTAATTTGCCAAAGAAGTCAAAAGTTGTTAAAAGCATTGTCGGCCATTTCAAATAATTCAAGACTCAAATTTGCATCCGGTTACCGGTTAAAAGCTACTCAATAATTGTCAAATGGAAGGACATTCACCGGTTATCTTTCATCCAAGATACCTATAAAAGAAGACTTCAAGAATCATTCAAGGCACACAAAAATTTTCTAGCCTTGTAAACATTTGTAAAATGTTATGTCTAGGAAAAAACCCTCTCTCTCATTTTCTACTTCAAGATGTTCGAAATATTTAGATTTACAGATATTCATATCTCCAGATGTATGTTCCAATTGTCTTAAAGACAACTGCTCAAAAGATTGCTTAATCAAAGAAGGTACATTTTAATCATGCTTTATGTTGTTATGTTTAGTAATGGTTGCCTTATCTTGCAAGATCTTGATCATATTATTCCTATCAATTTTTTTATTTCAAACGCATATCCAATGTCTCTTTTAAATCATATCATAAACTTTTTTCTAAGAAATCATATATTAAACTTTAGAATCATTTATCGACATCAAAATTATTCATACAATCAATTTAAATTGTTTTCTGCGATCCTGTTCACATTTGGTATCAGAGCCATGTATTATAGTGGAATATAATATGTTAATCAAATTCTTAGTTGGTTCTTATTGTCTTCATTATTTCATTATTGTATGAATCGCAGAGGTCCCGTTTGGCTTCAAATACAATAAATATTTGACGAAATATGATTTGAGTGTCAATTCCTCAACCATAAAAGGTCATGTAAATATTGAATTGAACCTTTTATGATTTTTACTTGGATGTTGTGTTGAACCCTCGACCCATCGCCGGTGCTCTCTCTGTCGCTCCTCGCCACCGTCTGCTACCTCTCCACCTCTTTCTCTGCTTATCAACTGTCTCCGTCGCTCCTTGCTGCTATCTGCTCCTCGGCGCTCATGTATACTATCCCCGTTGCTCTCCGTCGCCCTGCTCTGCTCTGATTTCACACAAATCGAAGGTAACGCCATAAACCTACCCTTGAGATAACAATCTGCGACGATTCTTTGTTTTTGAAAAAATAGGTTTTATTTGCTGCTCATTCTTGAATCCAATCAGAGTCTATGCAAAGGGTTTTCTTGTCCTTTCAAAAATCACCCAACTCATTGCTGCTTACTTGAGATTATCTATCTTGTTGATTTGATCTCCTGTTGTTTGTAATTTTGATGATTTAGGGATCAACCTGGCAGGTTTAATTTTATGTTGTTTATAATTTCATGGATGCTTGCAATTCTCGAAGTGTCAATTTTCTTTTTTGGTTTTTCTGATTTTAGAATGTATACTCACCAGTATAACTTGCAGCATCTTAATGGACCTAGTAATGGTTCTGAAAAAGATATCAGAGACTCGGAAGATTGAGAAGATTGAGAAGGTTTGATGATATCAAATATATATATCAGTCTACCCACCAACCTCTGATACATTCTCTTGTTGACAGTCGGTGCTTCTTTAGCTTCACCCAACTTATGGTTCTGGTCAATTGGTCTAGATACTGGCTTACACACACTCTTTCCTGTTTCTGCCAATAAATCAGTCACATACTTTTGTTGAGATATGAAGATCCCTTGCTTGGAGTATGCCACCTCAATTCCTAGGAAGTATTTAAGTCTTCCTAGTTTCTTTATCTCAAACTCTTGTCACCAACCTTTCTTTTAATTCCCTCTTTTCCCTCTCATCATTTGTTGTTACTATGATGTCATCCACATAGACGAGAAGAGCAGTTACTCCCTCTGTAGACGAGCGTTTAATGAAGAGAGTATGATCCCCTTGACTTTGTTTATACCCTGACTCCTTCATAACTTTTGCAAATTTCCCGAACCACGCCCTAGGAGATTGTTTCAATCCGTAGAGCGCCTTTTTTAGCTTGCACACCTTGTTACCTGTGTCACCATTGAAACCTGGCTTTGTACCTCTCAAGGGATCCATCAGCATTGTATTTCGTTGTAAAGATCCACTTGCAATCAACAATGTTTTTTTCTTTCGACTTATCAACAATCTCCCATGTGTCATTCTTTTCAAGCGTACTCATTTCCTCTTCCATGGCATCCCTCCATTCCCCTTTTGATAATGCCTCATAAACGTTGGTAGGGATAAAAATGGTATTTAGACTCGTAATGAACTTTTTGTGGGTTGGTGACAGGCGTTCAAGGGAGACATAGTGAGATAATGGATACAGTGGTCGTTTAGAGCATTCTATAGTCCCTTTTCTCTTGGCAATGGGTAGATCATCTTCAGTATTGGTGGAAGTAGGTTGTGTGTGTAAAGGTGAGTCGGATCTTACCGTGTTCTCATTATGAGGGCCCGAGTCGTAGTTCTGGACTTGCGTTGGCGTATGAATGACCTTTCTCCTTGTATACACTTGGGGAGACTTTGGGAAATTATTGGAGACACCGACAACGCTAGGGTTTGACTCTGGTTATTCGGGAGCGACTCTGCTAGGGTTTGACTCCGGTTGTTCGGGATCATTGGATGGTTCAGGTTCATTGAGAGGGTTCGGAGACTCGGATGTGACTTGCTCCACGGACTCTGATGTGATGTCAACACTACGAGTTGGAAGGTCAAGATTTTTAGTGGTTCAAAAGTTTCCCAAGGACTGTCTTCCATCATTGAATTCTCCCCCTGAAGACAGGACTTGGAGAAAAAAGGTTTGTTTTATGTGAAAGTGACATCAACAGAGGTGTAGAATCTGTGGGATGAGGGATCGTAGCATTTGTACCCCTTTTGAGTTGATGAGTAACCAAGGAAGACACACTTAATGGCTCGAGGATCTAGCTTGCTTTTGTGTTGGTTATGGTTGTGAACAAAGGCAGTGTACCCACAAATTCTGGGTGTGAGACCATTTGATGTTCTGAAGTGGGGGTAGAAGTTATTAAGGAGTTCCATAGGAGTTTGATTTCCCAATGTACGTGAAGGAAACCTATTTATCATGTGTGTGGCACTAAGGACAACTTCCCCCCAATAGGATTTAGGAACATTTCCTTGAAAAAGCAACGCATGGGTAGTGTTAAGTAAATGACCATTTTTCCTTTCAGCTACCCCATTTTGTTGGGGTGTATTAACACATGAGGAATCATGGATAATACCTTGTGATTGAAAGTAGGGTGATAAAATTTGGTTGAAATAGTCTTTGGCATTGTCGGTCATGAAACTCTTTATTTTGACCCCAAATTGGTTTTGAATCATTGAGTGGAAGTTAGGTATAACGGTGCTAACTTCATATTTTTGTTTAAGAAGGAAAAACCATGTAACCTGAGTGCAAACCACAAGGGTGTGGCGTGGTGGTAAGAGCCTGGGGACTTCATAGCGGTTGTCCGGGTTCGAGCCTCACACGCAGCATTTGTGCCAAATATTGGCACAAGTGTCATCCTTGTGGCCACGAGATGAATGCCTGCGGGCCAAAAGCATGTTTTCCGGAGATTAGTCTGGGCCAATGTGGTCTGGGATACTCCTTCCCAAAAAAAAAAAAGACAAACCAACGGGCCCTAGACACATTAGGTATGTTAGAAGGTCACCATTGAGTGGAAGTCGGTAGCCGAACCTTCCCAACCAGCTAAAACGTAGACACATTTCAGATCACGAGTGCACACACCTAATACATTGGTCGCAATATGTCCCTTTCTTGTTCGGTACCTTGGTTTATCAGACTCTGGTACAGTTACTTCAATATAAGTTCCATCTATTGCTCCTAGACAACCCTATAAAAAAAAGCACTCGTGTTTTGTATTTGCGTATTTGATAATAGAAACTCTAGCTTAAAAGTTAGAATAAATTACCTTTTTAATCTATGTGGTTTGTTGAAAGTTTATGTTTTAGTTCTTATGATTTTGAAATTACAATTTTCATCCATATGCCTTGTAATTTATTAACTTTTTTGTTTTTATGATTTACATTTTATTGTTTTTTTCCATCCTTATGGTTTACAATTCATTTATATTTTAGTCCTTCATATTTAAAAAGTAGTGTTTTGGCTTTAGGGATGAAAATAGAAATGAATTGCAAATCATAGGGTTGAAACCGAAATTTCAAAACCACAATAAGGGTGCGTTTGGTACGCAGACTGCATGGACGGGACGAGACAAAAAAAAATAGTCTTATGTTTGGCATGCCATGGGACAAAAATCACATAGGACAACATGAGACAAAATGTTAATTTTATGGGACAAAACTTGATTTTTTTTGTTCCACCAAAATAGGAGGAACATGTACTAAACTAAAAGATTACTAAACTACCCTTTTTCTTTTAAACCATCGATCTGATATATGAGTATACGACCTAGACCTAAACCTAAACCAGAGTACATCCTCTCCATCTTCATCGATCTCCACAGGTATTTCCATGTTCTTCATCGATTTCTTCTTGTGCGATTTCACAGCTATGCGATTTCTATTGTGCGATTTCTGTGGTTACAATCCATGTTCTTCATCGTCGATTTCACAGCTAGCGATTTCTATTGTGCGATTTCTGTAGTTACAAACCATGTTCTTCATCGTCGATTTCTCTTCTTGTGCGATTTCTCTTCAATATGTGGTTTTGTTGTTTCGATTTCTATGGTTGTGCGATTCCATGTTCTTCATCATCCATGTTTCTCAACTTTTTTTGGTTTCGATTTCTGATAAATATATATGTGGTTACTGTTGAATTTGTGTCTCCTTTTTTGTAAAATCTTTGTTTCTGATGTGCATTTACAAAATCTTAGAGGATGTGGTTTTGATGTGGTTACTGTTGAATTTGTTTCTCTAACTTTTTTTAGTTTCGATTTCTGATAAATATATATATATATATATGTGGTTACTGTTGAATTTGTGTCCTTTTTTGTAAAATCTTTGTTTCTGATGTGCATTTACAAAATCTTAGAGGATGTGGTTTCTGATGTGGTTACTGTAGAATTTGTTTCTCAACTTTTTTTGGTTTCCATTTTACTTCCATTTTAAACAACACATGTTAAAATGTTAAAATCTTGAATCGACTTATGTTGGATGTACTTTGTATGTTAGCTAAATTTTTTGACTATTGCTTGTCACTTTGTTTTATGAATTTTGTAGTGATGGATCGGAATCACTTGGTTGTACTCGTCACCGTATGGAATACTTACATTCAAATGATTATGTATTTGTTTTCCCTTATGATTTGGTTAATTGAATTGGAGAATAGAAATAATGAAAGGGAAAATTTGGGCCAAAGAACTTTCACTAGACTTCAAGTTAGATCAACTGAAATACAACGTATTACACGTGAAAGTGATGTCAATTGTATCAATGAGTTGCGAATGGATAGAAATGCTTTTGCACTTTTGTGCGATTTGCTTAAAATTCGTGGTGGATTAGTAGATGACGGTAATATGACAATCGAGGAGCAAGTTGCTATATTTATAAATATATTAGCACACCACACTAAGAATAGAACTATACAAGTTAGGTTCTATAGGTCGGGGGAAACAATTAGTCGGTATGTTCATCGAGTGTTGCGTGCTTTATTGCATTTGGAAGACGTGTTGCTTGTCAAACCAACTCCTATAGAAAATGATTGTACGGATTCACGATGGAAATGGTTTAAGGTAATTATTATAACACTTTCAATACAATTCATAATATAACGTCCATTTTTTAGCTAAAACCTTTTTTTTATAGGGTTGTCTAGGAGCAATAGATGGAACTTATATTGAAGTAACTGTACCAGAGTCTGATAAACCAAGGTACCGAACAAGAAAGGGACATATTGCGACCAATGTATTAGGTGTGTGCACTCGTGATCTGAAATTTGTCTACGTTTTAGCTGGTTGGGAAGGTTCGGCTACCGACTTCCACTCAATGGGGACCTTCTAACATACCTAATGTGTCTAGGGCCCGTTGGTTTGTCTTTTTTAACATACCTAATGTGTCTAGGGCCCGTTGGTTTGTCTTTTTTTTTTTGGGAAGGAGTATCCCAGACCACATTGGCCCAGACTAATCTCCGGAAAACAGGCTTTTGGCCCGCATGCATTCATCCCGTGGCCACAAGGATGACACCTGTGCCAATATTTGGCACAAATGCTGCGTGTGAGGCTCGAACCCGGGCAACCGCTATGAAGTCCCCAGGCTCTTACCACCACGCCACATCCTTGTGGTTTGCACTCAGGTTACATGGCTTTTCCTTCTTAAACAAAAATTTGAAGTTAGCACCGTTATACCTAACTTCCACTCAATGATTCAAAACCAATTTGGGGTCAAAATAAAGAGTTTCATGACCGACAATGCCAAAGACTATTTCAACCAAATTTTATCACCCTACTTTCAATCACAAGGTATTATCCATGATTCCTCATGTGTTAATACACCCCAACAAAATGGGGTAGCTGAAAGGAAAAATGGTCATTTACTTAACACTACCGGCAATTGCTTTTTCAAGGAAATGTTCCTAAATCCTATTGGGGGGAAGTTGTCCTTAGTGCCACACACATGATAAATAGGCTTCCTTCACGTACATTGGGAAATCAAACTCCTATGGAACTCCTTAATAACTTCTACCCCCACTTCAGAACATCAAATGGTCTCACACCCAGAAGCAACACAGAAGCAAGCTAGATCCTCGAGCCATTAAGTGTGTCTTCCTTGGTTACTCATCAACTTAAAAGGGGTACAAATGCTACGATCCCTCATCCCACAGATTCTACACCTCTGTTGATGTCACTTTCACAGAAAACAAACCTTTTTTCTCCAAGTCCTGTCTTCAGGGGGAGAATTCAATGATGGAAGACAGTCCTTGGGAAACTTTTGAACCACTAAAAATCTTGACCTTCCAACTCGTATTGTTGACTTCACATTAGAGTCCGTGGAGCAAGTCACATCCGAGTCTCCGAACCCTCTCAATGAACCTGAACCATCCAATGATCCCGAACAACCAGAGTCAAACCCTAGCAGAGTCGCTCCCGAACAACCAGAGTCAAACCCTAGCGTTGTCGGTGTCTCCAATAATTTCCCAAAGTCTCCCCAAGTGTATACAAGGAGAAAGGTCATTCATACGCCAACGCAAGTCCAGAACTACGACTCGGGCCCTCAGAATGAGAACACGGTAAGATCTGACTCACCTTTACACACACAACCTATTTCCACCAATACTGAAGATGATCTACCCATTGCCAAGAGAAAAGGGACTAGAGAGTGCTCTAAACGACCACTGTATCCATTATCTCACTATGTCTCCCTTGAACGCCTGTCACCAACCCACAAAAAGTTCATTACGAGTCTAAATACCATTTCTATCCCTACCAACGTTTCTGAGGCATTATCAAAAGGGGAATGAAGGGATGCCATGAAAGAGGAAATGAGTGCGCTAGAAAAGAATGACACATGGGAGATTGTTGATAAGTCGAAAGAAAAAAACATTGTTGATTGCAAGTGGATCTTTACAACGAAATACAATGCTGATGGATCCCTTGAGAGGTACAAAGCCAGGTTAGTGGCCAAAGGATACATTCAAACTTACGGGTTGACTACCTAGAGACATTTGCCCCTGTTGCCAAGATGAACACCGTAAGGATTCTATTATCATTAGCTGCTAATCTAGGATGGAAACTTTTGCAGTATGATGTAAAGAATGCCTTTCTTCATGGTGACTTAAATGAAGAAATATATATGAGCATTCCGCCAGGTTTCAATGGTGACACAGGTAACAAGGTGTGCAAGCTAAAAAAGGCGCTCTACGGATTGAAACAATCTCCTAGGGCGTGGTTCGGGAAATTTGCAAAAGTTATGAAGGAGTCGGGGTATAAACAAAGTCAAGGGGATCATACTCTCTTCATTAAACACTCGTCTACAGAGGGAGTAACTGCTCTTCTCGTCTATGTGGATGACATCATAGTAACAACAAATGATGAGAGGGAAAAGATGGAATTAAAAGAAAGGTTGATGACAAGAGTTTGAGATAAAGAAACTAGGAAGACTTAAATACTTCCTAGGAATTGAGGTGACATACTCCAAGCAAGGGATCTTCATATCTCAACGAAAGTATGTGACTGATTTATTGGCAGAAGCAGGAAAGAGTGCGTGTAAGCCAATATCTACACCAATTGACCAGAACCATAAGTTGGGTGAAGCTAAAGAAGCACCGACTGTCAACAAGAGAATGTATCAGAGGTTGGTGGGTAGACTGATATATCTTGCTCACACTCGACCAGACATAGCCTACTCGGTGAGTGTAATTAGTCAGTTCATGCACGATCCAAGAGAACCTCATCTTCAAGCAGCCTATAGGGTACTACATTACTTGAAAGGAAATCCAGTGAAGGGTATTTTGTTTAAGAAGAATGAAACTCTTACTCTTGAAGCCTACACTGATGTTGATTAAACTGGTTCTAAATTGGATTATAGATCAACCTCTGGATATTGCATGTTCCTTGGAGGGAATTTGGTGTCATGGAGGAGCAAGAAGCAAAATGTGGTATCAAGGTCATCTACAGAATCAGAGTTTAGGGCTATTGCTTAAGGATTATGCGAGTTATTATGGTTAAAGATTATTATGAATGATTTACATATTAAATGGGAAGGACCTATGAAGCTTTACTCTGATAACAAGTCTGCTATCAATATTGCTCATAATCCCGTTCAACATGACAGGACAAAGCATATTGAAAATTTGAAATCGATCGGCATTTCATTAAAGAGAAACCGGAAGAAGGATTAGTGTGCATGTGCTATGAGACTAAATAGCTTAGCCTAATTTTATAATTCCTTTATTATTCAAGGGTGCTAAGTGTAGTTATGTTTTCTATATATTTGGGTGTATTCCTCCTCTTTTCAATCAATCAATAATATAACCTATTTCAATTTGGTATCAGAGCCAAGTCCTAAACCCTACGGCAGCCAACCAGCGCCGCCTAAAACCCTACGGCAGCCAATCTGCGCCGCCAACAGCGCCAATCTGCGCCGCCAACAGCGCCAATCTGCGCCACCCTCCTGCTTCACCATCAGCGCCGATCATCACCACCACCCTAACTCCCCAACGCCGCCTAAACCCTAAACCAGCAGCCGCACCATCGCCTAAACCCTAAAACCGGCAGCCGTCATCCTCTCACCAACAGCGCCGACCATCACCATCCTAATCCCTAATCGCCCTCAACCCAAATCACCCCACACCCTAATCATGGCAGCCATCATCCCCTTCTCTCCTCAAGAGAAAACCATACACAACTCTCACAAATTTTCCTTCTCTCTCAAACCTACCAACTATGGCTATTGGCGATCCATGATAGAAGCCTTTCTTACATCTCACAACCTTATTGGTTATGTTGATGGAACTGTCCCATGCCCTGACCAAAAAGTCACCACTGATACAGCCGTCACCGACAACCCTAGCTACATCCCGTGGATATCCAACGATGCCCATATTCGGATGCTTATCATCGCCACTGTATCCGAAAACTCTTATCAACATATCCAGGGCAAAACATCACGTGACGTGTGGCTATCGCTTGAACGCGCCTATGCCCCTGTTACAGCCTCTCATGAATTTACCCTCAAAAACCAACTCCTTCGAATCACCATGAAAGGTGATGAGAAACCAACCGACTACCTAAGCAGGGTTCACGAATATGCTACTGCCCTTGCTAATATTGGAGAACCGATGAAGGACAAAGACCTGGTTATGCTCACTATTGCCGGTCTTCGCGACGAATACAACGTCATCAAGGGCAATCTTCTAACTCGCTTACCGCCTGTTCGCTTCAATGAACTGCATGGCCTTCTGTGTGATCATGATTATGTCTTCACAAAGAATCTACCTCCACAGGCTTTTCTGGCTCCTACTGCTCCAACTTCCCAGCCCCAAACGCCTGCTTCAGCTTCACAACCAACTCTTGACCAACTTCAACAACAACTTCAAAGCATTCAACTTACTGCTTCTCAGTTTGGTTATCAATTGAATCCTCTTCCTGCCCCACGGGCTCAAGCTTACTATGGCTCTCGGTCTTCCAACAACAGCCGCGGTGGACGGGGATCTCGTGGTTCCTCTCGTGGTCCCTCGCGTAATGGTCCCAACAATCGCCCTCGAGACAACCATGGCTCCCGACAGTTCTCTTGGGCTTCAGCCCAAAACACCGTTTATGGCCACTGTAACAGGTGTGGGATAGGTCATCTACCCTCCCAATGTCCGAATCAGCCGAACCAGCATGCTTCCGCACCACAAGCCAACTTTACGGCCCACTATGATGCCTCCTCCTCTTCCGGCTCCACTTGGAAACCAGACACTGGTGCAACCCATCATGCCACACCAAATCTATCTAGCATGGACAACTCGGAAGCTTACTATGGTAACGATTCTTTATTTGTTGGTAACGGTAATTCTATACCCATCGTTCACATTGGTTCATCCAAAATACACTCGCCAAACAAAACCTTTTCCCTAACCAACATTCTTCATGTTCCGCAATTAAAACAAAATCTTTTATCTGTTCAGAAATTTTGCCATGATAACCATGTTTTCTTTGAATTTCACTCTTCTTATTTTGTTGTCAAGGACGAGTCTACACGCACTACCCTCCTTTCGGGTCCCAGTGAACAGGGCTTATACTCCATCCGTCTTCCTCAACTCAAGTCACTACCCAAAGTCGCCTTCACTGCCGTCAAAGCTTCTTCAACCATTTGGCATCAACGTCTAGGACATCCGCATGCTCAAGTTTTCCGTTCAATCGTTTCTTCTTGTTCCTTACTGGTTTTAGATAAACTATCAAATAATTTATGTTCCTCTTGTCAATTAGGGAAGTCATCAAAGTTGTCTTTACCAAACTCCACTTTTCGCAGTAATAAAATCTTAGATCTTATTTATTGTGATGTTTGGGGTCCTTCTCCACAACCCTCTCTCGATGGTTATCGTTATTTTCTTTTATGTGTTGACCACTTTACACGTTATATGTGGATTTATCCTTTAATTCACAAATCCGATGTGCTTCCTGTGCTCACACAATTTATCAACATGGTCGAACGTCAATTCACCACCAAATTAAAAAGCCTTCAATCTGACGGGGGGGGGGGGAATTTCGACCCCTCACCACTCTCTGTCACAACCGTGGCATTATTCATCGACGTTCTTGCCCTCACACTAGTGAGCAGAATGGCTTTGTTGAACGCCGTCATCGTCACGTTGTAGAAACTGGATTGACTCTCCTCGCCCAGTCCAGCCTTCCTCAACGTTTCTGGTTCTCGGCCTTTGACACCGCAGTATATCTCATTAATCGTCTCCCCTCTCGTGTATCCTCAAACAAATCTCCCTATGAACAAGTCTTCAACCGCAAACCCGATTACTCCTTTCTACGAGTCTTTGGTTGTCAGTGCTTCCCTTACCTCCGACCATACAATCATCACAAAATCGAGTTCCGGTCCACTCCGTGTGTTTTCCTTGGTTACAGCCCTGTTTACCACGGCTATCGTTGCTTTGACTCGTCCAATGATCGACTTTACATTGCCAGACATGTCCGTTTCAACGAACATGTGTTTCCCTACCAACCCTTACCACCCCCACCACCCCGTCCCACTCCTCCTTACACCTCTATCTTTCCTGACCCACCCCTCTCCTTTCCACCCGAACCTCCCTCTACACCTCCGCCCACACCCCCGTCGCCTCTTCCTCAAAACTCACCCATCCCACCTCCCTCTTCCGCTCCACCACCCGCCCCTACTTCCAATCCACCACCTGTCCCTCGACCTCGGCCTTCAAACCTACGTCCCAATCCCAAGCAATCTGACCGTTTTAACCCAGCCGCTTATTCCACCACCACCTCCTCATCCTTACCTCTTGAACCCACTAGCTTTACCGTTGCTAACAAATATTTAGAATGGCGCCAAGCAATGGCTGATGAGTTGTCTGCACTTCATAGGAATGACACGTGGACTCTTGTGCCCCCTGTTCCTAACGCTAATGTTGTTAATTGCAAATGGGTTTACAGGTTAAAAACTGATGAAAATGGACAGGTTACCAGGTACAAAGCTCGCCTTGTGGCCAAAGGCTTTCATCAACAGCATGGTGTCGACTATCATGAGACCTTCAGCCCGGTCATCAAGCCCGTCACTATCCGCACTGTTTTGTCTCTTGCTGTCACTAACAAATGGCCTCTCCGACAGTTGGACATTCAGACTGCTTTTCTGCATGGTGACCTCAAGGAAACTGTTTACATGAGACAACCCCCTGGCTTCATTGATCCAACCAAACCTGATCATGTTTGCTTGTTACACAAGTCGTTATACGGGCTCAAACAAGCTCTCCGTGCCTGGTTCATCAAACTGTCCACCGCTCTCCATCAGTTGGGGTTCTCTGGTTCCAAAACCGATCCTTCACTCTTCATCCTTAATTCTCCAGGTTCGCTTATCTACCTGTTGGTTTATGTTGACGACATCATCATCACTGGTAACAACTCTGTTGTCATTACCTCGATCGTTAATCAGCTCAACGCTCTCTTTAAACTTAAGGATTTGGGCCAACTGCACTATTTTTTGGGGGTTGAAGTTGTTCACAAGGGTGCTGACTTAATTCTCTCACAACGCAAATACATTCGTGAGATCTTACATCGTGCCGGTCTTGCAGACTGCAAACCGATTGCTACTCCTATGAGCACCTCCATTGTTTTGTTACCGGACGATAGCCCATTGCTCGATGATCCTTCTCGATATCGGCAAACCGTTGGGGCTCTTCAATATGCCACTCTTTCTCGTCCTGACATTGCTTTTGCCGTTAATAAAGTTTGCCAGTTTATGCATGCTCCCACTGAGAATCATTGGAGCGCTGTCAAACGGATCTTGCGTTACCTACAGGGCACCGTAAACTTGGGTATGTGGATCCGTCATGATACGGGATATCAGCTTCATGCCTTCTCCGATTCTCATTGGAGCCCCAATCTTCAGGCTTATTCCAACTCCGATTGGGCTGGTTGTCCAATTGATCGTCGATCCACGGGGGGATTTGCCATATACTTGGGGTCGAATCTCATCTCTTGGTCTGCCCGCAAGCAGAAAACTGTCTCTCGTTCCTCAACGGAGTCCGAGTATAAGGCCATTGCTGACACTGTTGCTGAGTTGATTTGGCTGAAGTCTCTCCTACGAGAACTTGGTTTAAATAGCCAGGCACCCACACTTTGGTGTGATAATCTTGGTGCAACTTACCTCACTGCTAACCCTGTTTTCCATGCACGAACCAAGCATGTTGAAGTCGATTATAACTTTGTTCGTGAGCAGGTGACTCAAGGGAGGTTGAATGTCAAGTTCATTTCCACCGATGACCAAATTGCTGATATATTCACCAAGCCCTTATCTTGTCAGAAGTTTGAGTTTCTACGGTCCAAGTTACAGATCGCTAACCGCGCTGAACTTGCGGGGGAATATCAGACTAAATAGCTTAGCCTAATTTTATAATTCCTTTATTATTCAAGGGTGCTAAGTGTAATTATGTTTTCTATATATTTGGGTGTATTCCTCCTCTTTTCAATCAATCAATAATATAACCTATTTCAATTTGTGCTTTGTGCCATCCAAGTGTCAACTAGCTGACGTTCTAACAAAAGGCCTAAGCAATTCGAGTTTCCATAATCTTATTTCCAAGCTGGGAATGGAAGACATCTATTCCTCAGCTTGAGGGGGAGTGTCAAGATATACAGGTTGCAGATTAGTAGGAATCCTTCCTATAATTATGAGATATAGTTGCAGATTAGTTGTTATCTTTTCTGTATATTTTCCTTTGTATCCTTGATTTGGTTTCCTTTTATATGTTGTAAATACCCTATATAGGGGTCTTATATATTCAAGCAATACAACACAACCAATTATTCAGTTTATCTTTCTTGTCATCATTATATGAACCAAACATAGGATTTGGAATTTGGTCAAAGGAATTATCCATTCTAATTCCTTCAAAATTCATTAACCAAACACCCCCTAAGCTTTTTCCATTTTGTGATAACCCTTGCATCTCGTTCTATATATCATCAAACCTTCTCAATCTTCTGAGTCTCTGATATCTTTTTCAGAACCATTACTAGGTCCATTAAGATGCTGCAAGTTATACTGGTGAGTCTACATTCTAAAATCAGAAAAACGAAAAAAAAAAAAATCGACACTCCGAGAATTGCAAGCATCCATGAAATTATAAACAACAGAAAATTAAACCTGCCAGGTTGATCCCTAAATCATCAAAATTACAAACAACAGGAGATCAAATCAACAAGATAGATAATCTCAAGTAAGCAGCAATGAGCTGGGTGATTTTTGAAAGGACAAGAAAACCCTTTGAATAGACTCTGATTGGATTCAAGAATGAGCAGCAAATAAAACCTATTTTTTCAAAAACAAAGAATCATCGCAGATTGTTATCTCGAGGGTAGGTTTATGGCGTTACCTTCGATTTGTGTGAAATCAGAGCAGAGCAGGGCGACGGAGAGCAACGAGGATAGTAGACAGGAGCGCCGAGGAGCAGATAGCAGCAAGGAGCGACGGAGACAGTTGATAGGCAGAGAAAGAGGTGGAGAGGTAGCAGAGGGTGGCGAGGAGCGACGAAGAGAGCACCGACGATGGGTCGAGGGTTCAACACAACATCCAAGTGAAAATCATAAAAGGTTCAATTCAATATTTACATGACCTTTTATGGTTGAGGAATTGACACTCAAATCATATTTCGTCAAATATTTATTGTATTTGAAGCCAAACGGGACCTCTGCGATTCATACGATAATGAAATCATATTTCGTATTATTTCATTATCGTATGAATCGCAGAGGTCCCGTTTGGCTTCAAATACAATAAATATTTGACGAAATATGATTTGAGTGTCAATTCCTCAACCATAAAAGGTCATGTAAATATTGAATTGAACCTTTTATGATTTTCACTTGGATGTTGTGTTGAACCCTCGACCCATCGCCGGTGCTCTCTTCGTCGCTCCTCGCCACCCTCTGCTACCTCTCCACCTCTTTCTCTGCCTATCAACTGTCTCCGTCGCTCCTTGCTGCTATCTGCTCCTCGGCGCTCCTGTCTACTATCCTCGTTGCTCTCCGTCGCCCTGCTCTGCTCTGATTTCACACAAATCGAAGGTAACGCCATAAACCTACCCTCGAGATAACAATCTGCGATGATTCTTTGTTTTTGAAAAAATAGGTTTTATTTGCTGCTCATTCTTGAATCCAATCAGAGTCTATTCAAAGGGTTTTCTTGTCCTTTCAAAAATCACCCAGCTCATTGCTGCTTACTTGAGATTATCTATCTTGTTGATTTGATCTCCTGTTGTTTGTAATTTTGATGATTTAGGGATCAACCTGGCAGGTTTAATTTTCTGTTGTTTATAATTTCATGGATGCTTGCAATTCTCGGAGTGTCGATTTTTTTTTTTGGTTTTTCTGATTTTAGAATGTAGACTCACCAGTATAACTTGCAGCATCTTAATGGACCTAGTAATGGTTCTGAAAAAGATATCAGAGACTCAGAAGATTGAGAAGGTTTGATGATATATGGAACGAGATGCAAGGGTTATCACAAAATGGAAAAAGCTTAGGGGATGTTTGGTTAATGGATTTTGAAGGAATTAGAATGGATAATTTTATGAGGCAAGAACTTTTTTGTATATTTGTTATTGGTCTTGACTCTCGAATACATATTTTATGTTGCAGATTTCATCATTGATAATGGATTCTAATACTGGTAATACATCTCAAGATGGTAGGGCCACGGATGACCGTGATGAAGGTATTTAATATTGACACTTAATTCTTCAGCTTCAATTGATAGTGGAAGTATATTAAAAAAATGGAACGAACATGTGTGATCATATGTAAGTTGTTTTCTGAAATATGTATAAGATTTTTGAAAAATAGATTATAGAATGTGCTTGACTTGCAACTATTAGTTACAATCAAGGTTGTGAGTCATATTGCAACACATGACAATATAAAAGACATGAAAAGAGACAGTCATAAGTATGATATTTCATATATTTGATACTTTTATGTGTTGGTTTTTAAAGCCTTGATTGTTTCACCTGTTTATCAACTTTGGATGGGTTTGATTGTTAGCCTATCTCGACTAGTGCAGTAAGAGCAATAATATTATTACAATATAAAGATGTTTTAGGATTAACACTTACTACACAATTCGTGGGTTTGATCATTATTTTATACACCTGGTTTTGAATTCATATTTCCTCTCTCACGGACTATATAGAGGATGATTGTTTGTTGATGAAAGAACAAAAATGGATGATATATTTATCTGATCAATGACAAACTTTGGGAAGCTAGCATCATAGTTGATTATCTTTGAATCAGCCTAGAGGGAAGATTATGCTTGTTTTATTAGGGATGGTTGCGACATGGTGTGAATGAAGTTCTACTTTTGGCTAAAATAAGCTAGTCTACCGTGTAGAACATTTATTAAAACCTCGACATGTGAAGTTCTCTATCCTAGGAAATAAAAGCTAGCATGTGCACTTGACGAGTCATTCCATGTTGTTCATCGCCGAAACACATTAATAAGAGAGAAATAGGAAACAAGGTTAGCATTATTATCGTTGCAAAACTACATGTAATTGGTACAAACAAAAAGTAGTAATGTAGTATTTCATGGTCAATGTATTATGTATGTTTGAGGAGGTCTCTCATCTTTTTAATTTGGGGCCATGTCATAGTTGCAAAAGATAGTGCGACAGGATATCAATTCCCTAATCACTGTTGGGTTCAATAATTTTGTTGTGGATAGGAAACTTCTGAATTTTCCTCAGCTTACTTGCCCATGCATTATGGATGCTTGTGTTTTGTTTTACCTTTTGTTCTTGTCCCCTTATTAATTAATATGCAT
Organism: Arctium minus; assembly: GCA_954870635.1. Taxonomy (NCBI): domain Eukaryota; kingdom Viridiplantae; phylum Streptophyta; class Magnoliopsida; order Asterales; family Asteraceae; genus Arctium; species Arctium minus. The sequence continues at coordinate 88,750,040 of OX941088.1, read as the reverse complement.
ATGTTGAAGATGTATCAACTATAAAGTATTGCTTTGTAGGAATTCATTGTATTTGACGTGCCTTATACTAATTTTCATATGCTAACCAGGATTCTAAAATTTTAACTGGCAGATGATGATGATGATGATGAATATGAAGAGGCTCATGATGGCAATCGTCTTTTAGAATTCATGTTTGGAAATATTGATGGGTCTGGTGATCTTGATATTGATTACCTTGACGAGGTAGCCATTCTTTCTTAATATTTGTTTATATCCTTATATATATATATGCACGGGGGGTGGGGGTGGTCTTTTGAGAACCCATGAAATTGTGATGACGTTGAGAACTAGAGAACTAGGGCATCATGTGCTATTTCATATGATCTCTTTCATCAAAGACTAGGATTTAGAATATTGATTAACATATATTTGTTTCACAATGTGAACTTTTTTAGCCTGTTTGTGAAACAAAAGTTACACAAAAAAGATCCACATTGTGAACCAAATACATATGAAGCAAACGCATTGTGAAACAAATATATGTTCATCAATACATTAAATGCTAGCCTTAGATGGGAAAAAAATCATGTGAAACAATACCTTAAGGTAAAAGTTCTCACGGTTATCACATTAAATGGAGTTCTCATTTGATTATGTCCCTATATATATATATTTATATACTTTTTCAATGATGATGTATTGGACTCTTCAAATCCATCCCTATATATACCTTTCAACCTGAAACTTGAGGAGTGGTAAACACATGAGTAAACTTTGTTAGTGACTTCTTTGCCCTTGATATATTTGTTTATAGTAGTGGGGTTCCTAAAATAGTGACTAGACACCAATTCGAATTCAGAAGTTACCATGGGCATTTTTTAATATTCAAATTTTCGGAATCAAAACACGCATATTTATAGAAAGATGACAGTTAATATTGTAATAGAACTACAAACTCAAAATTTCATCATAGAGATGCATGCATAATCACACTTCTGCAACCAATATATTTCTCTGGAAGAAGGTCCCAACGACACTATCAGTTTTAAAGCTCATGTTAAATTTAACATCGACTCGGCATTTTTAGCTTCTTTTTTTGTAATTTCATAGCCAACCTGTTATCTTTTGGTGAGAACTGCTTATTGTTGTTACATCAGAGGATTAACGCTGTCAATATTACCGCTGATTGGATTGTTCTTCTGGAAATTTTTGGCATTCACATATATTTACCTTGACCTTTCATCATATTACTATATTGTCTTTTTGTTTCTTTGGTTCGAAAGGCAAAGGCTTTGGCCCACATCATGTATCTTTGTATATAATTTTCTTTCATTATATTTGAGTGATTCCTCGCTTGTTCCTTGGAGACATAGTTTGGCACTAGGTCAATAAGGTTTTTGCCTGCTTTATACATATGCTCTTCCAAAAAACAGAGGATAATAAACGAAGTAAAATAAGATGAAGTGGCTTGATAAAATTAAAATGACATGTGTTATATTCAAATAAAAAGTATCAAGACCATCTGCGAAGATAGACACAGCCATGCAACACATTTGGTCTTGTTTTTCTCTCCTCAATCCTCATTATCGACATCCACAACCTATCACAGAGGAAGTGTATCCAAAGAACATAAAATAATTTACTTGAGCAGCTAGAACATTCAGCCTGAAAATCTGTACTTCTTTCAGTTGATTTTATCAAGGAGATACATGAACTTTGCAAAAGACTCGGGGATCCCTGACATAGTAATGGAAGATAATTTGGATGTGGTCAAGTTTTTAGTTCACATCTCAGAGCATAATCTGTCTACTATTATACCTGCTTGCCCTTTGTTACTATTTTATTTTTTCTTGCAGTTATGAGATGTTCTAATTTTTAAAGGTTGTTTGGGTGTGAAAGTTGGGGTTGTCGGTGGGTTATGTAAGAGATAGGGGGAGAGAGTTGCTGACATGTTTTATCCAGTTCGGTTTAGTTGTATGTAATGGCTCTATTTAATTTAAATGTGAGCCTATGAATAGGATGTGGTTCAGTGGGCATAATGGCTATCAGGCAATGTTTGTTATACTTGTTTGCCTGATTGACATATTTTCTAAGAATCACATGGAAGTGCATTTAGGTTATAATCTTGATTACCAGCTAGAATGTATGATCTACACAATGTTACATTCTATGACCCTATTGGACATCCATCTTTTTCTTTTTGTCAATGCGTATTCACTTTAAACTTCTTGTAACCTTACTTTTCTAGTATTTCACCACAGCTTGATCTTAACTTTGTACAGGTCTCTATGCGATGTCACTATTTTCTGTAATCGACTGCATTGGTTAATTATTACAAAGGTCAACCAGGGATACTAAAACCGTAGTTTTATTTCTCAGGATGCAAAGGAGCATCTTGCTGCACTAGCCGACAAGCTTGGTTCGTCATTAACCGATATCCATGTACAGAACTACTATCAACATGCTTCAGCCTGAGCTCATTTATTACTATAGTTATCTAAAAGTTTTCATGTATTTTATTTTTGCAGAGGAAAGTGTGATAAGAAGTTTTAACTCTTTTGATAACTTGCTCTAACTCTTTGTTCTTTCTTTTCTCAACGTTCAGTTGTCAGTAAAAACATCACAAACATCTGTCGATGCTGCTGAACAAGGTGAGGTGTAGGCTCTAGAACTCTCTCATGCAGTTGCCTTTTTTATCTTGTGTCTTTATTTTTCATCTTTAAGATCCTTTAGATGTTCTTATAAGCAAGGATCTGTTTCCCTGGGTGAGTTTTCTGGGTATAAGTGTATGAGTATACGGCTGCTGTTGGACTTTGTGTCATACTTCTACACTGCAGAAGTACCTAAAATTATAGTACTTTATGAGGTAGCTAGAGCCTTAAGCTCTTGCATGAGACCCTTCATGTGACATCTTTGCAACAAAGGTTATAGAGTAAATAGTAATAACTTAAGCATTTTTCTATATTATTAAGAGTGAAAATTTAGATCTTCCTTCTGTCACAAATGGGTATCCATCAATAAACTATATGCTACTATAGCTTTGTGCAAGACACTAGGGAGAAATCTGGTCTACCAGATATTAGTTCTCAATCGTTTTAACCAAGAGTCACATACCTAATTAGGTGCCCAGGGTTATGGTTGGTTATTGGCTAATCAATTTAAATTTGAGATAGCAAGATAACAATTTGAGTATTTAATTTTTTAGCATTGCATTGCACTGCAAAGCATAGCATGTTTTGGTATTAGCAAACATATATGCCTCCTGGTTGCCCCTTGATTGTAAACCTTATGCTCCATTTGGTTGATTGAGTAGAATGGAGATGGCGTACAACATTCATTTCATTGAAATGAGTAATGCAATAGCCAATAAATTATCAATATTCCATGAATGTCTGGTTTGTTTCTAGTTTCTAAAAAATGATATGAATTTGCTACAACAGGACTTTTCATACGGTGCCTTACCATTCCGCTTTGAACATGGACAATGAATCAATATCATGATTGATACCCTAGGTTTACTAGCAGTCGGTTCACATGTCCTCTTCTCCTAGAGACGCATCAATACATTTAAGTTAATTTACTAGTAGTTTTTTTTCCCGATTTTTGTTCTGCTTACATTCATGACCAGAAGAAATAGGGGGATTAGATGATCAAACTTATTATTTTGAGACCTCTTGTCTGAGAATTGGCTTCAAAGAGAAACATTGAGCACACCAAAACTACTTCTGCTAGCCCCTTACCTATGATTCTAAAAAATATGCAATCAATAAGGAGTATATGAGAATGTTTTTGTTTATCATGAACATGTGCCAGCTTCTGCTGGAGGTGGCAGTGGAGAATGTAGAAACCATGGCTATGGCAGATATGATGGGGAGTGATTTCAACTCAAGGTGGCAGTAGAGAACATGTGCCAGGTTCTACTCGAGGTGGCTGTAGAGAATGTGGACACCATGGCTATGGCAGATATGATGTTGGGGGGGGGGGGGTGAGATGGAAGTTGATGGTGAAGAATGTGCTGGGTTAGGGTTGCTAGGAATTTCTGCATTGCTAGATGTCATAATATAAACATTTGGGTTGAAAATTGAAAGGGCCTACGTGTAAAATAATACATTTAGGAGTGGAAAAAGCACCTCCCTGGTGTTACTGGAATGGTATTCTGTGAGAGGTAAGCGGAACTATTCAAAGGAATTATCCATTGTATAAAAGTATGGTTTCAACCAAGCTACCAGTCAACATCAATAAATTTTGTTATATATTTTGATTCTAGCATCGATTGATTGCCATCATGCCTAGCTGAGATATATTTATTAATCTATGGCAAACATCAACATTACCACCAAACTTACTATTATCCTTTTTCAAGAAAGAATGTGTATGAAGTACTAACCCACATATTTTTGCACAAAGGAATTCTTGCAAAATTGATGGCTGCTATAGATTTCCCCTATAATTTTTATGTGATCATAAAATTCCATTAAAGAAGGATGTTTTATAGGGTGGTAGGGCCATCTGATATGATGGAGGGGTAAGACTCTAGGCCACAAAAAAAGTGTACCCAAATGAGTAACAAAGAGAATATTGAAGTTGATGTGTGGACAAGTGAGGATGGCTAGATTGAGGATGCGAAATATCTTGGCTTGTAGAAAAATGGATGCAACATCACTCGATATGTTGTAGTGGTCTTCAGCTTGGTGTTGGCTGCACCATGAAAAGGGTAAACTTGTATCAGGAGGGGTGCTAGTAGAGTGGGAAAGACCAGGATTAATTATGAGGGAGTTAGTCAAGATACACTTGCAGGAGCGTAATACATCCAAGGATTTGACCTGAGATAGGGGCAGGGAAGGATGCTAATTCACCCTGAGCCTTTGTTATTTCATCGCATTTCCAAATTTATGATTTATTTCCAGTCATAGTCTACCCCAGCTAGTTTGGATATTTCATTTATTGTTGTAGGCGTATTGGCATGCGAATAAACTTTCTTTTGTCAACTTCTGTTGCTTTGGAGATTATTATTACTTGTTTATTGAATCTGACTTTGGACTTATAGGTAATGGTTATTATGTGATATTTTAGCTGGTGACTCTCTAATCCTACCTCTTGTGCTACCTCCAAGCAGATTATGACCTGAAGGCTGAAGATGCAGTTGATTACGAAGATATTGATGAACAATACGAGGGACCAGAAGTCCAAGCCTTCACCGAGGAGGACTATCTATTACCGAAATCTGATTTTGTTTCTACAACAGTACCGCCAGTTGCCTCATCTTCATTGTATGATGATGACAATTATGATGATGATGAAGAGGAAGAATTACAGAAAGAACTTGATCGGGTGGATAATATTGACAAAGTTCAAAGCACTTCTTTATCAGGTTTAAGGATATGCAGAATTGTCTATTATCTTTTTGCGATCAGCTTCTTTAATGTTCAAGTGTCACCAAATCTACAGAAGCTTGTGTAGATATGATGGGTAAATTGTGTTACCTTTTTGTCTGAATTCTCGATTGAGTTGCTTCTTGCCTTGATGCTTTTCCTTTGGAAGCTGATTTGCTTATATGATTTAAGTACCATCATTCATTAAGTTTACTTCTATCTATCATGTACGTGTGGATGTGTTCTGTATATATCTATCTAGTTGCAATTTGACAATTTCTTTAGCAAGATTCGATAGTTATAATCAAGAAGGCCATAGAAGTTGATTCAATTGATGTCACTTGAAATTATAGTTATGGTGATGTTCCATTTTGTTTGTCATGTGCTTATGGAGATGATTCATATGATTTATCTAGTTAAAATATGACATAGGATTGGGTAGGTATTCGGAACATTTACAAAAAATTATAGTTGCTTAAATCAATAGCTCTTGAGTTTATGAATTATAAATTTGAAGGGCCATAAAGAACAGTTTGTCAACTTCTTTGTTTTTTTGTCCTGGATTACGGTTCTTAATTTTTTCCCTGACATCAGCTTGTATCTTATGTAATTGTAGTTAGATTCATGACCAAACAGTCACATGCGTGTAGTAGTTGTTTAAATTCACGATTATGGGTTTGAGAATTTAGAATAATGAAGGGGCCATTAAAGAACATCTTTGGAACTTCTTCTTTGCCTTAAGTTTCCCTTGGCACATTCCTCCAAAAAAATTCTGACATTAATTCATATCATATATTACATAAAATACATTTAAGGAATGCTGAGTAATATCAGTATTTGTTCTTCTTTCATAGTTTTGGTTACCGGAAACAAAAAGTGGACCAGCATGTGTTTTTTTATTTTATTTTAATGGATTGGAGGGAAGAGAACCATCACAGAAGGATAAGAAGAGAACTTTTGTAAATGTATTAAGCTAGTACCGTTTATTGTACAAGCTTGTCTGACTATGAGTTTTGTTGGAAGGCAGGATCAGAGAGTGAGAATGCTGATATCTAGAAAAACTAAGGATGTTTCTATCCATAGGACCTTCCCATGTATAAAAGATTGGGTTAAGGGAGGTCAGTTCCAACATTGTGCAAATTCATCTGATGAATTAAAGCCAATTTTTTGTTCGCTTTGAGGTTTGGCCTGCCTATAACTTGTGTTTGGGTTATGTCCAGTTTTGGGTAGTGGACAGTCAAGTTTAAGTTTCCATTAATGTTTCATAAAGCCCTGAATGCCATGTCCGTTTGACATGAAGGAGGGAGATCTCTGTTAGCTGTTCCACCTGATGAGATCATCATGGCTAATGGAGTTATTGGCAGCCACTTAATCTGGCTTGTTGATCATCGTGCTCGCTGCATTAACAGCATCCATACATTTTTGCATTCTTTAGCCCAAAATCTTCAGGTTTAAATTTCAAGGCCTTGTGCCTACAATCTGGAAGAATATATGTGGGCATATTTTGAATCTTATGAACAAAAAGCTATTGTTATTTTCTGGTACATTGTGTTTGATGCTCCAAGTGATTTTCCTGTTTAGATGGAATAATTGTCTGAAGTGTTTCTTAACACAATGCTCAAAGTAGATATAGGAACAATTGGGTTAGAATACATTACAGACTAATTCTTCTCATTTTTATGTTTATAGGGAAAATAGAATTGAAAATCATTTGACAAACGGCCAATAAAGATTAATCAGTATATCACGTTTATAGGGCAGATCTATATTGCATCTTGTAAAGGCATTATGTGTGTTGCGGTTGTCTAGTTATCTCTACCATTTATTGGATTTCGGACACATGTGATGTAACAATGGAAATTCCTTAACCAATTCCTTTTTGTTCTTGGTGTAACTTATTGATTCCCCGCTTTTAGGTGAGGTCGATAACAATCTGGCAGTGCTTTCTCAAGGGAAATGCTCTCCCGAGGATGGTAGTGGTGCACTTGAAATAGAAAACTCAGATCCTGATGTTGTGGAACTTCAGAAGGTTAATACATCTATTGTGTGTATGTATATTTTGTTAATAAGAATATATTTAAAGCATCTCCAACAGCTATGCTAAAATAGAAAAAAGTGAGATTTTAGCTATTTTTTTGCTCCAACAGCTATGCTATACCATATGCTAAAATAGAGAAAAGAAGAGAAAGAAGGTAAAAATCTCCAAATTTGGAGAAATCTCTAAAACTCCATATTTAAGAGAGAAATAATATTAAATTCTTTTTCACCAATAGGTGACATTGAAGTTGTGTGTTTAGGAGAGAGATATTATTTTATTAATTGTATTGAATATTTTAATAATATAATTGATGATAGAATTGCTAAAATAGAGTAGCTGTTGGAGTTGGATGCAAATATTTGTAGAGAGATTAACTTTTTATATTCTATTTTAGAAAAATTATAGCATAGCTGTTGGAGATGCTCTTATACTCTGGACGTTGTTTGGTCCTTTTCTTTTCCCAAGCTCCGGTTCCCTTCTTTATGCACTTTGTTTGAGCTTATTGTTCATTATTTTAAAGATATATCTTCTATGTTTCAGTATTAGTTGGGTATAGTGGATTGGAATTAGCTGCTATTAAACTTTAAGGTAGTACAATTGAAATTGCTTGTACTTCAATTGCAATTGAGGAGCAGAAATAATGTATTCATAAGATGGTTATTGTCAGAATTCTTGACATCAGTCTTGTTTGATATTGGCGGCTTAAATTCCTGATGGCACATTTTTGTACTTATAGTCCATGATACTACACGATGCCATACCATATTTATGAATGCCAGGAAGTCCCAGGCAGGGGTTCTCTTTGTATCTACAAATCTAGTCAATGTCAAAATTTCAGATAAAAGGCTCAGTTGAGAAGAGTGTTTATAGTTATCTATCAAAAGTCTGGGCCTGGGTGAACATTTAAACTCCAAGCTTGCATATATATATATACACACACACACACACATATATATATATATATATATATATATATCTGTGTGTGTGTGTGTGTTCATAACAAGATTGCTGCCCTCACCACTTGTCTAGGATACGAATTCTGATCTTGTTGCATTCTTCTTTTTCTTTCTTCTTTACACTCCTCTCTTTCATTCTTGAATGCTTGTATTGCATTTGTTTCATGTTTTATAATCCAATGTAATTCATTCATCTTTTGTTTTCAGTATGACACCATTATCTTAGAAGAGCAATTTGAAGCTAAAAGTTCAACACCGCTGCCTGTTCTATGCGTAGAAGATGGAAATGTGATCTTACGATTTTCAGAAATTTTCGCTATCCACGAGCCTTTAAAGAAAGCTGTAAAGAGGGAACAGTGGTTTTCTGTTCCAAAAGGTATGGATCGTTATGTGAAGAATTTAAAGAAGCAACTTGGATCGTCATTGTCAAATATATGTACATAGAACACAAGCGTGCAGCTTACTATTTTCATGTGTCTGCTCAATGGCAACAAATGATGCAGCTTACTTTTTCCATGTATCTGCTCACTGGCGACAAATGATGCATGCTTTATTTCTATTTGCCTATCGATCATATATCTATTTGTGTATGGTATTCTCAGTTGAATAGCTTACTTGCATGATGTAACCTGTTACTCTGTTTTGCATGTATATTACAGAAAAATATATAGCCATGGATGTATCTGATATTGTGGAGGAGGATGAAGAGGCATTTCTGAAGGGCTCTTTAGGAGGTTTTCCTTATATGAGACGTGCACATGTATTTCAAGATGATTTATTGACATTACAGGAGGATAAACAAGAGCTTCCAAAATCTGGGACTGTTGATGCAGATGAAACGGTGGCTCAAGAAGTTGATGAGCAGAGGAAAGGCTATTTTCATGATATTATGCCGTTGAATGGAAACACAGCATCAGATTTGTCTCTGGATTGGAATAAACCTTTCTGTGACGATTATTTCCCTCTCGATCAGCAAGACTGGGAAAATAGAATTATCTTTGATAATTCTCCAGCTGTAAGTGAAACTTCTGGTGGAAGTTGTGAGATCTCTGGACCCGAGTCTGAAGCTGTAGGAAGTAAGGAGTCTGATTCATTGAATGGGCCATTGAAGTCCAAGGCACAGCTTGATTTGAGAGCTGATGAGGAAGATAATGGTCATTTTTGTCGTAGCCGTCCTGTTTCTCTAGAACCATTTGGGTCAAGAACATCACCAAAATCATACAGCTTCTCCGAAGAAGCCATTTATCATCCCCAACTTTTGAGGTTAGAGTCTCGGTTGGAAGCAGATGACACAGACCGTTTAGATGGTAAAAAAGATGGTACAGTTGAAAGTGATACCATTAGGCGCTTTAACAAGCTTGCTTTACGCAATAAAGATGTGCTAAATGGGTCTTGGATGGAAAGAGTAGTTTGGGAACCACATCAATCCGTTTCAAAACCGAAATTACTTCTTGATCTTCAAGATGAACAGATGCTTTTTGAAATTTTAGATAATAAGGATGGTGAGCATCTTCAGCTTCATGCTGGAGCCATGATCACAACTCGCTCTGCTGAGTCTGCTGGTGGTGATTCATTGGAGCTACATGGTTATGGAGGTCAATCTGGAGGGAGATTTAATATTGCTAATGACAAATTCTATTCAAACAGGAAATCCTCCCAGCAGCTGAAATCACATTCTAAGAAACGTGCAGCACATGGTGTTAAAGTCTTGCATTCAATACCCGCACTTAAGCTACAGACAATGAAAGCCAAACTTAGCAAGTAAGAATAAATCTTTAGTTTGAAATGTTTCGTATCGGTTTGTGTTCGTGAGTCATATGAGTTGATAGAGACCAAGCTGTTGGTATTTTGTCTTATTATTTGTCTTCTTTCACCTTGTCATGGCCATAAAGCATAGCTTATCAAATGCAGCATGTTGACATTATAGTAGTACTCTTTCATGTGAGTCAATATCCATGCTGTCAAATTGGGTGTAGCTTTTACCAATTTGCATCCCATGTTTCTGTAATCATTGACATTCACAACCTATTTCTGTTGCTAGTACTCCTATTCTTCTGTATTACCATCCTTTGAAGAACCCGAGTTCCATCACGGTACATTGTCCCTGTAATAATAACTGAGCTTTGTGGCATGTATTTCTGGATATCGTGCAATTTCCATATGGTTTTCAAGTGCAAATACTATCTTGTAGGGAGTTCTTTTAGATAATGTTGTTTTAATTTCAATGGCATTTGGATAGTTTACTGTTTTGTACTTGTTTATTGCATCTTCTATTTGCATTCTGATTGTTACTTCCTTCTTTATGGAAATATTTATGATTAGGTTTTCAATAACACCCCTGGTCTTTCATTGCTAAACTAAGTATTATATCAGCTCTGAATACTGTTTGGCTAACAACTATTCCATTTTACAGCATTAGGCAGGTTGCTAGAATGTTGATTTGGTGTGGATAGTTTTTACCTCTATTTTGGATCCCAAGGACTTAGTCAGCCAAAGGTCATCCAGTGGTTACCCAAAAAAATGTTTTGTTTATTTATATATGAATAAGACATGTTAACAATTGATTAGAAAGAGACGAGGATGTCTTGTAATATGTGAAATGGAAAAATGCAGATCCCATGCATATTGCTAGTTTTTTTATAGTAGCGTTGGACTGGAGATGATGTGAACTAATTATTTTATACTATATTTGCAGTAAAGATATTGCGTATTTTCATCGGCCAAAAGCTTTATGGTATCCCCATGATAATGTAGTGGCACTTAAAGAACAAGGAAAGCTTCTTACAAGAGGATCAATGAAAATCGTATTGAAAAGCTTGGGAGGAAAAGGCAGCAAACTTCATGTAGATGCCGAGGAGACCATTTTATCCGTCAAAGGAAAAGCTACTAAGAAGCTTGGTTCGTCTTCTTTTCTGTTTGTTTTTCCTCTTGTGCTTCTATAAATTTGTTTATCTCAGTTTCTGGACAATTTCAAAAGTTTAAGCTAGCCTTCCTTTTCCGTCCCCTTTTGGCAGATTTTAAACCATCTGAGCCTGTAAAAATAATATACTCTGGAAAGGAGCTTGAAGATAAAAAATCTCTTGCTGAGCAAGATGTTAGACCGAATTCTTTGCTGCATCTTGTTCGTACGAGAATACATTTATTACCGAGGGCCCAAAAGCTTCCTGGTGAGAACAAGTCCTTGCGTCCTCCTGGGGCTTTTAAGAAGAAATCAGATCTTTCGGCTAGAGATGGCCATGTATTTCTAATGGAGTAAGTGCTTCAATGTCTTCTTCACCTGATTAACTAGGTGATTGATACTAAATATGTTCTTTACGCTTCAACTATGTGACTTATATTGTTTAGTTTTGGTCACATAAATAGGAGTTCGGTATAGATAAGAAGTGTTGCAATGGGAAGCCTACGGAAAACACAACAGATGACTCCAGATTTTCATGGACATCTGTATTGTCTATTTAAATGACACATAATTGATTAGAAGGAAGATGGCCAATATTGATTACCTTCCTACATGGCATACAAATGATTATGGTCCCTGGATATATTTCGAAACTTTCCTGTCCAGTGGACCACAAAATGCTAGTGTACAATACCCAAAAGTCAAGTACCATTACCATATCATGTGCATCATGGAGTATCGATGCCCTACATATGCTTGGTATTTAGTGCTTCAGGCCTAGGTGCACATGTTTGATGTTTCACATTGACTCATATATCTGTTATAACTCCATGTTAAAAAGTAGTTATGTGTTGGAGACTAGAACTAAAGCAATGAAAAAAACCATGCACGTGAAGTAATGGTTGCATATCCGAAAGGTTCTCGAATATGGAGCTGCACTTAGAAGGAGTCTAGGTAGGCCTAGGCTCCCGTGCACTAATCAATAATGTTAATTTTTTTTTTGACGGTAACTTTGCTAATATTTTTGGCCCGAGAGGATTTCATTTGTTGAAAGTAACTTCAATTCTTTGATAAGTAACCATTCAACTATTACAATATGATTCCGATGGTAGGGTATGAACCGGACGAAAAAATTAAACCTCTTTTGACTTCCCTTTGTTTGAATGATAAAGCAAATAGTAAAAGAAGCTCGCTGCTGCTATCTTTGACTTTTCTAGTTTTCACCCTAGTAATGCTTGCTTGTATTACATATCGACCTTGAAAGATGAGAAAATAAAGTACTTACTAAAATAGAAAAGTTGGAAGGTCAGATTGGTGGCGATCATCAATGTTCCAACAAAGCTTTTCCACCTTTTTCTTTTTCTGTAGAGGAACAAGGCAATTATTAGAGAATGGGTATTACCTCGCATGTTTTTCCCAGATCAGAGATTTCTGATTGCTATACATTTTCCCAAGATGGAAACCTGCATCTTAGCTCGCAGCCTGCTTACTTCCTCATTTCTTTTTTGTAACTCGCCAGTAAAACATTATTCTATCTTTTGTACTATATACCATTCCACCACAGTCATTAAGGTCTGCTGCTTCTTGTCTGCATGTACAATCAGTATCAGTTAGATTAGCTAAATGAAGGAAACCAAAGGAATACCATAAATTCAAAGAAATTTAATATTCTGACATCATGCATTATTTTTAGATTGAGATATTCAGATAAATAATGGGGAATTTGGGGTTATAGCTTCTAGGTTAGATATCTTTACAATATTTTGTATTGTTCTTAAAAGTATTTTGGAGATCTTCCTTGTTGATATTTATTTTCCCATTGTTGTGTTTTTCTATTACTTGTATAAAGTACGAGAACATTTCAATGTAAACAGGCCCATAAGGCTCACCTAGTTCCTAGTTGTTACCAGCTCTAGGTTTTTAGTTTGTTCTGTTATATATATTGATGCAATTCCCATTTATATTAAATGGTGGGCCAAACACAATTCTAAAAGAATATTTCAGGTAAGATGCTGAACCTTGAGAGGATAGTGTTTCTTGGAAGGAAGGGAATAACAAAAAGAGAAGTTTAATAAACATTATACATTTTGTATGTGATTGGATAGGTAGTACTGGAAAACAACTGATAATATATTTTTTTCAGCATCTAGGTCTGGATGGACCTTTAATTCTGGATTCCAGTAGAATTTCAATTAACCATTCCAATCCCATATTTGGTTTGAAGGATTTCCTGGATTTGAAATCCAGGATTTCAGTGAAATCTCACAAACATAGGGTTTTGAAATCCCATGGGGGTGGTTGGTATTTCTCGGGATTTCATAGGATTTGTATGTAATAATGTTTTAAATTATGTTAAAATATTTGTTTTGTAATAATCAATTAATAAAAAGGTAATTTAATTATATTTATAATTTGTTCTTATAAATTATTTAGAAAGAATGGAATTCAATTCCATACCAAATCCCACAAACTAAACACACCAAAGATTCCAAATCCCAATCCCTCCAATTCCAAATCCTTCAACGAAATCCCAATCCCTCAAAACCATTCCATCAAACCAAACGGCCCTAAGTTCAATCTACTCAGGATTCCACACAGGTGGTTGTGAGAAGTTCTTTTTTGTGACGGTGCTCTCATGTCGCTCTGATCGCTTGCAAACATTTTTCTTCTTTTTAGTAGAATTGGATGAAGATATTCTTATGTTTCTCAATTCGGTTCTGATTGTTATAACATCTGGGACTGGGATTTTTATTTTGCCATTGTGTAATACCATCTCCATTGTGTTATGGCATCAAGCTTGTTCCGCTTGTATTGAACTCCTGCATTGTCTCATTGCATGTTCATCTGAATGGCATTGCCCTCTTTCAAATTCTTGCATCTATTTATAAGGTCAATTTCTGCCTCCCTTCATGGTTTTTAGGACAATATGTTTTATATTTGCATTGTTGTTGTCGAAGAGGTTATGCTAACTTAGAATTTGTTGTCTTAGCTTCATATGTTTCAATTATTTTCATTATTATTCATAGTAACTTGAATACTTATGCTATCGTATTTTCCAGGTATTGTGAGGAAAGGCCTTTACTCCTTGGAAATACTGGAATGGGGGCTCGCTTGTGCACTTATTACCAAAAATCAAATCCTGGTGATCAGGCTGGCACCCTTTTGCGTAGTGGGCCTAACAATTTGGGGAACATCCTCACACTTGATCCCGCTGATAAATCCCCATTCTTAGGAGATATAAAGGCTGGTTCAATCCAATCATGTCTTGAAACAAATATGTACAGAGCTCCAATATATTCACATAAAGTCTCATCGACCGACTATTTACTAATTCGGTCTGCAAAGGGAAAGCTCTCTTTAAGACGCATTGACCGGATTTATGTTGTGGGGCAACAGGTTTTGAAATTCTTCCTCAGTATTTGCTTCTCTAATGTCACTATAACTGGAACAAAAGATTTCCATTTCTTAGTCTCTTGTGTTTATCTTCAGATGTTTCATTCATTGTGTGCTTCCATTCAATCTTGGAAAGTGTTATTGCTATTTGCGGAGACAAAATGGAAGAGCTTTTCATCCTTTACAACCTATATCTACTTGTCACTGTTCCTTCTCTTATATTATTAAATTGATATATTTTTTATAGAGTAAATTGCATTTTTGGTCCCTGCGGTTTGTTGTTCTTCTCGGATTGGGTCCCTACAAAATTTTTATTGCCAAAAAACCCATGGTATGCAAAAATGCTTGGTTTTGGTCCCTGAGGTGAACAGAGGTTAAAAAAATTCCGTTAAATCAGGGGTATTGTTGCCATTTTGCTCTTTTCTATGATTTCCTATTTAAAAATAAAAAAGATATTTTATATACTTATACAGTACACAACACATACAGAGACCCCCTGTGAAACCATGAAATCCACCTCCTGTCTACTGTCTACTGTCTACTGCAATACTAGTTTAATCTGAAAAATCAGGGAAATACATTACCTCGTGTAACAGGTATATATATGACTAAAATGGGTGGCCTTTTTATCAACTACAGTTAAAAAAACATGACTACATCTTAAAAAAATGAGATTTCGTGGCAGAATTATGAGTCCCTTGAATATAGAGACAAGTTTGATTGCCCACCTGTTTCACTTCTGTTCAGGAGGCAAATGGATTTGATCTAACAAGCTAACCTGTTGAGAAAGAACTCGTGTGCAAGATTTTGGGCATGTTATTAAATAAGAGGCACATACACATATATCAACCGTCATTGACGTGTGTATTGTCTTTAGTTTTAGCCCAAGTTCAATTCTTCTATTTAGGCAACAACTAAAAGAGTTCATTTGTACCATCTATATCTGTTTTCTTATTTATAGTATCCTGACCTAGTGTAAAATTATCTTCATGTTCTTAAAGACTTCACTATTTCTGTAGATTGCTGAATCTATTTGTCTAATGTTCTGCATCTGTAGGAGCCTCACATGGAGGTAATGTCCCCTGTATCCAAAGGTGTTCAGATGTATAATATGAATAGACTACTGGTCTTTATGTATCGTGAGTTTCGTGCTCTTCAAAAGCGTGGATTGGTGCCTGCTATCCGTGCAAACGAGTTATCAGCACAGTTTGCAAATGTGGCTGAAGTTTCTCTAAGGAAGAGGTTAAAGGTGTTCTGTGATTTTCAGGTGAATGGTCATTCTATCTGTTGCAAATAAGTTTGGCAGTTAGCGCATTGAATAGGTTATCCTTGCAAACGAACTGGATTGGAGCCTGCAGAATACAATCTGGCCCTATATTTTGGAAAGCCTGTTTTTGGTCTGTTTAGGTTAAAACGTGTCAAAAATAATTAAACCCGGACTGACCTATTTTTCTCTATGTTTTGAAACTGCATTGTTTCATAATAAGCACGTATTTGATTTATCTTGGACATGAAAGTTATTTGGAAGTGAGAAATGTTATAAACCTTTGAATAGAGTATCTAATAACTCCTGGAAGTGTTGACAGAGTAGATATCATTAAAGAAAAAGAACACCATTAGAACATTTGTAAAGGTGCGTTTGGTATGCTGGACAAAGAGAGAAAAAAAACTTCTTGTCTCATGTTTGACACAACGTTAGACTGGGACAGGACTGGACTGAGTGGGACAAAATGCATTTTTTGTCCCACCAATATAGATGGAACCAAAAATCTGGGAGATGGAGCAAGTGTGACAAATTACTACACTATGCATGTCAAATTAAAACCTTAAAACCTTCAACAATTATTTCACCCGCCGACCTCAATCTTGCATGTCCTGTCCAGTCCTGTCACAAGTCCCGTCCGTGTACCAAACGCTCCCTAAAGGACTCCGTAAGTAGCATCAACGGGCTGCCCATCAAACTACTGAAAAAACAGAACCAAATCAACATGCTATTGTCTGGTTCTCAGTTCATGTTTTTTCTCAAATCTTTGGTTTGGGTTCTGTCTGGTTTTGTTCTGGATTGGTCTGTTTTGGTTCTGGATTGATGCACAACCTATTGGTAGTTTTATGTGACTAATCAAGATTTATGATGTCTAGCAATCACTAATCTCTTTATGTTTACCATTGCTGATGCATGCGTCTGGAACCACAGAGGGGTTCATATGTTATGAAGCGAAATTTTCGTATTCCATTGGAGGAAGAGCTTAGAAGGATGGTTACCCCGGAAAATGTATGTTTTACTTTTCTTTGTATGCCTTTTCTATGTTGAGCTTTTGTTGTTTCACTATGATGATGAAATGCAACGTATGAAGCTCACTGTTCTAAAAAACTCGCCGCACAGCCGCCATGGCGCGCCATGGCACCAAGGCTTGTGTCTCACGCCACGTTAAGCCCGTGGCACGCCATGGCCTAATGCACAATTTCGTAATGCAATATTTGATTTTTCTTTACGTTTTCCATGTCATATATGCAAGTTTTTTAATATATATCATAATTTAACTTACTTATTACTATTGGCTAATTGAGTAACACTACAAAACAAATGTTTTTATATATATAATATTATATATGAATTAGAAAAATGACGCCATAAGTCACGCCTTGAAAACGCCATGGCTTCGTCGTGGCTCCTAAGGCTTGAGGCTTGGCCTCGCCGCCACGCCGCGCCTCACGCCATTTAGAACCTTGATGAAGCTTAAGCTTAGGTGAGCATAACAACTTGAGAACTTGCAAAATGACTATTTAGGAAAAAAACCAAAGACAGATTTTCTTCCACTTCTGAATTATAAATCCATAGAAGATGTCCCTCTGTGGACTACTCGTCTTAGACAATATGTTCTGGAGAGGAAATGGATACGGAAGGAATTTTTCATCCCAAAGATCATATTTGAATTAAACGTCTTCAGGATGACGTTTTAGGACCAATTAGAAGCCATCTCAAGCTGTCAAACATAAGCATTAGACTTCTATTTAATAATAATCATTTAATGGCTTTAATAGTAGGTTAGTTTTTCTATGATGATCCCTAATTTTGAAGTCCTACTCAGGTCTGAAATTAAATTTTTGGTTCATCAAATTATTTTCTCTTATTCATGCCAGCCCTGTCATACAAAAGTTCCTATGAACTTCACTGATTATAACCCAAGGAAGCAGGATATACCTTAAGTTTACTAGATAGACATCATTGAATTGGAGCGGACCCGACTGCAGGGAGAAATAGTCCCACATTGACTTATTTGGGGACAGTCTAATCTCTGCAGCAATAGGATGGAGATAGCCACATCAAATTTATCTGTTCCCCTAATAATCCTTCGTAGGCCATACTTTTATGATTTATCTTAAGATTTTAGATAGAAACCAAAGTCTGAAAGATAGTACCCTCAGAATTTCTAACTGGAGATGAGTAGTACTGCTAGTTTACTGAAAAGTGAAATACTTCACTTATTGTGCAGCCTCAATCAGTCCTACACTCCCATAACTAGATAATGCTACTTGGTATCACCAAATGTTGAAAAAATCAGTGATAGATGGTCACACCAAAATCTTCTGTTTCTGTTAGTAATTAATGATCGAGTTGAATGAAGGTGGTCTTATTACCACTATATTCACTTGCTCCAGAATCTTCTGTTCATGCGGAAATCAAGATCATTTTGGGTCATTAGCAATTTAGCATTTTCACTTCTAGTTTCGGCGGTTGATGTCTCATATCCTTACGCCTATGTTGACCATAAGAGTTTCCTCTAGCAGCTGATAATACTCTAAAAGCACTGTCTAGTGTCTACTAGTTGGTAGAAATTATGCCATGTGCAACTGAAGTTTCATTTATATAGAAGCTTAATATAAGACTTGAAAGTTTTAGTGACAAAACTAACAGGTCTCGAATCCCTCACCATAAGAGATGACTTATTTTTTGCTTCAAGCATCAGAGTCTCCCAATTAGTTTTATTTGCACATGGGTGCATTTTTGTTGTTAGGGTCGCGGGGTGAGGGGTGGGCATTGCCATGGAGGTGAAGATGGTGACAATTGTTTTGCAATTTGAACCGAGTAGGGATGGTTCATCATTATTTTTTTAAATTCCCTGAGAAAGTAGATGTGTTATAGTTTTCATGTTTTTATTTAATTAGGGAGAGAGGGAGAACTTGTTTACCGTGCTTCCATTCATCAAGTGACATTCACTTTCTTTCTACTTCTGTGGTCTACCTTTACAAGCGTGCTAATAGCAGTGACATAATCTGTAAATCAAAGAAATAGATTGAAGTAGATTTTATAAGTTAAAGTGGTAGCTAATGTTTTTATTTGCATTCCTTAGCAAATAAAACTGCAATCTTTACCACTATGTTTACCTTGCATACCATTGTCCAGTGATACCTTGGGAGTAATTTTTTTATTTGCACTAAAATTTTGTACTTGGCTAATACCCTGCATACATTTGTCAAGTGATACCCTGCAATGTTTATCTGCTTTGACTTCTTGCTTTTATTATTTCTTCTCTTAGGTCTGTGCCTTTGAAAGCATGCTAGCTGGCATGTATAGGCTCAAACGTCTGGGTATCAGCATGACTCATCCAGCTGGTCTCTCCTCTGCAATGAATCAGCTTCCTGATGAAGCAATTGCCTTAGCGGCTGCATCTCACATTGAAAGAGAACTGCAAATAACTCCCTGGAACTTGAGCAGCAACTTTGTTGCGTGTACAAATCAGGTAAATTCAGTTGGTACAAGGTTGCTTATATGTGAAATTTATAAAGCAATTGGCGTAACTGGACATCGCTTTTTCTGTATGATACTTGTATGCTTCAGCAATGGATTCACATCTAATCATCATAGTGCTACTGTGAGCATGCAGAACACCTAGATCAAGAAGCAATTCAATTTTGATAAGATAAATTGTGAAGGGAATTACTTTCACATGTAAGAGAAACACAAACATTTAAGGAAACGGCAATTGCCATGTGGGGAAGATCCATATCTTACCAGTGCCGCAATATGTTATATTTTTCTCTTTGTGGACGAGGAGAAAGGACCGCTTGTTATATTAGAATAACTCGGTGTCATTTAAGACCTTCTCTATTTCCTGTTTGGTGTAGCAGCCTTGGAGTTTTATCCCTTGGTAGCAGGTCATTAAAATACAATATGTATACATATGTATCCATGTATTTCTATAAGCTTAATTATCTTCTTAGTGGATCTTCAGTTGGAGGTATACCTTATTAACTCTGCTTCTTTTGAACCACCATCAATTTGCTTAATGGTGAGTGTTCACTTGAGACTATCCCAACATGTTCTAGTTCTAACCCTTATATTTGATCCATCTTAATGGATGTAATTTCACACAAACCCATATGCATACAAAGGCACATATGAATGTATCATGTATGTCGTCTGTTGTGTGTGTGTGTGTATACAGTGCTTTCTCGGACCCATCATGCACTTTTGGCATGTATTAGTTATAACCTTCAAAAAATTTAATATTGTTTTTTATTTGATTCTTCTTAATAGTTTTTTAGTTGTTTGTTATTTTGTACTAATATCATGAACGTGTGTGTGTGTGTCGGCATAACTATAAAGAGTCTTTTTTGTGAAATACTTCAAGAAATTTGAACTATTGCCTCCATTTTCCAGAAAAAAAGATGTTGAACTATTTTGACTTTCATGTTCATATAAAAACATCATTTGGGAAGAAAACCCCATCATTCTAAACGTGCTTGATTAGTTGTGAGTTGGCCTTTTCTTTTAGAGGAACGAGTTGGCTTTTTTTGACGACCTTTTTTCCTTGATGCTTCTTGCTTTTAAGCCAAAGTCTGCTGGGTAGTGTCTGTGAAGGTTAAATCTCTGGAACGAAAGTTCATCTCTTCATCTTCCCATCATACCAAAATGAACCAAATGAAATTGGTTATATGATATGGGGTTTTGTGTGTCTCCCTGAACAAGGAAAATTCCAACGTCCGTTCCATGCTTTTTGAGTGATAACATGAGAAACTTTTCTCATTCATGAAATTAGTTGCCTTTATTTAACACCATACTTTTGAAGATTGGCTCGATTTTTGTGGCTTGGTCCCTGTTCTTTACCAGGGAAATAAATGTCACCCAATTGCTTATTTGGTAGACTTGCTGCTACTGACGCCTTAGCAGTTTCTCAAACGACTTCATTTACCCAACCCTGAATATAATACTTCTTGATTGCCCTAGTTTTCTCATTACATTACGTGCTTGGCTCAATTAAAATTTTACAATTCAGTGTTCAGTTAATACCTAGTCTGTGTTACCTATCTGGAATTGCATTTTTCTTAGCAGTGGTAACAGTTAATAGGCACTTAATATGCATCGGATATCATAAATTACTAATCTATTTGGTTGAAGCCTTATTTTCATACATTGTTGTTCAGGATAGAGGAAATATTGAGCGCTTGGAGATTACTGGTGTTGGTGATCCATCTGGTCGAGGCCTGGGATTTAGTTATGTTCGCACTGCTCCGAAGGCACCAGTGTCGAATGCTGTAGCAAAGAAAAAAGTAGCTATAAATCGAGGGGGGTCTACAGTGACAGGAACAGATGCTGATCTACGTAGATTAAGCATGGAAGCGGCACGAGAGGTTTGCCATTTAATTACCAGAGCTAATAGCTCATTTATCTATATATTTGGTTATGACATCAAATTATCAGCTGTTGCAATGTTTCTTCTGCTATATTCTTTTCAACTTTCAAATTTGGTTGCCAGGCTTGACTCTTGAGTGCTCTATATATTGGTTTAATGTTCACATGGAGTTTTCCAAATTGAAATGACATGAAAATGATCCTGGAAGACGAAACCCCTTGTTGAGTGCTTAACTACAACTGATTTCATTGAGATACTCCCATGTCGTTCGGTCCTTTTACTTATTTTGTTTGAATTCATTCACTATTCTTGAGATGTGGATATTGAAGATACTGCTTAGAAAAATTGGAATATTTTATTTGACAAACTTGCATTGTAATTCTTTTGTGTATGTGTGGTTTATTGAGGATCTCCTTGTTATTATGCATACTTGTTCCCTCTTCCTCTATACTGTTAACTAATATTAGGTGTATGTTGGAGTAGATCTTGCTACTTAGTTGCAATGTGTAGCCTTTTTGAAGCAAAATAGTTGATTGAGCTTATCTTATCCATTTGTATTGGTTGGTGAAATGTGTTAGATCATAGGTATTTTCTAAACCAATATACTATGCAACAGGTTCTCGTTAAGTTTAACGTTCCAGAGGAGCAAATTGCAAAGCTTACAAGATGGCATCGGATAGCAATGATCCGAAAGCTTTCTAGTGAACAGGCTGCATCAGGAGTAAAGGTGGATCCAACAACCATCAGCAAGTATGCTCGTGGCCAAAGAATGTCCTTCTTGCAGCTTCAACAACAAACTAGAGAAAAATGCCAGGAAATTTGGGACCGACAAGTTCAAAATCTTTCTGCCATTGATGGTGAAGAAAATGAAAGTGATACTGAAGCAAATAGTGATCTGGATTCATTTGCTGGGGATCTTGAGAATCTGCTGGATGCAGAAGAATGTGATGAAGGGGAAGAGGGAAACTATGAGTCCAATCATGAAAATTTGGTGGGTGTTAAGGGGCTTAAAATGAGACGGCTACCTTCCCAAGCTCAGGCAGAAGTGGAAAATGAAGATGAAGCAGCTGAAGCAGCAGAATTATGCAGAATGCTCATGGATGGTACAAATTCTATCCTGTTATGTTTGTGTGTTATACTTTGACCTTTAAGGTCAGTGGCTGATATCAAACTTCAAATTGATATTTTACCTTTAATTTTCAGAATATAATAAAGTTGATACCGGCATTAAATTTTTCAAGCATTTATACATAAAAAGATGATCAGTGGGCATTGTGTGACAAATATTATATCAATTTCTCACCTGAAAAAATCTAGGTTTGACCTTCAATGTTCAAGTTTGTCTTCTCTGGAACAGCATTTGTTTTGTTTTAATTGACAAAAATCGTTGACATGGGATCATACAGCAGATGATGAAGCTGAAAGGAAGAAGAAAAAGGTCAAATCAGTAGGGGGAGATATGGGATTGACAGCTTTGCAGCAGTTAAATCACAATTCCAAAAACAAGGAGAGGTTGAAGGCTGTCAACACAACTTTGAAGCCTATGTCTGGTATCACCAGACCTGATGGATCTTTTTCGATAAACGAGAATGCCGTTAAATCGTTAAAAGATGTATGCATCTTTATTTCATTTTCAGTTATACATGTATAAATTTGCTATATGTATATATTTATGCAGAGGGCTATGATCCATAGCTATCATTGAGTGAAACTAGATGTCCATTGAACACTTATTTGGCCAGAAAATGCCTACATGACAGCTGAAATTACGATCTCTGGTCTATATTAGATTGGATAAGCTGATTAATCCTTTTGGAGGGATAAAATGAATTGCCTCAGACATGCTGGATAGAAACTGATCCGGAGCGGTTGTGGATCAACGCCCATATACAGGATTCCCACCTAACATGTAGGGACCAGTTGGTGGAATCACTCTCGGCTTGTGTGTTTGGAGTTTTTTTTATAAACACACGTTTGATATCTCAAGTATTATTTTCCCTCATATATAGGGGTGATATATATAGAGGAAGGTTCAAACGAGAACGCTAACTATTTAAGAAAACAAGAAAACAGCAAAAAACAGTTGATCATGTACAAAATCATATGTGATTTTACATTAACCCGAAAAAAGGACGCGGGAGATTTTAAGTCGCGCGCAAAGTCGCGTGAATCATATATGATTTTATATGTACTCGGCTGTTCTCGTGTTTTCTTAAATAGATGTTCTCGTATGAACCCACCTCTCTCTCTCTCTCTATATATATATATATATATATATGATGCTACAGAATGAGCCACACAGCATTTAGGGCTCACTGAGTGGACCTACAGGAAGCTTGTGTGTAGGGAGCCTATTTCGAACACTATTCATAATGTGGGATTCTTAAATACTATTTTTCGTGTATAATTTTACAATGTTCTTCAGTTGTACAATTGATATTCATGATACTGAAGTGAAGTAACAATGTGGTGGCAGGATGAATTATTTCCATACAGAAAGAACTTTTCTGGAAAGATGAAACCCAAAAAGAAGGATGATCTTGAACAAGTTGGTGGTTTACTGAATAAGAAGCTTAGAATTTTGAATGATGGAATGAACATTATGAAGGTTAGTCACTTGATTCTTTCTGTTGCTACAGAATACAGAACAGGGTTTAATGATGCAATGAATATCATGAATGAGGGTTGGTTTCCTCTGCTTTTCTTTTTCCCCGTTTGTATATTGGATGGAGCAAAAAGGGATCAGATGGCAGCTTCTTTCGTTTAGTGATCGACATAATTTATTTTTCTGTGTAATCGCAGGTCGGAAATACAAAGAAGAATGCAAGAGAGAGTTTTGCATGTGGTGCTTGTGGTCAGGTATGTTCTATATATGTTATGCCTATTTTTCCTTGGCTATATATAGGATCAATCACCGAAAAGACAGACGGATTATCGGTCATTCACCAATTCAACAAAAAGCGACTACGGTCAACCAATTTGACAAATATTTGTTTCAAAATTGACTGAAAACCTCAGTGCCAGATTTCTTATTTGTAATGTGAAGATGAATGTATTCGTCAAAGTTGCTAAAGTTATAATAGACCATTAAACTCGCGAATGGCTTGTGACAAGTTTTTTCTTTTGGTAATTAACCCTTAAACATATATTTGTTTTCATGATTTTATACTTTATTTTTCAGTATGGTCACATGAAGACTAATAAGCACTGTCCCAAGTATAGAGAAAATTCTAGCATTCAAGTCGAAAGTAAAGATCCTGAAAAGGGGTCTGGAAAATCTATTAGTTTGGATCCGGTCGCCAAGCCACAACCGAAGAATACCGTGAAGAAGCTTATACAAAAAGGTGGGACAAAACTTGCAGTTGTAGAAGCACCCCCGGAGGAAGAGAAGAGCTCTTTGAAGGCGAAGGTTCTGAAAGTAAAATGTGGCCCTGCCAATAGCAAGATTCAGGAAAAGGCTACTCCCAGCACCTCACAGGTTTCCGATAGACCGGTAACTTCAGATACCGAAACTGTTAATAAGTCTTCAGTTAAAGTTAATAAAATTATTTTCTCCAACAAGACGAAAGCTGAGGATGTCCAAGTTGAATCTCATAAGCCCTCCTCTCTTGTGATACGGCCACCGGTAGAGAGCAGCAGAAATCCGCCTAGAAAAACGATTGTTATTAGACGACCAAAGGAAGTCTTTGATTTGGACCAGGGTAGTCAGGAAGTAAGCCCGGGACTAGAGCCTAGAAAGACGAAAAGAATCACCGAATTATCTGGTTTCCAAAAGCATAGAGATCATGATGACTATTTTGTAGAAAGGGTTCGGTCTAATAGAGCTAAAGACACTAATAATCAGTTTTGGGAAGACGAACAGGCATTGAGGATAGCCGAGAGACAGAGAGAAGAGAGGGATAGGTTATTGTACGAGGAGCAGCAAGCAAGAAAGCTAGAAGAGCAGGAGAGGGTTGCTGAGATTAGACGGTTTGAGGAGGATATAAAACGAGAAAGGGAAGAAGAAAGGCGTCAGCGGGAAAAAAAGAAGAAAAAGAAGAATATAAATTTTGAGATGAGAAACGACTTTTTAGAGGACACTCGCCCGAGAAGAGATGATAGGCGGATCCCTGAAAGAGACCGGACTGCAAAGAGGAAACCCGTTATAGAATTGGGCGGGAGGTTTGGTGCTGAGTACACCCCAACTGTAAAACGTCGCAGAGGAGGAGAGGTAATTCGTTCAGCACCTTTTCTTGTTTTGCTTATATAAATTATTCCTTGAAAATATTAGTCCTTCCGTCCCAATGAATATATTGCTGGACAAGTGTTTGACTGTTCAAAAAGCATAAAAAAATACCTTCCAAAAATTACAAAGCAGGGAAATGAATTATACAACAGCTGTAATCATCACAATTGGCTTTTGGATGCAAATTATAGTTCTTGTGAAATCCAAAACAAGCAAAACTCTTTAATTTGCTGCAAGTATGAGCGATTTTAGATAGATATGCAAGTGTAGAATAACCATCATACTTGCATTTTGTTGTCCAAAATCGCTCATCCCTGTGTTTTACCCTAAAGAGTGGAACAGTTGTGTCCGTGAAAAAAGGTTCATATGTGACTTTTACATGTCGGATATACTGCTTTTCCCTTTAGAATTAGTAGCCAGAAGCAGAAAGATGGTGAATCTATTATGATATATGGGCATCATTTTTTTTTATTAACAGGTTGGTTTGGCAAATATCTTGGAGAAGATCATCGATACGCTAAAGGCAAATGAGGTGTCATTTCTTTTCTTGAAACCGGTGACTAGGAAAGAAGCTCCAGACTACCTGAAGATCATAAACCGTCCAATGGACCTGTCAACGATGCGGGAAAAAGTGAGAAGATTGGAATATAAAAGCCGAGATGCTTTCAGGCATGATATGTGGCAAATAACATTCAATGCTCATAAATACAACGATGGAAGAAATCCGGGTATTCCTCCCCTTGCTGACCAGCTGTTGGAGCTTTGTGATTTCTTGTTATCCGAATACGATGAAATCTTGGCGGAAGCCGAAGCAGACATAGAGGAGTAATAATGTAAAATTGTAAAAACTACCCTGTAATTTAGTTGAACAAGGGTAGAAGATAAGAGAAAATTTGCTTCCTTTTTTGGTGGTGGTGGTGAGTGAGAATGGGCATGGCTTTATTTAGTGACTTGTATATATGTTAGCATATTGAAATAGGTACATGTTTTGTAAACCATCTGTTTTCTGTACTAGCTGTAGCCTGTATGTGCAAAATTGTGGTGGTGGTGAGCACCTACTTTATCTGGTCTCGACTGTGATTTTTCGTTACAAGATATGTTAGCAGTGCGATTGTTGAATTTACCAAACGATCATAACGATATTTTTGGAACATCTTACTGTTTTGCTCGAGTATAAATGTAACGCTCTCAAAACTTGGCAATCGTTCATTTTCTTGTCATTTGGAGGTTAGGATATTTGATTGGAATAAAAAAAATGGAGTGTTTTTAAAATAAGTTGCAATAAATGTTTAGAAATAAATTTGAAATGCAAATTTTATAGAAGCACATCCTTGTAAATCTGTCCGACATCCTTTTTTTGTTTTTGTTTTTCCGTTTCGTCCCTCCTCGCTTTAGAAGAAGAGATGAAGCACAACTTGGCAACACGTTTGTTTTGGGTACAAAAAAAATGTCATCGGTTCAAATCATGCCATGTTGGTATTTTCTTGAAACCATAATATTATACATTATCCTTAGGCATAAAAGACATTTTCTTCACAATCCTATTTTTATCTATGTAATCTTATAAAGTATTTATATAAAACTCTTAAATTTGAAAATATTTATGATGAAATTAAATACAAATCACTAAGGGGTTGTTTGACAGTTGTCAAATGGTTTGGTAGTCTCATATGATATAATGCAAAATGAAATATAGTTGTTTGTTAATTGTTCATAATGAAATTAGTGCTCTGAATGGTTAAGGGAGGACAAAGATACAAAATCATTCAGAGGGTTTTAGAACCATTAAGAGACATACATTTTTTTTACCAAACAAGATTTACCTCTTAGCAATTCAGATGTTGGCTCTTAATGAAACCATTAAGAGATAAACAAACAACCCTCATGTATTAAAAGTTATGGTTTGAAGCATGAAAGCATGCCCTAGATAAGTGAGTTCCATGTCTAAAAATGGAGTTCAAGGTATTTTGGTTTTAATTTGCTCCAATCAAATGCATTTTGGTTTTCTTCTTTTTTTTCTCCTCCTGTTATAGTTTGTAAAAAGATGACTTAATTCATTAGAGTGTGGTTGCAATTAATAGATGGCTTGAGAGATTAATTTGTATGGCAGTAATAATTTTTAACATAGTAAATGTTCTATTTGAATGTACATGTTTTCAAAAAATTAAAAAAAAACAATGTTACGTAGTTAGTCATATATATATATATATATATATAGTGGAAGGATATTTTGCAACCCTGAAAAAGGTTGCAACCCACATCTTAACCGTTGGATTCATGATCGACGGTTATTTTATTTTTATTTTTCTGTTTTTTTTAATTAAAAATATTGGGTCTCATATCTATTGTAACCGCCGATCATGAATCCGACGGTTAAGATGTGGGTTGCAAAGATTGCGTACTCGCGCAATGCAGCGAGATACATCACGATTTTAATGTTTCATTTTATTTTTTGTTTTTTTTGTCAATTTAGAGTACGATTTTGAATGGTTTTGAGATTTGTTTAATTTAGGCTTAATAATATAATGTTTTTATATAAAAAAATAAGTATTTTGTTAAAATTCAATGATTATTTTATATATTTTAATGACATATAGAAAAAATAACCAATTACATATTTAATAATATAATTAAAACAAATTTATAGTAATATAATATATTAATTAATAGTGATACATGAAAATGTCTGCATAAAAGGAAGACTCTGCACATACCAAATTGGTGGGTGTTAGAAGACTGCAGTAGTAATATGTATATTGTGCTTTAATACTTGTAAATTAAGAGATTTTTAAAATCATGCATAAAATGATGGTACCTTATGCTTAATAATTTGTAATTAAGAGTTTTTTATGTCTACTTTATAATATAGTATAGATATATATATAGTGGAAGGATATTTTGCAACTCTGAAAAAGGTTGCAACCCTTGCAACCCACATCTTAACCGTTGGATTCATGATCGAAAGTTATTTTATTTTTATTTTTCTGTTTTTTTCAATTAAAAATATTGGATCCCATATCTATTGTAACCGCCGATCATGAATCCGATGGTTAAGATGTGGGTTGCAAGGTTTGCAATGTTTTTAAGGGTTGCAAATAAAACAACCTATATATATATATATATATATGATTATGGATAATTGTAATTTCAATTTTAATCGAATATGAAATTTAATTTTTTTTTCATAGGTAACTATATTAATTTTTAGAGTAAACTACGATTTTAGTCCCTGTGGTTTGATGCTTATAACGGTTTTAGTCCCTGGTCTTTTAAAACTGCTTTTTTCGTCCTTGTGGTTTTTATTTGCTTCTATTTTTATCCCTCCCTCTAATTTTACTAATATTAAATGTTAATTTATTTAAAAATTAAATAAACAAATTACATATTTGGTTCTTGTGGTATATAAACTTTTACATTTTTATCCTAATTTATATTTTTTTTACTTTTTCTTTATTTATTGTATTTCATTGAGACGTTTATTTTTCTATTAATTATATTGTATATTTTCATAATTATTATAACTTTAATTATAAAAATAATCAAATAATTTCATTAAAAATATTGATAAATACATGATTTATTAAATAATTTCCTAATTAATATTTTTTTATCTATTGATTTATTAAAGCTATTTCTTATTTTAAATTATCATTGAAAAAACTTTAATAAAATTCGAGAAAAAAATAGTATTATTTTATAACAACCGGTTGTTTTTTGTTAAATGCAATTTACTACACTATTCTAAATTCTCATTTAATCTTTATTTTTTATTAATTAATCAAATTTGTTTAATATTTAAATAATACACACATAAACACACACACCATTTTAAATTAGGTTATATATTAAAAACAAAAAATAAGAAAATAAAAGGATAAGAAGATTTCAATATATTGTTATAAAAATCATGCAATGGGTCATGATATACATCAAAATTAACGTGACGTCAAACAACATTATTTAAAACCTTGATATATATATATATATATATATATATATATATATAGAGAGAGAGAGAGAGAGAGAGAGAGAGAGGGGGGGGGGGGGAGGAGGATCAAACGAGAACGGTACCTATTTAAAATGAACACGACAACGGCAAATCACATACAAAATATAAGTGATTTTACATGTGATTCTCGCGACCTTAAGTCGCGACAAAAGTCGCCCGCATACTGTGATTTTGTACGACTTCCGTGCTAATATAAAATCACTTATGATTTTGTATGTGATTTGTCGTTCTCGTGTTCTTTTAAATATGTATCGTTCTCGTTTGAATCCCATTCTCTCTCTCTATATATATATATATATGTGTGTGTGTGTTTATTTAAATATTAACAAATTTGATTAATTAATAAAAATAAAGTTTAAATGAAAATATGAAATAATGGGAGTAAAATGAATTTACCAATAAACAACCGGTTGTTATAAAATAAGATTTTTTATTCTTGAAATTTATTAAACTTTTTTCAATGGTAATTTAAAATAAATAAAAAGCTTTAATAAATCAACAGAAAAAAATATTAATTTTAAGAGATTTAAACCTAAAGTTTTGAAAAAAAAATCATGTATTTATTAGTATTTTTAATAAAGTTATTTGATTATTTTTATAATTAAAGTAATAATAATTATGAAAATATACAATATAATTAATAGAAAAATCAATGTCTTGATGAAATACAATAAATATAGAAAAAGTAAAAAAAAATGTAA
Source organism: Arctium minus (assembly GCA_954870635.1). NCBI lineage: Eukaryota > Viridiplantae > Streptophyta > Magnoliopsida > Asterales > Asteraceae > Arctium > Arctium minus. Next base: position 88,719,830 of record OX941088.1, on the reverse strand, counting down.
ATTAAGATAAAAATGTAAAATTTTATGTATCACAAGGACCAAATATGTAATTTGTATATTTAATTTTTAAATGAATTAACATTTAATAGTAATAAAATTGAAGGGAGGGATGAAAATAGAAGCAAATAGAAATCACAAGGATTAAAAAAGCAGTTTTGAAAGATCATGGACGAAAATCGTTATAAACATCAAACCATAGGAACTAAAATCGTAGTTTACTCTAATTTTTATTATCGACTTACAATAAAGAATTATCTATTGTTTCCATCCACTACAATACAATTTCTAGCACATTTTATTAAGCATCACATTATCTTTAAAAATTATCCTTCACAATGATTTTTGACTAATTTCTTAAATGACACACCATCATAAAAAAAACTATATTTTAATCAAATAACAACAAAACTATAATTAAATATCTTTTGTAACATCCCAAATCAAGGGGTAAAATTGTAAAGTGTGTGTACACTAGTTTCCAATTTCAAAAATAATAGTCCAAGGGCTAAATTGTTACATTAGCAAAGTGAGGGGTAGTATTGAATAGGTTGACTTGGTAAAACTTGGGAAGTGGAGATAACCCCACAACCCATGGTTTTCGTGAGGGAGGTTGCAGCAAGGAAAAAGGGGAAACTTCTCCCAACTAGAGATGAGCATCAAGTGAAAAACAAAAGGAATTATTTCCTTCGGGACAGATCAATGGCGATTAGAAGAGATGAACCAAGATTTAAAGGAGGGTTCTGAAGTGCTCTTGAGTCAAGACCAAGTGCAGAAATTTAATAGGAAAACCTTCGATTTGGTATGTATCCTTTCTTTTTTTAAATTCGTTTACGATCTTGGGTTTTATCCCAACCTTTTAATCATCATATAGTAGCAGCCATGAGAGTTTTGAAACCAAGAACTCATCTAAAGCATAAGGTTTGGTTAAGTTGTGGTCTTGCATATAGACAGAGGGAATCCAAAATGGTGCCCTAGATTTAAGTTAAAACGTTGTATGATGATTATACATACAACCATTTGTTTTTAAACCCAACTATTTGTTAAAAGAATCAGTTGCTTTGGAGTGGGAGGATGAGACAAGGCCACGGCCTCAATAAGAGCAAGGATGGGGCTAAAGCCCTAGTATTAGTTTTACATGGCAAGAAATATATATATATATATATATATATATATATATATATATGTATGTAATGATTTATGTTGGGGAGGTTAATGATAATAATAATAATATATTATTATTATTATTAATTCGATGATTTATTATAAGGATTTTTGTCAAGTAAATTATCTAGTTCCAAAAGTGAATTAGCAGGGTTTTGCTTTTAGATTTATATAATTGTGTAAGCGTAACGTTGGAACTTCTAAATTGATTGTTAGGTGCTCGGTTCATAGCAAGTTCACATGAATTAATCGTATAGCTTAGTTACTCGGCAATCAAGGTGAGTTTTCATGACTCGTTTCCCCAAAGGGGAGGATATACGACTAGCTTAGTTTCAGTTTTCGCAATTTATTTATTAGTCTTTATTATTTAAATTTCCAAGCATGTTATAGTATGCCATCGTTATGCTTATATTACGTGTTCGTATGTGATTAATATGTTCATATGCACGAGTAAGACTCGGTCTTGTTATGGTTAATTATTGTTCGATCGTTTTAGATTTTATCGTGATTAGTGACGTGTACATGTGATAGAGTTAAGCTCAATGGTACTCAGAATATTCAGTGATAGTTCCCTATTGGGTGCTGTCAAGAAGTACAGTTCAGTTGGCGTGGTTGTGTACAACCATAACCTTTATAGTTGTATAATTAATTTTGTGAATTATATGCATCATAAAAGTGTAGTTAGTCAATTGCTATAGAATGTTTAATTGTTAGACTTTTTATGAACTCACTTAGCTTTGTAAGCTAACCCATGTCGTGTGTCTCAGCAGAAAATCTCGCGGGGACTAGCAAGGAACTGTAATCGTCATAATTCATGGAATGGATTGATAGATCACATATTTTCTTTTCTTTTTGGGTGATGTAATAAATAGCCTAGCATAGGATAGACTTTAGTGAACAATTTTTATTTGGTTTAAAGACTTCCGCTGCTAGTTAGATGTTATTTAATAAAATTTAATTCAAGTATTAGTTTTGCACGTTTAGTTATGTAAATATTCAATTCCTTTCCGTAATACCTTCTGGGGTTTAGGGAGGGTGTTACATCTTTTTTACTATAAATTAATAGCAAATAATTTATTAATGAAATATTATCATAAAATAAATCAACTAAATAAAATGTTTTATTTTAATTTATTCGATTCAATAAATAAATGCTTATAGTTACGCATTAAAAATAATTAAATGGATAATGATGTAATTTCATTTATGTTAAATTTGTACTTTAATTGTGTAATATGTTTTATTGTATTGTACTACAATTTATATTTTGCAATTTTTAATATTCATTAATATATTAATATTAAATCTATAAAAACAAACTGAATATAATGTTAAATTTATATTTAATAAATAAAAGATTTATATCAATATTAATTAGGGAAATTGGCCGAAATGGACCAATCACCGAAAGGGATTGGGCTCCTAGCACATCCTCTCCGGGTTTTACCAAAATGTCCAACATTACGCACCAGGAGCCCTTGGACGCACAAGACGCCCTAGGGCGCACCGTGCGCCCTAGGGCGCCTTGTGCGTCCAAGGGCTCTTTTATTAAATAATACTGCAGCCGACACTTATCATCCCCACCACCATTTTAAAAATAATTGAAGAACAAACCACCATATCTGCCGGTGTCGTTTTCCAGCCCCACCATCGACCATTTCTCCTTTGTTTAATCGATTGGGACCACAAATGGCTGAGGTACGACTTCTCCTCTAACTCTTATACTATTTATGAATCGGTTTTTTGTATTTTATTTTTTGTATATTTTTTGTTGATACGTGTTTGTTGTATATTGGTTAGATGATAAGTGTTTGTTGTATAATATTTGTTGATAAGTGTTTGTTGTATATTGGAGAGATGATAAGTGTTTGTTGTATATTTTTTGTTGATAAGTGTTTGTTGTATATTGGAGAGATGATAAATGTTTGTTGTATAATATTTGTTGATAAGTGTTTGTTGTATATTGGAGAGATGATAAGTGTTTGTTGTATATTTTTTGTTGATAATTTGTTGTATATTGGAGAGATGATTAGTGTTGTAATAAATTTATTAGACACTTGTACTTTTATATTTGTAACAAGTATTTAATAATTTTATAAATAAAATGTACTATAAACCCATCTTTTTAAAAGACATTCATATTAATAAAACTTTTTTTTCTATAACGTTACATAAAATAGTTAATAAGACATTTTATATAAAAAAAAAATCCTAAAAACACGATTTACAAAAATATGTAGATTTAGGTCCCTTAACTTTAGAAACTGACACTGTAGGTCCCTTAATTTAGAAACTGACACTTTTGGTCCCTGAATTTAGAAATTGACACTTTTGGTCCCTGAATTTATAAATTGACACTTTTGGTCCCTTAACCTTAGAAGTTGACACTTTTGGTCCCTTAGCTTTAGAAATAGACACTTTTGGTCCCTTAACTTTAGAAATTGACGCTTTTTGGCCTTTAACTTTAGAAATTGATGCATTTGGTCCCTGAACTTAGAAATTGACACTTTTGGTCCCTGAATTTATAAATTGACACTTTTGGTCCCTGAATTTAGAAATTGACACTTTTGGTCCCTTAACCTTAGTAGTTGACACTTTTGGATGCACATCACTTGCAGAGCACAGCCACGAGTTCACTTGGGTGTACGCAGATAATGTACCGCAGCAGCAGGGTTCATTGGGCGATTGTGGTCCTTTGGCGTGTATGTTCCTGACAAATTTGGCGACCAATGAGGTCCCAACGCCAATGGAGGATGAGTCGAGACGAGCGCTATCCTGGAGGGTTCGGATGGCGGATGTCTTTTGGTCCATGATACAGACCGATCGACATCCGTGATTCCTTTTAGTAGCTTGTATATTTAGCTTCATATATACAATTGTTTAAAGTTTAATGTAAAATTTAGCTTCATGTATACAATTTTTTTATTAAAAATTCAGTCGTTTAGTTTAATTAAAACATCATTTCATTAAAACGCACGTATTTAATGACATTGAACGAATACAGTGCATATGAACTAAACATGGTCATTTAAATGTCAAAGTACGGCTACACGACGCTTTGTTGTTTGGTAGCGTAATAGTCACAGACACTTGTTTCGGATTAGTTTAAACATATAAAGTACATCTATCAATTAGGAAAGAAGAAAACCAAAATACTAACCCAACAACACAAAGAAAAGCAAAATACAAACCCAACAATTTGAAGTGATAGAAAGTACGGGTACAAACTAGCCACATGGAAAATCCAGAAACGTTAACACCATCTAAGGATAAAGTGCTTTACATTGATCAATCCAATTTTGTTTCTGGGTAACCTGCGCTTGCAGTACTGAAAAATCTTGCATAATCTTGTTTACTTGAACGTTGTCGTGGGAAATACGGTATTCTTTCTCTTTTATCTCTCTCTTCAACCTTCTTATCTCCTCCTTGTCCGCGTCGATCCTTCTCAAGTGGCCATCCTTCTTGGCCATCATTTCCTTCCACTCTTCGGTTAGTTGTTCGATCTCCGCTTCACTTTTCTCTATCGCCTTTTTTAGTCTGGAGGGCATTATTTGTGAAGAAGGTGGGTTTGAGGATGATGCATTTCCAGCCATGTGTTTGGTCAAAGAGGAGACTATTATGCTATTAGTGGTGTATGTATGGTGTGAACTATAACCTTGGTATAACCCAGGTATTTATAGCCAATTTACGTACGGGCGCAAGGTGCGCACTAACCCACGTGCTGGGGAATCTTGCAGAATAATGGTTTCAGGCTGTGCAGAGGAATCCTGGCAGGCTTTGTAGGGGAATCCTGGCAGGCTTTGCAGAGGAGTAATGGTGCGCACAATGCGCCCATACGCATTTTGCGCCCTTACGCATTTTGTGCCCTTACCCTATCTTCTCATCGAATATAAATAGATTATATGGTGAAGTAGTAATTCACAACTTGCTATCTATCCTTTCTGCTTTTCACACCGTTTAGATCCTATATCTACATTTTCACAACGTAATGGCTGGAGGTTCACGCGGTAGGGGCAAAAGGTCAGCGAATGGGGCTGGCACTTCACGCTCCGTCGACATCGAACAATTAAATGATGGAGCTTCAAGGATTGACTGGAATGCACCAGAGACAACAGAGGAGTGGGCGCAATTTGGTATAAGTGATTACGATGCACCGATCACGCCTCAAGAGTGGGAGCAGTTTAACATTGCACGGGAGGCATACTACATTGCTCATGGGGGAAAATCCCCTCCTACGTATCAATCTAACCAGGGGCCTGGTATACCAATGTCTCAGGTACTGCCTGACAGGTTGAAAAGGTCATGTGATGAGGCAAATGCGGATATACGAAGTCTAGGCAGGACGTGGCTACAAAACATGGAACTTCAGAAGGAGAAAGAGGCAATTATTGCGGAGCAGAAGGAGTTCCTAGCGATGATGAAACGCGATGTTAGGGAGAAGCAGAAGGAGATTAGAAAGTTAGAAGATGAACTGGTAGACATCAAAGAAAACTACACCGGCATGGAGAAGCAGATGAAGGCAAAGGCTGGCTGGATTAGGAGCATCCGGGACATCTACCCGTAGTAGGTTTCTCAAAGCTAGATGCACTTCATGTGTTTTATTTGGTTTGAATAAAATATTGGTTTAATGCTTTAACGTTTACTTTAGTTTAGTAAATAACACAAGGTAAATAACTTCAACCTTAGAGAACAGTAATAATATTTATAAAAAGTTTATTACATACATGGTTTACTCGTTTAGATCAACGTTTAAATCAAAAGTACAATGTCTAAAACTTTCATAATTCTCTTCGGTTGATACTGGTCGAGTTTGTCAACTACCGGATGCCCTTTGAGTTTGTCGACTACCAGATGCCCTTTGAGTTTGTCGACTACCGGATGCCCTTTGACGGCTCACATTTACCGGTGCAGGAGATGGACAGTTTGCTCGAGTGTGTCCTGGTTGTCCACACCGAGAACATCTTCTCGGGATGGGATCCTCACCCTGAGATGGGATACGGTCATGGTTACTCGGTCGACCAGCCCGTCTTATTACGGCCAGTGGTCTAACGGTCATAAGTCGGTGGTCTGGAACAACCCATCCTTCTCCCGGACCGACTGGATGTATGAGCTCTGCGTAAGTTTGTCGGAAATTATCCGACGCGTAGTAACCAGTCGCCAGATAGGAGACATCTGTACACCGTTGATTTCTTGCGACGACGATGGCATGGCCGCATGGTATTCCTGAGAGCTGCCATTTCCTGCACGAGCAAAGACGATTATTGAAGTCAACTTCTGCGTCCCTACCCCCATCACGGACTTCCCAGTAACCTCGGCCAATCTCATGTATAGTCCACATTGCGGACTTGTGAATTCTCTTCTCTATTTTGGCCTCCGCCCAAGTCGTGAGACGATTCACCATTTCCTCTGCGATAACACAAATTTGTTACGTTAGTATTGCAAAAATGAAAACATAAAATTCAAATAGTCAAAAATCCAAGGATGATAACCTCCATTTCTCCGACGGATCGAATACCATTCTTGCTGAAAACATCAAAAATAATCCATAAGAGCCACAATAGGCAGGCTCCGTGCAAAATGAGACAATGCATTCACCGACTCGGCACTGTTCGATGTCATTATGTTGTAACGCATTCCTGGGAAATGGGCCCTTGACCATTTCTCCGGTCCAACCTGGTCCATAAGCGGAGCTCCAAGAGGTAAAGCAGCTCGTAGACCCGTCATATTCAGTTCAAACTCCTCCACCGTATATGCTTTACACGTCCTCCAAAATAACTTCTTCCTGTATCTGACCCTGTTGTCCCTGGTTTTTACGTTCATCATTAGATGGCGACAACAAAGTGCATGATGGGCGCCCGGGTACACTGTATTAATTGCTTGGTGAATTGAAGCAGCCCTGTCGGATACAAAAACCAACCCCTCGGGTTCCCCGATACAACGCTTCAACATGGTTAAGAACCAAGTCCACACATCCCCACTCTCAGACCTACCAACTCCGAAAGCGATGGGCACAATCTGGTTATTTGCGTCCATAGCAACGGCTAAGAACATTGTGCCCAAGTAAGTACCCTTCAAATGAGCAGCATCGATGATAATGACCGGACGCAAGTGTGTGGTAAACGATCGAATCTAGATATTTAAGGCATTTTCATATTATAACATTATTAAATATATCAGTGATGCGAAAGTTACTAAAATAACAACGTACCGCGCAACCGAGGGCAGCAAAACACATCTCAAAACGTCCTCGAGCATCTGTCCTTATTGAGGTAACGGTACCAGGATTCCGGATCTCCAGATTATAGAGAAAGCAGGGGAGTCGGGTAAACGATTCTTCAGGGGTACCACGCACCATCGTCAGTGCATAAGCTTTTGCGCGCCAGGCTTGCCAGTAAGAAATATCTATTTTCAAATCCGATCTTACGTCGTTGACAATGTCGGATCCACGGTATGTCCTGCTGGTATCCTTCACTTTAGGGTAAATAAAATTACCCAAGAATCTACTGTTTGCTTGATGGTGGTTGGGATGCAGCTGCGTCCTCGAGCAAGTGTGTACGTCATCCAATATACGAACTTGAAACATATTGGTATTTTCGACAATGGTAGCATAGATACGCCAAGAACATCCGGCTTGCCTACATCTGGCATCGTATCTGGTTTTATTTGAACGGTGAACTCCAAACTCAAAACCCTCTTCAAGAAACTTCAAACCGAGAGCGAGTGTAAGATCGTCTTTCACAGGGAATATTTGACCCAATCTTACTCTTCCACTGCGATTATAACGTGGGGGTAGGTTGGGTGTGATGACTGGGGCCGCTGATGGAAGTGGAGGGGGCATACCAAAGAAATCATTTATCCCACCGTATGATTTAATAGGACTACTTTCTGGTTCGTCGTCGTCTCCATCAGTATCAACATCAGATAAACCCAAGTGGAAAACATAAGACTCCTCATCATGTCTATAAACTTCGTCGTCGTCATCTTCTTCCTGTTCTTCTTCTTCTCCTTCTTCTTGTTGTGTTTCAGGAACAACATCTGGGGTATCATCAGATTCATCCACACCGCCTCCGGTGTTCGAAGTACCACCGAGATCGCTTCCACCGGACATCGATGAATCGACAATCACACAGAGTGTTGGCGGATTATTTTCACCGTCAAATTGTTGAATAAAAGACAAAACATTGTCAGAGTTGCATAACTCATAAAAGTTACCATCATACTTATACGATATTCTGATCCTACCAAGAGCAGGATCGATAAGAAATTTTCTTTGAATACAACTAACCAACCTCGGACGCGTAATGTTCGATGCCACCTTCACGCGGGTTATTGGTTGATCGGTAACATACTCCCACCCGTTATAATTCTGTTGCCATGAACCACCGGCTAGGAGATGTAACTTCACTTTATCCTCTCCGGAACTCATAGTTTTAAAAAATACACACAGAAAAAGGAAGATACACAAGCAAATCGATTGTGGATGAAAATTGTGATTTACAACTTCATTGGTTGCTGTTCTTATAACAATAATTTAAGGAATCAAATTTGAACCACCGTAGGGAAATAACTCATCTGCTAAAGTTGATTTGATATCACAACTTTTTGAAAAATACAGTACACATCAACTTGAAAAAACAGCTTAAAAACGTGAAAAACTAGCAAACCAACAAAAATCTAATAAGAAACCCTAATTAGGGACGATTACAGCTTGACACGTGCCCTTGTGCGTCCGCGCACCGTGCGCCCTAGGGCGCCTTGTGCGTCCAAGGGCTCCTGGTGCGTAATGTTGGACATTTTGGTAAAGCCCGGAGAGGATGTGCTAGGAGCCCAATCCCTTTCGGTGATTGGTCCATTTCGGCCAATTTCCCTATTAATTAATGATCAACCTATTTATTCTTTTTATAACCAAAATGTCATTTAGTAAATTCTTCATTCATTTTTATAATTCATTGGGACTTGTAATTCCATCAATCAAGTACATAATATATTTTATTATTATTATTATTATTATTATTATTATATTATTATTATTATAATAACTAGTGGCGACCCCGTACGTTGCACGCAATAGCGATAAATATTTTAAAGAAGTACTTGTTCGAGTTAAGATAAAACATAATTTCTTGCTTAATAATTAATGAGATACAATTTAAAATGAAGAATGTATTTACATAAGTGGTTTATTTTCACTTATTGATAACATTTTATTGTTACGAAGAATTTGACACGTATTGACATTAACTCTTTTGTTTGTTTTACATTCAACAAATACATTATTATTTTACACACACACACACACACACACACACATATATATATATATATATATATATATATATATCAAGGTTCTAAATAGCGTGAGGCGTGATGTGGCGGCGAGATCAAGCCTCAAGTCTTAGGAGTCATGGCGAAGCCATGACATTTTTCAAAGCGTGACTTATGACGTCAAATTTATAATTCATACATAATATTATATATAAAAACATATGTTGTGTTGTTAATCAATGAGTCAATAGTAAAAAGCAAGTTAAATTATGTTATATATTAAAAACTAGTAAATAAGACATTTAAAACGTAAAGAAAAATCAAATTGCATTACGAAAATTGTGCATTTGACCATGACGTGTCACGGACTTAACGTGACGTGAGACACAAGTCTTGTGTCATGACGCGTCATGGCGGCTATGCAGCGATTTGTTTAGTATAATGATATATATATATAGGGTCAGGTTCACGTGAGACCAAGCTGTTTCCGTGAGACCGCGTGAGACCAAGCCTTAAAACATGAAACTTCACACCGAAACACTGTGAAGGTAAAAAAACATTCGAACCTTCATAATGTAATCACACTATGAAGGTAAAAAAACCTAAACCAGGTTAAAAAAAATCAAACTTTCACAGCTAAAAGATTGTGAAGGTATATATGAACCTTCACAGTGAAGATGTTGTGAAGGTAAAAAAAAACGAACATTCACAGCGAAAAACACCGTGAACGTAACATTTACGGTGTTTTCCCTATGAAAAGTTCGATTTTTTTTACATTCACAGTTTTTTGGTGTGAAGTTTCATACTTTAAAGCTTGGTCTCACCGGTCTCACGGAAACTGTTTGGTCTCACGCGAACTTAAGTATATATATATATATATAGGGAAGCGATCAAATGAAAACCACTCTAATTTTGAAAACCGTGGAAACCCTCGATTTCATTGGTTAAGTTAATAAAATTGTTTCATTAAATTGTTTGATTCGATGAAATTGTTTCATATAATTCTTTTATTGATGAAATTGTTGCATACTTTTGTGTTTTTATGTAAAAATGAAAAAGTTTCATCATACTGCGAAAATACATGAAACAATTTCATCAGATTGAGAAAAATAGACGAAACTACATAAAAAAACATGAAACAATTTCATTAACAAAAGAATTATATGAAACAACTTGATCATATTAAACAACTTTATAAACCAATTTTATTAATTTAACCAATGAAATTGACGGTTTCCAAAGTTTCCAATTTAATATGGTTTTCAATTGAAACCACCTCTTTTGGTATCTTGAAAGCATATTTTTTTATTTTAGAGATAATGGTCCCCTTTTTCCTTTACAAAAATTTAATTGGGTAGGGATATATATATTATGTGATTTAATTTTAAAGCAGGTGATTTTTCACCACTTCTTGCTTAGTTTAGTTGGTTCACAAATAGCAACCACCACTCAAATGGGGTGTATATTTATTTTCTAATACAAGAAATAGCAATAAAATTATCTATTTAATAATTAAGATGTATTTAGTAATAATTAAATTATTGATAAATTAATCTTTTTATCATGTATTTAGTTATCGTTAATTCAAAAATTGTAAATAAATATTGTGGAATGGAATCCATTTTAAAATTATGATTAGAAGAAAATTCAATTTATAGGTTTATTAAATGAGTATTAATTTGATAACAAGTTGATTTGATAGAACATGTATGTGTCAAATTTTAAAAAAAATTCAATTTCTTTGTTATTTAAATATTGTTAGTACAAAAATGTACATAATGTATAAGTAAAGGTTGAAGGATCGTGTGAAAAGTTGAGATTAACGTGAGAAGTAGATCTGAACCACTTTTAATCCTCCCATGAATTGCACCTTAAAAGAGAATTGATCTGGTGCATCTTCTCATCCTATTGTGCATTCATTTCTCATCCAACAGTTGATAACCACTTCTCATGTTAACTTCAACTTCTCACCGGAGCCCAACCCTAAGTAAAGATGTAAAAACATACACGTATTTTAAGCATTACAAATATATGGGAGAAAATTTTGTATAGGTAACGGAATGTATAATCACTTGAACTGTTGTATCTAAGCTCAGAACTCTTAAGAGTTCATCGGATTGCCTAGAACTAGAGAGGGAATATTTTCCCGTAGGGAGGGTACCCAACAATAACGGGGCGAGATTCCACTCTTTGGTGACTAAGAGGGTTTACTTTCATACCAAAAGCAGGTCGGGATGACACTATCCGACCCTGATTAAACTTTTATTTTGTGGTTCTCGTTTGATTATGGTTATATATATATATATAGAGAGAGAGAGAGAGAGAGGGGAGAATCATGTGAGAAGGCGAGAAATTTCAGTATCATATATGATTACACGTCCTTTGGGTGTGTTTAATCATATATGATTAAGCGTCTATATATTGTCAATGTAACGTGTGTTTAATTATATATGATTAAGCTTGTGTATCATATATGATATCACCCTTCTCGTTTTTTTCATAAAATATTTAGGTTCTCGTTTGCACCTCCCTATATATATATAGGGTTGGGTTCCGGTGAGAAATTGAGTTAATGGTGAGAAGCGTGAGAAGTGGTTATCGCCGTTGGATGAGAAATGGACGCACATTAGAATGAGATGCACCAAGATAAGATGCACCATATCAATTCCCTTATAAGCCGCAATTCATTAGAGAGCTTGAGATTAAAGGAGATCAACGGTTCAGATCCACTTTTCACCATTAACTCAATTTCTCACACGATCCTATATATATATATATATATATATATATATATATATATATATATATATATATAGAGAGAGAGAGAGAGAGAGAGAGAGAGAGAGAGAGAGAAAGATTCAAACGAGAACGCTGATTATTTAAGAAAACAGCAAATCATGTGCAAAATCATATATGATTTGGCATTAACAATCAAAAATTAGACATGCACGACTTTAAGTCGCATCAAAGTCGCGTGAATCATATATGATTTTGGATATACTTGGCCATTCTCGTGTTTTATTAAATCGATATTGTTCTCGTATGAACCTATCTCTCTCTCTCTCTATATATATATATATATGTGTGTGTGTATCTGTATAACTAAATAATACAATATCTTTGATTTTCAGTATTAATAAGTAACTTAGTGATGATCCATCGTAATTTTTATTTTTATTGTTTTTTACTAAGCGGATACCCGTCGAAGATTAGTCGGATCGGTCTTGGGAACAGGAGATATACTATCCCTCCAATACCAGCCTCGTTTCCATCCCTACCCAGAACTTCACTTCTATTTATACACAGATATAATGGCGTTTAGTAACTCATTGGTTGGCGTTTTGATTTAAGGAATAAAAATCCTTAAGAAATCCAGTGGATGGTACAAGAATCATGAATGAATGGTAAAAATAGGTTAGCATTGATAAATGACAAGGACCAAAATCATAATGTAGTTTACTCTAAAAACCCATAATTCGTTGATCCTATTCAGTCCTTCGACATTCTTGCAAGGCTTCGTTGCTTTTTCGTCGTTTGGTCAACAAACTAGTTCATATCAGTTATACATTTCGAGTTAAAAACAACAACCGATTACATAGTGAAATCTTAGACACAATGGGTATCGACACCAAATCATTTCATGTTAAATACGTTAATACGCCATAAACAGGCCATCATCAACACCACTGACCGCTAATAACATCACACACGATCACGAAAAGATCGCAACAAAGGACGCTTCGAAACAAAACAAAGAAGAAAATTAAAATTCAGGTTCAAGAAAGTTGGCCCAGCAACAATTAGTAGAAAACAGCCCCTAAAAAGTATCTCATCATTAAGCTACCTAACAGCCCAGAGACAACATCAACTATCACAAGTAGTTGCTAAAAACGGAACGAAAAAAGATGTAAGAAAGGCCGTAGATAATTTTTTCCGACCTTTTTTGGTTAACTTTATGGGTTGGGGGTTGCGGCAGCCGCCTCTCCGCTAAAACTATCAAAATCAGAATCTGAAACTAGGGTCCACATCCATCGACCAAGCGAACTTCGCTAGTAGAGACTTGTTGAAAACCTGCACCCGATTCACGTAAAGTCTAAGCGCTTCAAGGACCTATGGAGGTCACTTTTACAAACTAACACCAATATTTCCTTTTTTCAAGATTTTACAGGACAGGGTGTTTACCACCAGGGTTATTTAAGAGAATAACCTTCTGACAGATTATGTTTTAACTGTATGACCTTCTGATAGATTTAAGAACATATTTGTCTAACATAAGAATGTCTCTTCCCAGCACCAGAATGCCTCACAATCTGTTCTCGAAGGTCATGCATTTAAAAAGATTGGCATTTTCAAAAGAACAGTCGTTGATTCGCAATGAAATGTCAAAACTAATGGTTTATGAAGTAAATCACTGATTTGCAAAGATGTTTCTCGTGAATATTACCTCACGATATTAATTTGTTACGGACTTGCGGTACAAAATACTCCATCCGTCCCAAAATAAATGTCCACAATGAGAAGGGCACACAACTTTGAAAATGAGTAATTGTTACACTTTCTACTTAACTGAATGACAATTTTACCCTTAAAAAAACACACCATTTTAGAAATGTATAATTATTCGACTAATGAATTTCTACATCTCATCAATTCTTATAAATTCATGCATCATAATTAAGGGTATAATTGGAAATTTAGTAAATTATTGCTATCTATTTATGAAAGTGGACACTTATTTGGGACAAACTTAAATAGAAATGTGGACATCTATTTTTGGGACGGAACTCGGAAGGAATAGAAAAATAAAAAGAACTTGAAAAAAAGTATGTTCTTAGTTCTTACCTTCTCAATGGGAACTTCGTGTCGTTTACACCATGCCACCGTTATCCTAGGGTCAAGGTAGTTTATCTTTGAAGTGCCCAATGCTACCGTTTTCAAATCTTCCTTGGTCTCTTTATCACGTTCCATTTTCTCAATTTTTGCGTTAGTTTGAGCTATCTTCTTTGCTAACCTGCATGTTTCACCAATAATTTCAACAATAAAGATAGTGTACGTATTGTTAATGTCAAAATGCAAGAAGATTGGTGTCTTACGCTTCGGGGTTCAAGTTCCTCTTTGGTTTTCCGTCAGAGTTCTTTAATGGAGGTTTCCCTTTCTTTGCACGAGCCAAATCGGTTTCTAATTCTTTTATAACACCCTATGTAAGAGAAGAAAGCCAAAAGTTCATATAATGTGGTCAAATTTAACTTGTTTAATTGGACCAACCCACAACATGAGCTGAGCTGAGCCGTTAAGGTGGGAGGGTGGCATGCACTCGTTTGTGGTGAGTTGAGTGAGTTTAGGCACGTTAATATGCCTACAGAGCTCTAATTTTGCCATCTTTGTGCCATTGGGATGGCCACATTCCTGCCCAATCTGTCACAAACCATGGAAGTTCCAACTTTGAACCAAAATGCATTTACGTTATGAATCTCGTTTAATTGTAATAAAACCAAACGAACCCTGTCTATCCCCCACAAAACAGGGTCTGAAGGGGGGGGGGGGGGGGGGGGGGGGGGGGGGGGGGGGTTCGGGGGTAGGATGTACCCAATCCTTGCCTGTACCCCAAAGGATATAGAGGTTGTTTCAGCGAAAATGTAAATGGTAGCCACAAAATGAAAATGGAGAACATAGTGCGATGACAAAATTGAAATTTATTACCTTCAATTCATCTATCTTCTCATTCAACCTCGTCATTTGAGCACTATGAGACTTTGAAACAGTACGTTGATGGTTACATATGATAGCAACCTACCAAAAGCAACGTGCAATGTCAAATTGAACATTATAACTAGTTCAAGTCTTCAAGATATATAGTCTGGCAAAGGTTGATGGTCATTACCTCCTTGTTTGCATGTTGGTATACGACTAGATTTTCAGCAACGTCTCCACCCTTCGTTTCCCTACTCAACTGCGATCAGCCGAAAAGAGCAACAGAATGGAGATTCAAACACTTTGGAGTTGAAGGTAAAACTCTACCATAAAGTTGTACCCTCTATCTCATTAAAGCTACAGCATTTTGCTTGCTTGCTTGCAGATTGTCATCGTTACAAAGGATTGACCATTTTGGTTGAAGAGTATTTAAGATATTTGGTTAATAGTCAAATATAGCTCTTAATATGTGCTGATCAAAGATTGCAATTTTCATGGAAGTCAGGGCCCTACTTCTCATAAGTACAAAGTTCATGTTGATACTTCTTAGATTTAGCTCTAAAATTAGTCTTATCAAAATAGGTGTTGTATAGCTTCTAATATGGTTGGCAAGTTTTCCTAAACCTAAATAATATTTGAAGTTAAAAATGTAACTCATTTGACAAATAAAAAGTCAAAACTTGGCTAACATTATAGCAGAGGTAGCATAGAAGATGCTAAATGAAACAGTCAAGAACCATCCAAGGAAACTGCAAGTCTGCAACGATTACGCATAGTTTGAGGCAAGTGTTTGACTATTTATCAAATGCAAAAACAGGGGTTCTCATGGGTCCAAATTAATATCATGAATTTTTGTAATGACTGACAATGCGGAAATATGCAAATATACCCTGAAAACTTCCCCAAAATAGAAATGATGCAACTTTTACAGACATCCCAGAATACAAAACATTGCAACTTTCATGGGGCAGAAAGAGCATAAAATATGTTAATCAGGAAGGATCGCCAATATGTGCATCTTACCATATCATCCAACGTGATGGACGCATTATAAGTACGAAAAACTTTTGCAGTAAGGCCAGGCATGAGTTCCTTTAGATGAGTATTCAGTTTACTTGTATCCAGCTTGTCAAAAAGATCATCACCACCCTGTTTACCTGAGTTACTTAGAAAAGAGTCAAAATCATGGTCGAAGAGACATCAAAAATTGACACTACAAAAAGAACATGTTGACTGACCTGTTTGGAACTGTTGAATTGCTTTGAACACAGGAAGCTCTACTTCAACCTCATTTTGATATCTTATAGAATCTTTACCAAGAAAGTCAAACTGGAGAAACATCAAACCTTATATCATTATTTGTTTTCTGGCTGAATCCAAGAGTTTGCATTAAAAATTACAATATCTAAGTGATATTCCTCCTTGATGCTACGGAACAAGGAAAAAAAACATATGAAGCTAGGCATGCCCCCACAAGAAAAGCTCCACAAACCTATGAAACAACCTTGGAACACATGATATAATAAATGACAATTAAAATAAAAATAAAAACTAACCTGGCTATATAAGCCACAGAAGAACAAGCTGACATCAAGAAACTCCCAAAAACTTGCATCCAGTGTTACAATAAAAACCCATATAGATAATAACTATCGAGATATCAAAGAGTTTGTAATCTGCTTTTTATCATGTTAATAACAATATTAAATAACACCCACATGTCATTTGCCCATTATTATGGAATCTTTGATTTCTCTCTCCAGATATAAGACACAACGACTCTCAAGTAAGTTTTATGCAAGTATATTTCATCAGTACTACCCTCGAATATTAACATAAGGCCCCCATAATAAGGGTCAGGTACAAACTAAGTGGTCATAGATCTATAATTCCTATAAATACATGAAAATGCTCTATTGAAGGAATTCTTTTATGCCATTTGATGTTCAACATTTTCGTTGTCTAGTATGGCGCAAGTAGAAATGAAGATGTAAGCACGTTGAGGTAGGATTTACAAATGGAGAATGGGGAACAAAGAATGGAGGTAAATGGTGTAAATGAATAGTTAAGATTTCCATGTTTGCATTTTTCCTTGTTAGAACACACAAATATGAAGTCTTAAGCCATGGTGTCTAAATCTCTTATCTAGTGAAAAACTAAACAAACCTTTAGGATATTTGGAGGCTTTGGCTCAACATTTTCCACTTTCAATGTGCAGCAGCCTACCGTATCAGCTTCATCATCATCCTGCAAGCACCAAAAGTTATAAGCAACAGACTTTTGAAGGATTGTGTTCTATTCTTCCACTCCTACTATGAACATATGCTTCTGGCGATCAACTTATTTGTTCTTTCAGTAAGGCAAAAGAACAATGAAGAGATAGTAAGCCAACATCCTCAGAAGACAACCATAAAAAAGTGCATGCTTGCATACACATGCACACTAAAACCATTAATTACTCCATCTCATAATCAGTATCAACTTCCCTTTCCCAGTACTACTGTCATTGCATGGGCATATAGTTGATGCAATTGTTTTGTCAAATATCTAAATCTCATATATTGACAAACTAGACATAATCTAGTGAACCAAAATCAATGCTCTAAGTATTTCACGATAGTTAGAAACGAGCAAAACCCAACTCCAGATTAAAATTTTTCCAAAAATGGAATGTTGCATTTAGTTATGGAAATTTCGGGAAGAAAATTTGTTCCATTTATTTGGGCGGGAGGATATCCCAAGATTCTGTCCAAGTTCCTTTGTATAAGTTAAATTTTCGCTACTTTCCACTGTCCATTTTGTAACTAAATAAAATATAAAACCCCAACTATTAAGAAACATAATAGCATGGGAAGTTGGGAACCATAAAGGCAATTGTCAAATATAAACCTACTACAAAGTGTGCAGCTTCTAGAATGGAGAGAGGAAATCTATCTACTACATTACGACTCCTCTACTGCAAAAACAGAGCGAAAGCAATATAGAAGAGAGGAAGGACATCAACAACAGTACCTTCTCATTTCCTGCCCTGAGTGCCAGTTTATCAATGAGATATGTAGCCACTGCTACTTGCCTCTTTGTCAGATCCTTATTTCCAAAATCTCTAGTATAAGCATTTCTAATGCCTTGTATGTAGCCCTATAATCAATTTGAGGTATGAGTGAAGCATGAAAAATTGATACGATAGCATTTGCCAGAAATGTGACACATTACAAAAAGTTAGCGACTTGTGAGCAACATTCAACTAGCCTACCTTCAACATCCTCGCCTTCTCATATTTTTCCTTATCGCTTTGACCCTTCAAAGAACTGCTAGCAGCTAAGAACACGTACTTGAATTCCTTTGAATTGATTGGGTCATTCCAATATGCTAACCAAGTGACCGTATTATCATGCCTTATTTCTTTCCAGCTGCAAGACATCAGATTTATATCAGGTAGATATCATCTAGAGAAAAGGACATCCTTCTACAGAAAGGGAAAATAAACAGAAAAGGAACAGGACAAACCTTTCACCAGGAATCGGACACTCAGGGATTGGAGCATCCTTTCCAATGTTTATGGTAATATCACTTGGATGGATACGTTTTTTCAGCTTTCCCATCTAAGAAAACAATAACAACTGACTGTCATTTGCTGGAACTACAGAAAGTTGTAGCTACAGCCTACAGACGAAACTATTACTCCCTTTCCCATAAAAATTGCAACATTTGACTTGGCAATTTTAAGTGAAATGTTTGACTATTGTCAAATGTCTAAAACACCCTTCAATGAAGACAAATAAAGGAATCTTACAGACCCAAATCAATACCATCAAATTTTTTGTAATGATGATAATGGGCAAATAGGTATTTTAACTTGGATTCATCTGAAAGGGCAAATTTTGCGCTCTTCATGTGACATTATGTAAAGGAAAGGGTAGCAATTTTCATGGGACACAAGGAATAATTCTAATTGGCTAAACTGAAATATATTACATTAGAGGGATAAATCTGTCATTCAAACCTTTGGATGTTCTCCACGTCCACGGAATAACCCAGGTGGCTCAACTCGGAAATTTCCAACCTACACCATCAATTAATGAATATTTATTTAGCCATTAAAATAAACACGTAGTATGTTTAAAACCTTAGTTATGTGCACGATCAATCATTAAAACTTGGTAAAGAGAACCCCATAAACAATTTCCGAACAGTAGTTGCAGCAGAAACATGCATTAGTTCTCCGTGCACTCAAACAAGTTATGATAGAAAAATCAACTGAAATAACTTCAGTAGCAACAAATGTTCCTTTCTAGGACAATATCCACATATAAGTTCATAAAAGTCAATAATAAAAGTCACCTTCTCTTTGACACCATCAACAATTGCCCACATATACTTCTCCTCTAGCTTCATCTTCTCTTCTTTCAAGGCCTTCTTCTCCTACACAAAGCAACTCTTGCATTAACAATCTTGCCTGTCAGATAAATCATCTCAAAAGCCATACCAAGAGATGGTGGCATTAATAGAACTAGCACAATTAGGCTTGCTCAAGTAATTGGAACTTGCTCAGGGTAATCTAAACACCTTGCGTGCAAGTTCCACATTTGCATATTGGCCAGTGAAGTGAATTTTGGGAGTGCATCAACGGGTAGGCAGCAAAAGTTCACCCTTTGCGTAAAGTTCCCCAGGTCCATAAAATATTGGCACGACAACAACAATTATGTCATATCAACAGCCCATTTTGTCATATTATTACCCCTTTTGGTTTGGTTTACTATACCCGAGTGACTGGTACATAGTTCAATATATAAGTGTTTGACTATTAGCCAGACGTCTAAAATGTCGACAAAATAGGATAACTCTTAAAGACGAAATCAAGAATATCAATATTATCATGATTACTAATAGGTAAAAGATATTTTTACAGAAATCAGTCAAATATCTAAACTCCCTCTCAATTAAAAAAAAAAAAGTGAATTTTGTGCCCATCAATGATGATCAATATTTTGTAATAGTTACTAGTAAGCAAAGAGCTAACTTCAGCATGAAATTATGTCGAAAAGAAATATGTCACAATCAATTTGGGACATCCAAAAAAAGAAAATTGTTGCATTTAATTTTAGGAGGGAGTATGATAAAGAACAAAGCCTACAACATATGCTTAAATTGGAAAATTTTGATGGGCTCCAACTACGTGATTGGCAAGTTCTGTTCAGTTTTTTTGGTATAATTGAGTTTCACTAGCATTTTAAGTTTTAAGAGGCATACGTTAACTAAAATCTTCATCTCATACAAGTGTGAAGACTAGAATTGACCACATAGTACGTGTAGGTCTGCTTGACCTTTTCTTTTCTTTTCTTTTCTTTTTTTTTTTTTTTTTTGGGGGGGGGGGGGGGGGGTAATCGAAGATGAAATAGAAGAAAGGCATTTCAAGTTTATGATGACCAGGAGCACTTCCATAATCCTTCTTCCTTGTACCATCAAAAAATGGTTTTGCTAGCAACTTACTTCAGTACTCATTTGCTTCTTCTTCTCCTTTTCCATCTGATGCCATTCATAAATTGGTTTGAAATCGCAGTTATCCAAATTCTGGATTGTGTGGTTTCTTCCCAGTATCTTTCGCCAGTCACCCCAGAAATTCTCTTTGAACTTCGGTTTGGTCATGTAATCTGTATCTAACATCACTGCAAACATTGTTGCAACCTGTAATGTATACCATCAAGCAACATAAGAATACGATAATCAGGAGTACATATAACTAGTCTCTTTGGAGTCAAATCCCATATAAAAGGAATGGAAATCGCAAAGATATGTTAGGTTCACCTCCTCCTGTTCAGGAGTCAAATCAACAGGCTTCCCTTTGTAGAGCATCTTAACCCCATGAGGCTTGTATGCAGGTGGGAAAATTACACCGCTATGAACCAAGCTTGTCCACTTCTGCCCTTCACCAGAGCCAGGGGGGACCTTTGATGGCTTAGAATAACTTGAATTTTTCACCACCTTCTTCGACTTCTTGTTGGTTTCTTTTAACGAGGAATTCTTTTTTGTCACTTTATGTTTTACAGATGACGATTTACTACCTGATGGGGCTTGGTTCTTTATTCTTTGTGATATGGGAAGATCATCGTCCTCATCATCATCTGACTCAGATTCTGCTTTCAAAGGTACTGGCTTGCGGTTGATTGGTGTTGAAGAATCTGAAAGTTTTGGCTTTTTAACCAATGACTGACTTGAAGATCTTTCCTCATCTAGTGGTCTCTTATTCGAGCCAATATTCCTAGTTTGATTATCCCTTGATGCAGAACCATTTTGATGAACATTGGACGTGGGTGTTTTATCATTGTTAGAACCAGAATGCTTACTAATAGATGATCCCACATTGGGTTTGGAAATATACTTTGATGACAAAGGTTTTTCATCATCAGAATCTTCATCTTTTACTTGTGGTTTTGGAAGTGGAGACGCACTAATACATGACCCCTTTTTAGCATGATTGGTGTTCCCCTTTGATACAGTTGAAAGTCTACAACTCAGTGGTTTATCATCTTCAGAATCTGTTGAGTCATTGCTCGGTTTAGGAGAAGGTCTCGAAGACTGGGAAGAACACTTCACCTTATCAGCTTTTGAGCTCCTTCTAAAAACTAAGGGTTTATCATCCTCATCAGATGAATAATTCATTTTTGGTCAGTGTGTTGTCATATAGCACTTCAATCTCTGGAGTCCTGTACTTAGTGCTTTTAATTGAGGTTGACCAACCTGTAAGAAAATTAAAAAATGAAATTGTAACAAAAGAATGATACACAATGTCCACGGAACATTAAAAGAGCAGCCTATATGCAAGCAGACAAGAAGCTCCAGGTAGATGCAAGGCTGCAGAAAGAATGTAAGTTTTAGTGGCATGGCTGAAGGGTATTGTGACCAGGAGATCATGATTCATGAGTTCGAGTTAACGAAACAACCTCTTTGGCTACAAAGGCACCCCCCTCCCAAACCCTCACAAAGCTAGGGTGCGTTCCTCCACTGGGGTTGCCCTTTCTATTGTCATGACTTGGTTAACAATATGTATATGTACAAAGTGCAATACTAGTACGTATTAGGGATACGACTCCAGCACCTACTGTAAAACTCATTAAGGGGAGCCACACAGCCAAGTGACCTTCTCGCTCATAATCCCGGAATTGCCTAAGCACAAATTAGGCGGAAGCATACATGGTACATTTGAATATATACTCCTTTCATCCCAAAGAAAATGCAACGCATCCTATGTTGGGTTGTCCAAAAAGAATGCAACATTTCTTCTCTACTAACGTTTTGATCCCAATTTATCAATTTGCCCATGAGCAACCACTACAAGTATGGTGAGATCGATTGTGGTCCACAGATTTTCTCAATTTGATCTTACTTTGAGGTATTTGACTATTAGTAAAAGACTTCTAATAAACTACATGTTACATCATACGTTTGCAGTTTTCTAGGATGGAGAAAGTATAATATAATTAGTTTCAGATTATAGAACCATATGTCAGTTGAAATCTTGATCAATTTAATTTTCTAAATAACTAGTCTTATTGTTCCTGTAATACATCTATACAAAAAAAAAATTGAAAAATTTCCTTGGAGTTGAGAAAAACCAGTTTGACAAAAACAAATTAAACAAATTCGGTTAACTCCCACTTAACTTTCTCAAATGCATAAATCCTAAGTAGCTAACTATTCAGTCCTAACTACTATAAGCAATGTGAGGATGGTGAGTGCTTTATGCCTAAGAAGCTTTTTAAGCGTTCCATAATGGGTATTTTTGGAATGCCAAACTTTGGAAATCTGAAAAATAGGGGATGTAGGTAAATGTCATAAGATTCAGAATTTCACTACAAAAATGCAACAATAATTCATCAAGGGCATCCTCTTATAGTTCCTCTGTATAGATGTTTCAATATGGCATCATGTTCAAATTTTATAATTGAGAGCTCACTATATTTGCAGCTTTAAGCCAGACAACAGAGATAAAATCTAGAATGAAAAGTGGGATTTTCAAAATTCAGTTGGGTTATCTAAAATACAATCTGACATAGCATACAACTACAGTCACTAAGTTTTAGTCATCAACTAAGAACTCATAAGTACTCCCTTCCACAAAGAAGAGAGTTCCATAATATCATTTTTTTAGAGAACAAAAGCATACTTAAAACAAATGCACTATAACTACTTCAAACAACAATCTTTTAGAGGGCGATCCGGATACACCATAGCTCCTGAGCCCTTTTAGGATCAATAACCACTCACCCACACAATTATAGTTGCAGGAAACCGAACGCAAAGTATTTACAAGGGTTAACCATTTTTCTAAACCCAAGGTCATTGTGATGAATCTTATTATATCATTGTTTAATTCAGTGGTACATACAAAGAGGAACGATGATGCCATTCATATGCAGAAAAGCTTAACAGCTAAACAGATAGAACTTCATTCCTAACTATCTTTTGCAACCGTTTTCTACAAAATTTGGGCATATTAGAGGTTGTAATCCAATTAAGGATCCATGTTGGGCTCCATATCCAACAAGTGTTTTCCGAGGGTTGGGGAGTGTGGTGTCTGTATGCATTTTGTCCTTGCATTTTCTCAAAAAGGTTATTTCCATGACTCAAACTCTTGACTTTCCTTCACAAATGAGTAACCTTACCGGTTGCTCAAAGACTCACCTCTAAATTATGATCTTTCTTGTGGTAAAATTTTGAGATAGTGGCATTTTCTGGCTCAAAAAGTCACACCGAAACTATAATGTGGCTATAAATAAGAAAATCACACAAACACCTTGAAGAATTCAATACCTACGCTCTGAAACACCCTGGTAACAGATTAGGGTTTGTGGGTTACTGAATCAATCATGGTGCAACTGTCTAACTCTAAACATTCAAATGCACATTCAAATGCAAATTCAAAATTGTCCCAACACCTACAATAACATCCCTAAAATTAATAACATAAATGAAATAGAAAAAAGATGAGAGGGCTCTTGAACTAGAAATAAACAAAATTTCAGTCAGGTTATCATAGCACTAATTCAGAGTACAGCTCAAACATAATTTTTTCATATTTCGTCAAAAATCAAAACTACAACTAATGAGAATGTTTGAAACTATAAGAACAAAAGGCAGCTGAGATATCATCTAAAAGTTGCTAATTGTTCAATTACTTGGGTTTTCGGACTTCAAATTCTCTACTCTAAATGGTAATCGATGAAACAGAATATAAAAAAAGGGGTGGGTTCTACCAATTGTACGGCTGACAGAGGGTGCTTGAACCCTAGATCCCGTTTCGTCTCCGATGATGTGAGAGAGAATTTCAGGGAGAGCGAAGGAGATAGAAAGAGGGTTGCCGTACAGCACAAAAAATTTTGGGGCAGAGGAAAAGGAGGAAGTGATTTTCTGTTTCGGGTTAAAGGTAATGGATCGGGTACATGAATCAACTGGGTTAGAAGTTGAGGTTAACGTAATAAGATTGAAAAGTAGATCCGAACCATTATCACTTTTAATCTATGCCCTTCCATGAATTGCAATTGATTCGGTGCATCTCGTTACATCTTTTCTTCATGCATCTCATGATAATATGCATTCATTCCTCATCCATCAGTTGATACCACTTATCACATTAATCTCAACTTCTCAACGGAACTCAACCCCATGAATTTGTTTGCTACTTTGCTTAAGGTGGAATGCGGAAAATGTGAACCAAACCGTATGAAATGAAACGGATACTAGGGTATGATGGGTCTAAACTCTAGGTTGAACTCAACCAAATTGAACCGAATTGAAATAAGGAGGTTATATGTGGTTTGGTTTACAGTTACCCGAATTTATAAAATGTCACTTGGAATATAAATATAATATCAAAATAGAACATATAAACTAAAGAAAAATATTTTAAGCGCTACAAATTAAAATAATTGTTTAAAATCATTCATTCTATGGTTGATATCGACTCCTTCGTAGCTTCATACCATCAAAACTTAAAAGACTCGACTCTTTTTTAGCTTCAGGTTAATAAATAAATAATAATATAAATTTTTAATATTTTTAAATAAAATATATTTAATTATATAATATATAATGTTTAGGCCGGTACGGGTCAAATACCACATGTACCTGTCAAATACCACATGTACCTGTTATTCAAAATCGAAACCTACCTGTGAATATCTAGGTTTTTTTGTTTCATTTAAATGTCTGCTTGTTATATTGGTTTTAGTAGACTTTTGGCTATTTTCCAACACCGGGTTCAAAATGTCTTCTAACGCACAACCCAAAAATAATGAACTCGTTGTATCCCACCCCAAAATAGGTACGAGGAGGTAGGATATACGTAGTCTTTACCTTTATCCCTAAGAGTAGAGAAATTGTTTTCGTAAATATCCGCAAGTAAACTCTAAAAGAATATTTTGAAGGTATAAAAGATTCTAACGAGATTGTAAGGAGCTTGAGATAGTGGAAAAAATTTTAGTTGCATAACAAAGTGTGCAAAAAGCAAGAAAAACGAGGGAAAAAGGTAAAAAGTCATAACAGTAAAAGACAAAAGATGAAACGTGTAAAAACATATTCATAATGAGTAGTCCTTGCTAT
Source organism: Arctium minus (assembly GCA_954870635.1). Lineage (NCBI taxonomy): Eukaryota > Viridiplantae > Streptophyta > Magnoliopsida > Asterales > Asteraceae > Arctium > Arctium minus. The sequence continues at coordinate 88,694,114 of OX941088.1, read as the reverse complement.
CGGGCAAAGAACCCCTCTAGCCTATAGCCAAACCTAGTATATCCTACTCGAAAACAGGGTTTGGGAGGTGTGGCATGGCCATAGACCCAATCTCTATGGTACAATGGTAGTTTCCGTGAATACCACTGGCATATGCAAAAGTGTGAATCAAAAAGAAAAGAAAAGGATAAGAAGAAGAATCAAGACTAGCAAATGGAAAAAAAAAAAAAAAGACAAAGAAACATATACAAATGGAAATGCATACAATGCCTCCATCTAACGTAGACCTTTGTTACTCTATCTAACTCTCTCCTTCCTAAACACACGCTACATGTACTTACCTTAAATTTATTACTTTATTCTTCAAAAACTCCAATAAGATGTCATGTTCTTGGAAATGTATATGGATGTCATGTCCATCCTCAATTGCTCATCCCACGCCTTTATTATGCCCCTCGATCATCACACTTCCACTCTCCTCGTCAGCATCGCTAACGGTCTCCTACGCATATGTCCAATCCCTCTCAATTTTATCTGTGATAGACATATTTCCTAGCTTAGTCAGAAAGGCCTCGTTCAATATAATGTCTAACATGGTCCGACTACAAAGTCCATCTAAGCATCCTCATTTGTGAAACTTCCCAACTTCCTCTCATATGTCTTTATTGTCGTCCAACACTCTCATTGAAACAACATAGTTGATCTAATAAAAACCATGTAGAATTTTTTTTGTTAACCGTGGATGTTCGGACCATCTTGCACACACTTCGACTAATCCCATGACCCTAGAAAATAGCCAGGAAAATCCCCAATAGCCTTGCAGAACCAGTGGTCTAGAAAATCCCCATAAGCCCAAACCTTATTACCAATTGAGCCAACTCCAGAAGGTTAACCAAGTAGAATTTACCCTACTCACTCTCAATCCCAAACCTCACCCACACATTTGTAACCATTTAGGCACACATACAAAATACATTTGCATCATGCCATTTTCCTTGAATATGCATACAAACAATCATATCTTCTTTGCTTTTCCACATGACCAACAAATAAAAAATGTTAAAAGCCACATGACTCCATAGGATTTAGAAGATATTGCAACAGTGGTCATACAAACAAGCTCACAATAGCTACCACTACCAATATATGAAAACAATTTGCACTGTTCTTATATGGATTAACATTACATTACATGTATATAACCTGATTCATTTACAAATCAAAGACAGAAACTTTTCTATAGATCCTGTGTGTTCCAAATCTCGCCTTTCTTCACCTGGAACCAACCGATATGAGCTTAACCAACGGAGTTTTCAAGCTTTATGCTCATTAGCTGGTTCACTTCAGCACCAAATTCATCAGGTAGCTCATTGAACACGTCCCTGCAAAACCCAGAAATCATGGCAGCCATGGCTCTCTCATAATCAATCCCTCTTTGCTGAAAGTAAAAAAGTTGGTCTTCCCCGATCTTGGAAGTGCTTGCTTCGTGTTCTATACGAGCAGATGGGTTTTTGGCCTGTTTACAGAAAGAAATAAACCATAATCATCTCAAAAAGGTCCTATAATCACGGTTCATCCGTTTTAACTTAAACCAAACGAGCCCATAATACCTCATCCGGAGGTGGGGACTTAGGGGTGTAAACGAGCCGAGTCGATTAGTAGGTTAATCGAGCCACGCTCAAAAAATTAATATTGGGCTCGAGCTCGATTAACTTTTTCAATGTAGGGCTCGAGCTCGAATATTTTTTGTGTTTTCAAGCTTGATGCTTGTTTATGGGTTCAAACTTACGATTGATTAACTCGTTTTATCGGCTTGAGCTCAACAAGTTTTATATTTTTATTGTATAATTAATAAATATATGAGCATGTTTGGCTCGGAAAAGAGTATGCTCGAATGGCTCGGCTCGGCTCGAAAAATTGAATCGAGTTTTCGAACAAGCGGAGTCGAACATTGGTGTTATAAAGCTCGACTCGTTAAGTTAAACGAGTTCTATTTTGTGTTCGAGATCGACTCAAGCTCGAGAATAAGTAAGATCGAGCTCGAGTAGCTCGTTAAAAGCTCGACTCGTTTACACCCCTGGGTGGGGTCCCCGCCCTGCGGGTGGGATGTAGGCAGGCAGGCAGACATGTCCTTTACCATAAAGAATAAAGCGGTTGTTTCCGACACAACCCCTGGCTAGTGAAAGGTGTGTGAAAGGGAGAAAAACAGATATGTTGAAATATGAAAAGCCTAGATAAGAGCAAGCAACAACAATATAAATAGAAGCAAGTACAGAAAAAACATAACCAAGGTGTGGAAACAACATATCCCTAGTCTAACTTAGGTTTCTGGTAACCTAACTACCGACTCACTAACGCTATCCATTTTCTGCTAGTTTTCTTCATATACATAAAGGTGTTTCAGTTATTTGACTCATGATTATATTTATTAACCACCTATAAAGTCTGATGATGCAATTTTCGTGGGGTGAAAAGGCTTAGGGGCTGTTTATTTACCTCTTAATAGCTCCATTAAGAGGCAACCTCTGAATCGCTCAGAGGTGAATCTTGTTTGGCCAAAAAAAAAAGTCTGCCTCTTAATGGTTCCAAAACCCTTTGAATGATTTTGTATCTCAGACCTCCCTTAACCATTCAACGCCCTAATTTCATTTTGAACAATTATCAGACAACCAAATTTTATTTTGCACTATATCATAAGAGCCTCTTAATCATTCTGCACCAAACCATTCAGCAACAACCAAACAACCCCTTAGTTAACAACATCACGTAAATAACATTGCAATCATAATAATTTGTCTCGATTAAACCAAACCAAACAAACACAATATATCTCTCCCTCGATGAGTAGGGTCTGGGAGGGATAAGATGTACGCAGACCTGACCTCTACCTAAAAGAGTAGGGCAGTTGTTTCCTCAATCACATGCAAGAAAGAAATGCCAACAAATGGTGTATTTATATAGAATAAGACCAAAAAGATTTTATCATATTCCCTCTGTCCCAAAAGGGAGTCCACTTTAGTGTTTAGAAGGAATTAAGAAGCAATTCCATTCTTATTTAAATATAAATTAATAATTTAGCACTTCACCCATCTTTAGATAACGCTGGTAATTTAGTAACATCGTGTGTTGTCTTAATCAAACGAACACAATAAATCCCATGTTAAAGTAGTGTCTGAGGATGGTAAAATGTAGGCAGTCATTTCCTCTATCCCAATTCCCAAGGCGTTGATAGGCGGTTTTCATGAAGACGCTTGGCGTGCAAAGAAAAGATTTTGGCCAAAATAAGTGTTAAAGCATGTTGTTTTGCCGTTTTGGCCATTAGGGGAGAACTTTTGTCAAGAAAAAAAAATCTTTAGGCATATTAATCATGCAAGTATTTTTAGGTGGTTGTTGCAAACAAGCCATCGTCCTTCCGACAAGTGCTTTTTTAAATCCATGATTCTTTTGTTAAACCATCGTTCTTGTGAAAACAAAAAGATGACACCATACTTTGCATTAACGAGAGCACTTTTGAACAAAAAGTATAAGGTCCAACGGGCTATTTTCACGTTTATATTTCCACAATTTGTCCCAAGATCACTCATTCTTGCAACATATATGATGCTCTGTTGGCATTTCCATAAAAACAGTGGTTAGCTTGCAACAAAAAACCAAGTATGATGCTTCACATAATCAATCATTCTGCAGATACTTACCAAACCAAACCAAAAAAAGCGAAGTTGTTTGTTTTTCTAAAAAAACCTCTTAATGGCTCTTAAATCTGAATCGATCAGACCTTTTTCCTTTTTACATTCAGACGGTTTTTTTTTCCAGTTTTCGGAACCTCTTAACTCTTAAATACATCTGAAATAAGACGTGGTGACCTAACTTCTCAAAACCTCTTATCGCCGCCTCATTTCATATGTTCTCCTTTCTCTCAATACGCTTCCAAACGTTACAAAAACAAATGGTCTTAATTGATTCAGATTTCAGACTTCACCACCACCTCTTATTAATCATAAGTGAAATAAGACTTCAGACCTCTTAAAAAACAAACGCCACCTAAGTATATCCCACCTAGAGGTGGGGTCCGGGAAGGGTGAGATGCATTCAGACTTGACCTCTACCCCAAAGAGTAGAATGGTCGTTTATGTGAAGACCTTTGGCTTGCGCATTCTGTATATACTTATTAATCGTTAAAAAAATCAAGAAATATGCAATAGCATGAGACCAAGTCGAATACCTGAATGTAAGGATAAGTGTTAGCAGCCGCGTTGTCTCCAATGAGCATGGAATCGCATTGAGACGAATTCTTGGCATTATCCGCTCGTGACTGAACCTGCACAAGCCCCCTATAACAATTCCTAGAATTTCCAGCCGAAATCCCCTTTGAAATAATCCTACTTTTCGTGTTCTTACCCTTATGAATCATCTTCGTCCCCGTATCCGCCTGTTGACGATTATTCGTCAACGCAACTGAATAAAACTCACCCACCGAATCATCACCCTCCAACACCACACTCGGGTACTTCCAAGTGATTGCAGATCCAGTCTCCACTTGTGTCCAAGAAATCTTGGATTTCCGACCAGCACAAAGACCCCTTTTCGTCACGAAATTAAATATCCCACCGCGCCCTTCCTCATCCCCAGCGTACCAATTCTGTACCGTGGAGTACTTAATCTCCGCCTCCTCGTTACAATAAAGTTCCACCACGGCAGCATGAAGCTGATTCGTGTCGTAAGAAGGGGCCGTACACCCTTCTAAATACTCAACAAAACTCCTATCCTCCGCCACGATAAGAGTTCGCTCAAACTGACCCGTTTCCATGGCGTTTATTCTAAAATAAGTCGAGATTTGCATCGGGCATTTGGTGTCTTTAGGTATGTACACAAAAGATCCATCACTAAACACAGCTGAATTCAAAGCAGCATAGAAGTTGTCATCAGGTGCAACAACTTTCCCTAAATACTTCTTAACTAAATCTGGGTATTCCTTAATTGCCTCCGAAATCGAACAAAAAATAACCCCAGATTTCTCTAAAGTCTTTCTATGAGTTGTTGCAATTGAAACACTATCAAGAACAGCATCCACAGCAACATTAGCTAAACGTTTCTTTTCATTTAAAGAAATACCCAATTTATCAAAATACTTGATAAGTTCAGGATCAGCTTCATCAAGACTATTCAAAGTTGGTTTCTTTTTAGGTTCTGAGTAATAACACATGTTTTGAAAATCAATCTTTGGGTAATCATTATCTGACCATTTTGGTTCAGTCATCTGACAGAATTTATGATAAGAGTTTAACCTAAACTCAAGCATCCAATCAGGTTCGTTTTTCCTTGATGAAATCAACCTAATTGTTTCTTCAGAAAGCCCTTTTGGGATCGTGAAAGAATCAATTTCTTGATTAAATCCCCATTTGTAATCTCTTTTAAGGAATTTCTGAAGTGGGTCATCATCAATTGACGCCAGATTTGAAGAATTACCTTCAGTGAGTGTCTCCGATTGGATTGTTTTTGCTCTCAGCTTCAAGAACCTGGAATTGTGGGACTTCAAGTTTGTTAATTTACAAGAATTTTCGAGTTTTGAGGTTGACCCTTTTGAGATTTTGGGGGTTTCTGAGATGGGTTGTGGAGAAAAGCTTGAAAAGACTCCATTTGTGATGAGAGAAGCCATGGATGTAATCGATTACCAAACGATGGTTCAAGAAAACCTAGAAAGAGAGTTCGATGATATTTTTATGTGGCTTGAATTTAACAATCGCATGTCCACCACGAGCCTACAAATAATAACCAAATTGGGTTGTATATCAATTGTTCAAAAAATCCCCCCTCAAATATATTCTCTTCGACCACAAACCCCCTTAAGTTGTGAAGTTTAAAATTGTTCATTGAATTGGCGTTTGTTTTATAAGAGGTACTGAAGTAGTCTGAAGTATGATTTCACTTTTGATTTTTAAGAGGTGGTGTTGAAGTCTGAAATATGAATCAATAAGATTGTTTGTTTTTGTAAATTAACAAACGTCTGAATATGTATAATTGGCTATTTCATCTCTCAAAAATTCGACTTAAATACGTCAATTGAAATGAGCATCGATGATTGAAGGACGAAACGAAAAAAAGAAACAAAATAAGGACGCCAGAAGATTTGCGAGGTTGTGGAGTTTTAATCATATCTCACACACTGAAGCCTCGATTTAAGTGATTCAAGATGTTCTAGAAAGACAACACATATACCTACAATCTTCGTGTTTTGTGTTTTTACAAATTCATGGTGCATCTGGGCTAAAACTGCAGTTGAAATCGAAAGAATAGTGTTGGACGATGTAGCAGACTGTTTTAACTATATATATATATATATATATATATATATATATATATATAGTTGCTGAAATTTTAATAAAACAGAAAAAAAGAAGCTGCTGAATATTATTAAATATAAATAAATAAAGAATTGTTAAATAAATATAAATAAAAAAAGGGGCTGCTAATTATTAGTAAAAAGAGCTAAAAAAAGGGGGGGCTGGAAAGGAGGCTGGAAAAAGGGGCTGGAAAATGGCAGCATGAGGTGTTCTAAGGTGGCATAAGGTGCATGGGAGAAGACCACATCAACTAGTGACTAACGTACTTCCAAGTTCCTCAACCTTTGGTATAAATAGGTAGTCTTTTCTTGTTATTTCTCTTCTTTTGTGAAACTCCAGCAGAAAAACAATCATACACACACACATATAATTCCATATTTTGTTAGAAGAAAGAAAAGTTTGGCAAGAAAGGATAGAGGGCTGCTGAGTTTAGTTTCATTTAGCCAAAAACCAAGGTGATTACTTATATTTTCTTTTGGTTTGATCTCCAAACCTGAGATACATATTTGTGTACATGTTTTCATGAAGTTTTGTTCATATTTGGTTATTATAAAGAATATGGACAACCTTAAATGATATAGCTATGTATAACATGTTATATGTATTTTTAAAACGCATGATAAAAGAACAAATTTGATCACCGGTGGAATAAGAATCACCGAGACGGTATAACCGCGGTAAGGGGTCGTAGAAACGGTCCTGGATCCTTGACGAAGGGTTCCGAATAAAAGCCGGAAGGGGCGACACCCACCGGGAGAGATTAAATCAGGAAAGTATAAATGTTTAAATGTTTTATATGCATATACATGATACAATAGCTTATTTGAGGCTATGAATTGATTTTCTACATATTTTATGCATTGAAATGAGATTTGTAATCATAAGTCATTCAATGGCTTAAAAATTATAAATATGTATCTCAGTTGAGGACAAGATTACTTGAGAGGTGAAAAGGAAGTCTCGAAGGGATTATCGAAAGCTTCATTTCGTGGTTTAATCGGGTGGTGTTTTGGTTTGTATAATTTGGTTTTTATAACTTAGCTTAGTATGTGTTTATTAGAAGATAAATATGTATTTTGTAACTATGATCCATCGTGGTATGTTTTATATAAATAAATTATGTTTTGCTTCCGCATTCTTGTAATATGTTTTATTTTAATTATATATAAATGATTGAGACTCGGTTCGTAACACCCTTCGTTGGGTCTCGGTTTAGAGGCGGAAACGAGGGTTGTTACAAGCTTGGTATCAGAGCCAACTTTTTGAAGGATTTGAAAATTTCAAACTCAAAGTCTACACGAAATTTTGAAAACCGGTGGATCAAGTTATCTATTAGAACGGATGAGGGACCAAATAACAAGTTGAGGGTAACTGAAATGATAGATGATAAAAACAGAGTTTAAACCTAAGACAAAGGGTTGTCCAAGTGTCTGTCCAGGGGCTGTTCGGTGCTGTTCGGGGATGTTTAAGGGACTGTCCAGGGGCTGTTTGAGGGGCTATCCAGGGGTTGTCTAGGGGTTGTCCAGGGGCTGTTTAGGGACCGTTTAGTGAGTTTTAGGCTATTTTAGGTTTTAACTTGGTACATAATTATTGGAAGTATGTTTTATGAATGTAAAAGTGTGTTAAGTATAAAAAATGACTAAATATAAGGTATGATCAATTGTTTAACTCACTTGAACATGTGTAACAGGTATGTCAACTTCTTCTGAAACAGATCCTAGCATGAACACTGACAAGAACCCCTATTTCACATATGTGGATATAATTGAACCCCCACCATCACAGGTTTACGTTATTAGTGATGATGAAATAGAAGAAAACAATAACCAAGGGGTAACTGAAGCATTAGTTCAAGAGATGACTGAGCTAGTTAATCAAAGGAACCATTACCGATGTGTTATTCGTTGGATGGATCGTGAGTTGATCATAAAAAGCAGAGGACTAAGGACAATTGTGAAAGATAAATTATACTATGTTAAAGATATGATCAAGGAGGTTGTTGTCGGTTCATACACTTATCTACTGAGTTTAATTGCATGGATATCTCGTCGACCTAGGTTCCGTGTTCATCTCTATGAAGAGACCCAAGTGATGTCGTATGGAGAATGGGTTCGACTTAAGTACCATCTATGAGGGGCAATCAACTAGGGTATGAAATGTGAAAGGGTTTTTGTATGGCTTTAAGCCGGTTTTTGGGAAAGTACAACTAACTATGGACTAGTATTTTTTTATATTATTTTTTTTGGAGATGTCTTTGTATGTATGAGCCCTAGAAAGGTTAGGACATCTTGGTACATGAGGTGTGCTCTATGTAAATACCTTTTGTACCCCATGAAAAGATGCCACCTCAATGAATGTAATTTCCTACTGATGTAAAATATATATGTATATAAAGGAAATGTTTGTATAAGTTCTTGTGCTTTTGGAAATAGCTTGTTATGTATGGTGTATTAAAATTTCTATAAAAAAAACTAGTTAAAAAGTAATGACTAACATAAGATAACGTGTATATATTGCTATATCCTATCTCAGGGAATGGCTTCACAGTTTCAGCAAACTTACCAAAGAGGAAAAGGATTGGATGGAACAGAAACAAGTAGCACCGAACCAGAGACGATGAGAGATAATGATAAGACTAAAAGTATAAGCAAGAACAATGATTTAGAAACACTCTTGAAGAATGTTCTACCTGCAATATTAAAAGAAAACAGGGAAGAGACAACCCGTTTAATAAATACCCCAAAAGAACAAGATGCAAGGGTAGAACCAAATAACATACTCTCAAAAGAAGTCAATTATAAAACTTTTATGAGCACCAAGCCAGCCCCATTCAAAGGTGAACGTGAACCTCATAAAGCCATGGACTGGTTAACCGGAGTAGAAAGTAACTTTGAAACATGCCAATGTTTGGAAACGCAAAAAGTAAGGTATGCAACTACCTTACTTCAGGAAGATGCATTGCACTGGTGGAATTCGGTAAAAGCTATAAAAAATACCAAGGAAACTACACCTTTGTTATGGGATCAATTCAAAGAAATATTTCTGAATGAATATTGTTCAACCATAGACCGTAAGCGTATGGAACAGGAGTTCCTACAATTTAGGCAAGGAAACCTATCAGTACAAGATTATGTGTCTCAATTTATAAAGAAGTCAAGATTTGCGGAGCATCAAGTAGCAACGGAAGCAAGAAAAACAGATTGTTTCATTGCAGGATTAAGAAACGAAATTCGAAGGTTTGTACTGGCTGGACTACCAGAAACATTTCAGAAAGCAGTCAACATTGCCAAGGTAGTCAAGAAGGATATGGTACCTACATATCAGGGCTCTTCCCAAATAAAGTGAAAAGAACAAAGTGTTGGCCAAAATTGGAATAAGAAACCAAAGTTTGGGGTTCAGAATTTTGTTAAAATAAATCAAAAGAAACCTTGTGACCATTGTGGTAAGAATCACCCTGGTGAGTGTTGGGCAAAGACAGGAGCATGTTTTCGATGTGGGAAACAAGGACATTTAAAACGGAATTGTCCTCAAGGTAACGGGGAACATAATAGAAATCAGCCACATCCAGAGGCTAACGGGAATATTAAAGAGGGTAACAAGGGAAAGGCGAAGGCTCGAGCATTTCAAATGACAGAAAAAGAGGCAAATGAAACACCAGACGTAGTGACAGGTACGCACCTTATCAATAATCAACCTGCTCGTATCCTGTTTGATTGTGGTGCAAGTAGATATTTTATGTCTCTTCCATTTTGTCAAAAGTTGAAAGTAGACAGTAAGGAACTAAAACCAGGCTTTGAGGTTGAACTAGCTGATGGCAGCCATGTTAGGATCAACAAGATTTGTAGAGATTGCACAATAGAAATTGATGGACATCAAATGACCATTGACCTAATACCCATGACTTTAGGTGAATTCGAGGTCATAGTAGGAATGGATTGGTTGTGGAACCACCATGCCAAGATAATTTGTGATCAAAAGAAACTTGAAGTTAGAACTTCTGAAGGAAAAACAATAGTGATAAACGGGGATGAACAGAAAACTAGGATGATGCTAGTAAGTTCAGCTAGAGCACAACGTTGTATAAGAAAGGGGTGCCCAACATTCTTAGCATATGTTATAGGTGAAAGAAGATCAGAAATGATAAAAGCAAAAGATGTACCGGTTGTACAGGAATATTTAGATGTGTTTCCAGAAGATTTACCAGGATTGCCTCCGGACAGACAGGTACGATTTGGGATTGACTTAGTACTTGGAACTGTACCAATAGCCAAAACTCCATATCGATTAGCTCCATCTGAAATGTAAGAACTGAGAAGTCAGTTACTGGAGTTACTCGATAAAGGTTTCATCCGAGAAAGTACGTCACCATGGGGTGCACCAATCCTATTCGTTAAGAAAAAGGATGGGTCGATGCGCATGTGCATCGACTACCGAGAATTAAATAAACGAACAATCAAGAATAGATATCCCCTACCTAGAATCGATAATTTGTTCGACCAACTACAAGGCGCCAAATGCTTCTCAAAAATCGATCTGAGGTCGGGATACCATCAACTAAATGTCAAGAGTGAAGATGTTCCCAAAACGGCATTCAGAACAAGATATGGCCATTATGAATTTTTGGTCATGCCTTTTGGGTTGACAAATGCACCAACAACCTTTATGGACTTGATGAATCGAGTATGAAAACCATATCTCGACAAGTTTGTGATTGTGTTTATAAATGACATTCTCATTTATTCCAAGAATGAGAGTGAACATCAAAAACATTTACATACAATACTGAGTCTTTTAAAGCAGGAGAAGTTGTATGCCAAATTTTCAAAGTGTGAATTTTGGCTGAAGGAAGTTCAATTCCTCAGGCATGTGGTTAATGAACGAGGAATACAAGTAGATCCTGCTAAGGTGAGTGTCGTTATGAAATGGGAAGCTCCGAAAAGTGTGTCAGAGATACGAAGTTTTCTGGGATTAGCAGGATATTATCGTAGATTCATTCAGGACTTCTCCAAAATAGCATCTCCAATAACGGCATTGACAAGAAAGGGTAAGAAGTTTGAATGGGGTAAAGAGCAAGAACAAGCTTTTCATACTTTAAAAGGAAAGCTAAGTAGTGCACCCATTCTATCATTGCCAGATGGAACAAAAGGATTTATAGTATACAGCGATGCGTCAAAATTGGGACTAGGGTGTGTACTTATGCAATACGACAAGGTGATAGCTTATGCGTCAAGGCAACTAAAGGAAAACAAGAAGAAATATTCGACACATGATTTAGAACTCATTGCAGTTGTATTTGCACTAAAGATCTGGCGACATTACCTTTATGGTACTCATTGCATCATCTATACTGACCACAAGAGTCTGCAATATTTGTTTAGTCAAAAGGACTTAAACATGAGACAACAACGATGGATGGAATTGCTTAAAGATTATGATTGTGAAATTCGATATCATCCTGGCAAAGCTAATGTGGTAGCAGATGCATTGAGCAGAAAGGAACGCGAGAAGCCCACACGAGTTAAAGCGTTGACTGCAATAGATGTGATGCCTGAATTTTTAGTAAAAATAAAAGAAGCTCAGGCTAGTGCACTTACCAAAGAACACATTAAGAAAGAGCGTATGGTAGGACAAGCCAAGTTCTTAGAAACTGATAACAAGGAATGTAGAAGATTTAATGGAAGATTGTGGGTTCCATTGGTAAGCGGTCACCGTGAGGTCTTGTTAAGTGAGGCTCACAAGTCCAAATACTCCATTCACCCTGGCATGGATAAGATGTATTGAGATTTGAAGTTACTATACTGGTGGCCGGGAATGAAAAAGGATGTTAGGAATTTTGTTGAGAAATGTATGACTTGCCTTCAAGTAAAGGCAAAGCATCATAAACCTTTTGGAGGGTTACAACCTTTAGAGATTCCAATGTGGAGATGGGATCACATCACTATGGATTTTGTGATGAAATTACCTCGAACCAAGAAAGGTAATGATTCAATTTGGGTAATCGTTGATAGGTTAACCAAATCAGCTCACTTCTTGTCAATTAAAGAAAGTTATGCAGTAGAACGACTTGCAAGACTGTATGTTGATGAAATAGTCTCAAGGCACGGGGTACCATTATCAATAATATCAGATAGAGATAGCCGATTTACATCACGATTATGGAGAAGTTTTCAGAAAGAAATGGGGTCAAGAATAAACTTAAGTACAGCCTACCATCCACAAACTGATGGACAAAGTGAACGAACCATTAAAACATTGGAAGACATGCTTAGAGCTTGTGTAATTGATTTAGGTGGTGGTTGGGATGATCACTTAACCCTAATAGAATTCTCGTACAACAATAGTTATCACGCAAGTCTAAAAGCTGCTCCATATGAAGTCTTGTATGGTAGAAAATGTCGAACCCCAGTGTGTTGGGATAACTTTGAAAACAAAGGAATGACGGGACCAGAGCTAATTCAACAAACTTCAGAAAAGGTAAAACAAATTCGGGAAAGGCTACAAGCAGCCCAGAACCGACAGAAAAGCTACGCAAATAAGAGACGAAAGCATATATAATTTCAAGTGGGGGATCGGGTTATGCTCAAAGTTGCTCCTTGGAAAGGATTGATTAGATTCGGAAGGCGAGGAAAGTTGAGTCCTTGATATATAGGACCCTTTCAAATAATTCAAAGGGTCGGAGAAGTGGCTTGTCGGTTAGAAATGCCTGCTGAGCTACTAAAGATACATAATACATTCCATGTATCCAACTTGAGGAAGTGTCTGGCTGATGAAGAAATGAAGGTTCCATTGGATGAAATTCAAGTGAATGAAAAACTGGCATATGTGGAACAACCAGAAAGGATAATTGATCGAGCAATTCGAAGATTGAGGAATAAAGAGGTTCCGTTGGTTAAAGTACAGTGGAAATATCATAAAGATCGCAATGCCACTTGGGAAAATGAGAACGAAATGAGGACGAAGTTTCCCTATCTATTCTAAAGAAAGTAGATTCCGAGGACGGAATCTTTTGTAAGTAGGGGAGATTTGTAGCAGCCTGTTTTAACTATATATATATATATATGTACATATATAGTTGCTGAAATTTTAATAAAACAGAAAAAAAGAAGCTGCTGAATATTATTAAATATAATTAATAAAGAATTGTTAAATAAATATAAATAAAAAAAAGGGGCTGCTAATTATTAGTAAAAAGAGCTAAAAAAAGGGGGGGGGGGGCTGGAAAGGAGGCTGGAAAATGGCAGCATGAGGTGTTCTAAGGTGGCATAAGGTGCATGGGAGAAGGCCACATCAACTAGTGACTAACCTACTTCCAAGTTCCTCAACCTTTGGTATAAATAGGTAGTCTTTTCTTGTTATTTCTCTTCTTTTGTGAAACTCCAGCAGAAAAACAATCATACACACACACATATAATTCCATATTTTGTTAGAAGAAAGAAAAGTTTGGCAAGAAAGGATAGAGGGCTGCTGAGTTTAGTTTCATTTAGCCAAAAACCAAGGTGATTACTTATCTTTTCTTTTGGTTTGATCTCCAAACCTGAGATACATATTTGTGTACATGTTTTCATGAAGTTTTGTTCATATTTGGTTATTATAAAGAATATGGACAACCTTAAATGATTTAGCTATGTATAACATGTTATATGTATTTTTAAAACGCATGATAAAGGAACAAATTTGATCACCGGTGGAATAAGAATCACCGAGACGGTATAACCGCGGTAAGGGGTCGTAGAAACGGTCCCGGATCCTTGACGAAGGGTTCCGAATAAAAGCCGGAAGGGGCGACACCCACCGGGAGAGATTAAATCAGGAAAATATAAATGTTTAAATGTTTTATATGCATATACATGATACAATAGCTTATTTGAGGCTATGAATTGATTTTCTAAATATTTTATGCATTGAAATGAGATTTGTAATCACAAGTCATTCAGTGGCTTAAAAATTATAAATATGTATCTCAGTTGAGGACAAGATTACTTGAGAGGTGAAAAGGAAGTCTCGAAGGGATTATCGAAAGCTTTATTTCGTGGTTTAATCGGGTGGTGTTTTGGTTTGTATAATTTGGTTTTTATAACTTAGCTTAGTATGTGTTTATTAGAAGATAAATATGTACTTTGTAACTATGATCCATCGTGGTATGTTTTATATAAATAAACTATGTTTTGCTTCCGCATTCTTGTAATATGTTTTATTTTAATTATATATAAATGATTGAGACTCGGTTCGTAACACCCTTCGTTGGGTCTCGGTTTAGAGGCGGAAACGAGGGCTGTTACAGACGAAAATAAGAGGTAATTAAGTGGCTAGGTTATCACTTAATTTATCAGATGACATTAAGGGTTAAGAGGCTCTGAAAAGAGAAAAAAAAACGATCTGAATTGTCTTATATTTGACCGAATCAGACATGAATGACAAATAATAGTTTTTTTTTTTAAACAAACAACACCTCACTCCATTTTTTTATGATAAATGTCAGTTTTGTATACATTTTACATTTTCAGACCATGTCTTTAAATGGAATGTATTGCACTCATTGTTTTAGTTATTTAGAATTGTAATGGTGAAACGGGTAGTAGTACATCAGATGATCCGACTTATTAGAGTATGTTACTCCACTCATCAGAAAGATTTAAACTTTATTGTTCTAAAAAAGATATAAACAACGGAAGTTTTAAACGGAGGAAAGATATCATTAGGGGTGCTCAAATTTTCGACCAACCCGACCAATACAACCCGAAAAAACACAAAAAATCTCAAACCGAGATAACCCGATACATAATCTATACAAATTTTGTCCAAACCGCATCTATTGTGTTGGAAACGGGTTGGGTCCAAAGTAACCCGACCAACCCGTTAACCCGACCAAAACTTGTTAGTTTTTATTATTTTTAATGGTTTTAGATTTTCAACGACTCTTCTTTCTATCAATTATCAAGTCTTCCCATCTTAACATAGTTTAGATCTATCTAGGAGACCACGTTGATAAAAATCGTACGAATCTAATCTTCAAGTCTTCAAAAATCTTAAATATCGATGAAATCAAGAGGTAAGAGATACTATTCTTTTACTATTCTCTTCTCTTATTAGTCTTATTTTTGTATTTCCATTTTGATTTTAGTTTTTTAAACGGAATCACTTAGTTACATCTATCTATACTATATTATAAAGATGACATAAAAAACTTTTAAAAACAAGTCTTAAAGCTTAATGTACCGCTATTTAATGCTAATTACTTAAAAAACAACCATTAAAGCTGTATGTACTACATTTAATACTATTTATTAATTTTCAATCATTATCTCTAACCATTTTAACTCTTCTAAAATCATTTCCCACTTTAACTCCCCTAAAAAAAATTTAGATATAAAAAATCTAAAATATAATTAAAAAATCTTACAGAATATTTTATAATATTTTATAAAAAAAATTATATTATTAAACCAAAATAAATAACATTATATTATTAAGTCTAAATTAAACAAATTTATATAAAAAAATCATTATCACTCTCTCATAACCATCCAAAATCGTAATGTAAATCGACAAAAAACAGAAAATAAAATGAAACATTAAAATCGTGATGCATTTAGCTGCATTGCGCGAGTACACTTCTAGTTGTAAAATGATGTATTAAAGTTTCAAACCGACCAACCCAACCCAACCTGCACGGTTTGGGGTGGGTTAGGTTGCACTTTTGATTGGGTTGGGTTAGGTTGAGATTTTTCAAACCGCAAACATTGGGTTGGGTTGTTCAAGTGCCTTCAAACCGGCCAACCCAACCCGTGAGCACCCCTAGATATCATGACGGAGGTTTTGATATATTTCAAGATTAATTTAGGAAAAAGCGTAAATGGCGATTTCAACTTTATTATTCTCGAAAGTTCTAATATCCTTTATTTAATCTACATCTACATATCTAAAATTAGCCAATATTTGTGTTTTCTAGAAAGCTCTGGCGTACCTTCATCTACTTCGATGTATGCCCCATAAAGCTCCTTGCTTTTCAGAAGTGAAACATCAGGTGTGATATTTTTCTGTCATTTCATAATCACTAATCTGTTTGATCCTTGTTGTATCCATGAGCATATGCATATATATATGACTATTTTTACAAGTTTTCAAGAATTATGTTGAATTAGTTCATCGAAACACCAAGTACTTCAAATCGTGTTCTTGGTTTGCTTTTGTTGTTGCCTGGATTTTCTAACGGACCACTATTGTGTTTCATTCGAATGAAAAGGGAAACTGATCTTGAGAACTGAAGCTCAATATTTCACATTCAATTCCAAAATCTTCGATTGAAAAAATGCACTTTCGACTATTCACTTGATTATGATTTGCCAGAACTTAACCAGCGTATGCCGACCCATTCATATATTTTTATTTCAGATCAATGCCCCATGGAAATCCCAATGATTATGAATTAAACTTTTTGTATGCAAATCAAAGCATCATAAAACTTGAGAATTCATGTTTTTTAGCCAATACTTGGTTTAGGGTTGATATTGACCAAAATAATATGTTGAGGGGGTAAGGTTACACTTATATATAACTTCAGATTTATTGCTTGAATTATCTTGTATCATTCCTTTTTTCCTCTCCCATTTATCTATTTATTTTTTCTAATACAGAATATCAAACAAAATAAAAATATATTAATTCTTTTTATATATATTTTTAAATCCAATAATAATAATAATAAATGATAATTATTATTATTATTTTTAATAAGTTTTTGATAAATAATGATGAATATATTTTAATAAATAATAATTTGATTTATATGATTATTATTATTATTACTAGTGTTGGGCCCGTGCATTGCACGGGAGGATAAATTTTTTGTTGGAATATTGAACCGAGTTAAAATGAAACGTAATTTCTCTGTTAACAGTTAATGAAATACAATGTGAAAAACGAATGTATTTTCATAAGTGATTAACTTGCATATATTCTTAATCGTTTGTCGTTTGTTGTTATGAGTTTGTGCAATAATATTGGTAATAGTTTTGTATTATATTATTTAAAACTCAAACGACATGTCTCACAACATATTTATCTGACTATTGACTTCAAGACCTCATAGTATTAATCGATAAAAATAAAGATATGTATATATATATCTTATTCCCCTACTTCGAAAAATATGATTGTGGGTTTTGAAAAATATAAACAAATCCTCAGTAAATAAAATAAAATATAAAAAAGTAGTTTTTCAAAGAAACAAAAATATAGTGGAATACCTTTTGTTCAGTTGCAGGTTCCACCATTAACATCCGACCGTTCGTCTTCTTCTTGTACTCGGATGATACATAGAGAAGCTATATATATATTTATAGTGAATGTAGAGAATATTTTAAAATCTTTTATTTTCATTTTCGATTTTACATTTAAATGTAAATATATTAAAAATATGGAAGAATATTTTTATATCTACATCGTTTATATTTTATTTTCTTTAAACTTGGTTAATTTGGAAAGTATTGCGGAATATTTTTATTTTAAAGAATACGATAATTTATTAGTGTATCTCATTATTTTTTATTTTAAATTCATATCAACCTTCTTTTTTCTTCTTTTAATACTCGTGAAAAAAAATACGTGTAGATTTTATATTATCAAAAAAATACGTGTAGATTTTATATTATGCTAATATAAAATACGTGTAGATTTTATAAAATAAAATAGATTTTATATTAGCAAAAAAAATACGGAAGAAAAAAGAGTTTATATTACATCTCATTATATAAAAAGATTTTATAAAATAAAATATGAAAAAAGATTTTATAAAATAAAATATAGAAAAATCATTATGAGATGTAATATAAAAAAATACGGAAGAAAAAAGATTTTATATTACATCTCATTAATATAGATATAAATGTAAAATCTATATTTAAAATAGATTATGCTAATATAAAATCTATTTTATAAAATCATCCACCAAAAAAACAAATAGTTATAATGTTATATTAATAAAGAGTATCCATTCTATAAATAGATACATTTAAAATAAATTATGCTAATATAAAATCTATTTTATAAAATCCTCCACAAAAAAAAACAAATAGTTATATTAATAAATGAGTATCCATTCCACAAATAGATGATTATGTGAGATACTGTGCATGGAAAGGTTGTACCAAAACATTAAGAAATTATAAATTAAGTAATTGGCTTTAATTAGTTGTAACTTGTGCTTAAAATGTTGTAATTAAAAGTTTTTTATACCGTTTTTATAATATAGTATAGATTATTATTATTAAAATTTTGAATTTAAAATAGAAAATTGATAAATGATTATAATAATTAAAAATAATTGCAGATAAAAGAAATAGGAATATATTTAAAAATTAAAATATTTTGTCATCATAATTTCCTTTTTATTTATTTTCCATTTCAGTTTTTTTTCACCCTAAATATCAGTTACCATCCTTTTTCAAGAATCAAAACACACAAAAATGTTCATATTATTTTATCAAACAATCCCTATTTTTACATGTTTTCCCATAAATCATATCATAATATGTGATCGATCAACCCATGAAATCGCACCAGATTCATTTGCATTCATATGCAACACCTTCATGATCTGAAAATTTATCAAGTAAGTTCTTCGAATCTCTGTGTTTTTTAATTCATATTCATGTAATCTTTTTTCTATATTTAAATTCTGTAAAACAATGGATCAGATTTACATACACTTGTTCATATTTTGATTGATCATGAGGGCATGATTCACTTATTTGATCTGTTTTTGTATTTGGGATTTCTAGGGTTTCAATCTTGATTTAGGGGAATTTTTCATGATGTTAATATTGTAATCTATACCCTTGTTGTACAAGTTCTTAATGCATATTTTGATGATTAGGCCAAATTAGGGTTATTTAGGCAAATGATGTTGGTTAATCAGTGTCATTCTCAAACCTGTCAGAAGACCGTTGATCTATACAAAACTTAACAAAAGGTCATTTAACCAAAGGCAGTGTTGACAGATATTGAATAGTACATGCTTATACTTTAAGTTATATTCTTTTTTGAGTTTATTGAAAAAATATCATTTGGTAAGGTGTGACCTAACTTTTTGAAAAGCTACGTTAGATAACTTTTCAGTAAGCTCTAAGGGTGTTTTTGATACACTGGACATGACAGAACATAACATGAATAATTGTTTTCGTGTTTGACATGACTTTTGTATGGAACAGACATCAACAAAGTGGATAAAGGCGTGTTCCACCCCATCTGTGGAACAAGGAGAAGAAACTTATATTTTACCAATATAACATTAAAATAAAACCTAATTCCCTTCTAAAACATCAAATACGCTACTCTCTTTACATGTTATTCATTCTTTAAATTTTATTTTTGTATTTTATCTTCTTTAAACTTTCACTTTACTGTCCTCAAAATATTTTTTTTGTATGCATTTTCTCTACTTTGGTTAATTTAGGTAATTTATTAAATACTAATAAAAAAAAACCTAATATAGAAAAGGTATAAAATAAAAACTGGAAATTACATAAACTTCATATTTTGTTGTCATTTTAATTGTTTTGACGAAAACTTATAATGATATGTTTGTTATAAAAATATCTATTTTCTTATAATATTTAATAAACTATATAAATTAATAAAAATATAGAAAAGTTGTAAGCAACTCATTAGGGTTAAATTGATCATTTTACCAGTTCAGTCATGTCTTACAAAACGCTAAACAACTGTCTTAACCTATCTGCCCTGTCCTATCTATCTGGATACCAAACGCACTCTAAGAGTTTTCTTCACTTTTTTTTCAATTATGCCCCTTGCATGATGGAATTTCAGTAAATTTTCAACATGCCATTTTAGGTTATTTTATGTTGTCATCTAATATCAATTAGTTTTTACAAAAAGTAACTACTTTATAAGCTAGTTTGCCAAACATAGCCTTAGTTGATGCTTACAAATATATATGAATTAGTAAATGTATGTATAATAATTTATTTCTTTATACAATGGAACAACTTGGTATGACTTGTCCTGAGTTAACTCGGTGAGTCAAGAGCATAAGATTCAAATATTTTGATTCTCTCTAATCTTATACGAAATATACTCCTATATGTGGCGAAAGAACTCGATTGGATGGTCATAAGTCGTTATTAGGTCCACTCAACGAATTAAACCGTTGACTTAAATATAACTGACGTTAAACCTATTCCTGTACACACCGGACGAACTTGATTGTATGCTCTTGAGTCCTTATCGAGTCAACTCAGTGAGTTAAAGTAATGAATGATGACTTGAGTTATGTTCGGCAAATTAGCTTATAAGCTAGTTGTCAACTCAAAAAGCAATTTGTTGGCTGATAAGCTAGCTGAAAACGAGTTATTTAGTTGAATGAACTTCTGACAAGTGTTTTTTAAATCCATGACCTTTTGACAGGTTTTTAAGCATTCCTGTATATGAAACTGACATTCTTTTGTTAAGGAGTGACATTTTCAAACCTGCTGGGAGATCATTAGCCGAATGATCATTAAAAATTATGGTTTTATCATGATGATCTTTAATAGAGTAATTATTTAGTAGTATTTGATGTTCTTGTGTCAAGAAGTTTGCAGAATGAATCAACAAAACATATCAAAGACACCCAATCTCCCGGTGAAGCGTAAGCGTGGCCGTCCACGCAAGGATGAGAGCGTGCCAAGAAACGAAAAACATCCGTCTCTAGCTCCGGCACCACCACCAGCCACCGTCATGAAAACCATCCAACCACCAGCACCACCGCCAGCTGCCGTCATTCCCACTAGTAACAACGTGAATCAGATCGACCATACCCTGGTGGGACAGGCGGTTACGTGCGTGATTGATGGCATTTTCGACAACGGATACCTTCTCTCGACTCGAATGGGCCCCAACAACACCATTCTCCGCGGCATTGTGTTCCAGCAGGGGCATATTTGTCCTGTCACGCCTGCAAACGATGTGGCTCCACACGTCGAGATGTGCACGAGAGGTGAATTCCCAATCCCGCCCTCGAATCCAAGAAACCAGATACAGTTTTGTACCCCTGAATCGGCCTGTGCAAAGCAGACACAGCCAGTGGCGATGCAAAATTACCAAAATACCCCTTCGATGGTTACGGGAGGAAGTAGTACCTCTGCGCCGCAGGAAAGTTTGAGACTTGTTGAGCAAGACGACGTTATGCAGGTTTTCGAGGTTTCTAAAGCAGTGGAAGATCACCAAGAACGACAAGATTGTGATCAAAGAGCGAAAAATGATCATGTGGTAGGATCCGATCCAACGGCTGAGAGTTTCCCTGAAAGCGGTACCATGATTCAAGGAGTGCAGATTCAGGCGGGGAATCTGAATTCCGAATTCACCATGGCTGCCGCCATTGCTGCGCGTCAAGCAACGGAATCTTTGCAGCCTGTGAGCCAAGATATGGTGCAGGATGAGGGAGATCATAAGGCTATGGAGCGTGAACCGGTTGTCAACGATGCAATCCCAAACGAGCCGTGCGTAAATGAGCTCGATGGGAAAAATCCCGAGGTTATAACTCCGGTGGAGCCCGTTATGGAAATTCCATCATCGATGGGGAAGGATGGAGTGCACCAAGAAAGTAAAGAACAAACAGGTACGAGAACT
Organism: Arctium minus; assembly: GCA_954870635.1. Taxonomy (NCBI): domain Eukaryota; kingdom Viridiplantae; phylum Streptophyta; class Magnoliopsida; order Asterales; family Asteraceae; genus Arctium; species Arctium minus. Next base: position 88,672,167 of record OX941088.1, on the reverse strand, counting down.
TATCTCTACTATCTTATAAAACATTTAGGTAAAACACTTATCCAACATTACAACATCTATGAAACATTAAGTATAAATCACGGATGCAATAAGAGATTAATGGAGTAACAAAAAATGGAGTGAGTTTCATGAACAAAAATCTCATATCCTCGAATCCCATGTCCCCATATGTCCCACATTGACATTTTATCTGATATAAATTTATTTAATTCATCTTTTTATTCTGTCTCCTCAATAAAATGATGATGTGTCCACATTTAAAAGTAAGTGTACTTTTCAACTTTACCATTAACTATGAGATGGAGATATTCATTATTTACTCTATTATTAGGAGTAAAATTGTCATTTTGTTTAAAAAGTGTAATAATACACATTGTGGACATTCATTTTGGGACGAAAGGATTATATAGCAATGAACAGTGTGGGATATATTGGGTTCGTTTGGTTGGTTTGTATAATAGCAATGAGCTCTATAGAACCTTATTTTGCAGGTGAAGTGAGCAATGTTGATGCCAATCAAGATCCGAGTCGAGAAGTAGCCGTGGATCTTTCTCTAAGCAATTTTCACGAAATCTAAATCGTAAATTGAACAGGTGACATCAAGAACCGTCTTTTATCTTGTTTTCGGCCAAAGTCTGTCAAATGCTTTCGGTCGTTGCTACAGTTTAGTTTATGGGTATGATTCTTGTTAGGGTTGGAATGATCTTTCTTCATTTTATATGAATTTTTCGGTGGACAAAACACATTTTTCGTTTGTGATCTTGTTTTTAGATGGATTTTGGTGCTATTGAATCTTGATTTGTGGTGAGAAGACGTTTCTCTTGTTGGAGTTTATTTCTTTTGAAGTATTCCTTGAACCATTATGCATAATCATATATGGGGTGTTCACGAAAAAAGTTGTTATTTGGGGAAGAGTACATATATGTGTACATCCACACCTTCCGGACCCTATTCAAAACATACCGTGCATTTCTGTTCCAAAAATCACGTTCTTTTGAACCTTGACAAACAAGACGTATTTGCTCAAACTAGCTTTGTTGCACATGTCGAGGTGGCGCAACCGGTTTCAAATGAATATATGTGATTTTAACCGTGAGGGGTAGCTTAATTGATAATATATAGGGTTTGATTCTTAGAGGTCAACAATTCAAGTCACCTTCAAGTTACTTGAGGATTTATCTGACTATTGATTTCAGAACCTCATTAGATTAGTAGAGGTATGTACAAACTGGTATGGACACCAATGGTTTCTAAACATGTGGTTTCTGATTATTGTACAATCGTAAATAACCAAGAAGCAAGTTTTGAGATGGTATGCAATCGTGACAATACAAAAATGACTAATTTGCATGTAATGGTCGTAACAGTGAGACTCGTCAAGCTAAATCCATCCATCCATACATACAGTAGCGGATCCAATAATTTCTTTGAGCGGATGTACCTTTAAGGTAGATCAAACGTCCACAAAATCACGATCTAACTTGGAGAGAAAGTCAACACACTTTGACCTATAAAAAAGTCAATTGTGTCAATTTAGGAAATAAAATACATTTTTCAAATGAAATCGACCTTGATCTTTAAAATAAATATATTTTTTCTAGAAAATGAGAAAAAAGCAACGATTTTAAAGATGAATATATATCGGGAAGAAAAATAAATCATGAAAAATAATAATAAAATCAAAACGCAAGAAAAATTAACAAACAGTTGCTTTGCCATAGTGATAGTAATGTTTATAATTGTGCTTGGGGTTGTGAGGTTGATCCTATGGACTGTATTTTTGTTGTTAATATTTTCATATATAACATTGTAGAACCCGAGTAAATGCTCTAGACCGGCCCTAGAGCCTAAAATTAAAAGATAAAAAACTAAACTTTCACTTAGAGATTTAAACATGTGACCTCTTGCATGTGGAGCGGTAATCCAACCATTCCACCCATGTTTAACTTCTATTATAAATTTGGTTTCGGAGTATCTAAGGACACCCTTAAAAACCATATGAGTGCACCATTCAGATGCCTAAATTATTTTCTCTTGCAATAATCGAGTGAATGGATGCATGGGAGCCCGGTCAACTCCTGATAGGTCCTCTCCTACATACCTACATATACATAACACAATCTTTTACGCTTTGGGAAAAACAATAGTTGATAGTTGATTTCCATTCTCTGTTAGATGATCTAAATTTTACGATTTTTGTCGGTTTTTGCATTTTAAAAAAATAAATGCAAAACAACTTACAAAACAATAAATCAGTTCAACCATAAATGGATAAAATAAAGAGTTCGAGTCAAAGACCTACTGAGGTATTGAAAGTGGTTTTGAACCCCTTATCCTACATTACTACATTCTTGTTTGACGGGGAAATATGCAAGGGGTCCACAATTGTTGGTGATTTTAGTGTCACCAGGCATTTAAGTGTAATTGGTTATAACACGAGTACTAATGGGTTTCAAACTATGATCTAATACAAGTTAGGTGGTGCGGAGTGCACATTTGTTATAAGACGAGTTTGATCCCGGACACGATAAAATGGCGGGGGGTCAAGGGGCAACGTCCCTAGCGGTGATCCAAGTAGCAGAGCCTCTGAAGGCATGGCAGAGCCTCTGAAGGCATGGCAGAGCCTCTGAAGGCATGGCAGAGCCTCTGAAGGCACGTCAGAGCCTCTGAGCCTCGTTGGCATGACAGAGCCTCTGAAGGCTCGACAGAGCCTCTCAAGGCACGACAGAGCCTCTTAAGGCACGACAGAGCCTCTGAGCCTCTTTGTCACGACAGAGCCTCTGAGCCTCTTTGGCACGACAGAGCCTCTGATGGACGTCTCTGGACCAGAAGCTCTTGGTGTCTATTTTTGGACTAAATCTGCATTTACTGAACATTTAATGGTCAGTTATTTTCTGCCCTTAATTTTAGCTAAATTGATTGTAATCGACTATAATGATAGTGATTTACAATCATTGCCATTTTTTAGCTAAATTGATTGTAATCGACTATATTTGATAGTGATTTACAATCATTGCCATTTTCCGTTATTTCCTATTTTACGAATGGGACTAGTATATATATCGTATATACTTATGTTTTAGACACACGATTTTAAACAATCATATATACTCTCCAGCAAATTTGCTCTCGTTTTTGTGCCTAAAAACGTGAGTGTTCTTGAGTCTTATCCCATATTGGATTTTGTGCAACCCAGGCATAGGGTCGAAATACCAATTCGGAAAATGACTTACACGATTCTCAAGAAATCCGGTCAACCGATCGACTACTTTTCCCCCGATCCCTAACAATCGAATTGGTATCTTGACATGTCGATCATGGCTGATTCTGTGAAAGATATGACCTCAAAGTTTGGAAAGTTGGAGAAGTTTGAAGGCACTGATTTCAGACGTTGGCAGAAAAAGATGCACTTTCTGCTGACCGCTCTGAAGGTAGTGTATGTGCTGAGTACACCGATGCCAGAAGTAATGGAGGATGAGACGCTGGAGTACACAAGGAGAAGGAGCAAGTGGGAGAATGATGACTATATCTGCAGAGGACACATCTTAAACGGTATGTGCGATTCCCTTTTTGATATCTACCAAAACGTGGCAAGTGCGAAGGAATTATGGGATTCCCTCGAGTCCAAGTACATCGCTGAAGATGCTTCTAGTAAGAAGTTCTTGGTTAGCGATTTTAACAGTTATAAAATGGTGGACTCGAGGCCCGTAATGGAACAATATAATGAAATTCTTCGTATCTTGGGTCAATTTACACTCCACAACATGCATATGGATGAATCTATTGCTGTGTCGAGTGTGATTGACAAACTGCCACCTTCTTGGAAAGATTTTAAGCATAACTTGAAACATCAAAAAGAGGAACTGTCATTGGTTCAACTTGGGAGTCATTTGCGCATCGAAGAACCTCTTCGGGTGCAAGAAAATGGCAAACCCAAAGGGAAAATTGAATCTGGACAACCCTCTGTCCACATGGTGGAGGAGAAGAAAACCAACTCCAACAATAACGGAAAAGGCAAGAAACGTAAGTTTGATGGACCCAACAAATCCATTAAAAGGAAAAAGGATTTGGTGTGTTGGAGATGCAACAAGGTGGGTCATCACAAACGTGATTACCGGGTGAAATTGAACAATAATGGTGCTGGTTCGAGTGGAAGTGGATCGGGGTCTAATGATCGCGATCAAGTGAAAGGAGGTCAGTTTTTGACTAACTTTGATAATTCTGTCCAGAATTATGTTTCACTCATACCTGTGTCGTTTTATGTGCAGGATGATGACTGTGCATGGTGGATCGACTCGGGAGCGACAAGCCATATTTGCAAGGATCGTCGGTGGTTCGAGAAATTGACACCGGTTGAAGATGGTTCAGTGCTGAATATGGGAAACGAGTCGAGTGCACAAGTTTGTGGAGTTGGAGTAGTTAATTTAGAGTTTTCTTCTGTAAATAAAGTTAAATTGTTTTATGTTTTGTTTGTGCCTAGAATTCGTAAGAACTTAGTAAGTGGTAGTTGTTTGGATAATCTTGGATTTAAACAAGTATTTGAATCGAATAGGTTTATCCTATCTCGAGGTGACAATTTTATTGGTTTTGGTTATTTGTGTGATCGCATGTTTCGTTTAAATGTGGTTAATAAAATTTTATGTTCTGAAAATTCTGCTTTTATATCGTCATCGTCTTCTTCTAAAATTGTTGATTCAATGTTATGACATGCTAGATTAGGGCATGTGAATTTTAGAAGGATGCATGAAATGTCAAAAGATGGATTAATTCCAACCTTTGACATTAATGCGGAGAGATGCCAAACTTGCATGCTCACAAAAGTTACAAAACAACCTTTTCCTAACGTTAAACGGAATACGGATGTTTTGGAGCTTGTACACAGTGATCTGTGTGATTTCCACTCCACTCCTTCCTTGGGAAATAAGAAGTATGTTGTCACTTTTATTGACGACAATACTCGGTTTTGTTATGTATATCTTTTGCATGCAAAAGATGAAGCCTTAGAAAGGTTTAAAATTTACAAAACCGAAGTCGAACTACAATTGGGTAATTCGATTAAATGTCTTAGAACTGATCGGGGAGGGGAATATATGGATCCCCAATATTTTCAATCAGTTGGTATCATCCATGAGACAACGACACCATACACACCTCAACAAAACAGGGTTTCCGAACGTAAAAATCGAGTTTTAAAGGAAATGGTAAACTCGATGCTGTCTTACTCGGGATTGAGTGAGGGATTTTGGGGAGAGTCCATGTTAACGGCCTGTTATGTTTTGAATAGAGTTCCAAATAAAAGGAACAAAAGAACCCCATATGAACTTTGGTTCAAGAAAACTCCGAATTTGAATTATTTTCGAATTTGGGGTTGTCGGGCTGTTGTAAAACTACCCGAACCCAAAAGGAAAACTTTGGGTGAACGTGGAATTGATTGTATATTCATTGGATATGCAGAAAATTTCAAGGCTTATAGGTTATACGTAATCGAACCTAATGATTCGGTGTCGATTAACACCGTAATCGAATCGCGTGATGCGATTTTTGATGAGATGCGATTTTCATCAATGCAAAGGCCTAAGGACCTGTTTCCTAGCACCAATAAAGTGCAAAATCCAGAAAGTTTGGATGGTGTTTCAACTCCAGAAACACAGCAGGTCCGGAGAAGCCAAAGAGGTCGAATTGCCAAAAATTTCGGTCCCGAATTCCAACTGTATTTGGTGGAAGGTTCAAGGGATGAGCTTGGGCTTCAATACTTTTATTGTTACAGTATTGAGGATGACCCAAAGACTTTCAAAGAAGCGATGGATTCTCGAGATGTCGCCTTTTGGAAGGAAGCAATTGATGACGAAATATCATCAATTCTTGAGAATAACACTTGGGTGTTATCGGATTTGCCTCCAGGTTCTAAACCACTTGGATGCAAATGGATCTTCAAAAAGAAGATGAAAGTTGATGGGACGATTGATAAATTCAAGGCCCGGTTAGTAATTCAAGGGTTTCGGCAAAAACCCGGTATTGACTATTTCGATACGTATGCTCCGGTGGCACGTATTTCGACTGTTAGATTGTTAATCACCTTGTCGGCAATACACAATCTGATTATCCATCAAATGGATGTTAAAACATCCTTCTTGAATGGTGATCTTCAAGAGGAAGTTTACATGAAACAACCGGAAGGTTTCGTTATGCCCGGAAACGAACATAAGGTCTGTAAACTTGTGAAATCCTTGTACGGGCTGAAACAAGCACCAAAACAATGGCATCAAAAGTTTGATGAAGTTATTTTGTCATGTGGTTTTGCTTTAAACCAAAGTGACAAATGTGTTTATAGTAGATTTGATGCTACTGGTGCGGGTGTGATCATCTGCTTGTATGTAGATGACATGTTAATTTTTGGGACTGACCAAAATCATGTAGATGAGACTAAGAAATTGTTGTCATCTAAATTTTCCATAAAAGACATGGGAGAGTATGATGTAATCCTTGGTATAAGGATTAAACGGGTTAACAAAGGGATTGTTATGACGCAATCGCATTATATTGAGAAAATTCTCAATAAGTTTAATTACCGTGAGTGTAATCCCGTAAGCACTCCCATGGATCCAAGTGTGAAATTAATGCCTAATACGAGCAAGGCTATTTCACAACTTGAATACTCTAAGGCCATTGGTAGCTTGATGTACGCCATGACAAGCACCAGGCCCGATATAGCTTATGTCGTGGGACGATTGAGCCGGTATACTAATAATCCTAGTACTTAACATTGGCAAGCGGTTCAAAGAGTATTCAAATATCTCAAGGGAACCATGGATTGTGGTTTGAGTTATTTAGGATATCCTTCGGTTTTTAGAAGGTTATTCGGATGCAAGTTGGATATCCAACATGGAGGATCATTCCTCAACTAGTGGTTGGGTATTTTTGCTTGGAGGAGGTGCCATCTCGTGGGCATCTAAAAAGTAAACTTGTATTACAAACTCAACAATGGAATCTGAGTTTGTTGCACTAGCCGCCACCGGTAATGAGGCGGAGTGGCTAAGGAATTTAATTTATGAGATTCCATTGTGGCCAAAGCCAATTGCACCTATTTCAATCCATTGTGACAGTGCGACCACTTTGGCTAAGGCTTATAGCCAAGTTTACAATGGTAAGTCTAGACACCTGGGTGTTAGACATAGTATGATTAGAGAATTAATCATGAATGGTGTAATCTCCGTTGAGTTTATTAGAACGCAACAAAATTTGGCAGATCATTTAACTAAAGGTCTGACAAGAGACTTAGTGCACAAGTCTGCGATTGGGATGGGATTAAAGTCCTTATAAATTTATAAAGGCGAGACACCCAATTCCCTTCTAATATGACATTAGAAGTTGAATTCAATGTGGAAAGCTCACACTTATAAATTGGAACACAATTTGAATCATCCCAGGTATGTGTTCAGTCCTGCAGTGGTTTGGGTGAAGTTTATCTTCTTAATAATTCCTTTGATAAAGTGTATTTGCAGGTACACGAAGTAAAGGAATTACCTATGTGATTGTGAAGTGTAGCCGCATTTCAAAAGGTTGGGACTTGGCCTTTATACAATCATGAGAGGATTAGGACACACGACTTTATAATTGTGTCAAGTTTTAATTTGCTGGACATATAAGAATTTTGTATGTATTTTATCTTCAGGTATTCAAATGAGTTGATGGGTTCAATCCTTGGGACACCTTGATTCTCGAATATTTGGAATGTGTAAAATACTAATGTGGAAATTCAATCGTTTTGATATTTTCATTTATGTGCAAGTTTGGTTTGTTTAATTTAAATGTGTTATTTCATGGGTTACACTAAAATGGGGGAGGATTGTTGGTGATTTTAGTGTCACCAGACATTTAAGTGTAATAGGTTATAACACGAGTACTAATGGGTTTCAAACTATGATCTAATACAAGTTAGGTGGTGCGGAGTGCACACTTGTTATAAGACGAGTTTGATCCCGGACACGATAAAATGGCGGGGGGTCAAGGGGCAACGTCCCTAGCGGTGATCCAAGTAGTAGAGCCTCTGAAGGCATGGCAGAGCCTCTGAAGGCATGGCAGAGCCTCTGAAGGCACGTCAGAGCCTCAGAGCCTCGTTGGCACGACAGAGCCTCTGAGCCTCTTTGGCACGTCAGAGCTTCTTAAGGCACATCAGAGCCTCTGAGCCTCTTTGGCACGGCAAAGCCTTTGATGGACGTCTCTGGACCAGAAGCTCTTGGTGTCTATTTTTGGACTAAATCTGCATTTACTGAACATTTAATGGTCAGTTATTTTCTGCCCTTAATTTTAGCTAAATTGATTGTAATCGACTATAATGATAGTGATTTACAATCATTGCCATTTTTTAGCTAAATTGATTGTAATCGACTATATTTGATAGTGATTTACAATCATTGCCATTTTCCGTTATTTCCTATTTTACGAATGGGACTAGTATATATATCGTATATACTTATGTTTTAGACACACGATTTTAAACAATCATATATACTCTCCAGCAAATTTGCTCTCGTTTTTGTGCCTAAAAACGTGAGTGTTCTTGAGTCTTATCCCATATTGGATTTCGTGCAACCCAGGCATAGGGTCGAAATACCAATTTGGAAAGTGACTTACACGATTCTCAAGAAATCCGGTCAACCGATCGACTACTTTTCCCCCGATCCCTAACAACAATTACGATCGAACTTTTTTGTTGATTCTAATAAATACAAAGGTGGAATAATTTATTTAAACACTAGTTTACAATTTGAATACCACAATACAAGTTTATAAACAAGTTCTTACAACTAGACTCGACAAAATATCTTAAGGTAGAACGCTTATTCAACAATACAACATATATGAAACATTATGTATAAATTACTTATGCATTAAGTTATTGGCGGAGTAACAAAAGATGGAGTGAGTTTCATGAACAAAAATCTCATGTCCTCAAATCCCATGTCCCCGTCTGACCATCAATCACTCGACGACACATTTAGCATTTTATCTAATATAAATTTATTTAATTCATTTTTTATTCTCTCTCTTCAATAAAATGATGATGTGTCCACATTTACAAGTGTACTTTTCAACTTTACCATCAACTATTCCATGAAGATATTAATTATTCCCTCTATTATTAGGGGTAAAATTGTCATTTTGTCTAAAAAATGTAATAATACACATTATGAACATTCATTTTGGGACGAAAGAATTATATAGCAATGAACAGTGTGGATATATAGGGTTCGTTTGGTCTGTATAGCAATGAGCTCTATAGAACCTTATTTTGCAAGTGAAGTGAGCAATGTTGATGCCAATCAAGATCCGAGTCGAGAAGTAGTTGTGGATCTTTCTCTACGCAATTTTCACGAAATCTAAATCGTAAATCGAACAAGTGACATCAAGAACCGTCTTTTATCTTGTTTTCGGCCAAATTCTATCAAATGCTTTCAGTCGTTGCTACAGTTTAGTTTATGGGTATGATTCTTGTTAGGGTTGGAATGATCTTTCTTCGTTTTATATGGATTTCTCGGTGGACAAAACACATTTTAAAGGAGTTTTTTCATTTGTGATATTGTTTTTAGATGGATTTTGGTGCTATTGAATCTTGATTTGTGGTGAGAAAACGTTTCTCTTGTTGGAGTTTATTTCTTTTGAAGTATTCCTTGAACCATTATGCAAAATCAGATATGGGGTGTTCATGGAAAAAGTTATTATTTGGGGAAGAGTACATATATGCGTACATCCACACCTTCCGGACCCTATTCAAAACATGTCGTGCATTTCTGTTCTAAAAATCACGTTATTTTAAACCATGACAGATAAGACGCATTTGCTCAAACTAGCTTTGTTGCACACGTCGAGGTGGCAGAGCCAATTTCAAATGAATATATGTGATTTTAACCGTGAGGCGTAGCTGAATTGATAATATATAGGGTTTGATTCTTAGAGGTCAACAATTCAAGTCCCCTTAAAGTTACTTGAGGATTTATCTAACTATTGATTTCAAAACCTCATTAGATTAGTAGAGGTATGCGCAAACTGGTACGGACACCAATGGTTTCTAAATATATGTGTTTTTTCATTATCGTACAATCGTAAATAACCACAAATCAAGTTTTGAGATGGCATGCAACCGTGACAATACAAAAATGACTAATTTGCATGTAATGGTCTTAACCATGAGATTCGTCGAGCTAAATCCATACATACACACATATATGGTACATACAGTGGCAGATCCATGAATTTTTTGAGTGGGTGTACCTTTAAGGTAGATCAAATGTCCGCAAAATCGCGATTTTGGGGAGAGAGTCAACACACTTTGACCTAGGAAAAAGTCAATTATATCGATTTGGGAAATAAAACACATTTTTATAAATGAAATCAATCTTGACCTTTAAATAAATATATTTTTTCTAAAAAATGAGATAAAAACGACGATTTTTTAGATGAATTTATATTGGGAAGGAAAATAAATCATGAAAAAAATAATAAAATCAAAATGAGAAAAAAATTAACAAAGTTGCATTGGCATAGTAATTGTAATGCTTATAATTTTGCTCGAGGTTGATCCTATGAACTATATTTTTGTTCTTAGTATTTTTCAGATATAACATTGTAGGTCCCAAGTAAATACTTTGTGTCGGTCCTAGAGCCTAAAATTAAAAGATAAAAAACTAAACTTTTACTCAGAGATTTAAACCCGTGACCTCTTGCATGTGGAATGGTAATCCAACCATCCCACCCATGTTTAACTTCTATTATAAATTTGGTTTCAAAGTATCTAAGGATACCCCTAAAAACCATACGAGTGCACCATTCAGACGCCTAAATTCTTTTCTTTTGCAATAATCGAGTGAGCGAGTGCATGGGAGCTCGCTTAACTCCTAATAGGTCCTCTCCTACATACCTATATTGTAACACCCTCAAATTTGGAAAGAGCAACTAAACAAAAACTCCGATAATTAATCAACATAAAGAATAAAATCATTTCTACAAATTCATCCTTGGAAATACTTCAACTTCAAAACATAAAATTAACACCAACATTCAGTAACTTAAGTCACATACTAAGACTAAATAAGGTCAGATGTTATTTAACCCAAATACAAGTTGTTATTCCCACGATAAATGCGGAATACTTCTCCAAGTTACTCTCAATCGTGCATGCAACTAGCACTCATCTCTTCACAATAACGCTAATACCATTCCCCAACCGAAACCTAATGCACATGCCGACAAATAATAGGGTTAGGCTAACGCCTAGTGAGTTCAAGAGTTTTCAACATGAATAAGTATAATGTCAAAAGGAAAAATGCAATTTAAATCATAACCTTCCAAAATGATTTACTTTAAATAACAAGCGATCCGTTTTCCAATAACACACATTTTTAAGGACAATACCCCAACATAAAACATTCCTTCGTAAAGTAAATTTAATCCAAAACTCACTAAAAAACGTGAACAGAAATTGAACTCCAAATTTATAAAAATGTGGATAAAACTTTATTTTCCGAAACACCCAAAACATGGGTGGGACATAATACTCAACCCATAAATCATGAATAATATATATATATATATATATATATATATATATATAACGTCACCGAAAACATGGATACTAAAACTCAATACCCAAAACAACACCTTTCGGTGACGGGGGAGACCCGAATTCCATTAAATGTGGCGGACACACAAAGTTAAGCCACTTATCAACGTTCTCGAGATTCACATAAGGTCATGGATCCCTGTATACGGCTCCTCTGAGCAACCACCGCAAGATACCCAAATGACCCTAGTGTCTACTCGACCTCTAGATGAGTATCACCGTAAAAGCCACAAGTCCCCGTATCCGGCTCACCATGGACACCACCGCAAGACTTAGCTCCATATATGGCTCTGCAGAGCACCATCGCAAGCTTACATAAAAACATGACTTGGGGACCACTCACTAGACTCAAACATGGACATCAAAACTCCATGATGAATAAACAAATTGGATTACACGGGTATCAAGTTCAACCACCCACGATTTATACCTCGAGTCCCCGCTAGCCATAAATATCTACAGTTCCAAAACAGGGATAAAGTTCCCAATTAAACAGATTAACTGACTCATATGCCTATGGATCCAATGCATTATAGTCTAAAACATTACATGACTCAAAAGAATGACAACATACTCGAAACATGTACTTTCCATCAAGACATAATTTAATGCATCATAAAACCAAAGCTCCTCATTGAGCCAATAAAACTGGGTAAATGCCCCCAAGACTTATTTGAGTCACAAGCAAGCCAAAGCTCCACAAATCAATTGACCATTTGTCATAAGTTATAAAATGCAATAAAACACAATACATGCTCCAAAATTCCCGAATAAACTCTAACACAGTTTAGATTGGGACAAATCAGTTTCCAAATAAGTTTATATAATTTATTCTTTCAAAAACGTCTCATAATCACAAAAACAAACATTCCTTCAAAACACACACTACAAGTGCATTTATACTTAAAAGGATCTACTTCCATAAAATAAATCATTAAAACACCAATACTTATGATTTATTTATCAAAATGTCAAAAATCCTAAATATGAGTGTTTTGCAAAGTTTATAAAGTTAAACACTGCAAATAATCAAAACTCACCAAATAGCTCAACAGTTGATAGTTTCATGCAAATCATATAAACATTTTAATGCAAAACATATAAACATTTTAAAATGGACATTTTGTCATGTACACCGTTTTCACAAATCAACATGAACTCACCTTGCTAGATTTAGGCTAAATCTAGATTTTACCCCAACTTGAGCTTCCTTAAAGAAATTTGAATCCATAAGCAAAACCTTCCAAAAACCTAGATCCACAAGTTTCCAACCATGATTATTCATATTCAACCATTTAGAATCGTTCCCCAAACATTTTATATCAAAATCCCCATTTTGGCCAAAACCCTAATTTTGACCTAAATTCTCCAAAATCATCAAATCCGAATTTTGAGAAACATGAACACTATGAAATAATAAAAGGAACATTCATAACTTATATCAAAGTTTAGAAACTAGGAGGATGAACTCACTACTTAGGTTTTGGTGAAAACCTAGAAAACCCCAAATTCCTTGAATATATGGGTGATGATGATGAGCTATTGACCTTTGCTTCCAATCCACCACCAAGTACTCTTTAATCTTCCCAAAACTAACAATCTAACCTTAAAAAGCTCTCAAAAACTAAACCATAGCATTTTGAATCGCCCAAAATGGAGTAGAAATGAGCAAGTTTTGACCAAATGAAGAAAATCTTGATTTTATGCACTGCAGGTCTGGCACGACCCTGACATGTGACAGTGCCCTCTGTCACTGTAGCGGGCACTGTCGACCAGGATGTACCGAGGGACCTTTGCCTCTTGCGACCCTGCCATGCTACAATGACCTATGGCCTTGTCGCTGGGCACTGTAGCCAAACTCATACCAAGAGTTTTTCGACCGCTTTCTCGACGGATTTCCCGGTTGTTCTCCCATCCATTCCTCGACTGTTCTCTCAGAACATTTGATGTTATTATGCCAGTTATCGTGTCATTACCATAAATCATGGCACATTCGTTGGGACGACCGAACACTCGGTAATGTCGGTGCTAGTGTGACATATGTCACAACCACATGTCATTATAGTCGAGACGACCATACTCTTAGTACCATTGGTGTGATTATGAAAAGTGTCACAACCACATGACACTATAGCCGAGACGACCATACTCTTAGTATCATTGGTGTTATTATGAAAAGTGTCACAACCACATGACACTATAGCCGAGACGACCATACTCTCAGTACCATTGGTGTTATTGTGACAAGTGTTACAACCACATGGCACTATAGCCATACTCCAAATGTGGTTCTTCTTTTACTGATTAACCTAGTTCAACATTTTTTTTCTTCAATTGGGATAAAAATTAGGATGTTACATACATATACATAACACAATCTTTTACACTTTTGGGAAAAACAATATTTGATAGTAGATTTCCACTATTTGTTAGATGATCTAAATTTTTACCAATTTTTTTGTTGGTTTTTACATTTAAAAAAATAAATGCAAAACAACTCACAAAACAATAAATCAGTTCAACCATAAAAGGATAAAATAAAGAGTTTGAGTCAAAGAACTACTGAGGTATTGAAAGTGGTTTTCAACCCCTTATCCTGCATTACTACATGTGTGTTTTGACAGGGAAAAGGTGCAAGGGGTCCACAATTACGATTTAACTTTTCTGTTGGTTCTATTAAATACAAAGGTGGAAGAGTTTATCTAAACACTAGTTTACAATTTGAATATCACAATACAAGTTTATAAACAAGTTCTTTCAACTAGATGCATATACACATTGCGTTACTAAATACCATAATACACATTATGTTACTAAATGCACATATACACACGATAAAAACATCATAATTGGTATTCAACTAGAAATACGCTATTATGCCTTGCAATTTTGTGTTGGAAAGAATGTTAGTTACAAATAGAAAAGGTCATGGTGAAGATTTTGTTACAACTCTGTTTGTTGTTATCTTAAGTGGCATGTAAGGAGTATGTTTTCACTTGTGTTATAAAACTTACATGCATGATGTTGTTTTATTGATAACATTTGGTATTCACATATGCATATATGCAGATTTCCACAAACTGTTAATACATGCACATACACCCAATAGGCAATTTTAACAAGTGTTATACTTAGTTGCGCATATGGTTTAGAACTACTAGTCTATTGATATGTTCGCATATGAACATATGAACATATACACATATACACATATGCACACGCATATATATATATATATATATATATATATATATATATATATATATATATGACACAATATACACATATGAACATGCAAATACACATATACACATATACATATGCATGTATGCATAAATGCACATATGAGTAAATGCATATTAATCACATATACACAACATTCACAATGGTAAATTGGTTAACACATACATACTTGGTAGATACTATTTTTAATGTTTGATTGAAATATTCTAGTGCAAAAGCAGCTGGATCAAGTGGTTATGGACCAACAATTACCAGCAGAAATAGGTACAATATATTTCGGAAATAAATTGAACAATAGGGACAATATGAGTCAGATGTGATAACAATGAGTAATGTAGACTTGGTACTCATTGTGGACTTGGTATGTGAAACGCATAACATAAATTAATTATTCGTTAGTAACAATTGTTGCATTTCACTTTGTTAACAATTCAAACATTAAAATTTGACATGTTAGGTTTTCTTCCCAATGGTGGATGGACTATTCTTCTGCATGCGGTAAAAATCGTAGACAGTAAGGATAGGGACGGGGAATTGGATGAGTTGTACGAAGAACAGTCAGATGCCTTGGTATGTAATAGATTTCAATATATTAATAATCTTTACATGCATGATACAAAAACTTAGTGCTCCTTTAAGATGATACTTAACAACAATCAATGATGATTAAACATATTCAAATCCATAAGCACAAACACTGGCATATCTTTGAAGAGATTGGACCTGACTTATTAAAGATGCGATGACGAGCAAAAGAGAATAAATTTGACAAGGATATCATAATGATGCGGAACATGAAAATGTATTACGGAGAAGAATGTACAAAGTGGGATAACAGACTAATAAAAGAGTACAAACAAAAGAGACAACTAAAGGATTTGCGTTTGAAGTACATCATGAAGATACTGACTAGCGAGATAAACATCAGGAAACATACAATCAGTACGGAAATGCAACGCTATATCGCAATGCAGACAAGTTTGAAGGTAAGAAAGACTCGAGGATAAACAACATTACAACGTGACGCATTAATGATGATAATAGTGATTTGTTTTGATTTTGTGGGAACTTTTAGTTTTAAAATGTTGGTTTGATGACACTTCTTCTTTAATTTCAATGTTCATATGTGTTATAATGATTTGACTATAAACATGCATCATCTTTGAGTATGTTGTATCCTTGATCATGGAGATTAAGAGTTGATGTTTCTTCAATGTGGTATCAATTGATAGGGCTGTAAACGAACCGAACGTTCAGTGAACCGTTCGTGAACCGTTCGGCGGGAAGTTCGTTTATTTAATAAACGAACGAACATGAACAAGTTTTTTTTCGTTCGTTTAGTTAAACGAACGAACATGAACAAAGGTCTCGTTCGTTCATTTATGTTCGTGAACGTTCGTTCATTTATGTTTGTTAAGGTTCGTTTACTTATGTTCGTTAAGGTTCGTTTACGTTCGTTAAGTTTCATTTACTTATGATCGTTTACGTTCGTTAAGGTTTTTTACGTTTATTTACATTTATTTACTAACAATAATGAATTAACAACCAATAAATAATTATAAAAATAACTAACATTAATTAATAATATATCAAAAAGAGATTACGTGTTTAGAAAAAAAAAGAACATAATGAATGCTGATGGTTTTAGGCATATGCCCATCGATTCCCTTATATTAATGTTTTGGTGCCTTTGTTTTCTATAAAGTTTCGATGTGGGATAGATGGTGCTTTTCCTCTTTAAACTTAGAAATTCCTGATTTCCTTCCCATCCCACATCGGTGGGATTTCCATTCTTTTGCTTTCATCTCTACTATATATATAATTCTCATCCTTTCAATTTTCTTTCATTTTGACACTTAGCCGTGGATCGAGCCTTTTGGCTTGAGCCCAGTGGTTTGAGCCCAAGTGTCTCTTTGGTGTACCTCATGTTCGTTTATTTGTTCGTTTAAATGTTCGTTTACGTTCGTTTAATATGTTAACGAACGGACATAAACGAACATGAACACAATCATTTTTAAACGAACGAACACGAACATCAAATATTTTGTTCGTTTATTGTTCGTGTTCGTTCGTTTGTTCGGTTAAGTTAAACGAACGAACATGAACTAGTTGTTGTTCGTGTTCGTTCGGTTCATTTACAGGCCTATCAATTGATGCTACTTGAGAGCTATTGAGTGTGTACTGGGGAATGGATGGTCGTGGATGCCTGTATAAAGCTTGGAAGGGGCCATTTCAATAGCACTATGATAACTAGTGTTGTACAATAATTCCGCCAGGGAAAGATACTTACTCCAGGTGGTCGATTCATCACTTGTGAAACAACGTAGGTAAGACTCTAAACACCAGTTTAACACTTATGTTTGTCCATCTGTTTGCGGATGATAGACACTTGAGTGTAAGAGCTTAGTGCCTATTTTTCCAAACAATTCTTTCCAAAAGCGGCTTAAAAAATGGGATCACGATATGAGTATCGACTTTGGCAGACCATATAGTTTGTACTCTGTAGATGTTATGTAATAAAAGGGTGGCAAACAAGGCCGCCGTCGAGTAAGGTGGAAGCGCGATAAAATGAGCAAACTTTGAGAGGCGGTCAATAACAACCAAAATGGATGTTTTTCCATTAGATGGTGGCAAATTGGTGATGAAATCCATTGATATTTCTTTCATACCTGATTTGGAATGGGTAATGCCTGCAACAACCCATATGGTTAACCACAAGGGTTGTGGTGTGGTGGTAAGACTTGGGGCATTGATAGCGTGTAACCCAAGTTCGAGCCTCACCCACAGCGTTTGTGGCCACTGAGGATTAACTCAGGGCTACATGCTTTAGTAGCTGGGCTCTCGGGCCCTAATTGCCAAGTGAATAGTCCGGGCCAAAGGCCTGGGATACACTTTACAAAAAAAAAAACAACCCATATGGTTTATGAGTGGGGTATTTGTTTGTTGACAGATGTTGCACTCCATAACGAATTTGGCAACATCTTTTCTTATATGTGGCAAAAAAAAAGAGAAGCATTTAGCCTGCGGATTGTGGCATTGACCCCCGAGTGGCCTCCAATTGTGCTTGAATGAAATTCAGCCAATAGTTGATTTCGAAGGGATGAGCAGTGATGTATAAATAAGCGATTATGTACATACAAAAGCCCATCATGAACTATGTAACCTGTGAATTTTTCTGGTTGTTGTGAAAATCGATCCATCCAATTATGACCGTCGTTTTCCTTTAAATAGTAATCGCGTAATTGTTGCACCCACCGAAAGGTTGAGAAGAGCGAGAATTTGTGGATGATCAACACGACTTAAAGCGTTAGCAACCCGATTCTCCTTTCCCGGTTTATAGTGAACTTCAAAGTCGTATCCTAGTAACTTGACATCCCATTTATGTTGCTCGGGTGTTTGCATGACCTGCGATAACAAATGTTTAAGACTTTGTTGGTCGGTGAAGATCTGAAACTTGCATCCAAATAGGTATTGTCTCCACTTTTTGACAGCTTCCGTTATCGCATAAAGTTCTCGGGTGTAGGATGAAGCTAATCGCATATGTGGGCGTAACTTTTTACTGAAAAAAGCTATTATTTTATCTTTTTGGGAGAACACAACCCCAATGCCGAGACCCAACACATCCATGGTGATGTCGAATTCTGCAGTGAAGTCGGGAAGGGCTATAATAGGGAAGGAAGTAATGGCAACCTTGAGGATTTGGAACGTTGTTTCTGCTTGCTCGGTCCATGCTAGTTATTGGTGCTGAAGAATATTCATTAAAGGGGTTGCGATATGAGAGTATCCTTTGACAAAGCGTCGGTAGTAGCCTGTTAAACCCAAAAATCCTTGCAAGCCCGTGATGGAGGTGGGCTTAGGCCATTCTTGAATGGCTATTATTTTTTCTGGATCTATGGTAACACCTTCATTGAAGATAATGTGACCTAGGTATTTGTAACACCCGTAATTTTGAGGATTTATCCTCGACGGTGTTACGAGAGTCGATTTACTTTTGGGACGTAAAGGTATGGGAAAATCAAGTAAGTTTCATAATGGAACCATCGGGAATCAAATCAGGCGCAAAGAGCGCGAGGAAACGTATTTTTTGGAATGCCGCGGGTTGGTGCGCGACTTTGGGTCGCGGCACAAGTCGCGTAACTCACTGGGATTGAGTTTCGGGAAGCGGGCGACTTGCCCCGCGACTTGCAAGTCGCGGGAACATGTCTGAGGGTTTTAATCGCGATTTTCGGGATCTAACCTCATTTTTCTCATAACTTCTTCCTCCCAAACCTGATTTGAGGGATTCTTGAACCTAGGGTTTTGTCTTTTGGAGCTTTTCAAGTAGATAAGGAAGTAGATTGAAGTTATTGGGTGAATCCAAGAGTTTTAATCAAGGTAATCTACCCATATTTTCATCTATAAAGTTAGGGTTTTGTGTTCTTCCTCTTGTTTTGCATTCCTAGGGTTTGGCATAACTTTGTGGATGTTTGTGGTAGTGTATCTGTAGAAAGCTTGGAGCTAGTGAAAGGATCCAAGATCTTCTATTCTAAGGAACTCAAGTTGTGGGTAAAACCTAGATTTAGTCTAAATCTAGCAAGGTGAGTTCTAGTTGCTTTGAAAAACTATATACATGTGAAAATGCACATATTTTGGGTTTTAAAAGTATATCCATGAGTTTGCTTCATTTTGAGAAGTTTTGTAAACTTTTGTACACTTGCACATATTTGGGTTTTAAATATTTGAAAATGATTTACAATAATATATGAGATGTTGGAGTCATTAAAAAGGGGATTTTAATCCACCATTCATGTTTCGCGACTATTCGATGAATGTGGGTATTGTGTTGCTTTGGTTTCTAATATGGAAAGATTTAGAGTACAAATGGTTTTAAATGGAATTATAGTGTGTGTTGGGGATTTTAAAGAAGGTTACTAAAATATGGTCATTTGGGGCTTTACTCAACCTACGAGTTTTATATTTGAAAACTGTAACTCCTTTGACTTTAAAAGCGTGAGTTGTTGGAACGGATACCTTTTAATTTGGAAATATTTGGTAAAGTTGTAAATCGGCTTATATAGCCATATTGGCTCAATTTGAGTATCAAATGTTTTATGAAGCCTTTCGGCTTGAATTGTACACTAACGAGTTTTGGGACGTTGTCCGGTTTAAACGGCTCCTTATGGAGTGCTTTATGGAAATACAATTATTATACCAATATTGGTTATTACATGTTTGGATGCGTTAGTTCATTCATATGGAGTCATGTAATGTTTAGACTGTAATGCATTGGATTCATAGGCATATGAGTCGTTATGTTCATCATGGAGTTTTAATGTCCATGCTTGAGTCTAGTGAGTGGTCCCCAAGTCATGTTGATTATGTAAGCTTGCGGTGGTGCTCTTGAGGAGTCGTATACGGAGCTAAGTCTTGCGGTGGTGCCCAGAGTGAACCGGATACGGAGACTTGTGACTTTGTGGTGAGACTCATCTAGAGGTCGAGTAGACACTAGGATCAGTGGTGTCTTGCGGTGGTAGCTCAGATGAGCCGGATATTATGTGAAACTCGAGAACGTTGATACGTGGCTTAACTTTGTGTGCTCGTCACATTTGATGGAATCGGGTCTCCCCCGTCACCGAAAGGTGTTATCTTGGGTATTCCCTTATCCATGCCTTCGGTGTTAAAATGTACCATTTTAATTACACAATGAGTCTTTTGGAGAAATACAGTGTGGGTACGTTTTGGGGAAATTTGGGCGTCGATTATTTATTTAAAATGGGTGATTGGAAATTTGAAGGAACTTGATATGCCAATAAAGCCTCTTTACAATCAGTATTTCTAAAATGGCCTTATTCAGAGTAAAATGTTCATTTTAAATGTTTTATGATTTATATGATGAAAATTGCTTTAACTCACTAGGCGTTAAGCTTAACACTTTTTCTTTTCGACATGTATATCAGGTCTTAGGTGGATCTGAATGGCGAGTGGAACTTGGTAGAAGTTCTGGTAGGATGGCTTTAGTGACGTCATCCGGCTTGGAGAAGATAGCAGCTTCGGTGGTTTAGTAACACCCATCTAATGTCATCCCTAGTCATGGGACTAGATAGTTCCGTTAGAACTCTGATACATTGTTATAGTGAAGATAGTTCCTTGTAACTTTAGATGTTTGACATTTCAAAGCTTGTATTTTAGAGTTTTTGGAAGTTTTATTTTGTCTGCTATTTTCTAATTTTAGGGGTGTTACAGTATTGAACCACGAATATACATTTTCTCATTTTAGCAAAATGTTGTTGTTTGGTCAAGATGGAGAATACATGGCGAAAGTGAGCATAGTGTTGTTCGTGATCGGGACTGTAGACTAGTGTGTCATCAAAAAAACAAGAACAAATTTGTGCAACACATCGCGGAATATGTCATTCATGGCGGTTTGGAATGTTGATGGCTCATTGGAAAGTCAGAATGGCACTACGAGGAATTCGTAGTGGTCATCCACTGTCTGAAATGCAGTTTTGTGGGTGTCGGCATCATGTACTAGTATTTGGTGGTAACCTGCACAGAGATCGATTATAGAGAAGACATGTGCACCATGAAGCTCATCCAATAACTCATCCACTATGGGAATTGGAAAATGATCACGAATGGTAATGGGGTTTAAAGCACGATAGTCGACACAAAATCTCCATGTGCCGTTTTTTTTGCGTATTAAAAGTACCGGAGATGAATAAGGGTTATTGATTGGTTTTATCAGTCCACCCTTTAACATATCGGAGATCAATCCAGTCATGATTTGTTTTTGGTAATGTGGATAACGATAAGGACGACGTTGGCAGGTTTTTTTTTGGGTTGAATGGAAATATGATAGTCATGGTTTCTTGGTGGGGGTAGAGATTTAGGGGACTCAAAATTATGGGAATAGTCCTACAGTAATTGTTAGATGTGGGGTTCTGGGTGTGGAGGAGGGATAGAAGTGGCTACTGGTGGTTGGTATTGGAAGACTAATGTGTGCATGGATGCGATGACATCCTTCTGCATGAGATGGTGGAGGGTGTTGGGGTGACATGAATGGCTTTAGGTGCACCCGAAAGCGTGATGGTGTTGCCTTCATGGGAGAATGTTAATTGAGGTACTGCAAAGTCGGCTACAATGGTCCCTAATGAACCAAGCCAATGCATGCCTAAGACCACATTAGTTCCTTCAATAGGAAGAACGAGGAAGGGTATGGTGAATTGAGCACCCTTGAGGTGGAGTGGAACGGTGGAACAAAACCCATGACAATGAAGGTGAGGAGGCCCATTGCCAACCATCACCGGGAATGACAAAATTTGTATGATTGCAAGTTTAAGGAAGGAAGCCATTCGAGGCTAGATGATGTTATGGGTGCTACCTGAATCGATCAGAATAGAAACGGGGTGTCCTTCGATGTATCCCCTGATTCAAAGTGTTCGCGGGGAGGCTAACTCGAGGAGGGCAGCTGGTGATAGGGATAGAAAATGGGACGGTATAGTGGAGGTGAGAGCCTGGTTGGTGTCATCGTTGAACATAATGTATTCGTTGGGGGGGTTTTGTGAGTCGGTTTGAAAGGGAAACGGATTGGTGGGTTGTTGGGCAGAGGGGGCATCATCGTTGTCTACAATTAAAAGGAATTACAGGGATTGCATTTATGTCCCAGGTGGTATTTTTCTAGGCAGCAGAAGCACAAGCCTGCTGCTCGTCATTTTTGCATTGCCTAATGTGACAAACAAGTAAAGGGTAGCATGAGGGTCAATGGTGTTTTTGGTGGGGTGGGTAACAAGGGCATTGAGGGTGTGTTTGTGGAGGTTATTGAGGCTTGTAGGGGGCGTCGATGGGTTGAATGAAGATGGTGAGTATGGGAGATTGCGAACAGGGGGATCATATTTAGTGCAGGTTCGATGATCGTTGGTTTTGTCTTCAATTAGTTTGGTAATGATGGTTGGTGGTCGAAGGACAGTAAGCTCCTGTTGGATATCTTGGCATAAGCCTGAGAGAAAATAGTTGAGCAACGCTTCTGGTGGTAGACCCACGACGCAATTACTCAAGCGTTCAAATTCAGTTTGATACGCCGTGACGGTGGTAGTTTGTCGTAATTTGAAAAGGGCCGCTTGATGATTGTTGTAGAAGGATGGACCAAAACACGTTTCAAGTGCTCGTGTGAAGGCGTCCCATGTCGAGAGGAGGTGCTTGTTGGAAAGGTATTTATACCAACTCAAATGCATCGTCGGTTAGGTAAAAGGTGACCATAGAGAGGTGCTGTGATGGGCCAATGTTGTGGAAGGTGAAGGATTGATTGACTTGGAAAAGCAAATGAAGAGGGTTGGAATCGTCAAAGGTCGAAAGGTTGAGTTTTGGGAAGCGGATTTGGGTGTTTGGGGGGTGACAGCGGTGGCGGGGTGTTGTTTTGTGGTTTGGTGATGTTGGTCAGGAGTACATTTGTCTGCTCATATTGGGCAGCAAGTTGCTTGGAAATGATGTCGAGTTGGGGGAGTGATTAAGCTTGTCCGGCTAAGAGTTGTTCAGAGTTGGTGGAAGTTGTGGTGATGAGTTTGGATAGATTGTCAACCAAGGCAACCAATGTCTCTTCAATCGGGGGAGGCTCTCGGTTAAGAGGCATGGTTCGAGTGAAAGAAAGCACCAAATGATAGGGACTTAATTCGAGATAGTCAATCTCTAGAAAGTAAAGGAAGAAGAAAGACGTTGGGGTAATTTTTTGTGTTTAATTCATAAACCAAATTACAACTTGTAGATCCCAGATACAGTGCAATCAATCAATAATAATACTCAATAACGAACAATGATTGAGCCACAACTTCTAGTCATATGATTAATACTCAACAAAGGTTTAGGTTTATAGAGAGAATTTCTGATAAGCAAATGTAAACCTTACGACTAGATTGATTTCGTCTAAACCTAAGACTCAATAAAACAGACTTTAAATATGAGGCGACTAAGGTCTAATGGGCTTTAGACCCATTTACAATAAAACTATTAATTAATTACAAAATGCCCCCTGAACTTCTATTTAACAAACAAACTACCCTAACAATCTCCCCTTTAAATTGAAGTTCATAATCACGCCAGTTAGGAACATGAGTTTTTCGAAATCCAAAACTGATCTCGAAGTGTCGCATTGAAGTTCTATACTCCAGTCGTTCTTTGATCAGGCCTAGTGCTTGGAGAACAAGACATTTATATTTTGGATCCAAGAGCTGAATCCCTTTGTTATCTTGATCGATTGAGTGCTTCAGCTTGTCTCTAAGCAGTAATAAAGTACCATCACAGAATCGAGCAATCTGATTGAATCTGATAAAATGCATGTCACCTTTATCGTTCACATACGTCATGCCGAGTTCTGGAAAATTTAAAACAATGAAAGATGGTACGTTCTGGGCATCCGATGGAATACTCAAATCAGGTTTAAGCAGATTAATCTTCGCTTGATTGCTTTCCAACCCAATCTGAAAATCTTCTACAGAGGCAAGTTTCATAGCACACTTCATATATCTCTTTACGGCTTCAAGTGCGTCTGTAACTTCCCTAGGTCGAATAGTTCTGGTCTTCAAGTCTCTAAGCAGGAAAAGAAGATCTTGTAAATCGAGACTTGCAAAGTTAGCTTCAGAAAAGTGCCACTGCCTACCCTCTTCTCTTGTCACCACAAAGAAAGAATACTTTATGCTCTTGAAGTTGCAAGAGTGAATCTGATCGACAGATTTAATTATGAGTTTTGTCTTATTGAAGCCATCTTTGACATACTTATATACGAACAAGATCTCTCGTTGCTTCTCCCCGTTTTTCATTGACTGAAGACCATGCACTACGACCTCATCATACGGACGAATCCAATGAGCAAAGAGTTTCTTCTGACTTTCTTCAAGAAACAGAACATTTATTCTAACTCTTTCCCATTTTAGCGGATGAACTGGTTGAGTACGATCAGTTCCTGAAACTGGTGATGCTGGAGGAGATCGTCTGGGAACATCTGACTGTGGAAGATCAGGGTGAACAGAAGTATACGTCAAAAGAGGTACCTCGACAGAAGTCTGTACTGCTGGCTGATAATCTTGAGCCGTAATTTCAAAATTCAAAAGCTCATCTATCTCGGCTTGGAAGACTACCAACGCTCTTTCTGTGTTAACCGGTTCTTCTGTCGGGTCCATATCAGAATAAGGATCAACGATTATCGCCCAATTATCAGGATCTAGCAATGAACCTCCATCATTTTCCTCAGGCTTTTCAACCATTGGAATATCATCATATAGTACCAAATCCATTATCGGCTCCTGTACCTGTTCCTGCCCTTCCGCTTGAGTGCTCGAACCCGAACCCACCTCTGTCTGTACCTGTACTGTACCCACTGTCTGTGCTGACTCTGGCTCAGATAGTCGTTGGCGCTTCTCCCCCTCATGATGATCAGGATCGTCCTGGTCATCATGCTTGCGCTTGAGCCTCTCTGCCTGGCTGCGGCATGTGTCTTCTAAAGATGAAACTCGTTCAGTCAATACAGATAGGGTGTGCTGCATAGACTGAAGGAGTGCAGTTTGGTGCTGGAAGGCTTCAGGAGATATAGTGGGTGGTGGTGGTGGTGTAGGAGTAGATGCTTGGGAACGTAGTAGAGAAAGAAGATCGACATCTTGAGTGGGTTCTATTTGGGATTGGGCTAGGAGTTTGGCTAGGAGGATGGATTTGAGGTCACCGATAGATAAATCAGAAGCTGTATGAGAGGGTGGTGGTGTGGGAGGTAGTGGTTCAGGCTCAGCCATTGGCGCTTTGCCTTTGATCATTCTTTTTAGTGCATCTACCTCCTCCCTCATTTCAGTACACATAATGAAATGGACAACCTTTAGGGCGTCGTCCAGAAATTCCCTTGAGACAAACTCAGGGTGACTAACACCTGGGTCACTCAGACTTCCAGTTGTGGTGACGACTGTAGAAGTCGCACCGCCTACGGGCATAACTGGCGTAATGATGGTTGTGGTAGGACTTCCACCCAATCCTCGTAAACCAACAGAAGTTGGAATTACTATGGGTGTTCTGGCTGGGCCACTAAGGCATCCAGCAGTAGCCGAGAAAGGTACACGTGTTCTAGGCAAAGGAAAAATATCAACAAGAGGCTCTAGACGCGGTGCACTGAAAGAAGGCGAGGACGGGGGCAACTGTCCTCTTTCTTCAATACCAGTACTCTCCAAGTGAGAGACCGGTAGCGTATGTGCTGAATCCCCGTGAGAAAGTGAAACCAACATCTGTTGAGAGATGTTGGAGTGGCCAGTGGGGGTGTGCAAGTGCGTCGCTAGGTCCACGACGGCTTCTTCAATACCCTGTCTCAACACACGAGACTGGGTAGCAGATGTGGCTACCTGGATAGATGAGGTTAAGGGGAGGTCAACCGGAGTTGGTTGCCTCATCACTCGTGTTCGCTCAAAATTGTTTACTCTTCCTTTCCTTCTCTCTCCTCACATTTTCATTTTCGACTAGAGCTCCCTCCGCTCTCCTTATTTCTCCAGGTGATGGTTGTGCATCGTCACCATCAGAGTCAGATGACTCATCACTTGATTTCGATGATTCTGTGGCAGATTCAGATTGGGTACCAGATGGATCGGTTGCCTCCTCAGTTTCTGTGGTAGAAGAGGACTGAATCTGAGTGCATCTGTAGCGGTGTCCTCTTCCACCGTCTGAGAGGCTGTCGGTGATGGGGTAGGCGATCGGTGAGAAGTACTGGCCTCGCTTCGTCTAATGGCGTTGCCCGCTCCAGAACCCCTCACAATATCTTCTCTCATCACGCCCTGTCCGGGAGCCCCAGCCCTCCGGACTCTACCACCTCTCATGCGTGGACCCTCACGTCGCTCAAGTCGCGCTCCCTGGGGAGGTCCTTCCGGATCTGGACGGACCATAGGAGCAGGAATGTTGTGTGTGCGCCTATACTCTACCACACTTAGTGCCGTTGGACATGCATAGGCCAGTAACCCATCAGGAATGCGTCGAGCGACTAGATTTTCTAGTTCAGGGCGATTTGGGATACGATGGGTTGGATTATGAGGACATACCGGATGTGAAGAGCGTCGAGCTATGGTCGGATGGAGATCTATGTAGTTTCGGATAAAGATATGGAGAAATCGCATGTACGGAATGAAGTTTCGTCGTTTGGTAGCGTTGTCTCGGAACTTTTGGCCTAGCTCGAACCATAAAATGTCCGCGTAATCCGCATGTCGGTGGAAGGCAACAACATGGAAGAGGCGGAAAATGTTGATACTTGTCTGATCGATGCCCTTAGTAATAGCAGATAGGCATCGATTGAGATATGTGAATAGTGTATACCAGATGGTGGTCAGGTTCTTTCGGTTGAAGGTGGATGGGAAATGGAGAGGCAATCTATACCCCAGTGACTGAATGTCTGTACACATAGTGGTGTCATAGACGATCGGATCAAAGCTGTTTCTGCCTGGAAAAGAGGTGGCGTTTGGCAGGTGGAGAAACTGGCGGAAGAGTTCCTGAGTTAGTAGGACTGTCGTAGTGTCAATTCTGCCCTCTAGATGGAAGTCATCGTCGGTCTCAATAGGAGTAAGGGATTGCCAGAATTGCTGTAGATATAGATGAGGAACATCAGCAGTCTGCGTGAGAGCGTAGGAGAGAGGGTGGCCACGAAGAATCTCGATCATCACTTGATATTGGCAATGAGGTTGAGTGACATCAAGATGGAAGTTGTTCGGAGTGAGAGGAAGAAACTGATCCGGATGGATCAGGGCGTCATCGACTATAGGATCAATATCCTGATTCTGTGCCATGGTACCTGATAGAAGGTTTATGCAACCCTCCAAATCTACCGCAAGTGTATGGTGTCAATCAAGTAATATGTACTAAGTACGAGTATCGATCCAAGGAACTATGAGTTTAAGTACCACAAAGGCTACCACAACTACTAACTAAACTGCTGATAAAAAGGTTTGAGTATGATTAAACAACTACTTATCAAAAGAAAATAGAGACAAGCACGGAAATACTATTCAAGCAATAATTCAAACACCACAAAGAGACTACTTGTATGATTAGGGGAAAGGCTAGGGGCCGGACTTCATTTGGATTCCACCAACAAATAGACAATACACATTCAATAAATCAATACACAAGGTTAAATTTAGCAATTCCAAAAATACTCACTACTCTTTCTCAAGCAATAGCAAGAATGTATCATGCAATATATATTTAAGTCTCTCAACCAATACACATAAACATTCAACTCATTAAGCATAAGAATCACAAACACAAACTAGGGTTTATTTGGTATATCTCTATCCAATATCTCACCCTAGGTTTATCTATCTTTTATCAAGTTATAAAACCAATTTCTCAAAAGGAAATATAATCAAAAGATGAACAAGATGGCCAATCTCATAAACAATAAGAATAAGATAGACAAACTTCAACCAACAAGTGTATTAACTCAAATAAATGCAATAATCATATATTCAACGGTATAAAACCAAAATCCATCCTTCCCCCAACCTCAAAAGGTTTAGTTCATGTTACCAGTAGCAATTAAAACCATAGAGAAGAAGATGACAACACCCAAAGACATTGTTTCTCAACAAAATACAATTAGAATAATAAAACTCCCTCAATGATTGATACACACTACCAATTTTTAGCTCCAAATGTTGTTTCCAACTTCCCAATCAATGCAAGGTCTTCTTTCAGCTTTGAAAACGGTTTAGAACAGCTCCCCTAGTGTAACACCCTCAAATTTGGAAATAGCAACTTATTTAAAATTTTCTAAATACATCCATAAATGAATCATCTACAACCACAAATTCAGATTTTGCTACAATACACACCTTCTATCTATACATACAGTAAACAATAAGGACGGGTGCTACTAAAACCCAAAATATGTCACTATCTCCAACTCGCGGAAGACTTCACCAATTACTTACGTTTGTAAGGCTAAGGCTCAACTCTTCATAGCACCGCTAGAACTGAACCCCCCGCTAGGAACCTGATGCACATGCCGACAAATAAAAATGTTAGGCTTAACGCCTAGTGAGCTCAAGAGTGTTAACATGAACGAATATATCTTTAAAAGAAAGGAAATCAGTTTAAATCAAGATCCTTCGAAATATTATACTTCAAAATGGAAACGACACATTTTCCCATAATGTACACTTTTAAAGACAATGCTCCTAAAACACATGTTTCTTATTAAATGGTGCAACGCATAACTCACCCAAACGGGATCATAGTTCGACACTTATTTAGTAAAAACATGAATAACCATTTATACCCCCAAAGTACCCAAAACATGGGCGGGACAGAGTGCCCGACCCATAAATCGCTATCAAAACCACATATACCGTACGTCCGAAAACATGGACACTTGGTCCAATACTCACGCGACCGTAAGGAACCAATGACAATAAAATAAGACGTTATTATATTTAACATACTGATAGCCAACAACGGGGGAAACCCGTATCCGTTGAGGGTGGAGGGAACACAAAAGTATACCACCCAAACAACGTTAATCGCATGACACCTCCCGACATTCCAGCCCGGTGTCCCTACGACTTCTTTACAAGTGTCACCCCAAGTCAGTTGACCTTGATGGATCATTCCGAAGAACTCCATCCCGAAGGCCCGGCACACTTAAAGACTACCTCCCAGACATTACTTCAAGCGGTGGAGGTCCTAGCGCCTACTACTCCGGTAGCACTAGCCGACTCAACCCTCCTAGCGATCACTTGTAAAGTTTCCGGTCATAAAACATGGGTACCGAAGTTCAACCCCGCAATACCCAATTGACCATCCCAAAACAGACTGACACACGTGCCTATGGATCCATTACACACTGTCTAACGTTACATAACTCCAATTGAAAGACCAAAGCTCCCAAAACGTGTAACTCACCAATGACACAAGTTAAGTGTCCTCATATCCAAAACCCACAATGGTTTAAAAGTCCGGACAAATGTCCACACGACTCGTTTAAGCCAATACCGAGCTAAAGAGCTCAAAATCCGGTTTACCAATAATTACCGGTCTCCACAATAGTGAAATGTCTTTAAATACCGTTTATGAAGACACGTACTTCAAATACTAGATTTACCCAAAACTCCATACGAGATGGAACTCAAGATTTCTAAAGTGTTTATGAATGCAAATAGACCAAATGCTTCTAACATGAATTAGACTTTACTTGTACAAAATCGTCAAAGACATATAACTCATAAAATAGACCTTACTTGTACAAAATCACCAAGAATACGTAATTCATGTTATTTAGTTGTTGGAAACGTTCAGAACCCAATAGAAGCATTTTAAGAGGTTAACACAACCCAAGTTTACCAAATATGAAAACTTATCAAAATACTCACACTTTGACAAATAACTAAGTAAAACCCATTTTACTTCTAGATACTCAAAACTTATCAGCAGTTAACCATTTCATGTAAAACACTTTAAAATACACATTTTGGCATGTACACCGTTTTCACAAATCAACTTGAACTCACCTTGCTAGATTTAGGCTAAATCTAGGTTTCACCCAACGAGCTCTTTTGAAGGCCGCTCGAATCCTCAAGCCGGAAACTTCCAAAACCTAGATCCATACAATCCAAACCATAAGTAACCATATCCGACCATGTGGAAACATTCCCCTAACAATATACCAAGAAACCCCAAATAATAACAAAACCCTAGTTTCTCCAAAACTACCAAATCCGAGATTTGAGAAACCAAACACTAAGAAACCATCAATGGAGCATTTATAACCTTATTACAAGAAAACTTACCCTTGAAGGCAAAGAGGCTTCCGAGAACACCCAATCCAACACTTCAACCCGAGCTCCCGACCATTGCACTTGACGAGGGAGATGAAGATGGAGGTTTTGTGGTTCAAGGTTCCAACTAGTTAGATGGTGAAGAAACATGTGGTTTGAGGAGGAAAAACCCCCAAAATAGGTTTGGGTTCGGTTTTGGTGTTTGGGAGAGAAAAGGGAAGAAGATAAAAGTGAGAGTGAGGGAAATGGTTGAGAATTGTGACTCTTAAAAGACCCTGGGGCCGACCGCGATTGTGCCCGACGATTGTGCCAGGGCACTATCGCCCAAAACGTACCGCGGGCACACCCCCGCTGGCGATTGTGCCCGGCGATTGTGCCCAGGGCACTATCGCCAGGGCATTATCGCCCAGAGTGTACCGAGGCTCGTTTTTTCCCATTTTCCGCACAGACCACTCATGACGCGATAAGGCTTAATAGGTAAGATATAAGGGATGAAATTCTACGATAAGAACAAGAATTTCTCAAAAGGGTTGGCTTTCACCGACAGGAATTTACGAGTGTTACACCTAGGGTATAGCCTCCAACAATCCCGAGATAACCCTAAACTTTAAGTTTATGCAACTTTTTATACCCTCAGACCACGACCGCGAGAGTGACATGCGAGAGTGACAAGTGTCACTCTCGCCAGGCACTTTAGCCAGGACTCCATTGCTCGCGGTACATTCTGCGCGAAAGTGCCAGCGAGAGTGACACTTGTCACTTTCGCCAGGCACTTTAGCCAAGGCCTAAATTTGTCGATTTTTTTCGCCCGTTCACTTGGTTCGATGCATTTGTCGTCCGGGATGTCAAAATGGAGTAATGATAAGCACTTTTTCTTCCACTCGACATCTTGCATGCCTACACACAACTTGCTCAGAAATATTAGTCCGAAATGCCAATTCTTACTCCAAGACGAGTCGTAAGCTTATGATTCGGAGGGTAAAAATCCGTCAGATAACGAAGTTATCAACAACTCCAAACCTAGCTTTTGCTTGTCCTCAAACAAAAATTGGTGTAAGGAAAAATAAAAATGAAATAACAAGCAAGCTTACCAAGGTGATGGTTTTCAAAAGGGAACCGTATGAACAATCATCTTAAACAAAATAAATGAGGGTAGACTAATACGAAGTTAATAAGAACCAACATGAGTTTCCTAGCTTCTTGGTTAATTAAGTTTGGATAAAACTAATATTGTCATGAACTACTATCAAGCACATGTTCGTTAAGATCAATTTCATCATGTATGCAACTAGTGGAGGATTTCGCTTCGACCCTAACCTCACGGGATGCTCTCTTAACACTTGAATCTTAGGTTCACACTCATCACAAACACATGCGGGAGAGTTAATGTACAACAATTTAGCAAGATCATCCGCATGTGATAAAATAGAAACACGCAAAAGTCAAATAAGATCTCATGGACGGAATTGGGTAGTACGATATGAATTACACATGTATTGTTCGCAAATCATGCTTTCTAAAAGATCAATCGGGGCTTAAGGGGATGTAAAACGGGTTAAGAATAAGGAATATACAGAATGGTCCTGGTTTCATTAGTCCTAAGTGCATCAAACTAAGTGTAGCTTCACATTCTCTTCTTCTTTTACACAACCACACATCCATAGCAAAACTTTCATACATGCCAACTTTTTTTTTTTTACCAAAATAAATCTTTCACGGCTTTTATCGATTCACCCCCAAAATTGTTAAAACGCTATTGGCCATCTTTCTCAAACCATGATGCACTTAGACTACGAGGTAGGTTAGTGTATTTGGCTAAGTCAAAGTATTTAGGCATAATTAACGGCTACAAAATGGTTACGGAATCACATATCAACAAAAGGGTAGAGAAAGAGGAGATGGAAACGATAGACCAAACGAAATTTCACACAAAGACCGATATCGTCTCTCAAAGTCCACATAATTCACAAGTAATACACATGTTAAAATTTAAAGACCAATACTACTCAATGCAAAAACAAATGAGATCGAACTATCAAATTGAAAGAATTGAAACGTGTATAAAGATGGTGAACAAATTCGAAGCATCACTCAGAATTGAAGGCATTAAAGCTCAAAATCTCACTGGGTGGTCTCTACTAATGTCCACAATTACCGTACACAACTACACTATCTCTCTACAAACATTACTCAACAATAAGTATGCATGTCAATAAAAGTTTTTCCAATTCACTTAACCAATAACTACCAACAACTGTATTCATTCCGATTAGTTAAGCATTATATACAACCCATGCATTTCTAATGATAAAAAATAAAAGTTCATACAAGTCGACCCACTAAAAAGATCAAAAACGACAACTCCAAACCTTTGAGACACATTGTCCCCAATGTGCCCCATTAGTTACAAAGTCGGTTCGTATAATTTAACCATCACCAATGAAGTGTATATAAAAGAAGGCATACATGAACAGACAAGACAAAATGACCAAAGTGAAAAGGAAAGCAAACCGGTCAGTCTTCGCCCTCTTGACTCTGTGATGCGGATGGATCATAAATGACATTTCGGGGGCCTCGTGTGTAATTCACATTGGTGAATCGCCTATCAACAAGTTGATTTACTTGATCAAGGCCCTGGTTTGTACGCCCTTGTTCAACTCACACCTCGCGCAAAATCTCTCTGTGAGCTTGTTGTCCGGACCGCAGCTCATCCACGGCCTGAGTGAGCCGCTCCCATGGTGGTGGGATGTCCTGATGTCCACCCATCGGGGGTGGTGGTGGTGGTCCGGTGTAATACCCAGTTTCGAAAATTTTGTTAATTTTGGAAGTTGGGGGAAAAAGTTAAGCGAGATTCAAAGTTCAGGGGGTTTATTGAAACATTGGTTATATATAATCAATAACCTCAGATATTTGTATTCATATCTCATTCTGTATTTTGAGACCGACTTAGAGAGAAAGAGAGGAAGCAGAGTGAAGCAAGGAGAAAGAGAAAGAGATTGAAGAAATCAATCAGTTTTGGTCAAATAGAGGTATGATTCTAGCTTAGTACTTCTATCTGCATGTTATAATCGGTAAATAGTCTTGTTAATCAAGCTTTTAACCGTGTATTTGATCGATTTAATGATCAAAAAGTTTTCTGGGTTGAACTGATAGTAGCCGACTTACAGTATGAACTCGACCGGGAAGATGATGTATAAGACCGATATAAGTTTAACCGGAATCAAGTTCGACTGATAAAATGTAAAGGACCGATACTACTTGACCGATACGACTCTTCGACCGGTATAGTGTAAAAGACCGGTAGTGTTCGGCCGGTATTGTTCGATCGATAGGTTGTATTCGACCGGAATGTATCGGGCGACCGGTAAAGAGTTGTTGGACCGGTATGTTGTTAGTACCGGTATGTTGTTAGGACCGGTATGCTGGTTCGGCCGGTATTTTGTTAATCGGTCTAAGAGATTTTAATCAGAGTGGTTTCAACCGGGTTAAAAACAGTAGATTTCAATTGATGTGTTTATAGAAAGAAAGAGGTTTAGTTGCAAGTTAGCTTACATTTGTTTTAATACCATCGTAGGCGATGTTAATCAGTAGAAGTCAAAGTTTAATCCAGAAGAATCAGAGGTGAGTTTTTCAAACTAAATCTTTTATGATTTGAGCAGTTATTTGATAAATGTGGGTTTTATATACTGCGCATTTATAGTATTGAAAGTTATGCAGAATTATTTCAAAAGATTGATTTAATCAGTTGGGCATGTTTATGCTCAGTGTATATAAACTTGTTTTATATACAGGCAGGACTAGGTGTATGCATACATTTGAGTCAGAAGTCTGACCTAAGTCGGGAAGTGTGACCCGCCTGCTCGTACCGGGGAGTGTGGCCCGTTTATGCCATTAGGGTGTGTCCCTAAAATAAGGCAGTGCGAGACAGACATACCGTCTTTGACGGCAGTGTTGGTCAGTAGCTTAAGGTACGCTTGCGAAGCGTAAACAGTGGTCAGTGATGGCCAGTAGATTGAGTTATGCCTGCAAAGCTTAAAGTGTTTTAAAGTTTGATTAAAAGAGCAGGTTATGTTTTGAAATATAAAGATTTGTTTAAATGTTTTAATTAATATTTGAACTGTTGCAGTAGTAATTGGAGGGGACTCACTAGACCATTGGTCTAACCCTCGCTATTTCAAAATTTTAATCTTCTTTCAGGTTATCGAAAAGTAGCAGGTACAGATAAAGGTAAAGAGAAGATATGAGCTATAAGCAGGAGATAGAAGACGTCCTAAAATAGATTACCTTTTTGAACTCAGTTGTGTAGTAAGAAGATAGATGTGAACATTATACTCTGTAAATGTAAGCCTGGGGCGGTATTTAGTATGAAATGTTATTTTATTGTTTATATAAATGTCTAGGTTGTTACATCTGACACCCTGAACTGGTCCCTCATGTTGTGGAGCAGCAGCCCCGTGGCGTCCTCGATTCCGGTATCGGCCGGTGGACGAAACATTGGGCAACGCATGCCGAGTGAAAAAAAGGTTGTATGCCTTTTTGCAGATATCAAGCGGCGGTGCCATGAGTGTCGCCTCATCAAAAGCTTCTGGAATCCCTGCCCTCCCACAGAAGTAGGTGATAAGGTAGGGGAAGTTGAGGAGGCACCAACTTTCAGTTCCGGTCTTTAGGATGCTGCCAAGGATGAAGTGCCCCACGTCAAAGAGCACACTGGTTTGAATAGCGTATAGTAGTCGCGCGGTCTCGATGGAGACGACAGTGCGGTGAGAGGAGGGAAGTAGACTATGCTTGATAAACACCGACCAGAACGCCATGTCGGGATGCAACTCGCCATGCTGAAGCTCGGTGGTCCCCAGTATCCAAATATTGGATCCATCACGGCGAAGAGCGACGGCTATTTGTCCCAATTCTTGGTAGAATCGCGCGCTATCCGGAAATCCGTGATGGTATTGCTCATGCGGTATTGTCGGGGTGAAAAGATGTTCGTTGATGGCGTTGGAGGTTATCTCTACGGGTACACCCCGCACCCAAACTCTACCACAATCATGAAAAACCTCGGGAACCATCGAGGCGTAAAATTCCCGCACCAACCCCGGTTGGTAAGCCGCACGAGTGCTGGTGAAATGTGCCCAATGACGTTGCCCGATAGCCTCCGGAACAGTGGTCGATTCAAGACCATTTACAGCAATTCCCCTCTCAACCAAGAAACTACGTCCCTCAGCTTGACCACGTCTGTCATTATAATCGCGATTGGGACCACTCGCCAACGCTTGTCGTTCCCTTGCAGGGAGTTCGGCAAAAAGTTGGTAGCGATCCTTTGTGAGTAACGCGCTGCGTACCATGTTGGGAACCTGCAAGAAAGTTGGAAAACTAAGCCATGAGTGATTGTGTACAAAAGAGAGGAATGAGTGATGCGGTCACATGTTCAAGAGATGCACAAAGCTATGATGATCAAACGAGGTGAAAGTGCACGAAGTGTCCTAATGGTCTACCATTGCACACCATTCAAGCCTATGAATGACATTAGGGCTTGAATAAATGTGCAAAAATCAACCAAAATGACGTAAAAACAGAATTTGCATAAAAATTCATACGACATCCCACAAAGAGTATCACAACTTAGATTACCCCTAATTAACATGAGACGAGAGTCACAAATCCTAAAAGTGAGCGCACAAACAGCTACCCAAAACAAGGTGTATGGATGATCAAACAATGTGCAATGCGAGCATAATACCATACCATCCACTAAGCAAGATTAACTAACCACATTGAACAACCAAGAACGAGTAATACTAGTTAACAACATGGCAAAACTTTCAATTGAACAATGTGGTTACATTAGGTCACTAGAAGCATACATATAAAAATTAGGCAATTTTAGCACATGTATGAGTTCATCATCACAATCTATGAACTTAGCTTCAATTTTGGGTACTTAAGGCACACAATGCAAACAATAGTGAGTTTTAGGTGAATTAGCACGTAGGACTTCAACAATATCCATTATACTAGCAATTTCTCTAAAACCCCCAAAATGTACAAGTCTATAAAGCATACATGCAAAACCCTAACTTCAATCCATGGTGAAATTGTGCAAGATAAACAATGTGAATTGGTCATGGAAGTGGAGATATTTGACGTTTGGGGCATAGACTTCATGGGTCCATTTCCACCGTCTTGTAAAAACGAATATATTCTAGTGGCGGTGAACTATGTATCTAAGTGGGTCGAAGGAAGTATGTAACTTCACATTGTTTATCTTGCACAATTTCACCATGGATTGAAGTTAGGGTTTTGCATGTATGCTTTATAGACTTGTACATTTTGGGGGTTTTAGAGAAATTGCTAGTATAATGGATATTGTTGAAGTCCTACGTGCTAATTCACCTAAAACTCGCTATTGTTTGCATTGTGTGCCTTAAGTACCCAAAATTGAAGCTAAGTTCATAGATTGTGATGATGAACTCATACATGTGCTAAAATTGCCTAATTTTTATATGTATGCTTCTAGTGACCTAATTGTAACCACATTGTTCAATTGAAAGTTTTGCCATGTTGTTAACTAGTATTACTCGTTCTTGGTTGTTCAATGTGGTTAGTTAATCTTGCTTAGTGGATGGTATGGTATTATGCTCGCATTGCACATTGTTTGATCATTCATACACCTTGTTTCGGGTAGCTGTTTGTGCGCTCACTTTTAGGATTTGTGACTCTCGTCTCATGTTAATTAGGGGTAATCTAAGTTGTGATACTCTTTGTGGGATGTCGTATGAATTTTATGCAAATTCTGTTTTTGCGTCATTTTGGTTGATTTTTGCACATTTATTCAAGCCCTAATGTCATTCATAGGCTTGAATGGTGTGCAAGGATAGACCATTAGGACACTTCGTGCACTTTCACCTCG
This sequence comes from Arctium minus, assembly GCA_954870635.1. Classification (NCBI taxonomy): domain Eukaryota; kingdom Viridiplantae; phylum Streptophyta; class Magnoliopsida; order Asterales; family Asteraceae; genus Arctium; species Arctium minus. Next base: position 88,634,642 of record OX941088.1, on the reverse strand, counting down.
TTTGATCATCATAACTTCGTGCATCTCTTGAACAAACTTCCTTTTCTGCTTTCAGAGATGAAAGGTCAATCGTGTAGAGATTTGTGCGACGCGTTCCAGCAAGAATTTCTTTTCCATCTTCAGTTCGAACGCTGCACCTTTTTGCTTTAAAGGTGACCTCTAGATTCTTATCGCAGAATTGACCGATGTTGAACAAGTTGTGACCAAGACCTTCGACGTAGGACACTTTCTTAATTGTGAGATTATCCTTGACAATATCTCAGTATCCCAAAATTGGAGAATAATGATCATTCCCAAAGCGTACATTTCCACAAAACTTCTCGGTGAAGTTCGTGAGAAGCTTCTTTCTTCCGGTCATGTGTTTGGAGCAGCCTGAATCTAAATACCACACATGACCGTCCTGTAAAACAAGTTAAGGCTTTTTAGGTACCCATTCGTAAATGGGTCCTTTGGGGTTAGACTTAACACCCGACTGGGAGACCCGTTTGGACTTGGGTCTGTTTCTATGGCGGGGAGCATCAAACTTTGAATGATAATTAGAAACATGATAAGAACCAAACCAATCAGATGCAAATCTACGATCAACAAAATCATTCAATCCACAGTAGGAGCAACAAACACAATCATGAGACAGTTGAAGTAATTGCTGAATGGAATAAACTTTAAAAGGAAACAATCCATTACGTTCAACCAAAGGTTTAGAATTAAAAACATCATGACTGTTATTGTTTTTCCTAGAATTCAAAACTGGATTAAGTAATTCCGTCTTCGTCGTGCTCTCCTTAGACTTCTTAGCTACCCACTCGTATTTGACTTCTTTCCGTCGACCAAAAGTATCTGAAATACCGTTAAACCCATAGTCAGAAGATTTGAAATTTGCTGATTGTTTCTTGTTAGAGTGACCGGACTTTTTCTTCTTCTGTGAACGCCTTTTGGATTTAGAATTAGAAGAATTGTTCACAGAAGTGTTTTGTTGGGCAGATGTGGAACATTCACCCTTGTAAAATTGTACCGGAGGCTCACAATTTGGATTTAGAAAATCAACGTGACTTGGAAGTAAAGGATTAAAATCAAATTGGTCAAGTTGACTGTCTAGACACACCTCAGAATTCAGAAAGACTGAGAATTCCATTTCCTCATCAGAAAGAACCTTATCACTTGTAGGATTTAGGACACCGGAAGGAATTGTTCCTTTAAGTGGATCATCGACGGAAGCATTTAGAAAATCAGAATGATGATCTGTTTCAAAAGATTGAGGCTCTTTTCCTTTGTTTGAAAAATTTGGGAATGAGTCACCCAAAAAGGCTTTACATGAAGAGGTGTCTGAGGGTGGATAGGAATTTTCCGACAGATTGATTTTCTCAACTTGGAGAATTTCAGGCTTAGCTTGAGGCTCAGCTTTGTGAAGTCGCTCTTTCATCAGATCTGCTGCCAAAGCAGCCAATTGTGAATTAAGCTTATTTATCTCTTTCTGAAAATATTCCTTTTCTTCCCTCGACCCAGTTTCCTTTTTATCGGAATTGAGACACTCAATTTTGTATAATAACTCTTGTTTTTCCTTTTGAAAAATGGTCATCTCCTGTGCAAATGACTCTTCTAGCTGTACAATTTTCTTTTCTAAAATCAGAGGTGGAACATAGATTTTGTGGTCCATTGGTTCCTCCTCATTTTCAACGGGTTTTTTAATCAAGTTCAGCTTGAGTATAGCTTCGAAAATAGTCATTCGACAGAAAACAGGGTTTTTCGGTGTTGTATGATGCATTTAATGAGTCATAAACAAAAGGAAGTTTCATTTTGGAAGAATTATTCCTTCTCAAATTTTCCTGTTCCGGATCCTCATCAACCAGTGGTTTGGTCCAATTGATTTTGTACTCTGGGTAGGTTTTGTCTATTCCAAAAAATTCGAACGCATATAACGTAGGAACTTTGGTTAAAGCCTTTTTCAGATAATGTGGGTTATCGTAACCGAGACCCGTCTCTGAATATTTGAATTCTTTGGGTGCATTCAGATGCATCGTTTGTTTAGATTGACCAATTTTATAAAGTTTCAGTTCGAGATCCTTTAACTGAGTAGATAACCTTTGATTTTCATTTTTATAAGCCACACTTTTAGTTACAATATCAATTTTCTCATTTTCTGACATACGAAGCTTGTAGGTAAGATCATCTACTTTGATCTTTAAATCTTTTGATTCTTTTGAACAACTCTCACACTCTTCCTTTAGATTTGAAATTATGCACAGGTTGCCAGCAATTTCTATGCTTTGTTTTTCAATACATTCATACTGTGATGACACATGTTTTTCCAGAGATGAGATGAGTTGTTCATTTTCTTTTATGGTTTGCTTGCAGGAGTCTAATTTGTGCACAATTATTTTCATCTGATCAATTAAGGCTTTTTGGTAAGGAACACATACCTGACATGGGGAATCACGATCATCATCGTCAGTATCGGACTGTGTTGAGTGCTTGCCCATGAAACACAAGTGTGCTTCTGCATCATCTTCTTCTTTATCAGATACATTCAACCAGTAGTCATCTTCTGCCATGAGGGCCTTACCTGCTTCCTTTTCTTTGGCCAACAACATCTTGGCTTTGTAGTACTCTGAGTTGCGCACGACAGGCTTTCGACATTCTTTGGCAAAGTGACCCAACCGACCACAGTTATAACATTTGATCAGTTCCTCTTTTGCTTTCTCATCATGCCTTTTCTCAGTCTTCTTTCTTTCATCAACGCGTCTCTTCCCTTCATACTTCTCTTTATGATCACGTCGATTGAGAGGAGTAGTGGAGTATCTTTGCTTGTTTGATGAAGACTTGTTGAAAAACTTCCTTTTCTGGAACGCTTGAGATAAGAACAACACTGCTTCTTTAATCTGAGTGTATTCTGGATCCGAGTCACTGTCTGGGTCTTCGGGTTCAGAATCACTTTTCACTGGCTCCTTTTCAGGCGTGCGACTGACATATCGACCTCTTTTATCTGAGACAAGCGCTAATGGGTCAGCCACAGGCTTCTCATCTGCTTTTTGATTTCCCATCAACTCAATAACTTCCTCTTCATCCTGGAGAAGCATTTCATATAGTTCGTGTAGAGGAATTTTCTCCAGGGTTTGAGTATGACGGATATGAGAGACGAACGTCCTCCACTCTGGCTGAAGATTGTTCATGAACTTGATGTTGTTCTCGGTGTTAGTCTTCATGATATGGTTTTTATACAGATCGTTCAGGAGCAGGTTGAACCGTTCATATGTTTCCGTGAGCGTCTCGCCTTTTCTTGCTTTGAAGCCGTCATATCGGGTAATGCAGTTGGTGATCTTCAGCTGAGTGCTTATTCGGCCACTGTTAGGACTGAAAGTCCTGTGCATTGAAAGTTGTATAAGCATTTATAAAGGGTTTAAATTGTAATTAATTGATAGTTTATTTAATAGTTGGGCCCAAGCCAATAAAGCCCATTAGTTTAGTCTCATAATTTTCAGATCTCTAGTCAATAGGTTTACTTTTCTCTGATCAGAAATTCTTTCTGTAAACCTGTAACCTTTGATTGCATATTAATCATATGACTAGAGATTGTGGCTATATTACTGTTCTACATTGATCTTATTATTTGTTGATTGCACTGTACTGGGATCTACAATTGGTATCAGAGCAAAGAGACTGAAGGTTTGATCCAGAAAAGGTTTGTCTAAAACCCTTAATCAATTATTTGGTTTAATCGTTCCTATATGTTTATCTGCATAAGAGTTTGTTTGATTTCTGGGTATTGCATCTGCTATCTGTTATCGAACTGCTGAAACTTTTATCGGTCGATTAATTGATATATTGATAAATTGATTTTTGGGTAGATTAAGTTTTTGGAATCGATATTGTTCTGAGTTCCTATCAGTCACTGGTGTATTCTGGAAATTCAATTATCGGTCGATCAATTTCATAATTGTGTCTTAATTGTTTATCAGTCTTGAGGTTCTGGAAATTTTTTTCTGGATTAAACTGGTTCTTGCTTAATCGGTTTTGTTTCTGGGTGTGATTACGATCGATTTCCAGAATTCATCGCGTTTATCGGTCTTTGTTCTTCGATTTTATCGGTCCTATATGTTTATCTGTTATATCTGATATCGACCGGCACCTTGACCGATACATTGTCCCGACCGGTACATTCCTTGACCGGTATATTGTTGGACCGGTGTGTGGCGTTGACCGATAACCTTTCGACCGATACTTTGTCTTGACCGGTACCCTGTAGACCGGTAACCTTTGTTGACCGGTATCCAAATCGACCGGGTCCTTGCAGCGACCGGTACCTCGGGTGACCGGTGTCTGAATTCTTACACTCATTTGCGCCTTAAGCTACTCGTGAGAACCCGTCTTTGCGCCACCCCCTGATCGCGCAAAGCGTACTTTGCGCCACCCCTTGCTCGCGCAAAGTCTATCTTGCGCCACCCATTGGTTGCGCGAACCTATCCTTGCGCCACCCTCGAGTAGCGCAAACCTTCCTTGGATTTTTCACGTGTCTGAGTTTTGACCGATACTCTTTTTCGACCGGTACATTATTTCGACCGGTACTCTTTGTAGACCGGTACATTGTCATTGACCGATATTCTTTGTTGACCGGTACCCCTGTCGACCGGACCCTTGCTCGACCGGGTCCTTACTCGACCAGGTCCTTGCTCGACCGGGTCCCTGTCCTGATTACTTTATTATATATTGTTTTTGGATCATCCTGTTTGTCTCACGATCATTACAGTGCAGTTAAGATTAAAGTTTAAACCCGTTCAAGTTTCATCTATTATCAAGTTTTTCCAAAAGCTTGAGTTAGATAAGTCAAGATGGGAGATTATGTTGAAGTTCAAGACCTCAAATTAGAGAACAAAAATCTTGAATTATTTGTTGCTTTCTACAAAGAGAGATCAGCACTTTATAATAATGAAAGCAACATACTGAAAGAAGAAGTTAGTGCATTAAAGGCAATTAATGAAGATCTTCTGAAAAAGACTTCTAGGCAGAATAATGAGAAAATACTGAGTTTGGAAACTGAGAACAAAGAGCTGACAAGAAAAATCTTGAACTTGGAAGATCAGATTGTCCAAATCCAGAAAGCATCCCTTGAAAGTTATGAGGCAAAGATTAAGCTTTTGACGGATGCTAAGACTGAGCTTCAAAAGAAAATATCTGATTTGGAGCAAAAGCATGCTAAAGATAAATCCGAGTTTGAGAAATCTTTCGCAAAGAAGTTCTCAGATTTTTCGAGAAAATGTGTTGATGAGAAGAAAGAAGTTGAGCTGAAATGTATAAAGCTTTCTCAACAAGTATCTGACTTTAAGAAAGTAATCGTCCTTGAAAGAGAAAAGTTTGCAAAAGAAAAGAAGGCCATTGAACGGAAGAACGTTGGATTCTTCAAGGAAATATCCGGCCAAACAAAGGATGCTGAGAAGGGATTTGAAGAAGAAAGATGCATATTTGAGGCTGAGATCAAAAAGCTTAATGCGAAGCTATCTGAACTATCTGCAAATGCACTAAAAGAGTGGAAAACGAAGTCTGAGTTCACGAAGAAGATTGACCTGCTTGTTAAAGAAAGAGACAACTTTGCTTCGACGATTAAAGTGCTTGAAAAGACTGTATCAAGTTCAAATCAGAAATCTGTTTCTTCATAAAGGTCAGTTAAATCTTTTGATCAGATTCGTAAAACTAACCTTTTCTATGATAGCAATATAGATGGTTCAGGTACACATCAAAGAAGAAGATATAAATAAGAGGAACTGGTCTGGAAGAAGAAACCGGTTGAAGATGAGAAGAAAGATGAGCTGAAAGGTAATAAATCATGTGTGCATACACACAAAGCCAAAAAGAACATTGCGCGTAAAGGTAAACATGATCATATCTACTCGAGAGATCAATTACTCAGGTTGTCAGGTAAGAAATACTATTGCTCTTATTGTTGTACACATGATCCTATTCACAAAACCAATGATCATTTCTGGTATGGTTCTTATTCCATTACTCCCATTCGAACTGCAACTAACATTCATGGACCCAAATACCATTGGGTACCAAAGCCGAAAACCGATTCTGTGTTGCAGGCACCTCAAGTTAAGGGGGAGTAAGAGAATAAAGGCTTCTAAGTGGATCAGCTTAGAACCCGTACTTCAACGGAGTATGGATTCTGATCATATGACAGATCAGGACCCGTTCTTCAACGTTCAGACTTGGATATTTTGCAAATATCCAGGGGGAGCTTAATAGATCTATATCGTTCTATCATGATTTGAGGGGGAGCTTAAATGTAAGTATCTTCTAATCTAGATCTCTGATGGTTAAAGAAAGAAGAACAACTTTCGAACATGAAAAACGGTTTCTGAAATGTTCAAACCACTTCTGGTTCTCAAAAGATTTTATGAATTTAGAAGTGTGATTTTAAATGTTTTTCAATTTTGAGCTTTAATGTTTAACTGACCGTGTGTTTCCAAAGATCAATACTCTCGTATTATCTTGTCCATATACTGTCAAGTATTCACACACACCGGTTCAGTATTTCGTTTGAATTTGTTATTACCATGTCTCATAACGAAACAATTTTTCGATGGTAACACTCCCGTTTGATTTCAAATGTTGTTGAGCATCAATCATTATTTCTAAATTTGTGCTTTCATTGCTAAATTGTTTATATTTGTTCATATAAACAAAATATCCAATTCTTTGGTACCCTAACCATTTCATTTGTTCTGATCGATACATTGTCAGATTCTCAAAACATTTTTTTTTTTTCATTTCTTTCATTTCAATATCTTTGTTTTGAGAAATCTTCAAAGTTCATTTGCTCAAATCTCATGAGCATACATTTTGACAATGTTATCATACATTTTGTGATTAATTGTACAAGTTAAACTGTTGAGCAACTATTCGTTTTAGGACTTACATGGGATTTGTGTGAGAACTTAAACAGAACTTCCATGGATTCACGTTAACCAATGTTTCCTACCCCGGAAGTTATCCTAGAGTGCTTGAGGGGTGAGGGGTCATAAATCAAAGAGTGGGGGAGATAAATCATCCGGTTGAGTTTTTCTCATTGTGCTGAGCGGAAAAATGGAAAAGAGAGTTTAGTTAGAAGTGAGCTTTAATGTTAAAAAGAAAGAGGGTGTGAGAACAGAGTTAAAAGAATATGAAAACTCTACACCAAACACTTTCTGAGTCGGGCATCCACATATTCTGATTGGTTCACATTCTTTGGTGACCATAATTGAAAAGGCACCTAGCCCATGCCAACTTTTGCATTAACCCCACCAACCACTCGTTTCTTTCTTAACAAAGAAATGTTTCATTTTTTTTTGGGGACGCAACATATATGCTATCTGATCTTCACTCGGAAGATTTAGATATTGAAAAAGAAGGAAAGTTGCCCCACCTTCGCACCTTTTTCATGCACATTGAGTCCGTGTAATATCTGTTGTTGTCTCAACAGTTTACACAATTTGAGTCTGATCAAGCTAAGTAGCTTCAATCATTCATACACTTGCACGAGCACACAAGGAATAAGTTTTCTTGTCATAACATTCATAGAAAATTCCTTTGTGATTTTTCGATGATTGAATGGAAGCCCTGGGGGAGTGAACATCACAAAAACTCCTTTTCAAAGTACATCTGTTGTACAAAGTGGCTCTGTGCTACTTACATGCATACTAATTGTATCATTTGTTTATTCAGGTTTTCAATTCCTATTATATCTGAATTTGAAAAGATTCGGATATATACATTTCATGAATTGACGGATACTCAGATCAAAGGGCGGAGAATGTCAAATTATCATAAAGTGGAGATCAAAGAATGTGTTGAAATTGAAGAGTTTTGATGATCATGATGCTCACAATCATCAAAAAGGGGGAGAGTTTTACAAAGTTCAATTTCAAAGTTATAATCTGAAGACAGTCTAGAGATCAAAGAGATGAAGATATGAGCTTAATGTTGTTTCAATATTCAAAGATGAAGATTTCAAAGATTGTATTTCTTCTATCCTGTATCATATGGTGTTTGCTATAAGTTGATTCCTCCTACGAGCTGATTGAAACAAGTTCTTAAGCTAAAAGTTTATTCAACTCGCGGTTCAAAGACAGATTCTTTGTTTTAAACTGAAGTTGCACCGTGGAAAGTCACGTAACTCGCATTTTATCTTTCGTGTGTGCTGATTCGGTGTGTTGAGTTTCTACAGTTGAAAGCTGCGTGATAGTGCATTCAGTCGAGGCTATTGTACATTGAATCTGGTTACAAAGTTGAAATATGAAGACCAAAAGCTTTATTCAAGGGGGAGTTTGAAAAGACATGAAGACACGCAACACCAAAGTTCTTCAAAGATTTAAGAGGAAAAGAAGATCAAGGCCTGAAGATTTCAAGTTGATAAATGCCTTATTCAACTTTAGGGGGAGATTGTTAGGACTGAAAGTCCTGTGCATTGAAAGTTGTATAAGCATTTATAAAGGGTTTAAATTGTAATTAATTGATAGTTTATTTAATAGTTGGGCCCAAGCCCATAAAGCCCATTAGTTTAGTCTCATAATTTCCAGATCTCTAGTCAATAGGTTTACTTTTCTCTGATCAGAAATTCTTTCTGTAAACCTGTAACCTTTGATTGCATATTAATCATATGACTAGAGATTGTGGCTATATTACTGTTCTACATTGATCTTATTATTTGTTGATTGCACTGTACTGGGATCTACAATAGCCACCCATCATCATCTTTTCAATCTGGTCCCACATTCCTTTCGCAGTAGCCTTGTAACTGTCGATGCAGGCATATATGTCGTTGGGTAGGCTTTATAAAATATAGAACTTCGCATGCTTTTCGGCGTCATAGCGGCTCCTTTCAGGAGGGGTAAACTCACTAAGAGTTTTTTGAACAGAACGGTCTGGTCGACCTTCGGCTTGGTCTCCAGGCAGGACTTTCATCGGCCAGGGTTGTGGCCCCTCTTCCAGGCACATCAGTATTTCCTCATAGTCTGGTTTCGTTTTGATAAAATTCATGAATCGATTATGCCATTGTGGGTATTCTCCCCGATAGAGCACCAGAGGTTTTTGATCTGACCCAATGGCTAGAGCGTCTCTCGAATTCATCTTTACTCTTTAATCTTAAATGCACTGTAGCGATCGTGAGACAAACAAATTGATCTAAAACAATAAGTAGAACAAGTACCCGGTCGAAGCAAGGGTCCGGTCAAGCAAGGCACCGGTCAACAAGGCACCGGTCAAGGACATCGGTCGCAAAGCACCGGTCGCAGGGGTCCGGTCGCAGGGGACCGGTCAAGGGGTCCGGTCGTAGGGAACCGGTCAAGGGGTCCGGTCGATGGCAAGGCCCCGGTCAAGGGGTTCGGTCGATGGCAAGAACCCGGTCAAGACAGAGGTCCGGTCAAAGATATAATCAATTTACGAATAACCAGATTAAATAAACCAATCGATTCTTAAATCACACAAATTTTGAAGAACTTTAACTCAGATTTGATGATTTTTCGAAGAATGATATGCACATAGAGCCCAGAAATCGATTAAGCAAGTTTTACACAACCCATAAAATAAGAACATATACGAACTTGATATCTGTAATCGACTGAACTTAGAATAACCCAGAATGACCGAACTCAAAAATTTTGATTCTGAAAATCGACAGAACTCAAAACTTAACCCAGAAAATCAATATATCAATATATAGCGACCGATATGCAAACTCTAAACCCAGAAAAATAGCAGACCGAACCTAATTAGCAATCGAATATGCAGAAACCAATAAAATCAAAAACCAAGTAACTTTGATTTTGCAGAAATCGATTATGAACTTAGAAACCCAGAAAATCAAAAGTCAAGAACTTGATTATGCTCCACAGACTTAATCCAGAAAACAATCGATATAGCAGATATTGACTCAGATATTTAGGTAAACACAGAAACATGAATATAATCAAATAAACGATTAAAGGGTTTTAGACAAACCTTTTTAGATCAAAATTTATGTCTCTTCTGCTCTGATACCAATTGTAGATCCCAGATACAGTGCAATCAATCAATAATAATACTCAATAACGAACAATGATTGAGCCACAACTTCTAGTCATATGATTAATACTCAATAAAGGTTTAAGTTTACAGAGAGAATTTCTGATAAGCAAATGTAAACCTTACGACTATAATGATTTCGTGTAAACCTAAAACGCAATAAAACAGACTTTAAATATGAGTCGACTAAGGCCTAATGGGCTTTAGGCCCATTTACAATAAAACTATTAATTAATTACAAAATGCCCCCTAAACTTCTATTTAACAAACAAACTACCCTAACACAACTTAAATAATGCAATGACTACCTAAACTCAACAAGAACATGGGATTATGGAACCAATAGTGCTTCTTTTATTTCTCCTAAAATCATGCATGCTGCTACCTCTAACGTTTAAATGTGAATCTTTCAAAATGCATGTGACAAAAAAGAAAGTAGTGGACTTGGTCCTCAATTCTTCAGTCTTCAAACCGTTTTGGTCGTCGGATCATCTGAGTAGGTCGGTTCGGTTTACTACCCACGAGACCCATATTCATATCATAAATGAAGATATGATGAGTTTTAGAAAAATATTTCAAGTTAAACAATACATTATTAAAAGAGTAAATTACGTTTTTAGTCCCTATGGTTTGTTGAACTTTTCTATTTTCATCCATATGGTTTTAAAATTACAATTTTCATCCTTATAGTTTTTTATTCATTAACTTTTTCGTCCTTATGATATAAATATTATTGTTTTTTTCATCCCTATGGTTTACAATCCATTTCTACTTTAGTCCTTCATATTTAAAAGTAGTGGTTTGGATTCAGGGACCAAAATAGAAATGAAATGCAAACCATAGGGATGAAAACTGAAATTTTAAAACTATAGGGATGAAATCTACAATTTTCCACAAACCACAGGGACAAAAAAGGTAATTTACTCTTATTAAAATTGTCTCCAAAAGCTTTAAAAACACTTTTGATGAAAAACTTCCCTATGGCCTTTGTTTTAAGGGAAAATTCTGAAAAAATAATCCAATAAATTATCTGATTTTGAATGATTAATTTCTTAACCTATTTTTTTAATGATAAAAATTTTAACTTTTTAAAATCGGATAAATACATCATTGTAAACCATACAAATAAGTTAATGTGATAAAAAATTTGGGAAAAGTCTAAAAAATCCAACAAACTGTCTGATTTTTAATGATTAACGAAAAAAGATTTAGGAAATAGTTTAGAGATTTAATTATTCAAAATCAGATAGTTTGTTGAATTTTTTAGATTTTTAAATTTTTTTTTATCACATTAACCTATTTTTACAGGTTACAAGGATGTATTCAATTAAGTTTAGATTAAAAAAATAGTTTAAGGAATATTCATTCAAAATCAAATTGCGTTTTTTTCGATATTAGTATTTCTTTTAGGGTGTGTTTGGTACAGAGATTTGAAGGCAGAGAAATGGAAATGGACCCCAATTCCCTTGTTTGGTAAGTCAGAGAAAATAAAACCTAAAAAATAAATGATTTCCATTTCTCTACTTTTATTTCCCCCCAAAATGAAAAGAAAATGTGGGAATTGAAAAATTGGATTATCTGGGAATTGAAAAAAAGACACGGAGGGTTCTACGGTAACCCAACCAAACGGGGTCGGTTTTGGACGAATTTTTGTGTGATACCTCGTGAACATAAAAAAACATAATCCGAAAAAAAATTCTCGTTTTGGGGTCGGGATTTTCCCGGGGCCCGGCCCGACCCGGTCTCGGGTTTTGACGGGTTCCGGGTCAAACGGGGTCGGTTTTGGACGAAACTTTGCGTGATGCCTCGTGAACATAAAAAAATGATCCGAAGAAAAAAATTTCTCGTTTTTGGGTCGGGATTTTCTCGGGGCCCGACCCGGGCTAGGGTTTTGACGGGTTCCGGCTCAAACGGGGTCGGTTTTGGACGTCATTTTGCGTGATGCCTCGTGATCATAAAAAAACATGATCCGAGAAAAAAATTCTCGTTTTGGGGTCGGGATTTTCCCGGGCTCGGGTTTTGACGGGTTCCGACCCAAACAGGGTCGGTTTTGTACGAAACTTTGCGTGATGCCTCGTGATCATAAAAAAAATGATCCGAAAAAAAATTCTCGCTTTGGGGTCGAGATTTTCCCGGGGCCCGACCCGGGCTCGGGTTTTGACGGGTTTCAGGTCAAATAGGGTCGGTTTTGGACGAAATTTTGCGTGATGCCTCGTGAACATAAAAAAACATGATCCCAAAAAAAATTCTTGTTTTGGGGTCGGGATTTTCTCGGGGCCCGGCCCGGGCTCAGGTTTTGACGAGAACCCAGGCAAACGGGGTCGGTTTGGGACGAAACTTTGCGTGATGCCTTGTGAACATAAAAAAACATGATCCCAAGAAAAAATTTCTCGTTTTGGGGTCGGGATTTTCTCGGGGCCCGGCCCGGGCTTGGGTTTTGATGGGAACCCCGGCAAACGGGGTTGGTTTGGGATGAAACTTTGTGTGATGCCTCGTGAACATAAGAAAACATGATCCCAAAAAAAATTCTCGTTTTGGGGTCTGGATTTTCCCGGGGCTCGGCCCGGGCTCGGGTTTTGACGGGTTCCGGCCCAAACGGGGTCGGTTTTGGACCGGAATTACTTATTCTTGTGCGTTCAACATTAACAAATATGCTATCTAGAATATCCTCAAATTACTTATTCTTGCACTTTTGTTACAAGACTTCATCAGGTTGCTGAAAACTTATGATGCACGACTGCTTTTCTGAATTAGTGTCTTTTTATTTGATTGATTTGGAAATTATAACAGGATCAAGTGAGGGATGATGACGATGAGTGGTGGATGGCCGTAGAAACCACTGGACCACAAGTTGCTTTTTGACAAACTTGGTCCAAAGTGCGAATGTAATAAAATCATATTACTTGTTTTTAAGGGGGCGTTTGGTTCGCAGAAAGTTTTTGGATGGAATTAAATCTGTCAAAGAAATTTGACTTTGAAAGAATTGGAATGGAATGTTGTCAGGTTTGACCACCTGTTTGGTTGACAGAATTGGAATGGAATCTGTTAAATGAATTGGAATTTTTCTGTTTGGTTCACAGATTGTTGCTTTAGAATTGGAATGAAATTTTGGTAAATGACCAAAATACCCTTTTTGTTTATTTTAATTTTTTCCAAAAAAATTTCTTTAATGAAATAATCATTAAATAGTTTAATTTTTAACTAAAATTGCTTTGATTATTTTAGCACACAAATGATGATGAGAGAGAGATTGAGAGGAGAGAGAGAGAGGAGAGAGATGAGAGGAGAGATAGAGGAGAGAGAGAGAGGAGAGAGGGAGAGAGATAGGAGAGGAGAGAGAGAGGGAGAGGATAAAGAGAGAGAGGAGAGAGATGAAAGAGACAGGAGAGGAGAGAGAGGGAGAGAGGATAGATTGAGAGAAGAGAGGAGAGAGAGGAGAGAGAGGGAGAGATAGGAGAGAGGAAAGAGAGAGAGGGGAGAGAGGAGAGAGAGGATAGATTGAGAGAGAGAGAGAGAGTAGAGAGAGGAGAGAGAGGGAGAGAGGAGAGAGAGAGAGAGAGTAGAGAGAGGAGAGAGAGGAGAGAGAGAGGAGAGAGGGAGAGAGAGAGAGAGGAGAGAGAGTTGGTGTATGCTGATAATGTTGAACGGTGGTGGTGGTGGCAGGTGGTGGTGGCCGATGGCGGTGGCCGGAGGTGGTGGTGGTGGTGGCCGGTGTTGGTAGCCGGAGGTGGTGGTGGTTGATGGTGGTCGGTGGTGGTCAATGGTGGCCGGAGGTGGTGGTCAATGGTGGTCGGTGGTGGTGGCCGGAGGAGGTGATGCATATTAGGATGAGGGGCAATTTTGTCCAAAAAAATATGATATTCCATTCCAATGAAATACCACCTCCCCCAATGAATGTTGAATTCCTTCATTTGTGGAATTCATTGGAAACATTCCAATTTCCTTAAATAGAATGAACCAAATGATGTAATAAAATTTGGTCAACGAAATTCAATATTCCAATTCCATCATATTCCATCGGAATTTGCGAACCAAAAGCGGTATTTCCGTACCAAACTTGAAAGTTTAGATACTGTTTAGGGAAGAAATTTTGGAGTGTACTCCTTTTTCATTCTCAAGAATTTAATCTATCTTCGCTCACGAACACGATACCCAATTCATATCTGTGATCTAATTCCATCGATCAATCAATCAAAGGGTTTCTTTGACGCAGAAATTCTCTAGATTTCCAAGAAAATGGACATAATTTCGCAATTACAAGAACAGGTCAACACCATTGCAGCCATCGCCTTCAATACATTCGGAACACTGCAAAGAGACGCACCTCCAGTTCGTCTCTCTCCCAATTATCCGGAGCCTCCTGCACCTGCTACCACCGCTGCACCTCCCCCCACCGCCGCCGCCTCTACTGGTACAGCTACTAATGCTGGCGCTGCCAATCCCACCACTGAAGAATCACCCAATAATAATATCTCCGAACAACCTAAGCTTCTGAGTGCTGAACTCGTCAAAGCTGCTAAACAGGTGCCATAAGACTCCCTTTGAAGCTTTAACCAATTTTTGCATCAATTTAGCCATTGTCTTCGATATTGAAGGAGAAAGTCGTATTGGGTCAATTGATATAAGAACTAAACTAACTTTTTTTTTTCAGCCCTTTCTTAGTAAAGTTCAAGGTTTTCTGTGCGTGACATTGTTGGATTTTTCTCTGTAGGAAGATACTTATGATGCTAGTTTTAGGAGTTTCTAATGTAGTGATTTTGGTCAGGGTTATTGCTTGTTAAAACTGCTAAGAAAGTGCTACATTGAAGTGTAAATCCTTTGTTTGGAAATTCAGCCATTTTTATATGTTACCTAGGGGCTAACCTTTGTTCTGCTTATAGGGGTTTTCTTTTCCTTGTCAATGTTCAAGGGTTTTGTGTGTGGTCACTCCTGTAAAAGTTATGAAAATTTAGGGGCCATTTACCAAAATGCTTACAGGTAAGTGCTTACCGGTAAAGACATTACCGGGGTAGGGATATCGGTTTATGGTTTTGGGTTTTAAGATACCCGTTACTGGTTTTGGGTCTTCTGACTGCATTTGTTTATGGGGTAGGGATATTGGTGGTTAAGATTTTAGTTGTGGTTTTAAATTCTTAGTTTACATGGGTTGATGGAGGTTTTGTGATTTGTAGTCATCTTGCAAGAAGCTTGGAACATCTCCATTGTACCTTCAAAAGTGTGTTTGTTTTCAGGATTAGACATTTAAAGTGTCAATAATTCCACCTAGTTCAAGGTTGATCTAAAATAGTTTTTGAAAGGCCTTTACGTTAAAATTTGTATTTGAACCTGATCTCTGGGTGACACATGTATAAATGGGAGGTATGATTTTAATTAGATGGCCAAGTGGTTGAAATCTAACCATGGATAAGCTGGAATTTAAGTTGTGCTATTGATCTATCAATATGAGACACCACCTCTAGATAAGCTATATAGATGGTTAATCCGGTTCTTCCAGCTGTGTGTGACCATGAGTTTCATGTAATGATGAATCTAGGAAGGGTGGTCTCTTATAGTAACAAGCGTTGGAGTTTGGGGCTCCCACGGTTACCAAAAAAATTGGCGCTTAAGTTTTTGCTAGCTATAACGAACTCTGCTTGTATGGGAAATGACATGAGTTGTTAAAATGGAAGGATTTCTCAAGTTTATGTCATGAACCGTTGTTCTTTTCATATCATAAAAGCTCATCCAAGAATTGAATACGTTTGCATGTTCTTTTTTTTTTTTTCTTTTTCGTTTTGGCAACAAATGGAAATGGATTGATGAGGATGTGATAGAGTTGCAGGTGGCAGGATACCTTCCTGGAGCTACATTGACATTGCATGCACTACATGATTCACTGCCCTTTAATCACCTACATTTAGAAATTGAAAATATTGAATCAGATAATGCATTTGAATATGAACCACCTCATTGATGACAGCATAGCCTTTGTCTTCCAAGTTTCTTGAACCGCAAGACCATGATTCTAAAAATCGAATACCAACCAAACACAAAGCAGAAAACGTCAAATGAATCCCACAAGAGGTTAAAGTTGCATTTGACAATTTGAGTTGTTTCCTCCAAACAGAATCTGATGAGTGAATAACATGCAGAAACAAACCTGAGATGAACGATTGCCCTAACCCCTCGAATGGAAGACCTATTCTACCAACTGAGAACCTTACCCTACTACTACATTTTGCAAAATGCCACCATGAAGCCAAATAGGCAGCCATTTGCTGAGAATTGAAAGAAAACGATACTAGAACCTTTGGATATGCCGGAGTCGATGGATGAGGGGGAAGCCGGCAGTAGTTCCATGACAATAAGACCTGATTGACGCAATACCTGCTGAACTATTTGGATGAGGCAGATAATTAGGAGTGGTTAGGTGTCCGTATAGAAGCTATGTTGAGTTATCGGAGGTCAAGTGAAGCTTTCTGGAATAGAGTTCAAAGCATCGAGATGATGCCCAACATAGAACTTTTCATTGCCAAATCAGCTTAGAATGGAAAACTTTCTCAAGTCTATCTCACAAAAAATAATGATTATTAAACAAGAGAAATATCATCCAAGAATCCACGTAGCATCTTTACTAACCTATATTATTTGTTAAGAACATACAAGTTGAGCTTCGAGCACCCTAGATTAGATGATAGCAACTTGTATATTAGCATCTTCTATCTCTTGTTGAAGTCTAAACTAAATAATGAGAAATGAAAATGGATCTATTTCATGCAGAAATGTTAAAGACATCATTTTGTTACATATAATGCTTCTGTTATATCAGGTATACTACTGCAAATGTTAACTTGGAAAAACTTGTAGAAGGTAATTTTAAACATTGAAATCCAAAAATTCAGGAAAAGACCAGATGTTGGTGATAACAATTGTCATCATTCTTTTGTTGTGCACAAATCACACTTTTCTTGTGCTCTTTCTCCGAGGAACGACAAATATTCATTGGGGTTTGAGCTAATTTGTTTGTTTGTTTGTTGTATCAAAGAGTATATTTTTTTACGGACGACCAAATAATGGATTTGATCACCAGTCATATTCAATTGGTGGAAGGGTTTTCTAGTTACATTCATTTCTATTGAATTTAGAAAATTATATTCAGGAGTCCCTTCTTAATTCTGTATGGAAGGGTGAAACAGTTGTATAAGTACAATGCAGAGAGTTACGCCAGTTGTTAGTCTTTGTAATTGATTATCGCATGCGAAGCACACATTGTTCATGATGTTTGAGCGTTACTTTTTTATATTTTACCATCTACTTCTATTCTTTTTTTGGAAAGGGTATCCTGGGTCTATGGCCCAGACTAATCCCTGGCAATTAGGGCCTTTGGCCCAGCTGCTAAAGCGTGCAGCCCTGAGTTTATCCTCAGTGGCCACAAGTGCTACGAGTGGGGCTCGAACCCGGGTTGAGAGCTATGAACTCCCCAAGCCTTTACCACCACACAACAGCCCTTGTGGTTATCTACTTCTATTCTTGAATGATTTATTTTGTATTTTTTTTTATGAAAAAAGAAACTTACTGTCCTACTTATAACATCTAACATCTTTACATGTTCTGTTCATCTAACAAAGTCTTGCTATGACCGAAAAGCTGCTTCGCCATCATGCCATGTCATACTAATAGAATTTATTTTCCTGATTTTTCAGTTAACGGACGATGGTATCATTATTTAGTGAACTTGTATAGTTGTTTTGAAACTCATAAATGATCAAAGTGCTTTAAACACTTGCATAACACACTTGGGTGTTTGGTTTGATTGATTATAGAATCCTTACAAGCCATTGGACCAACAATAAACTCCCATTTGACTATCCAAATGCCCCTGATATATATGCAACTTGCTTATTAGCTTTACAAATATGTTCCTGTATGTTATGGGTTAATATTCTGAAGGAAACTGAATGGATTATGTGTTATATGAAATAACATATTCATTTACAATTCTAAAATGAATGCATTATATGCATATTTGTTTTCTATTAATTTTATCCAGATGGGGTTTTTGTAAGATGTGTATCAACCATTAGCCTTTAAAATTACCAAACAGGTCTTTCGTAGGATGAGCAACACTTGTAACAATAGACCTTTTTTGCTGTAAATATGTCAAAATATCTCTTTTTCGCTGTACACTTTTCCCGGGGAAGTATCATATATTTATATATACATATGTATGTGTTTGCGGTTCTTTTAGGCTCCATTCACTGGAAACAATTTTCTCCTATTTTCATTCCCCATTTTGTGTGCTTCTTCATTGCTCCTTAGATCAAGCAAACGGGTCCTATAGTCACGTCTTCATTTCTTTCCACACAAATATAAATGGGGCCCACAAAACGAGAAGGTTAAATTGCCAAATGGATAGGACATTAGGACCTATCAGAGGTGATTCATTTGCATCGTAACTCTTGTCCAAAGACTTGAAAGTGAAATATGATGATATGCACTTATAATTTGTGTAAACTATTTACTTTCTCGGTATAGCACATCACCATGAATGATATCTTTGATATGCCTGTGATTAACATATATTATTACATCATGTTGTTATATGTGCTAGTTTGATGCGTTGGTAGCTGCACTTCCATTGTCAGAAGGGGGTGAGGAAGCTCAGATGAAAAGAATTGCAGAACTTCAGGTATAACCATTGGCAACCACCCCCCAAAACACACACACACACTAGAAAACCCAAAGATGCACATACCCAAGAAAATAATACAACCCAAAAATGGTTAAAGAAGAATGAGTGCAGGTCCTCATCTGACCAATCATGAACTTGTGTGTAGGCTGAAAATGATCTTGTTGGCCAAGAACTTCAAAAGCAACTTGAGGCTGCAGGTACATTTCTTCTCTATATATGGTTTATTTGTTTTTTTTTCTTTCTTTACCCATGGGTCCATGTCATTAGTTAGGGTACCCTCTCCGCTCAAAATAGAGTTACACTTTGACTTGAGAAATGGCTTATCTTTGAGTACAAAATTGTTGAAATTCTAAAGTTTTTGACAATTGCATGTAACTTTATGGTTACTATGTTTTTTTTCCCTGGGAAAAGGAGGGGACAGAACCCCCGGAAAAACTTTTTAGTTACTATGCTTAGGGGCTGTTTGGTTGGTTTTCCATTTAGTCATGCATGAATAAAGCTGTCTGTGTGGATTAATCTGTCTATATAGATTGGGAAGGTTTTTGTTTGGGAGGGTTTTTCATAGATGGAAGAAACGTGTTTTTAATTGGGAAAGACATGTTTGGAAAAACTTGGCTTCCTTCATAAAACTCCCCCTAGAAACTAATAAGCCACTTTCTATATCATTAAGCGTCTGACAAACAGTTATGTAGAGCGAATAAGCTGTGAGTCTTATTAAGCTCATTAAGCTGCTAACAAACAAACCCTTAGTGAGAAAATTAGGATCTGGTCTATATGAATTGGCTTTTGGTCAGATAGGAAATATTTTGTGCTCTATTTCATGTTGCAGAAAGTTCGAACAATGTCTTTCAAGCTCGATCATCCTCCTACATTAGGAATCCATCCTGTTTTTTTTACATATTCTTCCTTAAAAAGAAGCCTGTGAAAAGGGTCATTCCTATGATTGAGTTACCATCCCTAGAACTGAACAACAGGTTCCTCGTTAAACATGTTGCAACTTTTCTGACAAATGGTTAAGAAAACGACCGCTTGAGTGGAATAAGTTTCTAACATTTCCAGCTAGGCATTCACAGAAGAGGTTTGTTTCAAAATTTTCAATTCAGGAATAGGCTTCTCTGACTCCTATACCTCTAAATCGTATCAATACATCCTCCATAAATCTGTTCCAACCCATTTTGTCTTACTTTGGAAGTGTAAGGAACCAAAATTGACCATTTGATTTTCTACCACTGGTTAAAACGTGTAAAACATATTTTCATTGCAAATCCACCATTTGGACACACGGGCAAGCTACTCGTGATTGTTTCTACAAGTAAGCTGATGTGTTCAACAATGGTGATGAACAGAGACCACAAGAAGTGAGGAAAAGAGAAAGATATGAAATAATATTAGATAATTCTCAAATCTGTGTTTTCTTCTACATCTCCCTCCTTTATAATTTATTTAATCACCCGTTAAGAAACAACCACCTTAGCTCAAATAACAAAGGGCAACGTTAGATGGAGGGATTGTGAGTGTTTCCTTACTTTCTATACGTTTCTGTGTCTTTTTACTTTTTCTTCTGTTTACTATTTGCTAGTCTTTGTTTTAAATTTACCCTTTCCTTTTCCTTTTCACTCCCACTTTTGCACACCCGGAGGTCTTCATAAAAACAACCGCTCTACTGTTTGGGTAGAGGTCAGGTCTGCATACATCCACCCACTCAGTCCTTCTGGGTTTGTTTGTTTTGGTATAGTCATGATCTTGAACACCCCTATTCTGCAACAGTCATTTTTGTCAGATTAATCTAAACTAACATTAAAAATGCACAAAAACCCACAACAATATCAACAATCGTGGCATAGGTTTCAGGGATGGAAAATAGGGGAAGAGGGGAGGAGAGGCCAAGAAGGGTGGGATATTGAGAATTCCGCTTTCTTTAATTTTTTTGGACATCATGAAACCTGATTCATCTAGTAATCTGAGATACTCTTCAAGAGACAGTTTGGTTTTGAGGGTTAGGTTCTATATATCGAAATCCTTTTCAGTAAGATAGAATCAATAGTTATTTTAACAAAAGAATCGTAAATGGAGGTAAGAAAATGGTTGTTCCGAAATCGTAGTCCATTCTTTCTTTTGATCGTCAAGTAAGTAGAGTTTTAACTTCAAAATTGATAAACTATTAGTGGTTGTTCAAACAAGTAGCCAATATTATCTGTACCTAGGTTGGTTGATTGAAGATTGTTATCAACCTATTCTTTGGTAGTAATCCTCTTTGAAGCCAACAAAATGCCACTAATCGATAAGCTAGCTATTCACCGATAAATTAGTTAGGTTTGACACAAACTAGCTTCTAAGCTAGATGACAATGTAAAACGACATGTTGAAAAATTATTCAATTCTAGAATAAATATAAGGGGTATAATTGGAAAAAAAGGTGAAAAAATCTTGTGGGGACCTGGAGTTTGGGGACATCTGATTTGTATTCGTAGATAAATCTGTTGGTTTTTTTTTGGTCTTAATGTGTTGGCATGTTGTTGTTGATATGATCAGAGAAGGAATTGAAACAAGTCCAGGATTTGTTCAACGAAGCGGCAGATAATTGCCTCAACTTGAAGAAACCAGACTAAAGATGGCGATCCACGAATGGTGAATCTTGATTTCTGACCTTATTTGTTGCTTATTATATAAATGATGAACGATTTGAAGTTCGATTCATTTTGTACTGGTTTAGTGCCTGTATAGTGTATCTAATGAACTCAGTTGTACTTTTTACTTGTTTAGTAATTTACTAATCAAAATTGAGGTGATTAACCATGAAATTTGGTTGAATAAGAGGCTTCTGATTTTTTCTTTTACTTGGTTTGATTGGTTGGAGAGCTTGATCTTTCCATTACAACAAATATGAAGTTGAAGTTGGAGATTCAAAGGAGACCACCTTTATTTTAGGAAAACATGAGAACAACATTATCACATGTGAGGGAACTTGGGAACTTGGTAGTGTGCGGACAACTTGGTCTGCGACGTAGGTCGTTTGCGTCTCTGATTTAGTGCTACATGTGATTGACTGTAGTAAAAGAGTGTTTTCATGTTTTTATAAAATAAAAAAGATTTGCACTTCCCTTTTACAACATAGGAGGGAGGGGCCCTCCTCACTCGACAACAAGCCTTACCGCTATGCGACTAGGTATAAAAGGTCAAGTAATATTGAAGCATCTTGTTTGATATTACCTCTCTGGTAAAGTCCTCTGTAATCTTTATATATTTAAAAGGAAAAACAAGGATGATGACATGGCGCAATGAGAATCAAGTATTGATCAAATAGTGAATTGTGGGAATTCTTGATTGTCCCACATTGGTGACAAAAGTGAAATATTGGAAGTGAAAGTGGCTATATAAAGGACAAGGTATGAGTTGAATGTTCATTCAAAGTTTGATCCAATTTGGGTTAAATAGTTATTATTTATTTACATGACAAAACATTCATTTTCATTTAATGTAAACTAAATTTATATGAAAGAATCTCGAATTGTTTCCGTTATTTGATATTTTTTTTCTTAATTTTTTTTACATAGCAAAATTTTTAGTGAGGCAATATGGATTGAAAATTCAAAAATATTGAATTGTGGTTAAATCTTTCTATATTTAAAAGGAGAACCAATGATGATGACATGACGCAATATGAATCAAGTATTGATCAAATGGTGAATTGTGGTGAATTATTGATTGTCCACATTGGTGACAAAAGTGAAATGTTGGAAGTGCAAAAGGACAAGTAATGGGTTAAATGTTTTTTTTTTTGAAAGGGTATCCTAGGCACAACCTAGACTAATCCCTGACAATTTTTGACTGTTAAAGTGACAGCCCTGGATAAACCCAGTGACCACAGGTTGCGTACGCCTGGATTCGAACCCGGGGTGGATGGGATATCCCACCACATCCCCCACAGGCTTAACCAGTACGCCACAAGCCTTGTGGTTTAATGGGTTGAATGTTAATTCAAAGTTTGATCCAATTTTGGGTTAAATAATTATTTTTTATTTACATGACAAAACATTCATTTTCATTTCATGTAAACTAAATTTATATGAAAGAATCTCGAATTGTTTCCATTATTTGATATATATTTTTTTATCACTTATCTTTTTTCTCCTTCATCCTCCTCTTAATCCTTTAATTTTCCTAATTTCTCACATTGATTTCCATCAACATTAATTATTCATTATGTTTGCATTTAACATTGTTCCCTTCATTTTCCTCTAACTCCTCTTCATCCCCCAAGCTATATATCTATATAAACAACCACCACAAGGAATGAAGTCGAAACTTCTAAACATGAGAACCACTCATTTCTTCTTTCTCAATTTATGCTTTTTCCCTTTTTTCCATCATTCTATGCTATTTTCCCATATGTTTTTATAATTGTACACGTCTTTTCAAATGCCTTGGTACTTTGGTTTACTTATTCTTTGATAATAATGTGATGAAATTAATTGAAGAAGTTTAAAGATCTTCACTAATTTTTCAAGGTGTAATATGAATGTTGGTTCTCTCCATCTTGCATATAGAAGAAAATCATGATTGTTGACATCAATTGCAACCATTGATGTCCATACTTCTTGACATACAAGATGCTTATACTTCTCACACTGATAAGTTATTGTTTAGTTTTTTGAGGTTAGTTATGTATATTACAAATATCTTTTGAGTTTTGTTTACTTGCTTTATGTGTGTTAAAACAATATATTTTTGGTTGATTTTACTTCCGGTATTCTTGATAGTTTTTTTTTCTTATGCCAAGATTTTTGTGGGTTATCTTTTGGTTGCTCACGAGTTTATTGCCAATTCAAACAACCTCATGAATGCTTTTATACGATAAAACAAGAAAACAAAATGTTGAAGTTAGATTTTTGCAATGCCTTGGGATTGAGTCACTGTCTACAATACAACTCAATGAAAGTAATTTACATATAATACAACTCAATACTTTCATTGTTTTACGTTGTATTTTATTAGTTGTCAATTAACAAGTGATGTTTCAACTTAAGTTCTTAACTTGGTTACGTATTTTCTAATAGGACAATTTCAGTCACCATGCAACACACGGTGCTATATTGGTTTAGTTGAGTATTCCTCAAATTTTGAAATAAGGTTGAGTTTCATCATCCTACAGTTTAGAAGAAGATGATGAGTATGTAAAAGGGTGATGAAAGGTTTTCAAATATATAATCATGCCCAACCAACCAAATGGTAAAAGCTATAATGCAAAATTAAAAAAGAAACAAATGATGATGACTTGGAACCATGAAGTTTGATTATTCCTCAAATCTTGAAGTCAGGTTGAGTTTTATCATCCCACTTTGGTAAGAATATGATAGTTTGGAAGAAGATGATAGGTACTAAAATAGGGATGAAAGGTTTTGAAATTTATAACCATGGTCGGAATCAAAACCAATAAAATGGTAAAAGTTATAGTGCAAATTTAAAGGAGAAACCAAATGACTTTGGACCATGAGGTTTGAGTATTCCTCAAATCTTGAAATAAAGTTAAGTTTTAGATAATAGTTAAGAAGAAGATGATGGATATATAAAAGGGTGATGGAAGGTTTTGAAATCTACAACCATGGTGGGATCAAAACCAACCAAATGGTAAAAATTATAGTGCAAAAATAAAAGAGAAACCAATGATGATCGCTTGGGACCAATACGTTTGAGTATTCCTTATATCTTGAAATAAGTTTGAGTTTCATCATTCCAAATTGGTGGGAATATGATAGTTTGGAAGAAGATGATGGGTATTAAAAGAGGGATAGATGGATTGAAATCTATATGGTTATTGGAATCATAACCAACAAAATGGTAAAATTAAAAGAGAAATCTTATAGTGCAAAAATAAAAGAGTAATCAATATATATTCATTGACGAATTACATTTCACTTTAACTAAGTTCAGTATCTTTAAAAATAAACTATCATCATCATCGCGCAACGCACGAACCCAACACTAGTTATATTGAAATTTCCTTCCATATGAAGATATTGAATAACACTCATATATAGGGGTGAGCATCAGAACTGAGTACCCACTTTTGGAACCAGAACTGCCAGTTCCGCAACCGGATTGGAATCACTCCGGTTCCGGTTCCGGGTCCGGTTCCTAAAATACGGAACCGATTAAGACTGGTTCCGATTCCGGTTCTCATTTTTTTTGGAACCGTTACCCGCTGGATACCCGCCAAGACAATTTATAAAATGATGTTTTATTTGTTAGGTGTTGACGACTTGACGTGAAATGTTATTGAAGTTGTTTTGTTGCTATCAAAACTCGAGAGTGTCTAATTTATTTATGTAATAGTTAGTTTTTATCGGACTAGTTTTCACCTTTTGTTGTATTTATTAATTTAAGTTGGTACTTTGTAGTTTGCATTAGACTTAAAAAGTTAAAATTACATTTTTATTGTACGAAATGTTAAGTTTTTTCAAAAAAAAAAAAAAAAAAAATGAAACCGGGTACCCCGAACCGGAACCGGTCCCCAATGGTTCCGGGACCGGTTCAAAAAATATAGAGAATCGATGTAAGCGGTTCCGGTTACGTAATTCTAGGAACCGCCGGTAATTTTGCCAGGTACCCAATTATGCTCACCCCTACTCATATATAGGGCTGTAAACGAATCGAACGAACACGAACGGAGGCTTGTTCGTGTTCGTTCGTTTAACTTAACCGAACACGAACAGTAATCGAATGAAATTTTTTGTGTTCATGTTCGTTCATTAAGAAAATATGTTTGTTCGTGTTCGTTTATGTTCGTTCATTAAGAGTTAAACGAACGTAAACGAACGAACACAAATGAACATAAACGAACGAACATAAATGAACATATATGAACGTAAAGGAACGAACATAAATGAACATATACGAACGTAAACGAACGAACATAAATGAACATAAACGAACACAAATGAATAAAAAACATCCACCGTTACACATAATTTCGTTCGTAAAAAATAACATAACAAAAAAAAGCGGATATACTTAGGAGGTATAAAAAAGGAATTTTAAAAAATTAATTTAATTAATGCTTTGACAAATTAATGTCATAATATATATAAATATATTTATATATATAAACGAACATAAACGAACGTAAACGAACATAAATGAACGAACGTTCACGAACGTAAATGAACGAACGAGACCATTGTTCATGTTCGTTCATTTAACTAAACGAACAAAAAAATGTGTTCATGTTCGTTCATTTATTAAATAAACGAACATAAACGAACTTCCCGCCGAACATTTCACGAACGGTTCGTTGAGCGTTCGGTTCGTTTACAGCCCTACTCATATAGATGACTATAAGCATTCAAGACAGGCAAAGGTAAGGGGAAAAACAGATAAGGAAGGAGAAACGGTCATTACCTGAAAAATGACTTTTACCAAAGAAATATCACCGACGGAAATTTTCGTGAATGATTATCGATGGATCATCGACGGATTTGAAAATTATCATTTAAAAATATTAAAAGATTAAAGAAAAATAATCCTTTGAAAATTTGTCGATAATTACCAACAGGTTTGAAAACCGTAAGTAATTACTGACGGATTAAGAAATTACCAGTTAAACATTAAAAATCAAATATCCATTGGACTGTCGGTAATTACCGACGAATATTTTTATTTGAAGTTTAATTTTTTAATTTGGGAATTCTAAACAAATTAAAATTAAAATATCCGTCGGTAATTTCCAACAGATATTTTAATTTTAATTTTTTAATTTTTTAATTTGAAGTTCTAAACAAATAAACAATTCAAAAATCCTTCAGAAATCAGCGGCAATTACCGATAAATATTTTAATTTTATTTTTAATTTGGGAGTTATTTTGATGTATAAATGTACGACTCATGTATATATAGGGGCTAAATCATGTGAGAATAAAAAAAATGTTGAGAACCGTGAATCCGTGATAACTGATCTAAGCCGTAATTTGGTTTTGATCCTATGGTTTTAATTAAAAAGTCGTTTCAACATATGAAAATGGTATAATCGTCATTTTGTAACAGAGATTCACCAGATGAAACACATATTATTTCACTTCATGAAATAAAAACAAAATTTTCATAAATATGATATTTCACCTCATGAAATCTCAACATAATGTTCATATATATGTTATTTCACCACATGAAATCAAACACAATTTTTAATGTTCACCTCATGAAATCAAACATAAGTTCCATCTATATGTTATTTCACTTTATGAAATCAAACACGATTTTTGTCTACATTTTTTTTTCACCTCATGAAATCAAACAAAACTTTGAGAAACAGAAAACCCCAATTTTGAACAAAATCAGAAACCCATCTAGAATCGTAATAGTTGATTAGATCATCTAAATCGTTTTTGTCACATTCTAATCCACCGGAGATGAATCTATCTTCCACCGATGATCCTCTTAGAAAATTGAGAGATCAAAGAGACGTCTCAATCGTGACTTTGGTCTTACCGATCATCGAAACGCCTATGTACAGATGATCCACCGGAGATGAAACAACTATGTCCAGATTTGAGGGTTTCGTATAGATCTGGATCTTAAACGCCTTAACCTCCATCAAATCCACTTCAAAAAGCTGTTGATCGGAAATTGTTTTTGAAAAAGCACAATTTCATAATGTAGGGGTGTTTGATGAACAACTTAACCTTGTTTGTGATGCAATCATCGGAAACTGATTTTGATTTCTTGTTCTTGCCGTCGCATAACCTTTCCATCTGAATCAAGCGGATCCCACACCCTAAAAATTCGTCAAAACCAACAATAATCATCACAAAAACCACTCAAAAAATTAAATCATATTGAACTCTATTGGATTCAAAAAAAGCATCAGAAGAACCCCCAATTTTTAGTTTTGGATTCGTAATCAAATAGGTGTTAATCAAACACTCCGACTTCTATTTTCCGAAACCCACTGAAACAATTAATCGCGTCAATCATAGAGGAAGTGTTAAATAATTAAGAAATCTCGATTTCAGTTTTGGAATTAGACCTGTTTGTGAAGAACTTGCCTAAGACGAAGCTGCAAATGCTAATAATGAGGATCCATTTCGGTACCACTTTGCGTCCACTGCATCTCGTGTTCTTCATCTTCTTCGGTTTTCCTTGATTTCAAAAGATTTGAGGGTTGTGTTGGTGAACGTGTTGATGGAATTATGACATATGGGGAGAAGATGAGAACGTGAGAGGTAGTTTTGATATCTTAAATTACAAGTTTACCCTTTAGACTTTCAAAAATTTCACTAATATTACAAAAATGCCACCATGTGTAACAACCTTTGATTAAAATCTTTTAATGATTGAGATTTGAGATTAGTCCCCACGGTTCTTACCCTTTTTACGGTTCTCATTTGATTACCGTCCTGTATATATATTTGGTATATATATATATATATATATATAGGACGATAATCAAATGAGAACCACAAAAATACTAAGAACCTTAAGAACTAATCTCATCCATCTAATCACTCAAATCTAGCAACCTTAATTAATTAATGTTCCATTTATAATTAAGGAAGGACTTGATGGTAATTTTCCCCTTTCTTGATTATTTTCCACTTCCCCTTTTTATTGACATCAAAATTTAGAATCAATAATTATTTTATTTTAATTCAATCTTATGCAATGTAATTTATATGTAATAGTAAGATTTTTTAATTTTCATTAATTGATAATAATCTTTTATATATCATTAGTTGATTGTATTATTAATTTAATTTTTACTCGCTCACTTTCTCACATATAACATTATTTAATGGTAACGTATAGAAAAACATACATCCTTATAAAATATATTTGACTATTTTAAATAATAAAAACATCAAATGAGAAAAGAAATTATAGTAAATATAAAGATATTGTAATTAAAACATCACATGAAATTTTGGAAAAACCAAAGTTTTATTTCACAAATGAATAATACGTCGCTAAAGTTAAACAAATTTAGTGTTGTTTGAGATTGTGAAAACAAAACATAGTTGATGTAAAATGTGATGTGAAAGTGAAACACTAACATGTTATTTCATATTGTGAAACAATATAATGTCGTTAAAGTTAAAATGTTATTTAACAAGGTGAAACAATGTACTGTTGTTAATTTTGAAAACAAAAGTTGACGTGAAATGTGATGTTAAACATTAAAGTGTTGTTTCATATTGTGAAACAAAACAATGTTGCTAATGTGAAACAATGTACTCCTGTTTCACATGGTAAAACAATGTAGTGTTCTTTCATATTGTGAAATAATATAATGTCGCAAAAAAGAAATAATAAATTTTTGTTTCACATGGTGAAACAATGTAATGTTATTTCACAATTTGAAAACAAAACAAAACAAATTTGACGTGAAATATGATGTGAAACACTAAAATTTTGTTTCATATTGTGAAACAACACTGTATTGTTAATGTGAAAGAATGTAGTGTTGTTTCACACCGTGAAATATGTAGTGCAGTTTCACATGATGAAACAATTTATTGTTGTTTCACATGGTGAAACAATGTAATGTTCTTTTATAATGTGAAATAATATAATGTCGCTAAAGTGAAATAATAAATTTGTAATAGCCGTACTCAAATGTCATAATTTAGTTTTTGGGGGAATTTTGCAAAAAGGTCATTAGTTTAAGGGCCTAGAGAGTAAAAAGGGAATAATTGAGGGATAACCCTAGGATCTATCTCATTTTGTCTCTGGCGGCTGAAGGTTTGGGATAGGGAGAGAGGGACCTCTGTGGCAATTCAAGAGAAAGAGGGCAAAGGAGCGGATTTCAAGCATTCATCGGATTTTCAAGGTATGTTCTAACTCTGATTAATGTCATTTGGGTTAGTAGGATCTGATTAGTAGAGTAAAGTTACTTTTATTATGGAGAAACTCATGAAAACCTTCACTGGAAGTTTAGTTTGGGGATTTAATCAGAATCGACAATGGGATGGTTCAATTAGCTTAGTGGTTTGTTAATCGACCTAAGGGGGGAAGGGAAGATTAGAGTTCAATTAATGGATTGTTAGGTGATTCCCTTTTTCTGTGTTGATTTTGGGTTTCGATAATCGCAAAATGCGATTTTGGGTTCGGTGGTTGGATTGTTGTAGGGACCGGGGGACCCCGGGGTGTTGAGGTGCCGGGCGACCCCGGGTTGGGGACCGGGTGACCCCGAGCATTGAGTGTCGGGCGACCCCGGGAGCAAAGTCTCGGTCGACACCGGGGATTGAAATCCTGATCGACACCGGGGGGAAGACCCGGTCGATACCGGGCGTCGGTCGACCCCGGGCGAGGAAGGTCCGGACGGTCCTGATCGGGTGGGTGACCCAGTTCTCTGGATAGTTTTAGGTCCTAGAGTTTCCAATTTTAAACCCAACTTTTCTCCAGTAGCCTTGATTTATAGGATTCCCTAATTTCGGGATTTACCGTGAAAGTTATCAATGTTACCTTTGTGCCTTAGGAATCTGTGTTTCAGACCAGTTCTAGAGGAAACTTTGATCAGGACCTCAGGTGAGTTTTTCTAAACTAAATGCTATTGTGATAAAATGGTTAAAGGTTGTGATGTTATTTAATGTAATGTTGATTATGTGCATTAACTCTTATGAAGTTATTTGTTGGGTGTTCATTATATTGTTATTATAAGTGTACACATACATTATTAGTGGAAATTGCACAAATTTCGGGGGGGTGTCCCGAGTGTGGAAATATCGGGGGTGTGTCCCGAGTGTGGAAATGTCGGGAGTATGTCTCGTCTAAACTCATACCGGGGGGTGTGTCCCGTATATGCCAGATGGGGGGTGTCCTAGTTGAGGCAATATGAGTCAGTTACACCGATATCTTTAGGTGACGGTAGTGTGTGACAGGATTGTGTATGGTAATTCTCAATATGGTTCATTTTATCTGAAAGGGTTATTTATTTGAAGTATTACTTTCTTTATAACTTGGTTGTTGATTAACTTTATAGAGGGGACTCACTAGGCCTTTGGTTTAACCCTCGCTCTTTCAAAAACTAAAACATTTTCAGGTAGGCGTGAAGTAGGTGGATCTTCTAAAGGAAATGAGAAGGTGTAAGCATCAATCCAAATCTTAGAGGACCTCCGTATAGATGTTTCTTTATTTCTCAGTTATGTAATAGGTTGCTTTATTGTAAACCTTGAATTTTATATTGTGGATTTGGGATCGTTTGGCATGTTTTATTACATGTTGTGGTTATGCCTTACTTGAGAATTTGTGGGTTGTTACAAAATAGTTGTTTAATAACGTGAAATAATGTAGTGTTGTTTCACAATTTGAAAACAAAACAAAAGTTGACGAGAAATATGATGTGAAACACTAAAGTGTTGTTTCATATTATGAAACAACACAATGTTGTTAATGTTGTTTCACATGGTGAAACAATGTATTGCTGTTTCACAATGTGAAAAGAAACCAAAATGACGTGAAATGTGATGTGGAGTACTAAAATGTTGTTTCACAAAGTGAAACTTTGTGAAACAACATACAAGTTAAATCACTTTTATTGTTTCATGTAAAAATTGCACTTATTAAGGAAAATATAAAAAAATATATAAAGATACTCGTTTCAAATTAAAGAAAATAAAATGTTCATTTTTTATATAAATTTTATGTAAAATTTTATTGTAATTAATATAATTTTGATTTAAATAGGAGGTGGTGTTTAATTTAAATTATGTAATTTCAATAAGAGATAGAAAGTGAATGGATTTACTTTTATGCCCTTTAAAAGTTACGTTTGTAAGTAAATGACATCATATATGCAAAATGTTACCTCCTAACTCTCACCATTGATTAATCTTGATTGTGGTTGAGATTGGTTCTTATAATTCTCAACTTTTTTTTGGTTCTCAATTGATTTAACCCCTATATATATAGGGTCAGGTTTAGGGGAAAACCTCAAAAAAGGGAAAACTGAAAAACACTCTGGTAGCCCTTCATCTGGACGGTATGTACTTGTGCATACAAGTAATTTGTAACATGTACACATGCATATGCACATGTGCATAATGCACTTGTGCATGAAAACCAAAAAAACAACATAATTTAACTGTATGCACAAGTGCATATCGTCCAGATGAAGGGCTACCAGAGTGTTCTTCAATTTTCCGTTTTTAGGTTTTCCCCTGAACCTCCCTATATATATATATATATATATATATATAGTGAGGATCTTTTGTTAGCCATCAAAAGGTTGTTAACTTTGTGAACCTAATCTAGCCAATAGGAATTCATCTTAGGGTGTTGCTGATTGAGTGTATAATTAATGCTCAAGGGTAGAAAGGAAAATCCTAAATTGGATAATCATTAATATATTTATTTTGGAGTTACAAAAAATTAATGTGTCATGATTTTAGCTAGTGAGTTGTTTTCAAAATTTTGTCCAAATTCTTTTACATTCTAAAATCGCATGAACATCACAATAATCCAAGTAGCTAGTGCCTAGTGGTTTGTTTTCAAACTTTTATCCATATTCATTTTCATTCTAAAATTGCATGAACATCACAATAATGAACGCAACAATGTCAATCAACATTATGAATTCCGGCCTTCGCAACAACGTCGATGGAGACAATGACACACATTGAATGCTTAATTACTTGTTCTCATATGTTCATCAACATATGGGAACAACTACACACATTGAATATCCATGTGTTCCCATATGTTCATCAACATGTTCATCAATATGATCACAGAAGTTCATACATAAAAGATATTTGTATTTTATGGAGGAGATGGGATTTGTGTAGTGTTCATCCATGTGTTCATCAACATATGGGAACAACTGCACACATTGAACATCCAAAAAATGAACAATGGCATGTATATGGACCTTGTGCGTTCATTGATGGATGGTATTGAACATGTGTGAACCAACTACAAACATTGAACATGTGTGTATGCATGTATGTGTGAATTCTACAGATGTTAAAAGTTTGGTTTTGTATAGTCATATGGGTATGAATACATGTGTTCATGTAGTAGATGTTATATTGGTCTAGTAGAACGTATCATTAGGGTAATTTTGTTTAGGAATCGTCGGTTTCATTTTTGTCTGAGAGAAATTAATGTGGTGATTAATATGTTAGAAAAGATTTGGGATATATTTTCCCAAATTACCCTCCATCACATTTGTTCACCACACCGGTTATCAAATAAAACCTCATTTAATGATTCATAATTTAGATCAAATCTCAACCATTCAATCTCAAAATCAATGGTTTAGATTAATTCACAAAGTTAATAACAAAAACAAGGTTAACAAATGAATTAGACCCTATATATATATATATAATGTTTGAATGAATTGTATATGTCCTAGTTAATGAATATAAATCATGTATACATTGTATATAATGTATGAATGCATCATGTATGCATACTTCCTACATACATACATCTACTGCATACATAGATACTATTCATCCTCTACATGCATACATGCATATATCCACTACATACATACATACCACTGCTAGAAACCGGTTTTCATGTAAAAAGTATTATTTACAGGATATGTGTAATTGTACAATAAAATATGAGTAACTTTAAGTATTTTATTTTTAAAATTCAAAATTTACCAACTGAATAATGGAGTCCGTCGAAAATCCTGTCGATAAAGATAGTCGTCGGTGATTTGTTGATAATCCATGTCGTCGATGATCCGTCGGTAATCCATGTCGTTGATGATTCGTCATATATCCATGTCGTCGGTGATCCGTCAGTAATCCATATCATTAGTAATTCGTCGGTAATACCCAACCATCTGTGATCCGTGCATAATCCGTCAGTGATGCCTTTTCCTATAACCTTTCTTCTGACATGCGGTCATCGACATACCCAAAATTTAACGATGAATTACCGACGATGAAAGTCTCCTCTTTTGTAGTTAATGCATGTTCTATTTTGAATCATTCCCTGTATATATGTATTATATATATATATATATAGAGAGAGAGAGAGAGAATTGAGAACGTGTCGGAACTTTGTATGAACCATACGAACCTATCTGTTGCCCTTAGATGAGATCCATCGCTTGATGTAACACCTCCCAAAAACGTTGTGGCAAGAACATAACTAAGTGGAACTTCGATGCCAATGTTGTAGATGGACATAGAGCTTAACATGCCTTAAAATGTTGACGCCCGTAATTGGCCAAAACATGGACAACAATTATAAGAGACAAAAGATCAATACTTGTATTAAAATTTGTTCAAAAAGTTACAAGTGTTGGCATGACCTATAACAGTCGCCTAAGATAAAATAAACAAAAGGAAAAATTTCTAAGCTTGAGGAGGGGGCGAACTTCCTCAGTCACCTTCTCTGCTGCCTCCTCCCTGGCAGGGATGCTCTCGGGGATCCCCTCGACCATTTCCTCTTCTTCGTCATTGGATTTAAGATTATCCTTCGATCCGATTTTTTTCAAGAAGTAGTTGAGTTCTTTTTCGGCGTCTTTGAGCGAGTTCTACCCCGTGATGTATTGGTGAATGATTCATACCCTTGCATTTAGACGAATGAAGGTCTCCAAGGCCTCAAGCTCTTCCTACACGCAGGCGATCTCATCCTTTGCCGCCACCAAAGTCGACTTAAGAGTCCCAAGCTCTTTTTCACTCTCTGTCAGGGCAATCTTAGTCGCCTTTCCCTTCGTCTTAGACACGGATAGCTTCGACAGGACCTCCTTTAGGTGACCTTGAAGATCTTCCTTTGCAGGACCCTCTGCCTCCGATATTAAAACCATCTAGAGGAATATAAAAATCAAAGTCGTGGAAGCTTACCATGAAGGAAAGCCCGACCGAGTGCATATCTACTTCCTCGATAGGGACGTCGGCGTACTTCTCCTTGTTCTGAGGAAACAAGAAGGAATTCATGTAAGGGAAGATGTCATAATAAATTTCACCCTCTTGCATGAAGTCAACAGGGACCTTGATCGTCATAGATATTGTTTTAGGGTCGTCTTTGACCTTAGCTTCCTTCCTCTTCTCAGAGGAAGCAGAGGCCTATGTCTGCCACACCTCCTTCGGAGCAGAAGATGTCATTCCAGGAAGAGTTGGCACCTTCTCCTTCTCCACATAGACGAGCTTCGGTTGGTCGTTAATTTTTGAAGATTGTACCCACCCAACCGCCTCTGTTTTCAGTTTCTTGGCGTCTACTCCCGACGCCCGGGTCTTCCTTTTCAACGACATCTCTCTCCTTCTTGGAGAGAGCGGTGGTCGTCGGTTTCTTGGGAGTTAAAAATCTCCCAAAAGTCTCTCCTGCAAACGAAGAACAAAAATAAGAAGTTAGGCAACAAATATGTTATCCTCAACCAAGTTATCCACGAATAAGAAAACTTACCTGTCATATCTTCCTCTTGTTCCTCTTCTTATTCTTATTCTTCTTCTTCCCTCTGACCAGAAGGATTTTTCTAGCCTAAGAACTCAACTTCTTCCTCTCCCTCATCCTCGTCCATCGAAGACCGGTTCTTGGTCGTTTTAGCAAAATCCCGGTTGGGCAGACTGTAAGATCCCACATCGGTTGGAGAGGGGAATGAAAGTTGCCTTATAAGGGATTGGATACCTCCTCTACCAGACGCGTTTTAAAATCGTGAGTCTAGGTGTATGGACAAAGCGGACAATATCTGGTACGATTAGCCTGGGATGTTACAGATGGTATCAGAGCTGGGAGCCAGACTAGTGTGACAGCGAGGACGCTGGGCTCCCAAGGGGGTGGATTGTAAGATCCCACATTGGTTGGGGAGGGGAATGAAAGTTGCCTTATAAGAGACTGGATACCTCCTCTACCAGACACGTGTTAAAATCGTGAGTCCATGTGTATGGACAAAGCGGACAATATCTGGTACAGTTAGCATGGGATGTTACACAGACAGAGGAACTTCTCAAGATTCTATTGAGTATCCTCTAGAGGCGACATTCGAGAGAAATCAATTTCTGTGATCATAAGAACAAAGAAAATGTTACTTGTCGTAGAAAACTCCTACGGCCAAATGAAAAAAACGACACTTACTGTGGGTATTCCATCCAGATGCCAACCATTGATCCTCGTCCTTCAGCGGCGACACCCGTCCAAAAACGTAGTGGGCTTCCACTTTCGATCAGTGACGGAAGTACCTAGAACAATAATCTTTTTACCCCTAGCCTTGGGGTAAAGGCTGTAAGGGTGATTACTCTTAGCCTTAATGAAATAAGTCGTAGTAAGCTCGTGGATGGAAAAAAAGGGATTCCCATCCACTCATCAGTCTCACGATAACACTGACAATCCTTTAGAACTGGGGCATCATTTGCCCTGGAGAAAGGCCGAAGGCATCCAAGAATTCCCTCAACAAGGCCGTAAAAGGATATGTAAACCAATCTTAAAGGGGTATTCGTATAAAACGAACCACCCATGAGGACATTCATTTGGGCGTAAATCGCCTGGAGTGAAAAGCTCAATATCCGAGGGTATCCCAAATACGTGTCGGAAAGCCTCGAGATCGCCTAAATTTTTTTTATCACACTCGCATGATCTCTCATCTCTACACAGTCTAGTAAGGAAGCAGAAGCAATGTAGAGATTTATGATGTCTTGATGTTTTCTTGGTTTCTTAGCAGAATGCTTGAGAGGGGGCATATAAGAAGAATAAGGTTGTTCCGTATAAAATTAGAAAAAATCGTCGAATGGAAAGGATCTCTTACAGGGAGACGATTTCTTAGACTTCGATTTGGTAAAAATTCACTCTAAAAACTGCAGAGAACTTGTATGCATGAAAAGGAAACAAATGCAAAAAAACTGTATTTATATGGATTCTCAAAGATTTGCCATTATTACAACCACCGAATCGTCGCCCAGATAAGTGACACATGTCCTAGACGGTTTGTACTTCCCACCCAATAGACGACGCATGTCAAAGACATCTGTCCGGATACACGACATCACAACCACGTGCACCACCATAGTTGCCAATTGGGTTTCCAAGGAAAACCAATTTAGTCTATTCCTAATGAAATCAATTACAAAAGCTCATACGTGTCATCATATCCACTAAAACCGAATTTTTGGAGCAAGGATTTGAAATTCAAATGAACTCTTTGAAATCTAAATCTCGGTGGCTAGTAGCCTTGGGTGACCATTACTACCTTCAGGCAGCTAGTAGCCTCAACTTCCCACCGACCAGTTTCCTTTCGAAACAACACAGTTCCGGACCCAACATCAAAGATCCTAACCAAACTTCCACAATCCTCAGATTTCAACTGATCCATTCCTACTGTTGATAAAGTTGGCCTCCTAAGGCACACCAATGCGTCCCTTGGGCAACTGGTTAACCCAGATTTGGTTAACACTCAACTCCGTTCCAATTCCAGCCTCACAACATTCCTTTCGATAAAATCTTCATCGCCACGGGAATGCTTATACGCATCGATACTTAATCATCAACGCCTAACCTTCCTTTAAATTCCATTACTGAAAGGTCACTAATTCCCATGATCCAACCGGGATACATCCCAAACCTTCCAAGATCCATTGACATCAAATAAACAAGTCGACGCCTATGGCTAAACGGTGACCCCAAAAACGTGGACATCCCGTCCACAAATTCCATTCCAGACGGATAGCCGTACTAAGGTTGACACTTAACAGAAGGCTAAAATTTCAAATCTTACATCTCTAACAAACGGACCACAAGAATTTCCTTTGATCGCGGGACCCACTAAGACGGTACACCAACAACATAAACCATGATGCCAAAAAGACGAGCAATTCACCAAATCGAACCCCAAAATAAGCGCAGATAATCACCTAAGACCTTATCCCGCATGATTACCGAAGTATAAAATCACCCCTTAATTAACTAGGAAGACTTAAATCCACTACCTCCATAAAACAAGCGCGCACAGATTCGAAACTGGAACCCGAAATTCAAAACTGACCCCAAGTCAGATCATCCGACGCTTCAAATCCCAGAGACGCTCTCAGTCTCTTTTTACAACTCCCCTACAACAGGGTTTAAATCTATAGGCCTATTGAGTTCAAGGTTTTCCAACCAGTATGCCTGTTTAAAAAATTTATAAAACTTTCAAACGCACAGACCCTTTTTAACGATTAAACGTGCGGTACCAATACACTACGTTAATAAAGACAATAATAAAACACGCGTAACAGTTTACACCGTAAATGTAAGAATAGGCGCTTGCACCACAACACGTGAAAACAAAGATTTGAACAACTCCAAAAGAGAACTCACAATTTTAACTTTAAAATCCTGCCTCTTTAATCAAGAGACGTTGCGACATAAAGATATTAACAACTCTATATGCAACGGGTTTTCCCCAAAGCTCGAAAGAATGATGGGAATGCAAATAAGATTTCAAATCGAGTTTAAGCTTTACGTCAAATCGATAAACATACTTGACCCAACAGAAAATTCAACGACAAGAATGCCGCTAACTCGATAAATGCATTGCGGAAATTTCTAACAGTAAAAGTTGGTGATTGAAGTATGATCAGAACAAAAGTCCTGTTTGAAATAACGTAAATCCTTTACATGCTTGATCACACCAACATTATAATTAAATACAAATGCAAGATAGTATATGACGATTGCCATTCGTTAACGAAACCCATCAAATAACTCACACAATGATGCATATGCACGTATTCTCAAAATTATTTTACGCAACGCAAAATGACGTAAGACGAGACACCCTAAACTCAACTGAACTTTCGTAAGACTCGCTAACGTGAAAACCAAGTGGCGTCAAACTTTCATTTCTCGACAAAAGTGTAAAATGACAATACGTTTAAAATATTAAACTTCTAAGGGTTTCCCTTTTTGGACGCAGTGAAAGGTAAAGTGACACTTTTCAACATAATTTACACGGGACATGATGCCGAATAAACTCGCAAGATTATGTGAAGCAAAAGTTAAAACTCACGCAAAAAGGACATCGCAAAACCATACTCCGAGAAATTTAACAAAACTCGCACAAACTAAAATTCTCAAGAAATTCCAACTCGACATGTGGGAATAACTTTTCCTTTAAAACCATCGACATACGTGGAGGAGATCCAATGTCAAGGTCAAAATTCCACAGTTACTTGCCCAATACCTCAAATAGCATTAAAACACGGATCTCAAAATATCTAAAAATAGCGTTAGACACGAGACGAGAATAAAGAGATTTTCGATAACAATTTGCAATTACGTGCAACAAAACATTTTCATGAATGTTTAAGCTCACAGTTTAAAATCTGATGAATGCTACATGCTTTCCCGAAACCTTATAATACAAAACACTTTATGTTTCACGAACATAAGAAACAATTTATGCAAATTTATTTCAGGAATAAATTTAGTGCATGAATTTGATCGGCACTTGGCATCATAGGACTACACTTTCCAATAACCCGACACACTATCATCACCGGAAGCATCCAACATCTTAAAGCCACACTCTCAATAATTTGATAAGCTTACGAATTCTCCTTGAATAGAAACGGTCTACCAACTCACGAATCTAATCCATCCAAGATTTTCGACCACAGGAGGATCAACTTAGTGACTTCCTCGCACTTAGCTATCACTCCCAGGCGACCTTGATATAAACATCAATCCTCCCTTAGCTAACTCGCTTAAAACCTTCCTCACTACTCCCACGGTCATCATATCAAGGTAGCGCAAGTGCACACATGTAGCATGTAGGTTCACCATAACACTGGCCAGGTGTTGTTATGAACGTACCGTACATGACCATCCTTGCGACCCTCGACAATTTTCCCGTTTCTAGAGACTATTCAACCTTGAAATATCTTATCTTAAGGTACCTAATGTGCAACTCCACTTATCTTTGCTTAAAAGAACGCTAGCTTGAGTCTAGGCATCCTAAAATCAATACCTAAATCTCTCAAACTTAGGCTCTGATACCAACTTGTAACACCCTCAAATCTGGAAATAACAACTTATTAAAATTTTCTAAATACATCAATAAATACTTCGAACTACAAACATAAATTGAGAATTAACCTCAATACTCCCATCATCTTATGCATACAATCTATGAAAAGGACGGGTGTTACTAAACCCAAACAATTGCTATTCCCCAACCTGCGGAAGGCTTCATCGACTACTCACTCTTGTAAGGATAAGGCTCAACTCTTCATAGCACTGCTAGAACCGAACCCCTGACGGAAACCTGATGCACATGCCGACAAATAAAAAGGTTAGGCTTAACGCCTAGTGAGCTCAAGAGTTTTAATATAAAGAATACATCTTTAAAAGAAAGGAATTTAGTTTAAATCAAGATCCTTCGAAATAATTAACTTTAAAATGTAAACGACACATTTTTCCCATGATATGCACTTTTAAAGACAATGCTCCCAATACTCACATTTCTTATAAAACGATGCAGTCCAAAACTCACCCAAAACGGGGTCATAGTTCGACACCCCATTTGTAAAAAAAGTGAATAACCATTCATATCCCCAAACATCCAAAACGTGGATAGTAAGTAAATCCCTCAATTTATAAGAATATGAAACAAAACTTTACTTCTCAAAATACTTCAAACGTAAACAGAGTATAATACGCAACCCATAAATCTTGAGTAAACAATTCCCATAAGTAAAACGACACTGAAACATAAATAATAAAATGACACAATAACATACCCAATTAGCACCTTCCGGTGATGGGCGTGGCGGAACACAAAGTTAAGCCACATAATCATGTTATCGAACTGCACCTCAGATCAAAGAATTTAGAGCACACTAACATAAGCGTCACCTCAAGTCCCCAACACCTTTAGTGCACACCACTTAACGGGCGTCACCTCAAGGACACGGTATCTTTAGTGCCCACTCCGTCGAGCTGCACCTCAAGGTTAACCGAGCTTAGTGCCCATTCGTTTCCTAGTAGAGTTCCAACCTCAAGGTTCTCATTCGACCTTTAGTGTCTACCCACTAGCATTCAAGATAGGAATCTCAACTCCTTACTTGATAACTCAAACATGCAACACCCAAATGACACGAAAAGTACGTCATTATACTCAACAACTCCACAACGGTTATTATCCCGGACAAATGTCCTCAAGACTCAATTTAGTCAAAACCGAGCCCAAGGCCCAACAACTTACGTAAACCCCCAAATGAAAACCAGTATATGTTGAAACGTGCTTGACCGATAAATAACAATTCTCATACGATGAAATGACTTTAAACAGCGTTTATAAAGACACATACCTCAAAGATGAGATTAACCCAAAACTCAACATATAATGGGACCAAAGGTTTTCCAAAGGGTTTATGAATGCAAACACACCAAAATGCATATAACATGAAATAGACTTCATTTGTACCAAATTCACCAAGATGCATAAATCATGTTATTACTTACCAAGATGACCAAATCCCACTTATGAGCGTTTTATGAAACTAAAATAAGCCAAGTTTATCAAATATGAAAACTCCTTAAAATACTCACACTTTAACAAATACCAAGTAAAATACATTTTTACTTCAAATTACTCAAAACTTATCAGCAGTTAACCATTTCATGTAAAACACTTTAAAATAACCATTTTGGCATGTACATCGTTTTCACAAATCAACTTGAACTCACCTTGCTAGATTTAGGCTAAATCTAGATTTCACCCAACGAGCTCTTTTGAAGACCACTTGAATCCTCAAGCCGAAATCTTCCAAAACCTAGATCCGAACATTCCAACCCATAAATATCCATAATCAACCATAAGGAAACATTCTCCAAACATAAAAATACCAAGATCCCAACAAGATCAAAACCTTAATTTCTCCAAAACCATCAGATCCGAGATTTGAGATATCAAACACTAAGAAACCACCAATAGAGCATTTATAACCTTAGTACAAGAAAACTTACCCTTGAAGACGATGAGACTTCCGAGAACACCCAATCCAACACTTCAACCCGAGCTCCCAACCGTTGAACTTGATGAGGAAGATGAAGATGAAGGTTTTGTGGTTCAAGTTCCCAACTAGCTAGATGGTTGAGAATCATGAGGTTTGGGGAGAGAAAACCCCCCAAAATGGGTTAGGGTTCGGTCTTTATGAAAGGGAGAGGTTGAGAGAGAATAACAATAGAAGAGAATGAGTTTTGAATGAGAAATGAGGCTAAAATCCGATTTTAATTCGGTCAGACCCCGCACGCGACAGTGCCTGGCGATAGTGACCTTGTCACTATCGCGTGGCATAATCGCGCGGAGTGTACCGCGGCTAACACTCTCCTCGCGATAGTGCCCTGGCGATAGTGACATTGTCACTATCGTGTGGCACAAGCACGCCAAAGGTACCGAGGCTCGAAAAGTCCAAAAACTCGCGATTCACGCATGGGTCAATTTAAGATTCGAAGGCACAACGTTTTCCACTCAAAAGATAGGCGAAAGGCGGAGAGATTACCAACGAAAGGCGGAAACTTACTTATGAAAATCCGGGTGTTACACCCGTCACCAAAATCATCTGTCTTATTTACATTTTCATCGTCATTTATCATGTTTACCTCGAAGGATAATATGAAGTCGATTAGGCTCCGCAATCCAAACCTTAAATCGTTCTTGTATGATTTTTGGCATAAACACTTTTCATATACATGTTCAATGATTTTGTTAGACTTAATGAGTTGTATATATTTGATGAATCGTGGCTCAATAGACGCACAGGTGAACAATTTGCTGGCTAGTAGGAGAGCTACGTAAGTGTATACATAGTATTATTATTCGTCCTTATTTATATGTATTTAATAAGATATTACAAATTACATGATTATTTGTCATTATAGGTTATGTCTGGGTCTGACCCCACTACCGACCGTCTGAAATTTTTGGCACAAAGATCGTCGTTGACATCATAATCTCGTTGACATCTATAACATTTTGATTTTTATCCCAATTGAGGAAAAGTGTTGAACAAATTGAATCGGTAAAGGAAGAACCAAATATGGAGTATGACTATAGGGCCATCTAGTAGTGACACTTGTCACAATAGCACCAATGGTACTAAGAGTATGGTCGTCTCGGCTATGGTGCCATGTGGTTGTGACATTTATCACAATAACACCAATGGTACTTAGAGTATGGTCGTATCAACTATAGTTCCATGTGGTTGTGACATATGTCACAATAGCACAAATGGTACTAAAAGTGTGGTAGTCTCGACTATAGTGCCATGCAGTTGTGACATATGTCACAATAGCACCAGCGTTACCGAGTGTTTGGTCGTCCTAACGAATGTGCCATGAAGTTATGGCAATGGCACGATAATTGGAATAATAGCATCCAATGTGCCGAGAAAATGGTCGAGGAACGACCGAGAAAAACGGTCGAGAAAACGGGCGAAAAGGGCTCTCGGTACCTTCTGGGCAAAAGTGCCATGCAAAAATAACAGGAAGGGAATATTCGAGGTGCCTCCGTTATCACCTTATCCCACTGTTGGCTTTTTGTCAGGGTGTATGGTCATGTAAAGAGGTTTTAACGGTGTTTACTAAATCTGGGAAAAACAAAGGACCGTTAGTAGTGTACCGTTTAGTATTATCCAACCACTATCTTTTTTAGGAAAAAGAAAATGAAAATGGCGAGTTGTGTAGTGTGTACATAAGATAGATTAGAGAAACAGTTTCCACGTATTTCTTTTATTTTTTTATCATCAAAAACTAATAAACTATTTTCCACGTTAGCATAAATTCCAATTAAAAAGAAAAAAAACATTCTTTATTTATTTTCACTTGTAACCTTTTAAATTTGTACTTTATGGTATTAATATAAGTATTTTATTTTATTCAATAAAAATGTTTTTAATCATTAGTTTTACACACACACACACATACACACACACACACACATATATATATATATATATATATATATATATATATATAAGTGACACTGACACTTTAGCCTGTCACTTTCGTAGAGAAAAGGAGTTCACCGTACATTTTGGGCGAAAGTGACACTATCACTTTCGCATGTCACTCTCGTGGGCGGGGTGCAGTACATAAAATCCGATTTTGAGCCTCTTTCTTCATTTGGTCATATCTCTCTCATCTCAACTCCGATTTTGACAATTCTTTTTGCTATGGTCTCGTTTTTTAGAGCTCTTCAAGAATATATGAAGAGGTTTGAAGTTTATTGGAGTATCCAAGAGTATTTTGTGGTGATAAGCTCCCCACTTCTCTCGATTTTAAGCTAGGGTTTGATGTGTTCTTCATTTTCCCTTCTCTCCTTTTCATTTTTTCTTAGGTTTTGGATCTTTGGGGGTGAATGAAACACTTTGCAAGTGTTGGATTTAAGAGTTAGGAGGTGTTGCTTGTTTTGTGAAAACTTCGTACACGCCAAAAATGTCTATTTGAAGTATTAATATATTTTACTTGATATTTATCAAATGTGTGGGTTATTTGGTGGGTCTTGCATATTTGGTATATTTGATTTTAGAAATCCCGTGAGATACCCGTATTTGGGTTTTTTTTTATCATTTTGGTAAACAATCTTGTGAGTGTGCCATTGTGGTGATTTATTTCATAAATGAAGATGATTTGTTATTAATGCACTCTTGGTGCATTTGGTTTTATAAACTATTTGGAAAATACACATTATTGTGTTATATAGTATTTTAGAGATATAAATAGTATGATTTCATTTGAAAAATGTCAATGACGGGTTTGTAGGTATTATAATACTTTTTGAGCATGTGTTAGATAAGTGTTGGTTAAATACGTTTTTATCGCTTATGATGACTTTTATTGAATAGTCACTTGAATTGTTGGCTTTTGGCTCGGTTTTTGACTCAGATGAGTCTTGGGAACATTTGTCTTGTTATATTAGCTTAATGTGGAGCTTTGGACGCATGATCTAGTTAAAGTGCATGTTTTGTTGGATATTACATGT
This sequence comes from Arctium minus, assembly GCA_954870635.1. Lineage (NCBI taxonomy): Eukaryota > Viridiplantae > Streptophyta > Magnoliopsida > Asterales > Asteraceae > Arctium > Arctium minus. The sequence continues at coordinate 88,590,027 of OX941088.1, read as the reverse complement.
ATTGGGTGCGTTAGTCATTCAATTGGAGTCATGTAATATTTTTAGATTGTAATGCATTGGATCCATAGGCATAGAAGTCTGTTTATTTTAAACGTAAAGTTTTGATGTCCACGCTTGAGTCTAGTGAGTGGTCCCCAAGTCATGGTTAGTAAGATTGCGGTGGTGCTCATGGGAGCCGTATAAGGAGCTAAGTCTTGAGGTGGTGCTCATGGGAGTCAGATATGGGGACTTGTGACTTTTGTGGTGAGACTCATCTAGAGGTCGAGTAGATTCTAGGGTCATTATGGGAATCCTGCGTTGGTGCTCAATAGAGCGATATACGAGGATCCATGACCCGAGGTTAAACTCGAGAACGTTGATAAGTGGCTTAACTTTGTGTTCCTGCTACATTCGATGGAATCGGGTCTCCCCCGTCACCAAAATGTGTTGTTTTGGGTATTGAGTATTATCCATGTTTTTGGATGTTTTGGATAATAGAGTTCATCCACATTTCCAATATTTAAATGTTAACTTTTATTCATGTTCTAGGTGCATATTGAGTTTTGAATTCATATTTGAAAGAATGTTTTGTATCGGTGTATCCATCACGAAAATGGTGGGTTTTGGGGAAGATGTCACTTTAATATTTAGTACATTTCATTTTGGAGCTCATCATTTGAATAGCATTCTTTCAGTTTACCGTTTTATTTAACTGATGAAAACTCTTGAACTCACTAGGAGTTAAGTCTAACCTTTTTCATTTGTCAGCATATGCATCAGGTCCTTGTTGGGGATTGATTCTAGCGACAGCGTAAAGAGTTCAATACCAATTAGGGGCACGAGAAGGATATAATTGTTGAGTGATGTCTTCCACACTTTGGAGATAGTGACAGTTGTTGGGTTTTAGTAACATTCGTCCCCAAATGTAGACTTGTATAAGCTTATGAATGTTATATATTGATGTTAAATCTAGCCATTATAGGTAATCCAAAGTTGACCTTTAGAAAGGGATTAAAATCTTTATTTGATGTATTCAGAAATTTTAAATTAGTCGTTTTTTCCATATTTGAGGGTGTTACATGTTGGTATCAGAGCATAAGTTTTAGAGATTTAGGTAATGATTTAGGATACCTAGACTCAGACTAGCGTGAATTCTAAGTAAATGGAAATGAGAATGTACGAGTAGGCACTTTAAGATAGAATGTTTTGAGGTCGATAGAGACACTAGCATCGGGAATCATGACGATGGTGGCAAGGATCCTCATGTATGGTACATTCGTGATTGCACCTAGCCAGTGTTAATATGAATCTACGTTTATGTGTAGCTGCTTGAACTGCTTTTCTGTGATGATCGAGTGGGGTAGAGAGTGAATTCCCAGTAAATAATCATCAGAAGAATTGGCGTTTCTAGCGGTGTCACTTGGGTGACGGTTAAGTATGGTAATTACATTAAGTTGACCATTTTTAGCCAGAACTATTGACTGAATTAGAACCATAAGCTTATTGAATCGACATTATTTTGAGAAGAATTTGTACGATTAACCGATTTAGTTGCCGATTAGTGCCTTAAGATGTTTGAGCATTCAAATGTCGGTAGTGTGACCGGTAGATTTCATGAGCTTGATTCTAAGACTTTGAGTCTCAACCAAATTCATGCATGACATTTATCTCTAAAATAAAATGCATAAATTATTTCATACTTTACCATATCATCGTGTGAGGCCGTGTTACGAAATTTTGGAAAATGTTTTGGCACTCGCAAGAGTATAACCCATGATTTAAAAATGCATGAATTGTCTTATTGCATGCGATTGCAAACTTTGTTGGGATTTTAGCTCATGTTCTTTTAGTGACTAAAGAGTAAAATTTTGAAAGAGACATAAACTTTGTTTATTGCGTGAGTTTGTATTTATTGAGAAATTTAATGATATTTTATTGATAGTTTTATCTTGTGTGATTTTATCATTGGAAGTAAGAATTTTAGCAACATCGAGTTTTATGGATGCCCTTGAGTTTTATTTTATGGCGTTTTGTGGCACAGTTGAAACTTTAAACTGCGTAGGCTTGATTTATTGCGTGTGTTGGTTTATGGGTTTTATTGAGAATTTATTCAATGCGGGTTTTGTTGAGGAATGTTATCTCATGTCTTTTTGCAACCAAAAGAGAAGTTTCTGGAAGCGTAATATCATATAGTATATCCTTTGAGTTTTGTGTTAGCATATTTTGTGGTACACTACTTAGCGTACACATTGATTTATACTCATGGCAAGTGAGTGCATAATGGGACTATGATGGTTCATATTTATGTTTTGTTTGGTACATTTTCGTTTGTTGTTGCCATTGCTATTCATTCACACAAATGCACTATATTGATTTGCCTGGTATGTATGGCATTATAACCATTATAATATAACAAGGAACATACCGATTATTTGGCTTTAGGTTGAAATTGACCTAAATTATTTCACGTTTCAACCAAATCGCATGCACATACCGTTTTTCTAAGTTTTGAGAAATAAATTGATGCATGTGAGTCTTGTTAGGGAATTTTATTCCATGTCGTTTATGGTTAAAAGATAGAATTTTTGGAGCTTGATATCATGTAATTTCCTTTTTCGATGTTTCGTACAAACATTTTGTTGCACACTATTTTAATGCATGAATTTATTTTACGTACATGGCGTAAATAGGTACATGCTAGGACCATAGCGGTTCATTTGAAAAGTTTATTAAGCATACTTTCGTGTTTCTATTATTAGTTTGAATAATAATCAAGTAGCTTTCAAGATTGTTTTAATATGTGTGGCACGTGTGGCCACTTTGCACGACTACCTAGTAAGTGGTAGTAAATTGACACGTACATACAAGTTATAAAGATGTTGTGTTTAAAAAGTCTTATAAAACTGTGAACTGGCATATCTATTAAGTCCTCTACTTGAAAAACCTCGAACTCATTAGAGACATGGAGTTAAACCCTTGGTGAAGGTGAGGACCTAGAGAGCGGAAGTGTTGGATAGTCCGACTTGTGGTAGTATTTTAATTTGGGCGCTTCAGTTGTCAAATCAATGTAATTTTAGGTAATTGAAGTATTAGACTCGTTGGATTTTCCGACAACTTTGGTAGTGAGCCGTCCGTTTCGACAATCATTGAGTTGGAGGTTTGGACAATTATTTACATAAGATTTGTGTGGAACTCTTGGGACATCGTGTTAATACTCATTGTCTAATGTTGGTAGGCTCGATGAGTGAGTTTTGTGAGTGAAATATCTGTTGTGGTTCGAGTCATTGTGTGATATTAGGTGTCAACTTTTGGATTTTGAGGCAAAGAACCATTGAAGTACCAGGAATACTATTGTTGGATCCTAAGGAACATTGCAGGATGTGTGGTGACTTTAAGAAGCTTAGTTATTGGTAACTGGGTATAGTTGAATGAGATTTCCTTGATTGGTAAAGATCTTATCGATTAGATGATTGATACTTGGACGCATTATGGGAGTTATGTAATCGATGGGTTTGGGAATAATCTGATTCTATTTGTATGTTCTGGGATTTAATGACAATCTAATAGAAGGAATGGTTGGATTAATAATTTTGTAGATTTTTGTGGTTATCATATCTTGTGACAGTTGGAATACGAATTCATGGCACGTTGATCTGGACTAGGCTGGTTTATTGGAAAATTTCGTCAATGATAAAAAAGGAGGATGGATCTTTTATGGTATTCTTTATTGGAGAATTTAGAAAGAATATCGAGGAACACCTTAAGTGGAAATCTATTGTTGAGGAGACATGATTAGTCGGGGTTAGATTATCGACGTAGTAGTGGCAACGAGTGATCTATTCGGGAATAATTATGCGAGATTTCCTTTACCACCCGGGTAAAGTCGACGTGATAGTAAGTACTTTAACTCTAAGGGAATATTTCTGGTAGTGGTCGGATAAGCTTTTGATGAAATGACATCAAAATGTTGAATGCAGAGGAGGAGAGTATCACAGTTGATAGAGGTTATTAGAAACCTCTAAGAGTAGATTCATTTTGGGCAGCAGTGGTGAAATTAAGTAGTTGAAGTCGTGAGCAACTACTGAGGTAGTATGGGACACCTAAGGTTGGGAGACAACCAAAATCATACGGTTAGAAATTACTCCAATAATGTTCGATGTTCACTCTGGTATGAGTGTGACGTACCGAAGTGGATATTAGATGTGAAGAGCAGCATGGAAATCGACATGACAGTTTTAACAGGAAGTTATTGAGTTTCAGTTAAGGTTGAAATGGGTTAGAGACACATCCTTGGAAAGGGAAATGGTCATTTTTTGAAAATGATGTTATTTAAGGCTTATATCATTAGAATGTTACCCTTTTGGAATGAGTAGATGACAAGACAATTATCGGACTCATGCTTCGTGTTGTGTGGTGTTTTTGGACAATCTCATGTTCCTCACATAGTAGACAGTTTGAGTGTAGTGTGGGAAATATAATTGTATGACAACGATGTTCGGGAGATTTCTATTGTCAAGGTTTAACTATTTCAAGAAAGGACCAAGATACTTCTGGGAACCGAGGGAATCCAATAAGTGTTGTGTAGTATTAAAATGTTTTGTGTAGGAACTTGATTTCGAGGGTGAAATATCTTTTCAGGTTGGGAGGATTGTAACATCCTGATTTTTATCCCAATTGAGGAAAAGTGTGGAACTGGGTGAATCGGTAAAGGAAGAACCAAATATGGAGTATGATGATAATGTCAAATCTTGACATTATTAAGGCACTAAACCGGGAGGAAACTGTTGATCCCAAGTAAAATAATGGTAAATCTAATGGTTTTGAAAAAAAATTGCAGGTCAAGACAAATTAAGAAGAAGAAGAAGTAAAATTTAAGAAGAAATTGTCGGAAAATAGGCTTTGGAAAGCCAAACTCAATTCCGGACTGAATGATGCTTAACGAGAACCAAAACCTGCTGAAAATAGTGCACCGGGTGACTTGGGCCGTGGGTTAGTTGGGCCACGCGGGTTAGGAAATTCGGGCGACTTGTGGCGCGACCCTAACCCGCACCATAACCCACGCCATGTGCTGTAACATCCTTAATCGACTGTTTCAGCTAGGTTAATGATTATGCAATTTTGGAGATTAGACAGCAGCGGCTAGAGGCGATTTTTGGGAGCATATTCAAGGAGAAACGAGATGAAAAGGTGGGAGAGACTTGGTGGAAACAGATCCTCGATCTTGTTACAATCTTTTGCTGCAAGATTCAAAGATCTCAGGGAGTGTTTGAATTTTTTTTCCAAAGCATTCTTCAATTTAGAACAATGTTTAGATCTACTTTTATTTCACTTCCAGCTTTCATTTGTGTTAACCGCAACATGAGCTAAACTTCTCATGTTGGGGGTTAGATGATTATTTGGTGATGTTACTTTAAACTTGTGATTTGGTTTGTAACCTTGATGATTTTTTGTCAATGAAGCATATGATGAGTTTTGAACGTAATTCATTTAGTCTGATCATCTAGTTGGATATTTCTTGATTATCTTACTCTTCGAGAGAAGTGTAGGATGATTAGATGTGTTTATCATATGCCTATGGTGCAAATTGGATAGAGATATACCAATTTCACCATAGATCTATTAATCAGTTCTTTTGAGTAATTTAACTTGAATATTGAGATCGAAGGAAGAGATTTCATTGTTAAATACTAGCGTTGTTATAGCTTGAGAAAGTGTAGCAATCACTTGAAGATTAATCACATTGAACCTTTGAATCATCTTGTTCAAACCATCACTTTTTTTTCAGCAAAATAAACCTAATATGAATCCAACCCCCAACTTTCTTATTAGCAGTTGACTGTTTCAGTTTCCAAAGGCTTACTTTCAGTCATTTAAAGTTAATCCTTTTGCAAAACTTCAAAACAACCAATTTGATTAGTCTAGTTAATAGTCGATATAGCCTTGTGGTACTTAATACCAAGTTCTTACGGTTAAATACTCATACTTCCGTACGTATTACTTGATACGACAACGTACACTTGCGGTCCATGTGGGAAGGGTGTAAACCCGACCTATCATATGACTATAGTGCCATGTGGTTGTGAAACTTGTCACAATAACACCAATGGTACTAAGAGTATGGTCGTCTCGGCTATAGTTTCATGTGGTTGTTACATCTATCACAATAACACCAATGGTACTGAAAGTGCGGTAGTCCTGGCTATAGTGCCATATAGTTGTGACATATGTCACAATAGCACCAGCGTTACCAAGTGTTTGGTCGTCCCAACGAATGTGCCAGGAAGTTATGACAATCGAATGATAACTGGCATAATAGCATCCAATGTACAAAGAAAATGGTCGAGGAACGACCAAGAAAAACGGTCGAGAAAACGGGCGAAAAGGGCTCTCGGTACCTTCTAGGCAAAAGTTCCATGCGAAAGTAATAGAAAGGGAATATTCGAGGTGCCTCCATTATCACCTTATCCCACTATTGGATTTTTGTCGAGGTGTATGGTCATCAAAAGAGGTTTTAACGGCGTTTACTAAATCTGGGAAAAGCAAGCGGCCGTTAGTAGTGTACCATTTAGTATTATCCAACCACTATCTTTTTTATGAAAAAGAAAATGAAAATGACGAGTTGTATAGTGTCTACATAAGATAGATTAGAGAAACAGTTTCGACGTATTTCTTCTATTTTTTATCATAAAAAACTAATAAACTAGTTTCCATGTCAACATAATTTCCAATTAAAAAGAAAAAAAAACATTCCTTATTTATTTCCACTTGTAACCTTTTAAATTTGTACTATTATGGTATTTTATTCACTAAAAATGTTTTTAATCATTAGTTATATATATATATATATATATATATATATATATATATAAGTGACACTGACACTTTAGCCTGTCATTTTCGAAGAGAAAAAAGAGCTCACAGTACATTTTGGGCGAAAGTCACAACGAAAGCGACAGTCGCTTTCGCATGTCACTCTCGCGGGTGGGGTGCAGTGCATAAAATCCAAATTTGAGCCTCTTTCTTCATTTGGTCATATCTCTCTCATCTCAACTCCGATTTTGACGATTCTTTTTGTTATGTTCTCGTTTTTGAGAGCTCTTCAAGAATATATTAAGAGGTTTGAAGTTTATTGGAGTATCCAAGAGTATTTTGTGGTGGTAAGCTCCTCATCTCTCTCGATTTTAAGCTAGGGTTTGATGTGTTCTTCATTTTCCCTTCTCCTCTTTCCATTTTTCCTTAGGGTTTGGATCTTTGGAGGTGAATGAAACACTTTGCAAGTGTTGGATTTAAGAGTTAAGAGGTGTTGCTTGTAGATTCAAGTTTTCACCAAGAAAACTCAAACTTTGGGTAAAAACTTAGATTTAGCCTAAATCTAGCAAGGTGAGTTCAGGTTGCTCTGTGAAAACTTTGTACATGCCAAAAATGTCTATTTGAAGTATTAATGTATTTTACTTGATATTTATCAAATGTGTGGGTTATTTGGTGGGTCTTGCATATTTGGTATATTTGATTTTTACAAATCCCGTGAGATACCCGTATTAGGGTTTTTTGAACATTTTGGTAAACAATCTTGTGAGTGCGTCATTTTGGTAATTTATTTCGTAAATGAAGATGAGTTGTTATTAATGCACTCTTGGTGCCTTTGGTTTTATAAACTATTTGGAAAATACACATTATTGTGTTACTCCAGATATATTAGGTAACAAACATCACTTTATTGATCTTGAGAGAATCATAGAATTACATGTGAATTATGAACTTTCTCTCTCTAGATTCTCTCACTTTCTCTCTCTATGATCTAAATTGAATACATCAAATGAGCTCCTAAACTAATGCTTAACAACAAAGCAAACCTATTTATACCACTTAATTACAACACAATAAAACTAAGCTAGTTTGACTTTCACAACTTTGACTTTTAACAACATTGACTTTACATGACTTTGACAATAAATCTTGAATACAATTTATGTTCTAACATATAGTATTTTGCATATATAAATAGTATGATTTCATTTGGAAAATGTCAATGACGGGTTTGTAGGTTTTATCATACTTTTGGAGCATGTGTTAGATAAATGTTGGTTAAATACGTTTTTATCGCTTATGATGACTTTTATTGAATAGTCACTTGAATTGTTGAGCTTTTGGCTCGGTTTGACTCATATGAGTCTTGGGAACATTGGTCCTGTTATATTAGCTTAATATGGATCTTTGGACGTATGATGCAGTTAAAGTGCACGTTTTGTTGGATATTACATGTTTTGAGTGTGTTAATCATTCAATTGGAGTCATGTAATAATTTTATACTATAATGCATTGGATCCATAGGCATTGGAGTATGTTTATTTTAAACGTGGAGTTTTGATGTCCATGCTTGAGTCTAGTGAGTGGTCCCCAAGTCATGGTTAGTAAGCTTGCGGTGGTGCTTATTGGTAGCCGTATACGGAGCTAAGTCTTGTGGTGGTGCTCATAGGAGCCGGATACGGGGACTTGTGACTTTTGTGGTGAGACTCATCTAGAGGTCGAGTAGACACTAGGGTCATTATGGGAATCCTGCGGTGGTGCTCAATGGAGCCGTATACGAGGATCCATCGCCCGAGGTGAAACTAAAGAACGTTGATAAGTGGCTTAACTTTGTGTTCCCGCTATATTCGATGGAATCAGGTCTCCTCCATCACCGAAAGGTGTTGTTTTGAGTATTGAGTATTATACATGTTTTCGGTGACGTTTTGAGTATAGATTTCTATCCATGATTTTTTACTTTAAAGTATTAAACCTTATCCATATTTTTGGATGTTTTGGATATAGAGTTTATCCACGTTTCCAATATTTAAATGTTAATCTTTATTCACGTTCTAGGTGCATATTAAGTTTTGAATTCATATTTGAAAGAATGCTTTGTATCGGGGTCTCCATCACGAAAATGGTGGGTTTTGGGAAAGATGTCGCTTTAATATTTAATACATTTCATTTTGGAATTCATGATTTAAATAGCATTCTTTTAGTTTATCATTTTATTTAACTGATGAAAACTCTTAACTCACTAGGCGTTAAGTCTAACCTTTTTCATTTGTCGGCATGTGCATTAGGTCCTTGTTGGGGAATGATTCTAGTGACACCGTGAAGAATTGAGTACCAATTAGAGGCACGAGAAGGATATAGCAATTAAGTGATGTCTTCCACACTTTGGAGATAGCGACAGTTGTTGGGTTTTAGTAGCACTTTTCCCTAAATGTAGACTTGGGTAAGGTTTGGAATGTTATATATTTATGTTAAATATAGATTGACATTATAGGTAATCCAAATGTTGATTTTTGAAAAGGGATTAAAATCTTTGTTTGATGTATTCGAAATTTTTTAAATTAGTCGCTCTTTCCATATTTGAGGGTGTTACAGACAAGAGTAAGTGTACATTAACTTTGGGTAATGATACTAATTTAATTCATTATATAGCTTTAACAACCCCTACGCCATCCACTATATGATCTAGATAACCGGTCCATGGTTGATGGGCCATGGTTCACTTTGAAGGAAATCCCTAGGGATGTTAGGCCCGTATGTGGGAGCGTTTTCAGGTTTGTAGAATGTATTTAACTTGCTATATTTTTGAACTTAAAAATCAACTCACATTTTACGTAGAGGGGTACTACTATTGGGATTCAGGGTTAGACAATCATATGCTGGAGATATAGGACACAAAAAGTTTGAAGAATTACAATGACGGTTTGAGTGGCGCTAGGAGAAAAGCAGGCGAAAAGGCCAGAAGTCAATCTCTTCCCTACGAAGAAGACGACCCTAATAGGGATATGAATATGTTGAAGAACTCCCTCCCCTCCCAGTTGGCTCTCTCCGCGTCTTTGGGGCGAGATGATCGATCGCAAGAACACACCCCATTGGAAGGGCGTATCCACGTGGGCACGTGCAAACTGAATGTATGAGGTGGATGATGAAATATCCAAATACACTGGTAGATCGATCTCGTTTGCAGAGCACGATGCTCTCCTGGTAGGTCCTTAAAACCGGTTACTTTAGTAGCTTGATTTTTAATATGTTACAATTAATACTTATTCGTATGATTTGACCTTTATAAACGATATCAAGAAAAGGCGTGTTACTGACCGTTGTCAACCTTTCAATCATACTAATTGGAACAGGGCAAGTGCAGAGTCATCATTTTTGGATAGCGGGTCACCAGGGAATTACGTGACTTCGAGGTATGTAGTCGGGTTGTGTAAGTTTAGAATACCTATAAATTTTATAAGTTTTTAACTTTAATTTCAAATGTCTATCTAGTTTGATTGCCATTGTTAGGCAAACGTTAGGATTGTTTAAGTTAAAATGTTGTGTGTGTGTGTGTGTGTATATATATACTATATATATATATTTTTATTTAGTTTGGGTTGCCATTTGTCGGGCAAAATTAGGATTGTTTAAGTTAAAATGTTAATGTATATATATATATAGGCGAAGGATTGTGTGAGAAGTTGATGTTAACGTGAGAAGTGGATCTGAACCGTTGATCACTTTTAATCAAATGCTCTCCCATGAATTGCGTCTTAGAAGGGAATTGATCTGGTGCATCGCGGTGCATCTTATCTCGGTGCATCCCATCTTAATATTCTTTCATATCTCATCCAACGGTTGATAACCACTTCTCACGTTAACCTCAACTTCTCACCGGAACCCAACCCTATATATATATATAGAAGGAGGATCAAACGAGAACAGTAACTATTTAAAAGAACACGAGAACTAACAAAATCATTAGTGATTTTACATTAACGTGCAAAAAAGCCACACGAACCTGAAGCCGCAGCCAAAATCCTTTTTTCGTGTGTTAATGTAAAATCACTAATGATTTTGTTAGTTCTCGTGTTCTTTTAAATAGGTATTGTTTCGTTTGAACCCGACTCTCTCTCTCTCTATATATATATATATATCGGCAAATGATCATGTGAGAAATTGAGGTAATGGTGAGAAGCGTGAGAAGTGGATCTGAACTGTTGATCTCTATATATAAAATGTTAGTTGATAACCACTTCTCACGCTTCTCACGTTAACCTCAACTTTTCAGCAGAATCCAACCCTATATATATATATATATATATATATATATATTAGTTTGAGTTTCCATTTGTTGGGAAAACATTAGAATTGTTTTATTTGGAAACGTCCCATTTACAGTTGTTATTCTGTCGAAATTGACTTGTAATATTTTTTAAGCCACATGGTGACTATTCAACCAATCTCACTGAAAAGTAATGTGATGATGCCTCCTCATATCCGCTAGTTGATATATATGTGGCAACAGGTGGTTAGGGGAATCAAGAAAGGCTGACTATTCGGCTTTGGGTACAACAACGATCCCACTTGCGTCTTGACCGGGACATCCGCATAGGGAAACCCGAGTGGTGCATCGTCTTCTGATAGTTGGGTGTGTACCTCTATTCTCTTTGATGGGTATCTATTTCATTTATATTTTTATTAAATATTCTAACATTTGTATTTGTAAATTCACGAATTACAGACACGGGTTGAGGAGTTGATGCTTCGAAACGAGATCTGGAAGAAGGAGCATGAAGAGTTACTCCATCGAGAAGAGACGTGGAATAAGGAGCATAAGGAGATGCTAGCGTTGGCCAAGGAGCTCAACCAATTTCAGTAACCCGAGTTCTCGCAGTAACCACGATCAAAGTTCTTTTGATCTTTTGTTGGAACAATGAACCGAACAATTTAATTTTCGATGTGAGCAATTTGTATTTATTATGCCCGAACAATCATATTGGGCTTTAATTAATGTGTGGTATTTGGTTTGGTTTCCACTTTTTAGCTTATTTTTTTACAAGATTATATCAATAAAAACTTAATATATTTTTTTTCGAACCAGGTATTTTCCGGTGGATTAGTGACGGATAATTTGTCGATAATTTTATTTTACTTTTTAAAAACAATTCATTTTAAAGCAATATTTTAAAAATTAAATTACCCGCGGACGCTTACCAGTGGATTTTCGGTAGATAATCTGTCGGTAATTTCATTAAAAAATTTAAAATTTATAAGAAATAAAATTAATTAAAGAGTAAATTACATTTTTGGTCCTTGTGGTTGTCACTCATTATCAACTTTCGTCCATCTTTCAAACTAATTACATTTTTGGTCATTATGGTTGCCATTTTATTTCACTTTTGGTCCCTATCAGTAACTCTAATTAAAATAGTTAGTTAATTTAAATGTATTTTAGTCCATTTACCTTTTTTTTCTTTTTTCATTTTTTTATTAGAATATATACTAAATTACATTTTTAGCCCTTGTGGTTTGTTTTTCTTTCTTTTTTTGTCTTTCCTACCTTTTTTTATTTTATACCCTTATTATATTAATCAACTAATGATAATTTTTAACAATACATTAAAAATACATATTTCATTTTGTAAATTACACCATTAGAAAAGTCTTGTCAATATCTTTAAAAAGTTAATTATTGAATATTTTAAAAAAATTACGCTGTATATTTAATATATATATATATGTGTGTGTGTGTGTAAATCCGTCTACACTAATCTAAAAAAACTTTTCTATTTTAAGTTTTGTCTAAAAAATATATCGCTTTTTCTTATTTATATAAGAAAAAAAAATCGAATTTATCTATGTCTATTATAAAAAATGCATCATTTTTTGTATATTTTATTTAATTAAATGTGTATAAAATAAAAAAAAAACTTTATAATATAATTACTATTTGATTTTTTTCAAACTATAACCTTAAATTTATCGGAATGGAAAAATAAATAACCAGTTAATAAGACAAACATTTGTCCTGTCTACTCTTGTCCCGTCCAGTTTTGTGTTGTTCAATATAGTCTAATTATGTATGCGTATCAAATGCCACCTTATTGCTTAGTTAGATCTGAAATGCAGACTTATGAATCATGCATATTTTACCCTGTAAATCATTCTTTTTTGGTATATTGATTCATGAAAATAAATAAAATAATGAAATATGTGGTTGTTAGTTGATTATTTATTTTTCTTAAGACAAATTTAAGTTTTTATCTTGATAAAAAATTATAGTATAAAGTTTTTTATTTAATACACGTTTAAAAAACATTTAATTAAATGAAATATATGAAAACATACATTTTTTTGATTAATAGACATAGATAAATTTCGATCTTTTTCTTACATAAATAAGAAAAAATGTTAAATTTTTTTAAACACAATTTAATTTAGAAGAGTTTTTTTTAACATTAATGTAGACGAACAGATATATATCGGATAATTTGCGTAAAAAAATTATTCAATAATTATTTTATTTTAAAGATATCGACAATAAATTTCTAATGGTGTAATTTACAAAATGAAATATGTATTTTTAATGTATTGTCATTAAATTTATCATAAATTAATTAGGCATTGTTTGGCAAAAAAAAAACTATGTTTGGATGACCATAAACTAGCTTATTGAAAAACTACTCATAGTAGTGTTTTAAAAAGCTAGCTTATCAGCTACCAGCTAGTTTGCCAAACATAGACATAGTAGCGTTTTGAAAAGCTAACTTATCAGATAGTTTGCCAAACATAGCCTTAATATAATAAGAGCATCTCCAACAACATTGTTAAAATAGAAAATTTTGGTTTTTTCTTTGTTATTCCTCTCCAACAGCTTTGTTATATGGTTTGCTAAAATAGAGAAAGATCAAACAATCTCTAAATATAGAGAATTCTCTATAATCTCTAAATTGGAAAGAGAAAATATTATTTTATTTAATCCAACCAATAAGATTCAATTTTTAACATTTTATTTTAAGTTTTTTTTTAAATGTATTGGGATGATAAATTATGGAATATTATAATAATATAAATAACGATTGATTCTTTAAAATAGAAAAGCTGTTGGAGTTCGAATAAAATGTTTTTAGAGATTTTGACTTTCCATTTTAGAAAAAAATTAGCAATGCTGTTGGAGATGCTCTAAGGGTATAAAATGAAAAAGGATGGAAAGACAAACCATAACGACTAAAATTGTAATTTATTATATAATCTATTAAAACAAAAAATTAAAAAAAACAAGGAAAAGGTAAATAGACTAAAATAACCTTAAGTCAACTAACAATTTTAATCAAAGTTAGTCAGATGGACTAAAAGTGAAACAAAATGGCAACCACGGTGACCAAAAGTGTAATTAGTTTAAAAGATGGACCAAAGTTGATAATGAATAGCAACCACAGGGACCAAAAATGTAATTTACTCTGACAAATTATCTGCCAAAAATATAATTTCTCTAATTAATTAAGTTAATTAAGGAAAATAATTTAAGGAAACTGGGAAAAAAGTGACGGATTTCCAACGGATTTATCTGCCTGAAATGATCAATCCGTCAAAAATTCTGCGAGAATTTTATGTTTCCGGCGAAGCTTTTTCCGACTAGCAAAGTGAAAGGACAAAATATTTCAATCTCCATATTTACTTTTAATGAGAAAGAACGTACCATTAATATTTTAATTATTTTGTTATTTGAAAATTTGTTGATGTATTAAATACAATTAATATTTTAATAATATAATCAATATTAAAATCTACAAACAAAGAAATTTATTTGCTTATGAGAAATTATGTGCCATTAATTTTTTAATTTTATTTATTTATTTGAAAATTTAATGATACATTAAATGCATTGAATATTTTAATAATACAATTAATATAAGAATCTCCAAAATAAAATAAAAAATTATTAGGATTAAATTTAATTTAAAAATTTGACTTCTTTTTCTATTTAAAAAAAATTATAAATGCTACTTTGTCGATTTCCATCATTGTCATTTGATTTTTAAAAAAATTATAATTTTTATTTTCTGAAAAACTATTTTCATGAACCGATAGTATTACAATGCTTAATCTCTTTATCGTCATTGCTCTCATCTCTGTTCCAATATTTTCATCTGCTTTTCCATTTATTTCTTCTGAAAATTGTACTCCAACCCCTGAGTGGCATATATTTGTTACCAATGGGCTCCCCGGTGACATTGTATTTCTTCTCCATGGAGAAACTGAATGCGACGACAAACAAGTTACACTTCGTTTTGGTGAAACTTTTGATTGGTACTTTTGTCAACCTTACCGTGAGTATGACGCCGACATAAGTTGGGATTCAAAGAATCAAACTGTGGCGTTGTACAATAATCACATCGATCAGTTTTGCAAGGGTATGAGATTCGGTCATCAATATTGTTATTGGTTAGTAAGACCAGATGGATTTTATGTATCTAGACATAACTCACCATTTCCCAATTCAGATTGGCGTTTTAATAAACCGTGGAGTTGATTTTGTAACGTCTTTATTTTATCATAAAAATATAATATTAATTAAATATAATAAAGTTTGTTATTGATTTACTTTGAAATTAGTTTCAACTATATGACAATGTTTTTCTTGTGACGTGGTTCTAACATATTTAATAATTACATTATTTTATTTAATTAAGTTATAATACATATGTTTTATGTTTTATTAGTGTTTATACAGGGGAACTTCATTTGAGAAACAATAAAATTTTGATAATCTTGATAGCTTGTGTATCGTATGCTATTTCACATAATATTTTCCATCTACTGCTTTAATTTAGTGTATTAATTAATACTTGAAGCGTACTCGTCCAATGCAACGAGATATATCACGATTTTAATGTTTCCTTTTATTTTTTGTTTTTTATCGATTTATAGTACGATTTTGGATGATTTTAAGAGAGTGATAATGTTTTTTTTTTAATAAATTTGTTTAATTTAAGGCTTAATAATATATTGCTTTTTATATAAATTTTTTTAAGTATTTTATTAGAATTCAATTATTATCTTATATATTTTGAATTATTTATATTTAAATTGAGATGTTTATCATGTTTTGATTATGTTTATCATGTTTTGATTATGTTTATCAGTTAGTTATTAATTCAAACATACAGCTTTAGAAATTTGTACTAATGCATCATGACATAATCTTGAATTTTAAGTAATATGTATCAATAAACAGTACTTAATGCATAAAAACTTGTTTTTAAGAGTTTCTTCGATAGTTTAATAATAATGTAATTTATTTTAGGTTTAATAATATAATTTTTTTTATAAAATAAACATTAAATATTATGTTAGATTTTCTTAATTATATTTTAGATTTTTTATATTGTATTTAGTTATGTGGAGAGTGATTTCAGGGGAGTTAAAATGATTAGTATTTAAGGATTAAAAAGTTAATAGATAACATTAAATGTAATACACAAAGCTTTAATGATTGTTTTTAAATAATTAACATTAAATTTTAGTAATTGTATTTAAGAGTTTTTTATAAATGCTTTATAATATGAACATCTTTTATTTGTTCGTGAAACAAAAAATACAACTAAAAAGTTTTACATTGTGAATTAAATACATATAAAATAAACAAATATATTAGTCACCAAATGAAATTACTGTCTCTAAGATCTGGTATGGTATTAAAGCATTTTCAATAGTATATATGTTCTTATAAGTTACTTCCTTAACTTTGTATAAAATATTATTTTGTTAGTTTTTTTTAACTGATTTAACAAGATATGATAAAAAATTAATTGTAAAAAAATAATAATTGGGCACACAAAAGAAAAGAAAGTTGTTGCAAGTCATTTCAGAAGTGATTGCTTATGAGTCAGTCTTTGAAATTAAATGTATAGGAGAGTTAAATAATGTTTATTAAATGTATTGAATATTTTAATAATATAATTAATATCTAAAGCTGGTCGAGAGAGATAAATAATATGTTAATTAGTATAAACAAAAAAAATTAAATAATATAATATGTTAATTAAAAGAAGTTAAAAAAATGTATACTATAAATTAAGACAAATTTTAGAGAAAAATCTACATTAACTTATGATTTTAAATAACAATTATGTATAATATGAATAAAATTAAATAATTGAATAACAAATAAATAAAATAATAGTAATTGATAACTAAAATATATTAACTAATATTAGAAATTAATAATATAAAAATAATTGATATGATTAATAATAATTCGAAATAACTAAAAATTAACATTAATGTATAGTTAAAATTTAATTAATATTTTCCAATAATATTTATTAATATTAGTATTAACTAATTTTTAGTAATTATTTATGATTAATAGTTAATAAATTATAACTTATATTAATGAGAGTATAATTGAAAAAAGTTACAAAAAATTCCTCATAAGCTATTCCAAGTAATTTATCTTATGTTCATTCAAACATGTACTCAAAAAATAAGCTAGCTTATAAAAGCATTTCCAACAGATTCCCCAAAATTTCTCTAAAATGGAGAACCAAAAATCAAAATCCCCCAAAAAAATTACATTCATCTCCAACATATTCCCATTTTGGAGATAAATCATTGATTATATTATTAAAATATTCTATATATTTAATAAAATATTATTTATCTCACCTAAACATTTCATTTCAACGTTTCTCATTGGTATGATATGATAAAAAAATCACTTCTCTCTCTCTCTCTCTCTCTCTCTGTTATCAATTTTGGGATATCTCCAAATTTAGAGAAAATTACACACTCTCTCTCTTATTTTCTCCATTTTGAAGAAAATTTTGGAGAAGTAGTTGAAGCAAAAAGTTGTTCAAAATCTCCATTTTTTCCATTTTGGAGAAGTTGTTGGAGATCCTCTAATCTATCTTATTTTTGTCAAACGATGTCTTACAAACAATATGTTGGGTCATCTGAAGATTTGAAGATGACCTCCTGATCTTCCATCTTATATCATCCTATTTAGAATATGTTTGAGGTTCTTTTAGCAGCTTGGTTTCTATACAAATGTTCGGTGAAGTCGAAGATCAGCCGAAGAAGACAAAGAAGGATTACATCTCTCAAAGCGGATTGAAGATAGTCTCCTCAGCCTAAAGCTAAGCATGCCCAAGTGATCATCACCATCGGCCAGGATGGTGTCAATCACATATCTCTCAGGAGTATGAAGGTGTTCTCACATCTTCAGGAGCCGAAGATCTCTCAGGTCTTCGGTAGCCGATGATCTCTCCTTAGAGTATGAAGGTGTTCTCACATCTTCAGGAGCCGAAGATCTTTCAAGTCTTCGGCAGTCTATGCTTGAGGAATTCTTTCAAACACATTGTACTTTTCTGACAAAGTATATTGTGATATCTTGCATTGACGTGGACCTCATCTGGAGATCAGATAAAGTAAGTTTTGTCTACTACACCATTTTAAGGAAAGGTCTCTACCATCCTCTCTGCAGGTCAACACTTCAAGCCAAAACACCTCAAGACAAAAGGTACATCCTGTACCTTGCTGAAGACCTGTGTCCATCCTTTGCTCAACAGGTGTCCCATGCATTTAATGCATGAGGCACTATAAATATGGAGGATGGTTCAACATGCAAGATCACCATCTCTCAAGCATTCAAGCTCTCTAAGTGCACTGGCATTCTCTCTCTAAGAAGTTCTTATTGTTTTCTAAGTGTTTTACAATTGTTCTTCATTTCTCTTTGTGTAAGATTGTTTGAATAGATTTCATCTATTCTCTTCCGCAACAATCAAAAGTTTTCTATGTGTAATTCTTGATTTCAAATCAATAAGAATTAAATTAAGTGAAAAACTGTGTGTATTGTATTCAACCCCCCTTCTACAATACTTTTCTTATTTACTTACTGCTATTTGGGACCAACAAGTGGTATCAGAGCGGTTTAGTTTAACTCAATAAACTAGATCCGTGATGGCAGCCTCTTCTTCTTCTTCTTTGAAAAATGTTTCTTCTTAAAACACCACTGCTGTTTCATACGACAATGGCTCTATAGCCAAACCACCAAAGTTTAACCCCAATAACTTCTTCCTGTGGAAAAGTCGTATGATACTCTTCTTAGAAGGAGTTGACAGCAGATATCCTACTATCTTACATGAAGGTCCTTTTATTCCTAGAGTTTGGGACTGTTATAATGCAGATAAGGCAAAAGCTGATGAAGACTCTTCTGAGGAAGAAAGAACTCCAGCTACTGGGAGATACATTGTAAAGGACCCCATTAAATACAATGATGAAGACAGACGTCTTATAGCTCTTGATACTAAAGTCAGAGCCATCATTGCCCTCTCTCTGCCTGATGAGGTCTACCATTCTCTTGTTAACCTTTCTACTGCAAAAGAAATGTGGTCCACTCTGTGTGTTCTTTATGAAGGTACGTCTGAGGTGAAAAAGAGCAAAAAGATTGCTCTTGTAAGAAAGTATGAACTCTTCTCTCATGAGAAGGGTGAGTCTCTCTCAGACTACTATAATTGTTTTAACAGTCTACTCAATGATCTTAAACTTGTGGGTCGCATCTATGATAATGAGGAAGTCTTGTGCAAGTTTATGGATTGTCTTCCTGAGTTTTGGGAAAACATATGTACTTGTATCAAGTCTACCAAGAATCTTGATTCCATGCCTCTCACTTCTTTATATGGCACTCTCTTCAACTATGAGCAGACTAAACTGCTTAGGAAGTCAATCACAAAAGACATCAAAGGCTCTTCTCTAGCTCTTGTCGGTGAATCTTCCAAAAGTACTGTGTGTGTCCCTAGGATCACTTATCCCTCTGATTCTGACAACAATAGTCAAGAGGACCCCAATGACCCTTCAGAAGCCTATATCAGTGAGGCTGATGATGAAGGAGAGGAGACCTCTGTGGCTCAGCTGTCAGACGGTGTTGCCATGCTGGCAGGCTTTTCTAAAGGCAAACCTCGCTTCTCTTCTGGAAAATCCAGGTTTTCTAGAAAACCCTCCTCTACTCTTTCTAAAAATGCTTCCTTTGACAAAACAAATGAGGATTGTTACAGGTGTGGGAGGAAGGGACACTTTGCTTCTGAATGCAGAAGCAGGTCCTCTGATAAGTCTAGACTGCCCTCCTCTAACCGTACATCCTCTAGGTCTGTCAGAACCAAGTCTGAGTCCTACCAACCTCCTTTTCAAAAGTCAAACTCGTCTGTTCCTTCAAACTCTGACCATGCTGAAAAGTACAAGGCCAAATACAAGAGAGAGAAGGAAAGAAATGCTCTTCTAGCAAACAAAGGAAAAGGTCTTCTTGCCGAATCTCATGATTGGGCAGATGAACCAACTTCCGAAAGTGACAAGGACATGGCCAATCTTTGCTTTATGGCTAAAATCGATGATGCTGATGACAGTGAAACCTCTTCCACTTCCATGGCTCTTGTGTCCACTAAGTGCTCTACCTCATCTACTCAGGTACATCCATTTTTCTCTCTCTCTGATGCTGAGAAAATTGTAGCCTTTGACTCTTTGACCATTGACTTCTATGAAGCCAAGGATGCAAAGAAGAAGGCAAATGCTCAGATAAAGTCTCTTTCTTCTCAGTTGCAAATCTGTCTTTCTCAACTAAAACACTTTGACAAAATCAAGGCTGAGCTTGAAGATTTGAAAACTATAAATTTTACTCTTGCTAAAGAGAAAAATAAACTTTTGAAAAGATTCAAAAAGGAGCAAGAAATTGTGAATAAATGGACAAGTTCCTCCAAGAACTTAGAAAAGATTTTTCAGGATCAAATATCTTGTGATGACAAATCTGGACTAGGCTTCGGGATATATGACCTTGAACCTCCTTCTAACACCCATGCTCCTATCTCTCTTCCCTCATTCTATGAATCCTCTGAAGAGAACTATGACAACTCTGAACCTTTGGACTCTCTTGATCCCTCTAAAGATCTCAAGTTTGGAATGTTCATCAAATCTAAGAGCATTGATTCACCCAATGAGAGTGAGGAAGCCCAAGACTCAAATGACCCTTCTAAACCCATTATTGAGTCTATGTGTTCCTTAAAAATAAACGAGCCTTCCTCTTCTAAACCCAAACCTTCCAAAGTTCCTCAGCCTTCTTCAAACAAATTCTCTTTCTCCAAAAAGGGAAAATTTGTTGCCAATCTTCCTCCCCAAAAGAAACTTCCCAAGAAAAACTCAAGGAAACCATCTTCTCTTACAATCCCCAGAGCTGTGATGTTAAATAAGCTAAATTCCAAGACACCCTCTTCTATTCCTTCAACTGACTCTGGCAAGGGTATCTTGGGTCATAAGCCTCTTGACTATCCTCTAACCTCTAAGGCCATGAAAGTCAATGTGACCAGTCATCACAAGGAATCGGGTCAAAGCTCCAAAAAGGTTTTTACATATAGAAAATGTTATAACTGTGGTAATACCTCTCACCTTGCTAAGAATTGTCCTATGGAAAGAATTGATAAAAATGTTTCCAAGGATTCTTCCTCTTCTTCTAACTCAAAAGGACCCATTTCCAAATGGGTACCAAAGAACTGATTTCCTTGTGATTGCAGGGTCTAGGGCACCAACAAATCTGGTATCTCGACAGTGGGTGCTCAAGACACATGACAGGGAACAAATCTCTTCTTGTTGACTTCGTGCCTACCAAAGGTCCTTCTGTCACCTTTGGTGATAACTCTAAAGGAAGGACTAAAGGTTATGGAACACTCTCAAATGGTTCCATCACCTTTAATAAAGTAGCTTATGTTGAAGGCTTGATGCACAATCTTCTAAGCATAAGCCAACTGTGTGATCTGGGGTACAAGGTGATGTTTGAATTATCTTCATGCATCATTTTCAACGAAAAGATGGAAACCGTACTATCTGGCTACCGTAAAGAAAATGTTTATGTCATAGACATGGGACATAGCTCATCCTTCGGAACAAACATTTGCTTTGTCTCTGAAAACACTGCCAAAAGATGTTGGCTCTGGCACAAACGTCTCTCTCACCTCAACTTGAAGACTTTGAATGTCCTTTCAAACCAGGAGCTTGTCACGGGCATGCCAAAGTTGTCCTTTGTGAAAGAAAAGTTGTGTGCTGCATGTGAGAAAGGGAAACTCACAAAGTCTTCCTTCAAGTCCAAGCAATGCTTCTCCATCACTTAGCCTCTTCAGATGCTCCACATGGATCTGTGTGGACCAGTCAGTACCCCAAGCCTTGGTGGTAGAAGGTACATTCTGGTTATTATTGATGAATTCACTCGTTACACTTGGGTATTTTTTCTCAGGTATAAAAGTGACACCACCGAAGAAATTATAAAGTTCATCAAAAAGTCTGAAGTGCTGAATGGGCAGCTGGTAAGATCTGTAAGAAGTGACAACGGAACAGAATTCAAGAACAGTATGTTGGATGACTTTTTCAATGAAAAAGGCATCTCTCAGAACTTCTCTGCCGTCAGAACTCCACAACAGAACGGTGTAGTGGAGAGAAAGAACAGAACGCTATGTGAAGTTGCCCGATCCATGCTGAGTGAATCTCACCTCCCTACCTACTTTTGGGCCGAAGCAATCAACACTGCATGCTTTACCCAAAATAGGTCCATCATTGTGAAAAGACACAATAAGACTCCTTATGAAGTCTTTTATGGTAGAAAACCCAACATTGGTTTTCTTCATGTCTTTGGGTGTGTCTGCTACATTCTCAATGATAGAGAAAATTTGGGAAATTTTGATCCCAAAG
Organism: Arctium minus; assembly: GCA_954870635.1. Taxonomy (NCBI): domain Eukaryota; kingdom Viridiplantae; phylum Streptophyta; class Magnoliopsida; order Asterales; family Asteraceae; genus Arctium; species Arctium minus. Next base: position 88,567,530 of record OX941088.1, on the reverse strand, counting down.
CAGATGAAGGAATCTTCGTGGGATATTCTCTCACTTCCAAAGCTTTCAGAGTCTACAACCTCCGAAGGAAGTGTATTGATGAATCCATCCATGTCAAGTTTGATGACCTCAAGATATCATCACTCTCTTGTGATGATGAAGAATTGAACAAATGGATATCCTCCTGTGTTGGTGATGGTCCTCTTCCAACCTCATCAGACATTCCCTACACAGTTCCCACTTCTCTCTACCAAAACAATGAACCCTCTACATCTCACAACCCCTCCTCTCATCAAGAGGATGATCCTCAGCCTACCCAACCTCAACATACACTCCAAATCATCCCAGTCTCTCAATCTGACATTCATTCCTCACCTATACAAGCCGATCTTCCATCTATCTCTCCTCAAAATTTCCTTTCCAACTCTCCTCTACAAATCTCTTACCCTCTTCCTTTACCTCCTGCCCTAAAGTGGACAAAATATCACCCCATTGATCAAATCATTGGTGATCAACAAGCTGGTGTACAGACTCGAAGAGGTGTTGGTAACATCTGTCTCTATGTGAACTTCCTTTCTCTCATTGAACCAAAGAAAGTTGACGAAGCTCTAGCTGATCCATGTTGGATCACTGCCATGCAAGAAGAACTTTCTCAGTTCGAAAGGAACAAAGTCTGGAGATTGGTTCCTCGGCCTTCCAGAAAAACCATCATCGGAACCAAGTGGATCTTTTGAAACAAAATGGACGAAGAAGGCACGGTGATCAGAAACAAGGTCAGACTGGTTGCACAAGGCTACAGGCAAGAGGAAGGAATTGATTATGACGAAACATTTGCTCTAGTTTCCAGACTTGAAGCCATCAGAATCTTCCTTGCTCATGCTGCCTACAAGAACTTCAGAGTCTTCCAGATGGATGTCAAGAGTGCCTTTCTGAATGGGGAGCTAGCTGAAGAAGTCTATGTAAAACAGCCCCCTGGATTTGAAGATCCAGTCCATCCTGACTATGTGTACAGATTGGACAAAGCTCTCTATGGACTAAAGCAGGCTCCTCGTGCCCGGTATGACACTCTTGCTGACTTTCTCTTGAAAAACAAGTATACAAGAGGTAAAATTGACAAAACTTTGTTCATCAAGCAAACCTCAGGTAATCTTATTCTTGTTCAAATTTATGTGGATGATATCATTTTTGGTGCCACTGATGAGTCACTGTGTGATGAGTTTGCCTCTCTCATGAAAAGCCAATATGAGATGAGTATGATGGGGGAGCTTACCTTTTTTTTAGGACTTCAAGTTAAACAATCTTCAGAAGGAATCTTTATAAATCAAAGTAAATACATTCGTGACCTTCTGAAGAAGTTCAATTTTGAAAACTCCTCCCCCATGAAAACTCCCATGGAACCACCTTTGAAACTCCATGTTGATCCGGATGGTGTATCTGTGGATATCACCATCTACCGAGGCATGATCGGCTCTCTTCTTTATCTTACTGCTAGTAGACCGGATATTATGTTTGCTACTTGCCTGTGTGCGCGTTACCAAGCCAATCCGAAGGAATCTCACTTGGTTGCGGTTAAACGCATTTTTCGGTATCTAAAAGGTACCATGAATCTGGGTCTTTGGTATCCCAAAGACTCAGGTTTTGATCAAATGGGATATTCAGATTCTGATTTTGCAGGCTCTAAGATTGATAGGAAGAGCACCACTGCAGTTGTCAACTCCTTGGTGGCAAGCTTGTTAGCTGGTCCAGCAAGAAGCAAAACTCAGTCTCCACCTCTACTGCTGAGGCTGAGTATGTAGTTGCTGGAAGTTGCTGTGCTCAAATCCTCTGGATGAAGAACCAACTGAGAGACTACAATCAACTGTACTCTCATATCCCGATTCTGTGTGACAACTCAAGTGCGATAGCCATCGCAAACAATCCGGTGCTACACTCTCGTTCCAAGTAAATCGACATCCGATATCATTTCATTCGGGATCACATCTCTAAGGGTGATATCGAGTTACATTTCATCCCTACCGATCTCCAACTGGCGGATCTCTTCACCAAGCCTCTTGACGAAGCCCGATTCAAGTTTCTTATCGGCGAACTCGGTATGTTAAATACCGATGTTTAGTTTCATTAAAAAAAACAAAAAAAAATGAGAGAAAAGAAATTAAAAAAAAATTGAGAGAAAAGAAAAGAAATCCAAAAAAAACAAAAAAAAAAAGAGAGAAAGAAAAGAAATCCAAAAAAAAAAAAGTTAACAATTCAGTATTTTTATCTCACACTCATCTCTCTTTCTTTCTCCCTCTTTCGGCTCTCTCTCTCTCTCTTCCTCCCTCCCCTCTCCTACCGAAATCTCTCTCTCTCCTCCGGCTCTCTCTCACCCTCCTTCGGCTATCTCTCTCTATCTCTTACCCTCCCCTTCGGCTATCTCTCTCTCTCTCACCCTCTTTCGGCTCTCTCTCTATCTCCCTACCCCTCTCTTTCTCTCGGCCTCCCCTCCCCTTAGCCGACACACCCCTTAGCCGACACCCCCTTAGCCGAAGCCACCACCACCCTCTATCCCTCTCCTTCTATCCCTCTCCTTCGGTGGAGACCTTCCACCGAAACTCACCCCACATCCACACCCTCTTCTTACTTCCCCTCTTTTTCTCTCGGCCCCAACCGACACCCAACAACTCCTAGCCGAGATTTACCCATCCCCACCTACCTTACACTACAAACCGAACGCCACCTCCCTTACCAAACACTCCCTTCGGCCGAACCTCTTCCCCCCCCCCCTCCTCTCCCTCTAGCCGAAAACCCCCCCTCCCTCATTTTTTTTTCGGCTAACACCCCCCCCCCTCTCCCTCTAGCCGAAAACCCCCCTCCCTCATTTTTTTTCGGCTAACACCCCCCCTCCCCCTCTAGCCGAAAACACCCCCCTCCCTCATTTTTTTTCGGCTAACACACCCTCCCCCTCCCCTAACCCTCTAGCCGAAATCCAACCAACCCTCTCCTTTTTTTTTCTCGGCTAACCCCCCCCCCCCCCCAACCCCCTTACCAAACACCCCCTTCGGCCGAACCTTTTCCCTCCCCTCCCCTCACCCCCTGGCCGAACCCCCCCCCCCCCCCCACACACCTAACTTTATTGTTGACCGAATTCAAACCTTCCCCCATCCCTTCTTATTTTTTTCTCTTCTCCTTCCCCTCTACACAAACCGAAATCCCACCTTTTTTTTACACCATTCGGCCGATGCCACCCCCCCTCCCCAATTTTTTTTTCTTTCCCTTTTCCTTTCCCAAGACTCACCTACCCATCCCATCCCTCCTTTTCTTACACCTCCTACTTCACTTCCCATCCTACCATCCTACCTTTCCCCTTCTTCCTTCCATATCTCCCTTTTTCTTACAATCCTCTCCTTTCCCCATACATATCCTCCTACTCTATATTACCTTTCCCATCCTTACCATACTTACACATCTCTCCCTATTATCTTCTCCCTACTTAGCCTACCTATTTCAAATCCCTTCCTTTTCTATTTCCCTCCTATTTTCACTATAAATACCACCCTTCCTTCTTCATTTTTTCACCACCACCACAACAAACACCCATCTCCTCTTTCTCTAACTCACCACCTTTCTTCCTCCTTCTATTATTTTCATGGCTTCCTCCTCTTCCCCCAACCTTGTCAAGAAAAATGTGTTCACCTCCCCCACCTCTCATTCCGATCTCATTTTCAACCCATGCAATCATGTTGCACGGTTGGAAAGTGATCCCAAGCATCGTGAGTTTGACTCGATTGCTTCTTTCCACATGAAGTCTCCCCTTAACTATGCCTTGACATACAATCCACCAAAAGTAAGCAAATTGCTCATTGGCAATTTTTGGCTTACTTGTGCCTATGATGCTACATCCGAGAAAGTGTCGGCTTCCATACTCTCCGATCCCGCTTCGCCGGATCTCACTTTCGGGGTTGAAGATGTTCGTTCGGCACTTCATCTTCCTATCTATTCACCCTATGAGAAATTCCCCCTTGGCAATGAGCATGAGGAAGTTGTTGCGGCTCTGAACTACATCCGTGGACAACATGACAGGAGTCCGGGCACACTGCTTCGCAAAAACATGGGAGGTATCTGGCATTTCTTCTTCTCTCATGTTATTTTATGTCTTAGCAAGAAAACTACTGGACATGATCAATCTCCCTCTTCCATCACCCAACTGGCACATGCTCTTATCTTTCAAAGAAAGATTGATTTTGCGCGGTATTTCTTCCGTGAATTAGTCAGTGTCATCACCCCTCACAAGCGGCCCCATGTCGCTTTTCCTCGATTTATATGGCTCATCATTTATCATAAATTTTCTACTGCCATTGATGCCTCTCATAGCATCACTTTTGACTACAAGGCGCCAATTATGACCAAAGCCCTTCTTCATAAGGGGCTTTTGGCAACTGACAACCCTCTGCTTCCAGGTATGGTCTCTTTCCTTACTTCTCCCAATCTACAGTGGGGAGATGCCAAGGACACTCCGGTGTCCAAAGGTCCCTCCTTTGTGGTGGACCCTTCCCCCTCACCTCTTGTGACGTCGGCTAGCACTATCTCATCATCTGCTACCGACACCGCCGCACCTGCCCAAACGGCCATACCACTGAAAGGACCTTCGGTGGTTACCCAGGCCTCACCCACCACCTCAAAGCGGCGGCACTCTACTTCTTCCCCTCCCTCTTATCCCAAAAGAACGAGGAAGGTTTCTAGGGCCATCCCACATACTCCATCCTCCGATTCTTCACAATCGACGGATGTTGATATTGTCCCATTCGGGCCCGGGGATTCCGACATAGCCACTTCTACCACCTTTGTATCCTCACAAAAGGATGCAACTGTAATATTTGGGGACCCTCAACTTCCCTCCTCCACTTTATCCTTAGTGGATGAGGATGACTTGGTCTTCTCCCCGGACCAAGGTTCTGCTTTCTCACTGCACGGCCTTTCACCCGACCAATTCTTGGTCGATGTTTATGCACCGCCCGGTGAAACACGGGTCTTACCCAAGGCCAGTGTGGAGGTTATTTCACAATATTTGGCTTATTGGCAACAGGGTCACAAGCAGGTGTCTACCTCCTCAATTCCTTCTACCTCTGATGTACGGGACACTCCTCCTTCTGCTCCCATCATCCCCCCTGAAATTCTGGAGGCTATACAGGAAACAAACAGATAGCACCGCCTCTTGGGGGCTCAGTTTCGTGATCATCAGACACTTCTGGGCTCTTTTGTCAAGGTCTCTTGTGACAAGTTGTTGTCTCTTGAGTCCTCCAATCATCACCTCACTACCTTAGTCACTGCTCTTCAGGCAGCCTCCAATGCTCGTGATGAGGAGGTTCGTCGTCTGCAAGCGGCTTCCGAGTCTCATCAGGCCCTCACTGCTCAGATTCTTGAGTCCTTGAAGTCTCTTCATCAGAAGGTTGATTCTACGAAGGTTGCTCCCCGGACAGCCGCTGAGGGGGAGAAACAGGCGGTTCCAATCTCTTCTGACAGCGGCCGTCAGGGTCCCACTCCCATTTCCACCGATGCTCCAACTGAGGGGGAGCTTTCAAGACAAGGAGGAGACAAAGGAAAGACAAAGCTATCTCCTGACGAATAGGCCTTCTTATCCCATCAACAAAAGTCTGCTGCTCTAAAGGCTTTTGTTTCTGAAGCCGATAGGCTCAAGATTCAACCACCAAACAAGGTCACCTCTGACTTTGGCTTTTCTAAAGCCAAGTTTGATTCTCATGACATCCTTTGGTACCGAAAGACTTTAATGGGAAGAAAGTTGAAGTCTAAAATCGATAAAATAAATCTTGGCACCACCAAAGGTTCAGATACAGAGGTTCGGATGGTTATCATCAGGGAAGACAAAACTCGTCAATATATTAAATTCAGCGACCTTGAAGATTATGGACTCTCTGAATGGTACGAAATATCTAAACTCTTATCTAAATCATTTAGTCGTCATAGGGCTTTGGCCAAAAAGACCATCAATGGTCTACTTGAAAAAATGAAAGACTTTGCAAGAGATTACAAGCATTCTCCTGAAGAAGAAGCTCAAGTTCAGTATCTCAAAAAGATGTGCATCTCCTCCTCTCCACAACTCTCCTCTTCTGTCAATCAAAATCTATTCAAAGATCTGGCTGCCAAGGGATTAATCCCTGATATGAAGAATCTAAATCTGAAGACTCCAGGCGGTCCGTGTCCGACCCGTTTTTCAAGTATTGGTACTGTCGTGTCTAGGCCAACCAGTGGAGTCTATTTCTTCCATGAAAAGGAAACTCTCATGTTCTTCAGACATGAGGAGATCTCCATTGCTGACACCAAATTTCTGGTTGCTATCCTATCTCTTATCCCCGTAAGTTCTGAAGCCTCTCTCATTCGTAGTGATATTATTGCTGAGCTTCACAAAAGACCGAAAAATGAATGAGGTTCTTCTCTAAATCTCTCTATCTTTCTTATGTACTTGTAGTCGTGTTTTGTTAAGACATCATGTTTAATATAAGTGCATTTTCTCTTACTTAGTTTATACATATATACTTTATTCTTTTATTCTTTTGTAAATGTCGGATATACTTTATAAATCCTTATACAAAAAAAAACTATGTGAAAAGAACCCAAAAAGAGTAAAGATGGGTCAAAATGAATTTATTCAGTACACTCTTTGTTCTATTCTTTAGTATGGATGTCATCCTCAAATAGGGGGAGATTGTTGGGTCATCTGAAGATTTGAAGATGACCTCCTGATCTTCCATCTTATATCATCCTACTTAGAATATGTTTGAGGTTCTTTTAGCAGCTTGGTTTCTATACAAATGTTCGGTGAAGTCGAAGATCAGCTGAAGAAGACAAAGAAGGAGTACATCTCTCAAAGCGGATTGAAGATAGTCTCCTCAGCCTAAAGCCAAGCATGCCTAAGTGATCATCACCATCGGCCAGGATGGTGTCAATCACATATCTCTCAGGAGTATGAAGGTGTTCTCACATCTTCAGGAGCCGAAGATCTCTCAGGTCTTCGGTAGCCGATGATCTCTCCTTAGAGTATGAAGGTGTTCTCACATCTTCAGGAGCCGAAGATCTTTCAAGTCTTCGGCAGTCTATGCTTGAGGAATTCTTTCAAACACATTGTACTTTTCTGACAAAGTATATTGTGATATCTTGCATTGACGTGGACCTCATCTGGAGATCAGATAAAGTAAGTTTTGTTTACTACACCATTTTAAGGAAATGTCTCTACCATCCTCTCTGCAGGTCAACACTTCAAGCCAAAACACCTCAAGACAAAAGGTACATCATGTACCTTGCTGAAGACCTGTGTCCATCCTTTGCTCAACAGGTGTCCCATTCATTTAATGCATGAGGCACTATAAATATGGAGGATGGTTCAACATGCAAGATCACCAGCTCTCAAGCATTCAAGCTCTCTAAGTGCACTGGCATTCTCTCTCTAAGAAGTTCTTATTGTTTTTTAAGTGTTTTACAATTGTTCTTCATTTCTCTTTGTGTAAGATTGTTTGAATAGATTTCATCTATTCTCTTCCGCAACAATCAAAAGTTTTCTATGTGTAATTCTTGATTTCAATTCAATAAGAATTAAATTAAGTGAAAAACTGTGTGTATTGTATTCAACCCCCCTTCTACAATACTTTTCTTATTTACTTACTGCTATTTGGGACCAACACAATATATTTTGATTTGTCTAAGAGGTTGTTTATTAAATACTTACTGCCTTGGTAAGTGTTTACCGGATCAATTACCATACCGGGTGAATAACAAGGATCGAGAATCTTAACCGGTAAGAGAGACGACAAGGATTGAGAATCTTACCCAGTAAGTTAGGGTGATGACTCTTACTTGATAAGTGCTTACCGCTTTATAAACGCTTACCATCTATCAATTTGATAGCTGGGAATGTTAGCCTATAAGGTAAATGAGAGTGGTAACTCTTGCCGTTAAGCACTTACCCGGTACACATTTAGTACATGGCCCCTATGCGTTTGCCTGGTAAGAATTTGGTAAACTGCCTCTAAGGGGCCATTTAGTAAACGCTTATCCGGTAAGTGTTTACTAGATCATTTACCTTACCGGATGAACATGGTAAGGGCCAAGAATCTTACTCGGTAAGTGTGATGATGAGGATTGAGTCTTACCCGCTATGTGAGGGTGACAACTCTTACCGGATAAACACTTACCAGATTAATTGTTGCATACGATATTGTTTTGACTAGGGAAAAGTTCATAAAAACCCAACAAACTATTCCATTTTGAATGGTTAAGTCCCTAAACTAATTTTTTTGAATTAAAAAACCATTAAACTTTCTCATTTTGAATGAGTAAGTCTCTGAACTATTTTTTTGAATGAAAAAACCATTAATTTTTTTCATTTTGAATGAAAAAACCATTAAATTTTCCAATTTCGAATGATTAAGTCCCTGCATATTTTTTTTCAATAAATTAAATCATCGAACTTTTAAAAATTGGTTACTTACATCATTTTAACCCAAAAAAAAACTACATGGATCTTTTAATTCTTCCTCTTTTGATAAATAAAAAATAGATCAAAAACAGAGAGATCGATGCTAGGAGCAACAACGTGTTAGGTGATATGGAGAACGGACAATGTAATGGCAATGGGGAGAGGCGAGGCGGAGCGATACGATTGTCTATGAGGGGTTTTAATATCGTATAATTTGAGAACGATAAAACTGATTTTGATTTGTTTTTACTTTAAAACCTTCATCGTCAGTTTCAGGTATCTTTAAAAAAAGGTAACCAATTTTTAGAAGTTCGATAGTTTATTTATTCAAAAAAAATGTTGAGTGACTTAATCATTCAAAATTAGAAAGTTTAATGGTTTTTTCGCTCAAAAGAATAGTTGGGGGACTTAATCATTCAAAATAAGAAAGTTTAATGGTTTTTTCATTCAAAAAAATAGTTTAGGGACTTAACCATTCAAAATATGATAGTTTATTGGGTTTTTTTGAACTTTTCTCTTTTGACTACTATCTTACCAGTAAAGTAAATTAAAGTATTGATTTTTACTGGTAAGTATTAAGACATCTGAGTAAACGGTGCTTAAATAGATATTAAAAATAAAGAAAGTGACGAGAGAGAATGTGTCATTTTCTATATTTGAAGCATTTTTTGAAATTTTAATGTAATAAAGAGAGAATGTGTAATTAATTGTTTTTCCTTTATTTAAAATGAGAAAAGATAATATGTAGTAAGTTTTTTATTTCTTTAATTAAAATTTTCAATATTAAACTAGGCATATACCCGCGCGATGCAGCGGAATGTAAGTAAATAACAAACAATTAATGTTACTTTCTTATAGACATGTCATCAACAATCAACCATAACCTAAGAATCACAATTTATGAAACCCTAAACTCTAAACCCATAAAGATATTCAATAATTAGTTTATATTACAATTATTGAAAAAAAAATTATAATGATATAATTTATAATAAGAATGAAACATATTTTACGATTATGTATTTTTAATGTGCTAACGGTGGAAAAAAATAAAACGTATGGATAGAAAACAAATTAGTTCGTAGATATTCATGATATTTAATAGTACGGTTAAATTAAAAAATATTCAATATTTGACTCGTTTTGAAAGTATTGACGAGACGATTATAATGATATAATTTGTAAAAAAAGAAACATATTTTTTATTGCATTTTTGTTCATATACAATTATTTGTGTTAATATGATAATGGTGTAAAATGAAAAATGAAAAAATAAGGGATATAAAATGAATTAAATAAGTAGTTGTAAGGGTGGTAAATGTAACATTATAAGATGATAAGTGTTTTTATACAAAAGTTTAGGGTGCTAAGTGTTATTGTACAAAAGTTTGTACAATAACCGTATTTTGTATAATAACCGTATTAGTTTTTTTATATAGTAGTAGAGATAATTTATAATAAGAATGAAACGTATTTTACGATTATGTATTTTAAACATGCCAACGGTGGAAAAAAAAATAAAACGTATAGATAGAAAACAAATTATTTAGTAGATATTCATGATATTTAATAGTACGATTAAATTAAAAAATATTCATTATTGGGCTCGTTTTGTAGGTATTGACGAGACGATTATAATGATATAATTTGTAGAAAAATGAACGTATTTTTTCATTGCATTTTTGTTAATATATGATTATTTGTGTTAATATGATAATGGTGTAAAATGAAAAATGAAAAAGTAAGGGATATAAAATAAATTAAATAACTAATTGTAAGAATGATAAATGTAACATTGTAAGAGTGATAAATGTAATTATACAAAAGTTTGTATAATAACTGTTTTAGTTTTTTGATTATATAGTATAGATATATTAAATATTTTAATTAATTAATGCTACAATTTTTAATAGTAAAAATTATTAAAGTTGAATGTAATCTTTTTGCAGAGATTTAGACTTTTAATATTTTAAATAACTTTCTTTTAAGGTATTTTAGAATAATTTAAAAATATATGCTTTTATAGAATTTTGCTTTTTTCCCGATGGATGTTGATTCATGTAATAAATATCATTTTTGTTATTTTTACCATTAATATTTCATTTTTCGAATTTACTTTTTTTCTTTTTTATTAGTATACAAATATTCTATCATGTAATAAATATCATTTTGTGATTTTTTACCATAATTATTTTACTTTTTGTATTTATATATATTTTTTTAGTTTAAAAATATAAAAAACTTAAATAAGAAGGACTAAAAACTCTTTAAATTACATTTCAATACAATTTCTTTAATTTCTTTAATTGTTTATCAAACCAATTCTTTTATAAATCGCCTTTAGTTTCTTAATGGCATATGTTCATTAACAACAACCACCCTGAGGACCTCTAGCTTCATGTTGGTGGTAGAAAATTGTATAGGTTTACAAAGTGACCAAAATGTTATCATAGTGATAGTGCAATTGCACATTGGTTAATATGATCGTTTTCAAGTAATCAAGTAATAAAAATACTGAGATCCTATCCACAGAGGTCATATTTCAGAGCTTTGAGTAGTAAGTCGAGAATAAAATGATTTGAATTTGAAAAGAAGAAATAACCTTGAGTGAGTTTGGTGCTTTTAAGATTAAGTAAAAATAATTAATTTAAAGAAAATGGTATGGGTGTAAAACACTTGTAGTAATGATATGATAAAGACATTTGTCACTAAAACGTCTATAAAATTCCCTTTCTCTCGAAAGTGAACTTCCACAGAGAGTGGCCACAAGTCCCATAGAGTCACCACTATTGTCAACTAAAGACTTGTCGATCCAAGTAAGTTGACTTTCAAGAGTCATGGTTCTACTAGTATGGAGACAAGTGCTCAAATCACTTTGCAAGACTAATATCGACTGACATTTGGACATTGGTTAAAATCATACAAAAAGTGTATCTCTACGTGATTATAAAAGACTTTCTTAAATCTTCTTGCACCACTCAAGTCGTATTTCAGAATATGCCTATCTCCGGGTCTAAGACATAATCTTAACACTTTCAAGTGATCGGCTTGTCCATGGTGAGTTAAAACTTTCCAAAAAAATAGCAAAGACGGCAACACCCAAGTGTTATCTACTAATCTTATTTTGATCACTTTCTAACCCATTTTGCCTTCTTCACACTTCATTTGGTCTGATTCGTTCCAACACGGTGGTGATTGAAGTCCCAAGATTACAAAAATTGGTTTTACTAACTTTTAATGCAACAAAGTGGCCATTTGTGTCAGCACAGTGACGACGTCGAGCAGAATCATTTTGAAAAAGCCTTTGACATTTATGGACATCTGACGTTTGAAGCCAAGAAAACAGAAAAATGAGCTTTCATGGAAATGATGAAAGAATACGAGAAATTAGTTTAGTCAATAAAAGCTTCAACACTTCATCAAAAAGGTGCTTTTAATGTAATGTCACCATGAACCTTTTTTCTTCAAATTCACTATAAAAGGAGCCTTGGGGGTGCCATTTTGAAGATCGTCACATCCAACAGCAAAAGATAATCTGGAGGTGAGTATATATTCTTCATTCTCTCTTAAATTAGTTATTAGTTGCATTTAATTTCCTTGTATTTCTACTTTCTTGTAACAACTTCACCATTGTGGCAACATAAGTGGTGACAACATAGTTAATTTCGTTTATGCAAGTATTCTTTATGTATTCTTTATGTATTCTTCTTATTATACCATGTCTCCTCTTTTTATTATGAGTTAAACTTAAACACTCCCTTTGGTGTGGGTGTGAGCCAAAGCTAAGACTAGTAGGCAATGCTTAGGTGTTGCCATTTTTTCTAACTCTCAGACTTGGACACTTGAATCAAGACTTTAACTCAAACACGGACAAGTCGATCACTTATAAGTGTTAATATTAGATCTTAGACCCAGAGATGGGTGGATCCGTAAATACGGGTTAAGTGATGCAAAAAGATTTGAGAGTCTTTTATAACCACGTATAGATACGGGTTTTTGCATGATTTTGACTAAGGTTTGAATATCGGTCGATATCGGTGTCTGTAATGCCCTAAACTTTAAAAGGAATGATAGGAACATTTTCGTAAAATTTTTGCGAAATAGAATCTCTAAATATCGCAACTATAACCCTTTAAAAGGGAAAGTTTGGATAAACAATTGTCAATTTGCTATATGGGACATAATTACAACAACCTGTCTAATCTAGAATTAAATGACTAGATTAAAATGAGTGTTGCTATATCCCCAAAAATACGCTCTTCTCAAAATCTCCAAAAATCCCGACTTCTTAAGTGCTCCTACATGCACCGGTCGGCACATCAAGACCTCCTAGGCCCGCTACTAGTAGGACCTAAAAAACACATACGCAACATGTTAGTCCGTGATCGTTTACCAGATAAATCAAACAACAGATATATAAGATTACCAACCTGTTTCTATTACAAAATGCGGATTACAAAGGTTGATATTGATCTGATTAAGCTCACTTTCTCTCTCTCCGTGTTCTTGATGGACTGATGTTTCTTTGTGTGTCCTATTTTCTCATCTTCTCATTTGATATTTTTTTTACAAGCAAGAGATGGTGATATATATATTATATCACTTAGCTTCTTCAACACACTTCTACCAACTAATAATATCTAGATATCTAATATCTATATATTATATTTAAAACTAATATAATAAAAAAACTAATATAATTAAAGCAAACTAACTTTGACTATTATTACATTTTGGACCCTAGACTATTGTTGAGAGTGACTTGTCAGCTTTTAGCTTCGGATTGCGATCTTCGTATTGGATGATCTTGAATCCAATGAGACTGTTTTCTAACAATCTCCCCCTTTGGATCAAGATCATTACACAAATGATTTAGCAATACGATCTTTTCTTTTTCAGCACTGAAGATGCATCTCTCTCTTAGTCTTCAAGATATAGTAAACTCCCCCAAAGATGTAGATTATCTTTTTCAGTTCATGGGGAGAAATTATCTTCAGTTGTAGCTCGGAATTGCTTCAGCAAAGTATCTGCAAAGAAATTTCTTTCGAATCAACATATCTTCAGAATACTTTGATCTTGAAACTTTGATCTTGAAGAATTCAATCTTGGACGTGATTCTTGAAACATGTGACTTAGTTGTCTCTTCTCCATTTCTTGGGTAGATCTTCTCCCCCTCTTTTTGATGGATTGAGCAACGAATTCATCAAAGTCTGATGTTCAAGAAATGTCATTCAGTTGGAGCCTTTGATTCGTCACTGCAATAGATATTCATCCAGAACTTTGCAAATCCAAAGAAAATAGTCATGTAACACCTGTAGCAATAAACAAATCAGTTAGAAACGCCTGTCAGTAACACTAAGTCACTGTGTGTAACGAATACACATTGGAAAGGAGCTGTTTGATGTTGACTCCCCTAGGGCTTCCATTTAATCATCGAAACACCACAAAGGCAGTTTCTATAAACGTTATGACAAAGAAAATAATTCTTTGTGTGCTCGTGCTTGTGATAGAAAAAAGTAAGCACTTGATGATCGCTTATAAGGCTCGAAATGTGTAAACCACTGAGACAACAGTAAGTTAAACACAGACTCAATGTGCATGAGTGAAGTGCGAAGGTGGGGCAGACTTCCTTCTTTTCAATATCCAGATTTTCCAAATGAAAATCAGATAGTAAATGTGCTGCGTCCCCTTTGAAAATGAAACATTTTCCTTTTAAGAAGAAAATGAGTAGATGGTGGGGTAATTCCAAGAGTTGGCTTGGGCTAGTCGCCTGTTTCAATAATGTTCACCAATGAAATTTGAAACACTAGAAATGTGGATGCCCGGCTCAGAAAGTAGTTGGTGCAGAGTTCTGATATTCTTTTAACTCTGTTCTAACACCCTCTTTCTTTTAATTATTTAGCTCACTGTTAACCGAACTCTCTTTTTCATGATACCTCATCACTCATTCAACACTCATTTTCTTTTGACTCCTCACACCCAATCACTATGGATTAACTTCTTGGGTAGAAATCATTGGTTCATGTGATTCCATTGAAGTTGTGTTAATCCTAACACACTGATCCCATATTTTCCTATGAAGCATATAATGCTCAAAATGGTTCAACTTAGCAGTTAAAGCTCAATTGAATAAGAAAACATTTAAAGTTACACTTCCGAATTATAAAATCTGGTTGAAGAATCGGGAAGTGATTTGAACGTTTTAGAATGATGTTTTCAATGATTGAAAGTTGTCCTTCTTTCAACCATATATGAGATTAAGATGTAGAATTGTACCTTGACGTGCAATCTTAAATCTCATGAAGCTAAGCTTAAAGTCATATGATCTTGTAAGCTTCTCTCAAACTTCTGAAAAAGTCTTAGGTCAAGTCAAAGCAAATTTATTCACTTAAGTTGAAAAGACAAAAAGCAGTAAAACAGTTAAAGTACAAGTTCTGATCAGAAATAATCAGAAGTTATTACCTTTTTACTCCCCCTGAAGTTATGCATCTAAAATATGTCAGTTATAAAAGCATATGATAGAGATCTACAACTTTCCTTTTTGAAGTGAAGATCGTCATATCTTTCCAAAGCATAAATTTCAGTAAAGTATGTACTCCCCCTTTGAAGGTTGATTTCCTCGTTGGAGTATCAGAGTACAATCCTTATCAGTTCAGGAGTAAGGTGTTTTGATCATTGAAGTGCGAGTCCTAAACTGTTGTGTTTAGAAGTCAAACTTCGTTGAGGTACGGGTTCTAAGCTGATGTACTTAGAAGCCATTTGTTCTCTGAAGCACGGGTTCTGATCTGTCGTAATCAGAAGCCACTTCTCTTACTCCCCCTTGACAGTAGGTGCCTGCAACACAGAATCAATTATCTTCTTTGGTACCCACTGGTATTTTGGTCCATGTGTGTGAGTTGCAGTTCGTATGGGGGTTACTGAGTAGGAACCATACCAGTAATGGTCACTAGTCTTGTGAACAGGATCATGTGAATGACAATAAGAACAATAAAATTTCTTACCTGATAACCTGATCATTTGATCTCTCGTGTAAACATGAGCAGGTTTACTTTTTGGCGCATTGTTCTTCTTGGCAGTCTGCGTATGAACACATGAGTTTTTACCTTTCAGCTCATCTTTTACTGGTTTCCTGTTCCAGACCAGTTCTTCTTCTTTGAAGCTGCTTCTTTTTCTGAGATTTGTACCTGAACTATCTCTATTCCTGTCATAGAAAAGATTAGTACTCCGAATATGATTAGAAGATTTCACTGACCTGTTTGAAGAAACAGTTCTGATTGTTGAGCTTGCAGTAAGCTCTTTATTCTTCGAAGAATAACTGTCTCTTTGTTTGATAAGGAGGTCAATCTTCATCTCAAGCTCAGACCTCTTCTTCTTCTATTTCTGTGCAAGCTTAGATAATTCAGATAGCTTAGCCGTAAGCTTCCTAATTGCAGCTTCAAGGATGCTTCTCTCTTTTTCAAATCCTTTCTTAGCACCCTTCGTTCCATCTGATATAACTCTTAAGAATCCTACTGACTTTAGATCATTTGCCTTCTTCTCTTTGGCAAACTGATCTCTCTCCGAAATGATTACTTTCTCAAAGTCTTTAACTTTTTGAGAAAGCATTAAACATTTAAGCTCAAGTATCTTCTTCTCTTCAACACTCTTCTTGGAAAGATCTGAGAACATCTTCTCAAACTCTGATATTTTCTTTTGAAGCACGGTGTTCTCAGCTTCCAGTTCTTTTGCTTTTAATAAAGCAGGATCTAATTTGTTTGAGCGTTTAAGATGATGATCCGCTGATGAAGAAAGTGTTTTAAGATCCAATTTAAGCATTGTAATATACTCATCATCAGAAAAATTCATCTTGAAGAATCTGATTTGATCTTTAGAAAAGATAACTTTGGATTTGCGCTTGAAGAAGAATGTGAAGAGCGACCGGTATGATAATTCTCTCGACCGGATGGTTCTGAGCTTCAGCCTTCAGAGGCTCTTAACTTCAGATCAGAGGCTCTTAACTTCACGTCAGAGGCTCTTAACTTCACGTCAGAGGCTCTTAACTTCACTTCAGAGGCTCTAACTTCACGTCAGAGGCTCTTAACTTCACGTCAGAGGCTCTTAACTTCACGTCAGAGGCTCTAACTTCACGTCAGAGGCTCTTAACTTCACTTCAGAGCTCTTAACTTCACTTCAGAGCTCTTAACTTCACGTCAGAGGCTCTAACTTCACGTCAGAGGCTCTTAACTTCACTTCAGAGCTCTTAACTTCACTTCAGAGCTCTTAACTTCACGTCAGAGGCTCTAACTTCACGTCAGAGGCTCTTAACTTCACTTCAGAGCTCTTAACTTCACTTCAGAGCTCTTAACTTCACGTCAGAGGCTCTTAACTTCACTTCAGAGCTCTTAACTTCACTTCAGAGCTCTTAACTTCACGTCAGAGCTCTTAACTTCAGAGCTCTTAACTCCAACGTGAATAGTATCGACGTGAATAGTAAACAGTGAATAGTGAATAGTGAAATTTTCGACCGGTATCGTTTCTTCTTTTGATAGATCAGCCCTTTTGATTTCGAAAACAACCACTGATTTAGATTTTAATCGATTGAACAATGGTTTGAAAAATGAAGAACACAGAGAGTTCTTAAAAGTTTGATTTTGAATCTGATATCGGCTCTGATACCAATTGTTAGTCCGTGATCGTTTACCAGATAAATCAAACAACAGATATATAAGATTACCAACCTGTTTCTATTACAAAATGCGGATTACAAAGGTTGGTATTGATCTGATTAAGCTCACTTTCTCTCTCTCCGTGTTCTTGATGGACTGATGTTTCTTTGTGTGTCCTATTTTCTCATCTTCTCATTTGATATTTTTTTTACAAGCAAGAGATGGTGATATGTATATATTATATCACTTAGCTTCTTCAACACACTTCTACCAACTAATAATATCTAGATATCTAATATCTAGATATTATATTTAAAACTAATATAATAACAAAACTAATATAATTAAAGCAAACTAACTTTGACTATTATTACATTTTGGACCCTAGACTATTGTTGAGAGTGACTTGTCAACTTTTAGCTTCGGATTGCGATCTTCGTATTGGATGATCTTGAATCCAATGAGACTGTTTTCTAACACAACAACAAGTGTTAGGCTAGAAGCCTAGTGAGATCTTACACAATATCATAATACTATAATAGTAAGAACAAATAAAGTATAAGCCATCGTTACCCAATCTGCAACAGTAGTATTAATCCACCATTCGTTAAGTCACACGACATTTCAATCCTGAACACAAGTATCTACCACATACAAACTCTTGGTTTCGGGGGATACCCATGTTAAATCAAATAACATAAATCATAAAGGATCGAATTATTATGATTATGAAATCATCCAATGTTTAATCTACAAGATGAATAGAAAACTTACTTGTATGAATGTTTGTGATTGCCTTACTTGATGAAGCCATGATTACTCCAATAATCTCTTTGATGCCAAGTAATTATGATGGAGTTAGAGTTTTGTGTTAAAATCTCCAATTAATGGTGCATTCAATAGAGAGAATGGATGAGAGAGGATTTTCATTCGACTTGTATTAAGAGATTAAAGGAAAGAGATAACCACAAATTTATAGTTAGTTACAGGCGGTTACAGGGACCGATATCTGTAACACCCCGAAATCTATAGCCGAGAAGAGGACAAAAATGGCGGTAGTGTTTCGCGCAAGTGTCCGCGTGGGTTGAACCGCGCGGGGATCTATCTAGAGGGAGACGCGCCTCTCCGCGCGAGTTGGGTCGCGCCACCACTCGCGCGCGCGCACTGTGGGCACATAAAAGGGGGAAACCGGCCTCCACCTCATTTTCTCACTAAACCCTCAAATCTCTTCCCCTTTTCTCTCCCAAAACGACCCCTCACCCTCTCAATCGAACCCTAGCATATTTTGGGGGGGTTTCCTCCTAAAACCATGTGATCCTCCTCCATCTAGTAAGTTGGGAGCTAGAACCATCATCCTTTCATCTTCATCTTCTTCACCAAGCTTCCTAGGGTTTCAACCCACCTTTTTCATCATTTTGAAGATTGGAAGTTTGTGGTTTGTTTGGGGATCTAGAAGAGTATTGTTGATGGATTCAACTATGGCAAAGGTAATCTTCTACTTTCTTCAACTATGAAAGTTACGGTTTTCGTATAAGTTGAGATCTTCATGTATAATGTTTGGGGAATAATTCTAAATGGTTGGAGGTAAATATTTATGGTTGAAATTTATGGATTTAGGTTTTTGGAGGTTTCTGTATTGAGGACCCAAGTTTCTTCAAAGGAGCTCAAGTTGGGGAAAACCTAGATTTAGCCTAAATCTAGCAAGGTGAGTTCAAGTTGCTTTGTGAAAACTATGTACATGCCAAAATGTGTATTTTGAAGTAAAAATATGTTTTACTTGGTGATTGTCAAAGTGTTGAGTATTTCGATAAGTTTTCATATTTGGTAAATTTGGGTTAATTTGATCTCATGAATGCTCATATTTGGGATTTGGATATTTGATAAGTAAATAACATGATTTATGCATTTTTGGTGATTTTGTGCAAATGAAGTCTATTTTATTATTTATGCGTTTTTGGTGTATTTAAGTTCATAAACCCTTTGGAAAATACATGTCTCCGTGTTATGAGACATTTTGGAAACGTAAGGGTATGAGTCCATTTGGAAAATCGTTTGTCCCAATTCGTGATGAGTTTTGGGTTAGTCACATCTTTGAGGTATGTGTTGGTGTCAACGCCGTTTAAATACATTTTATTATTTGGGTACTGTTATTTGTTGGCCAATTGGATTTTGAGCATTATAGCTCAGCCTTGACTTAAAAGAGTCTTGAGGTCATTTGTTCAGTTTTAATGGCTCAATATCGAGCCTCGTTTATAATTTTCATCTGAATGCATCTTCTGGTATATTAATGATATTTACATGCTCGAGTGCTTTGGCCATTCCTGTGTAGTCATGTAATCCTAGATTGTGTTGCATTGGATCCATAGGCACGTAAGTCAGTCTTTATTTGATGGTCAATTGGGTATTACGGGGTTGGACTCCGGGATCCATGTTTTATGACCTTGATCTTTCAAGTGTACACTAGGAGGGCTGAGTCCAGTTATGTTATCATGTTGATGGGCGTTTTGGGGTCTCCGCCATGTCGGGGCAATGCCTTGGTTGTAACCCCCGATTGTGTCGGACCTTTGGTGGTATTCATGGTAATATTCACTAGGTCAGCTGTCTTTTTTGGTGTAGCTTGAAAAGAGTCGTAGGGATACTTGGGTTTTTATGTCGTGAAGTGTCATACGATTAACGTTGTATGAGTGGTATACTTTTGTATTTCCTCCACTCTCAATGGATACGGGTATCCCCCATTGTCGGCCAGCAGTATTTTGGATATTTAATTGTGCATGCTTTCACATTTGGATTTCATTCCATTTTATGGTCGTGTGAGTATTGAATTTTAGTTCCATGTTTTCGGTGGCATATTATATTTATATGGATTGTTCCCCATGATTTATAAGTTGAGTATTATGCCCCACCCGTGTTTTGGGCGTTTCGGGACATAAAGTTTTATCCGCGTTTTTATAAATTGGGAGTTTGTTTTCTATTCACGTTTTGAGTGAGTTTTGGGTTGCCTCATTTTATAAGGAATGTTTTGTATTGAGGTATTCATCTTTGAAAATGAATGTTATTGGAAAACGAGTCGTTTCCATATTTAAAGTAAATCATTTTGAAAGATTATGATCTAAATTGTACCCTTTTCTTTTAACAATATATTTAATCATGTTGAAAACTCTTGAACTCACTAGGCGTTAGCCTAACCTTTTTATTTGTCGGCATGTGCATCAGGTTCCGTTTCGGGATTATTCCTAGCGACACTGTGAAGAGATGAATGCTAGTTGGGTGCTCGAATGAGTGAATAGCTTGATGAAGTCTTTCGCATTTACTTTGGATATAGAGACTGTCATTGGGTTTTAGTAACACCCGACTTTAAATAGAGTTTATGTAAGACTTTATTCATTTTGTTGACGATTAAATCTAGAATCGTATTTCTAGTGTGAACTTGTCGTAAGAGATTTTATCCTTCTTTGAGGTATTATTGAAAGTTTTAAATTAGTCGCTCTTTCCAAATTTGAGGGTGTTACAATATCGTCCATCGAGATAGTCGGAGGGCCTGCATGTAATTAAGTCATAATTAAGAGACTTAAATAAACATTTATGACTAATATGAGATTAACATAATTAATATAAATAGTTTAGGCCACTTAATTGGAAAAGGTAATTTTCTAACATTCTCCCACTTGGCCCTATAACTATTTAAACAAACAATAAGTTGGCCAAGTGTTAATCTCATTAGTGAATTATAATTAAAGTAAAAGTATTTAAGCAAAATGATATAATCTTACATGTCGCCAACGACATGGGATCCCTATCAATCATACTTTCTGTAATCCTACAAAACAATAATCAAAATTATTAGTGGTTCTCTTGTTTGCTCATCAAGACAATTAGTGTTAACAAGTTATTAGAGCAAACTTGAGTAACATAATGTGAAAATAGAGATTTAAGCGCTTACTTTCAATGATAGTTAAATATATCGTGACATTAAACAAGGCTAGCTCTTAAGCCCATATTGATCACATGCTCGATAAAATTCTTAGGCGGTAATCCTTTAGTAAGAGGGTCCGCCAATATCACCAGGCTAATATATTCCACAGTTATGCATTTTTCTTCCACATGTTCTCAAACAAACAGATACTTAGTGTCAAGATACAGTCCAACACCACTTGAACTATTGTTGTTTGAAAAACTCACGGCAGCACTATTGTCGTAGTAAAGTTTCAATGGCCTTGAGATAGAGTCAACAATTTTGAATCCACAAATTAGATTTCTCAATAACATAGAATGACATGTAGCATGGTCGCGTGCTACATATTCTGCCATCGTAGTCGAAGTAGTGGTTAGCTCTTGCTTATGACTCCACCAAGATATCGGCCCACCTGAAAACATGAATATGTACCCCGAAGTTGATTTCTTGTCATCTTTGCATTTAGGAAAGTCAGAACCAGAATACCCTACAACTTCAAGGGAATTTGTTCTTTTTATAAGTGAGCATGTATTCTTTTGTTCCTTGTAGGTATCATAATATTTTCTTGGTTGTTTTCCAGTGGTCTAAACTCGGGTTAGATTGATAACGACCAAACATGCCAGTGATGTATGCTATATCGGGTCGGGTACATACTTGAGCATACATTAAACTCCCAACAACCGTTGCATATGGTATTAGTTTCATTTGATCACGTTCAGCCTCAGAATTAGGGCATTAATATGAGCCAAATTTGTCACCTTTCACAACAGGCGCGACAGAAGGAGCACAATTTTGCATATTGTACTTATTGAGGATGTGATTTATATAGGCCTTTTGAGATACACCTAATATGTCATTCTTTCTATCTCGGTGCATTTCAATACCAATTACATAAGAAGCTTCACCAAGATCTTTCATATCAAAATTATTTGATAAGAAACGTTTAACCTCAAATAACATGTCTTTATTGTTACTAGCAATCAATATGTCATCGACATATAAGACTAGTATACTAAACTTGCTCCCACTCATCTTGAAGTATATGCATTGATCAATTGAGTTCTTTTTTAAGTTGTAATTTTTCATAACCTCATCAAACTTCAAGTACCATTGCCTTGAAGCCTGTTTAAGCCCATAAATTGATTTTTTAAGTTTACATACTAGATGTTCACTTCCTTCAACCTTAAAACCTTCTGGTTGAGTCATGTAAACATCCTCATATAAGTCACCATTTAGGATAATGAGATACCAACGCCATAATTATTCTAAAAGACTCCTTTCTCAACACAGGTGAGAAAGTTTCCTTATAGTCTATTCCCTCCCTTTGAGTAAAACCCTTAGCAACCAATCTTGCCTTATAACGTTCAACATTTCCTTTGGGGTCTATCTTTATTTTATAGACCCATTTACAACCTACCTGTTTTGAGCCCTTAGGTAGTTCTGTAAGTTTCCAAACATTGTTAGTATGCATAGAGTTTATCTCATCATTCATGGCATCAAGCCATTGTTTTGAATGATCACTAGTTTTGGCCTCATTAAATGTAGTTGGGTCTTCAAATTTTCCCAAGTCATAATTGGTCTCATTCAAAAAAGTGATAAAGTCATTATAAGTAGTAGGCTTCCTAGATCTCTGTGATCTTCTTAAATGTTGAGTATTTTCTACAACTTCATTATTGAGTGGAGTATCTTCATGTAATGGTTCATTCTCAATGTGAGCATCCACAATTTCATTATTTGATGTTGATGCTAAATTGTCATTGGGAATAGAAAGATGCACAAGTAAATTAGGAGTTCTATCAGGTGCCTTTTCTTCATATAAGTCAACAACTCTCGAACCATTACTCCTACTCAAATTTGCATTTTCAAGAAATTCTGCATGCCTAGTTTCCACTATTTCTAGTGGTATGAAGCCATGATTACTCCAATAATCTCTTTGATGCCAAGTAATTATGATGGAGTTAGAGATTTGTGTTAAAATCTCCAATTAATGGTGCATTCAATGGACAGAATGAAGGAGAGAGGATTTTCATTTGACTTGTATCAAGAGATCTAAAGGAAAGAGCGGTTAGAGGGACCAATATCGTCCATCGAGATAGTCAGAGGGTCTGCATGTAATTAAGTCATAATTAAGAGACTTAAATAAACATTTATGACTAATATGATATTAACATAATTAATATAAATAGTTTAGGCCACTTAATTGGAAAAGGTAATTTTCTAACAACCCGTGCCATCCAAGATAACAAAACAAGTGATCAAAATTATTTACAGACGTTAGTTGAGATTACACCTCAGGTTCTTGACTTTAGTGTCCACTCCGCGGAGCTCCACCTCAAGGGTCCTCGAACCTTAGTGCCTACTCCACTCTAGAAGAGTTTCACCTCAAGGGTCCATGGCCCTTTAGTGCCTACTCCCTAGATCTCCCAATGGGTTCATAGTTCACCAAAATGGCACACCACCCCCTCATGCATAAGGGTTGGTTCCATTAATCTATCATCACAACATTTATAAATCTTTCATGTCATTATAGCATGTATTCATTTTCTCAATAACCAAGTAATCACATGAGTCTTACCATACTTACCATAACATGTACAAACCTTCTTATATCAATAACAACCACCCTCAACATATTTCCATATAGAACATCTAATTAGGTTAAACATGGTAGAGGACTCAAGCCATTACAAAATAACCCATTTAGCTTAAATCTCAAATAATCAAGTAGAGATAAAGTTGGGTGAACCTAAATAATCATATATTCCATTATTAGGTCTAGTCTCATGTAACATAAACAAGTAACATTTAAGATGAACGTAATCATTAAATAAGTGGAACATAAGCAACAAAACTCACCAACAAAGGTTTGTGAGAGAAAACCCTAAGATGATTGTAAACCCTAGAAAAGTGTAGATGATAGTTGAGAGTTGAGATTTCCACTTGAGCTCTTGTAATAAATGGTAGGATGATCCTAGTGTAGCATTAACTTCTTTGGGATTCTTGGTAGGTGGAGTAAATGAAGTGGGAGGATGGAGAGGAGTAGAAATTTCCCAAGAGAAGAGGAAAATCGCTGCTGCAAAATACCAAATGAGTTCTCCCCCAAAATGAGATAAAATTCCTGATTTTAACCCCTCAATACCTGACGACGACTGTGGCATGCGAGAGTGCCCATGGCAAGGTCGCCAGGCACTCTCGCGCCAGTTGTACCATGGCTCAATCCAAGGTCGCGACTATGACTCGCGAGTATGCCACTGGCACTCTCTTCGGGCATACTCGTTGGAGATGTACCGAAGGCAGGCTTCCCTAGCGACAATGCCACTGCGACTGTGCCCATGGCAAGGTCGTTGGGCATAGTCGTTGGGTGCCCCCTTCCAGTTTTCAAACTTTACTTTTTGGCTCGAAATGATCCTGATTCCAAACGTCCACTATAAACTCTATGTATTTAGCCGTAGGTACAACTTTAGATACGCATAAGTGTATATTAAACAAGAAGGTGGTCATACCAGTATGTGGATTCCACAAATAGTTTCAAAGGTGAGGAGGGCATACTTACATAAAAATCGGGGTGTTACAGTGTCACAAGGAGATTTGGACATCTATTTCCATATTGGTAGAGCTACGACCTTTGGAGGTCAACTTAGTTGAATCAGCAAATTTTTAGTTGGTAAAAGTGTTGACTTTGCGGGGACACGTAGTCACTCTCTGTGAAAGTTCACTTTCGAGAAAAAAGGATTCTTATGGATGCTTTTGTGGCACTTGTTTCTACCATCAGGTTACTACAAATGTCTTAGATAATCCTTACACCCATACTCTTTTCTTTTAACTATTTGTATCATTTTAATTAATTATCATAACATCAACTCTCACATATATTGATTATTTTCTCGAAACTTGCACTAGAAGTTCGTGAAGATCTTTGATTCTTAGTTGTCCAGTCCATGTGGAACCGATTTCGGTATATTACCATTTTATTATTTATAGCGACCATAGTGTTCGGTATGCACTTGCACCACCACTGTAGCAACATAGGTGGCCACTTTTATGGACCTATACGACTTCCGCTATCATTAAGTTTTAGAGAATTCTTTAAGAGCATCTCTAATAGATTCTTTAAAATAAAGAAAATTAAGATTTTGTAAACTATTTTATTTCAACAGGGTCTCTATAATTTTCTCTAAAAGGAAAAATTCAGAAAAACCCAACAAACTTATCCCATATTGAATGATTAAGTCTCAGAACTATTTTTTTGAATGAAATATCTTTCTCATTTTGAATGATCAAGTCGATGAACTATTTTTTTGAATGAAAAAACTTTCTCATTTTGAATAATTAAGTCGTTGAACATTTTTTTCAATAAAAATAAATCATCAAACTTTTAGAAATTAGTTACTTACATCATTTTAACCCAAAAAAACTACCGGTAACCGATTATGAAAGTTTTAAAGTAAAAGAAACCTAAATTAGTTTTACCGTTCCCAAACCCTACGTCATTCAAACCCCTCACAAACAATGATATGGCTCCCCGTCGTCCCATCGTTGTCTGTTCTCCATATTGCTTAACACGTTGTTGGCCCCTGTCGTCGATCTGTCTTTTTTTAATCTATTTTTTATCCATCAAAAGAAGGAGAATCATAAGATTAAAAAAACCGATCAAAAAGAAGGATATTGATGACAGGGGCCAATAGCGTGATAGGCGAAATGGAAAACGGAAAATGAAGGGGCGACGAGGAGTGGCGAGGGAGAGTGATAGTGGTGTTTGAATGGCGTAGGGTTTAAAAACGGTAAAACTGATTTAGGTGTTTTTGCCTTTAAAACTTTCCTAGTCGGTTACGAATAGTTTTTTTTTTTTTTTTTTGGTTAAAAGGATTTAAGTAACTAGTTTCTAAAAATTCGATGGTTTATTTTATTGAAAAAAAATATTCAGGAACTTAATCATTCAAAATGTTAAAGTTTAATGGTTTTTCCATTCCAAAAAATAGTCCGGTGACTTAAATCATTTAAAATAGGATAGTTTATTGGTGTTTCTTTGAACTTTTCCCTTATTTCTAAAATAGATAAAACAATAGAAAAAACTTCAAGTCTAAAGAATTCTCTAGAATTTAATGTGAAGAGATAGAATAATTTTTTTCTTTTCACCAATGAGATTGAATTATTAGTATTTTATATGAAACAAATTAAAAAGTGTATTGGGATGATAAAGTTATAAAATATTTTAACTGTATAATTATTATTGAAATCTCCAAAATAGTGAATATGTTGGAGTTGAGTATAATTTCTTTAGAGATTTTAACTATTGGTTTTTTTAGAGAAAACATTCAAGAACATGTAACTTAAAATTTTCTTTATTTTAAATAACAATATAAAAAATATGTTAAAAGAAAATATAGAAAATAACTTTTTCTTTTTGAACAATCTGTAGAGAATGTTTTAAAAGACATTTTTTCCCATTTTCATGAAGACATGTTTTTTATACCATAAAAAATGATATACATAGTTTGATTTTGGGATATGTTTTTCATATGGAAAGCAATTATTGTTGGTTTATATATCTTGGTTGTTAAAAAAATTAGGGGTTGTTTGTTTAAAAAAAAAATCCTCTTAATAGCTTTTAAGTCTGAATTGTTCAGATCTTTTTACATTTAGACTGGGTTTTTTTTTCAGTTTTCAGAACCTCTTAACTCTTAAATACGTCTGAAATAAGAAGTGGTGACCTAACTTCCTAAAACCTCTTATCGTCATCTCAGTTCATATGCTCTTCTTTCTCTGAAGACGCCTCCAGACGTTACAGAAACATACAGTCTTGTTGATTCAGATTTTAGACTTCAACACCACCTCCTATTAATCAGAAGTAAAATAAGACTTCAGACCTCTTAAAAAACAAACGACACGTTACTGTTTTTTTTCTAACACAATTAATGATTAATGAGTAGCACAGAAGGCCACTCGCGCCAATTCAAATAAATCCATGACGTGCCCCTTTGTGTGAAGAAGAGAAGGTCTTTGGATAGACAGTCCTCTTTCGTCATGTTCTCTAAGCGGGATTTTCAGTCATCTATCATTTATATTTCCCTAGTGAGTGAACAGCGGTTCTTCTATATAGGTATGGCGTTCCCCCTTGAATCTCCTAACGTCGAGCAAAGATCTCCTTCGTTTTCTTTGCTTTAAGCTTTCAAAGTCGATATCTTTCGTATCAAGAGTGTTTTAGGGAGGCCAGGGAAGACGAATTGGATCGAGAGCCGAAATAAGATTCCTTTTGGCTAGAGCGCCCAAATCCGCTATATATTTGACACGGCTTTGCCGTAAGCGGGTTAAAAGAAAATCCGTTTACTTAGACGATTGGAGAGTCGCATGTACGGTAACGAGGGGGGTGTTCTAGTAAGATTTGTAATATGAGTAACTTTAGTATACAGGAGAGAGAAGGGAGTCCCTTGAAGTAGTGAATCTATCGGCACCATAGCTGTGGCATACAACTTTGGAGTAATGAATGAGATGCTTGACAATAACGCTAAATCCAAACCTTCGCACCCTGATGAAAAAGCCCTTTCTTTTCTATCTTATTAGTAAAGCCACATGTGGTATTTCTGTATGCAAGGTTGATGTTTCTGAGCATTTAATACTCAATGTGCATTTTTT
This sequence comes from Arctium minus, assembly GCA_954870635.1. Taxonomy (NCBI): domain Eukaryota; kingdom Viridiplantae; phylum Streptophyta; class Magnoliopsida; order Asterales; family Asteraceae; genus Arctium; species Arctium minus. The sequence goes on along the minus strand of OX941088.1, from coordinate 88,539,854 downwards.
TTATTCTCACAAAGTCAAACTGTTGCTATATATTATGTAATATGAATGTGTCTTTGTAAATTGAAAATTGAAAATTTTCTCGTTTAAACACCTTTTATATAAGTACTAATGATGAATAACATGATAACTCGCTCAATTATTAAACAAACATTAGAATTTACTTAATTTCTGAATTATATATATATATATATATATAGTGGGGTCTTCTTTTGTAAACCAGTGAAATTGTGTAAACTATGTAAATTCATCCTAGCCCTTGATTTCTTATTTCTTTTTATTTTACATTTTTTTCTCGTGAAGGGCATATTGGTCATTATCATAATTTTTTATTTTCGATTATTTTATTTATTTTTGAAAGAATCCTTTATTTTAGGAAACGATAAACATGAATATTATAATTTCCTTTTTCTTTTGGCTATCGAAACATTCATATTTTGATCTCAATTTTCATAGTTGTGTTTGTATCTTAGTTAGTGAATCGATATGGATGGAGTTGATTCTGAAATGATGGAATGCGAAGTGGAGGAAGTTGATGGTTTTGATGTTTTTTTGTTATCTGATGAATCCGTTGAAGTTTACATGCAAGAAGACGACGGTTTTGTAACACCCCGAAATTCTCAAGTAAACTCCGTAGGCCTTTTGAATGTTCACTCTATTCTTATGTCCCGTTGAGTAACGCTTCTTTTAAATACTCGTGTTTTTCGTCTTGGACCGTTGCACCGTATGCGTATAGTTGGCAAGCGTAACATTTTGAGTATATGTATATTTACGTCGAATTTGAAAGAGTTTACTTGTATGTGGGTGTAAAAGGTAGGTGTGTATGTGTTTGGTCATTATCGAACCACTTGAGCCCATATAGTAGATCCCCATGGAGATTCTACACTTTGGTTACTGAAGCGTAAAACCCTAGACTATAACAACCAAATGAGAGTCGAGAGGAGTCGAACTTTGGACCGATTAGCGCGTTTGGCATCGATCGAACAACAGAGGGTAGGTCAGGGGCGACAATGTCCTTGACAAAGTCGTTGGGTCAATGTCGCTGTTAGGGGTCGAGAGCCTGATCTTTTTCGCGAAATTTCCAGTGGGCGGGGGTCTTTTGCGATTATGCCCGGCGACATTGCCCAGGGCATAGTCGCGGGGTCAATGTCGCCCGCGTGTGGGTGAGAGGTGACGAATAAATCGACCAAACACCCCAAAACTCACTCACTTCTCCTCTCTTATGCGATTTTCAGACCTCTCCCATAGGTAAGGACGATTTTTGTTCTCTCTTTTCCTCTCATTCCTCTTCATTAAAAAGTCTCAAACCTAACCTAGCATTTATTGTTTTCTCCCATAGTTTGTTGAGTTCTAGTGTTGAAATCCTTGGTGTTATAAGAGCTTCAAGTTATTTCCAAGTTCACACAACAACTTAGGGTTTTCTCCTAACAAACCCTAGCTTGTGAGTTTATACTCTTTAAATGCTCTTATACTCATTTATTACTTGCAATATTCCCTACATTATATAATATATATGTGCATCATATACTTGGATTTTGACCTAACTTCTAGGGTTCTCATTTTGTGAACCCTAGATGGTGAGTTCCCTTCTATAAACCCTAACCTTGCACTTACATGTTTAACTATTGCTCTGATGATCTAATCTACGTATCTTGTGAGTAAAATATAAAGAAACCTTTATTTATAGATTTGACCCAAATAGCTAGGGTTTTGTGAAGATAAGGAAGAGAATACAATTATCTACCATGGTATTTATTGAAAGCATGATTAGATGTACTACTGGAAATATGGAAGCGGATTATCATTATTGGAGTACATAATGTCTTGTTGAAATGGAACCTTGTATGTGAAATATAACATCTGTGTTGCCATGTGATTTATGCATATATTTATGTGTATATAACCTTGTATATTTTATCAGTATCTGATCACCTGATAAGAATGTGAACACTACTACTTGTGCACAAGAAGGTAGTTATACGATTAATTGGACCTTTTGTGTTGGTCCTTGTGTTTCACTGGCGAGTAGGCAATAGGGGGACGTGGGCCCTTGAGGTATAACTCGTCTAGTCTTGGATAGGCAATAATGTCCCGTAAGACCTTGAGGTGTAACTCGACGGAGTAGGAAATAAAGGCAATGAATATGGTTTGAGGTTGTGATGTCTCGATGGCATGGGAACTAGGACCGGGACATGAGGTGTAATCCAATAACATCATGGATGACTCCACTCCCGTGTGCATGTCACCCCGATGGAAACGGGTCTCCCCCGTATTATCAAGGGTTATCCCTTGTATGTTTATGTTCAGGTTTGAGGACATGGTTGCGGTGGAAACAATATTTGTGAGACAATGGAGTTCGGTAACACAAGACTTGTTTTATTGTATTATGACATTATTGTTTTGCGAATTATATAATTTATGAGATCTCACTAAGCTTCGTCCTAACACTTGTTGTGGTTGTTGTTTTTCCCACAGATCCCACTCGTGGTGGAGTTTAGGTTGTCGAGCTTGTCAACCGGGCACGTAGGGGAAGGGGTCTTTAAGTGTCGGTCTTTTGGGGATTCGTGTGAAGAGAAAGATTTTTGGTGGATTAGCAACACCCAAATTTAATCTAGTTGTAATTCATTCTAGATTAAGTAGGTTGTTGTATTGTTATGTCTCTTATACCTGCAACTACTTTTGGTGCAAACTATCCTGGCCTCATTGGGTTTTAGTTGTTTTGAGATTTGGGAATTGTCCTCGTCAAATGTTTATACTTACAGGGATTTTTGGACCTTCGTCTTTTAGACGTTATATTGCCGAATTTACGAATTTTTATTCGTCTAAAATTTTAGGGTGTTACAGGTTTAAGTTATGATACGATAGAAGGTCAATGCAATCGTAGTCCTGAGAAGAAAGGCATCGAGGATGGAAGTGGTTAGTTGTGTTACTAAAAAATAGTTTGTTTGTTTGGATTTTGTGCGCTTGTAAAATAGGTTAATAAGTTGCAGGCGATGAAACTATGAAACTCTTTGAATGTTATATATGAATATCAAGATTAGGTATCTTTTTTATCGTTGGATTTATGTAAAATTGATATTATATTTATTTCTTGTTTACATTTTCGAATGTAAATGGATATTTTATGTGAAACTTCTTTGTTTTTTTTTATCTTTGTATTGTCACGTGTTATTTTATGTTACTCTCATATGAAACATTGTTACAATGATACTCTTTGAATTTTGTATATGAAATATCAATTTTTATTAGATATGTTGATATTATATAAAATATTTTGTTGGATTTCACGGAAATTTGATATTATATGAAATATTTGGCAAATATACACCAGATTTCACAACTTTTTGATCGAATTCGGACGAAACTGATTTGATTTGTTTCTCCGCTTTACTCGGCCATTGACCTCCAAAGTTTTTGAATCCCTACAATTTCGCCGTCGTTCATACCTTCCTAATCTAAACGATAAACAAAATTCCCCCTTTACCCTTTCACCATTTTTTCCATTCCGATCGTGCCCCTGTTTCATACACAATTTTCAAAAATGCCACCACTTTCATCAGATCCATCCATTTTTCAGATCAATGGCCATGATTAGGTTTCATAGTTTACACAATTTCATTGGTTTACAAAATAAGTTACATATATATATATATATATAGGGTGCGTTTCTTTTGCAACCCAAACAATTTGTATAAACTATGCAAACCACTATATTATGAAACAATAGATATATTTATGGATAATGATTATGATTAATTAATAATGATTGTGATATATATGAAAAATGTTAAGTTTATTCATTATAATCATTATTTTAAATTAGAAAATGTTAAGTTTATTTATTATAATCATGATTTTAAATTAGGAAACATAATAAAATCATATATTCATTAGACTTGATGAACGACTAAGATTGGTTTGCATAGTTTGTACAAATTGTTTGGGTTGCAAAAGAAATGCACCCTATATATATATATATATATATATAGACTTAAGTTCGCGTGAGACCAAACAGTTTCCGTGAGACCGGTGAGACCAAGCTTTAAAGTATGAAACTTCACACCAAAAAACTGTGAATGTAAAAAAAATCGAACTTTTCATAGGGAAAACACCGTAAATGTTACGTTCACGGTGTTTTTCGCTGTGAATGTTCGTTTTTTTTTACCTTCACAGCGTCTTCACTGTGAAGGTTCGGATATACCTTCACAGTCTTTTATCTGTGAATGTTTAATTTTTTTTAACTTGGTTTAGGTTTTTTTTACCTTCATAGTGTGATTACATTATGAAGGTTCGAATGTTTTTTACCTTCACAGTGTTTCAGTGTGAAGTTTCATGTTTTAAGGCTTGGTCTCACGCGGTCTCACGGAAACAGCTTGGTCTCACGTGAACCTGACCCTATATATATATATATATATATATATATATATATGTTAAAGGGAAAAACAAATGGAACAACAATATGGAGAGAATAACAATAAGACAGAGAGAATAAGTCTATAATTCTCATTAATCATAAGCCCTTTAAATAGGGAGGAGTTACAAGTAGATAGTTAGGAGATATTTCAGTTCTAATCTAACTCTGATATATTTATCTCTATCTCTATCTCTATCGTCATATCCTTTAGACGATGGCACACTTATCCTACAACACTCCCCCTTATGCCGAGTTAAAGGAGTGGTGGTGCACAGTTGTTGCCTCGTTAAAACCTTACGCCAAAATAAAATCCAGTGGGAAAAAATAAAAATATGACGAAGGAAAGAGTACAACGCACCAGCTTCTTTGCAATACATAGACTTATCCTTCAGTCTAGTTTTCTCTTAGATTCATACTTTAATCTTGAGAGTTAAGAAAACATGATGGTATATAAACAGTTGCCTCACTAAAACCTTACACCAAGGAACAAAACCCAATGGGAAAAATAAAACCTTGGTTGAAGGAAAGAGCACAACATACTAATATCACAAATATAGTAGACTCCCCCTGATTCGTGCATTAACCAAGGGAATTTGGAAAACATTTCCATTTACTTTCTACACGTTTCCCAATATATGGTTTTAGGTAATGACTTGGTAAAATATGTCACATTCTTTTGACACCTTACTTGATTCATTTGAATCTAAAGGAGAGTCTTTTATTACTTATTGTATAGAAACTTAAGCAGAATATGCTTTGTGTTATTACCCCTGATGTATCTTATGTTCATTTCTTCGATACATGATACATTATTTCCATTTATGCAAATAGGATACTGGTTGAACCCAGAATTACTAACTCCTATAATATATGTAATGATAGTCCTTAATCATATACATTATTTTATTATCTCATGGAGAGTAATATTCTTGGATTAATTCAAGGAGGTAGTTACAAATGATCGCTTAGTTTACTTCCAAGCAATCGACGTGTTCCTTGTGGTAATTCTTTATTCAGTTTGAGAACATCATTTGTATGGGTCAGACAGATACATAATATCAGCAAACACATACCAAGACATTATTTGGTGTTTTTCTATAAGAGCTAGCTAGTACTTTTGCTGCTTACATTCTAAGTAGGTATTGAAGTTCCATTATCTATCCCATTTTTCTTTCTATAGGGAAAGTATAAACCGTGTCAATGGTTCCAAAAGATTAATTTAATATCATTCCAATGATTTTGTGTTGGCGATGAGCTAAATCTAGCTAACAAGTTCACTGAGAAATACAATATATGGTCAAGTGTATTATGTTAAGTACGATAATGCGCATATTGTACTTAGATAGGGAATTCCAGCTCCCAGCATCTTTCGTCATCATCCTTTAGACAAAATGGATCTTTCCTTATATCCGACACTTCGACCGATCATGGGAGTGCTAACCGGATGTGCTTTGTCCATATTAAATTGTCTGACTCTTTTATGGACATATGCGATCAGTGAATTAATATTTCACAAACTCGGTGTCCTAGCTCAAATATCTAGACAAAACCAAGTTTTCCCAAGATCTTTCCTCTCAAAATCAAATTTCAAGTAGCTTGTGGTTCCTCTCATTTCATCAAGAGTTCCTATTATGTTCATAACATTGACATATAGAGCTACTTTGAAATTTTGGAACTTGTTTTCCATTATAAATAAGCAAGAGAACATTTCATCGTTCTTATATATCATTTCCCAATCAAGTATTCCATTAGGCGGGTATACCACATCCACTTATATTGTTTTAATCTATAAAGTGGGCGTTTCAATTTATTGTAAACGCATTTCGTGGTTTAGAGTTGATTGATTTTGGTAATGTAATATCATCAAGCACTTTTATATATCTCTAAATCTAGATCCCCGTAGAGATATGTGGTAACCACATTCATGAGTTGCATTTCCAGTCCTTCGGAAACTACTAGGCTAGTAAATTATACGGATGTCATAACATCCATCATGAGAGAGTAAGTCTCCTCGTGGTCAATCCAGGGCGTTGTGAGAAACCTTGGCCAAAGGAGAGTCTCATACATTATGACTTAATTATTCTCATTACGCTTTAGGACAAATGATTTATCTATGTCTTACAGGCTTTACACTTGGTGGGTTAGCACTACCAAACCAAATACCTGTTCATTTGTCAAATAATATGATTCTCCTGGATTGCTTATTTAGGCCAGTTTGCTCTTTGTTGATATTTTCCAACTGAGCATGGTTCGATGTCAATGTGCTCTATCACCTCATAAACAATAATATATGCGAAATATATCATCAATAATTATATATGATCTGTCTATCGACTCATATGTGCTCTCATAGTTCATTTGAGATTAATATTCATCTCTAGAATCAATATTAACTTCGGAGCGTCCTCCAGTGATGATTCATAGACATAGTTTAATCAGAGACAATCTCATGAGAGGTTTATGTATTGATGACAAATAGTTGTGCCTTACTCTTCTCTTCCTTTAGATGAGTATCTATCGAACCAAGTAGCTTCCCCCATTTCCGTTTGGGAGCTACGACCTCAACCACACCTCCACTATGTGTGATTGCAACGCACTTTCCAATGGCGTTGTGCCCCTGTTGGGGACTTATTAACCTTGCAAGTATATTTGCAGCTCGTATATGTGATCTTGTCACTTTTGGAATATTAAATGTATCAGGTATCGAGTCTGATTCGTTTGACTTCAACATTACGTTGTGAAGTTTTGGGGATCGAAATGAGACAGAGTGGGAATATTCAATGACACTTCCTGTCGTTCCCATGGAAAATCCTTTTTCCTATCTCCCCCTAACGACGGGAAGACTGTCTCATGAAAGTGACAACCCGCAAATCTAGCGGTAAAGCTAGTCAAATATTATAATTAGCGGATAATTGTTGGGGATTCATATCCAACATATACCAAATCGTCTTTAAGGACCCATTTTGATGCGCTGTGGGGGCGCAATTGGCACATATAATCAAACATGCGTAAATGTAAAGTATCAGGCTTATATCTAGTTACCAACTGGTACGCATGAGCAAGTAGTGGGTCTAAAAACGAAAAAAAAAACTGCATATAATAATTGCATAACCCCAGGTAGATGTGGGTAAATTGGTGCGCATTACTAATACCCTAGATGTCATCATATTCTTTTGATAACAACTTCTATGAGACCATTTTATATATACACATGGGGTATAGGAAACTTTACATTGATCCTAATACATATGCAATTAACATCAAATCCTTATGATGTAAATTCTCCAGCATTCAAAGTCATGTAGACTTGATGAAATAATCAGGGTGGTGAGACCTTAAACGTATAGTTAGTGCTAGGAGTGCAGTATTTCATGTGGACAATAATACGACATGCGTTTATCGTGTCGAAACCAGGACCATAAAGTACTTTAATGGCCCGCATTCTGGATGTTTATGTCCATAAATATCACCTTGTATTCGTTGTAACAATGAAATATTTTTGTATTATGTCCTTAGCTTTAGGATGGTCTCAATCCTGTCTTGGCTAAGGAGTAGGTTATATACAAAAGTTTTAGGTATTCGAGAGGGCATATAGCAATGTTGTTTCTTATGCTACAGAAGTCAACAGTTGCAATTTTCCTTATTCTGCCTTTCACTCGAAAGAGAATGTGTCTATGTGTATTTTGCAATACACGGATCACTATGTCATAACCACGGTGTCCCGCATGGTCATGCCAAAACATATATGTGTTATTGCCCCCAAAAGTTCTTTATTGGTGACAAAATATGTTCCGATGACCCAATAATCTACTAGTTTGACACATAAGTTTCCATGATATATGTTTACTTTCATATATTCGTTAGAACTTATGTATATATGCTCATTTCCATTTCCATTTGATACGAATATTTTTACAAGGTTCCTATTAATTTTGTACCAACAAGAGAGTGACAGTCCATCGTCTAAGTAATTTGGTTGGATGTACTATAAAACATGTATTAGTCTATCTTTTTTTCAAGGGTGTGATAGGTCAAAAAAAAATCAATTTTCCTCGATACATTCCTACACGGAACGGAGAATATTGAATTTTTTTTTTTGTATTTGTTTTGATGTATTTCTTTACATCTATAATGGTTACATATTCGATTTTACTTTAGCAAAGAAATTAATTTTTGGTACTTAAAATTAATTTCAAAAAACATATGCATAATCAATATTAAATATTAAAACAAATATGTTATATTTCATTTTCAACGTGTTCCCTTTTTTATAGAAGCACTTTTTAGTGCATATCTTATTTGATTGTCCATTATCACTTGGGTAGTAGTTGTATCCTACTCTAGGTGTTGAAAAATTCTTCCTGACTCTTACCAATACCCTGACCCTTTCTAGAGTCTCGTCCACATGGTGCAGAAATGTCATATGTGTGAAATGGTTTTTAACTCACAATCATTTGGAGTTGTTTCCACTTCTAACACTTTCATTATTGATATAAGGAATTTTTTTTATCCCGACATATGTGGTGTTATTCGAAAGAACCTTGTTGTGTCTCTCAACCACTTGCAGTAGGTTGATGAGTTTGTCTAAATGTTACATTCCAACTTATATTGGTTCATTAATATTTACTTATATATGAAATGTGGAAATGATATTTGGAATCATGTCATCTTCTGTGAGCTCCTTGCCATAGAGATTGAGACGCGTTTTTGATATAACATTTTTTTTTAGACATGCGTGGCAATGAGCAAAAGATAACGCAGTAGCGATGCAATTTTGCGGCAAACCGTTCAACGACAACGTGCACCAATCGTTTAGAGACGATGAAAAACAGCTTTGAGCTTTACGTGCTGATAACGTGTTAAAGGGAAAAACAAATGGAACAACAATATGGAGAGAATAACAATAAGACAGAGAGAAGAAGTCTATAATTCTCATTAATCATAAGCCCTTTAAATAGGGAGGAGTTACAAGTAGATAGTTATGAGATATTTCAGTTCTAATCTAACTCTGATATATTTATCTCTATCTCTATCGTCATATCTTTTAGACGATGGCACACTTATCCTACAACAATATATATATATATATATATATATATATATATATATATATATATATATATATATATATATAGTTTGGATTATCAATTGATAGGTAAACATTAAATGTCAAAATTTTAAAAAGCATGTTTAAAAACGACTCTTTAGCTTTACATAAACAACTAGCTCATATATAGTTTAGAAACAATACGTATTACATAAGGCATAGTGATTAAGACAACTTATTCAATCTTGTCATAGTCGTACAAAACACAAGGAGTGTTAATAAGTCGAGCTTTTAACAAACTACTCAAGCTCGAGCTCTTTATCACGAGCTTAATAATTGTCAAGTTTGAGTCTACCTCGAACACACACTAAAAATTGTTTAACTTAACAAGTCAAACTCCAAATCACTCACGTTCAACTAGACTCGTTCAAAAGCTCAATTAAATTTTTTGAGTCGAGCCCCCGACCATTCAAGCATACACTTTTTTTGAGCCATACATGTTCATATATTGATAAATCATATTTAATCAGAGCATACAAATTATCGAGGCCAGCTCGATCTCAAGTTCAAGCCCACAAATGAGCCCTACTATGAAAAAGCTACTCAAGCTTGAGTGAAGCTCGAGTCCTACGGTAGAAAAGTTATTCAAGCTCTAGCCTAATAATACTTTTTCAAGTCAAGCTCAAATAACCTGCAACTCAACAAGACTCGACTCATTACCACCCCTACCAAACACCAAACAAACGACGTCTTGTAAAGTGGTGCATACTTGTCACTAGTACTCTAAACAAAAACAAGTTTTCTTGTTTAGCAAATAAAACTTATGGATTAGTTTTCATCTAATTAAAACTCAAGTGCATTTTCCATCGTTTTTGCCAAAAAAAAAACATGCTACCTACCCGTTTTTAAAACGGTTTCGTCTGCGCTTTGATTTTAGCCAACTTCAAAGCCAATAAACATGAAACACAAAATCATCAATCCTCAGTACAACTGTTTTAAGAGCGAAAAGGGTAGAAATGTCAAAAGACCTCGGTTACAGAAACATCTCAAACCAAATTGGAAAGAAAAGGGCTTTGCTTGCTTATATGATCCTTCTTTGTTCGCCCACGCCTCCATCTTCCAATCTCCGACATCAATATATGGTATCACTGCACCATCCCAATATGTTAAACATCAAATATCAAGAATCCAAATCTGTAAATAGTAAATACTAAACATAACAATTCTACCATATAGTATGACTAGCCAATCAAAATACAAGGCGAACCCTTAGGGGTAGCTCAACTGGTAAAACTTTTGGTTTGCTCCCTAGTGTTCACCGGTTCGAGTTCCCTTAGGGTGGGTGTGTTTGGTATGCGGGACAGGACGGTACATGACACTACAAAAACTTGTCCCACACCTAACATGACATTAGCCTGGAATAAGACCGACCTAAGTGGGACAAAAGTGCATTTTTTTCGTCCCACCAAAGTAAGTGGAACAGAAATCCTGGACATGATTGGTAAATTACAAAACAACCTATGTTAAACTAAACCTTCTAGAATTCTTTCACCCGCATGTCCAATTTGTCTGGCTATTAACTTCAGGGCCTAAGAGTGTGAACAAGCGGGCCCGAAGAGCCATTGTTGTCAAAATCACAAGGTGACTCACATAGACATGCCATTTGGTTGTCATACCATGTATACAACATGACATGTTACAACAGTTTCAATGATTAATGAGCATGCAGGGAAACTTTAGATTGAAATTTTGCCAAGGGATATATTTGCATTTTATTTTCATATCCACGTTTACGTTCCAACTGTACCCTTAATTTTCAGATGGAGAAATTCATTACCCCTCTATCAATAAAGGTAAAATTGCCATTCAGTTGATTAAAAAGTGTAATAATTACATATTTCTAAAACGATGTCTTCTTCATCGTGGAAATTTATTTCAGGACAGAGGGAGTAATAAAAGAAAATCGCTGGAAACACAACCAAACAAAGGTAACCTCCGAGATCATGTTTAATAGTCAAATATTTCAAGAAAAAGGGTATGAAACTGTTATTTGGTGTTACCTGATGCTGCTGTGGTTGTGGCTGTAACTGTGGCTGTGGTTGCTGTTGGACTTGCGGATAACCACCATATCCCGCCGCATAGCCGCCATAGTACATACTTGGATCTTGTGCAACCGGAGCATACCCATAAGTCTCATATCCCTGTCCATATCCATAGTATCCACCACCTCCATTGTACTGGCTTTGCTCTACCTGCTGAGGCTGAACAAATCCATTACATTACTCCTTGTTGCTTCTTAGTTGAGCAGGAGAAAGAAATAAAGCATGTTGAAGGAGAGACTTTAGGGGCTGTTTTATTTCTTTTCCACCAAGACAAATATGTATTAAGTCGGCTATAGTGATTATAAATTAAAATAAATTGGTTTTTGTTTTTTGTGCTGAATAAATAGTAAGAATGGTGTAATTTACGATTTTAAGCTTCAACAATGCATTATCAATTTCAAAAACAATATTTATAACTCAACAACATACAATCAAATTTAATAAATGTGGATAAGGTATTTAATACAACAGCAATAAAACATTTTTGGCCAAAGAAAACTAGAAAAAGACAAATAAAAAAATAATGTGCATAAATGGAAGAACAGAAAAAGAGGAAAAAAGGAGTATTTTTGGGGAAAAGAAGATTGGCTAAATAGATGAAAGCAACATTAGTTGGCTTAATGGATTAAACAATGGGTTTAGTATTAAGCCATAATCAAACACATCTTTATAACTTAGCGAATTAAGCTACAAGTCCACTAAGCTCATTAAGCCAAAATTAAACACCATCAGGGTCTTCAATGTAATGCACCGTACGAAGTCCTTAATGTTTAAGTATTTAGTATGAATTATATAATATGCTCAGGCCAAGCTGTAAAGCTCTCTTCAGTCCTCATTATAGGAACAACAGCATGTGTATATTATGAAGGCATGTGCTTTTATAATTCAAATCAGGAGCTAGTTTCTAATATATTCAATTGATTGTAAAGCCTGCTGAATAAGATCAGTCAGAACTTCCATCGACTTAATTAAACGTACGATAGGTCATTTGCAACATGCAAGGTTCTAAATGGCGTGTGCCATAGCATGGTGGCGAGATCAAGCCTTAGAAGCCATGATGTTTTTCGAGGTGTGATTTAAAGTGGTAATTCAATGCATCATATAGATAATTATATATAGACGTATGTTTTCTACTATTACTCGATGATATAGAACAATTTATTTTTATATTAAGAAAAAGCATATATATTGAGAGCTTACAAAAAGTGTTATATTGAAGGCTTGTAACAACATAAAAGGTAAGAAGATAAAGCAAACTTTTAAGGGGAAAAAAGTTAAAAATCAACAAAACCATATAATGCGTTCAAGAAGACTTGCAGCATAGCGCCCCTTTTTGGGCCTCACGAGGTACAAGTTCAACCAATGGACACCACGCCTTAAACAGCCACCATGGGAAGTTAACATGGCGTCGGAGACGCACCTCATGCCACGGCGACTGCCATGGGGTGCCTTTTAGAACCATGGCAACATGATAAGCAACAAATCGTAAAAATCCTAGTGCATCCAGTTCAGAACCACTGAAATAATTAATGAAAAGCCAACTTGTATCGAGAATATACGAACCTGTTTATTTGAAGGACTACGACCCCATGAAAGTCGCACAGTTTGTCCACCCAACTGAGTTCCTTGTAGCATTCGCAGTGCTTCTTCAGCGCAGCTTCTGCATATGCATGATAATGCAACTAAGCATTTAGATATGTTCTCCTTCATTCATAACAATTTTGCACAAATACACATACCTATCAGCAAATTGAACAAATCCACATCGCTTGCCCACAGGGATCTTCACATGGACTAATTGTCCATATTGGCTGAACACTTGCCTAAGGTGCTCATCTGTAACGTTAGGATCCAGACCACCAACAAATATCTGCAATCAAAGTTTTCAAACTATTGAGATTTTTTGTTCTACAAAGCAGTATGTGCATCCGAAATGAAAGATGTTACTGACAGTTGTATTAGTTGGATCCTCCTCATTCTGTGTTCCCTGGGTATTCTGGTATGAAGCTGCAAATATAGAATATTTAAATTAGAAGTTTAAGTAAGAGTGAGTGATTTCAGCAGTTTAATGTCCATATGTCGACAGTTGCAGCCAGGATTCCAGCATAGCATTCGGATGCAAAAGCAGATGCTGAATATGAACAAGAAACTACAATCTAAAGAGTTATAGATACGTAGCCACTAGCCACATAAGCTGATTATGGATGTCACAAAAACATCACCCATAAAGCATGGATAACAAGAAAATTAGTTTGTTGCTAGCACTGTAGAACCAAACAGATAATATTTAACGTATTTGCTCAGGTATATTTACTTATCCATATAGCCAACTTGAATGCGTATATATAAAAAAATTAAACAGCTGTTCTCTTCTTTTTTGTTTTACCAAGCTCTCATACATAGTAAGTAGATTGTAGAAGATAGTGATTGCATAACTAAGATAAGCATTAGGCAGGCTGTGCCTGTATGAGTGCATTTGGTACGCTGGACAAAGCAGGACAAAAAATCAAAAACTTGTCGCATGTTTGGTGTGTGACAATAGACTGGGACAAGGCAAGGACTGAGTGAGAGAAAAATGCAATCTCTTGTTCCACCAAAGTAGGTGGAACAAAAATAAGAAAGATGGGACAAGATTGGTAAATTATTAAACCACCCATGTCAAATTAAAACCTCAAAACCGTCCACAACTCTTTCGCCCACCTACCTCTTTCTCACCCATCCAGTCTTATTCAGTCCCGTCTGTGTACCAAACACACCCTAATGGTGCAATACATGTCACAACACTACTATTGATAGCAAAAACACCCACTTATTGCAGGTATTCCATAACCAAAGAGATTAACAATTAATTTCTTTGTTCAATAACCATTCATTTCTAGATATAGCAACTTAAACAACAAATATTAAAAGATAAATTACGTTAGTTTTATTCTTCACGTCACCTAAACACTCCAAGCTGTGATGAAGGAACATACTACTACATGAAAAGAAAATGCAGAAAAAGATAACAAGTTAATGAATTCATGCATTGATCCCCAATAAGTTAACTGATGAGGGTCCATTCTGTTACTTGCACAGCTCTACAAGCAAACCACCCCCCTTCCATTATGGAAGGAATTTTTTCCATGCAAATTCTACATTCCTAGAGTTTCAAGACCATTAAAATTTTAAAACGAAATTCTTCACAATAGAAAATGCATTTCTTCTCCAACAACCAAAAAGTTACTATTCAAAACTGTAGACGCCAAAAAAGTCCAAAAGTATCTTGATCCTTCTGCCCTTCCGTTAAATCAGCTAAATCCAGCTTAACAACTATAAATTATGATCATGAGTTCCAAAGACGATTGCATGACATCACTCCAAAAATTTAATGTGCAGAAAGCTAAAGCAAGTCTAGTCTGAACCAGATAGAAAATATAATGTTAATGCCAAGTACAACTTCAAGCCCCGTTAGATGCAGATTCCCAACTAAATTTTTAGTTACTTCATGGACAAGTGAAAACTAACAAGCTCAGGATCGTAATAAACTTGTAATTACAGTGAAAAAGACATCTTCATAGAAAAGGTACCATCAAACTTTAAGCAGAGAGACGAAGACAATGAACATAAAAGCTTATGACAGGAAACAGATCCAAGTAAAAAATATAACGATACAGAGAAAGATGTAACCAGGGACTAAACTGATTATTGGTGGTTGTTGAAAAGGAAATAGCGACAAAAGAGCACTTGAATGGCAGGAAATTGTAACTTGACTGGAAGGAAAGACGAAAATTAAAGGACTTGAAAAGAAAGTAATCAAATCACAATATAATGCCGCCTTGAGGAACTGAAATAAACGGAAAGGGCAATTTAATGGCTTAAAATGTAAAACTGACCTAAGCAAGGCCACCCAATATAGGGGTAACTATTTCTGCTGAAATCAGTGCCAGACCCTTACATGATAGAGCCCCTTGATGCCCTGCTTTGAGACAACAGGAGTTCGAATAAGTTTTTGCATGTTTAATACTTCAAGAGAATTTAATGCCCAAAATTGCTCAAAGCACGGGAAGGAAATGACTCTGCTAGCTGGCGATCATCTTCGGAATTTAAACACAATACGGAAGGAATTGAACTTAAGAAGCTTGATAAACAAAACCATACACAATGTTTCTAAGAACTAAGGGTCCAATTCCAAAAAACATCCACATACGAAATACAAGAATCAAATCACAAGTTGTCAATAATATCATGAATCTAATATTCAAGCAAATAGCAAAACCAAGCCACAGAGCTTCTTTATACACAGTTGCAAGATGTACCTTTCGGATATTGTTGTCCACCAACAGTATTTTTGTTAGCAGCTGGCCCAATGCGCATTGGTCTAGTTGAGCATAATCTTCCATTCATCTCAGTCATAGCATGCAGTTGTTCAGTCTCATCTCCAAATTTCACAAAACCATAACCTTTTGTGCGTCCTGTCATTCGATCAGTTACAACCTTTGCACCCTTTACAGATGGATAATGAGCTCTAAATGTCTCCTGTAACGTATAGTCTGTAACATCAGCTGCCAAATCCCCAACAAATATGGTGAAATCAGGTGCACCATCTGCACGTTTTTCACCAACGCCAAAAGAAGCCCAGTTTAGCCTGAAGTTCTGCTCAACATTGGGCATAAGAGTGCCATTATATGTCTGTAGATGCCTTTCTGCAGCAGGACGATTAACAAATTCAATGAAACCATAACCTTCGGATTGTCCAGTTTGCTTGTTACGGATAACTTTTGCGGAAATCACCTGCAATCACAAACATGACTTCAAACAGCTATATAGCAACAATACTCCTCTCACATATACATCACAAAACACAGTATTCATGAAACAAAAAGTTATATGTATTTCAGTAGTATCAAACATACAAAAGCACGCAAACATGCACAGCAAGCACAAAGTTAGCTTCTTAGCTAGCTACATAGCAACAGTGCTTCCATCTTGCATAAGTGGAACAAAATTGGGCAGTACGACATCCCGAAAAAGAATATGGATTACCCCCTTCTCATCAAAAGGAAGAGGTGAATTCCGCCTTCTGATGTCAAATGAGACAATTCTTTACCTTGGAGCTGACGTAAACTGTGAATTGCATGTCAAATGGGCTGTTTTTCAGTTTAAAACCTGATATATTCTAAAACTTCTCCAGAAAAGTTCAACAGTTTGGTTAAACTTTCTGTAAAGTACTAAGCAGTGTTCCATTTGAAACATGATTAACCAAAAATATATATATATATACTGTAACAAAATCCTTATCAACTGCGTATGCAAAGTGCCAGGCTTGGCAACTCTCTTTGGGAAATGTGGGTGATAGTTGAGAATAACCAATATAGCACAAAATACACACATATAACTTGAAAAATTCGTATCTTTAACTTGGGTATATAAAAGAGATGTACAGAATACATCACAATTATTCCACAATCATATTCCAATTCTTCTATTATACTGTAGTGGACCCTTCGAAACATAAACTTCTCAATAAATTGTCTTTTAAATGCATTGAGGGGACATAAACATGTTCCTATACGGAAGAAAATCGGAAACTTTGTAATCTAAATAAAGGATAATAAAATTGTGGGCAAAAAAATTAAAAACGCAAAATTGAAAAATTAATTCTAAAGATAACAAGAACAAATCGTATATACCTCGCCAGATTGGGCGAAACAGCTAACTAGGTACTGTTCGTCCATCCAGTACTGTAGATCGCCGATCCATAGGGTACGGATCTCATCGGCGCTAGCTGGTTGATGATTCGGACCAGTACCAGCTGTTGCTGCTGCCGGGTACTGAGGTAGAACCGGCGGCACGGCCGCAGCCGGTGGTGGTTGCTGGTTGTAGGTATACATTTGTTGCGGCTGTTGTTGATGAAACTGTTGCTGTGGTGGCGGTGGTTGCTGCTGATTCATCACCATCCATTGTTGTTGGTACCGAGGATCCATTACCGCCGTTGTTGCTGGTTGCATAATGAAACCCTAGAGAGAGAGAGAGAGAGGTTCAGAGAGAGATCGGGATTTAAGGACGTCACGTAATTAAGGTGAAAGAAATCCAACTTTTGAGGTTTTTCACTTTTACCCCTTCATTTTTAATACTATTTCTATTTTTTCCCTCAAGTTTTACAAAACTTACAAAGGTCCTCTGACCTTTTTTCTCAAGAATTTCCGCTTATACTTGTATTATTTTCATCGGGACATTGTAAATGTACAATTGTTATAGGTGCACAATTAAGAAACCTCATAACAAGGGGTGTTCATAGTTGAATCAAAATCGAATAAATTGTCAAAAGTAATTCGATTGATTTACCTGAGTTAGTTCTCCTTATGAACGACTAGACAATTAAGGAAAACTTGAAAGTAAGAAGTCTTGATTGGTAATGTTAAACTATTCATTTCGAGCCTTGTAAGTTGTGTTTTAATCCTTATATGGAGAGCTCAACAGGTAAGATATTGGGTTGTTTATCAGTGATCAAGAGTTCAAGTCTCCTGAAGACCATTGGAAGTATGTCTAACTCTTAACACTGAGACGTTGTGAGATTAGTTGAGGTGTGCATAAGTTGGTCCTGACATCCATGGTTATCCAAAAAAAAAGGTTCACTTTCACTTGTAACACGCCTAAAATTAGAAAATAGTAAACAATTTAAAATTTTGTAAACTCCTTCAAATCAAACGAATTTAATAAAGAAAGGCGAAGGATCGTGCGAGAAGTTGAGTTAACATGAGAAGCGTGAGAAGTGTAGTTGAACCCTTGATTACTTTTAATCTCAACCCCACCCATGAATCGCGATGGATACGGGGATTGATCTGGTGCATCTTATCTTGGTGCATCTCATCCTAATGTGCATCCAACGGTTGATAACCACTTCTCACGCTCATCACATTAACTCAACTTCTCACCGGAACTCAACCCAATAAAGAAATACCTAAAGTTTATGATGAAAGAGGACTAAATAAGTATCAGAGTTTTAAACTCGACTATCTAATTTCTATACATAATTAGAACTAGTCAGGGATTACTAAAACCATCAAATCTGTTATCTTCAAAATTGGATAACGCCTCTAATGTCATCCTAACGTGTATCACCCTCGAATTTGGAAAGAACAACTAAATAAAAATTTAAATAAATAACCAAATAAAAGATAAAATACTTTATACAAGTCCATTTGTAAAAACACTTAAACTTTAAAAACATAAATTTAACACCAACATTCAATTACTTAAGTCATACACTAAGGTGTCGTTTGTTTTGTAAGAGGTTTAAAGTCTGAAGTCTTATTTTAGTTATGATTAATAAGAAGTGGTGTGTAAAAGGTCTGAACGATTCAGACTTAAGAGTCATTAAGAGGTTTAAAAAAAAACAATCCCTAAGACTAAATAAGGTCGGGTGTTACTTAACCCAAATACAAGTTGTTATTCCCACGAAAAATGTGGAAGACTTCACCAAGATACCCTCTCTCGTGCATATGACTAACACTCATCTCTTCACAATGGCGCTAAGACCATTCCCCAACCAGGACCCGATGCACATGCCGACAAATAAAAGGTCTACTGAGTTCAAGAGATTTCAACACGAATAAATATATTGTTAAAAGGAAATAATGCAATTCAAATTTTAACAAAGAATGCAATTCAAATCATAATCTTTCAAAATGATTTACTTTAAATATGGAAACGACTCGTTTTCCAATAACATATATTTTTAAAGATGAACGCCTCAATACAAAACATTCCTCATAAAGCGATGCAACCTAAAATTCACCCAAAACGTGAATAGAAATCGAACTCCCAATTTATAAAAATGCGGATAAAACTTTATATCCCGAAACATCCAAAACACGGGTGGCACATAAAACTCAACCCATAAATCATGTATATAATCCATATATATGAAACTTCACCCAAATCATGGATGCTAAAACTCAATACTCAAAACAACACCTTTCGGAGACGGAGAAGACCCAATTACATGGAATGTGACGGAACACAAAAGTAGGTCACATATCTAAGTTAATAAAATCAAACACTTGGATTATAATCATATGATATATCAAACTCAACTCCTCTAAGTCTATTGCTCGTGGAGTCTCAATTTCAACCCCTCTAGGTCTATACGTTGAGATATCCAAATCCAAGGAAAACATACAAGCACAATAGAATTACACCTTACTGCTCATGGGACAATGTTCGGCCATACGGGTCCACATCTTACTTACCATGAGACCCGATGCCTATTCGCATATTGAAATTACACCCTACTGCTCATGGGACAATTCCCGACCATATGGGTCCACATCTTACTTACCATGAGACTCGATGCCTATTTCGTGCTACAACAAGGGAAACTAACGTCCCATCATTGAACGTAAAGACTCAAGAGCCTATGGATCCATTGCATTATAGTCAAAAAGATTACATGACTCCAAACGAATGAACTAGAGCATTCAAAACATGTAATTCTCAAATAAGATGCAGGAAATGCAAATCATAACCAAATGCTCTACGTTGAGCTATCAAAATCGGTCAATTGTCCCCACGACCCAACAAGGTCAATACCAAGCCATAAGCTCAACAAATCAAAAGACCAAGTGTTACAAGTTGTAGAATGCAATAAAACATAAATAACCTACGATTATGCAACCACATACTCCAAAGACGTGAAAACCCAAAACACAATTTCAGACTGGGATAAATCATTTTCCAAAAGCATTTATACCATTTACTCTTTTAAAACGTTCCATAGCTCAAGAACAAGTATTTCTCCAAAACACATACTAGAGTGAACTTATACTAAAAGATTTCCAATCATAAAATACCTATCATTATGATTTATTTATCAAAATGACCAAAATCCCAAATGTGGGTGTTTTACAAAGTTTATAAAATTTTACACTTGAAATAATCAAGACCCACCAAATAACTCAACAATTGATAATTTCATGTAAAACATATAAACATTTTAAAATGGATATTTTGGCATGTACACCGTTTTCACAAATCAATTTGAACTTACCATGTTAGATTTAGGTTAAATCTAGATTTCCCCCCAACTTGAGCTAATTTGAAGAGAGTTGAATCCTCAAGTCAAAACTTTCGAAAACTTATATTCACAAGTTTCTGACCATAAATACACATATTCAAGTGCTTAGAATCATTCCCCAAACATCTTATATCAAAATCTTCATATGTGGCCAAAAACCCTAATTTGACCTCACTTTTCTCAAAATCTTCTAACCTAAAATTGGAGAAAGAAAACACTAGGGAGTCATCAATGGAGCATTTATAACTCATAAGGAAGCTTGGAAATGGAGGGGATGAACTTACCACTTAGGTTTTGGTGAAAACCTAGAAAACTCTAAAATCCCTTGAAGATGAGAGTGAGATGGAGAACCCTTAGTCTTGCCTTCATTTCCTTGCTTAATGACGATGGAATGCTTCAAAATCAAAGTAAATGGCCATAGGAATGGCTATGGTTCGAAATAATAAGATGAACCCGGTTTGAGAGAGAAAGGGTGGGATATGAGAAGTGAAAAATGAGGTAAAGGCTGAAAATTGTGACTTATACAGCTCAACCACTCACCGGCGACTATACCCCATCGATTGTGCCCTGGCACTCTCGCCGGGCACAATCGCCCGAAATGTACCAAGCCTTGTGTTTTAACCACGACAGTGACCCTGGAACTGTCGCCGAAGGTGTATCGCGAGGGGTGAAGTCCTTGCGACTATGCCCTGCGATAGTGCCCTTTGGCACAGTCGTCGGGCACTGTCGCCTCACTCCCCCCGAACTCCGAAAATTAAACTTTTTCTTGAAGTGAACCGAAGATTACATGAAATAATTCAAGGGTATGTATTTAGATTATAATATTTATTTCTTACCAAAATTTTCGGGTGTTACATAACGAAACCTCTACAATGCTTCGTGCTCTACTTAGATCCTGCTAGACCTAATATACATGTCGATAAGAAAAGTTTTAGGCTTAAAGCCTAGTGAATTAAAGCAATTTATCTCATAAACATGAAACTATAATACAAATAGATTTCTCTTTAACCACAAATTCCTTCATTTGAAATTCACATTTAAATCAAAGTGAATAACTCTCCAAAAGCCACCATATTAAGATGAAATCCAATAATCAAAACACCATATAGCCGCAAAGACAATAGACTCGTTCATAAATCATTATAGTAACATAACCCCAATTGACTAAACCCATATAAATATTGTAACATCCGGAATTTCAGGTAAGTATGAGGCCTTGTTAATCTTATGTATATGTGTTTATCAAAGTAGAAATTATATGCTTAATTGCCATTTCCGTCTATGTTAGTTGCTTGGTGCCGGATTGGAAGTTTTAGACTAGCATTTGTTGGGCAGTGAGTTACGCGACTTAGCCGCGGGTGGAAGTCGCGGCACAAGCCGCGTAGTCCACTGGAGTGTACGTGTTTGAGGAACCTCACGGCTTACGCCGCAGGTGGAAGTCGTGGCACAAGCCGCATAATCCACTGGAGTCTTCACAGTTAAGCACACGGGCGACTTATGCCGCGGGTGCAAGTCGCGACACAAGTCGCGATCGACCTGCATTCCCCAAAACCCCTCTTTGTCCGATTTTCTTCCATATTTTTCTCACATCTCTCTCCCTTGGCGATTTTTGGAGTTCTTAAATCAGTTCCTTTTCTCACCAAACCCTAACCCTCATAAATACAACCTACTTTGGTGGTTGGATCATTGGAATCTTGCATTAACTCTTCTCAAGTCTTCAAGCTTCACCTCCAAGTCTCATCTTCTTCTAGGGTTTCATCTTTTCTATGTTTTGGGGTCAAAACCTAGATTGTGAGTTTACTAAACCTTTTGTTAAAACTAGATACACATCATAATCTTCTATTGGTATTATTGTAACATTTCTCATGTTGGCTACCTTTATGTGTTCAAATACTTGATGATAGCATTATGTACAATATGTTGGATTATCTTCTATGAGTATTTGCCATGCTTTACTCTGTTGGTTGAATATTTGAGATTTGCTCCATCAATGTACATTGATGGCATTTTGGCATGATATGGATTATATGTGGTATAGTAGATGATAAATTCTACATGGAATGCCTTTTGGCAATTTAATATCTAAACATTGATTATGTTGGTATTTGGGTCTCATGATAGACTTATGTGATAGGATGGTAGCATAGTTCCCATGGTTGGTATCGAAATGCATTGGTAGATATATACCTCAAGACCTCCTATATGTATTATGTTGGACGAACCAAGTCGGTAGGCACTAGGAGTATGTAGTCTTGGGCACCACCGTGTGGGTATGTGCCTAGACCTCCGCCATCCGGGGTATTGCCATGGTTGTAGTTGTCGGATGGGCCGGACCTTTGGGTGTCACTCTTGGTAGTGGCACTAAGGTACATTGTCTCTTGGGTGGAACCGATTGGTTCTACGGGTATCCCATGTTGACTTCACATATTGTTGAACTCTGGTTAACTGCTGATAAGAATTGTAACTGCTCATGCATGTTTATTACTGTTCAACTCACTAGGCTTTTTGGCCTAACACTTGTTGGTGTCGATGTGTATCTCAGGTTCTGGCGGCGCCGGTCCTAAGCAGGCTTAGTTGCTTTGGGGTGAGAGTTTGGGGATCTTGCACATGGACATTTTATACCTTGGAATGAACCGTTGGGTTTATAGATAACAACCCTTTTGTAATCTCTTTTCTAGTTGTAGAAATTAGATTAGTTGGTTGTTATTTATTGTCCGTTAAATTACAACTGTAATTAAACAGGTTAGTTATATATTCCCCATTTTTGGGAGGCTCTTGCTATGGCAATTTTTGTATACCTCATGTCCGTCTTTCGGTTTTTTGTTATCCCTATTTTTAGGGTGTTACTAGTTCATATCAGAGCTTTAGTTTAAGTGAACTAGGTATTGTTTTAGCATATCTAGACTTAAGCTTTAGACTTTAAAGTTTCACTGTCCACTTGGGGTAGTAATCCTAGGTGGGGAGAGCGTTAGGATTACGGAATTACTTTAATTGAAAGTTGTGATGATGGTGACAAGAATTCTTGTGTATGGAGAATTGGGAATTTTTCTGATAGGAGATAAGGGTGTTTTTCCTTGGCGATATAAAATTCGCCAGCTCCTGTTGCAGCTGCGACTGCTATTTTCTTGATCTACCCAATTGGTCAAGGAAGCTTTTCTGATTCCTGTCTCGAAAAAGTGTTTTCTCCTCTTTGTCTTTGATTTCTTGTCTATCTTCTTTCTTCGTTCATAATTTCACCTAGCTACTGCTATTATGAATGCATTGTTACGTGAGCATACTTGGTTTACTGTTATCATGACAATTGATGAAGGTATTAGTATGTACATGAGTTCAACTCGTTTAGTCTTTTCTCAATCTATTTCTCGTACATGTATGGCAGATAGAAATGGTAAACACTCGGAGCAGGTTACCAAACACACCGGAGGGCCACTTGGAAGTGGGGTCTACAGCTGATCGGCCTCCTGTGGGCGTAACTGCCGAGGGACCTCCCATGCCCAATATCTTGGGAGGAGGACCTGAGCATATTCTGCGTCGGAATCTTAATGCGGATAATGCCATCATGGAAGAAGTTACCATGGAGACCCGGATTCGGGATAGCATGATGTTGGCTATGAATTCGGCTATGGCTCAACAGCAAGAGTTTTTCATGAAACTCCTAGAGGATCGAGACGCCAGCAATCGACAACCTAAGACAATGGCGGAAAACATTGTTGTGGGGTCGGGTGGACCAAATGTGGTATCTGTTGAAGACCTATTCGATGAGGGAAACAAAGGTAAAAGTAAAAGATGCACCTACAAAGCGTTTCTTGGGTGTAATCCGAAGGAGTTCTCGGGTTCTGCAAACCCGGTGGCATGCATGTATTGGTTGAAGGAAGTGGAGATGGCTTTCAAGTCAAGCGAGTGCGATATCTCGCAACGGGTGAAGTTCGCTTCCCAACTACTTCAGGGTGAGGCCCTGATCTGGTGGAACCTCACACGGTCCGCCCTTACTCCCGAAGTTTTGGCGAAGTTGACTTGGTCAGTTTTCAAACAGAAGATCATGGAAAAATACTGCAGCGAAAGATCACTTGACAAACTGGAAGCGGAGTTTCGAGGGTTGAAGAAGGGGACCCTAACCATCGCAAACTACTCCAAAATTTTCTTGGAAAAACTGAATCTGGTGGGACACCTCGTCCCGGATGAGAGATCGAAGATAAAGGCTTACCAACAAGGACTGCCGACAAGGATGAGAATGGCAATAAGGAATGCTAGGGGTGTGACCCTTCAAGATGTGATCGAGGAATCCTTGCTGATAGAGGATGACTTTGAGGCAAAGAAGGATGAGAGAATTGTTGTAGGAGAGAAGTGGAAGTGGGAAGGGTCGTTTGGGCCCGTTCGTCAATCCAGACCCTTTGCAAGCGAAAGAGCGGGTGATCAACGTCGCGAGGACCGATGGTGCCACAAGTGCAAGACAAAACACTCGGGGCCATGTACTACAAGAACTTACTCCGGTCCAACCGGGTGTGTCAAGTGTGGTAATAAGAGCCACACAACTCGAGAGTGCCCCATCCAAGGGTCGGTGTGCTACGAGTGTAGAGAATCGGGGCATATGAAGAGAGAGTGCCCAAGGCTAGTTAGAGGAGGTGGTGGAAATTCTGTGGGTTCGACGGCTAAAGTCGAGCAACCACCAAGGGCACCGAGTCGAGATTTCAGGATGACTACTGAGGAAGCAAAGGAGACCACTGATGTTGTTTTGGTTACGTTTCTAGTAAACTCCTTGCCAGCTCGTGTTTTGTTTGATTCGGATGCTTCATGTTCTTTTGTGTCAGATACCTTTTGTAAGCAATTCACTACTCCTATTAGTGTTCTTCCCGATGCATTAGTAGTAGAGATAGCTAATGGGGATCAAGTGATCATTAGAGACCGATTTTGTGATTGCGCTTTAGAGGTTGATGGAAATTCTTTCGGAGTGGATTTATTACCTATGTCTATAAGAGGGTTCGATGTGGTTATAGGCATGGACTGGTTAGTAAGACACAAGGCGGACATCTTTTGTTCTAAAAAGATGATCCAAGTGCCATCGCCGTAAAATGGTGTGGTTACCATTTATGGGGAGAAAGGAAAGAGGAATAATCCCATTATTTCATCTCTCAAGGCTCGCAAGTTTCTAGCGAAGGGTTACCCTTCGTATTTAGTCTATGTGGTGGACGCTAAGAAAGAGAAGAAGTCGGTAGAAGAAGTAGAAGTAGTGCGAGATTTTCCGGACGTCTTTCCGGAAGACCTACCCGGGTTGCCACCAGAACGGCAAGTAGAGTTTCAGATCGACCTCACTCCAGAAGCGGCTCCGATAGCTCGTGCTCCTTATCGTTTGGCTCCGACGGAGATGAAGGAGACGCTGTCACAACTGTAGGAGTTGTTAGAGAAGGGTTTCTTTCGACCAAGTTCGTCACCTTGGGGAGCACCGGAGTTGTTCGTGAAGAAGAAGGATGGATCCATGCGGATGTGTATCGACTATCGAGAGCTAAACAAAGTCACAGTGAAGAATAAGTACCCTCTACCTCAGATCGACGATCTCTTTGATCAAATCCAAGGTGCGGGGTGTTTCTCAAAGATCGACCTTCGATCCGGTTATCATCAAATGAAAGTGAAGAAAGAAGACATTCCGAAGACGTCTTTTTGGACGCGATACGGTCATTATGAGTTTTTGGTTATGCCTTTTGGTTTAACCAACGCTCCGGCCATGTTCATGGATTTGATGAACCGTGTGTGTCTCCCATTCTTGGATAAATCTGTGATCGTCTTCATCGACGATATTCTAATATATTCAAGGGATGAGTCCGAGCATGGGAAGCACTTGTGGAAAGTATTGGAAGTTCTAAGAAGGGAGAAGTTGTTCGCGAAATTCTCTAAGTGCGAGTTCTGGCTCCAAGAGGTGCAATTCTTGGGGAATGTGGTATCAAAGGACGGCGTAAAGGTGGATACGGCAAAGATCGAGGCAATGATGAGTTGGGAGCCTCCAACAAGTCCGACAGAGATTCGAAGCTTCTTGGGTTTGGGGGGTTACTACCGGCGTTTCATCCAAGACTTTTCCAAGATAGCTACACCGCTCACTTCTCTTACAAGGAAGAACGTCAAGTTTCTTTGGACCGATGCACAAGATCAAGCCTTTCAGACGCTCAAGAGGAAGTTGTGCGAAGCTCCGATCTTGTCCTTACCCGAGGGATCAGAAGACTTTGTTGTGTTTAGTGACGCTTCCGAGATGGGGCTTGGGTGTGTCCTAATGCAAAGGGGGAAAGTAATAGCCTACGCATCGCGACAGTTAAAGGACCATGAGAAGAATTATCCGACTCATGACTTGGAGTTGGCGGCGGTAGTGTTCACGTTAAAGTTATGGCGACACTATTTGTATGGGACGAAGTGTACTTTTTTCACCGATCACAAGAGTCTCAAATACATCTTCGATCAAAAGGAACTCAACATGCGGCAAAGGAGGTGGCTTGAGCTCTTGAAAGATTACGATTGCGATTTACTCTATCATCGCGGTAAGGCCAACGTGGTGGCGGATGCGTTGAGTCGAAGGAACCATGATGGAGGTGTCAAGATGTCTCTTACAAGAATTGGCGTGGTGTCGAGTTTGTTGGAGAGTTTAAGAACAAGCCAAGTGGAAGCACTTAAAGAAGAGAACCTCAAGGTCGAGGTTATGTCTAAGCAAAAGGAACTCTTAACGGAAGATAGTTGTGGACTCAAATTCTTCCAAGGGCGAATTTGGGTGCCGAAAGTTGGGGGAAACCGTGACTTACTTCTCGAGGAAGCGCATAAGTCGAAGTATTCTATACATCCCGGTAGCACCAAGATGTATAGGGACTTAAAGTCAAATTATTGGTGGTCGGTAATGAAGCTAGATGTGGCTAGCTACGTGGAGAGGTGTGTCACGTGCCTTCAAGTCAAAGCAGAGCATCAAAGACCGTATGGAAGTTTACAACCGTTGTCCATTCCCGAGTGGAAATGGGACAACATCACCATGGATTTTGTGACGAAGCTACCGAAGACCTTGCGCGGTCACGATACCATTTGGGTGATTGTGGATCGGCTAACCAAAAGTGCGTATTTTCTTGCGATGCGGGAGACCTTGCCAATGGAGAAATTGGCTAAACTTTACATCGACGAGGTGGTGTTGAGGCATGGGGTTCCGCTATCTATAGTATCGGATCGGGATAGTCGTTTCACATCAAATTTTTGGGCAAGTCTACAGAAGGAATTGGGCATTAGACTAAATCTGAGCACGACGTATCATCCTCAAACGAACGGTCAAAGCGAGAGGACAATCCAGACGTTAGAGGATATGTTGAGGTTGTGTGTTATAGACTTCGGGGGAAGTTGGGATTCACATCTACCTTTGGTAGAGTTCGCTTACAACAACAGTTACCATTCTAGTATCGGAATGGCATCGTTCGAGGCATTGTATGGACGGAAGTGCAGAACTCCGGTTTGTTGGCTAGAAGCGGGCGAGAAGCATCGCCAGGCCGAAAATAGTTCAAGAGACGGCGGACAAGGTGAAAGAAATCCGAGAGAGGCTAAAGGCGGCGCAAGACCGACAGAAAAGTTATGCGGACAAGAAAAGAAGACCGGTTGAGTTTCAAGTGGGCGACCGCGTCATGATGAAAGTATCTCCATGGAAGGGGATTATCCGGTTTGGGAAGCGTGGAAAGTTTAGTCCTCGTTTCCTTGGACCATTCATCATCTTGGAGAAGATTGGTTTACAAGCCTACCAGTTGGATTTACCACCTGAAATGGATGGAATACATCCTACGTTTCACGTATGTTACCTACGGAAGTGTCTAGCCGAAGAGGAAAGTGTGATTCCTTTGTCGGAAATTCGGGTGGACAATGGGAATCGTTGTGTGGAAGAGCCGGAAGCAATTTTGGAAACGAAAGTAAAGAAGTTGCGGCGTAAAGACGTAGTCATGGTCAAGGTCCAATGGAAGCACCATCGTGGTGCTAATGTCACCTGGGAATCCAAAGAGGATTTGAAGAAGCGTTATCCTCATTTATTTGTATAAAGGTGATTTCGGAGACGAAATCCAAATTAGGTGGGGAGGATTGTAACATCCGGAATTTCAGGTAAGTATGAGGCCTTGTTAATCTTATGTATATGTGTTTATCAAAGTAGAAATTATATGCTTAATTGCCATTTCCGTCTATGTTAGTTGCTTGGTGTCGGATTGGAAGTTTTAGACTAGCATTTATTGGGCAGTGAGTTACGCGACTTAGCCGCGAGTGGAAGTCGCGGCACAAGTCGCGTAGTCCACTGGAGTGTACGTGTTTGAGGAACCTCGCGACTTACGCCACGGGTAGAAGTCGCGGCACAAGTCGCGTAATCCACTGGAGTCTTCACAGTTAAGCACACGGGCGACTTATGCCCGGGTGCAAGTCGGGGCACAAGTCGCGATCGACCTGCATTCCCCAAAACCCCTCTTTGTCCGATTTTCTTTCATATTTTTTTCACATCTCTCTCCCTTGGCGAATTTTGGAGTTCTTAAATCAGTTTCTTTTCTCACCAAACCCTAACCCTCATAAATACAACCTAGTTTGGTGGTTGGATCATTGGAATCTTGCATTAACTCTTCTCAAGTCTTCACGCTTCACCTCCAAGTCTCATATTCTTCTAGGGTTTCATCTTTTCTATGTTTTGCGGTCAAAACCTAGATTGTGAGTTTACTAAACCTTTTGTTAAAACTAGATACACATCATAATCTTCTATTGGTATTATTGTAACATTTCTCATGTTGGCTACCTTTATGTGTTCAAATACTTGATGATAGCATTATGTACAATATGTTGTATTATCTTCTATGAGTATTTGCCATGCTTTACTCTATTGGTTGAATATTTGGGATTTGCTCCATGAATGTACATTGATGGCATTTTGGCATGATATGGATTATATGTGGTATAGTAGATGATAAATTCTACATGGAATGCCTTTTAGCAATTTAATATATAAACATTGATTATGTTGGTATTTGGGTCTCATGATAGACTTATGTGATAGGATGGTAGCATAGTACCCATGGTTGGTATCGAAATGCATTGGTAGATATATACCTCAAGACCTCCTATATGTATTATGTTGGACGAACCAAGTCGGTAGGCACTAGGAGGATGTAGTCTTGGGCACCACTGTGTGGGTATGTGCCTAGACCTCTGCCATCTGGGGTATTGCCATGGTTGTAGTTGTCGGATGGTTCAGACCTTTGGGTGTCACTCTTGGTAGTGGCACTAAGGTACATTGTCTCTTGGGTGGAACCGATTGGTGCTACGGGTATCCCCTGTTGACTCCACATATTGTTGAACTCCGGTTAACTGCTGATAAGAATTGTAACTGCTCATGCATGTTTATTATTGTTCAACTAACTAGGCTTTTTGGCCTAACACTTGTTGGTGTCGATGTGTATCTCAGGTTCTGGCGGCGCCGGTCCTAAGCAGGCTTAGTTGCTTTGGGGTGAGAGTTTGGGGATCTTGCACATGGACATTTTATACCTTGGAATGAACCGTTGGGTTTATAGATAACAACCCTTTTGTAATCTCTTTTCTAGTTGTAGAAATTAGATTAGTTGGTTGTTATTTATTGTCCGTTAAATTACAACTGTAATTAAACAGGTTAGTTATATATTCCCCATTTTTTGGAGGCTCTTGCTATGGCAATTTTTGTATACCTCATGTCCGTCTTTCGGATTTTTGTTATCCCTATTTTTAGGGTGTTACAAATATCATTCTAAAACACCTCATGGGTTCCTTTATAAAACCTTTCCCGGTAATTTAAAAGTCTGAATACTCCAAAGGTGTAAACATAACCTTTACCTTAACAAATAAGCATAAGAGGTCAAGCCATATCACTCTCAAGTGATTTCATCTTTAAAAGTATCAAAACCCAATTACAAATATTTTAGGGTTTACAAATGCAAAAGTGTCCAAATACCCACATCATCTAGTACAACCTTAGGCAAAATAATTAGGAGTTCTTTCTAAACTTGTTTCATAAAGGTTTTCAGCAATAAATATACCCAACGTATAATAACCATAAAATACCTTTATTGTAACACTCGAAAAATCCTAGTAGGTTCAATCGTAAATCCAAACTTGTAAATCATTATCTTGTTGAGTAGTAAATATTTTGAATTGTTAAATCTCAATCTCGTATCCCAAACGTTTAGACTAAGCTTGGAAATCTAAGTTCGGAAGATTTTTGGGTCAAAGGGGTCTGAGCGATAGTGCCATGCGACTATGACATTTGTCATAGTCGCTAGTTAAGGTCGCCGAGGTTGGTATGGTCGCGGTACATGCCAGGCAATTGTGACAGCGACAGTGCCCGATGGCACAACTGCGTGTCACTCTCGCCAACATGGTACTGAGAGGACAGGGAGGCCCACGAGAATGTACGCGACAGTGCTCTGAGGCATAGTTTTCGGGCACTATCGTCGTCGGGGTGTTGAATGTATACAATCCTCCCTTGTTCGGTTTTACTTCACTTTTTACCTCAAGATCGATTTTGGTCTGATATTAAAAGCATTTAGGGCGATTTTGGAACCCTAGAAGCTCTCTCCTCATTAAATTCTTGCTTGGGTGTTGTTGGGTACCTTTATTGGTCATCAAAATCATTTTGGAAGCTTTTAGTGAAAACCCTTAAGCTACTCAACCTTCTTCTCATCTTCACCAACCATTTTCTAGGGTTTGCCATTTTCTATGTTTTTGTCAAAACCTAGATTGTGAGTTCCTAATCCCTTTTTGATAAACTATATACACATCAAAATATGATCCTTATTATTATTCTTGAATTTCTTGAAATATCTTCTATATGCAATACATTGATCACACACTCATAACTTGGTGTATCTTTGGAGCTTTTTAGATGGAGAATAGCCTAATGGTTGTTTGATGCCATATTCGTAAGGATGTCTTGATATTGACAAATTTTGAAGGAATAATCTATATGTCGAGTTTGACCTAATTTGAGTAAATGACTTTACATGGTGTATGGGTGATCATGGGTTGTCTTGGTATTTGCCATTGGGTAAATAAACTTAGAAATTATTGTATCCATACTTAAATGTACCCCATGAGAAATATATACGTTATGTTGACTTGAAACATGTAGAGGTTTTATATGGAGCTTGTGCATGATGTAAATAGTACTTAAACCACAATGTTTACCTATGATTGATTGATTGGTATTGAATATATTTTATGTGGATTAAAGTGCCTTGTGACATGATAATAATATTGTTAGATGAACCAAGTCAGTAGACACTAGGAGGATACAGTCTTGGGTGCCACCGTGTAGGTATGTACCTAGACCTCCGTCATTCGGGGTAATGTCATGGTTGTAGTCCTCGGATGTGCCAGGCCTTTTGGATGTCGCTCATGGTAGCTTGACATGAAGGTGTATCGACTCTTTGGGTGGAACTTGATTGGTGCTATGGGTCTCCCCCATTGACTCCGCATACGGAAATGTTACTTGGTAAACTGTCATGCATGTATCATATCAACTGATCGTCATTACTTGTTCAAACTCACTAGGCTTTGTGGCCTAACACTTGCTTGGTGTCGATGTGTATATCAGGTTCTAGCGGTGTCGACTGTAAGAAGGCTTAGCAGGGGGTAGAGCGAGCTTGAGGAAGAGACTTTTGGGACACCAACCTATAGAAGGCCTTTATTTTTTGGAAGTTTTTGGGTGACACCCGAACTTAAATCTTGTTCATGTGAAATTGTATTATTAGGTTGTTATTTCCAATTACTTAGAATTACAACTTGTATTTAACAGGTGATTATTCATTCCCCATTTTTGGGAGGCTCAATGCTTTGGCATATTTTACATACCACTATTTCCGTTCTTGGAAAGTTTTTGTTATCCTCATTATTTGGGTGTTACATTTATAGTTGTAATAAACCATGGAAATGTGTTCAAAACCCAAAGTCAAGATAATTTGACATGTATATAGTTTTGCAAAGCAACTAGAACTCACTTTGCTAGATGTATGCTAAATCTAGGTTCCAAACCACACTTTGTGCTTTATTTGATGAAGACTTGAGATCCTCAAGCTACACCTCCGAATCTATGATGCAAAGTTCTCAAGAACACCTCATTTACTCCCTAATCTTTCACAAATAAACACAAGAGAAAATGAGGGTCGAGGGTGCAAAGGGACCAAACCCTAGATCCAAAAGATGGTAGATAGATATTACTTTTAGCTTCTAACAACTTCAAATCACAAGTGAAGCCTTCAAAAACCTCAAGAAATTGGATAAAAGCCACAAAAGTGTTCAAGGTTGAGAGAAAAGAGTGAGAAGAAGGTTTGGTGGAAAGAAATGGGGAACCCCCCCAAAAATCGGGAATTTTTGGCGTTGCAGAAGGCTCCGCGAACTTACAAGCGACCCAGGGTCGCGTGGCAGGTCGTCCACATTCACCAGACTCACACAAACAGTAGGTCGCGCGACTTACATCGCAACCTTGGTCGTGCGGTGTTTTCGTGTTTTTCTTCGTTTTTCACATTCTATTCGATTCCCAACATGTGATTATTATGAGAAGCCTCCATACTTTGCCATTTCAAATGTCAATTGGTAGAGTGCTTAATCATTAACGGATGCCCCGAAATCGCGGATGTTACAAATATCCATTTTTTCTAGCTTGGTAGCGCGTTTGTTTTGGGTACAAAATGTCATGGGTTCAATTGTGGAGTGCTTAATCCATGACGAACACCCCGAAATCACAGGTGTTACAAATATCCCTTTTTTCTATTAAAAACGAAAGTCAACTAAACCTAGACCTAAACCTAAATTACATTTACACTTTTAAAGTTTTACTTTAATACTTACTGTTGGGTCATCTGAAGATTTGAAGATGACCTCCCGATCTTCCATTTTATATCATCATACTTAGAATATTTTGAGGTTCTTTTAGCAGCTTGTTTTCTATACAAATGTTCGATGAAGTCGAAGATTAGCCGAAGAAGACAAAGAAGGAGAATATCTCTCAAAGCGGATTGAAGATAGACTCCTCAGCCTAAAACCAAGTATGCCTACTTGATCAACACCATTGGCCAGGATGGTGCCGATCTCAGTCTTCAGGAGCCGAAGACCTCTTCAGAAGCCGAAGATTTCTCAATCTTGGAAGCCGAAGACTTCTCAATCTTAGGAGCCGAAGACCTCTCAGTCTTAGGAGCCGAAGACCTCTAAGTCTTTCAGGAGCCGAAGACTTCTTCGGAAGCCGAAGATTTCTCAATCTTCGGAAGCCGAAGACTTCTCAATCTTCAAGAGCCGAAGACTTCTTAATCTTCAAGGCTTGAAGATTTCTCTCTTCACATTGTACTTTTATGACAAAGTATATTTGTGATATCTTGCATTGACGTGGACCTCATCTGAAGATCAGATAAAGTAAGCTTTGTCTCCTACACCATTTTAAGGAAAGGTCTACACCATCCTACAGGTCAACACTTCAAGCCAAAACACCTCAAGACAAAAGGTACATCATGTACCTTGCTGAAGACCTGTGTCCATCCTTTGCTCAACAGGTGTCCCATGCATTTAATGCATGAGGCACTATATATATGGATGATGCTTCAACTTGCAAGATAACCAGCAGAACCAGTTCTACAACCTTCAAGCTCTCTTAGTACACTGGCTTTTTCTCTCTACGAAGTTCTTATTGTTTTCTAAGTGTTTTACAATTGTTCTTCATTTCTCTTAGTGTTAGATTATTTGAGCAGATTCATCTGTTCTCTTCCGCAACAATCAAAAGTTTTCTATGTGTAATTCTTGATTTCAAATCAATAAGAATTAAGTGAAAAACTGTGTGTATTGTATTCAACCCCCCTTCTACAATACTTTGCTTGTTTATTTACTGCTATTTGGGACCAACAAGTGGTATCAGAGCGGTTTAGTTTAACTCAATAAACTAGATCCGCAATGGCAGCCTCTTCCTCTTCTTTGAAAAATGATTCTTCTGAAAACTTCACTGCTGTTTCATACGACAATGGCTCTATAGCCAAACCACCAAGGTTTAACCCCAATAACTTCTTCTTGTGGAAAAGTCGTATGATACTCTTTCTAGAAGGAGTTGACAACAGATATCCAACTATTTTACATGAAGGTCCTTTTCTTCCTAGGGTTTGGGACCGGTACAATGCCAAAAAGGCAGATAAGGGAAATGCTGATGAGGACTCTTCTGAGGAAGAAAGAACTCCAGCAAATGGGAGATACATTGTAAAGGATCCCATCAAATATAATGATGAAGACAGACGTCTTATAGCTCTTGATACTAAAGTCAGAGCCATCATTGCCCTTTCTCTGCCTGATGAGGTTTATCACTCCCTTGTTAACCTTTCTACCGCTAAAGAAATGTGGTCCACGCTGTGTGTTCTTTACGAAGGTACGTCTGAGGTGAAAAAGAGCAGAAAGATTGCTCTCGTTAGAAAGTATGAACTCTTTTCGTATGAAGAGGGGGAATCTCTCTCAGGCTACTACAACCGTTTTAACGGTCTTCTCAATGATCTAAAACTTGTGGGTCGCATTTATGATAATTAGAAAGTCTTGTGCAAGTTCATGGACTGTCTTCCCGAGTTTTGGGAAAACATTTGTACTTGCATCAAGTCTACCAAGGATCTTGACTCTATGCCACTCACTGCTCTTTATGGCACTCTCTTCAACTATGAGCAGACTAAACTGCTAAGGAAGTCCATCACAAAATACATTAAAAGCTCTTCTCTAGCTCTTGTCAGTGATTCTTCCAAAAATAATGTGTGTGTACCTAGAATCACCTATCCCTCTGATTCTGACAATAGTCAAGAGGACCCCAATGACCCTTCAGAAGCCTATCTTAGTGAGGTTGATGATGAAGGAGAGGAGACCTCTGTGGCTCAATTGTCAGATGGTGTTGCCATGCTGGCAAGTTTTTCAAAAGGCAAACCTCGTTTCTCTTCTGGAAAACCCAGGTTTTCTAGAAAATCATCTTCTACTCTTTGTAAAAACACTCCCTCTAACAAATCAAATGAGGAATGTTACAGGTGTGGGAGGAAGGGACACTTTGCTTCTGAATGCATAAGTAGGTCCTCTGATAAATCTAGACTGCCCTCCAATAACCGTACATCCTCTAGGTCTGTCAGAACCAAGTCTGATTCCTACCAACCTTCTTTCCAAAAGTCAAACTCGTCTGTTCCTTCAAACTCTGACCGTGTTGAAAAGTACAAGGCCAAATACAAGAGAGAGAAGGAAAGAAATGCTTTTCTGGCTAACAAAGGAAAAGGTCTTCTTGTTGAATATCATGATTGGGAAGATGAACCAACTTCCGAAAGTGACAAGGAAATGGCCAACCTTTGTTTTATGGCAAAACTAGATGATGTTGATGACTGTGAAGCTTCTTCCACCTCTATGGCTCAAGGCTCAAATGACCCTCCTAAACCCATCCTTTAGTCTCTGACCTCCTTAAAAATAAATGAGCCTTCCTCTTCTAAGTCCAAGTCCTCCAAAGATTCTCAGCCATCTTCAAGAAAATTCAAAGGCAAATCTGTTGTTGCCAATCTTCCTCCCAAAAAGAAATTTCCTAAGAAAGACTCAAAGAAATCATCTTCTCTTCCTATCCCAAGACCAGTGATGTTGAAAAAACTGAATTCAAAGACACCCTCTTCTATTCCTTCAGCTAACTCTGGTAAAGGTATCTTGGGTCCTAAGCCTCTTGACACTTCTCTATTGTAACACCCTGATTTTCGAAAGATATCGATCCAAGTTAATACAGAAACCGAGATATTAAGGAAAAATAAGATTTTTGATTTTGGACTTGAATCCTTGATTTTATAGTCTAGATGGATGAAGGATTCAATTACGAGTCCAACGGTTCTTTCCGGAGCAAAAACAGAGCTATAACGAAGAAGTTATGGCCAAAACAGTATCGAGAGGAAAACCAGGGAAGCGGGCGACTTATGCCGCGACTTAAGGTCGCGGCACAAGTCGCGAAATCCACTGGATCGAGCTTAAATCGCGGTTTTCAGCCCCAAACTTCATTCCTTCATATCTCCTTCATCCTAGCTCCGATTTGGGTGATTCAAAGTGCTACGGTTTCGTTTTTGAGAGCTTTTCAAGGATTTTAGCAAGAGATTGGAAGTCTATTGAAGTATGATAGAGCATTTTGTGGTGGTAAGCTTCTCATCTCTCCCTGTTCATCTTCTTCCCCAAAATATTCTAGGGTTTCATCCACCCCTTGTTCTCCCTTTCATAGATTGAAGGTTTGTGATCATTTTGGTGAACTAGAAGTGTTTTGGTTGGTGAATTCAAGCTTGGGTTAAGGTAATCTTCTATTCTCTTCGGTTATGGAAGTTAGGGTTTCGGTATTAGTTGAGGTATCCATGTATATGGTTTGGGAAATGATTGTTTATGGTAGAATATGTATATTTATGGTTGGAACCTTGTGGATCTAGGTTTTGGAAGATTTGATTTGAAGAATCAAGATCTTCAAGGAAAGTTCTAAGTGGGTAAAATCTAGATTTAGTCTAAATCTAGCAAGGTGAGTTTACTAAACTTTTGTTAAAACTGGATACACATCATAATTGCTTAATTGTTGTTATTATCACATATTTGCTCAAAATGGTCATCCTTACGGGTTTATGTATTTGATGGTATTTCCATGAGATTATGTGAGATATGTGTATATGAAGTATTATCCCATGATTTACTCTATGTTGTGTAATTATTTGGGGATTTACATTATGTGTGCCCACAATGGGTATTTGACATGATTATGGAATATATGTTTGGTATAACATGATGATTTCCATTCGGGATACACTCTTGGTGTTATTGTATCTACAACGTGGCTATGTGGATATTTAAGTCTTATGTTAGACTCATGCTATTAGGAGGGATATATCATACCCATGGTTGGTATTGAAGTACATTTGGTTGAAGAATACTTAAGGACCTCCTATAGGCATTATGTTGGACGAACCAAGTTAATGACACAAGGAGGATGTAGTCGGAGGCACCACCGTGATGGTATGTGCCTAGACCTCCGCCACTCGGATAAGGTGGAATTTTCGGGTGTGCCGGGCCTTTGGGATGCGCCACTCGGATAAGGTGGAATTTCCGGAGGGCATCAAGGTACATCGACTCTGGGGTGGAATTGATTGGTGCTATAGGTCTCCCCCGTTGACTCCATACATGTGGAAAACTGGTTAACTGCTGATAAGAATTGTATATGTTCTACCATGCTATTTATTGTTCAACTCACTAGGCTTTTTGGCCTAACACTTGTTTGGTGTCGATGTATATCTCAGGTTTTAGCGGCATCGGTCCTAAGCTGGCGTAGTGCTTGGGTGAGAGATTTGGGAATATCGCTTTTGGACTTACATTTGGTAGAGAATCCTTTGGGTCTATAAATGACACCCTTGATTGTAATCTCTTTTCTGGTTATAGAAATTAGATTAGTTGGTCGTTATTTATTATCCGTTTAATTACGATTGTATTTAAACAGGTTTGTGTATTTTCCCCATTTTTGGGAGGCTCTTGCTTTGGCAATTTTAAATACCGCATGTCCGTTTTTCGGATTTTTGTTATCCCTATTTTTAGGGTGTTACATCTATCCTCAAAGGTCATGAAAGTCAATGTGACCAGTCATCACAAGGAATCTGATCAAAGCTTCAAAAAGGTTTTTACCTATAGAAAATGTTATAACTGTGGTAATACCTTTCACCTTGCTAAGGATTGTCCTATGGAAAGAATTGATAAAAATGCCTCCAAGGATTATTCCTCTTCTTCTAACTCAAAAGGACCCATTTCCAAATGGGTACCAAAGAAATGATTTCCTTGTGATTGCAGGGTCTAGGGCACCAACAAATCTGGTATCTCGACAGCGGGTGCTCAAGACATATGACCGGCAACAAATCTCTTCTTGTTGACTTCGTGCCTACCAAAGGTCCTTCTGTCACCTTTGGTGATAACTCTAAAGGAAGTATTAAAGGTTATGGAACACTCTCAAATGGTTCCATCACCTTTAATAAAGTAGCTTATGTTGAAGGCTTGATGCACAATCTCCTAAGCATAAGCCAACTGTGTGATCTGGGGTACAAAGTGATGTTTGAATTATCTTCATGCATCATTTTCAACGAAAAGATGGAAACCGTACTCTCTGGCTACCGTAAAGAAAATGTCTATGTCATAGACATGAGACATAGCTCATCCTTCGGAACAAACATCTGTTTTGTCTTTGAAAACTCTACAAAAAGATGTTGGCTTTGGCACAAGTGTCTCTCTCACCTCAACTTCAAGACTTTGAATGTCCTTTCAAACCAGGAGCTTGTTATGGGCATGCCAAAGTTATCCTTCGTGAAAGAAAAGTTATGTGCTGCTTGTGAGAAAGGGAAACTCACAAAATCTTCCTTCAAGTCCAAGCAATGCTTCTCCATCTCTCAACCTCTTCAGATGCTTCACATGGATCTGTGTGGACCAGTCAGTACCCCAAGCCTTGGTGGTAGAAGGTACATCCTTGTTATTATTGATGAATTCACTCGTTACACTTGGGTATTTTTTCTCAGGTATAAAAGTGACACCACCGAAGAAATTATAAAGTTCATCAAAAAGTTTGAAGTGCTGAATGGGCAGCTGGTAAGATCTGTAAGAAGTGACAACGGAACAGAATTCAAGAATAGTATGTTGGATGACTTTTTCAATGAAAAAGGCATCTCTCAGAATTTCTCTGCTGTCAAAACTCCACAACAGAACGGTGTAGTGGAGAGAAATAACATAACGCTATGTGAAGCTGCCCGATCCATGCTGAGTGAATATCATCTTCCCACCTTTTTTTGGGCTGAAGCAATTAACACTGCATGCTTTACCCAAAATAGGTCCATCATTGTGAAAAGACACAATAAGACTCCTTATGAAGTCTTTTATGGTAGAAAACCCAACATTGGTTTTCTTCATGTCTTTGGGTGTGTCTGTTACATTCTCAATGATAGAGAAAATTTGGAAAAATTTGATCCCAAAGCCGATGAAGGAATCTTCGTGGGATATTCTCTCACTTCCAAAGCTTTCAGAGTCTACAACCTCAGAAGGAAGTGTATTGATGAATCCATCCATGTCAAGTTTGATGACCTCAAGATATCATCACTCTCTTGTGATGATGAAGAATTGAACAGATGGATATCCTCCTATGTTGGTGATGGTCCTCTTCCAACATCATCAGACATTCCCTATACTGTTCCCACTTCTCTCTACCAAAACAATGATCCTTCTACATCTCACAACCCCTCCTCTCATCAAGAGGATGATCCTCAGCCTACCCAACCTCAAAATACACTTCAAATCATCCCAGTCTCTCAATCTGACATTCATTCCTCACCTATACCTGCCGATCTTCCATCCATCTCTCCTGAAAATATCCCTTCCAACTCTCCTCTACAAATTTCTTACCCTCCTCCTTTACCTCCTGCCTTAAAGTGGACAAAAGATCACCCCATTGATCAAATCATCGGTGATCAGCAAGCTGGTGTTCAGACTAGAAGAGGTATTGGAAACATCTGTCTCTATGTGAACTTCCTTTCCCTCATTGAACCAAAGAAAGTTGACGAATCTCTAGCTGATCCATGTTGGATCACTGCCATGCAAGAAGAACTTTCTCAGTTCGAAAGGAACAAAGTCTGGAGATTGGTTCCTCGTCCTTCCAGAAAAAACCATCATAGGAACCAAGTGGGTCTTTCGGAACAAAATGGATGAAGAAGGCATGGTGATCAGAAACAAGGCCCGTCTGGTTGCACAAGGCTATAGGCAAGAGGAAGGAATTGACTATGATGAAACATTTGCTCCAGTTGCAAGACTTGAAGCCATCAGAATCTTCCTTGCTCATGTTGCCTATAAGAACTTCAAAGTCTTCCAGATGGATGTCAATAGTGCCTTTCTGAATGGGGAGCTAGCTGAAGAAGTATATGTGAAACAACCACCTGGCTTTGAAGATCCAATCCATCCTGACTATGTGTACAAGTTAGACAAAGCTCTCTATGGTCTAAAGCAGGCTCCTCGTGCCTGGTATGACACTCTTGCTGACTTTCTCCTGAAGAACAAGTATTCAAGAGGTAAAATTGACAATACTCTGTTCATCAAGCAAACCTCAGGTAATCTTATTCTTGTTCAAATTTATGTGGATGATATCATTTTTGGTGCCACTGATGAGTCACTATGTGATGAGTTTGCCTCTCTCATGAAAAGCCAATATGAGATGAGTATGATGGGGG
This sequence comes from Arctium minus, assembly GCA_954870635.1. Taxonomy (NCBI): domain Eukaryota; kingdom Viridiplantae; phylum Streptophyta; class Magnoliopsida; order Asterales; family Asteraceae; genus Arctium; species Arctium minus. Next base: position 88,498,984 of record OX941088.1, on the reverse strand, counting down.
AGCTCACCTTTTTCTTAGGACTTCAAGTTAAACAATCTTCAGAAGGAATCTTTATAAATAAAATACTTTTGTGATCTTCTAAAGATTTTTTTTAAATTGCTCTCCTATGAAAACTTCATTGACACTCATCTTTTTTTTAAAAAAAATTATTTTTTTTCAATAAAATTGGTGCAGCCTATGTGTTTTTAAAAAAAAATTGAAAAAAAAATCGGCTGAGTTTTTTTTTAAAAATAAATAAATATTTTTTTTAACTTTTCTTTAACCACCTTTGGGTGTTGTTTAAAAAATATATATATATATATCTATACTATATTATAAAAACGGTATAAAAAACTCTTAATTACAACATTTTAAGCACAAGTTACAACTAATTAAAGTCAATTACTTAATTTACAACTTCTTAATGCTTTGGTACAACCTTTACAAGCACAGTATCTCACATAATCGTCTATTTGTGGAATGAATACTCATTTATTAATATAACTATTTGTTTTTTTTGTGGAGGATTTTATAAAATAGATTTTATATTAGCATAATCTATTTTAAATGTAGATTTTACATTTAAATCTATATTAATGAGATGTAATATAAAATCTTTTTTCTTCCGTATTTTTTTATATTACATCTCATAATGATTTTTTCATATTTTATTTTATAAAATCTTTTTACATAATGAGATGTAATATAAACTCTTTTTTCTTCCGTAATTTTTTTGCTAATATAAAATCTATTTTATTTTATAAAATCTACACGTATTTTATATTAGCATAATATAAAATTTACACGTATTTTTTTGATAATATAAAATCTACACGTATTTTTTTTTTCACAAGCATTAAAAGAAGAAAAAAGAAGGTTGATATGAATTAAAAATAAAAAATAACGAGATACACTAATAAATTATCGTATTCTTTAAAATAAAAATATTCCGCAATACTTTCCAAATTAACCAAGTGTAAAAAAATAAAATAGAAACGATGTAGATATAAAAATATTCTTCCATATTTTTAATATATTTACATTTAAATGTAAAATCGAAAATGAAAATAAAAGATTTTAAAATATTCTCTACATTCACTATAAATATACTAAAAGCGTACTCGCGCAATGCAGCGAGATACATCACGATTTTAATGTTTCATTTTATTTTTTGTTTTTTTTTGTCGATTTACAGTACGATTTTGGATGATTTTGAGAAAGTGATAATGTTTTTTTTATAAATTTGTTTAATTTAGGCTTAATAATATAATGTTTTTTATATAAAAAAAATTAAGTAGTTTGTTAAAATTCATTAATTATCTTATATATTTTAAATTTTTTATATTTAAATTGAGATGTTTATCCTGTTTTGATTATGTTTATCAGAATTCAAATTTCATAATTTTAGGATTTGGGGATTAGAGATAAGGATTTTGGGGGATAAGAATGAAATTTATTAATTAGGGTTAAAAGCATTTAAAAGTAATACATATTGCTTCATTAATTGTTTTTTAAGAGATTTTAAGTAGATTAACATTAAATAATAGTACATAATGCTTAATACGTCACGATTTTAATGTTTATTTTTATTTTTTGTTTTTTATTGATTTACAGTACGCTTTTAGATGGTTTTTATTGAGTGGTAATGGTTTTTTATATATAAATTTGTTTAATTTAGACTTAACAATATAATGTTTTTTATATAAAAAAAATTAAGTAATTTGTTAAAATTCATTAATTATCTTATATATTTTAAATTTTTTATATTTAAATTGAGATGTTTATTCTGTTTTGATTATGTTTATCAGAATTCAAATTTCATAATTTTAGGGTTTGGGGATTAGAGATAAGGATTTTGGGGATAAGGATGAAATATATTAATTAGGGTTAAAAGATTTACAGGTAGTACATTAGGCTTTAGTAATTATTTTTAAGAGATTTTAAGTAGATAGCTTTAAATGATAGTACATAAAGCTTAGTGAGTTGTAATTAAGAGTTTTTTATGCCATCTTTATAATATAGTATAGATATAACTTCTCTATGTATCATCCGAGTACAAGAAGAAGACGAACAGTCGGGTGTCAATGGCGGAACCTGCAATTGAACAAAAGGTATTCCACTATATTTTTGTTTCTTTGAAAAACTACTTTTTTATATTTTTATTTACTGAGGATTTGTTTATATTTTTCAAAACCCACAATCATAGCACAAACTCATAACAACAAACGATTAAGAATATATGCAAGTTAACCACTTATGAAAATACATTCGTTTTTCACATTGTATTTCATTAACTGTTAACAGAGAAATTACGTTTCATTTTAACTCGGTTCAATATTCCAACAAAAAATTTATCCTCCCGTGCATTGCACGGGCCCAACACTAGTATATAATAATTTTCTAAAAATCATTCGGCTGCCACTGTCTTTTAAAAAAAAAGGAATTTTTTTTCTAAAATCTCTCTCCTTTCGGCGGCGCTGGATTGTTTCATTAAAAAAAAATTTAATTTTTTTTTCGGCCACTGCCGATTGCTTCTTTTAAAAAAAATATTTAGAACCTCACTTTCGGTCCCTTCTTGCCACCGAAATCTCACCCACCGAACCCCTCTTCCTCTTCTTTCTTCGGCGGCACCTCACAACCCACATCCCTTCCTTTTTTTTCTTCGGCTCCCCTCTCTTTACACTACCCTTCGGCCTCTATCTCCTCTCTCCCTCACCAAGCCGAACCAAACACCCTCCTCCCTCCCTCATTCGGTTTTCTCTCTCCTCCCCCCTCCCTCCCCTCTCCTCTCTTCGGTCCCTCTCTCTCTCTTCCATTACTTTCGGTGTCTCTCTCTCTAGCCCCCTCTCTCTTCGGCTCTCTCTCCTCTCTCACTCACCCCATCGAACTCTCTCCCTCTTCCAACCACTCCCACCCCCACCGAACCCTCTCCCCCCTTTCCCCCTCTCCCACCGAACCAAACCAACCCCCTTAACCCCTTCTCCTATAGCCACCGAACACTCCCCTCCCTAACCCACCACCGAATCCTTTCCCTCTCCTCACCAAACCGTATCAAACACCCCACCCTACACCCTAGGCCGAAACCACACCAAGCCAAACACCCCTTCGGCCCCTCCTCCCTCTTCTCCCTTCCCTTCTTCGGCCTCCCCCCTCCCCCCTCCCTTCCCTTCTTCGGCCGAAGCCCCCCCTCCCCACCATACTCTCGGCCGAACCCTCTTCCCCCCCCCCCCCATTTTTTTGAAATTTCTTTTTCTTCCCATTTTTTTTCTAGAATTTTTTTTTGTCTTTTTCCTTGGTCTTCCCTATCCTCTTCCTTTTCTTTCTTTTTCTTCCATCTCTTATCTCCCCCCATATATCTCATCCTATTTTTTTTACCTACCACTTTCTTCCCCTCTTTTTTTTCTTTCCTGTTAAAAAAAAGAGAGCCCCCCCCAAAAAAATGGGCTACTGAATATGTGAGTTCTTCGTGTCTTTTAATTTTTCTTCGTGTTAGTACCATTTTTTTCTATGTGTTGGTGTCATCATCAAATAGGGGGAGAAAAATTGTTGTGTCACAAATTGATTTGGTGATGACTCTCCTACCAACACTTAGAAACTCAAGAAGTTCTCTCTCAACAAGGGTTCTCTATCCACCAATCGAGCTCTCAACCCAGGTATGTTTTCTTTCATAACCTCTCCCGATCTACAATGGGTTGATGCTCTCGACACTCCGGTGTCCAAGGCCCCCTCATCTGTAGTGCCCACCTTTGCCTGTCCCAAGTGAAGCCGACTAGTAAAAAAAATCCTCAAAGCTTCTGGGACCTCCGCATTTGCTTCGATGACCATACGACTGAAAGAACCTTCGGTTGTTGCCCAGGTCACATATCCCTCTCCAAAGCGGAGGCACTCACCTTCTTCCCCTCCCTCTCCTCTCAAGAGGCTGAGGAAGGTTTCAAGGGCCAAGCCACAAAACTCCACCCACCGATTCTCCAAAATCGGCAGGTGTTGAAATTTTCCCATCTGGGCCCGGGGACTCTGCTAAACCCAAAACCACCTCCTTTGTATCCTCACAAAAGAATACAATTGTAAAATCGGATACCCCTATTATTCCCTCATCAACCTTTTCCTTGGTTGATAAGGATGACTTGGATACCTCCCCAATCCAAGGTGCTTCTTCTCCACCTCACAGCCTATCACCCGGGATTCTTAGTCCCGATGTTTCTGCACGATCCAAGGATGAATCTGCCTTTCCAGGAGCAGGTTCGGAGGATCTCGAAAACTTTCTGACTTCTTACTTTCCAACACTGTGAATTAGTTAAGGGGGAGTATGAGTTGAGGGGGAGCAACTTACCACTCAAGCTTAAACTCTGTTGAAACTAATTTTGCGATGGACTGTGTGATCAAAACCACCTGACATTAGTTGAGGGGGAGTATGAATTGAGGGGGAACAACCACTCACTTAAGTTCAAACAATTCCGGCTAATGTCTTCTTATCTTTGTATATATTTATTTGTTTTGTCATTCTTTATTCGTTTGTATAGCTATACTTGTTCATTCATTTGTAAATGTCAGATATACCAAAAAAAAAAATGGTCTATGTGAAAAGAACCCAAAAAAAGTAAAAACTAGGTTGAAAGCACCTTAGGATGGAACTCATGCTTAGCATAAATTTGAACCCAATGTTAAAAATCATGTGCAAATAAACACTTACATACAACCATTTTCTTTTGGTTTTATGGTTATTAAGTTTGTATTTATTCAAATTAATCTATCATCATTTAATAAATAAATTTTATATTTGGTATTATACCCATCATATATACATATATACATACATATATAGTGGAAGGATATTTTGCAATCCTTAAAAAGGTTGCAACCCTTGCAACCCACATCTTAACCGTTGGATTCATGATCGACGGTTATTTTATTTTATTTTTTTTTAATTAAAAATATTGGGCCCCATATCTATTGTAACCGCCGATTATGAATCCGACGGTTAAGATCGCAAGGTTTGCAACCTTTTTAAGGGTCGCAAATTAAACAACCCCTACATATATATATATATATATATATATATATATATATATATATGACTTAATCATTTGAGAACTCTAAAATTTGTGAGATCTATGAAAACTTTTAATTTAAGGTTTTGTTTCACATATTTTTTTCCATTGAAGTATAGTATTTAATGTATTGATTAATATATATTTGTTTCACAATGTGTTTGTTTCATATGTACTAGGTTCACAATGTAAAACTTTGTATATGTATTTTTTTGTTTCACAAACACGCCAAAAAGGTTCACATTGTGAACCGGATACATGTGAAACAAACATCTATACTATATTATAAAAGAGACATAAAAAACTATTAATTACAACATCTTAAGTACAAAATACAATTAATTAAAGTCAATTACTTAATTTACAACTTCATAATGCTTTGGTACAACTTAATAAAATTGGAATTTGTTTTTTCTTTTGACGTAATTTTATTTGGAAAGTGGATTTTCTAAACTTTGGGATAGATAGAATAGATGTTACATAAGGCATGATTAGAATCTAAAGAAATCTCTTTTGATATATTATTCTAAATTTCAAAATTTAAACATAAGGCATGATAAGTCTTTTGCGGTAAAGAATGTTCTGTCAATTCTTTCAAGCTTTTCCTTCCAACACATTCAGCTTGAACCTTATGATATTATCGCATAAATTCGAGTGAGATACTACAATCTATGTGAGTTAGGATTACTCAGAATTTGATAATTAATGCATTCAATCTCACTTGTCACTATTCAACTCAAAGTCAAAGCAATATAAAACAATAAAATAAAACCAACTTGAACATAGAATAGAGAGAAACAAGAATCAAGATTATGGGTTTTAGTTGTCAACCTCCAAATCAAGATGTATCTCGCTGCTTTGCGCGGGTACACAACTAGTATTATAAAACAAATATATGTTAACCAATACATTAAATTCTAGTTATAGATGAAAAAAATCAAATGAAATAGCACATGATGCATAATTCTCAAAGATCTTACAATTTAGAGAGTTTTCAAAATAAGGTCCCCAACACCATCGATACAAAAAGGGCAAATCACACACAAGTCGAATATAGTCAAAAGGAGTAGAAAAAGGTAAAAGATAAAATTTTAAAGAAGCAAGTAACTAAAACCTTAAAATCAGTTACCAACAACAAATAGGAATCAAAAAATAAATTGCATGAGACATAATCATGTCCCAACTCTAAGCATTGAAAGAATTTGTATCTTAAAGGACCATTTATCCAAATGCTTACCCGGTAAATGTTTATCGGTGAAAACATACACTATTATTTAACTTATTGGGTAAGTTTCTAGTCAATCGGGAACAACATCATGTGCAATAATTAATCCGGTAAGTGCTAACCGGGTAAGAGTCGTCACCCTCGTTTACCGAGTAAGACTTTCGGTCTTTGTCATGACTCTTACCAGGTAAGATTCTACGTCCTTGCCATGTACATTCGGTAAGGTAATTGACCCAATAAACACTTACCGAGTAAGCGTTTGATAGAAATCCCCAAACTTTTACCAAAAGACTTCAATATAATGATGATTTATGTCTACGTAAGATCACCATCTTTCGATCAATCACTCATGACAACGGTAATTAATTAATGTGATTATGAGAGTTTAAATATGCTATTAATAAATTTATTTGGAAATACTAGTTGTACACTCTCAAGATGAAGCATAATATACATTTTATTTTAAAATCGAAAATTAATGTAAATCTTATTAAAAAGGAAATTTTGATCAAAATTTATATTTGAACAAAAGTTCATGTCAAAATTTTGAAGAGTTTTGGACTTCTTTAAATTTTAATATTCTCTAAACAATATTACCATGAAAAGAAATAGGGAAATTAATTAAAATGTCCGTATTTCAATCTCATATTGCTTAAATGACCAAAATCCTTTTTGGTTTGCCGAAATACCCAATTTGGCCGGGATTTCACTATTCATCCCGGGGTTAACCTAATTTATCTATCGATCTCACCGTTCATTTGTTAATCGTAAGTCCATCGTATTGATCCCGGCCCCCAACCCCGGGATGCCGGCCAAATTGGGTATTTCGACAAAACCATCGAGATTTTAGACATTTAGATAATACGAGTTTGAAATACGGGCATTTTAATTAATTTCTCAAACAAATATGTCTTATTATGCTTTTAGTACCAAGAAACATTAAAGTTATACGAGGATATAAAGAACTTTTATTTTGTTAAATGTATAAATTTTTTAATATATAACTTAGAGTAAATTACGTTTCCTGTCCCTATTTGTTAAAAGTTGCAAACTTTCATCCTTTTACTTTTGAAATTTCAATTTTTATTCTCATAATTTATAATTGTTTCCGTTCCTATGGTTTACAAATTATTTCTATTTTCATCCCTATGCTTTATAATTTATTGATTTTTTTTTCTTCGCTCATACTAAAAAGGTAGGAAATAACCTTAGAAACAAAAATAACAATGAATTGTAAATCATAGGAATGAAAACCACAGGGACGAAAGTCACAATTGTTAACAAACCACAAGAACGAAAAACATAATTTACTCTATAATTATGTTGACATGTTGTTAGGGCTCCGAACGTTCAACAAACCTCTCAATGGGAAGTTCGTTTATTTAATAGATCGAATAAACATTAACACACTTTTTTTGTTTAGTTAAATGAACAAATATCAACAAATGTTTTGTTAGTTCATTTACGTTTGTGAACGTTCGTTCATTTATGTTTATATATATATATATATTTATATTATGATATTAATATGTAAAATCATTAATTAAATTAAATTGTTAGAACTACTTTTTTATCTCTCCTAATTTTACCGGTTTTTCATTTTGTTATTTTTTTTAGGAACGAAATGATGATTTATAGTGGTTGTTTTTTGTTCGTTTATGTTCATTAATTAATGTTCGTTCATATAACATCTTAATGAACGAACATGAACAAATACATTTTCTTAACGAACGAACAAGAACAACAATTCGTTTACCATTCGTGTTAGACCGTTTATTCGGTTAAGTTAAACGAACAAACACCAATAAGCATCCGTTCGTGTTCTTTTGATTCGTTTACAGTCCTACATGTTGTAATCTCCAAAAAGAATTAACAATATAATTCTTTTTGAAGATTTTAAATTTTGATTTTTATTTTTGAGAAAATTTGGAGAAAAGATGCTCTAATAATATAACTAGGGGTGGGTTAAATGAACCCTTGTCAGCTAACCTCGTCCTCATATATAATCAGATTTAACTTGATTTTGACACACAAAAATACATGTAAGACCATGACATACCTGCAATTCATTTACCGATAACTATATTTCAGTTCCATCTTCTTGTATGGACTCTTACCAAAAATGGAGAAGAAAAACAAAGAAATAACGACAAATCATTAGATGCCCATTTCGGCTTCTATTAATATATATATATATCTTCTTCACATCATTTATTCCCAATGGAAATCATCCTCTTTTCACCTCTACTCTTATCCCTCATCATCCCTTTATTATTCCTACTTCTTCGAACCCGAAGATCATCGAACCGGCTGCCACCGGGTTCGCTTGGGTTCCCGGTGATCGGCCAAAGCTTTAGCTTCTTGACCGCCTTGTGAACCAACACCGACCACGAGTGGTTCCAAGAACGAATAAGGATATACGGTTCGATATCGAAGCTAACCCTTTTCGGCCACCCGACAGTTTTCCTCCATGGCCAGGCTGCAAATAAGTTTATTTACACTTGTGATGGAAACACACTTGCCAACAAGATGCCGCCATCGCTCAGCCGGATATTGGGGAAGAAGATCATAGTCGAGTTGAATGGTGAAGACCATAAGAGAGTTAGGGCAACAATCGTGTCATTTTTAAGGCCCGAAGTGATAAAAACGTATGTTCCGAAGATGGATCAAGAAACACGAAACCATCTTGACGTTCATTGGCAAGGGTGGATAAATTATGTCAATGTACCAACATTATTGATTTGTTTAAAGAAAGTTCAATTCTTCAAATCAATAGCAACACCATAAAAGTAAAATAGCATTGTGATAAAACCTAGGGCGAAATAATCTGCAAAATACATTATTATAACAAGTAAAGTGGTTGTTCTAGTTCCCACATAGTGCGAAACAAAACAGGATAGTACAGTACAAGAACTTGTTGTCCATGTTTGGCACCACATTAGATTGGACAGGACTAATTGCACTTTTTTGTCCCACTAAAATAGGTGGAACGAAAGAGTTGTGACAGTAACATTAAATTACTAAACTACCCATGTCAAATTAAAACCTTAAAATCTCCCGCAATGATCATAACACATCATAAAGCATAGAATTAAACCCTTCAATTCTCATGCTATCAATCTCAATTGCACAAGAAAGTGAAGAAATCAAAATATTGGAAACGAACAGACCCAAATACCTGGTATCTTTTACAAAATCAAACAACACGATTGGGAAATAAATAAAGAAGCATAAAACCCTTCAATGATCATGCAACTAACTCGTTAATCTAAACAACAAATATGAGGATGAAACAGAAATTGTTCGGTAGTTGCCTATGAAAAGTATATGTAAAAATATGTGGAGAAAAAAGCAACAAGGGGATCCGTGGCGCAATGGTAGCGCGTCTGACTCCAGATCAGAAGGTTGCGTGTTCGATTCACGTCGGGTTCAATTCCCTACTACACCCCTAACATTTTTTATGTCGTGTTATATTTTATCCCCTTTTACTTTCATCTGATGGCGTTTTCTACCCTCGTCTATAATTTTAATTTCATGTTGAGTAAATTACGTTTTTTGTCCCTGTGGTTTTGAAATTTTGGTGTTTGACCCTATAGTTTACAATTCATTTCTATTTTCGTCTATGAGGTCAAAACACTACTTTTAGGTATGAAGAACTAAAATAGAAATTAATTGTAAACCACATGGATGAAAAAAAAAACAATTAAATTTAAATAACAAGGATGAAAACGATAACAAATTATAAACCATAGGAATGAAAATCATCATTTTAAAACTACAAGGACAAAAATATAATATTTCAATAAACCATAAGGACTAAAAACGTAATTTACTTTAAATCCATAAACCAAATGAACCTAGAATATCTTGTTTGAAACATGTAGGTGGTGATAAAAGAAAGAAAATATATCATTTTTTGTATCAAACTGAGTTTTTGTTGTTTTTATTAAATTGTGAGGGTTATCATTTAATTTTGTTCCTATTTCTTTTTTTTTTTCCTCTAAGAGTTTCAAAAACACATGTTTTTCCCCCTCATTTTCCTTTCATAAAAAGGGTTTTGAGAACGTTGGTTAAAGATTACCAACATAAAGGCGTAAGAGCCCGTTTACTAACCTCTTAACACCAACACATCTTATTTGGTAAGAGACTCTTATCCATATAAGAAATTGGATTTTTACGAAAAATGAAACAAATATTTTGAGTGCTAATGTGACAAAGTGTTTTCTATTGCAGTAAGATAAGAGAATGAATTGTCTTGAGTCAGAGATGAAATTGCCCTTAGAACATCATTTATAATGTTGGGTTTTTACTCTAAAGTTTTTCAAAATTCTTTTATTTTACATTATTGTTAACTTAATAACTCCAAAATCTCTACATATTTCCATTATGACAAAAATATCTCTCAATTTTTTTCAAACTGTTCAAGGTCTCACAATTTTAACTTTATTTCATTTATATATATTTTTTTATAAAAATCAACGAATTAATATTTATACAAATACATTTTTATTTATATTGAGAAAAATATCATTGTTTTAATTTAAGTACTAATTTTACATAAAAAATTATTTAATTATTTATTTAAATAATTAATACAATACGTATTATATAAATTTCTTATTATAAAATTGTATAAAAATTGGGTTGTCAAGAAATCCGTAGAAACTGTATAAAATTATGTACATTTTAAAAAGAAAAAGTGAATATATAAATGTAATGTCCAGAATTCTGGTAAGCTAAAACTCATAAATATATCTAGTGTGTATGTATTTCAGTTTCTGTTATACACTTATTTTTATCAACAATTTAACCTCGAAATCCCGATGCATGGCACGTGAAATTTTGGTCTCAGGAAGATCTGAGCGATAGTGACAGTGACAGTGCCATAGGGCACTATGGCATGTCATAGTCGTGGGAGTTACGCAAGTCTCGGTACACCCCTGGCGGTTATGCCCGCGAGAGTGACAGCTGGGCACTATCGCCCATCACAATCACGGTCGGGGGAGGAGCCTTGGTACATTTCTGGCGAAAGTGCTAGCGAGAATGCCACTTTGGCATAATCGTCGGATACAATCGCCCGATGTTGTCTGGGTATAAAATCCTTAATAGCCGATTTTTGTCTCATTTTTTCTTGGGGGATCAGTTAGGGCGACGTTTTAGGTGGACATTAAAGGCGATTTTCAGACCTACAAAACCCTCTACATTTACTCTCCACTCTAGGGTTTGTTGAGCTCATTTATTGAGCATTAAAGGCTCTTGGACGATCATTCATTGTGAAGACTCAAGCCTAGTTCAAGCTTGCAACTCACCTTCTCTTCCATTCTAGTGTTTCAAGGTTTTCTTCCAAAAACCTAGGTTGTGAGTTTCTAAACTTTGTTAAAACTAGATATATGTCAATATATGTGTTCCTTCATCTTTACCCTACATTTTAATGAAATTTAATCTTAGATGATGAAATACTCATAACTCACTATATGGGAGCTTTTGGATTTTATGTGTGAAAAATGTTATGTGATACCTTGATAATCATAGTCTTATTTTTGAAACTAGTAATGAGACTTGATATTTTTATGGAATTACCTATATTTGAGAGTTTTGACCTAACTTGAGTATGACTCTAAATGAGGCATTTTTCACAAAATATTTATAAATTTCTGACTATATGCATTTATGTGTATAAAGAGCAAATGTTATCTCTTATAATGCTTATAGGAAGAGCTATGAGCTTGCTTGGTAACTTGTAGGAACTTTGGAAGTTCATGAAAGGCTTACTTGAATATTTAAGTGGTTGGATCACTAGAATTGATATTGATGTTGGTACAATTTTGCTTGGAGTAACTTGTATCCTTGATATATCATAAGTTGGATGAACCATCTAGTAGGCACTAGGAGGATATAATCTTGGGTGTCACCTTGGAGGTATGTACCTAGATCTCTGTCGTGTGGGGTAATGCCTTGGAGGTAGTCCCCAAATGTGTCGGGCCTTTGAGGTGTTGCTCGTAAGAGTGAACATGAAGGTATATCGACTCTTGCGGTGAAACTAGACTTAGTGTATTAGGTCTCCTCCATTGATTCCATAATAATCCTTTACTGCATATTGTTTATCTCATTATCCATTCATGGTTTATATTTTGTCAAACTCACTAGCTTTTTGGCCTAACACTTGTTTGGTGTCGACATGTATCTCAGGTCCTAGCGGTGCCGTCTCTAAGAAGGCTTAGACGGATGTAGAGTGAGCTTGGGGAAAGGATTTTTGGGACACTATACTTTTGAAGAATCGCATGATTTTAGAAGACTTGGAGGACATCCGAACTTGTAATCTTATTTCTAGAGAAATTAGATTATTAGGTTGTCTTTCCAAATACTTTGAATTACAAATTGTAATTTAACAGGTGTTTATTATTTCCCCCTTTTGGGAGGCTCGTGCTTCGGCATTTTATAAATACCACTTTTCTGTTTTATGGAAATTTTTGTTTGCCTCAATTTTTGAGGAGTTACAAGTTGGTATCAGAGCTTTAGTTTAAGTGAACTAGGTGTGACTTTAGCGTGCCTAGACTTAAGCTGTGAGTACTAGTAGTAAAAAATGTTAACCTTGGGTAGAATTCATAGGTGGGGAGAGTATTAGGATGACGGAAATACATTAATTGAAAACAATGATGATGATAACAAGAATCCTTGTGATATGTTCAAAATTTCACCAGTCATTATGAATTTATTGTTACGTAAGTGTGCTTGAAATTGTTATTATGATGATTGATAATTGTAGTAGTACGTTATAAACCATTTATCCTTTAAAGAATTAACCGGTATGATCCTTATCATATGTGACAGTTCACAATGGTAAATACGAAAAGTCGGGTTGTGACTCCAGATGAGGGAGTTGAGGCAAGTGTGACGGCTCAAGAGGCACCCAGGCAAACTGGAGCGTTAATGATCCCCCAAATCCTCCAATCCCAAATATATTGAGGAATGTCGTGGATGTGGTTAAACGAGTGAACCTAGAGACCGAAAACTCAGTTATGCAAGAAGTGGACCCTCAATCGGTCATGATAGCTAACATCATGCAAATGATGAACTATGCAATGGAAAAGCGGGATGAGAGGTTCATGAAGATGTTAGAAGACCGAGATGCAAGCAATCGAAGGCACGAGCCAATGGCGGAAAACACGGTGAATGGATCTAGAGGTGTGGGAAATGTTGTATGTAACACCCTTAAATCTGGAAATAGCAACTTATTAAAATTTCACTAAATACATCAATAAATAAATCACCATCGACCACAAATTATGACTTAACCTCAATACAACCATTCATTCTATACAAAAGTCTATGATAAGGACGGGTGCTACTAAAACCCCATAATAGTTACTATCTCCAACGTTGCGGAAGACTTCACCAACTACTTACATTTGCACAAAGCTAAGGCTCGACTCTTCATAGGATTGCTAGGACCAACTCCCAACCTTGAAACCTGATGCACATGCCGACAAATAAAAAGGTTAGGCTTAACGCCTAGTGAGCTCAAGAGTTTTTAACATATATAAAATAATCATTTAAAAGAAAGGATGCGGCTAAAATCGTAGTCCTTCAATATGATACGTCTTACATGTGAAAACGACTCATTTTCCAATATTATGCATTTTAAACAAAGAACACAAATTTGGACGTTTTCCAAACCCAACCACTACAAAGATGATAATACCAATGTAAGCCGCCCATTTATAAATTAGCTTTAACCCAAAACTCACTCAAAGCGTAAATATAACATGAACTCTCCATTTATGAAGATACGGTTAAACCTTATATCCCAAGACACCCAAAACGCGGGTGGGGCATAATATTCATCCCACAAAATCAAGGGTAACCCAATAATACAAAACGTCACCGAAAACTTGGATAATAAAACTCAATACCCAAAAACAACACCTTTCGGTGACGGGGGATTCCCGATTCCATAAAATGTGACGGTCCACAAAGTAAGCCCATTTTATGTTGTTATGGCTAGTCATATAAACGAAAGTATACGCAAGATATGTCAGGCTCAGTAGCTTTAAACGTACACCCACGGAAACTCGAGTTCAACCCCGTCGGGTTCCTATGTCGAGCCCCTCATCTAATATCGTAGTACTTGAGCACGAAGGACTTATACCCACATCCGGTACCTTAACGTGCAACACGAAGGTCTTACACCCACATCCGGTGCCTAACGTGCCTCGACGTGGAAAACTAATCGTCCCAACGCCGGACAATAATAAACCAAATACGGGATCATGACTCCCAATGCATCAACTGAGCCAAATAATACACATAAGGCCCAACAAGGCTCGAAGTCGAGCTACCAAAACTGGACAATTGTCCAAAACCCCATCAAAATAACAATGCCAAGCCACAGGCTTAGCAACCCAATTGACTCATTGATAAATGAAAATAACAATACGATAAAACGCACTCGACCAACGGATATGTCAACACCACGACCGAAAGTAAGATTAGTTCAAAACTCAACATTAGTTGAGACAACCCATTTTCCAAATGAACTTATACCCTTATAATTTTCCCAAATATCTCGTAACACAACATATGCATTTTCCAACTTTAACTGCTGATAAGAATTAAAATCATAAAATGAGACTATAAACATTCTTTCAAGCACCTCGCATAAATGTGTAATTAACACTTTACAAAACATTTCATTTCATGAATGATGCATAAGACCCGACAACCATTTAAAAGTGTATTTCGTTGACCAAGAATTTATTTATGCAATGAGACCTCAAAACACATTCATTTGTGACACATTTATCAGAATACCCAAAAATCCCAAATATGGGTATTATACAAAGTTTGTAAAGATTAAATACGTCAAATAATCAAAGATTAGCAATTAACCCAACATTTGATAATTTCATGAAAAACACATAAAACACTTTAAAATAGACATTTTGGCATGTACAACGTTTTCACAAATCAACTTGAACTCACCTTGCTAGATTTAGGCTAAATCTAGATTTCACCCAACGAGCTCTTTTGAAGGCCGCTTGAATCCTCAAGCCGAAATCTTCTAAAACCTAGATCCGAACATTTTATCCCATAAATACCCATAATCAATCATAAGAAAACGTTCTCCAAACATAAAAATACCAAGATCTCAAACAAGATCAAAACCCTAATTTCTCCAAAACCATCAAATCCGAGATTTGAGATATCGAACCTTAAGAAATCACCAATGGAGCATTTATAACCTTATTACAAGAAAACTTACCCTTGAAGACAAAGAGACTTCCGAGAACACCCAATCCAACACTCCAACCCGAGCTCCCAACCGAAAGAACTTGATGAGGAAGATGAAGATGGAGGTTTTGTGGTTTAAGGTTCCAACTAGTTAGATGATGAAGAATCATGTGGTTCAAGGGGGAAAACCATCAAAATGGGTTAGGGTTCGGTTTTAGTGTTTGGGAGAGAAAAGAGAAGAAGATGGAAGTGAGAAATGAGGAGAAAGGGTGAGAATTCGGACATTTTAGGAGACAGGGGCCGCGGGCGACCTTGCCACGCGATAGTGACATTGTCACTATCGCGAGGGCACTTTCGCGGGGAATGTACCGCGGGTGGTACACCCCCAGCGATTGTGCCACGCGATAGTGACACATGTCACTATCGCGAGTCACAATCGCGCCACATGTACCGAGCCCCGAAAAAGTCGAAACTCAAGATTCTCGCATGGTTCGACTCAAGTTTCGAAAGCACAACATTTACCACTCAAAAGATAGGCGGAAGGCGGAGAGACAACCAACGAAGGATGGAACTTGCTTTACGAAAAACCGGGTGTTACATTGTAGGGACGTAGGAGCAAGTGGTAGGTGCGGAGGAGGAGAGAGAGGTTGCTCATATAAGACCTTTTTATGTAGCAAGCCTCCAGAATTTTCCGGAACAACAAATCCAATCGCTTACATGAACTGGATCAGAGAAATCGAGCGTCCTTCGAGGGCAGTGAATGTGATGACTCTCAAAGGGTCAAATTTGCATCTCAAATATTCAGGGGTGAAGCCTTAAGTTGGTGGAACCTCACCCGGACGGCCCTTACTCCGGATGTTTTGGCCAAACTTACCTAACCAACTTTTAAGAGAAAAGTGATGGATAAATAATGTAACGAGTGTGCCTTGGACGGAATCAAGAAGGAGTTCAGGAACTTGAAGAAGGGGAACCAATCTATTGCCGACTACTCTAGATATCTATACATTTCTCCTAAAAAGGTCTCTAGATATCTATACATTTCTTCAGCTTCCATAGTTTGATTTTGTCTATAATAATACGCTATTAGAGTGCTTTTCCAGACTTCTATCACAGTTGTCCATATATGAGGATCATGAGCAGTTAAATTTAATATACATCCTTTTGACACAGATTGAAAATTAATTGGCTGCTCTAAAGGTTTTTCTAACTTTTTTCCTACATATCTAGAATCTGTAGAAGGATCTTTATATTAAGTACAAGGAGCTCTAGGAGTAAAGCTAATATATGTAAATTCCTTCATGGGGAACAATTATTTCAAAAGGAGTTCTAGCAGTGATTCTATAGCTTTCAGTTTCTTCATGTGCCAAGTCTTTTTGATAACTTGTGTCTGTAATATTAGACTCTAATTCTTCATGCAAAAGACCGATTCTAATATTTTTGTCTTTATCATAATAAATGTATTCCTAGTCTGAAATCTATTTAGACAAATACAACCGTTCTTCTACTTTTAAAAGCTCTTCATCATTCAAAAGAATATTTAATTCTTTTGGAAAAATTATTTTACCGGTCTCACTACCAACTAATTCAAGATGAACTAAATCATTATCTGTTTCAATTTCTTGAACTAAAACAGATGTATAATTAGTAAATCTTAAATTGGTTTTTCCATGTCTAAAACATCTTGAGGCGGCAAAACCTTTTTTGTTTTTTCTTCAAAAGCGCTTGTAAACCGATTAATTCTTCTGTATAAAATGCTCTTGGTTTTACCATTTTTATATATCTTTAAATCTAACAAAATTACAATGAGGAAGCTTGTCTTTAATGATTGGCACTTTTATACTAATTTATAAAGAGAGAGAACTAATCTAGTATGTTAAACTCTAATACCATCTAAATCAGATGAATTTGAGTAATTCTATTGATCTAACTTTTTTGTGAAATTGTCTAAGGAGGTTTGCACATTTTTTACCATTAAATTTCTTATTTTAGGTTTAACTAATACTCTCTAATATTTTACTGTTCTACACTTATATAGTCTAGATTAGTATAATTTTTTTTCTTTATTTAAAAGAGAAATTGTGTGTTCAACTGTTCATTACACAAAAGTCTTTTCTCTAAATTCTTAACTAAATTAATTAACAAGTTTGAACTGGTCATTTTTAGAAGATAAAATAATATATGAGTAATTGATTATTGTTAAAAAAAATGTTGACAAAATTAAAATATAATTATATTAAACTTAAAAAATAATTAAATAATTATTAGAAAAATGTTGACAAAATAAAATATAATTATACTCCCTCCATCCCAAATTAAATGTCAACATTACTATTTTAGTTTGTTCCAAAATAAATGTCCACTTTCAAAATTAAGTTTCCAATTTCCCATTTTACCCTTAATTATAAGGTGGAGAAAGTTTCTCTCTCTATTTTCAAGGGTGAAAGTGTCTTTTAGTTATTTAAAAAGTGTAATAATTGCATATTTCTAAAACTGTGTGTCATTTTCATTGTGGACATTTATTTTGGGACGAAAAGAGTATTAAACTTAAAAAATAATTAAATAATGACTAGAGTTGGTTGAGGAGTGGAGTAGGGGTGGGGTGTATTTTATAAAAAAGAGATGCCTTTAAGAAAATCCATTAGAGCATCTCGAGTGGTGGGTTCTTCCATGTGGAAATCTAAATTCTAAAGTTCATATCAATTAATAAAATTAATAAAAAATTAATTAATAAATATTTGATTCCATCGATTCATTTTTTTTAATTTAAAAATTAATTAATAAAAAATTAATTAATTAATTTTCAACTTTTTACCTACATAAATTAATTACAACTTCCTACTACACAAATTTACTACACAATTTAATTACTAACTTCCAACTACACAAATTTACTACACATTTTACCTATAAAGACATTACTTACATCATTTCAAATTACATCTTCCTATCTTCAACTCTTTCAATTTTTTACTCTCTTTCACTATGGATCCTAAATACAAAATACTTTATGAATTTGTTGAACTCACTCGTCAGTGATACAAGTTCACCAAATACAACAAATAGACAAATTCAACCGAATTTTCTAAGGGTGAGCATAACCGGGTACCCGCCTATATTTCATGGAACCAAAACCGGAACCGGCGGTTCCTGGAATGAAGGAACCGGAACCGGATCTGCTTGCATCGGTTCTCTATTTTTTGGAACCGAACCGGAACCGCTGGGAACCGGTTCCGGTTCCGGGTACCCAATTACAATTTTTTTTAAATTTTAACATTTAATACAATAAAAGGTAATTTCAAATTTTTAAGTCTAGTGCAAACAACAAAATACCAACTTAAGGTAATAAATACAACAAATGGGGAAAACTAATCCTACAAAAACTAACTATTACATAAACAAATTAGACACTCTCAAGTCTTGACCGTAATAAAACGACTTTCATTACATCTTTCACGTCAAATAATCGTGATGTGGGAGGCGGGAACAACCATGTACAATTGAAAGTGTGTAATTGTAATGTGAATTTGAGAATCGTGAAAGGAAAGGAACCCTAAATGGTAATAGTTTTTTTAAACATATAAAATAATTATAAAAAACTGCGGGTACCCGTCGGTTCCAGTTCTGGGTACCCAGCGGGACCGGGTACTCGGTCCTGGAACCGGTTCCGGTGGGTACCGGTTCCAAAAAAATGAGAACCAGAACCAGTCTTAATCGGTTCCGTATTTTAGGAACCAAAACCGGAACCAATCGCATCGATTCCGGTTCCGGTAGTTTCAGAGCGGTTCCGATTCCAAAAGCGGGTACCCAGTTCCGATGCTCACCCCTATTTTCTACCATATCAATTTCCATCGCTTTACGCACACACTCAAGATTCTTCTCACGGTACGTCGAATGTTAGTCGTTTTTTATTTTCGCCAAACACTCAATATTCTATGTTCACACCAAATCCATATATGCCTATATTTCCATCACAACCCACACCAAATGCACCAAATGACTTTTCTGAAATTCCACCATTTTCTACCAAGAAAGTTTAGAAAATAAAGATCTTGACAAAAAAAATCATTCGAAAGCACTAAATAAAAAAAAATGGAGTCATAAGGAAGATGAATTAATGATGAAATTGTATAATTCCCTAATTCATTCAAACAATTCAAGAATTCAAGAATATGACATTCAAAGTCTAGAGAGAGACTAGAGAGAGAAAGCAACTAAGTCATATGTGTATTGAAATCTGACAATTATGATACGTACAATGCTTAGAGTTACATGATTACAAAACAACTCTCACTATTTATACTAAGCTACTTCTCTCATAAGCTAAAACTCTCAAACTAAAACTTCTCTCAAACCACTATGTTGACTTACTTAGACTTAGACTTTTCTCATTAAATCTTGGATACAATTTTATACACTAACATTCTCCCCCTTTGTATTCAAGATTTAATAAAAATTTGACAATCGTCTTCAGCACTCTGATTCTTCAAACTTTGACTCTGACAACTTTTGACTTTAAAGCTCTAACAATCTTCAGACTTTCAGTCTTTGAAGAATCTTGAAAAGTCTTTAACACTTTGCATCTTTGGAGAGTCAACAAGTCTTGAATAAAGCTATGAAACTCTTTAATCTTCTTTGAAAACTTTGAAACTTCAGAAATCTTCATCTTTGAACTTTTGAGGAATCTCTGATCTTGTATCTTCATCTCTCTGATCTCTGGATCATCTTATGAAAAACAAACTTTCTCAATCATCTTGACTTCTTTAGAATCTTTTGAGAATGATTTCTTTTCATCAGACTTCATTTGACTTGAACGAATTGAACTTTCTGAATTTCTCCAAAAGTCTTTTCACTTTATAACTCTGAAATTCTTTGAAATTGATTTTGAAATTGAACTCTGTAAATTTCTCCCCCTTTTTGATGATTGTGAGAATTATGATCATCAAAACACATCAATTTCAACTCAGTCTTTGAAATTTCTCCCCCTTTTAAACAATGTAGAACAATCTTCATGAACTTGACATTCTCCTCCTTTGTGATAAACTATCATTCTCCTTCTTTAAAAATTGACAATCTGCACTCTTTTGGAGCTGCCTTTGACAAAGTAGGAACGTTCTCCCCCATTTGATCTGATACAGAGCCGTCAATTCATGAATGTATTTATCTGAATCTTTTCAAATTCAGACAAACTATGAGTTGTAACCCTAAATCAACAAATGAAACAGTTAGGAATGCCTGTCAGTAACACTAAGTTACTGTGTACAACGAATGTACAAATTAAGGAGTTGGTTTGAGGTTGACTCCCTAGGACTTCCATTCAATCATTGAAAAGACACAAGGTATTTTCTATGAATGTTCCGACAGAAAAACATATTTTCCGTGTGTTCGTGCTTGTGTATGAAAGAATTAAGCACAATGATTGTGTTTCATAAGGCTGAAAGTATGTAAACCATTAAGACAACAATGATATACATAGACTCAATGAGCATGAGAAAGGGTCGAAGGTGGGGCAATTTTCCTTCTTTTTCAGTATCAGTATCTTCCGAGTGAAGAACCAATAGCTTATGTGCTGCTTCCCCAGAAAAAGTGAAACATTCTCTTTTTGAGAAAAGAATGAGTAGCTGGTGGGGTGTTTGCAAGAGATGGCATGGGCTAGGTGCCTTTTTCAATGTCGTTCACGAAAAATTGTGAAACAACAATTTATGCGGCTGCCCGGCTCAGAAAGAAGTTTAGTGTAGAGTCTGATATACTTTTACTCTGATCTCTCACCCTCTTTCTTTTAAACATTAAAGCTCGCTTCTAACCAATCTCTCTTTTCCATTTTACCTCATCACACACCACTCTCAATCTTTTGACCCCTCTCCCCTCAATCACTCGAAGGATTACTTCCGGGGTAGGAAACATTGGTTATCGTGAATCCATGGAAGTTCTGTTAAGCACTCACACTGAATCCCATGTATTTGTCCTAAAAACATGTGTATCTCAATGATTTTCTTGACATTTTAAGCACAAGAAACCATTTGTCAGTGTATGTATGCTCGGTAAAGATAAAAATGAAATTTGAGCATTTTAAGCATTTAAGATTTCTCAAAACTTTGTATGAATGAATGAACATGAAAGAATAGAAATGTTTTGAGAATCTGACAATGATTAAAATCAGATCAAAAATTCATGAAGAATTAGATTTTGGGATGTCAAAAACGTAAGATGTTTATATGAACAATATATAAACATTTTAACAATGAAAACATATGTAATAATGAAGTGATGTTTGATTCAAACAACATAGAATACAAACGGTAGTATTACCATAGAAAGATTAAACTTTAGATACATGGTAATAACAAAATCAAATATGAAATACTAAACCGTTGTGTGTGAATACTTGACAGTATATAGACAAGATAATACACAAGTATTAATCGTTGGAAACACACGGTCAATTAAACATTGAAGCTCAATTATGAAAAACATTTAAAAACACACTTCTAAATTCATGAAATCTTTTAAGAACCAAAAGTGGTTTGAACATTTAAGAAAACGTTTTTCATGCTTGAAAGTTGTTCTTCTTTCAAACAATCAGAGATTAAGATCAGAAGATACTTACATTTAAGTTCCCCTCAAATCATGATATAATGATTTAGGTCAGATAAGCTCCCCCTGGATATTTTCAAAATATCCTTATCTTTAAACATTAAAGTCCGAGTTCTAGACTGTTTTGTCTAGAAGTCATAGTCCTTTAACATTAAAGTCCGGGTTTTGAACTGTTTTGTTCAAAAGCCTTACTCTTTGACTATGAAGTATGAGTCCTGAGTTTCATGCTCCCCCTTAAACTTTGGGTGCCTGCAACACAGATTTAGCTTTCGGTACCCACTGGTATTTGGGTCCTGATGTGTAAGTTGCAGTTCTTGTGGGGGTAACATAATAAGAACCATACCAGTAATTGACAAAATTATTACTTACAAAGTCATGTGCTCCACAGTAAGAACAACAAATCTTCTTTTGAGCAACCCTGATCAAATGATTAGTAGAATAAAACATATCAGAATTACCAAAAGATTTACCTTTATGCGCACTGTTCTTTTTAGCATTTGATGTGGATGCAGATGCTTTGTCCTTCTTCTTCTCATCAGAAGAATCTTTAACTCTCCAGACCATCTGATCTTTCTTAGATTGCTTTCCAAGAGATTTAACATAAAAGCTTACTGGACTATCAACAGACTTGTCATAAAATAGATTAGATGGTCGGATCTGATTTGATTTGACATTGTTTGGTTTGACACTTTTGTTTTTGAAAACATTTTTATCATGAATAGAACTTGAAGCTGTTTTAAAATAACAGACTAATTCTGTTGAATTATCAACAGGTGATTGATTAATCACATCAGCTGAAATCTTTTCTGACAAATTGACATTTGCAGCTTCCAAGTCATTTATCTTTTTGGATAAAATGTTTCTTTCAGCATTAAGTGTGTCAAACTTTTGTTTCAAATCAGATCTTGCCATCTGTTCTTTCTGAATGTCTAAGGATAGAACAGATATCTTGGATAAGAGCTTAGATATTTCAGATTCAAAATTTTGACGTTCTAGCTCAAAATCTTTTTCCAAGTTCTTGGTTTTATCATAAATTTCATTGAAGATCCCAACATTTCTCTTTTCAGATTTCTTCTTTTCAAGATCAAAAAACTTTTTCTTTTCCTGAAAAATTTGCCTTTCTTTTTCTAATAAGTCTTGTAAAATTGAGATCTGTTTGGGAAATTCAGTAGTTTTATCTTCAAGAACTTTCATTTCCTTAGCAAATGTGTCTCTTTCAGTGATCATAATTTTTTCAAATTCAGACACTTGCTTGGAAAGTTTTATACATCTTAGCTCAAGATCCTTCTTCTCTTGGTCAGCTTTCTTTGAAATATCAGACAGCTTTTGAGCAGCAGATTTCTCTGAATCAGATTTAACTTTATCTGCTTGGAGGCTTTTCTTCAGTTCAGCATTCTGTATCTCCAAGGCAGATATCTTGTCTTCAAAAGCCTTAAACTTCTGTTGAAGCTTAACTGATTCATCTTGATATTCTGATGATTTCTGTTCAGTTTTCTTTAGTTGGCTTTGAAGATTCGCAATCTTTTTCTCTTTGAGTTTTAATTCTTTCTCATATGTTAGAATAGTATTCTCTTTTAAAGCAACAATTTTCTCTTTCTCTTTTGCACTGATGATACCTGCAAAATCAGATTTAACAGTATTAGTACACTTTATACAGTCAGGAGTTTTATCAGAGTTTGACAAATTAAATTTCAACTCCTGAATTTGTTTAAGTAAAGCTGAATTCTGATTCTTCAGATTGTCTCTTTCAGCTTCTATTTTCGGTATCTCAGGCATGTACAAGACATCCATATCTTTAGCTGAAAGTACAGTATTTCCTCTCTCATCTGTAGTTGGCATCTTGAATGAGAAATCAGTTTGAAATGAATGATCGTTCCCTAACAATTCAGAAAAGTTTGACTGAAAGTCAAAATTAGATCACCACTTGAAAATAATTCTCAGAAAAATTTTAACTCTGAAACTCGCCAACACTTAAAACTCGCAAAGCTCAGAAAAAAAATTTACAAGTATAAAACTCGCAGACACAAGAAACTCGCAAAACACTAAACTCTCAAATCATTGTTCACTGAGAAACTCGCTAAACGCTTTAAGCGTGTTTTCAGAGCTCGCACACTACTACTTGCGTGTTTTGAAGTTCGCGCAAACAACGATATGTGCGTTTTAGCTTCTCGCAAGATTAGGCTTGCGCGTTTTGATTCCTTTGCGCGTTTTATGCCTTTGCGCGTTCTGTCCTTAGAATTTTTTTTTACAACTTTAAAACTCGCTAAATGGAAACTCGCAGATGCTTGTTTGCGTGTTTCTCATGAACTCGCAGGCTATGTTTGCGCGTTTCTCATGAACTTGCAGGCTATGTTTGCGCGTTTTAAAAAACTCTTTTGCTTGCGTGTTCTTCCAATGAATGTTGCACGTTTGACAGATCTAGCGCGTTCTTGCCTCTGTCGTTCAAAAATCGATCCAAGAACTTTAATACCTGAAATTAAAACTTGATAATGCACAGGTATGATCGATTTAACGTATAGAACACATTTCTAATATCAATTTTTGGTTAAAAACAACAAATCTCATATTATCAATTCAGAACAGTATCTAACATTTCAAAACAAAAACTCACAAAAATTCAAAAATTGAATTCAATTTAGTTCAAATTTCGTGATACAATCAATACAAGAAACAATCCAAATCACCAATCGACTACAATAAGTCCATTTTCTTGAATCAAAAACGATTTTCCAATGAAAATTCTATTGAACAGTAACTTTTTAAAAAAATTACGAGTTCTTGAAATTTTTTCAAGAAAATCAATTCAATCTTTTGTGATGATCCAATCTATCTGAATTAGATTGGGTTCAGCTCTGATACCAATTGAAATTGTATAATTCACTAATTCATTCAAACAATTCAAGAATATGACATTCAAAGTCTAGAGAGAGAGAGAGTAGAGAGAGAAAGCAACTAAGTCATATGTGTATTGAAATCTGACAATTATGATACGTACAATGCTTAGAGTTACATGATTACAAAACAACTCTCACTATTTATACTAAGCTACTTCTCTCATAAGCTAAAACTCTCAAACTAAAACTTCTCTCAAACCACTATGTTGACTATGTTGACTTACTTAGACTTAGATTTTTCTCATTAAATCTTGGATACAATTTTATACACTAACAAATGATAAGTGTTTGGCTAGTTATTTCCACCGATAGTGTGGATGGAACCAATCAACAAAACAAAGATTTTTGGAAAAGAATTGCGGAGTATTATAATACTCATCGCGCTTCTTTCATCGAAAGAAAAACAAATGTTTTGAAATCTCATTATTATAGGATAAATCCTCAAGTAAATTAATTCAATCAAGGTTTTATTCGATTAAAGAATGAGCATCATAGTAGGTGGTTCGATGATTAAGTTATGGAAAAAGCTCGTGAAGTTTACCACTCCGAACACAATCATCAATTTAAATATGAACATGTGTGGAGAATGGTTAAGGATGAACCAAAATGGAAAGGTGGAAGCTCCATTAATCTTTCAGGAAAAAGAGCGAAGAACTCGGCATCGGGTACTTACACATCATCAACGGATACTCATGCAAGCATCAATACCAACGATGTTGAAGTAGAAGTTCGACCAATTGGAACAAAAGCGACCAAGAGAAAAGGAAAATAAAAGGCACATGACAGAGTTCATGCCATTCAAGAAGAATCGAAGAATCTGAGCACAGTCCGACATTCAAAATTGGAAGCCACTAGAGAGGAATTAAAAGAGGTGATCATGGAGTGCCGACAATTATGTTTGAAGCAGTTGCAGGACCTTTGGATTTGGCATGCATTTTTTGGTGTTGCGGGTTCTAACAATGATATAAATGTCCTAAATCAGTCTCCCTTATTTAATAATGTATTACAAGGTGTAGAACGAGCGTTTGGTGTTCTTCAATCTTGTTGGGCAATCATAAGAGGAGCAACAAGATTTTGGCAAATCAAAATATTGAGTGACATCATTTATACATGCATCATATTTACATAATATGATTATAGAAAACGAAGGGATTTCAGCAACTAGTTGGTCTGACGACCACGAAGATCCTCCAATACCCGTATCTCAAGGTTTCGTTCAACAATTTCAACAATACCTTCAAATGAATGCTGAAATACGTGACCGTTCAGTACATCATCAACTTCGAGCAGATTTTGTTGAACATATTTGGGAACGGTTCAAGGAAGATTGATGTACATTTATTAAAATTATTTTTTAATTATTGTAACTTTTAATTAATATGACTTATTTTTAATTATTATGACTTATTATTGTAAGCTTTAATTATTATAAGTATATTTTAATTATTGTCTTTTAATTATAATAATAAATTATTATTATTATTATTATTATTATTATTATTATTATTATTATATAAACTATGAACTGGTTTATGATTGTGAATGAAAGGTTTATGAAATGTGCAGGAAAGAGAAAACTGATGTGACAGAATAATAGTGACATCAGTTACTATTATGTGACACAATCGTAAAAGCTACATAAGTTTTGAAGCTAAAAGAAGGTTCTGCATTGAATATGAAAGTGGATTAATCATTGAAGCTCGAGATGATTGGTGAGATTTCATTTTCTTCTACTTTCCTTCCTAAGAAACAATGTGTTTGAATGATATTTCCTCTTTCTATTTGATGTCGTTTTCTTCTTCCTAATCATTTAAGTAATCCTTCGGGTGCTTTGAATCATCGTTATGAGCTTGCATCCATTTCTCAAAATGATTAGAATATTGTCATTACCGAAATCAGTAGTCCCAATTAGAAGTTGTGGCGACTTTTGTAGTAATTGATGTTATAGTTACTTGGAACGATACTCGTACTTCATACGTATTACTTGATTAGCACCATATAGAATTGGGGGTTTGCGTAAATCGTCCACCACCGGTATATCCTACACAGAGATAGGGTTGCGGATAGGATGTATGCAGACCTTGTCTCAGACACCCCAGCTCCAAAACAATCACTTGCTACCAAGTAGTTGAGGAAATCTATAGTCAAATAAGCCAAATACAAGCATATTAAGAAACTTGACTTCATTTTATTTGATTCTTCTCATAGAAAAACTAGTACAACTACAATGTCAATGATCGCAAATTCCAAAAAGAATGTCAACTATTTTCTCTCTCCCCGAGTGATGTTTACTTGTACGGTTCAAAAACCAAACCGACACAGTAAATGCCACTCGGAAGTAGTAGCATTTGAGAGGGTAGGATGTATACAAAACTTGACCTCTACCCCAAAAAAGTAGAGCAGTTGCTTCCATGAAGACCCCTGACTTGTGCAAGAGTGTGTTTGTTTGCATGGTTCAGTTGTGATTAAATCTAGCCTCATTCATTAAGCAGCAAAATCATCTACTATTTACAGTCATCATAGAAAATGGACCTACGGATGGCGACAACATACCGGTTTCCATGGGAAACGATACTATCTGCCAATATGCATTAGACATTCTTTTGGATGAAAATTGATCTGCTCTTCAGATGTTGTCTACCATAAGCTGCAGTGGAGGCCAATGTTGTTGAAGCCACTAACCAACTACATTGGACCAAAATAGAAAGCTTTAGCAATCGTATTTAGCATAGCAAGTACTCCCCCGTCCCAAAATATATTTCCACATTTCTACTTCTAATTCTAATTTGTCTGTCCATTTTTAAAAGCAAGTGTCAGCTTTCCAATTCTACCCTTAATTATGAGACGAGTAAAATGGTCATTTAGTTAATTAGAAACATGTAATAATTACACATATCTAATATTTCGGGATGGAGGTTGTAAGATACAGAAAATCGGAATGGAGTAACCAAAGTACCTTAGGCATGTGATATATGATTCAGTTTCTGGAGTACCAAACTCGGGTTGCAGAAGAGCAGCCGTAACCAGGGCTAGTTGGAAGCAGGTATTAACCTATGATAAGAAGCAATTAGCAAAATCATAATTGTAGAAGGTTTCACTAATAATCATCCACCAAATGGTTAACCTGCCTACAAAATGACCAATGCTTAGATATGAGGTGTAGAAAAGTATTATCAAGTAAGTTGTTGATCATTAGCAATCATTAAAAAGTATTTGTGATATTGATTGTTTTTTATTTGGGTCTCATGAATGGGTATTATTTTAGGTATTTGATTATTAAGCGACAAGTTATATTGAACTGCCCTTTTTGGAAGTATATGATATTTAAATACGACAAATGAAACACACTCACACGCCTCACCTTTGGTGAGGTTGGAATTCTTGACCCCTAGAAAGGTGGAGTTACCTGACACCGCTGGTACGTTAAACTATTTTCCAAGTCGATCATTGCACTTTTTGGGAGAGAGTAATGTTTTCTATTGGGTGAAAAACAGCCATGAGAAAATAATCTTCTTGTTGAGATGCATGCTAACCCAAATGGGAAGTATCTATTCAGTTAACCAAACCAAACGAGTGCACTATATCCCACTCTAAAGTAGGGTCTGTAAGGGGTATGATCTACACAAACCGTACCTCAACCACTATGATCGAGAGGCTGTTTCTGTGAAGACCCGGGTCTTGTGCACGAAGCAAAGATATGTGCAAGCAAACAATTATATAGGTAGGTACTATAACAGGTAATCAGGAAATATATTCAGTTCTAAGGCCCCAAATCATAAACTCTTCCATTAGATGGAAAGGAATGAAGCTACCAATAACAGTGCTGTCGCAGTTTGCGGTCACGAGGCAAATAGCGGTCCCGCGATTAGCGGCACTATTAACCCAATGACCGCTGAATGACTGCATTTTGAACGCAAAAAAGCAGCCGCATAACCGCAGTTTATAGATAGGCTATTTCGGTGTTAATAAAGTAGATTTTGTGGGCTTTTTTGGATGACATTGACCGCTAAATGACCGAATTTTGAAGGCAAAAAAGCGGCCGCATAACCGCTATTTGTAGATAGGCTATGTCAGTGTTCAAAAGGTAATTTTGTGGGCTTTTTTTGGACGGCATTGGGTTTTATTTTAGTCCAATAACACTAAGGCTTCATTATTCTTATTTTTTGGACTTGCACGTTGTTTTCCTTATTTTTTTTGGATTTGGACACATCACTTTGACCTATGGCTTTGGATAAAAGCATAGTTGTTAAAAGAGCATCTGAGGCGCACCTAGGCTCATAAGGCTCAAGGTCTTGGGCTTTTCTAAAGTCAAGGCTAGGCGTATTCACGAGGCTCACTAAGGCCCTTCGCCTTGGCTGAGGCGCCTTGTGGGCCTAGGCGCGCCTCATAAAGAATTATTAAATACCTAGTCAAACCCCAATATTAAATAAGTTTTCTCATCTTCTCATCTCCTAACTTCTTCAAAAAAGAGTTATTAAATAAATGACATAGGTCAAACCATAATATTTACTACTCAGTCATTGCTCATTAAAACTTCAAGCTTCCTTCTCTATAAATACCAAGACCTTAAAACTTCTCCTCATGGCTCATGCTTTAAACCCTTCTCCCTTCTGATGTTGATTGTTGCATTTGAGGCTTATACTTGCTCCATATTTGAGTTGTGTGTAACTCTCTGTTTATGTGTGTGTATTGATAAGATGCGCCTCGCATTCCTGAGGCCCGCGCCTCACGCCTAAGTGCGCCTTGAGCCTTTAACAACTTTGGATAAAAGTACACATTGTTCAGTTATTTTTATTTGGATTTGGACATCATAATTTTTATATTTTTTTTATTGAATACATATAATGTGTTGAGTTATGTATACATATATAATTCCAATTAATATATGAAATGCTATTTTTGGACCGCTATACCACCATTTTACATTCGTGCTAACCGCTATTTCATATCACAGTCCTAACTACGATTTCATATTTTGACCATCGTAACAGCATCGAAAGCTACCAAGCTTTGTAAATAATCTTACGCTTTAGGTTTTTTCTACGTTCTCTCTGTCGATTTCTCCATATAGTGAAAACTCGGTTGCCACTGCCCTTGGACATAGCCCTATCAGTGAACCATGTAAAGCTATATACTCTGTGTGCGTTGTGTATGAGCTTAGTTATCTGCAAGTAAAACTTCCACTAGGTTCTCTTATGACTAACCAAACCAAACATACCCAATAAATCCCACTCGAAAGATGTATTCAGACCTTTCCTCTACCCCACCCCAAAGGGCAGAGCAGCTTTTTCCATGAAGACCCCCGGCATGTACAATAATGTGAGCAAAATAGGGCATATATAGCCGTCTTGCCTTTTACATCTGAATTGAAGCATGCAACAAGGTTTCAAGGAGCCTCAGACGGAAGGAACTAGGCGAGATATATGCCCTGTTATAACAGAAAGCACAAGATTTTACTATAATCAAACTCCGATTCAACTCCAAATATATATTATATTACTAAGAGCTATAAGATCAATGTAGAATGTAGGTAACTAAAAGTTATGGTCCAGAAAATCTACCACTATTAAAGACTTTAACCAAACCAAATCGAAGGAGCACAATATATCCCACCTGGATGTGAGGTCATCTAAAGAGTAGGGTGTCCTTTCCGTTAAGACCCCGGCTAGTGAAAGGTGTGTAAAAGGGAGAAATAAAGATATACTAAAATTTGAAAGATTGATATCCTCGAACTTTCTTTTAAGAAGTTCCAAAGGAAAGGAGCAAGTGAGGAGAGCACACAATAGAACATAATGTTTACCTTACTGATCATTAAAGGCTCAACTTTCTGTGGGCGGATCCCATCAAGGTTGAAGAACTCTAACCAGCTCCTCGGCTAATGCAAAATATACACATAAGAAATGTGATAAATATAGAGATACAACCCAATAAATTGCTAAATTCACTTGAAGAACCTACCTTTGAACCCAAGTGACTAGCTCTTATATACACCGCGCCACCAACTAGAGCAAGATCTCGCATCACAACAAGTGAAACCAGTCCTGCTGCAAAATTATGAAATAAATTAAAATGTCAACACCTGAATCCTGATGGCATAGAACATATGTTACATATCATATTGTTTCCATGTCAATATTGGACAATTTCTCATAAATATAAAGGTCCTCATTACTAAGAAGCTGATACAAATCCAACTAGTCTTACCCCTACTAGTATTAACCAGCCCACTGTTTGGAAAGTTTATGCTAGAAGGCCCAAAGCCCATAAAAAAAGTTAGTTGTGTTTTGGTTTTTAAATAAGGAGTGTCTGGCTTGTGTAGGGGGTCATGCAAAATGATACGTATTCTGTTAGGCTCTGAGCTCTAGCTTAGAGAAGGGAAATCTTCCCTGGGATCCATTGTTGGATCGAGTCTGTAATCATTTCTCCATTGTAACCCTCTGTTTTACCCTTACTTTTTCAATAAAATCATTACGTGATCATCCTGATTACGTAACACTGGTCCGACCTGCCGGATTCAATGGAGACTCGCTTGCAAGCTCGTGTGGAAAATCATGAAGAAAGGATTCTGAAGTTACATTCTGATGTTCTGGAGATCAAGGAAGCTCTGAAAACTCTGGAAGAGGATCAAACAGAACAAAAGGAATTTCGATCGTATATGATGACCTGGGTGAAAAATCAGCAGGGGAAGGGGTCTGAAATGGGTGGAGTTTCTGGATCGGGACATACCACTCCTCCAAATGCGGCTACTGGATCAGGATTCACTCCTCCAGTCACACGTAATGCCAATTTCAATTCTGGAAGATTGGGAGAAAACCAATTATGTGCAGCGAAGAAGATTAAGCTACCGGAATTTTTCGGTTATGATCCTCGGGGATGGATTACGAAGGCCGAATTATATTTCGAGATCCATGGAACGTCACCTGAACTCCAAACTCGTTTGGCTCAATTAAGTATGTCAGGGGTGGCGCAACACTGGTTTTCGGTGGTGAAGGACATTCACGTGGATCTGACTTGGGAGAAATTGACTCGGGAACTTTTACAACGATTCAGTGGATTAGAGATCCAGAATCCTTACGAGCAGCTCTCAACGATTCAACGATTCAACAGGTAGAATCTATTCACGATTATATTGATGATTTTGAGTATTTACTCTCTTTGGTTCCTCGGCTTCCTGAATCTCAAGCCCTGGGATATTTTATCGTTGGGCTTCGTCCTGAAGTAAAAAAATGGGTGAGGCTTCATCGTCCTCAAACTCGTTTGGATGCGATGTATCTAGCTAAGGATGTGGAGGAGATGTTACATCCTTCAGAAAACGCAGCGTTGTCGGCCAGATATCGTTACCAGGGACGAAATCAGTTTTCTGAGAAAAATTCGTTTGGGTTTCCTTCTCGTCCAGTGGGCCAAAGTGTGACTAAGGCCCAAAGTGTTAATTCTAATTTGGACCGACGACTGCATAATCGGGTGGAATCGATTAGGTCGTCTTCTATTGCGTCTGTGGTCAGTCCTCATCGTGACGATACCACACAACAGTCAGGAGCACGGAATCGAGGAACAAAATCGCTGTCGAGGTCTGAATGGGAGGATCATCGGCGGAAGGGGTTATGTTTCAAGTGTGGAAAACAGTTCGGTCCTGGTCACAAGTGTTCAGAGGGGAATCTTCGAGTGATTTTGTTGGGCGATGATGAGGAAATTGATGGAAATGGGGAACATCATACGTTAAATCAATCGGAGGCTGAAGATGTTCTGAACGAAGGTAAATTTGATACCGGTGAGTGTGCTATTATTGAGTTTTTGGGTGCAGATACGACTTCTAAAGCTCGGTTTCATACGGTCAAATTGGAAGGATTACTAAACGGAATTCCTATCGTTATTTTAGTCGATAGCGGCGCTACCCATAATTTCGTCTCTAAACGTTTAACAGATGCTTTGGATTTGTTGGATACGTCGTTTCCGGGTTTACAAATCAAATTGGGAGATGGCCATAAGGTGTTTGTATCTAAAAAATGTTCTGCTCTTCCAATTACTCTGGGAGAATGCGTATTCACCGTCGATGCTCTGTTGTTTGATATGGGAAATCTGGATATGGTCCTTGGAATCGAGTGGCTACAAACTCTTGGCGATGTTGTTCACAATTGGGAGACCCAATCGATGCGATTCCAATATCATGGACGTGATGTATGTTTACAGGGAACTCCGTCACCTACTACGGTGCAATCGTCTTTACAGAGTTGGTTATCGTCGACGGAAGCGGTGTTGTATCCAGAAGGACAAACTTCTGTAGTGTCTCCTGATCTTTCGATAAGTCAGTCGAAACAATTATTGGGGTTATTTGAAGAATTTGCTGCTGTTTTTAAAGAGTTCTCGGGACTGCCGCCAACCCGAGCGAGAGATCATGCCATTCATCTAGTACCGAATCAAGGACCGGTGTGCGTTCGTCCTTATCGTTATTCACATGCGCACAAATCAGAAATCGAACGTCAAGTTCGAGTGTTGCCGTCGTTAGGGGTTATTCGACCGAGTAATAGCTCTTACTCAAGCCCCGTGATCTTGGTTCGTAAGAAGGATCAAACATGGAGGATGTGCGTGGATTACAGGGCCTTAAACAAGGCTACCATACTGAATAAGCACCCGATTCCGGTTGTGGATGAGTTGATTGACGAACTCAGAGGTACTAAATATTTTTCGAAGCTGGATTTGAAATCAGGGTATAATCAAATTCGAATGCAAACCGGAGAGCATCGAGAAAACGGCCTTTCGCACACATGATGGTCATTATGAGTATTTAGTAATGCCGTTTGGGCTTACCAATGCTCCGGCCACGTTTCAAGCAGTTATGAACGATATTTTTCGACCTCATTTACGCAAATGTATTGTCGTCTTTTTTGACGATATTTTGGTATACAGACCCACATGGGAACAACATTTACGTGATCTATCGACCACTTTAGCCACCTTGGTCTCTCATCAGTTTGTGGTGAACCAGAAAAAATGCTCGTTCGGTTAGACATCGGTAGAATATTTGGGTCACATAATCAATGGTAATGGGGTCTCTATGGATCCAAAGAAGGTCCAGGCGGTTTTGGAGTGGCCTACTCCCAAGCAAGTGAAGGGAGTACGTGGATTTCTCGGATTAACCGGTTATTATCGGAAATTCGTTCGTAATTACGGGGCAATTGCTAAGCCTCTAACAGAATTGACAAAGAAGGACAATTTTCTGTGGAACACAGAGGCACAACAGTCGTTCGACCTCCTCAAAACAGCGGTCACTTCGGCTCCCGTTTTGGCTTTACCTGATTTTTCAGAACCTTTTGTGGTAGAATGTGATGCCTCCGGTCGGGGAATAGGAGCGGTGTTGATGCAGCAGCAGCGTCCCATAGCGTTTTTTAGTAAAGCTTTGAGTGATCGAAACTTAGCCAAGTCGGCATATGAGCGTGAAATTATGGCTCTAGCTCTTGCGGTGCAACATTGGAGAAGTTACTTGTTGGGTACGACTTTTACTGTTTATACAGATCATAAGAGCTTAAAACACTTGCTTCATCAACGGATTACCACTCCTGATCAACAAAATTGGGTCGCTAAATTGTTGGGTTATCATTTTGAAATTTGTTATAAGGCAGGTCGAGAGAATAAAGCAGTTGATGCCTTATCAAGACGCGATGATGAAGTGGAATTTGGGACGATGGTTTATCAACCGGTTTGGGTTCAGGGGGCTGGGCTATTGGAGGAAGCAAGGGCTGATCCGACCTTACAAGAATTGATCCAGAAATGCCAACAGAACCCCGGTTCGATTCCAGGATATACGGTTCACGCGGGTATTTTGTATTACAAAAAATCGGTTAGTCATTCCTCGGAATTCTAAGTTCATTCCAGCGTTGTTGGAAGAGTTCCATAAATCGGCTACCGGCGGACATTCAGGTTACCTCCGTACTTATCGTCGTCTTGCAGCGAACTTATATTGGACAGGTATGAGTTCTTCAGTCCAACGGTTTGTGCAAGCGTGTGACATGTCAACGTTGCAAATCGAGTTCGCTTACCCCAGCTGGTTTATTACAGCCGTTGGACATTCCAGAGGCAATTTGGGAGCATTTGTCTATGGATTTCATCCTCGGGTTACCCAAATCGAAGGGTTTTGACGCCTTGCTTGTGGTGGTTGATCGACTATCTAAATATAGTCACTTTATTTTGCTTCGACATCCTTACACGGCTCGTAATATCGCCGACATTTTTGTTCGCGAGGTCGTCCGGCTTCATGGCATTCCTAAGTCAATTGTAAGTGCTCGTGATCCTCTTTTCATGAGTCAATTTTGGCAGGAACTTTTTCGTTTACAAGGTACCCGTCTCCACATGAGTTCTTCTTACCACCCGCAGTCGGATGGACAAACGGAAGTGATCAACCGTTGTTTAGAATCCTATCTTCGATGTTTTGCAATCGATCAGCCCCGCTCTTGGTCCTTGTGGGTTCCATGGGCTGAATTTTGGTACAACTCTACTTTTCATGAATCTACAGGTGTTTCACCGTTTGAGGTGGTTTATGGCCGTAAACCACCTAACATCTCTCAATTCATACCGGGGGAAATACGGGTCGAGGTGGTAAGCCAGGAGCTTCAAGACCGTGATGAAGCTCTTAAACAATTAAAATTACATTTAGCACAAGCTCAGTCAGCAATGAAAACGCAACGCAGGCTGATAAGAGGCGTCGTGAGGTCGATTTTCAAGTAGGACAGCTGGTTTATGTTAAATTACGTCCTTACCGTCAGCTATCGGTGGCTAAGCGCATCAATCAGAAGTTAGCGGCTCGTTTCTTTGGACCATTCGAGATCCTGGAAAAGATTGGTCCTGTTGCCTACTGTCTTCAATTACCCCCAGAGTCAAAAGTCCATCCGGTGTTCCATGTTTCGCTGCTTAAGAAGGTTGTGTCGAACGTTCGTATAGAGCCTTCGTTACCTTCTGAATTTGATCTAGAGGTCGCAGATCAGTTAGTTCCCGAGGCAATTCGAGCGACTCGTTCTTGGAACCGACAGGGAGAAACGGTGCAACAATGGCTTATCCAATGGCGGGGGCGTTCGCTAGATGAAGCCACGTGGGAGGATGCTATGACTATTCAAAGTCAGTTTCCCGATGTTGGTCTTGAGGACAAGACCATTTTTGAAGGGGTGCCAAATGATACAAATCCAACTAGTCTTAGCCCTACTAGTATTAACCAGCCCACTGTTTGGAAAGTTTATGCTAGAAGGCCCAAAGCCCATAAAGAAAGTTAGTTGTGTTTTGGTTTTTAAATAAGGAATGTCTGGCTTGTGTAGGGGGTCATGCAAAATGATACGTATTCTGTTAGGCTCTGAGCTCTAGCTTAGAGAAGGGAAATCTTCCCTGGGATCCATTGTTGGATCGAGTCTGTAATCATTTCTCCATTGTAACCCTCTGTTTTACCCTTACTTTTTCAATAAAATCATTACGTGATCATCCTGATTACGTAACAGAAGCCAACATCGTGTATTTTCTGATTTCTTTTTTGCCTTTGGATATAAGATGGCACATCTAAAGTTTACAAGAGAAACTTGTAATTTAGTGAATTGCAATTAGGAATATAATATCACGGCTATTTTGAGCTGTGCAGCCTCAATTTTGGTGATTTGAAGTTTGTCAGTTCTTTCTAGTTTTAGTTTCGAAATTCGTTCTTAAAACTTTTTAAGTTTTGCACATCGCATTTGTGTTGTGGAATACACCAATATCCTGCTTGTAGCATTCATGTAGTTAACTTGAAGTCTCAACCAACAGACACATGGATTCAGAGAATGCACAAGTTGATCAATTAAAAGGTGGATAGTAAGATCTTAAGCAAAGGTGTAAGGATCTACAGAATTATGCAATCTCAAAATCATAACAGCAATTTACAACACTCTACTAAGAAGTGTTCAAGATCCACCACCCTCGAACTCCATGCATTTGTGTGTGAGAAACAAATTTGCTTGCAAATGAATAGAAACATTGGTATACGCTTCATCAAAGCATGATTATCAGGTTAATTAAGGGCGACTGCCAGGATAGATTACATAAATGGGTCCAAAAAAATATGGAGTTAGGCGTTTGGTTAGCAAGGTATGCTGCTATTTTTCTGTTATCAAATGCACAAGACCATCCATACAACCCTCCCCTCTAAAAAATATTAATAATAAAACCATATATAGATACACAGCAAAAGAGATGGAGGACAATAATCATTACTTTTACATAAAAATGCATCATGCTAAGTCATAGTCAGGTATCTGTATATGGTAATATGATATAGGTGTTGAGTGGTGACCATGAAGTTGTAATGCACGGTAACCGATTGGACATGTTACAGTAGTAA
The DNA here is from genome assembly GCA_954870635.1 of Arctium minus. NCBI lineage: Eukaryota > Viridiplantae > Streptophyta > Magnoliopsida > Asterales > Asteraceae > Arctium > Arctium minus. The sequence continues at coordinate 88,461,667 of OX941088.1, read as the reverse complement.
ATGTAAATGAACCATGAAGATAAGCAGTTGGAATGGAGAACCTTTCTACATAAGTGCCTTGACACTTAATGTAGTTTTCACTAGGGTGAAGGATGCCAACATCCCCATAAGAGAGATGGAAAATGTAAAATGATTTTTAAACAGAATTAAAATGTTTGAGATGAGGGCAGAGAACATGTTCAAAAACTCATTAGAATCTATTGTTCCAAAATATGGTAAATGTAATTTCTATTAACATGTGGCAAGTACATGATAAATATCCTGCAACACATGGCATCAATCTGGTATTCCAGACACATGTCAGAACACACTACTACTATCATAAAAGGTCAGAGGTTGACCCTATTGAGGTCCACATTCACATAACTTTTTGGGACATCAGGTGCTCATGTGGAAAGAGACAGTTAGTGAAGGAGATACATACATACATACATATATATATATAGAGAGAGAGAGAGAGCTGGAGCATGAACAAAAGACCTTAGGTTTGTAACAAAACAAACGGGAAAGCTGAAACCATACTTACAGTGCAGAAGACCCCTTTCTACCATGGCCAAGGCAACACATCCAACTAGAACCTGTATTAACAAGTTTATAAAGATTACAGGCATAATCTAACCACTGAAGAGTTCCATAGCACCAGAACATACATATTACAAACTGTTGTTCCGTATGAACCAACCATGTTTTTGTTACCATCTCCTGAAAGAGCTAAATGAAAACACTTACTTTGTCAGCAAGAGGATCAAGGTATGAACCAACCACAGAATTGATTCCCATCTTTCTGGCCACATATCCATCTAACTGCAAGAAAAAACAAAATTTGCAGTAAGAATTTTTGGATGTGCTTGCTACCAGACATGCAAAGGTCTTGAAAGTCATACCCAGTCAGTTGCCCCAGAGACAACGAGCCCAACAAATGCAGGAAGATACATATCGTGCATGATCATCCTGCATTGAAGTTTTTATTTTAAGAATGACCAGAAATCTAATATAACGGTTACATTCACAAAAAAACATACTATACAACACTCCACAGACGGGTGGAACTGGCTGGCAAGCAAAGGACCAGTGCTGTGCATTACTGAATGACTAAATCAAGGAAAAACTTGATCATATCCAAGTTACGTAATCAATGCCTTCATGGCATACACATTGTCCAAGACATCCAAGTCTCCAGGATTCCCACCGTAAGGGGGCAAATGATTTAGCTAATGTGTCATTGCATGCAATTAACAGCTAGATCTACAATGGGACACAATAGATAAGGGAACATAATCAGCTATTGTGATCTTCAAGGAATTTCTAAATAAATGATGCTCTTAGACATGTCTAGTCGATCTAAAACTAAATTACTCAGCTAGTAAAAAAAACTATCAAAAAGAGGAAAGGATGCCATATCTAAATGATGATCTAGCCAATTGGTGATTTGGTGGGATTAAGCTTGCAAGCCAAGGGGCCAAGGAAAACCAACAAAATAACCATTCTTTCCACAAAACCACGAGTTTGTTCAGCTCCTATTCACCACAACCAGAAAATGTGTGTACCCATGTATTCCCTAAACACTACAGTTTCTTGTTTACAAAATAGAACATATGTGAACTGTGGCTATATTATTGCCAAAAATAATGCTAATCATGCCACAGAATCTCTTTTACAGTATGTACTAATTTCCCTATAGCTCAATTCTTTCTTCTTGTACCATTTCAAGACCTTTCTAAAACCTTGTTCAGTGTAAGCACATTTTGGTTTTAGTTTACAGTTTGTGAAAAGAAAACATGCTAGTAAAATTAGAATCTTGAATGGCATGATCCATTATGTTGGTCATATTCTGGTGCCACAACACCAGACACTTGGGGCTTGTTTGTTAGCATCTTTGTTAGCATCTTAATAAGCTTAATGGTACTCTTATACGGTAAGCTATATATGACTATAGCTGACTGTTTGGTAACGGCATAATGATATAGAAAGAGGCTTATTCAGTAAGCTTCTAGGGACTTACGCAGAAAGCCAAGTTTTTTCGAAACCTGCCCCTCCCAATTAAAAAACACGCTTCTTCCATCTATGAAAATACTCTCCCAAACAAAAACCTTCTCAATCTATACATCAGATTAATCCATATACACAATTTTATCCATGACTTAATAGAAAACCAACCAAACAGCCCCTAAATTGTACCCAAAAAAAAAGAATCACTTCTGTGCAGGTACTCGTGTCTCAACTTAAACGGAAATAAGAAAATGTTACATTTTTAGCATCTTCTTGAAATATTTGTAATTGATTTGTCTTATTGTCTATTGATTCCATTAAATGGCTCAAATACACAAATAAACACACCCCCACTGAAAGAAACTACTACAATCACCAATGCATACCTTCTCATGTTTATGTACTTAGGGAGTAAGCTCTTTCCATTTCACCATTTGCATCCACTTTGCAAACAATAAGTAAGAAACACATATAAATGATCCCACCCTAAGTTCACTTCTAACAATAATAATCTTCTTCATTTTAACAGTTATAAAAAGAGACAATGTGCAACAACTACTTCACCAAATCACAATTTTCCAAATACACAAATAAAATAGACACAAAAACAGAGAATCATCTAGGAAAAGCTTATACCATCCAAGCACAGGGCCAGAAACCAATCTACTCATGGAAATCATATTAGGCCAATTAACGAAACTCTCCACCAATCCATCACCGCCGCCTCTTCCGACAGTCTCCGATTCCTTCCCATTACCCAAATTTCCCTCCGATCCTAACCCTAATTTTAGCGGAAACTTACGTTCCCGAAGCAAGTCAAGAGCCCGTACTTTAGGGATCGCAACAACGTGGGATTGGAAGTATAGAGGAGTGGCGGATTGTAAAAGCATCCATGGAGGATAAGAGAGGAAAAGTGGGCCATGGAATGGGTAGTCCGACTTAGATATAGGAGGAAAGAGAGAGTTTGAAGAACGAGAGAGGAAGATGGAGGACCTTAGGGATCGCAATGCTGTGGGATTTGGAGTGGAGATGAAGAAGCTCCTGGTTTTGGCGTTAGAGGTTTTCTGGGCAAGTTTCCTGAGTGATCTGAGAATGGCCATTAATGGTGGCGCATTGGAGGTAGGGTTTTATAGTTTGACGAAGATGAAATATGGTTGACACGTGGGAAGAGACTTACACGTGTCGGCTCACACATGTATAAAAAAACGGGTAGGAATATAATTTATACAGTTGTAATAAAATTCGGTTTCTATCCTTAACGTTTGTTTATTTTAAGGGAAAATTAGTGTTTGGAGTGATTAATTTTTTAGACAATTTTTTGGAACAAATAAGTCCTTGGACATGTCAAAATCTGTTAACTAAATCTTTGGACTTTTGATAACTTGATGAATACATCCTTATTACATAAAAATGTAACTTGCAACTCTTATAGCAGGTAAAACTACAAATTAAAAACAAAGTCACCTACTTTATCCGCCTACAAATTAAAAATGGAGAAGTTAACTAAAATAGTCAATCGCATCAACCAAATTCATTTTTTTTTACCATTTTTCAAAGTTTTTTTTTTCCTAAAATTGTCAAAGTTTGCACATAATGTTTTTTTTCCTACGTAAGGATTGCTTTTTTCCAAAAAAATAAAAATAACAAACATCCTCACGTAGAAAATTTTATGTGTAAAGATTCACTTTCTGTTTATAGTTTTTGAAAAAATTTACACTTTGCATTATTATAAACTTATAATTAGTTATTTAATTTATTTTATATCAATTACTTTTTCATTTACATTTTTATTTTATTAACATACATATATCAAAAAAATTAGTTTTTTTTTTACAAATTACACCATCATAGTCGTTTCGTCAATACGTTCAAAATGAACTCAACATTGTTTTTGAACTTTATCTTGTATTATTCAATATCATAAATACGTACGAATTATTTTTAATATTTACCCTTTATAATTACAGATTAATCTTATATTATTAAATAAATAACCTTAAAGGATAGAAAATGTAAATATTAAATATTTAAATATAATTAGTACGTATTTATGATATTTAATAATATGAGATTAAATCCAAAAAAAAATCAATATTAGGCTCATTTTAAACGTATTGACAAGACAATTATAATGGTGTAATTTGTAAAAAAAACATATTTTTTATGTATTTTAGTTAATATACGATTATATGTGTAAATATAAATAAAAGTTAAAATGAAAATAAAAAGTAGAAAATAAAAAGTAAATTAAATAACAAATTATAAAGATGTTTTCTAATTGTTTTTTTTTTTTTTTTTGCCAAAAACAGTTTTTAAGGCAAAAAAATAATATGCTTCGACTATTTAAGAAAAAACTTTGAAAAGTGCTTAAAATTTTAATTTTGTTGATGAGATTGACTATTTTAGTTAATTTTCTTATTTTTCTTATTTGGAGGGTGATAAAGTAGGTGACATCTTTTTTGTTTTTTCTTCCAATTTGTAGTTTTACATGTTATATATGTTACAAGTTACATTTTTAGGTAATAAGAATGTATTTAACAGGTTTTCAAAAGTCCAAGGATTTATTTAGTATGTTTTGAAATGTCTAAGGACTTATTTGTTCCAAAAAATTGTCTAAGGACTTAATCACTCCAAACACTAAAGTCCATTGGGTTTTTTTGAACTTTTCCCTTATTTTAACGGTTTTTGTCTCTAAATTTCATTTATTCAGTTTCCATCCCTTACGTTTGTCTATCTTCAACAGATATCGTCCCTCTATTTAACAACGGTTAAGTTTTTATGTTAATTTCAATTAAATAATATGTATTTCGACCATTTTACATTTCTTTTGAAATTTCTATCGAAATTAACACAAACACAAGTTTTGTCTGCAATCTCCAGTGACCCAACCCCTTCTCCCTCTTCGATCTCCGGTGAGATCAAACACTGATAGCAAAAGCACACGTAAACCTCTCCACCACCACTAGGGTTGCTCACAAATTGGATTGGTTTGGGTTATCTAAAAATAAATATATACGGTTACTTTGTAAAGGTGGTACACCGACAAATTCAGAAATAAACTCGATGTTTCTGCAATTCAATCGTCGAGTATTTGTCGATTTAATAAGACATTAAAGATCCATGACCTCCCATCAAATCAATTTTCAAGAAAATAATATATAAGCATTTCTTTTTTTATCCAACACATAAAAGCATTTTAAAACAAAATACATATTATTTTTGATAAAATGATCCAAAATATTTAATTTAATATTCATGCATAAAATTTCTCAATCGTATTTATAAAATATATAATAAATTTAACAAATTAAAGTTACAAAACATAAGACCTCTTACTATAATCTTGAGGGTGAGGCTATGGGTACTAGGGCTCACCCTAGCCAAGAGTGGGTTCACACATGGTCGTAGACATGTTAGGGTAAAATGGGAAAACAAACTGCAAATCACATAATAAACTGTAATACCTGGAAATTTCGGTAAGTAAAATTAACCTTTATTGTTGTGGGTAGTTATAGGTTTGTAGTTTTTCTAACTAGGACTTGGTACCTTTAGTCTTCGATCGAGTCGAGAGGGAATTCGGGTGAGAAAAAACAATATTCGGGCTTCGGTACGGGTGGGGCGATAGTTCCCTGGATCACTATCGCCATGTCATGGTCGTTGTGGGATGAGGGCTCTCGGTACAATGTCGGCAAGAATGCCTTGCGACTGTGACATGGTCACAATCGCTTGGCGTAGTCGCCCGGAGCCATGACCTCTCAATACACCTTCAGCGACAATGTCTCGCGATTTGTGACAGTGTCACTCTCGCTTGGCATATTCGTCCATAGGGTCTGAGACTTTAAAAATCTGATTTTTTTCGACTTCATTCATTCATTTCTCTCATCTACCTCCTCCCAAATACTCCCAAACCGAATTCTCCTTATTAATTTCGATCTTAGGAGTATTTAAGGCATCAACCTCCACATTTCCATCAAAATTGTGTTACATCAACTAGAATCTTGAAGCTAGGAACAAAAGAGCTCATCATTACACTTTCATTTCTCAAAGAAACTTCTAGGGTTTTGGGTTTTTATCAAAACCTAGTATTGTGAGTCATTCTATGCATTTTATAAACTTTATACACATCTAAATGCTCTATCATGTTTCCTCAAAGCTTTTACTCTACTTCTAGGGATGACAAAAATAACCGAAACCGATGGTGAAAACCGAAAACCGAAATTTTCGGGCCGGGTTCGGGGACTTCTTATCGGGGACGGGGGCAGGGACGGTGATCACCGGCCCGGCCCGATATGTGTATATATATAAATATTAATGGGTATATATATATATGTTAGTTTATATATATATATAAGTATATATATATATATAATATCATTAAAAGAAAATCACTAACATTATATTAAAATTTAAAATATTTTAATCCATTTTATCTCAACTCCCCAAACAAGCCTCCCGAAAAAGTCTATTTTATTTGTCTAATCGTGAAACCGTAATGTTAGTTCGATGATATATGAATTTTATTTACTTTTATATTGTAATTTAAGACATTTTTTAGACATTTAGACTTAAGTTTATAAAAATTATAATTTATTTTTAGTTGTGAAAATTAACATTTTGTAAAAAAAATTTGGACCGGTTTCGGGTTCGGGTATAACCAACGGTGAACGGGGAAAACCAATGGGGAAATATGATTTTTAACTTTAACGGGTTCCCCAACGGGGATCGGGGAAACCACGGGGACCCAATGGGGATCCCCGGCGGTTTCGGGGACGGGGATACCAATAACCGGCCCAAACCCGGCCCGTTGCCATTCCTATCTAACTTTGGAAAGGTTAGATCAAAATTAGGGTTTTGATCATATTTAAGTATTTGGTAAAAAGATTATGGAGAAGGGTCCTACTTATTTATATAAAGATTCCTTCCATGTTTGGATGATTTTTGGAATCTAAAATGTGTTGGTCAAGTTTATAGCTATATGGTATTTTGTGTTATTTCCTTATTGATGAAGTGTGGGTACATGGGTTGATTATGATGGTTTACATAATAGCATTTCATGGTGGTAATAATGGATTGGAAAATAATGCAAATGGATCCCTAAGCTTGAAAACCTATTTAAATGCAAATATGAAATGTGAGACCTAAGATGTAAATTAGGAATGTGTGCTAACTTATATGGAGGTCTTGAATGAATATGTTCATCTTGGATGGTAAGGACCCAAGGTAAAGACCTGGATAGGGTTGAACTTGGTGAGCCCTTGAGTGAAAGACTTGGACATAGTTGAACTCAATTTAAGTGGGACTAAAGACTTGGATAGAGTTGATGTCCAATATGACTAAAGACCCGGATAGGGTTGATGTCAAATAAATTACCATCCTTGATTTATGCTCACACATATGTCGGTGGCTTACTTTTGTGTTCCTTCACGACTATGGCAAATCGGGTCTCCCCCGTCATACCAAGGTATCAAAAGTACAATTAAAGGATCTAAATGATGTATGGTTACTTTGAGAGAAGACAAAGGCTTTGTTTTATCTTACTACTTCATAGCCTTGTTACTAACTGATTGTTCTCACTATACGTAAAAGCCTAACACTTGTTTTTAAATTTTGTACTTCTCAGGTTCCATTAGCGACGAGGCTCCAAGGTCTTGAGCGGAGAGATGGATGCCATTAGATGCTCTTTTGGTGTAGCCAACTTTTGGTTGGAATCGCTTTCATGATTATTGATAGATTTTTTTGGAGGATGATAGGGACACCTATTCGTAATCTAAGCTTAATATAGTTTAGATTAGTAGTGTAACACCTGTAATTTTCGGTAAGTAATTGTCACCGGTCGTTTCTGTGACTTGTAAATAGTGGGGTTTTATTGGGAAATGTTTTGTTTAAAGTCCCTTGGAGTATCGGGAGTATTGGCAGGGAAAAAGTCGAGTTTCGGGGTTCCGAAAAGGTCCCGCGACAATGCCCGACGACTATGACAGTGTCATAGTCGCATTGTCACAATCGCAGAGAAGGAACAGCAGCCTGGGGAGACCTAGCGACATTTCCAGGCGACATTGCCCAGGGCAATGTCGCACCAGAGGCCCAGGGCGCTGTTAAGTGCGAATTTTCAGCCTTTTCTCATTTTTTCATATCCAAACTTCCTCCATTCTCTCCCAAATCGTTTTCCTTCTTCTCCCTCTAAACCATAACTCATTTTTGGCTCAAATCCTTGGATTTTATGGAAGTAAAACACCATCAAGTGGTAAGATTGGAAGCTTGGGTCAAAGATTCACCACCTTCATCTTTATCTTCAACCTCAAGCTAATTTTAGGGCTTTCTAGGTTTTCGCCAAAACCTAAGTGGTAAGTGTATCCCCTCCTTTTCTAAACCTTATTAGGTGATGTAAATGCTCCATTGTTGGTTTCCTAGTGTTTGATTTCTTCAATTTCGGTTTGTAAGATTTTGGAAGATTTGAGTCAAAACTAGGGTTTTGCTCAAAATGGAAGTTTCGATGTAAAATGTTTTTGGGTTGATTCTATATGGTTTCGGATGTATATTTATGGTGGAAAGTTTATGAATCTAGGTTTCGGAAGGTTTTGCTTATGGATTCGGAATTCTTCAAAGGAACTCAAGTTGGGGGTAAAATCTAGATTTAGCCTAAATCTAGCAAGGTGAGTTCAAGTTGATTTGTGAAAACGTTGTACATGCCAAAATGTCCATTTTAAAGTGTTTATGTGATTTACATGAAATTATCAAATGTTGGGTTATTTGGTAATCTTTGATTATTTGAAGTATTTAACTTTATAAACTTTGTAAAACACCCACATTTGGGATTTTTGGACATTTCGATAAATGTGTCATAAATGAATGAGTTTTGATGATTTATTGCATAAATGGGTCTTTGGTCGAAAATACACTTTTAAGTGTTTGTCGGGTTTATGCATCATTCATGAAAGGGGATGTTTTATAAATTATTACTTGCACATTTATGTGAGGTACACGAAAGAATGTATATAGTCTCATTTTATGATTTTCATTCTTATCAGCAGTTAACCATCAAAATGTGATTTGGGAACTATATGGCAATATGAACTATATGGCAATATGAACTATATGTTTGATTATAGTTGGTCACAAGTGTATTGTGACGAGTCTAGACTATTACTATTGGATCCATAGGTATTTAGTTGACTTATTATTTGGGGGTAACTCCCGTATGTAGCTAGTTGAAACATTGGACCCTAGAGGGCAACCTGGTACGGTTATGTGGGACCGGTTACTAACCGTGGGTCGTAAATGTAAATCCTAGTGAATGAGTATGACTAGGATCATTGGGTGTCATCCCCCCACATCTTTATTCGAGCCGGCGTGTTCGTGGCCTTGATCCTAGTATGGTGAGTTCAATAACTTGGAATGTGGCCTACTTTTGTGTTCCGCCACTAGCCTTGGAATTCGGGATTCCCCCGTCACCGAGAGGTGTTGTTTTGAGGTATTTGGTTTTATCCTCGTTTTTAGTGACGCTTTGAGTTTGTGTTATCTCTCTTATGCTTTAAATTTTGGAGACTTGAGTTTACTCATATCTTGGTCGTTTGTTTTATAAAGTTTTCTCAAATTTCATTATTCGAGCATTACCACTATTCTCGTTTTGAGTAAGCGTTGGATTGCATTATTTCATGAAAGAATGTTTTGGCATTGAGACGTCCATCTATAAAATGCATATTATTGGAGAATGAGTTGTTCTCTTATTTTAAAGTAAATCATTTTAAATGATCATGATTATAAGTTACAATGCTTTTGTTTTACGTTTTCCTGTATAATCATGATATAAAAGTCTTGAACTCACTAGGCGTTAGCCTAACCTCTTTATTTGTCGGCATGTGCAACAGGTTCCGGTTGAGAATAGTTCTAGTGACACTGTGAAGCGATGAGTGCTAGTTGTGTGCTCGAAGAGGTGATTAGCTTGATGAAGTCTTCCGCATTTATATTTGGAGATAGCGATTGTTATTGGGTTATAGTAACACTCGACTTTAGTTAGTCTTTATGTAAGACTTTAATTATTTATTGATGGTTCAACCTAGAATTGTATTTCAATTATGGACTATTAGTGAGAGATTTTATTACCCTTTAAGGTATTTTTGAAAGTTTTTAATTAGTCGCTTCTTCCAAATTTAAGGGTGTTACAAGTAGGTTGTTATATATCATTTTCATTTCTTGTGATATAAATGCTTTTACTATTTTTCCTTTTTGGGTGATTTCGTTCATATAGAAGTCATATTTAAGTCTTTATTCAAGTTTAAATTACCTCTAATTTTAGGGGTATTACATAAACATACAGAGCCGATGATTGTGGACGTGGTCATCACTGGTTTTCAATTTATCATAGCATTACAAAATCATAATAATAGCAAAATCACATCATTATCGCACTATTATCGACAACGAAGACATCGACATAAGAAGACATTGTTTGGCATAAATAAGCTAGCTTATTTTTTGAGTACATGTTTGGATGGACATAAGTTAGCTTATCAATAAGCTACTTTAAATAACTTATTAGGAGCTTTTTATCACTTTTTCCAATTATAACTCTCATTAATATTAATTATTATTTATTATTATTAACTATAAATAATTATTAATTATTAATAAATATTGATAAAAATCAATGGATAATTAAAATTAATTAAAATTATTTATTGTTAATCATATCGATTATTTATATATTTATATTTTTTTAGTTATTATTCAATATATTTTAGTTGTCAAAAACCAAATATATACAATTCTAAATATGTTTATGTAAGTTACACAAAAATTAAAGTTATACTTATATGTTTTATAAATAATAAAATTGTGTTAAATTATTTTAATAAAATACTTAATTTAATTATTAATTATAATTTTTGAAAAATTATTAATTAATTAGGATATGTGAGATTGTTCAATTTTATTTTTATTTATATTATATGTAATGCTTATTTAAAAATATAAACTAATGTAGATTTTTTCTAGAATTTGTCCAAATAAATTCAAAATTTATAGTATATATAATAATCAATTTTAAATTCTTTTAAGTAACATATTATATTATGTAATTTGTGTACTTTCTTGTTTGTATTAATTAACATATTATATTATTAGAAATTTGTTTTAATCATATTATTAGAGATTTGTTTTAATTATATTATAAAATATTTTAATTACTATTTTTTTCAAGATTTCTTTTTTGGTCATTTTACATGTTTATTAGCCAATTTTTTGCCAAATATGATTTGTTTATCAGCTAATTTATCAGTCATCAGCAACCTTATCAGCCATCGGCTAGTTTACCAAACATAGCCGAAGTCTTCGATGATACTAGCAACATTTAGGGGATAAAGACAAATCATTAAGATAACAGGAAATTGTTGATAAATACATAGTTACATTAGTAAATTTAATGATTTATTTTTATTTATTCTAATTTTTATTACGGACTAAATAATTTGGAGGCCCATAAGTGTTATCGCATTTTCATGAAATAGGGGTGTTCTCATTTTAACCCAGACCTATATATATATATATATATATATATATATATGGTCTAATCAAATGAGAACTAGGTAGTTTGTGATAGCTGTGAGATCCAATATGAGTCACACATTTAGAATAATTAATTTTAATTTTAAATAAATAGAAAATGATATTTTAGTAAATTTGTTTAATTCCTAAAATATAACCTAATTCCTAAATTTTCTTATTTCCTTTTACAAAAGGGTATCACAGTGTGTTATCACATATTTTTTATGTTTATAAAAGAGTATCATAGGGTACTATCATGTATTTTCGATCTTTACAAAGTGTATCATGGTGTGCTATCACGTATTTTTGATGTTTTTTCGATGTTTACAAAAGGGTATCATAGTGTGCTATCATGTATTTTCGATCTTTACACAGTGTATCACAGTGTGCATCATGTATTTTCGATGTTTATAAAGTGTATCACAGTGGGCATCATGTATTCGTCAGAAAAATATTTGCTAGAGAGAGGAGAGAGAAGAGAAGAGAGAGGAGATCTCAAAAATACCTAAAATTCCTTTAATTAAAATTACCAAAATTATTGATTTCCTAATTTATCTTCTGTTTTGTGGTTAAAATTGGATCTCACGGTTACCACAGATAAATGAGTTCTCCCTTGAATGACCCCCTATATATATATAGACAGAAAGAGAGAGAGAGAGAGAGAGAGAGAGAGAGAGAGAGATAAAGAGAGAGGGAGGGAGGATCAAACAAGAATGCAAACTATTTAAGAGAATACGAAAACGGTTAAATCACATGTGATTTTACATTGATGGGTAAAGTAAAATAGGATGTGTGGGGGACTTTGGCCTGGTCTTCAGGTCACGGGGCAAAAGTCGCATGAATCTCATGTGATTTTGTGCGTAATGTTAGTGTAAAATCACATGTGATTGACCGTTTTTATATTATCTTAAATAGGTATCATTCTCGTTTAAACCGGACTATATATATATATATATATATATATATACACACACACATTAATAAAAAAAATGGAAAATGAAATAAAGATAAAAAGAGTCAATGTAACACCTCAAATCTGGAAAAAACAACTAATTAAAAATATCAATATTACATCAAATAAAGGGTAAAAATCCCTTTCTACAAATTCATACTTGGAAATACCTCAAAATTAAGCATACGTTTAAACCCATCAATCATTGGCTCGAGCCTTATACCAAGATTAAATAAAGTTGGGTGTTACTAAACCCAATCCAAGTTGCTATTCCTAAAGTACGGAAGACTTCACCCAAGCTACTTTCTCTTGTGCATATAACTAGCACTCATCTCTTCACAATGTCGGTAGTACCATTTCCAACCGGAACTGATGCACATACCGACAAATAAAAAAGTTAGACTAACGTTTATTGAGTTCAAGAGTTTTCAACATTAATAAATATATTGTTAAAAGGCAAGAATGCAACTTAAATCATAATCTTTCAAAATGATTTACTTTAAATATGAAAATGACCATTTTCCAATAACACGCATTTTCAAAGACGAATGCCCCAAAGCAAAAAATTCCTTCATGAAGTGATGCAACCCAAAACTCACTCAAAACGTGAATAGAAATCGAACTCCCAATTTATGAAAACGCAGATAAAGCTTTATATCCCGAAACACCCAAAACACGTGTGGGGCATAATACTCAACCCATAAATCATGGATAATAATCCATATATATAAAACGTTATCGAAAACTTGGATACTAAAACTCAATACCCAAAACAACACCCTTCGATGATGGGGGGAGACCCAATTCCGTCGAATGTGGCGGGCACACAAAGTTAAGCCACATGTCAACGTTCTTGAGATTCACATAGGGCCATGGATCCCCGTATACATCTCCATTGAACAACTACCGCAAGATACACAAATGACCCTAGTATATACTCGACATCTAGATGAGTCTCACCACAAAAGTCACAAGTCTCTGTATCTGGCATCGCCATAGGCACCAACGCAATACTTAACTCTGTATACGGCTCCGTCGAGCACCACCACAAGCTTACATACAAACATGACTTGGGGACCACTCACTAGACACAAACGTAGACACGAAAATTCCACGTTCAATAAACATACTGGATTACACGGACATCGAGTTCAACCAACCACGATCTTTATCTCGAGTCCTTCGCTAAAGGCTACACGGTCATCGAGTTCAACCACCCATGATCTATACCTCGAGTCCCCGTTAACCATAAATATTTCCCATTCCAAAATAGGGATAAAGTTCCTAATTAAACCAACCGACTGACTCTTATGCCTATGGATCCAATGTATTATAGTCTAAACTGTTACATGACTCCAACGACTGAACTAACGTATTCAAAACATGTAACTCTTAAATATGATGCAACTAAGTACATCATACGTCCAAGGCTCATTATCGAGCTACTAAAACTGAACAAATACCCCAAAGACTCATCTAAGTATAAATCAAGCCTAAAAGGCATAATAAACGTTTGGCTAAAATACGTGAGCCAATATGGTTACATAAACCAAATTACATATTTTCCCAAATTCTTTGTCTCTCAAATCACAATTGGCCTTCGGCCCAAAACCAAAAGGTTTACAATTTCTAAAATGTTCACAAGGTCGGGAATAACCAAAATCAAATGACTCACACGTTCGTATTTTCAAAACGTCCCATTACACAAACTATGCATATTTCCAACAAACACTAAAAGTGCATTTTGACCAAATAACCTCCATTTGTACAGTAAATCATCAAAACACTTTATTTTAATATTTCTTTATCAAATCGCCCAAAATCCCGAATGTGGGTGTTTCACAAGGTTTATAAAGTTAAACACTTCAACTTATCAAAACCCACAAAATAGCTCAACTAATTGATAATTTCATGTAAAACACATAAACACTTTAAAATGGACATTTTTGGCATGTACAACGTTTTCACAAATCAACTTGAACTCGCCTTGCTAGATTTAGGCTAAATCTATATTTTACCCCCAAAACTTGAGCTTTTTGGATGAAGACTTGAAATCTTCTAGATCTTAACTCCAGGCTCTCTCTACAAGAATCCTTGACCACAAGTACTTCCAAAGTTACACTAAGTTCTAACATGATGGAAGAGAAAAGGAGAATAACAAAACCCTAGCTTTTTAAGTGAAGAGAAGGGGTGATTACCTTAACCACAAACTTGAATCCACCAATAGTATACTTCTAGGGTCACTAATATGAACCTCAAGCCCCAAATCTTCAAAATGGTGAAAAGAGTTGGATGAAACCCTAGAAAACTTGATGATGAAGTGAAGAGACTCTAATTCAAGCTCCCAAAACCTTGCTAGATGATGAAGGGTCACTTGAAATCTCAATTCTTGGTGTCTCAATTTCTCAAAATCACTAATGTAAGCAAAGGGGTTCGGTTGAGAGAGTTTTAGAAGAAAGTGGATGAAAGAATGAATGAGAAAAGTGAGAAAAGTGGGTTTTAATGAAGTATGGAGCCCGACGGCGAGTACGCCCGAGGATTGTGACAAATGTCACTTTCGTCGGCAACATCGTGGCTTTTGTACCGAGGGGCACACTCTCCTCGCGAGTATGCCCTGCGATTGTGACTCAAGTCACTTTTGTCAGGCACTCTCGCTGAGGGTGTACCACAAGTGATCAGGGGCCGAAAACTTTGCCTGGCGATTATGCCCCACTGGCACTCTTGCTGGCATTGACGCCCAAGGTGTCCGAGACCCGATTCTTGACCAAAGTTGATCGAAGCACTTGGGAATTCTCGCTTGTAACACCCGTAAATTTCGGTAAGTAAAGGTCACCTAGACGTTTTTGCAACTTGTAAATGGTGGGGTTTATGTTGGGAAAACATTTATTTGAGATCCTTAGAGTATCAGGAGTGTTGGCATTAAAAAAATCGGGTTTTGGGGCTTGGGAAGGGTCCGACTACAATGTCCGGCGACTATGAGAATGTCATAGTCGCACCTGGCATAGTCGCAGACAAGAGTCAGTTCACGGTACATCCTGAGCGACTATGCCATGCGACAATGACATGTCATTGTCGCATGGCAATGTAGGCAGGTGTACCAGACCTGTTAAAGTCGCGATTTTCTGCTTTTGGTTCATTTATTCTCCACCCAATCAGCCCTAAACTCTCTCAAAACCTCTCAAGAACAACCCAACATCATCCTTTGATGTTTTGGGGCATCATTGACTCAAATATTTGGGTATTATGGTGGTAAACCATCATCAAGTTAAGGATTGGAAGCTAGGATCAAGAGTTTCCATCTTCATCTTCAACCTCAAGCTTCATTTATGGTTTTTTAGGTTTTCACCAAAAACCTAAGTAGTAAGTTCATCCTCTACATTTCTAAACTTCATTATAAGTCATAAATACTCCATTGATGATTTCCTAGTGATTATGCTTCTCAAATTTTGGATTTGATGATTTTGGAGAATTTAGGTCAAATTTAGGTTTTTGGCCAAAATGGAGATTTTGATATAAGATGTTTGGGGAATGATTCTAAACACTTGGATATGTGTATTTATGGTTGGAAACTTGTGGATTTAGGTTTTTGGAAGGATTTGCTTATGGATTCAAGTTTCTTCAAGGAAGCTCAAGTTGGGGTAAAATCTAGATTTAACATATATCTAGCAAAGTGAGTTCAAGTTGATTTGTGAAAACGGTGTACATGCCAAAATTTCAATTTTTGAATGTTTATATGTTTTACATGAAATTATCAACTTTTGAGCCATTTCGTGGGTTTTGATTTTTTTGAAGTGTTTAACTTTATAAACTTTGTAAAACACCCACATTTGGGATTTTGGGCATTTTGATAAATAAATCTTGAGTGTTGGTATTTTAGTGATTTATTTTATGGAATGAGATCTTTTGAGTATAAATGCACTTTTAGTGCATGTTTTGGAGAAATGGTTGATTTTGCGTTATGGGACGTTTTTGAAAGAATAAATGGTATAAACTCACTTGGAAAATGATTTGTCCCACTCTAAACAATATTGGAGAATATTTATGTATTTTAGAGCAAGGTTTGCATAAATGCGGGCCGTTTACGTTTTATTGTATTTTATGACTTTTACAAATGGTCAATTGATTGGTTGAGCTTATGACTCGGTTTTTGACTTTGTTGGGTCTTGGGGACATTTGTCCAATTTTGATAGCTCAACGTAGAGCTTGGGTCATGATTTATAGTTATATGAGAATTACATATTTCGAATGCGCTAGTTCATTCGTTTGGAGTCATATAATGTTTTAGACCTTATTATTGCTATGGATTCATATGCACTTGAGTTTTTACGTAAATGATAGGACACTAGTTTCCTTCATTATAGCACGGAATAGGCATCGGGATTCATGGTAAGTAAGATGTGGACCTATATGGTCGAACATCGGCCCATGAGCAGTAAGGTGTAATTCCAAATGTGCTTGTATGTTTGGTGTGGATTTGGACATCTCAAAGTATAGACCCAGAGGGGTTGAATTTGAGTCTCCACGGGCAAAAGATCTAGAGGGGTTGAGCTCGATTTGTCTTATGAGTATAATCCATGCGTTTTGGTTTTACTACATGGTTATGTGTCCTACTTTTGTGTTCTGTCACGTGTAATGTAATCGGGTCTCCCCCGTCACCGAAAGGTGTTGTTTGGACATTGAGTTTTATTATCTGTGTTTTCGGTGACGTTTTTGGGTATGGGTTGTTATCCATGTTTTGTGGTTTGGAGTATATATTGAACCTTATCCTTGTTTTTGGATATTTTGGATAATAGAGTTTATCCACTTTTTCAGCATTTGAATATTAAAGTTATCAGTTATGCTTTGGGTGAGTATTGGGTTTCGAGTTTATATTTGAAGGAACGTTTTGTATAAGAGTTTTAACCACGAAAATGGTGAGTGTTGAAAAAGAGGTTGCTTTCATACTTAATGCATTTCATTTGGGAATCACGATTTAAAAACATTCTTAAAGTTTATTACTTTATATGTTTACGATGAAAATTCTTGAACTCACTAGGCGTTATGCCTAACCCTTTTTATTTGTCGGCATGTGCATCAGGTTCGGTTGGGAAATGGTGCTAGCGACACTGTGAGTGCTAGTTACATGCACATGAGAGGTTAACTTGGGTGAAGTCTTTCGCATTTTGGAGATAGTGACTGTTATTGGGTTTTTAGTAACACTAGTCCCTATTATAGACCTTGTGTAAGATCTGAATTATTTATTGTTGATGTTAAATCTTGGATTGCCATTATAGTTAATCAAGTGTTGACTTTTAGAAAGAGATTATTTCTTATTTGATGTATTATTGAAAATTTAAAATTTCTCGCTATTTTCAGATTTGAGGGTGTTACATCGCTCAAACGTAATGACCATAGTTTTTGAAGTAAAGTTCTGAAATGTAAGAGGTCAACTTCTAAAGACTTATATTTTCTTACCAAAATTTCCGGGTGTTACAGTATATTATCCATGATTTAATGGAGTTAGTTAAAAGGACGAAAATAACAACGAATTATAAATCACAATGAAAATACAAGGTAAAAAGACTACACTTTGAGTAAACAAAACAAAATATAACTCCGACACAATGAAGAAGAATCCATTGAGATCAACAAAGAGCCGTTTGGCTCAAAAAATTTCAAGGAGCAGAAGTTTTGAAGGTTTCGGGACGACCCAAAACAATTCGTTAAATTGTTTAGGAGTGTATCCATGAATATTGGTTTGTAATGTTGACTCCATGTTGGTATCCGCAAGATTTCAAAAAATGGTCATTCGCAGGTTAGATCTAGATACCAATTCCCTTATAGATCAAGAGTTTAAGTCTCATTAAATGTTATAATGTATATAAGCTTTGTCGTATATAAATATTATATACTTTCAAAACTACCAAATGGATTTAGTCGAGCTAGGGGCATCTGTGCCCCCACTCTACCTTTCTAGGCATAATGGGCAAAAATTAGGGGTCTTAAAGGTGCACATGTTTTAATGTGATACTAGGGGTGAGCAAGGAGTCCCAAATCCCGATACCAAACCGGTACCGTACCGGTACCGTACCGATCCCGGACCGTCCCATGTATTTCGGTACGGTAATCGGTTCCATGTTTTTCTTATAATCGGTAATCGGTTCGGTACTGATGGGGTACTAGTACCGAAATATCGTTAGTATTACCGGTACCGGTACCGAACCGGTACCGTACCGTTCTAATCGGTACGGTATTCGGTATCGAGTTTTCCACATTTTCGGTATCGGGAATTTTCGGTACGGTATCGGTTCGGTACGGTACTAGTCCCATGCTCACCCCTATGTGATACATGCTCGTTTAAGCCAACAAAAAGTGATTACAACCTACTAGTAATGTCATTGCATGTGTTGATAAGTGCCAATTTTATATATTTATTTAAAACAAAGTTACCCTAAATTAATGTTAATTAGATGCTAAAAATACCCATTTTAATTTGAGTTGGTGTTTAATTGTTTAGGGACATTTAAGCTGAGAAAAGAAAAAGAAAAAAAAGCTTTTTAACTTGGTTTGCATTGTCTGGTGGTAGCGGCATGTAGCAAAAAAAAGAAGAAGAAGAATAATAATAAACAAATAAATAAAACAATTAAACTTGGCATTTACTTGTTTTGTTTTGTTGGGCAGTACCCCAAGGCCCAGTTTAGAGATGAATCGCAACCCAGCGAGAAGAAAGATGCAGTCCATATCGTTACTGTGTCGTCTCTACCGCACGAGTTCTCCATCCGCAAAGTCGCAACAAACCTGCGGTAGACACTGTGTTGCAGGGGTGGAACACAACCTTTTCAACCGCAGGGCCGACCTAATGTCTTGTATATTTTCAAAAATACAAATATACTATCAAAGTTATAACATAGTAAAACTCTAGTTAAATATGAAAATGTCAAACATCGCTAATCAAAGTGGAACCCGTCGATCTTTCGCGACTTTGAAGTCTTCCACAATTTCCTGAAAACTAATCTTTATGGCAACCTCCCGTTCGATAATATTCATTACGATCAAAAACTAATGCAGCCACACGGTAAAAGATGTATGCACACAAACTATTTATGCAGTTCGGTGATAAAACCTATGTTTGCAAGGTTTTGCCTAGGGGTGTTCATCGGTTGCCATCCAATGGATGTGAGGGGAACCAAACCGATCCAATCATCCATTGGATGTTGGATTTTTCTAATCCAATGGATGATTGGATCAGTTCGGTTCCATCCATTAGATGTTCTTATTGGATATCCATTGGATCAGATTGGATATCCATTGGATATTCTTATTGGATATCCACTGGATATTCTTATTGGATATCCACTGGATATTCTTATTGGATATCCACTGGTTCGGATTGGATCCATCCGACATCCAATGGATGATCAGATCGGATCCATCCAACTTGTTAATTTAATGCAATATTCTAATTAATTAGTTTTAGTTTGTGTTAAAACCAACATAAGTGAGACTAAGAACTCAAAAACCAACGCAAAACAAATTTAGATTTAAGAAAATTGCAAAAAAAAAATAATTGGATGATAGTTGGATGAAAAACTGGATGGTAATCGGATGGTTAATTGGATGGGTAATTGGATGTTGGTCGATTCGGTTCGGTCGGTTTTGGTCGGTTCTGGACTGCCATCCAAGAACCGACCGATCCAAATTGGATGTTGAGATTTCAATCCGATCCGATCCAATTACAATTGGATATCCAATTATGGTCGGTCGGTTCTAATTGGATCAGTTGAATTTCTGCACACCCCTAGTTTTGCCTATTGCCCCAGTAAGCTATTGCAACCTAGTACCCCATATTTATAAAGTTGTCATATAACCTAACTTTAATACGAGATTTCTTTGTAAAATAAAAATCCTATATGTATGATAACTGTCAGGATTTTTCTTGAAACCTTGATGTAGACTTACCGTAGACTAAAGAACAGCAACACCATCTTGGATTGTTGGCTTAAACGATTGACAACTATGTTTTTTTATAACTATTAAGAATTTATCTCTCATATGAATTGTGTATTTGAATTAATGTTTTGATCATAATTCATATTAAAAGAAATCTTTATTCAAGAAAACATGGAGTATACATATAGAGAGAGAGCCCCAAAAAAAAACAAAAGAACATCTATCTATCAGGCTTTAAATCTAACAAATAGATGGTCCAGATTCAAATATAACCGTCTTTATAATATTGGAGTTATTATTAGCGAAATGCTATTATCCATATCATTTACAACAGTTGGATTATTGAATCCAACCATATATATAATTGTTAGCTTATCAACTAATTTATCAAAACATAAATTAATAATTAAGACTTGCTTATAATGTTCAAAATTTATGATTATGACAACCCGTCAACGATATATAGGGACTTAGACGTTGAGATATACACAAAACTGAAAAACACAACCACTATTGAACTGGCAAGGTATATGTGTAAATATGTATAATCTATGTAATGGTAGAAACTATCAAAATGAAGATAATAACTATAAGTATACAAAAAACATAGTCTTGTTTGAAACTTTTTTAAATAGTTTTGAAAAAAAAATTATTAGTTTTTTTTAAAACTTGAAGCGAACATTATTTTAATTTATATTTTCAAATTAGAAAAAAAAAAACAAGTTCGTATTATGATTTCTTAAATGTATCTAATAAATGATAAAAAAAATACGACCATAAAGAATAAATAAAAATTAATTTGTTAAAAGATCAAAAGTTACCTGAGAGGTTTTCTAAACATTTTAATACAACTGTCTACTCAAAGGTTGGATGGACCCACATGAGATAGAAATCACTCTCTACTCCAAGTTGCTGAAACACACACAGAAACAAACCCTTTGACGGTATTGGATTAGACTTTGACAAGGGGGGGGGGGGGCAATTAAATCTTTATTATTTTCATACCTAAAGCCTATAGAAATTAACCCTTGTATTTTTCAAAAGCGCAGGGGCCATGGCTCCTAAAGGCCCTGCAAGTGTTCTGCCTCTGCTGTGTTGGGGAGCAAAATCCAACCGCGCGAGTTTTCGCCCACCAAACCCACGGTACTCACGGTCTCTCGCTTCAAAATGCAATCGGGCGAGTTTGAAGCGGGTATAAACCGCTGTTGGGAAATTCAGAAATGATCAAGTATGGTTAATGCTGCTTCAACATAATTACTACTGCAAGTGAATGTTAATGCTGCTAAACAAGATTAATGCTGCTCATCAAGATTAGTACTGCTAGAACAAAGTTAATACTGCTGAGCATGGTTAGTACTGCTGAACTTAATACTGCTCAGAGTATTAATGCTGCTTATAAGATGAAGATTCGTATGGCATGGATGACAGCTGGATTGAAGATATCTATGGAAGCTTAGAGATAATGATGGAAGATTATACTGAAGATCTTTTATTATTTTGTAATTATCTTTATCTTCAGTATATGTATAGAATAGTTTGTTTTTATTTAAATGTAACAATTATTCTGAGTTTTTAGTTTTGATAGAGAGAATCAACCTCAAGGTTAGATCCCTAATTCTAGAGAAGTAGAATTCGTATTGGTGAGTTTGTTCATCAATATTGAGGTTGTGTGTAATAGCTTGTGACTTTCAATTATTCAATAAGAGTTTGCAAGTTGTTCATCAAAGTTACTGTTTTGTTTACTGTTTCATTGAAATATCAAAGTGTTATTCCGTAAACTTCTTTGATATTATTTTCTGAGAGTTTATTCTTGTTTAGAATTAAGATCCTGACAAGAGGTATCAGAGCTAGTATTCTCAGAAATCTTATTCATCATGGAAAACATTGTTGAAACAAACAGTACCCTGGTCTCAAAGGTCCCAATGCTCAGACCCAATGAATTCGACATGTGGAAGATCAGAATCAAACAATACATACTCCTCACTGATTATTCTATGTGGGACATCATTGAGAATGGCCCATCTGAAGCAGGAAAGATTGGTGCTGATGGAAAGAGGACACCACCAAAAACTGATGCAGAACGAAAGACTAGACAGACAGAGATGAAAGCCTTGAGCACTTTGCTCTTGGCTATTCCCAATGAATATCAACACCGATTCTGCAATTGCACTGATGCACAGATGCTCTGGAATGCTCTATAGAAGAGATTATCTGGTACCAAAAGTACCAAGAGAAATCAGAAGGCCATACTGAAGCAACAGTATGAGAACTTTATGTCAACCAAGAATGAGTCCATGACTCAAACTTTTGACAGGTTCAACAAGCTAATTGGTGAACTAGCTACTGTGGGAGTACAAATTGATCAAGATGATCTAAACAGGAAGTTCCTAAGGTCCCTGGGTGATGAATGGACCATGTATACTGTCTCTTTCAGACAGAATGATCAACTGGAAGAAAAGGAACTTGATGATCTATACAATGATCTAAGAGTTTTTGAATCTGAGGTAGAGGCTAAGAAGAAGCCTTCTGGGTATGTTCACAATGCTGCACTCCTATCAACATCAATTGATTCTACTTCCAACCCTGAATCAGTTAGTGTTGCCAATGGAGCAAATCAAGAGAAAGGCACTGAATCTGTGTTTGAAGCCTTTTTGTCCAGTCATGGAAACTCTTCTCTAATTAATGATGACTTGGAACAACTCCATCCAGATGATCTTGAAGAGATGGACATTAAATGGCAGATGGCCATGCTCTCTATGAGAGTAAAGAAGTTCATCAAGAGAACTGGGAGGAACAACTTCTCCCAAAGAAGAGAAGATGGAGCAGGTTTTGACAAGTCTAAGGTGGAATGCTATAAATGTCATCAGAAGGGACACTTTGCTAGGGAATGCAGAAGTGGAGTGTCTCACAACAACAACCACCAACAAGCACAGTCTGGAAGTTTCAATAATAACAGAAACTCTGCACAAGCCCTAGTCTCTCAACAAGGTATGGGGTTTGATTGGAGTGATCAAGCTGAAGAAGCTATCTATAACCAAGCTCTAATGGCAGAGGTGTCTGATCTCCCAACAGAGGTAACTTCTAATCTTTGTTCTCAAAATTGCATTAACACTGTTAAAAGGTACAGGGATCACAACCAGAACATGAGTGATGACCTTAAGAGATTAGAAAAGGACATAAAAGATTATGTGAGGATTGTTGAGAGGTTTGAAGATCAGATTAAGAGTTTTCAAGCTAATGAGCTTCAACATTCTTATGACACAAACTACTGGAAGTGGGAGAAGAATGACCTAGAACTCCAACTGACCAAATCTAAAGAGGAGAGTGATAAGTTAAGAGGAGAGTTAGCTAAAGTCAAGCTAGATGTAGAAAAGTTTTCAAATGCTTCTAAAGCAATGGACTCTTTACTACAAACTCAGATTCATGATAAACTGAGAAGAGGAATAGGGTATAATACCACACCACCACCCTACAACAACAACTACATCCCTCCTAGTTCAGACTTGTTAGAGACAAAGGATAGGAAGGACCTGCCTGAGGGAGCCACTGAGATAGATCCCTTAGATGAAGTAGTTGTTGAGGATAAAACTGAGAAAGAAACTGTCAAGAATAAGGACAACACTGTGAGTGGTGAGATTCCTATAGAAAACCACATAATTACCAATGAGGGATGTGGAAAGCATTGGGTCAAGTCCAATGAGATAGAGAAGACTGAGGGAAAGACCAAGAAGGTTCACTATAAGCAGACCACTGTTGTGAACCCTATCCCTTGCAAACAGTGTGCATGCAATAAATCTGAGCCCCAAAAACATGATAAACCAAGGGGAAATCAGAGAAACTGGAATAATCAGTGGGCACAAAAACAAGGGGTTGATCTGAGTAAAATCAATAGACCAAAACCCTGTTTTATTTGTGGAAAGCTTAATCACATTGCCAAATACTGCTATTTCAATCCTATGAACCAAAGGCTGAACTTTCAAAGACCTACTCAAAAACCCTTTGGTTATAGGAAGAAAGAAAAGAACCATGTGGCTAAGAAAGTTGTTAAATCTAAAAGCCACATGAAGAAAAAGAATGTGGAAGAAAGTGTCAAGATCTGGATACCTAAAAGCACTAAAGCTGTTAGTATTGCTACCACAAATAGTGCTGCTGACAGTAATAGTGCTGCTAGAAGCAATACTACTGCTACCAATGTTAGTGCTGCTAACATTGTTAGTACTTCTGCAAATGTTAATACTGCTAACTCTGTTAGTACTGCCAACAAGGTTAATACTGCCAAACCTGTTAGTACTGCTAACTTTGTTAGTACTTCTAAAGATAGTGCTGCTTCTAGTATTAGTGCTTCTAGACCAATAATCTTGACAAAGTACTCAAATAATAAGTGTTCTGATTTTAAAAACCTCATCACAAAGGAATGTAAGTATTTTGATGAGAAAGGGAGACCCAAGACCACTTTGGCTTGGGTTCCCAATCAATACTAATTGTCTAATCTTATGTGCAGGGCAACCAGCAGCTCAAGGGGAAGAGCATCTGGCATGTTGATAGTGGTTGCTCTAGGCACATGACAGGGAACATGTCATGCCTCAAGAATTTCAAGAAAATTGATGGTGGACATGTTGCCTTTGGTAATACTCCAGATGGAGGTAAGATAAGTGGTAAGGGGGATGTAACCAAAGGTAAAATGACCTTTGAAGATGTATTCTATGTTGAACAGTTAAGGTACAACCTGTTAAGTGTATCACAGGTTTGTGACAAACAACATAGTATACTATTTACAGATTCTGAATGTATTATCCTTGCTCCTGGATTCAAGGTAGTTGATGAAAAGATGATACTACTAAGAACCTCCAGAAAGGACAATGTATATTGTTTAGATATGGAAAGTGTTTCATCTGATTCATCCTTAAATTGTCTTGTTTCAAAAGCTTCTCTGGATGAATCATCACTTTGGCACAGAAGGATGTGTCACATGAACTTCAAAACAATAAATAAGCTGGTTAAAAACAACCTTGTAAGAGGTTTACCTTCTAAAGTCTATTCATGTGATGATCATTGTGTTGCTTGCCTTAAAGGCAAACAACACAAAACTTCTCATAAGTCCAAAGAGGTGAACACAATCTCTAATTCTCTTTATTTATTGCATATGGATCTGTTTGGCCCTACAAATGTTATGAGTATTGGTAAGAAGTCATACTGCCTAGTTATTGTTGATGATTACTCTAGATTTACTTGGGTATATTTTCTAAGGACTAAGGATGAGACAAGTGGACTGATCAAATCCTTTATTCTAAGAATTGAAAACCAAACCAATCAAAAAGTAAAAGTCATTAGGTCAGACAATGGTACTGAATTTAAAAATATTGACCTAAACACCTTTTGTGAGGAAAAAGGAATTGAGAGACAATACAGTGCTCCTAGGACTCCACAACAAAATGGTGTTGCTGAGAGAAGGAATAGGACACTGATTGAGGCTGCTAGATCTCTGTTAGCTGACTCTAAACTTCCAATAACTTTCTGGGCAGAAGCAGTTAATACTGCTTGCTATGTCCAAAACAGAGTACTAGTAGTCAAGCCTAAGAACAAGACACCTTATGAGCTTTTTAATAAAAGAAAACCCTTTATTGGATTTTTCAAACCTTTTGGGTGTCCTTGTACTATTCTCAATACTAAATCTCACTTGGGAAAGTTTGATAGCAAGGCAGATGATGGTTTTCTTGTTGGTTACTCATCTCAAAGTAAGGCCTACAGAGTTTTTAATACTTCTTCTAGAATAATTGAGGAAAGTGACAATGTCAAATGCAATGAGAACACACCAAATCCTATTGGGTCTGGTCCTCAGTGGCTGTTTGACATTGATTCACTAACTAACTCTTTTGGTTTCAGTAGTGATGATTATGCAGGTTCAGGAAGTGGAGGATCAGGGGCTACACAAGTTCAAGACATTATACCTCAGTCTGTGATCTTTCCTATGCCTATAAAAGAACCTGTTGAATTCTGTGAAAAGGAGACTATAACTGAGCCAATACAGAGTGAAGAAGAAAGAAGAGAAGAGGAATCTTCAATAAACGAGATTGTGCATAAAGAGCTAGAAGTAGCTGAGGTGATCCCCTCAGCTGACTTAAATGATTCCAATCTAGAGGAGGGAATCCATGAAGAACCTAGTTTTCAGACTAGAACACAAAAGAATCATCCTCCAGAGCTAGTAATAGGAGACATATCTTCTCCTATGATTACAAGGAATCAAAGCAGACTTCAAGAGCTGCAGGATCAACAACACACAGTACTCTCCTGCTTTCTATCCCAGATTGAGCCTAAGAAGGCCTATGATGCAATGAAAGATTCAAGTTGGATAGAAGCCATGCAAGAAGAGTTACTTCAATTCAAGCTACAGGATGTTTGGGACTTGGTGGACCTTCCAAAAGGTCATAGAGCTATAGGCACCAAGTGGATTTTCAGGAACAAAAAGGATGAGAGAGGTATTGTGATCAGGAACAAAGCAAGGCTTGTGGCACAAGGGTACACTCAAGAAGAGGGCATAGATTATGATGAAGTGTTTGCTCCAGTGGCAAGGGTAGAGGCAATTAGGCTGTTCCTAGCCTATGCCTCATACATGAAGTTCAAGGTCTATCAAATGGATGTAAAGAGTGCCTTTCTATATGGTACAATTGATGAAGAAGTATATGTCTGTCAGCCACCTGGTTTTGAAAATCCTTCATATCCTGACAGAGTATACAAGCTGAAGAAAACACTATATGGTATACATCAAGCCCCAAGAGCATGGTATGACACTCTGTCTACCTATCTCTTGGAGAATGGGTTTGAAAGGGGCATCATTGACAAGACCCTTTTCATGAAAAGAAGTAAGAAGGACAGCCTATTAGTTCAGATCTATGTGGATGATATCATCTTTGGATCCACAAAAGATCAGATGTATAGAGACTTTGAAGAGTTGATGCACAAGAGCTTTAAAATGAGTTCAATGGGTGAACTTACCTTCTTCCTTGGACTTCAGGTGAAACAGCAGTCAGATGGAATCTTCATTAGTCAATCAAAGTATGTGCAAGACATCCTGGAGAAATATGGTTTAAAAGACTCAAAGCCAGCAAGCACACCAATGGAAACTCACAAACAGATCACTGCTGATCTTGAGGGGGAGGATGTTGATGTCCATCTATACAGATCAATGATTGGATCTCTCATGTATCTCACAGCCTCAAGACCAGACATCATGTTTCCAGTATGTGTATGTGCCAGATTCCAAGTCAAGCCTAAACAATCACATCTTCAAGCTGTGAAGAGGATTTTCAGATACTTAAGAGGGCAACCTAGATTAGGTCTTTGGTATCCATATGAATCTTCATTTGACTTGATTGCTTATTCAGATAGTGACTTGGGTGGTGCCAACATGGACAGAAAGTCTACTTCAGGGGGATGTCAACTTTTGGGTGCAAGGCTAGTATCTTGGCAGTGTAAGAAACAAACCACAGTGTCCTTATCAACAACAGAAGCTGAGTATATTGCTGCTGCAAGTTGCTGCTCTCAGGTTCTATGGATTCAAAATCAGATGCTGGACTATGGGGTAACCTTTCTGCACACTCCAATCTTTATTGACAATAGCAGTGCTATAAGCATTGTTAACAATCCAGTCAAGCACTCCGAAACAAAGCACATTGAGATCAGGTATCACTTTATCAGAGATTGCAATGAAAAGAAGCTCATTCAAGTTGCCAAAGTTCATACTGACAACCAG
Organism: Arctium minus; assembly: GCA_954870635.1. NCBI lineage: Eukaryota > Viridiplantae > Streptophyta > Magnoliopsida > Asterales > Asteraceae > Arctium > Arctium minus. Next base: position 88,433,507 of record OX941088.1, on the reverse strand, counting down.
CTTGCAGATCTATTCACTAAAGCTTTTGATGTGGGTAGATTCACTTTCTTGGTCTCAAGTGTGGGCATGATCAACTCTGAATGAGCTCATGTTTTTAAAAGTGTTCCTATACCTGCTATTTTGGTTATTTGTGTGCTGCTAATCATCTTTCACAGGTAGTTATTGTCTTGATCAGACCTTCATAAGCTTCAAAAAGAGTAAGTATAGTTAATGCTGCCAGTGCAGTTTTAATACTGCCAGTGCACAGTTAATACTGCTAGTTAGTTAATACTGCTAGCGGTTAATACTGCTCTCAGTTAATACTGCTAGTGGTTAATACTGCTCTCAGTTAATACTGCTAGTTAGTTAATACTGCTAGTGGTTAATACTGCTCTTAGTTAATACTGCTAGTTAGTTAATACTGCTAGTGGTTAATACCGCTCTAGGTTAATACTGCTTATGTCCCATACACTATAAATACCCTTTGCCCGCCTAAAAGTTCATAACGACTCTTTGAATACTGTTCATTGTCTCTCTAATCCTTCTCTCTCAAGTTCCCTAGTAAGTTTCAGGCAAGAACACTCAAGATTCAATGGCTTTCATAGATGAGCATAACGAGATTGCAATGCTACAGAAGCCCAAACAGGCCGCCGAATTTCATCAGATAGTGGATTTTCTGAAGAATAGCCATATCGCCCATGCTCTAACTGTGTCTCCAATCATCTACATAGAGCATCAAAGGCAATTCTGGGTGAATGCCACCATAGTTACAGAGAATGGTGTGCAGATTCTAAAAACTAGGGTGTGTGACAAACCCTTGTCAGTAACTGAAGAGGTGATACGCATCTGTCTACGTCTAGATGATGATGCAGGTATAACCTCTATTCCTAATGAGGACTTGTTCTCAAATCTTACAAGAATGGGGTATGGAGTCCCATTGGGTGTCTTTAAGTTCTCAAAAGCTAAATTTTCACCCCAATGGCGTTTCTCTGTCCATACCCTTATGCACTGCATTTCCAAAAAGACTACTGGATGGAGTGAGTTTAGCAGTACCATTGCTTATGCTTTGGTCTGTTTGGCCACTGCCAGAAGGTACAATTTTTCTAAAATGATTTTCAGTGATCTTGTCTCAAACCTGGGAAGCAAAAAGAGATTTTATATGTACCCCAGGTTTGTACAAGAAGTTATAACTCATGAATTGACGGATATGCCTCACTTTGATGAGGTATATGTACCCAAAATCCCCAAAGGTAAGGTCTTTTCAAACATGAAGAGATCCCCTTTGGACTCGGAAGGAGTTGACACCCCATTGTTCTCTACAATGATGGTGGTGTCCCACACTGAAGAAGGTATGGCAGCAGGGTCAAGACCCTCATTAGACCATCCCACTGCTAGCCAATCCCAACCTTCCCACTCTATATCAATCCCCCAGTCCCTAATTCATAAGCCAACTTCTCCTATCACCCAAACTTATATCAGGAAAAAGGTAAAGAAGGCTCCTTCCTTTCTTGTACCATCACCCACTGAGCCTTTAAGCCCTCTAAGGGAGAATTCTCCTTTAGAGAATATATACAGGGAAACCAAAGGGGTGTCTCCCAACCCCAAGGAGGTGCTCAATGAGGAGATGTATGAGCATATGGGTGAGCAGGCTGCCACTACTCCTGCTAACACAGAGGAGGACAGTGGTAACATAAATAAGACCTCCCCCATGGCAACTTTGAATGAGCAATCATTCAAAGGTCCCAGGTGCCAAGAAACCAAGGGGGTGGATAGTACTTCTGCTAGGCAGAAGACTTCCACTACTAAAAGATCCAATGATCCTTCAAAAGGGGGTAACACTCCTGGAGAAGGTGAGGACAGATATAACTATCAAGAATTGATGGATACTATGAGAAACATCAACCTGGATGTTATCAAACAAGGAGCTGACATAGAGGAAATGAAGCTGGTAATCTTGTCTCAACAAATGCAAATTACCAAACTCAAGAAATTGGTGATGAAGCTAGTCCAGAAAAAGAAGAAGAGACAATTTGTGCTAAGGAGAAGGAAATCAGGGGATGATGCTCCCAAAAAGGGGGAGTCAGAAGCTGAGTTCACAATGGAAGAAGCTACAGATAAGGGGGAGAAACAAGGAGTTGAGGGGGAGCTTGATGGAATAAGTACAGAAAGGGTACAAGCAGTGGAAAAAGATTCAGAGGGTGTACAAGAAGCAGAAACTGTTAATGCTGCTGAACTAAGTGAAGCAGCAGAAATGGTGAAAGAAGTATTAAGTGATCTTCAGAGCAGAAATTTGGAAGAACTTGAGACAGCAGAAGCATTAATCAAAGCCAAGTATGATACTCCCAAGGTCACTTCAAAGGCCAAAGGAGTTGTCATCAAAGACAATGTTGAAGCTGTCAAGAAAGTTAGTATTCAGAAATTGATGAGTAAGGAAAAAGGCAAAGCAAAGCTAGTGGAATCTGATCAACCAATGAAAAAGCAAAAGTTGATTGAGTCAGATGAAGCTCTGGCTAGAAAGATACAAGCTGAACTTGAAGAAGCAGAAAATGTGCAAGTGGAAAAGGATAGAGAGATAGCAAAAGCAATGGCTGCAGAACTGAATAAAGCCTATCAACAAAGTCTTGCAACAGAACTAGCCAAGAAGAAAGCCACATCTCTAAGGAAGACTGAAAAGATCAAAATGGCTGCAAAGAAAAGACAAAGACAACCTTCAAAAACATACCTTGGTGCTCAAGAGAGAAAGAAAATGATTACTTTCCTCAAGGGTGCTGTAGGTGTCAAAGTGGAAATGTTCTCAAAGATGTCTTTTGAGAAAATCAAAGGGCTGTATGATGCAGAAATGATCAAGCTTCAAGGGAATGAAACGGCAAGGGTAGAAATGGAGAAAAGGATGAAAGAGAGCAATGACTTGTTGATACAAAAACCTTTTCCAGATGAGCAAGAAACTCCAAAGAAGGAGGCCACTCTTGAGGAAAGTCTAAGGACTCTTAAAAGAACCAAGATGGTGGCAAGAAGAAAGATAACCAAGAAGCCTAGAATAACTGAAGGAGAGGATGAGAAGGTTGCTGAAGAAGAAGGGGCACCTGAGTCATCTGAAAAGAAAGAGCCTTCAAGTACTGATGATGTAAAGATGTACATGGTAGTGATGGACCAAGTGCCTGAACCAATTTCAGCAGAACCTGTTGGTGTAAAGCCTCCTGAAGTTATTCACTGGGATACATTGACAGTGGATGGAAAGGAATACATAAGGCTCAAGAGGAAGGATGAAAAGTTTGAGGTATTCAACACTTGGGCCAAGATTGTCAGAACATGCTCCAGGTCTGATATAGAAGAAATGTTTGAAATAGGGATGAAGTTGTATGCAGATCAGTTAAAAGCTCCAGGGATTTCAATTACAAAACTGGTGATGGAGTATCTGTGTATGATGTTCAAGCCTGAAAAAGTGAAGCATGTGATAAGAAATGTGTTTCAAACAGTCAACAATTGGACTCTATATGAAACTAGTGGAGTATATGCAGTGACCTTGGATAGAAATCACATAGAATACTTCCTAGTGGATAGAATATACAACCACAACAGACTTAAGCTTCATGCAATGTTGAAGAAGAAGCTTGGATGTGTTGAAAACTCAGAAATGGCAAAGTATCTGATTCAGAGAATGATCAATCAAAGTTTAGGGTTAAATGTTGATACAGGGATCTGAAGAATGGTATTTTGGGAGCATCTGAAGAACTTGACTTCTCTTCCTAAAAGTCAAGTTAGGGGGAGATTGTTGGGAAATTCAGAAATGATCAAGTATGGTTAATGCTGCTTCAACATAATTACTACTGCAAGTGAATGTTAATGCTGCTAAACAAGATTAATGTTGCTCATCAAGATTAGTACTGCTAGAACAAAGTTAATACTGCTGAGCATGGTTAGTACTGCTGAACTTAATACTGCTCAGAGTATTAATGCTGCTTATAAGATGAAGATTCGTATGGCATGGATGACAGCTGGATTGAAGATATCTATGGAAGCTTAGAGATAATGATGGAAGATTATACTGAAGATCTTTTATTATTTTGTAATTATCTTTATCTTCAGTATATGTATAGAATAGTTTGTTTTTATTTAAATGTAACAATTATTCTGAGTTTTTAGTTTTGATAGAGAGAATCGACCTCAAGGTTAGATCCCTAATTCTAGAGAAGTAGAATTCGTATTGGTGAGTTTGTTCATCAATATTGAGGTTGTGTGTAATAGCTTGTGACTTTCAATTATTCAATAAGAGTTTGCAAGTTGTTCATCAAAGTTACTGTTTTGTTTACTGTTTCATTGAAATATCAAAGTGTTATTCCGTAAACTTCTTTGATATTGTTTTCTGAGAGTTTATTCTTGTTTAGAATTAAGATCCTGACACCCGCGCCCCTAGTCACGAGCAACCAAGAGAACGTGTTTTCTTATTTTTCGAGCGATTTCTTCCAAGATGAGATATAAATACGATTGTAAATCTCCATGGGAAGGGGGAATCAATCAACGGATTGGAGAAAAACAAAAAGAATCCGATTTCCAGACTTTGTGGGTCAATTTTGAAGAGAATTTGTAGAGTTCTTCATAATTTCTTATCTGCAATCTTATTGTAAGTACATTTGGTTTCAATATTTAGATATGAGCAGATAATTTCTCTTTTCCTAGTAGTGAGCAAGTAAACATTTGAATTGGATGGTGTTGAGACTTATTGATTTCAATTTCAATGTCATTTCATCTATGCAAATTTCGATTGTAAGGTTGAATGTTAGCTCGTTTTTGATTTAGGTAGGATCCCCTATTTTATATAATTTGGTTTTGATTTGCTAAACAAAATGGGGAATCCGTAATTTTTTCTCGTTTCGTTATTTTAGCAAGTAATGTTCCAATTGACATATTTGGTTGATTGTTTGACATTACAAGTTTGCATATTATAGTTTTAATATTTGGCATCTAAATATTAGCTAGAAATGGTGTTTGCTAAATCTTAATGCATTTATCAGTCGTTACCACCGTGAATGGTTTTGACTAGTTAGATAGGGACTAGTTTTCGAGCTACTAAGACTAGTTGACTCTTTATAGCAACGGAACATTGATGCGTGTCAATGTTTAAACCATTTTGATGTGGGGTGAATATGCATTTTATATACAAGTCGATGATATTTTGTCCAATGAAAAGTGTGTTTGATTACTACTAGAACTCTTCATTTTATTGTTCAAGGTTCTCAATTATTTTTGCATGCTTAGACTAACTATTAATCATCCACCCCCCTATAATTATAATGTTTTTAAGATACTTGCAAGTTATCACGTCTTGGACTCATGGTTAACACTGAGTCCCTGAGGAGGCGACCCTACTTACCATTATCACAATTTGTTGTGGTTTAGAGGTAATAGGATTCACTAATTACATAAATATTATTATTTCCTAGACTCGACACCCGTCAAGTTGGCTATTCTTTTGGTAATAACAATAGAAAAGAATGAAAAAACCACTTAGTTATATGTCAGTTTTAATTAAATCGTATTTTCTATAATAAATATTTGTTTTATTTTATAATATGTTCATTATTTTGTGCACTCGTTCGAAAAGATTTCTGAATTCGCCTCTTTGTAATCCTGATCGGTCTTGCGATTTAATATTACGGGTTGATCATGATCATGATCATGATCATGATCTTGAGACTTGACCGAGTAGATCATGTTGGGACATCCACCATGAATGATCCTCCAGGCGATGCATCTCATGGCCCATCCAGGGGGTCGGGCCATTCCGGCCTTAACAACCTAAAAACCCTCATACCCAATCACAATCGAAAAACCAGTTCAAGCTCTGGCCAGACCCGCTTGCGCCTCCGGCCAAGATGGCTTGGTAAGCAAGCAAGCAATTATGTAGGCATCAGCTCCTAGTTCTCGCTCTTACTCTTTCTATCAGTCGTTGTTGATCCAAACTCTCTCAGTGATTTGATAAAAACCCTCTTCTATACTTAGTGAAAATTACGTTTATTAATATGTATTAGTGTTTCACCATCAGGGATCAGACTGAGTCTGTCTAGTTATCACTGATGATCTTTCTTATAAACGCTCATATGTATTAGTGTTTCACTATCAGCGATCAGACTGAGTCTGTTCAGTTATCGCTGATGTTCTCTGATGTAAACGTAATCCCTGAAGACAAGTTTCGCGTCAACAGATGTTCATAGCTGAATCGAAGACGAAGCTGCTGAACAAAGACAAGTCTACTAGTGACCTGATGCGGATATCAGTGAAGCAAAGACGACTCTACTCATACGCGAAGAAACCTGAGGAAAAGCTTCAGCGATAGCTGAACCTCTTTATATCTCTGAAGGAAGAGATATTCAGCGATCGATGATCACTTAGCTTATGCCTCAAGTCTCTTTTGTCTTTCCCTACACAACCAGTACGATGTGTCAGAACGGACATACCTCTGCCACAATTCGTACAACAACTCTGTCAACTACACTGTTCATGATACGGCCGAAAGCATGTCTCCCAAATCCAGACCCTCTCAGCCAATCAATGAAGGACACGTGTAAAGTGCCCTGCCATGAATTTAATGCATAGGGTATATATAGAAAGATTACCTCTCCATCTGAAGAATGCGCCCACCTCTAGCCTTCATCTTTCTAAAATATAGAAACCCTTGTTTTCTATACTCTCTAATCTCCAATTCTCTATATTCTTGTGCAACCATCTTAGTGTTTTCTTAAGTTTGTTTAGATTGAGTTTTACTTAATCTTATTCCGCAACAGACTTGTAAATTGTGTTTGATTTATCAATAAACAATTTATTAAACTTTAAATTCTGTGTTTGTATTCAACCCCCTTCTACAAACTTGTTAAGCACCTTCAGGACCAACAAGTGGTATCAGAGCAGATTATTTAATCTAATAAACAAGATCTTGCTTTATTCTCTTCCTTGCTATTCTAATATGGCACTTAACACAACACAAACTACTATGATAATGGTTCACTTTCTAAACCTCCTCGATTTAGCAGATATAACTTTTCTCTCTGGAAGAATCAAATGATTCTATTTCTTGAAGGTGCAGATCCCACTATACCTGAGTACATAGCAAATGGACCCTATGAACTTGTCCAAATCATAGCTGCCGTTCCAGCTACTACCACCACTCCTGCTATTCCTGAACTCTATGTTATTAAGGAAATAAGACAATGGAGTGATGAAGACAAAAATAAGGTTGGTATAGATGCAAGGGGAAAAACCATCATCTCTATGGCTTTGCCTGATGAAGCTTTCCATTCCATCATGCATCTTAAAACCTCCAAAGAAATGTGGGACACTATATGTGTTCAATATGAAGGCACCACTGAAATCCAAGAGACTCGAAAGATAAACTTGGTAAGATAGTATGAAAGTTTTATCGCTGGTAAGAACGAATCTCTATCTGATGTTCACCAGAGGTTTAACTGCTTAATCATTGATCTAAGAACTGTTGGTAGGACCTATTCTAATTCTGATATCCTAACAAAATTCTTAGAATGTCTTCCTGAATGCTGGGACAGTTATTCAATATGTCTCAAGCTGACAAAAGACTTAAATTCTCTTTCTCTCAGCACCTTGTATGGAATATTTCTCAACTATGATCAATCAAACCTTCTGAAGAAGAATCTTGTAAAAGATTCTAAAGACTCCAAAAGCACTCATGTTGCTTTAGTCTCTTCAGAGATAATTCCATCTCAACGATCTACTCTCACTATCACTGAGTTAGATTCTGAATATGAGGATCTATCAAACACTGATCTTTCAGAGTTTGATGAGTCCTTAGCACTCTTGGCAAACTCTTTTAAGAGATTTGCAAGAAAGAGCAATTTCGGAAGAAATAAGGCTCTCTCTCTTACTGACAAGCCAAAATCAACCCTGTTTATAAGGCTACTGCTACTTGCTTTAACTGTGAAAATATTGGACATTTTGCAAGTGAGTGCAGGTCAAAGAAAGTCTTCAAACTTTCTACCTCGAGAAGATCCAGCGATGACAAATACCTTAAACTGAAAGAAAAATATCAAAAATTGAAAAACTACAAGCGAAAAGGTAAAGGTCTCATCGCTGAAGAACATGACTGGGCTGAATCAGAAGAATCAAGTTCTGATGAAGAAGAAGTCGCTAATATCTGCCTCATGGATGAGATTAAAGAAGAAGTGGAAGAACCAACTGAAACTTCTATGAGCTATATATCATCTCAGGTATCTATCTCTACTAATTCCTCTCTACCTGAAGCAGAGAGAAGTTGCGTTGTTGATGTGCTGACGATTGATCTATACAATGCTCTAAATGGCAAAACTCTAGCTGAGAACAAAAATATCGATATAACTGAACATCTAGAGAAATGTCATGAAAAGATCAGAGAACTGACTCTTTTAGAGGAAAGTTTGAAAGATCAAGTCATTGTTAATGAAATCATGAGCATTGAACGCGCACAAGCCATCACTGCTCTTAAAACAGAGAAGGCTACTGTTGAAGGATGGTGCAAGTCCTTAACAAAGATCACTGAGATTATAAATGCTCAAGTTCCTGGCAGTGATAGAACTGGTCTTGGTTTTTGGAAACCACAGGATGAGCCTAAAGAAGACAGTTCCATGCTTAAGTTTGGAACGTTTGTCTCTTCTATTTCTGACACTTCTTATAATCAGTTTTATCCTTCATCATCTTCTAGTCCCATCCCTGAGGAAATATCCAAAGGCTCTAAGTCTGCGGATAAAGGAAAATCCATTCTCCATCCTCAGAAGGCTACCAAGAAAGCAAAGCTGAAAGTTCCTTTTAAACCTTTAGCGAATCAATCGTCTAGCTATGTGATAGAAATCTTTGATCTCTATCCTCTAAAGTTAAAGATTGATCTTAAGCCAAAGATATATGAAGAAATGAAATTTCCTCCCAGATCTCATGATAAAAGCATTCTTGGAGCTGGATCTGCTCATCCTAAATTCTCAAAACCTTCTACTTCTGGTCCTAAAACCACTTTCAAATATAAAAAATGCTATCACTGTGGATTTACTGACCATATTGCAAGCAAATGTCCAACTGCCACTAAAGCTGATAAAACAACTAAAGTGAAGATGAATGCCTCCAAGGATGAGAAGGTCACCAAAGCTGAGAAATCTACCAAGGTGAAAAATACCACTAAGGTTAAGAAATTAACCAAAGTGAAGGTTACCACTGAAGCTAAATCTTCATCTGCTGTGAAGATTGCTGAACCTTCCATCTCCACTAACCCAAAAGGACCCATTGAAAAGTGGGTACCAAACAAAGTTTAATCTTCCTTATGTTTGCAGGGATCAAAGGGCATCTGGTATCTTGATAGTGGATGCTCTCGTCATATGACAGAACAAAAAGACCTGCTCACTGAATACAAGGAAGAGAAAGGTACTAAAGAAAACAAAACTATTCTATACATATACTGAAGATAAAAGATAATTACAAAATAATAAAAGATCTTCAAAATAGTCTTCCATATTTATCTTCAAGCTTTCCATATTATCTTCAAATAATCCAGATGCCTTCATTCCATCCGAATCTTCATCTCATAAGCAACATTAATGCTCTGAGCAGTATTAAGTTCAACAGTACTAACCATGCTCAGCAGTATTAACTTTGTTCTAGCAGTACTAATCTTGATGAGCAGTATTAACTTGTATTAGCAGCATTAACTTCAACTGGCAGTAGTAATTATGTTGAAGCAGCATTAACCATACTTGAGCATTTCTGAATTTCCCAACAATCTCCCCCTAACTTGACTTTTAGGAAGAGAAGTCAAGTTCTTCAGATGCTCCCAAAATACCATTCTTCAGATCCCTGTATCAACATTTAGCCCTAAACTTTGATTGATCATTCTCTGAATCAGATACTTTGCCATTTCTGAGTTTTCAACACATCCAAGCTTCTTCTTCAACATTGCATGAAGCTTAAGTCTGCTGTGGTTGTATACTCTATCCACTAGGAAGTATTCTATGTGATTTCTATCCAAGGTCACTGCATATACTCCACTAGTTTCATATAGAGTCCAATTGTTGACTGTTTGAAACACATTTCTTATCACATGCTCCACTTCTTCAGGCTTGAACATCATACACAGATACTCTATCACCAGTTTTGTAATTGAAATCCCTGGAGCTTTTAACTGATCTGCATACAACTTCATCCCTATTTCAAACATTTCTTCTATATCAGACCTGGAGCATGTTCTGAAAATCTTAGCCCAAGTGTTGAATACCTCATACTTTTCATCCTTCCTCTTGAGCCTTATGTATTACTTTCCATCCACTGTCAATGTATCCCAGTGAATAACTTCAGGAGGCTTTACACCAACAGGTTCTGCTGAAATTGGTTCAGGCACTTTGTCCATTACTACCATGTACATCTTTACATCATCAGTACTTGAAGGCTCTTTCTTTTCAGATGACTCAGGTGCCCCTTCTTCTTCAGCAACCTTCTCAGCCTCTCCTTCAGTTATTCTAGGCTTCTTGGTTATCTTTCTTCTTGCCACCATCTTGGTTCTTTTAAGAGTCCTTAGACTTTCACCAAGAGTGGCCTCCTTCTTTGGAGTTTCTTGCTCATCTGGAAAAGGTTTTTGTATCAACAAGTCATTGCTCTCTTTCATCCTTTTCTCCATTTCTACCCTTGCCGTTTCATTCCCTTGAAGCTTGATCATTTCTGCATCATACAACCCTTTGATTTTCTCAAAAGACATTTTTGAGAACATTTCCACTTTGACACCTACAGCACCCTTGAGGAAAGTAATCATTTTCTTTCTCTCTTGAGCACCAAGGTATGTTTTTGAAGGTTGTCTTTGTCTTTTCTTTGCAACCATTTTGATCTTTTCAGTCTTCCTTAGAGATGTGGCTTTCTTCTTGGCTAGTTCTGTTGCAAGACTTTGTTGATAGGCTTTATTCAGTTCTGCAGCCATTGCTTTTGCTATCTCTCTATCCTTTTCCACTTGCACATTTTCTGCTTCTTCAAGTTTAGCTTGTATCTTTCTAGCCAGAGCTTCATCTGACTCAATCAACTTTTGCTTTTTCATTGGTTGATTAGATTCCACTAGCTTTGCTTTGCCTTTCTCTTTACTCATCACTTTCTGAATGCTAACTTTCTTGACAGCTTCAACATTGTCTTTGATGACAACTCCTTTGGCCTTTGAAGTGACCTTGGGAGTATCATGCTTGGCTTTGATTAATGCTTCTGCTGTCTCAAGTTCTTCCAAATTTCTGCTCTGAAGATTACTTAATACTTCTTTCACCATTTCTGCTGCTTCACTTAGTTCAGCAGCATTAACAGTTTCTGCTTCTTGTACACCCTCTGAATCTTTTTCCACTGCTTGTACCCTTTCTGTACTTATTCCATCAAGCTCCCCCTCAACTCCTTGTTTCTCCCCCTTATCTGTAGCTTCTTCCATTGTGAACTCAGCTTCTGACTCCCCCTTTATTGGAGCATCATCCCCTGATTTCCTTCTCCTTAGCACAAATTGTCTCTTTTTCTTTTTCTGGACTAGCTTCATCACCAATTTCTTGAGTTTGGTAATTTACATTTGTTGGGACAAGATTACCAGCTTCATTTCTTCTATGTCAGCTCCTTGTTTGATAACATCCAGGTTGATGTTTCCTATAGTATCCATCAATTCTTGATAGTTATATTTGTCCTCACATTCTCCAGGAGTGTTACCCCCTTTTGAAGGATCATTGGATCTTTTAGTAGTGGAAGTCTTCTGCCTAGTGGAAGTCTTCTGCCTAGCAGAAGCACTATCCACCCCCTTGGTTTCTTGGCACCAGGGACCTTTGAATGATTGCTCATTCAAAGTTGTCATGGGGGAGGTCTTATTTATGTTACCACTGTCCTCCTCTGTGTTAGCAGGAGTAGTGGCAGCATGCTCACCCATATGCTCAACCATCTCCTCAGTGAGCACCTCCTTGGGGTTGGGAGACACCCCTGTGGTTTCCCTGTAGATATTTTCTAAAGGAGAATTCTCCCTTAGAGGGCTTAAAGGCTCAGTGGGTGATGGTACAAGAAGGGAAGGAGCCTTCTTTACCTTTTTCCTGATATAAGTTTGGGTGATAGGAGAAGTTGGCTTATGAATTAGGGACTGGGGGATTGATATAGAGTGGGAAGGTTGGGATTGGCTAGCAGTGGGATGGTCTAATGAGGGCCTTGACCCTGCTGCCATACCTTCGTCAGTGTGGGACACCACCATCATTGTAGAGAACAATGGGGTGTCAACTTCTTCCGAGTCCAAAGGGGATCTCTTCATGTTTGAAAAGACCTTACCTTTGGGAATTTTTGGTACATATACCTCATCAAAGTGAGGCATATCCGTCAATTCGTGTGTTATAACTTCTTGTATAAACCTGGGGTACATATAAAAACTCTTTTTACTTCCCAGGTTTGAGACAAGATCACTGAAAATCATTTTAGAAAAATTGTACTTTCTGGCAGTGGCCAAGCAGACCAAGGCATAAGCAATGGTACTGCTAAACTCACTCCATCCAGTAGTCTTTTTAGAGATGCAGTGCATAAGGGTATGAACAAGAAAACACCATTGGGTATAAAATTTTGCTTTTGAGAATTTAAAACCACCCAACTGGCCTCCATACCCCATTCTTGATAAATTTGAGAACAGGTCCTCATTAGGAAGAGAAGTAATACCTTCAGCATCGTCTAGACGTAGACAGATGCGTATCACCTCTTCAGTAACAGACAAGGGTTTGTCACACTCCCTTGTTTTCAGAATCTGCACACCATTCTCTGTGATTATGGTAGCATTCGCCCAGAATTGCCTTTGATGCTTTATGTATATTGTTGGCGACACAGTTAGAGCATTGTCAATATGGCTATTCTTCAGAAAATCCACTATCTGATGAAATCCTGCAGCTTGCTTTCGCTTTTGGAGCATCGCGATTTCATTGTGCTCGTCGATGAATGCCATGGATGCCATTGAACTTGAATGTTCTTGCCTGAAATACTTGGTACTTGAGAGAAAAGGGTTAGAGAGCAAGTGATCAGTATGCAAAGAGTCGTTATGAACTTTTAGGCGGGTAAAGGGTATTTATAGTGTATGGGACATAAGCAGTATTAACCTAGAGCAGTATTAACCACTAGCAGTATTAACTAACTAGCAGTATTAACTGAGAGCAGTATTGTCAGGATCGAATTCTTAACAAGAATAAAATCTCAGAAACAATATCAAAGAAGTTGCGGAATAACACTTTGATATTCAATGAAACAGTAAACAAACAGTATATGATAAACACTTTGCAAACTTGTATTAAAATCACAAGATTACACACTCAACCTCAATCTTGAAGAACAAGCTCTTTCAAGACGAATTCTACTTCTCTAGAATTAGGAACTATGCCTTGAGGTTGATTCTCTCTAGAACAAAACTTTAGAATTAAATCTGTAAATCTCTATCTAAACTATTCTGTCAAATCTATACATATACTGAACAAAAAGATAATTACAAATAAATAAAATATCTTCAGTATATCTTCCATGAATATCTTCAGAATATCCTTGTTTATCTTTACCCACGATCATTATCTTCACATTACCTTATAAGCAGCATTAAGTCTTGGCAGCATTAACTACTAAGCAGCACTAACCACTAGCAGTACTAACTAGATAAGCAGTACTAACTTTGTTCAAGCAACACTAACTTTGACTAGCAGTATTAATTCTACTAGCAGTAGTAATACTCAGCAGTATTAACTTTGAAATCTTCTAGCAGTAGTAATTCTGAACTAGCAGCATTAAAGACTTGTTCACATCTTCAGTTCCCAACAAGTATTAACCACTAACAGTATTAACTAACTAGCAGTATTAACTGAGAGCAGTATTAGCCACTAGCAGTATTAACTAACTAGCAGTATTAACTGTGCACTGGCAGTATTAAAACTGCACTGGCAGCATTAACTATACTTACTCTTTTTGAAGCTTATGAAGGTCTGATCAAGGCAATAACTACCTGTGAAAGATGATTAGCAGCACACAAATAACCAAAATAGCAGGTATAGGAACACTTTTAAAAATATGAGCTCATTCAGAGTTGATCATGCCCACACTTGAGACCAAGAAAGTGAATCTACCCACATCAAAAGCTTTAGTGAATAGATCTGCAAGCTGGTTGTCAGTATTAACTTTGGCAACTTGAATGAGCTTCTTTTCATTGCAATCTTTGATAAAGTGATACTTGATCTCAATGTGCTTTGTTTTGGAGTGCTTGACTGGATTGTTAACAATGCTTATAGCACTGCTATTGTCAATAAAGATTGGAGTGTGCAGAAAGGTTACCCCATAGTCCAACATCTGATTTTGAATCCATAGAACCTGAGAGCAGCAACTTGCAGCAGCAATATACTCAGCTTCTGTTGTTGATAAGGACACTGTGGTTTGTTTCTTACACTGCCAAGATACTAGTCTTGCACCCAAAAGTTGACATCCCCCTGAAGTAGACTTTCTGTCCATGTTGGCACCACCCAAGTCACTATCTGAATAAGCAATCAAGTCAAATGAAGATTCATATGGATACCAAAGACCTAATCTAGGTTGCCCTCTTAAGTATCTGAAAATCCTCTTCACAGCTTGAAGATGTGATTGTTTAGGCTTGACTTGGAATCTGGCACATACACATACTGGAAACATGATGTCTGGTCTTGAGGCTGTGAGATACATGAGAGATCCAATCATTGATCTGTATAGATGGACATCAACATCCTCCCCCTCAAGATCAGCAGTGATCTGTTTGTGAGTTTCCATTGGTGTGCTTGCTGGCTTTGAGTCTTTTAAACCATATTTCTCCAGGATGTCTTGCACATACTTTGATTGACTAATGAAGATTCCATCTGACTGCTGTTTCACCTGAAGCCCAAGGAAGAAGGTAAGTTCACCCATTGAACTCATTTTAAAGCTCTTGTGCATCAACTCTTCAAAGTCTCTACACATCTGATCTTTTGTGGATCCAAAGATGATATCATCCACATAGATCTGAACTAGTAGGATGTCCTTCTTACTTCTTTTAATGAAAAGGGTCTTGTCAATGATGCCCCTTTCAAACCCATTCTCCAAGAGATAGGTAGACAGAGTGTCATACCATGCTCTTGGGGCTTGATGTATACCATAGAGTGCTTTCTTCAGCTTGTATACTCTGTTAGGATATGAAGGATTTTCAAAACCAGGTGGCTGACAGACATATACTTCTTCATCAATTGTACCATATAGAAAGACACTCTTTACATCCATTTGATAGACCTTGAACTTCATGTATGAGGCATAGGCTAGGAACAGCCTAATTGCCTCTACCCTTGCCACTGGAGCAAACACTTCATCATAATCTATGCCCTCTTCTTGAGTGTACCCTTGTGCCACAAGCCTTGCTTTGTTCCTGATCACAATACCTCTCTCATCCTTTTTGTTCCTGAAAATCCACTTGGTGCCTATGGCTCTATGACCTTTTGGAAGGTCCACCAAGTCCCAAACATCCTGTAGTTTGAATTGAAGTAACTCTTCTTGCATGGCTTCTATCCAACTTGAATCCTTCATTGCATCATAGGCCTTCTTAGGCTCAATCTGGGATAGAAAGCAGGAGAGTACTGTGTGTTGTTGATCCTGCAGCTCTTGAAGTCTGCTTTGATTCCTTGTAATCATAGGAGAAGATATGTCTCCTATTACTAGCTCTGGAGGATGATTCTTTTGTGTTCTAGTCTGCAAACTAGGTTCTTCATGGATTCCTTCCTCTAGATTGGAATCATTTAAGCCAGCTGAGGGGATCACCTCAGCTACTTCTAGCTCTTTATGCACTGAAGATTCCTCTTCTCTTCTTTCTTCTTTACTCTGTATTGGCTCAGTTATAGTCTCTTTTTCACAGAATTCAACAGGTTCTTTTATAGGCATAGGAAAGATCACAGACTGAGGTATAATGTCTTGAATTTGTGTATCCCCTGATCCACCACTTTCTGAACCTGCATAATTGTCACTACTGAAACCAAAAGAGTTAGTTAGTGAATCAATATCAAACAGCCACTGAGGACCAGACCCAATAGGATTTGGTGTGTTCTCATTGCATTTGACATTGTCACTTTCCTCAATTATTCTAGAAGAAGTATTAAAAACTCTGTAAGCCTTACTCTGAGATGAGTAACCAACAAGAAAACCATCATCTGCCTTGCTATCAAACTTTCCTAAGTGAGATTTGGTATTGAGAATTGTACAAGGACACCCAAAAGGTTTGAAAAATCCAATAAAGGGTTTTCTTTTATTTAAAAGCTCATAAGGTGTCTTGTTTTTAGGCTTGACTACTAGTACTCTGTTTTGGACATAGCAAGCAGTATTAACTGATTCTGCCCAGAAAGTTATTGGCAGTTTAGAATCAGCTAACAAAGATCTAGCAACCTCAATCAGTGTCCTATTCCTTCTCTCAGCAACACCATTTTGTTGTGGAGTCCTAGGTGCACTGTATTGTCTCTCAATTCCTTTTTCCTCACAAAAGATGTTTAGGTCAATATTTTTAAATTCAGTACCATTGTATGACCTAATGACTTTTACTTTTTGATTAGTTTGGTTTTCAATTCTTAGAATAAAGGATTTGATCAGTCCACTTGTCTCATCCTTAGTCCTTAGAAAATATACCCAAGTAAATCTAGAGTAATCATCAACAATAACTAGGCAGTATGAAACTTATGTCCTTTTCTAATCTCTTAAGGTCATCACTCATGTTCTAGTTGTGATCCCTGTACCTTTTAACAGTGTTAATGCAATTTTGAGAACAAAGATTAGAAGTTACCTCTGTTGGGAGATCAGACACTTCTGTCATTAGAGCTTGGTTTTGGATAGCCTCTTCTGCTTGATCACTCCAATCAAACCCCATACCTTGTTGAGAGACTAGGGCTTGTGCAGAGTTTCTGTTATTATTGAAGCTTCCAGACTGTGCTTGTTGGTGGTTGTTGTTGTGAGACACTCCACTTCTGCATTCCCTAGAAAAGTGTCCCTTTTGATGACATTTATAACATTCCACCTTTGACTTGTCAAAATCTGCTCCATCTTCTCTTCTTTGGGAGAAGTTGTTCCTCCCAGTTCTCTTGATGAACTTCTTTACTCTCATAGAGAGCATGGCCATCTGCCATTTAATGTCCATCTCTTCAAGATCATCTGGATGGAGTTGTTCCAAGTCATCATTAATTAGAGAAGAGTTTCCATGACTGGATATAAAGGCTTCAAACACAGATTCAATGCCTTTCTCTTGATTTGCTCAATTAGCAGCACTAACTGATTCAGGGTTGGAAGTAGAATCAATTGATGCTGATAGGAGTGCAGCATTGTGAACATACCCAGAAGGCTTCTTCTTAGCCTCTACCTCAGATTCAAAAACTCTTAGATCATTGTATAGATCATCAAGTTCCTTTTCTTCCAGTTGATCATTCTGTCTGAAAGAGACAATATACATGGTCCATTCATCACTCAGGGACCTTAGGAACTTCCTGTTTAGATCATCTTGATCAATTTGTACTCCCACAGTAGCTAGTTCACCAATTAGCTTGTTGAACCTGTCAAAAGTTTGAGTCATGGACTCATTCTTGGTTGACATAAAGTTCTCATACTGTTGCTTCAGTATGGCCTTCTGATTTCTCTTGGTACTTTTGGTACCAGAGAATTTCTTCTCTAGAGCATTCCAGAGCATCTGTGCATAAGTGCAATTGCAGAATTGGTGTTGATATTCATTGGGAATAGCCAAGAGCAAAGTGCTCAAGGCTTTCATCTCTCTCTGTCTGTCTAGTCTTTCTTTCTACATCAGTTTTTGGTGGAGTCCTCTTTCCATCAGCACCAATCTTTCCTGCTTCAGATGGGCCGTTCTCAATGATGTCCCACATAGAATAATCAGTGAGGAGTATGTATTGCTTGATTCTGATCTTCCACATGTCGAATTCATTGGGTCTGAGCATTGGAACCTTTGAGACCAAGGTACTGTTTGATTCAACTGCGTTTTCCATGATGAATAAGATTTCTGAGAATACAGGCTCTGATACCACTTGTCAGGATCTTAATTCTAAACAAGAATAAACTCTCAGAAAACAATATCAAAGAAGTTTGCGGAATAACACTTTGATATTCAATGAAACAGTAAACAAAACAGTAAATCTGATGAACAACTTGCAAACTTTATTTAATGATTGAAAGTCACAAGCTTTTACACACAACCTCAATATTGATGAACAGGCTCACCAATACGAATTCTACTTCTCTAGAATTAGGGATCTAACCTTGAGGTTGATTCTCTCTATAAAAAAAACTAAAAAACTCAGAATGAATGTTACTAAAGAAAACAAAACTATTCTATACATATACTGAAGATAAAAGATAATTACAAAATAATAAAAGATCTTCAAAATAGTCTTCCATATTTATCTTCAAGCTTTCCATATTATCTTCAAATAATCCAACTGTCTTCATTCCATCCGAATCTTCATCTCATAAGCAGCATTAATGCTCTGAGCAGTATTAAGTTCAGCAGTACTAACCATGCTCAGCAGTATTAACTTTGTTCTAGCAGTACTAATCTTGATGAGCAGTATTAACTTGTATTAGCAGCATTAACTTCAACTTGCAGTAGTAATTATGTTGAAGCAGCATTAACCATACTTGAGCATTTCTGAATTTCCCAACACTCTGTGACCTTTGGTGGAAATGGAAAAGGATATACCCGAGGGTTTGGTGTCCTCAACAATGGGACAACTACCTTCAGAAGAGTCGCGTACGTAGATGGACTGAAGCACAATCTTCTGAGCATCAGTCAGCTATGTGACAAAGACTATGAAGTTCGCTTTACCAAGAAAGCATGTTTAGTGGTAAATGAGAAAGGAAAACTTGCTCTCAGTGGTTATCGTAAAGAAAATGTCTATGTAATAGATATGGACTCTACTACCACTGAAAACATATGTTTTCTCTCTAAAGCCTCTTCTGATGTCAACTGGCTTTGGTACAAAAGGCTCTCTCATCTAAACTTCAAAACCCTGAATTCTCTCTCATCAAAGGAACTGGTGTCTGGTCTTCCTCAGCACTCATATGCTAAAGAATCTCTCTGCTCAGCATGTGAAAAAGGAAAACAAACGAAAGCTAGTTTCAAGTCTAAGCAAGTTTCCTCAGTGACAAGTCCTCTTCAACTCTTACATATGGATTTGTTTGGCCCTGTCAACATCCAATCAATAGATGGAAAGAAATATACACTTGTCATCGTAGATGAATACTCTCGCTACACCTGGGTTATCTTTCTTCGCTGCAAGAGTGACACTCCAGAAGAACTGATATCTTTTGTTAAAAAGATGGAAGTGCTGAATAATCTCACTGTTCGTTCAATAAGAAGTGATCATGGAACTGAATTCAAAAACAGTTCTCTGAACAATTTCTTTGAGAACAAGGGAATTTCTCACAATTTCTCTTCAGTAAGAACTCCTCAGCAAAACGGAGTCACTGAAAGAAGAAACAGAACGATAATTGAAGCTGCTAGATCAATGCTCAACGATTCTCACCTCCCTACTCAATTTTGGGCTGAAGCTGTAAACACTGCATGTTTTACTCAAATCAGATCGCTGATAGTAAAGTGATTTGGAAAGACATCTTATGAACTTTTTCATGGAAGAAAACCATCTATCAGTTTTCTTCATATCTTTGGCTGTCAGTGCTTTATCTTAAACAACAAAGATCAACTTGGAAAGTTCGACCCAAAAGCGGATGACGAAATATTTCTTGGATATTCCTCTATCTCCAAAGCCTACAGAGTTTTCAACAAAAGAATACAATCTGTGGAAGAAACAATTCATATCACCTTTGATGAAACTCGCTCAGCGAACTCTAAACCAATCGCTGACAATGAAGAGTTAAATGCTTGGATGTTTTCTCATTACAGAGTAACAGAACCTTTCTTCTCAAACCATCATCATTCAGATCCTTCTCCAGTTCCTGATGATGATCCAAACATCATACCTCCGAACGCTGAATCCATCTCATGGGTTTCAGCTGAGCCTCTAAACACACTTCTTCCATCAGTTCCATCTTCATCTGAACACCTCTCAGAAAACACTGGTTTGTCTGATTCTCAACAATTAATAGCCGATGAACCTCAGGTTTCTTCATCAGTGAACATTCCTATTGTTGATCCAATCTCTGAAATGAGCGATCATGATCCTGCTCAGCGATGGACCAGAGATCACCCCATAGATCAAATTCTTGGTGATCCCGATGCAGGTATTCAGACACGACGAAGTTCAGGTAATATATGTCTCTTTGTCAACTTTATTTCTTTAATAGAGCCAAAGAAGGCTAATGATGCCCTTAGTGATCCAAACTGGGTCAGCGGTATGCAAGAAGAGCTGACTGAGTTCTCTCGCAACGAAGTTTGGAATCTCGTTCCTAGACCATCTGATAAAACTGTTTTAGGCACCAAATAGGTGTTTAGAAACAAGTTAGATGAACATGGAACTGTAACCCGCAACAAGGCTCGACTTGTTGCTCAGGGATACCGACAAGAGGAAGGCATAGACTATGATGAAACCTTTGCCCCTGTGGCTAGGCTCGAAGCAATTCGACTCTTCTTAGCTTATGCAGTCTACAAAGACTTCATTGTATATCAAATGGATGTAAAATCAGCGTTCCTAAATGGAAAGCTGAATGAAGAAGTCTATGTAGAACAACCCCCAGGGTTCTATGACCCTAAGTATCCAAATTATGTTTATAAATTGGATAAGGCTCTCTACGGTCTAAAACAAGCCCCTCGTGCTTGGTATGACACTCTCTCATCCTTTCTTATCTCTGAAAATTTTGAACGTGGCAAAATTGATAATACATTATTTTTCAGAAAGATAAAAGGTCATATTATTCTTGTACAAATATATGTCGATGACATCATATTTAGTTCTACTAACCCATCTCTATGTACTCGCTTCGCTGAAAGAATGAAGAAAGAATACAAAATGAGTATGATGGGTGAGTTGACATATTTTCTTGGTCTTCAAATTAAACAATCTGACAAAGGTACTTTTATCAACCAAGGTAAGTATGTTAAAGATATGATGAAGAAGTTTGATCTAACACAAATTTCAGCGATGAAAACTCCTATGGCACTAAACAAAGATCCATCTGGAAAACCTGTTAATGTCACTGCCTATAGAGGAATGATAGGCTCCCTGATGTATCTTACAGCGAGCCGACCTAACATCATGTACTCTACTTGTTTATGTGCACGCTATCAATCTGAACCCAAGGAATCCCATCTGATCGCTGTTAAGCGAATTTTCAGATATCTGAAAGGGACTCCTAACCTCGGTCTTTGGTATCCCAAAGACTCAGGGTTCGATCTAATTGGCTATTCTGATAGTGATTTTGCAGGATGCAAACTCGATAGAAAAAGTACTACCGGTGGATGTCAACTCCTAGGAGGAAAGCTGGTAAGCTGGACAAGTAAAAAGCAAAATTCGGTGTCCACTTCCACAGTTGAAGCTGAATACGTAGCCGCTGGAAGTTGTTGTCCTCAGGTCTTATGGATGAGAAATCAACTATTAGACTATGACCTTCAGCTATCAAAGATTCCAATCTATTGCGGCAGCACTAGTGCTATCGCTATAACAAATAATCCAGTGCTACATTCAAAGACGAAACACATAGAGATCATATATCATTTTATCAGAGATCATGTGATGAATGGTGATATTGAACTTCACTTTATCCCCACTGACTATCAGCTAGCTGATTTGTTCACCAAACCACTTGATGAGACAAGGTTCAACTTTCTCATCAGTGAGCTTGGAATGCTGAATCTTGAAGAGTAACTCTTCATCTTTCCCGCATTATGTCAGTGATTCTAAGTTCCCCTTTATCACTCAATCTCTGAATAAATTTCTGACTCTCAGGTATGTTCTCTTACTCTTAATCACTGAATCTTTATTCAGTAAGATGTTGTTTTAAAATAAAACTTTAATCACTGAAGTTTCCTTCAAATAATTAAAAGCTTTTTGATAAAGATAATCTATCACTGATATTTCTCGTCAGCGATTCTTTTGAAAAGAAAATCAATCTCTGACTTCTATCAGGGATTCTTTCAAAACGAAAACCTATCTCTGACTTTCCTTCAGAGATAATTTCGAAAAGGACAAATGAAACATTTTTCTCTCTCCTCATGACGTCATTTGAACCGACAATCCACGACATGCCTTTTTCTGACACGTTCGTCCGTTGCCCTTCTATCCAATCAACTTCGTGGAACGTGTCCATATCATGATGAACATTTGTTTTCCCGCCTCTCTCTCTCTCTCTCTCTCTTTACGTATAATAGGAATGTTTCTTTTCATTCTTATCTTTTACGCTTTCTGGCAATCTTTTTGAGCAAGAATTCTCCAGCAAACACCTCCTTCAAGCTTTTGCATCTTCTTCTTTCAAGATCAATAGGTTACTTTGTTCTTCTTCTCTTCTTAAATTTTGTTACAAAATCCTAAATATTTTATATTATTATGGGGTTTTCACAAGATTTCTTACACATTAAAATCATTTTTTTGATTTTCTTGATTCAAATCTTTGGTTTTCTTCATGTTCTTTCTTCTTCAAGAACAATGTTATTCTCAAAATCATTAAAAATTTTCCTATGTTTCTTTCTGAAAACAGAAACTGGTAAAATTTGTTTTGACTCTAAACCTTTCTATCTATATTTTTCTTCTTCTTTCCATATACAGAAATGGCACAATCAGCTCTCATTGCTTCTAAGAACGTCAAGTTTGCCCTCTTTGAATCTGAAATACCCAAGAACAATCACCTTGCACGTTTGGACTTCGATGGTGTCAAATACCCACATCTGGTGGAAGCATCTCAGTTCCTGAAGTAGTCGTGTCTTGGTTACGCCATCACTGTGAATCCTAAACCATCCAAAACCCTTCTACAACAGTTTTGGTTCACTGCTGACGAAACCACTATCACCAACAAGAAAGGTGACAAGGTTCCTGCTATCTCCTTCAGCACTGATATAGGACCAGGCATGATGACTGCATACAGCCTAAGGAAGTCACTTCGATTCCCTGACAAACCCAAGGGTGGATTCAGTGTCCCTTCCACTGATGCTGAACTCATCCAGTTTCTCTGGATGATATGGAATACCGTTGGGACAACAAGCCACGCTCAACCATCCCCAACAAGCGCCTGACCATCATTAAGAAGGCAAACATGCCTTCCCAACTAAACTACATCTTCTCACACATCATTCAATGTATGAGTGGGAAGAGTGGCTCACTGGATCAGGCAAGCAAAGTTCAGCTCCAAATAGCTTATTCTGTGATCGTTGGAAAGAACTTCGACTATGCTACTGCTATCTTTGACGATCTGAAGTAAAAGATAGAGAAGACGGAGAGGGATCCCAAGATCCCATATGTACGGTTCATCTGTGCATACCTGAAGTTTCTCTACCCCAACACTTACCTCACTACTCACGATGGCTCTTTCACCAAAGTGGGTCAGCGATCGTTGGAGGTCAAGCCGGTCGACAACGAGGTAAGTATCTCAACTCTTCGCTACCGTATCTCTCTCCACACTTCTTCTACTTCAGCGACCACACAGGAGGTTGTTTCTTCTGCTAGCCCTGCCGCTACCACCGCTTCAAAAAGACCATAAGCTAGTCTTTCTGGTCCTTCGAAGAAGGCCAAATTGACTAAGGAGACTATCACCCCTAGCTCAAGGCCTGAGGTAGTTTCTCAACAAACTACCTTAGATGGTTTTGTGGGACTCTCCTCCACATCTTTAGCTGTTATCACATCAACCGTGCCAACGATCTCAGTCGCTGCCACAATATCAGTAATGCCACCAACCGTTCTAGTTCAACAACAAACTGAGGTAACAACCCAAATCCCAACTTCGTCTATCCCCATTACTCTTCCTCCCACGTCTTTGGTATCTAACCCTCCCTCTCTCTTGCAGCAACCTCAAGCTGCATTCATCGGACCTGATGCTCAAACCTTTGAAAGAGATATGCAATTTTTCAATATGTTTGAACCATCAGGTATACCTAAACACACAAATCATCATCCCATCTCTCCATCTAAGCATGGTACTCAGAAACTAACTTTTCTTTCAGGTCCGAATATGGCAACTGTTGACTCTCATGTCAACATTTTGGGTGTCAAGGTGGATTCTCTCACCACCTCCATCAACGAAACCACTAGCGCTGTCAATACCGCTGGTGAAGAGCTGAAGAAACTGACGACTGTTAGAGCATAGATTTGTTGGATTCAAGATCATAAAGATTGAAGATGAAAGATTCAAGAAGTCATAGCTGGAAAGTCAACTCTCAGTGAAAGTCAAAGTTATTTTGTAATAAAAGTCAAAGTCAACATATTGTATTTGTTTGTTTCTTTATAATTGTCAAGGGTATAAATACTTTTGGGTCTTTGTATTTGGCGTGTAGGTCATTTGATAGAATTCAGATTGAGAGAAGAG
Organism: Arctium minus; assembly: GCA_954870635.1. Classification (NCBI taxonomy): domain Eukaryota; kingdom Viridiplantae; phylum Streptophyta; class Magnoliopsida; order Asterales; family Asteraceae; genus Arctium; species Arctium minus. Next base: position 88,409,033 of record OX941088.1, on the reverse strand, counting down.
AGCAGATTATAGAAGACCTTTATCGTATATCATTCTAGAGAGAGAGTAGAGAGATAAAGTTGTGATTTGTAATTCTTGTGATTGAATCAATGACATGTAGCTTCGATTCTCATATTGATTTCTGTTTTACATTGAGAACTTGATAGATTTGGGAAACACAACGACTGCTTGTTCCTCGAAAGCTGAAGCCTCCCAAATCTCAACTCTTCAGGGAGAGCTTGTCAAAATCAAGGAGGACTTAGTAGTCAATCATCAACAAACTCAAATTCTCCGCAAAGACGTCCAGGATTTATCTACCAAGATCTATTCCTGCTCATCAATCCTACAGCAGGTCCTGGAAAAGCTGAATGCACTAGCTCCGACGCTCACTCCTTCTTTCACAGAGGCTGACCTCACCTCTCTGAATGTAGCTGTTGAATTTATTCATCAAGCTACTTCAGACATCCCTGTGATTGAAGGCCGTCTCGACCGTCTGGAGGCTGAAGTCCAATCGTTGGCCACTGCAAAAACTACCTCTCGCCCTGATGACCTCTCCCTCAATGATAATGACAAAGAGGGGGAGAAAGATGATAAAGAAAATGTAGAGGAAGTAGTTGCTGAGGTTCACTCGGAAGAACCTCCCTCTCATGTTGAGGGGGAGAAGGTTGCTGACAAAGCCCCTCCATCTTCTTTCTACGATCATGTTTTAGAAGAAGAAGAGGAGGATGATGAAGAAGAGGATGAAGATATTGATCTTCAGGATTAGGATAAAGAGCAATCTCAAGACGATGATGACGACGATGAAGAAAACCAGTCTCTATGGTTTTCTGCAGCGAACGCATCATCAGTGATAGCTTCGAAAAAAGTTGTCATAGCAGGGGGGAGAAATGAAACTTCTTCAGGAACCCCTTCCCAAAGCAAACCAAAGGGTTCAGCTGCTGAGGGAAGCCTGAAAAGTGTTTCACTATCTGAGGGAATCATTCTCAAGTATGCCTCTCTTGTCCCTATATCTTTCTATAAATCCCCAACCCCTGTTTCTTTCTATCCTTTATCTTTCTTCTTCTTAACAAACACTAACTCTTTTTTATCTATTTCTGACCAGACAGTTCTCCCCCTGCTTAAGGGAAAGGAACTTCAAATAATCCCAACTTCCATAGCTGATGAATCAATAATCCCAATCTCCTTAAATGAGATTGATGAGCAAGAAGAAGAGGAAGAAGCCCTGCACCATCTAGGAAGACCCTCTAGACCATCTCACTGGTCAGAGGAAGAGCTAAAAAGAAGAACAGAAATGATCTCTCATCTAGAGAATCAACAGCTGAAAGTCCCTCTTCAAATAACTTCTACAGAGCTTGATTTCCTGACTGAAGCTGAAATTGAAGAATCTGTCAGAGCTAAGAAACTGATAGCCGATTGTCAAAGAGATGCTTCTCTAGCTCTCAAGGTTCAGTCCTCTCAAGTCAAAGACAAGAAGCTGAAAAAGAATCCAGTAGAAGTCCATGCTGCTCTACTGAAAGAAATTGAAGATGAGCGCTCAAAAGAACAAGCGGTCAGCGATAACACTATCGAATGGTGCAAACATAAAGTCGACTATCGCTCCGACCCATTAAAGATATCAGCTGTTGTCATCTCTGGGAGAAAGAAGAAGGACCGAACTTCTATAACAATGGAGATAACCAGAGAGGATGGAAGTTCTAAGGCTATGTTTGTTTCAAAGCTAGAAAGTCTCGGCTACATGGAATGGCTAGAGTTCAAAGATGCGCTGAAGAAATCCAAATCAACCTACAGAGGCTATGTCGAAGGCATCCTAGAAGCCCTCATCGTTAGAGTCACCGCTGTGTTAAAGGTACCATCTGCTCCTCCTTCTAAGCCAAGGCAACTCAAAAGAAAGTCTGTCTCCTTCTCATCTGAGAATGTCGCTGCCATCAGAAGTGACACCTCCATCAAGTTTTCAAAAGAAGCTTTGTTTGGTCCTCCTCCTGATCTCTCAGTTCTAGATCCATCCCTGCCTCCTGGTGGACCATATCTTGCAGGACAAGTACTTAAAGATCCTTTTGGAATCTTTTTCAGAGATGATGAGGAACAACTCAGATTCCAAAGAGTCTCTGAAATCCCTATCTGTCCCCTCAGTCATCTCAAGGATCTCTTATGCTTATGGTGTGACTTCTCTCCTTTAGCTGAACCAATCAAGACAATCATTAGTCAAGAATCTTCAGATCGAAGGCAAAGAGGAGAAGAAATACCTGACTATATGATCAATCCTCCAAAGTCTTCTCTAGATAGCTGATAGATTAGTTTCTTATTTCTTGTAATCTATTAGTTAGACTTACAGTAGTTAGTTCTTCACTTGTACTTTATATTTTCATATCTTGTAATTCCTTCTTTGAATTAATGAAAATTTCAGTGAAGTACTTAACCCTATCAGTACTGTAAAAGATCCCTCAAAATAGTAATTGGGACATGTATGCTATGAGTCCTGATTATTCCTTGTTTTGAACTATAAAGTAATTTTCTTCAGTTACTTTGTCATTATCAAATAGGGGGAGATTGTTGATCCAAACTCTCTCAGTGATTTGATAAAGACCCTCTTCTGTACTTAGTGAAAATTAGGTTTATTAATATGTATTAGTATTTCACCATCAACGATCAGACTGAGTCTGTCCAGTTATCACTGATGATCTTTCTTATAAACGCTCATATGTATTAGTGTTTCATTATCAGCGATCAGACTGAGTCTGTTCAGTTATCGCTGATGTTCTCTGATGTAAACGTAATCCCTGAAGACAAGTTTTGCGTCAACAGATGTTCATAGCTGAATCGAAGACGAAGCTGCTGAACAAAGACAAGTCTACTAGTGACCTGATGTGGATATCAGTGAAGCAAACACAACTCTACTCATACGCGAAGAAACCTGAGGAAAAGCTTCAGTGATAGTTGAACCTCTTTATATCTCTGATGTAAGAGATATTCAGCGATCTATGATCACTTAGCTTATGCCTCATGTCTCTTTTATCTTTCCCTGCCAACCAGTACGATGTCTCAGAACGTACATACCTCTGCCACAATTCGTACAACAACTCTGTCAACTGTACTGTTCATGATACGGCCGAAAGCATGTCTCCCAAAGTCAGACCCTCTCAGCCAATCAATGAAGGACACATGTAAAGTACCCTGCCATGCATTTAATGCATAGGGTATAAATAGAAAGATTACCTCTCCATCTGAAGAATACGCTCACCTCTAGCCTTCATCTTTCTAAAATATAGAAACCCTTGTTTTCTATACTCTCCAATCTCCAATATAGAAACCGTAATTTTTTCTCGTTTCGTTATTTTAGCAAGTAATGTTCCAATTGACATATTTGGTTGATTGTTTGACATTACAAGTTTGCATATTATAGTTTTAATATTTGGCATCTAAATATTAGCTAGAAATGGTGTTTGCTAAATCTTAATGCATTTATCAGTCGTTACCACCGTGACTGGTTTTGACTAGTTAGATAGGGACTAGTTTTCGAGCTACTAAGACTAGTTGACTCTTTATAGCAACGAAACATTGATGCGTGTCAATGTTTAAACCATTTTGATGTGGCGTGAATATGCATTTTATATACAAGTCGATGATATTTTGTCCAATGAAAAGTGTGTTTGATTACTACTAGAACTCTTCATTTTATTGTTCAAGGTTCTCAATTATTTTTGCATGCTTAGACTAACTATTAATCATCCACCCCCCTATAATTATATTGTTTTTAAGATACTTGCAAGTTATCACGTCTTGGACTCATGGTTAACACCGAGTCCCTGAGGAGGCGACCCTACTTACCATTATCACAATTTATTGTGGTTTAGAGGTAATAGGATTCACTAATTACATAAATATTATTATTTCCCATACTCGACACCCGTCAAATTGGCTATTCTTTTGGTAATAACAATAGAAAAGAATGAAAAAACCACTTAGTTATATGTCAGTTTTAATTAAATCGTATTTTCTATAATAAATATTTGTTTTATTTTATAATATGTTCATTATTTTGTGCACTCGTTCGAAAAGATTTCTGAATTCGCCTCTTTGTAATCCTGATCGGTCTTGCGATTTAATATTACGGGTTGATCATGATCATGATCTTGAGACTTGACCGAGTAGATCATGTTGGGACATCAACCATGAATGATCCTCCAGGCGAAGCATCTCATGGCCCATCCAGGGGGTCGGGCCGTCCTAGCCTTAACAACCTAAAAACCCTCATACCCAATCACAATCGAAAAACCAGTTCAAGCTCTGGCCAGACCCGCTTGCGCCTCCGGCCAGGATGGCTTGGTAAGCAAGCAAGCAATTATGTAGGCATCAGCTCCTAGTTCTCGCTCTTACTCTTTCTATCAGTCGTTGTTGATCCAAACTCTCTCATTGATTTGATAAAGACCCTCTTCTATACTTAGTGAAAATTACGTTTATTAATATGTATTAGTGTTTCACCATCAACGATCAGACTGAGTCTATCCAGTTATCACTGATGATCTTTCTTATAAACGCTCATATGTATTAGTGTTTCACTATCAGCGATCAGACTGAGTCTGTTCAGTTATCGCTGATGTTCTCTAATGTAAACGTAATCCCTGAAGACAAGTTTCGCGTCAACAGATGTTCATAGCTGAATCGAAGACGAAGCTGCTGAACAAAGACAAGTCTACTAGTGACCTGATGCGGATATCAGTGAAGCAAAGACGACTCTACTCATACTCGAAGAAACCTGAGGAAAAGCTTCAGCGATAGCTGAACCTCTTTATATCTCTGAAGGAAGAGATATTCAGCGATCGATGATCACTTAGCTTATGCCTCAAGTCTCTTTTGTCTTTCCCTACACAACCAATACGATGTGTCAGAATGAACATACCTCTGCCACAATTCGTACAACAACTCTGTCAACTACACTGTTCATGATACGGCTGAAAGCATGTCTCCCAAAGTCAGACCCTCTCAGCCAATCAATGAAGGACACGTGTAAAGTGCCCTGCCATGAATTTAATGCATAGGGTATAAATAGAAAGATTACCTCTCCATCTGAAGAATGCACTGACCTCTAGCCTTCATCTTTCTAAAATATAGAAACCCTTGTTTTCTATACTCTCTAATCTCCAATTCTCTATATTCTTGTGCAACCATCTTAGTGTTTTCTTAAGTTTGTTTAGATTGAGTTTTACTTAATCTTATTCCGCAACAGACTTGTAAAATGTGTTTGATTTATCAATAAACAATTTATTAAACTTTAAATTTTGTGTTTGTATTCAACCCCCCCCCCTTCTACAAACTTGTTAAGCACCTTCGGGACCAACAGTCGTGTTTTTTATTTTCTCTGTGACCGTCAGGGCTGGGTAGTCAAGAGGTTGTTGTTGTACTTGTTCGTTCTGGTGGAAGTAGTGGGTCCACCATGAGCATGCCAATCGAATGGCGTGGCTCCATACCCTATATCTTGGGTAAGGTGGAGGATTAATTTCAATTAACTTCCGCCCATTATATAGCGGAAGAGATTCTTTGACATAGGAATTTCAAAGTTGTAGCAAATGTTTACACTTTGCTTAACGTTGCGGCAACCGACAACTTCAATGTGGATTTGTTGGAGGGAGAAGGCGGTTTGGTCAGGTTTATAAGGGATGTAATGGTTGCAAGAAACAAGTATTTATCTTTCTTATTTTTTCCTTACCCGAACAGTCGTTCTACTTTTTAGGGCATGTGTAACACCCTCAATCTGGAAATAACCACTTATTTAATATTTTCTAAACACATCAATAATCGATTCGACTACAACCACAATTTAAGAATTAGCCTCAATATATATACACATTCTATACCACAATCTAAGATAAGGACGAGTGCTACTAAACCCAAACATGATGCTATCTCCAACCTACGGAAGACTTCTCTCACTACATACACTTGCACAAGGCTAAGGCTCGACTTCTTGAAGCACTGCTAGAACCGAACCCCCAACAGGAACCTGATGCACATGTCGACAAAACAAAAAGGTTAGGCTTAACGCCTAGTGAGCTCAAGAGTTTTAACATGAATGAATAAATCTTTAAAAGCAAGGAAACCAGTTTAAAGCGAGATCCTTCGAAATACTGTACTTTAAAATGGAAACGACACATTTTCCACAATATGCACTTTTAAAGACAATGCTCCCAAACACACGTTTCATATAAAATGATGCAAACCGGAACTCACCCAAGATGGGGTCATAATTCGACATTCCAATTCATGGAAATGTAAATAATACCTTATATCCCAAAACACCCAAAACACGGACGGGACATAATAAAGGAAAACGATTCATAATAATATGGTACGCCATTGAAAACATGTAACTCGAACTAATACTCACGCGACCATAAAGTAGAATGAAATCCGAATATTAAAGCATGGACAATTAAATATCCAAATTACGACGGGCCGACGACGGGGGCTTCCCGTATCCGTTGAGAGTGGAGGAACACAAAAGTAGGCCACTCATACAACGTTAATCGTATGACACTTCACGACACACAAGCCCAAGTGTCCCTATGACTCCCTTCAAGCTACACCAAAGAGTCAACTGACCTTAGCTATATATTAACGAGAATACCGCTCCAAGGCCCGACCCAAGGGGAAATACAACCAAGGCATTGTCTCACCTGGCGGAGGTCCAAAACGCCCATCCAATGGCTACTCCACGCCATGATAGCACCACCCGGACTCAGTCCTCTTAGTGTACTCCTTGAACGGACAAGGTCATAAAACATGTGTCCCGGAGTCCAACCCCGTACCACCCAAATGACCATCAAATAAGACTGACTTACGTGCCTATGGATCCAATGCAACACAGTCTCAAATTATACGACTATACCTGAATGACAACAACACTTGAGCCTGTAATTATAAATATGCAATAAAATGCATTAAGATGTAAACCAAGAAATGGGACTCTACAGCGAGCCATTAAACCCGGACAAATGTCCACAAGACTCTTTTAAGCCAACACCGAGCTAGAATGCTCAAAATCCATTTGACCAATAATTATCGGTCCCCCGAGTAATGAAATGTCTTTAAACAACGTTTACAAAGACACATACCTCAAAGACGAGATTAACCCAAAACTCAACACATAATGGGACCAAAGGTTTTCCAAAGGGTTTATGAATGCAAATACACCAAAATGCATATAACATGAAATAGACTTCATTTGTACCAAAATCACCAAGATGCATAGGTCATGAAATGGACTCTATTTGTACAAAATCCCCAAAATGCATAAATCATGCTATTACTTATCAAGATGTCCAAATCCCAAATATGAGCATTTGATGAAACTAAAGTAAGCTAAGTTTATCAAATATGAAAACTCATTAAAATACTCACACTTTGATAAATACCAAGTGAAATACATTTTTACTTCGAAATACTCAAACTTTTCAGCAGTTAACCATTTCATGTAAAACACTTTAAAATAACCATTTTGGCATGTACACCGTTTTCACAAATCAACTTGAACTCACCTTGCTAGATTTAGGCTAAATCTAGATTTCACCCAACGAGCTCTTTTGAAGACCGCTTGAATCCTCAAGCCGGAAACTTCCAAAACCTAGATCCAAACATTTCAAACCATAAATACCCATACTCAACCATTTAGAATCATTTCCCCCAAACAATATACCAAAAACCCCAAACGACATCAAAACCCTAGTTTTCTCCAAAACTTACCAAATCCGAAATTTGAGAAACCAAACACTAAGAAACCATCAATGGAGCATTTATAACCTTATTACAAGAAAACTTACCCTTGAAGACAAAGAGACTTCCGAGAACACCCAATCCAACACTTCAACCCGAGCTCCCAATCGTTGAACTTGATGAGGAAGATGAAGATGAAGGTTTTGTGGGTTATCATCCCAACTAGCTAGATGATTAAGAATCATGTGGTAAGAAGAAGAAAAGCCTCCAAAATGGGTTAGGGTTCGGTTTTAGGGTTTAGGAGAGAAAAGGGAAGAAGATATAAGTGATAAATGAGAAAATAGGTTGAAATCCCGCACTTAACAGCACCTCTGTGCCTTGGTGCGACATTGCCCATGCGACATTGCCCAGGGCAATGTCGCTGGTCATAGTCGTTGGTATGTACCAGATCACGGTACACCCCCTGCGACTGTGACAGTGCGACTATGACACTGTCATAGTCGCCGGGCATTGTCGCGGGACCTTTCCGGAGCCCCGAAACCCGACCTTTTCACTGCCAATACTCCCGAAACTCCAAGGGACTTTAAACAATACATTTCCCAACGAAACCCCACCGTTTACAGTCATAGAAATGTCCGGTTGACATTTACTTACCGAAAATCACGGGTGTTACAATCCTCCCATCTAGGGGTGAGCATGGGACTAGTACCGTACCGAACCGGTACCGTACCGAAAATTCCCGATACCGAAAATGTGGAAAACTCGATACCGAATACCGTACCGATTAGAACGGTACGGTACCGGTTCGGTACCGGTACCGGTAATACTAACGATATTTCGGTACTAGTACCCCATCAGTACCGAACCGATTACCGATTATAAGAAAAACATGGAACCGATTACCGTACCGAAATACATGGGACGGTCCGGGATCGGTACGGTACCGGTACGGTACCGGTTTGGTATCGGGATTTGGGACTCCTTGCTCACCCCTACTCCCATCCTTAGAATGATTTCGTCCTCGAAATCTACATTTCCCATGAAATCTTACCCGCAGAAGGACTGACCTTAAACCATTTGTCAACACCACTAACACGACTCTTGCACTGATATTCCCATCAACTGTCTCTCTTGGGCACATTGCACTCATAACCCAGCGGACACTTAACCCCCAAGAGAACCTTTACCCACAAGGTTACGGTCGTCTCCCAACCTTAGATGACACGTACTACCTCCAGGTAGTTTGTGACCCCAACTTTCCACCGATCGATCTCCTTCGGACCTACACGGTTCCGAATTCAACACCAAAGATCGCAACCAAACTTCTAAAATCCTTAAACTGGTTCATTCCTAATATCTATAAAAACATCCTTCCAAGGCGCACCAATACGTCCTTCACGTGACCGGTTAACACAAATTCGACTGTCACTCAACTCCGACTCAACACCAATCTCACGACGTTCCTAAAGTAACATCCTTATCACCACAGAAGTGCTTGGGTACCTCGATACTCAATCCTCAATACCCAAACTCCTTTCAAAGTCCATTACCGAAAGGTCACTATTTTCCATAATACAACCGGGTTACATCCATCCATTCCAAGATCAATTGATCTCAAGAAAACAAGTCGACGCCTAAGACTAAACGGTGACCTCGAAAATGTGGACATCCCGCCCAAAATTCCATCACAGACGGATTGTCGCACTAAGGTCGGCACCTAACAGAAAGCTAAAATTTCAAATCTTACATCTCTAATAGACAGATCACCAAAATTTCCTTTAATCGCGGAACCTGCTAAGACGGTACACTAACCACATAAGCCATGGTGTCACACCGACGAGTAAACCACCAAAACGAAACCCAATCTAATCACAAGTAATCACCTAAGACTTCATCCCGCATGATTACCGAGGTATGAAATTACTTGCTTAGTTAACTGGGAAGACTTAAATCTACTATTTCCCTTAGTACAAACCGAAACCTCAAACATTCAAGACTGACCGCAAGTCGGATCATCCGACGCTTCAATTCTCAAGGACTCCTCTAGTCCCTCAATTACAACTCCTTTCCACGACAGGGGGTTAAACCTATAGGCCTAATGAGTTCAAGGTTTTTCGAATCATATGCCAATTTAAACTTTTATAAACTTTCAAATACACAAGCTTCTTAACGATTAAACGTGCGGCAAAATACACTACCGTTCATTCGATAGGTTTCAAAATTGATCATTAACACAGCGCATATGAAATCATTTCCAAAATTCATCTGTTCGATACTTACTTTAATACAGACAGTCATAAAACATGCGCAATAATTTACACTATATGCGAAAATAGGTTTCTGCATTACAACACGTGCAATAAATGTTTGGGCAACTCCAAAAGAGAAATTTTGCAATTCTAACTTTAAAATTTCTGCCTTTCAACCAAAAGACGTTGCGACATAAAGGTATCAACAACTCTATATGCGACGATTTTTCCCCAAAGCTCAAAAGAATGATGGGAATGCAAATAAGAGTTCAAATCGAGTTTAGGCTTTAAGCCAAAGATAAACGCACTTGGCCCAACAGAAAACTTCAACGACAAGAATGCCGCCAATTCGATAAATGCATTGCGAAAATTTCTAACAGTAAAAGTTGATGATTGAATTACGATCAGAACAAAAGTCCTGCTTGAGATAACGAAGATCTTTTACAAGTTTGCTCACACCGACGTTATAGTTAAGTCCAAAGGCAAAAGTAGGCAACGAATGACATTTGTATAAAATCCAACATTTAACGCACCCAATGATGCATATGCACATGTTCTCAAAATTATTTTACGCAACGCAAAATGACGTAAGACAAGACACCCTAAACCCAACTGAATTTTCGCGAGACTCATTAACGCTAAAATCATGCGGTGTCAAAACCTTCATTTCTCAACAGAGAGTGTAAAGAAAACGGCAATATGCTTTTAATATTAAACTTTTAGGAGTTTTCCTCCTTTTACTAAAACGAAAGGTAAAATGACACTTTACAAAATTTACATGGGGCACGACGCTAAATAACTCGCAAGTTTAAATGAGGCAAAATTTAAACTCACGCATAAAAGGACATTGCATAAAACAGTACACCATGAAATTTAGCAAACTCGCACAAACTAAAAATCTTCAAGAAATTTTGACTCAAAACGTGGGATTAACCTTTCCTTTAAAACCATTGACATACGTGGAGGAGATCCAATGCCTAGGTTAAAATCTCATAGTTACTTGCCCAGTACCCCAAATGACATTAAAACATGAATATTACAATACCCGAAAATAGCGTTAAACAGGAGGCGTAAATAAAGGGATTTTTGATAACAATTTGCAACTATGTGCAACAAAACAATTTCATGAATGCTTAAGCTCACAGTTTAAAATCTGATGCGTGTTAAATGCTTTACCAAACTTTATAATATAAACCACTTTCTGATTTATGAACATAAGAAACAATTTATGCGAATTTATTTCAGAAATAAATTTAGTGCATGAATTTGATCGGCACTTGGCATCTTAGGACTACATTTCCTAATACCCGACATACTATTGTCATCCGGATGCATCAAACCTCTTAAGGCCAACATCTCAATAATTTGATAAACTTACGAATTCTCCTTGAGATAGAATCGGTCTAACAAACTCACGAATCTAATCCAACCAAGATTTCCGACCCAAGAGGATCAACTTAGTGACCTCCTCGCACTTAGCTATCACTCCCAGGTCACCTTGATATAAACATCAATCCTTCCTTAGCTAACTCGCTTAGAAACTTTCTCACTACCCCAACGGTCATCATATCAAGGTAGCTCAAGCATACAAACGTAGCACGTAGGTTCACCATGACACTGGCCAGGTGCCATTATGAACGTACAATACACAATCATCCTTGAGACCCTCGACAAGTTTCCCGTTCCTAACGACTTGGTCAACCTCAAAACATCTTATCTTAAGGTTCCTGATGTGCAACTTTACTTACAATCACTTATAAGAACGCTAGTTTGAGTCTAGGCATACAAAGATCAACACCTAAATCTCTCAAACTTAAGCTCTGATATCAACTTGTAACACCCTCAATCTGGAAATAGCAACTTATTTAAAATTTTCTAAACACATCAATAATCGATTCGACTACAACCACAATTTAAGAATTAACCTCAATATATATACACATTCTATACCACAATCTAAGATAAGGACGAGTGCTACTAAACCCAAACATGATGCTATCTCCAACCTGCGGAAGACTTCTCTCACTACATACACTTGCACAAAGCTAAGGCTCGACTTCTTGAAGCACTGCTAGAACCGAACCCCCAACAGGAACCTGATGCACATGCCGACAAAATAAAAAGGTTAGGCTTAACGCCTAGTGAGCTCAAGAGTTTTAACATGAATGAATAAATCTTTAAAAGCAAGGAAACCCGTTTAAAGCGAGATCCTTCGAAATAATGTACTTTAAAATGGAAACGACACATTTTCCACAATATGCACTTTTAAAGACAATGCTCCCAAACACACGTTTCATATAAAATGATGCAAACCGGAACTCACCCAAGATGGGGTCATAGTTCGACATTCCAATTCATGGAAATGTAAATAATACCTTATATCCTAAAACACCCAAAACACGGGCGGGACATAATACTCGACCCTTAAGTAAAGGAAAACGATTCATAATAATATGGTACGCCATTGAAAACATGTAACTCGAACTAATACTCACGCGACCATAAAGTAGAATGAAATCCGAATATTAAAGCATGGACAATTAAATATCCAAATTACGGCGGGCCGACGACGGGGGCTTCCCGTATCTGTTGAGAGTGGAGGAACACAAAAGTAGGCCACTCATACAACGTTAATCGTATGACACTTCACGACACACAAGCCCAAGTGTCCCTACGGCTCCCTTCAAGCTACACCAAAGAGTCAACTGACCTTAGCGATATATTAACGAGAATACCGCTCCAAGGCCCGGCCCAAGGGGAAATACAACCAAGGCCTTGTCTCACCTGGCGGAGGTCCAAAACGCCCATCCAATGGCTACTCCACGCCATGATAGCACCACCTGGACTCAGTCCTCTTAGTGTACTCCTTGAATGGACAAGGTCATAAAATATGTGTCCCGGAGTCCAACCCCGTACCACCCAAATGACCATCAAATAAGACTGACTTACGTGCCTATGGATCCAATGCAACACAGTCTCAAATTACACGACTATACCTGAATGACAACAGCACTCGAGCCTGTAATTATAAATATGCAATAAAATGCATTAAGATGTAAACCAAGAAATGGGACTCTACAGCGAGCCATTAAACCCGAACAAATGTCCACAAGACTCTTTTAAGCCAACACCGAGCTAGAATGCTCAAAATCCATTTGACCAATAATTATCGGTCCCCCGAGTAATGAAATGTCTTTAAACAACGTTTACAAAGACACATACCTCAAAGACGAGATTAACCCAAAACTCAACACATAATGAGACCAAAGGTTTTCCAAAGGGTTTATGAATGCAAATACACCAAAATGCATATAACATGAAATAGACTTCATTTGTACCAAAATCACCAAGATGCATAGGTCATGAAATGGACTCTATTTGTACAAAATCCCCAAAATGCATAAATCATGCTATTACTTATCAAGATGTCCAAATCCCAAATATGAGCATTTGATGAAACTAAAGTAAGCCAAGTTTATCAAATATGAAAACTCATTAAAATACTCACACTTTGATAAATACCAAGTGAAATACATTTTTACTTCGAAATACTCAAACTTTTCAGCAGTTAACCATTTCATGTAAAACACTTTAAAATAACCATTTTGGCATGTACACCGTTTTCACAAATCAACTTGAACTCACCTTGCTAGATTTAGGCTAAATCTAGATTTCACCCAACGAGCTCTTTTGAAGACCGCTTGAATCCTCAAGCCGGAAACTTCCAAAACCTAGATCCAAACATTTCAAACCATAAATACCCATACTCAACCATTTAGAATCATTTCCCCCAAACAATATACCAAAAACCCCAAACGAGATCAAAACCCTAGTTTTCTCCAAAACTTACCAAATCTGAGATTTGAGAAACCAAACACTAAGAAACCATCAATGGAGCATTTATAACCTTATTACAAGAAAACTTACCCTTGAAGACAAAGAGACTTCCGAGAACACCCAATCCAACACTTCAACCAGAGCTCCCAACTGTTGAACTTGATGAGAAAGATGAAGATGAAGGTTTTGTGGGTTATCATCCCAACTAGCAAGATTAAGAATCATGTGGTAAGAAGAAGAAAAGACTCCAAAATGGGTTAGGGTTCGATTTTAGGGTTTGGGAGAGAAAAGGGAAGAAGATAGAAGTGAGAAATGAGAAAATAGGCTGAAATCCCGCACTTAACAGCACCTCTGTGCCCTGGTGCGACATTGCCCATGCGACATTGCCCAGGGAAATGTCACTGGTCATAGTCGCTGGTATGTACCAGCTCGCGGTACACCCCCTGCGACTGTGACAGTGCGACTATGACACTGTCATAGTCGCCGGACCTTTCCGGAGCCCCGAAACCCGACATTTTCACTGCCAATACTCCCGAAACTCCAAGGGACTTTAAACAATACATTTCCCAACGAAACCCCACCGTTTACAGTCACAGAAATGTCCGGTTGACATTTACTTACCGAAAATCACGGGTGTTATAGTATGCATACATACCATCCCCAAACCCTAGATATAATAGGTTGATGTGGTCGTTTACTTTCTTTTAGTTTTGACACCCTCGTATGTGTGTGTGTGTGTGTTGTAGGGTCATTCAGGTATATAACCTTAAATGAGATTTTAATTAAATTCATGACCTCTTGGTGTCTTTCGGTCTTTTATTTCAGTTTTTAGGTCGTAGATGTGAAACATCTCAATATGTATGGAGTGCAATAAGGAGTTTTTGGCTGAGGTTCTGATGAGCCTTGTTCACCATCCGAACTTGGTCAATGTTGTAGGGTATTGCGGCAAGTGACACCAAAGAATCTTGGTCTAGAGTACATAATGCATGGTTTGTTGGAACATTACCTTCTTGGTAAATTGAATCCTAAGGAAACTTATGTTGTCTAGAGATGCAAAAATTGTATGTTATGTGATCTGAACCGACAAATCCAGTCCAAGAACTAGTCCGAAAAAATGGGACCAATAGGATCGGTTGGTCCAAGTCAGTCCTTCATTCCTAGATTGGTCCCAAGCACCAAATAGAGACAAAACATTTGGATAAGGACCGAATCGGTCTAGATTTGATTAAAAACCTGTTAGAAAACCAATATTTAAAGGTCCAAACTTGTTTCCTCAACATAACAATTTTGTGAAGAATCCACATGTGCGGATATTGTTTCCCCATAGGCAACAAAGGACTTTTAGCTCACCGACCTTTTTTAAAACTGATTTTAAAAATATAAAAAAATGTTATTTCAAATTTTTACGGTGGTAGACCATCACCGGATACAGAGTGTTTAACATCAGGGGAGGGTCAGATCAAGGTCATTGAGTTAAAAACAAATAAATTAGAAGGTCATGCTCTTAATTGTGAAACTCATGTAAGGTCCTTTAACCAAAGGACCAACAACAAAAGGCTTCACTTGTTAGAGATCGGGGGAAAGGTAGTCGATCAGATGACCGGATTTCTTGAGAATCGTGTAAGTCATTTTCCGAATTGGTATTTCGACCCTATGCCTGGGTTGCACGAAATCCAATATGGGATAAGACTCAAGAACACTCACGTTTTTAGGCACAAAAACGAGAGCAAATTTGCTGGAGAGTATGTAGAGATTGTTTAAAATCGTAAGTCTAAAACATAAGTATATACGGAATATATACTAGTCCCATTCGTAAAATAGGAAATAACGGAAATGACAATGATTGCAAATTACTATCAATTATAGTCGGTTACAATCAATTTAGCTAAAATTAAAGGTAGAAAATAACTTAGCATTAAATGTTCAGTAAATGAGGATTTAGTCCAAAAATAGACACTAGAGCTTTTGGTCCATAGACGCCCATCAAAGGCTCTGACGTGCCTTCAGAGGCTCTGACGTGCCTTCAGAGGCTCTGACGTGCCTTCAGAGGCTCTGACGTGCCTTCAGAGGCTCTGACGTGCCTTCAGAGGCTCTGACGTGCCTTCAGAGGCTCTGCCATACCTTCAGAGGCTCTGCCATACCTTAAGAGGCTCTGCCTCTTGGATCACCGCCAGGGGCGTTGCCCCTTGACCCCCCACCATTTCATCGTGTTCGGGATCAAACTCGTCTTATAACAAGTATGCACTCCGCACCACCTAACTTGTATTAGATCACAGTTTGAAACCCATTAGTACTCGTGTTATAACCAATTACACTTAAATGCCTGGTGACACTAAAATCACCAACAATCCTCCCCCATTTTAGTGTAACCCATGAAATAACACATTAAATTAAACAAACCAAACTTGCACATAAATGAAAATATCGAAACGATTGAATTTCCACATTAGTATTTTACACATTCCAAATATTCGAGAATCAAGGTGTCCCAAGGATTGAACCCATCACCTCATTTGAATACCTGAAGATAAAATGCATACAAATTTCCTATACGTCCAACAAATTAAAAAATGACACAATTATAAAGTCGTGTGTCCTAATCCTCTCATGATTGTATAAAGGACAAGTCCCTAACCTTTTGAAATGTGGCTACACTTCACAATCACATAGGTAATTCCTTTACTTCGTGTACCTGCAAATACACTTTATCAAAGGAATTATTAAGAAGATAAACTTCACCCTAACCACTACAGGATTGAACACATACCTGGGATGATTCAACTTGTGTTCCAATTTATAAGTACGAGCTTTCCACATTGAATTCAACTTCTAATGTCATATTAGAAGGGAATTGGGTGTCTCACCTTTATAAATTTATAAGGACTTTAATCCCATCCCAATCGTAGACTTGTGCACTAAGTCTCTTGTCAGACCTTTAGTTAAATGATCTGCCAAATTTTGTTGCGTTCTAATAAACTCAATGGAGATTACACCATTCATGATTAATTCTCTAATCATACTATGTCTAACACCAAGGTGTCTAGACTTACCATTGTAAACTTGGCTATAAGCCTTAGCCAAAGTGGCCGCACTGTCACAATGGATTGAAATAGGTGCAATCGGCTTTGGCCACAATGGAATCTCATAAATTAAATTCCTTAGCCACTCCGCCTCTTTACCGGCGGCGGCTAGTGCAACAAACTCAGATTCCATTGTTGAGTTTGTAATACAAGTTTGCCTTTTAGATGCCCAAGAGATGACACCTCCTCCAAGCAAAAATATCCAACCACTAGTTGAGGAATGATCCTCCATGTTGGATATCCAACTTCCATCCGAATAACCTTCTAAACCGAAGGATACCCTAGATAAATCAAACCATAATCCATGGTTCCCTTGAGATATTTGAATACTCTTTAAACCGCTTGCCAATGTTGAGTACTAGGATTACTAGTATACCGTCTCAATCGTCCCACGTCATAAGCTATATCGGGCTTGGTGCTTGTCATGGAGTACATCAAGATACCAATGGCCTTAGAGTATTCAAGTTGTGAAATAGCTTTGCCCGTATTAGGCATTAACTTCACACTTAGATCCAAGGGAGTGCTTACGGGAGAACACTCACGGTAATTAAACTTATTGAGAATTTTCTCAATATAATGCGATTGCGTCATAACAATCCCTTTGTTAACCCGTTTAATACTTATACCAAGTATTACATCAGCCTCTCCCATATCGTTCATGGAAAATTTAGATGATAACAATTTCTTAGTCTCATCTACATGATTTTGGTCAGTCCCAAAAATTAACATGTCATCTACATACAAACAGATGATCACACCCGCACCAGTAGCATCAAAACTACTATAAACACATTTGTTACATTGGTTTAAAGAAAAACCACATGACAAAATAACTTCATCAAACTTTTAATGCCATTGTTTAGGTGCTTGTTTCAGCCCATGCAAGGATTTCACAAGTTTACACACCTTATGTTCGTTTCCGGGAATAACGAAACCTTTCGGTTGTTTCATGTAAACTTCCTCTTGAAGATCGCCATTCAAGAAGGCTGTTTTCACATCCATTTGATGGATAATTAGATTGTGTATTGCCACCAAGGCGATTAACAATCTAATAGTCGAAATACGTGCCACCGGAGCATACGTATCGAGATAGTCAATACCGGGTTTTTGCCGAAACCCTTGAATTACTAACAGGGCCTTAAATTTATCAATCGTCCCATCAACTTTCATGTTCTTTTTGAAGATCCATTTGCATCCAAGTGGTTTAGAACCTGGAGGCAAATTCGATAACACCCAAGTGTTATTCGCAAGAATTGATGATATTTCGTCATCAATTGCTTCTTTCCAAAAGGCGACATCTCGAGACTCCATCGCCTCTTTGAAAGTCTTTGGGTCATCCTCAATACTATAACAATAAGAGTATTGAAGCCCAAGCTCATCCCTTGAACCTTCCACCAAATACAGTTGGAAGTCAGGACCGAAATTTTTGGTAATTCGGCCTCTTTGGCTTCTCCGGACCTGTTGTGTTTCTGGATTTGAAACACCATCCAAATTTTCTGGATTTTGCACTTTATTGGTGCTAGTAATCAGGTCCTTAGGCCTATGCATTTGTAACACCCCGAATTTCGTTTGGTCGTTTTGCGAAGTTGTTTAGAGAAAAGGAGGTTTCTGCGTCTGTCTACAGGGCGCACGGGTCGTGTGCCGTCCTTCAGAAAAGGACGCACGGGTCGTGCGCAAGATCAGGGTCGAAGGCAGTAGGATTCGCACGGGCCGTGCGCTTTCCCTTCCTTGAAAACGCACGGGTCGTGCGTTGTGTCAGTGTTGATATTTTTGGCAGCCTTAAATATCTTTTGTGAGATATTTTCTAAAAATATCTCATAAATCTCAAAGTTCTCGCTCTCTCTTCTTTTTCTCTCTTTTTCTCTTTTCGATCTTCAAAGTCTCATTTGGTTGCTAGTCTTCGGTGTTTCTAGCAAGGGGTCGGTGTTTTAAGCTTCACCTCTTCGTCGTGATCGATATCTAGTTTTCCGGGTTTTATTCTAAAACCTGCTGGTGAGTTCCTACTACCATTTTACAAACTTTATACATGTCAAAACTCTTATTTGCGAAATCCGAAGTATTTCTACGGTATGATTTCATGTTCTCTACATTTTGATATAAATGAAGTTTTTGGTGATTTTCGGGGTTCCCGATCAGTTTTGACTAAAATGACTGGTTCCGCCTTATTAAAAGTAAAATGATGTTTTACTTGCACATTATGTGGATATGTGAAAATAATGTTTATGAACTCATTTTAATGATTTTCATTCTCACCAGAAGTTGAACTGGAATGACATTTTGTTTATAAAATGTGTTAATACCATATGTTTATTTATGGTTGGTCACATATGTTGTTGTGACGAGTCTGTACCATTACTAGCGGATCCCTAGGTTTTGAGTCGACTGTATTATTGGGATGTCATATTCCCCAATTTTGTAGCTAGGGATCATATGTTCCTCGGGGGCAACTTGGTACGGTTATGTGAGGCCGGATACTAGCCATGGTTCATAGTGATCCTAGCGAAGGAGTATACATTGGTTTTGCGCTTGGGGCTTGATCTCACGTTGAAGCACGGACTTTTGTGTTCGTATCCGCGGATTCCAATTGTTTAGCTCATAACACGGATTTGTGGTCTACTTTGTGTTACACCACAATCCTTGGTAAAATGGTCCTTTTGTCATCATATAATGAGTTTTGGACCGAAAAGGCCCGGTTGTGGCGAAATGTTATCTTTTATAAACTAAACCTTTATAAAAAGATTTCTTTATGATACTGATGTTTATATCTCTGATTTTGAATAAACTGTATGTTCTAACTAGGCTTTAAGCCTAACACTTTTTCTCAAATGATGTGTATAACAGGTTTCCCTTAGCGGTGGGTTGCACAGGGTCTTTGAGAGTCGAGCGTGGACTCGAGGCATATTTTGAGATGTCTAGTATTTTGGTGTTGGGCATTGTTTAAGTCCCATCTTTTAGTGAATTTTGGATTGTCAAGTGTTGTAGTCTAGACGGTTATGTTCAGATTAGTATTGTTGTTAAATTCTATATCCGTATGAGTTTTGTATAGTCTTAAGGACTGATCCCCTTTATGGGAAGAGTATATCATTACGGATGTCTCGTTGCCATATTTCCAGGTTTTAATTTACTCTGGATTTTAGAGTGTTACAACATTGATGAAAATCGCATCTCATAAAAAATCGCATCACGCGACTCGATTATGGTGTTAATCGACACCGAATCATTAGGTTCGATTACGTAGAACCTATAAGCCTTGGAATTTTCTGCATATCCAATGAATATACAATCAATTCCACGTTCACCTAAAGTTTTCCTTTTGGGTTCGGGTAGTTTTACAACAGCCGGACAACCCCAAATTCGAAAATAATTCAAATTCGGAGTTTTCTTGAACCAAAGTTCATATGGGGTTCTTTTGTTTCTTTTATTTGGAACTCTATTCAAAACATAACAAGCTGTTAACATGGCCTCTCCCCAAAATCCCTCACTCAATCCCGATTAAGAAAGCATCGAGTTTACCATTTCCTTTAAAACTCGATACCATTATTGTTCAACTTCACCCGACAATTATGTTTGTGATGACCCACCTTGTTGCATCTCCAACACACCAAATCCTTTTTCTGTTTAACGGATTTGTTGGGTCCATCAAACTTACGTTTCTTGCCTTTTCCGTTGTTGTTGGAATGGGCTTTCTTCTCCTCAACCATGTGAACAGAGGGCTGTCCAGATTCAACTTTCCCCTTGGATTTGTCATTTTCTTGCACCCGAAGAGATTCTTCGATGCGCAAATGACTCCCAAGTTGAACCAATGACATTTCCTCTTTTTGATGTTTCAAGTTATGCTTAAAAATTTTCCAAGAAGGTGGTAGTTTGTCAATCACACTCGACACAACAATAGATTCATCCATATGCATGTTGTGTAGTGTAAATTGACCCAAGATACGAAGGATTTCATTATATCGTTCCATTACGGGCCTCGAATTCACCATTTTATAGTTGTTAAAATCTCTAACCAAGAACTTCTTACTAGAAGCATCTTCAGCAATGTACTTGGACTCGAGGGAATCCCATAATTCCTTCGCACTTACCACGTTTTGGTAGATATCAAAAAGAGAATCACACATACCGTTTAAAATGTGTCCTCTGCAGATATAGTCATCATTCTCCCACTTGTTCCTTCTCTTTGTGTACTCCAGCGTCTCATCCTCCATCACTTCTGGCATGGGTGTACTCAGCACATACACTACCTTCAGAACGGTCAACAGAAAGTGCATCTTTTTCTACCAACGTCTGAAGTCAGTGCCTTTAAACTTCTCCAGCTTTCCAAACTTTGAGGTCATCTCTTTCACAGAATCGGTTATGATCGACATGTCGAGATACCAATTCGATTGTTAGAGATCAGGGGAAAAGTAGTCGATTAGATGACCGGATTTCTTGAGAATCGTGTAAGTCACTTTCCGAATTGGTATTTCGACCCTATGCATGGGTTGCACGAAATCCAATATGGGATAAGACTCAATAACACTCACGTTTTTAGGCACAAAAACGAGAGCAAATTTGCTGGAGAGTATGTAGAGATTGTTTAAAATCGTAAGTCTAAAACATAAGTGTATACGGAATATATACTAGTCCCATTCGTAAAATATAAAATAACGGAAATGGCAATGATTACAAATTACTATCAATTATAGTCGGTTACAATCAATTTAGCTAAAATTAAGGGCAGAAAATAATTGAGCATTAAATGTTCAGTAAATGCAGATTTAGTCCAAAAATAGACACTAGAGCTTCTGGTCTAGAGACGCCCATTAGAGGCTCTGACGTGCCTTAAGAGGCTCTGACGCCCATCAGAGGCTCTGACGTGCCTTAAGAGGCTCTGTCGTGCCTTAAGAGGCTCTGACGTGCCTTAAGAGGCTCTGCCTCTTGGATCACCGCCAGGGGCGTTGCCCCTTGACCCCCCACCATTTTATCGTGTCCGGGATCAAACTGGTCTTATAACAAGTGTGCACTTCGCACCACCTAACTTGTATTAGATCACAGTTTGAAACCCATTAGTACTCGTGTTATAACCAATTACACTTAAATGTCTGGTGACACTAAAATCACCAACATCACTTTCATTTTTAAAGGACCAATTAGGACCGTCGACTGATATCAATCCTAGTTTACAGATGAAGGATCAGACCTATACTTGGGAAGGACATGACTTTTTTTATGAGGATCGGGTTGAAGAACTTGTGTGATATTGTTCTTGTGCCTCTCTAATATTCCCAACAAATATTTGGTATCTCTACGACTTCTATGTATTCCTTTGGGCAACGTTTTGGTTAAAAAAAGTCCCCTCAGTTGGTACACACATGACAAAAGGGCTCGAATACTTGCACTATATGACTCCTTCAATCATCTATTGGGGTTTCAAGTTGTCAAACATATTGTTGGATGTCGAATTCAATGCTAAACTCTCCGACTTTGGACTCACTAAGTTAGTCTTGAAATATGGAGATCATGTCTCGACGAGAATCATGGGGACTTACAAGTATTGTGCATCGAAGTATGCCAAAACCTGACACGTAACAACTAAATCAGATGTTTACAACTTCGAAGTTGTACTTCTAGAGATCATCATATAATCTTAAAATAAGTTTTTAATTAAATCAATATAGACGTCTCAAAACCAAAAAAAAAGTATAACCTCATTATGAGGGTAAGTTTTGTTTACTAAGAACCTCCAATATATTATTTACAATTTCTTCAAAATGGAGAAGTAAAAGTTAAAATCTTAACGAAAAAAACTACATTCAATTATTAAGTTTCTCCATTACATTAAATCTTGGATTTTTAAAACTTCTAAGGCTCCATCAGAGAAACCATCGCTATTATTATTATTATTATTATTATTATTATTATTATTATATTCAATATATTTTGGTATCCTAACAAAATTTTCAATTAAACTTCATATAAAATGATAATACAATCAACTTCATTAATAGGGACAATAAAAAAAAAACATTTGTCTCTTTAACATTTAGGGTCATTTACCCAAATGCTTACCCGGTAAGAGACTAACTTAGGGGTCGTTTACCAAGGGAAAGAGAGGTGAGTGACGCCAAGGGGAATTCCAGCACAAAAGCAAGCAAACGTTTACCCGGGTAAGTGCTTACCGGAAAATTCAACACTATCACTTACTTACCATGTAAGATTTTAGTCTACCAAAATGGTATCGTATGCAACAATTTACCCGGTAAGCGCTCACCGTGGTAAGAGTCGTCTCCCTCACTTACCGGGGTAAGACTCTTGGTCCTTGCCTTCGCTCTTACCGGGTAAGATTCTTGGTCCTTGCCATATTCATTCAGTAAGGTAATGTGACTTGGTATGCGCTTACCCGAGTAAGCATTGGGTAAACGACCCCCTTACTTTACTAGGTAAGATTGTAGTCTATCAAAACGGTTTCGTATGCAACAATTTACCCGGTAAGCGTTTACCGGGTAAGAGTCGTCATCCTCACTTACCGGGTAAAAGTCTCCATCTTTATCATCGTTCTTATCGGGTAAAATTATCGGCCCTTACCATGTTCACCCGGTAAGGTGAATGGCCCGTAACTGCTTACTGGGTAAGCATTTAATAAATGGCCCCTTGATTTTGGAGATTTCTCTAAATTTGAAGATCTTTTTTCTTTCTCTAACACTTTCATTTAGGAGAAAGTTTTAGAAGATGTGTTCGATAAAAGAAAATAGGTTAAAAGTCCAAAATCTCTAGTTTGGAGAATATGTTTAAGAAAATTTTGATTCCAGACAATACAATTGTAACACCCTCAGATTTGGTAGGAGCAACTAATAAATTTTTTTGATATCACATCAAATAAAAGACAAACTTCTTCTTACAAATCAAAACTCAATAGAAAATTTCTATAATTGACCTCATCAACAATGACATCAGTATTAAGCAAGAACTAAACCGAAGTCGGGTGCTACTTATCCCCCAATACAAGTTGCTCTCCGCCAAACAAATACGGAAGACTTCCCCAAACCAATCTCACTCGTGCATGTAACTAGCACTCATCTCTTCGCAAAAACACTAGTACCATTCCCCAACTTGAACCTGATGCACATGCCAACAAATAAAAAGGTTAGGCTAACGCCTAGTGAGTTCAAGAGTTTTCAACATGAACAAATATATTTGTTAAAGGAAAGAATGCAGTTTAAATCATATCTTTCAAAATAATTTACTTTAAATATTAAACGACTCATTTTCTAATAACACACCTTTAAAAACAAGCAACCCAACATAAATGTTCTTTCGTAAAACAACTTCAACCCCAAACTAACCCAAAACGTGAATAGTAATTAAGCTCCCAGTTTATAAAATTGCGGATAAGACTTTATTTCTCGAAACACCCAAACATGAGAGAGCATAATACTCGACCCATAAATCACGAATAAAATCCGTATATACAAAACGTCATCGAAAACATGGATAATAAAATAATACTATTTAATACCCAAATAACACCTTCCGGTGACGGGGCAGACCCGATTCCGTTGTATGTGGCGGAACACAAAGTTAAGCCACATAGCCATGTTGTCGAACTACACCTCAGATCATAATTGTATTGCCTGCTCTGCCGAGCTACACCGACTTTATTTCAAGTCCCAAAACACCGTATCCCCCATTGCCTGCTCCGCCGAGCTACACCTCAAGGATACACGATCTTATTGCATGTTCGGTTTTTAGTGGAGTTTCATCCTCATGGTACTCATTCGACCCCTAGTGCCTACTCCCTAACATTCAAGATAGGAACCAAAACTCCTTACTTGATAACCCATGATGTCTAACCCTCGTGCACAAGAATTAGAACATCGCAACACAAAACCCATGGTCCCAGAGTACAACCCATAATGGTTCATCTCCGCAGAACAACCGGGACAACAACAATGCCAACCCGACATATTACCCAAGATGAGAATGCCAAGAGTCTTCACCATTAACTACGACTGACTTACATGCCTATGGATCCAATGCAATACAGTCTAAAATACATGACTCCAAATGAATGACACACACTCAAACATGTATTAATTACAAAAACTGAGCCTTAAGCTCAACCAAAACAAATGACCATATGTTAAAATCTCCCAATTGCAATAAAACGCAATAGGCCAACGTTTATGCAAACACCTGTTCCAAAATACATGCATAAACCCCGCCACAGTTTAGATCGGGACAAATCATTTCCTAAATAAATTTATAAACCCATTGACTCTTTCAAAACATCTCGTAACACGAGTTTGAGAATGACCAAATGTAACACCCTCAAATTTAGTAAGAGCAACTAATTAAAATTTCGATATAAAATCAATATAAAACAAAGGTTCTTCATACCTTAAATATAAAATTCTACAATTAACCTCAAACAATTGTAAAACCCAACATTTATCATGGTTATACCGAAGTCGGGTGCTACTTAATCCCCAAAGCTAGCTGTTCTTCACAAACCAAAGCAGAAACTTCACCAATTCCCAACCAGGACCTGATGCACATGCCGACAAATAAAAAGGTTAGGCTAATGCCAAGTGAGTTCAAGAGTTTTCAACATGAATAAACATTACATTAAAAGGAAGGGATGCAGTTTAAATGATAAACTTTCAAAGTGATTTACCTTAAATATGACAACGACTCGTTTTCCAATAACATACGTTTTTAAGAACGAATGTCCCAATGCGAAACTTTCTTTATAAAATGATGCCGCCCAAAAGTCACTCAAACGTGAATAGAAAACGGATTCCCAGTTATAAAACGCGGATAAAACTTTATATCCCGAAACACCCAAAATGCGGGTGGGGCATAATACTCAACTCTTAAATGATGGGAACAATCCATATAAACATACGATGCCATCGGAAACATGGAACTGAAATTCAATACTCACGTGACCATAAAATGGAATGAAATCCAAATATTAAAGCATGGACAATTAAATATCCAAAATACTGCTGGCCGACAACGGGGGAGAACCGTATCCGTTGAGAGTGGAGGAACACAAAAGTATGCCACTCATACAACGTTAGTCGCATGACACTTCACGACACGCAAACCCAAGTGCCCCTACGACACCCTTCAAGCTACACCAAAAGAGACAACTGACCGTAGCGAATATTACCATGAATACCGCCAAAGGCCCGAAAACATCCGAGGACTACAACCATGGCATTACCCCGAATGGCGGAGGTCCCAAACGCCCATCATGAAACGCCCATCATCATAATATCACAACCGGACTCAGCCCTCCTAGTGTACACTTGAAAGGTCAAGGTCATAAAACATGGGTCCCGGAGTCCAACCCCGTAATACCCAGTTGACCATCAAATAAAGACTGACTTACGTGCCTATGGATCCAATGCAACACAGTCTAACATTACATGACTACACATGAATGACCAACGCACTCGAGCATGTAATTATCATAAATATGCAATAAAATGCATTAAGATGTATATCGAACATGGACTCTATAAAGAGCCATTAAAACTTGGACAAATGTCCACGAGACTCTTTTAAGTCAAACTGAGCTAAAATGCTCAAAACCCCATTGACCAAAAAATGACGGTTCCCCAAATAATAAAACGCATCTAAACGACGTTTATGCAAACACATGCTTTAAAGATGTGATTAACCCAAAACTCAACACGGATTGGGACATATCATTTTCCAAATGGGTTTATACCCTTATGTTTCCAAAATGTCTCATAACACGGAGACATGCATTTTCCAAATGGTTTATGAAATCAAATACACCAAAAATGCAGATATCATGAATTAGACTTCATTTGTGCAAAACCACCAAAAATGCATAAATCATGTTATTACTTATCATGATATCCTAATCCCAAATATGGACATTTTATGAGACTAAAACAACCCAAGTTTATCAAATGTGAAAACTTATTAAAATACACAACACATTGACAATTACCAAATAAAACATATTTTAACTTCAAAATACTCATTTTGGCATGTACATAGTTTTCACAAAGCAACTTGAACTCACCTTGCTAGATTTAGGCTAAATCTAGATTTCCCCCCAACTTGAGCTCCTTTGGAGAAACTTGAATCTTCAAGCCAAACTTTCAAAAACCTAGATTCACAAGTTTCCAACCATGAATAACCATATCCAAATGTTTAGAATCATTCCCCAAACATCTTATATCAAAATCTCCATTTTGGCCAAAAACCCTAATTTGACCTAACTTTTCTCAAAATCTTCCAAACCAAAATTGGAGTAATAAAACACTAGGGAAAACATCCATGGAGCATTTACAACTCTTAAATAAGTTTAGAATTGGAGATGATGAACTTACCACTTAGGTTTTGGTGAAAACCTATAAAACCCTAAAATGAAGCTTGAGGTTGAAGATGACAATGGTGAACTCTTGCCATAGCTCCCAATCTCCTACTTGACGATGGAGAACTTTAAGAACTCAAGAAATTGTCTCAAAATGAGTTAGGGTTTGAGGGGGAAGAAGGAGAAACAATTTGGGAGAGAATGGGGGAAGTTTGGATAAGAGAAATGAGGAATAAAGCTGAAAATCCCGTCTTAACAGCAGTCTGGGTCCTGGTGCGACATTGACCAGCGCAATGTCGCCTAGCAATGTCGCCAAGCTCTCCCTGGTCACTGATTTTTGTTGCGACAATGACAGGGGCATTGTAGTTGTGCCCATACCAAGCTCTGAAACTCGACTTTTTCAATGCTAATACCCCCGATACTCTAAGGAACTTTAAATAATGATTTCCCAACAATATCCCACTATTTGCAAGTTACAGAAACGTCCGGGTGACTTTTACTTACCGAAAATTATGGGTGTTACAATCCTCCCAACCTTAGAATGATTTTGTCCCTGAAATCTATCTCTCACCCAAGGCATTTCCTTACTACCCTCAGCACTTATTGGGTTTCCTCGGTTCCCCAAAAGTAATAAACGGGTCATAGACATCAATGACGTCATTCTTACAAAACAACCGGCTTCCCTTCCACAGGATTTCCTCCAACTCGATTCGTCCTTGAGTTATAACCAGACGGCCTCCCGATGCATTTGACATACCGATTTTCGTGAAGACTCCACATCCAATATTCGTCTTGATATGCTACACTCCTACTAGAGTGAACGTTGAAACTTACTGGGGAAATTTCCACCCATGCGACATCGGTTGCCTACCAACCTTAGGTGACACCTACTACCTCTAGGGTAGCTTGTGACCTCAACCTCTCTCTGAGAAATCCGTACTTCCTTACTACCCTCAGCACTTATTGGGTTTCCTCGGTTCCCCAAAAGTAATAAACGGGTCATAGACATCAATGACGTCATTCTTACAAAACAACCGGCTTCCCTTCCATAGGATTTCCTCCAACTCGATTCGTCCTTGAGTTATAACCAGACGGCCTCCCGATGCATCTGACATACCGATTTTCGTGAAGACTCCACATCCAATATTCGTCTTGATATGCTACACTCCTACTAGAGTGAACGTTGAAACTTACTGGGGAAATTTCCACCCATACGACATCGGTTGCCTACCAACCTTAGGTGACACCTACTACCTCTAGGGTAGCTTGTGACCTCAACCTCTCTCTGAGAAATCCGTACTAGTTCAACACGATTCTGGATCCGTATTCCAATGATCAACACCAACCCAAGCAATTCTCAAAATTCCTTAATAATTTACCCTTCATATTGGTAAAGCGTTCCTTCCAAGAGCATTATGGGTGTTACACCAAACTCCAAAGACCCACACGCTAGTATTTTCAAAGCATTCCACGCCATAAAATACATATATTACCAACAAACACAAGAATGCATTTTTACCAAATAATCTTCATTTATGAAAATAAGTCGTCAAAACATTTTCATTATGATATATTCATTAAAATTCCCAAAAATCCCAAAGATGGGTGTTTCACAAGTTTATAGAGTTAAACACTTCATATAGTCAAAACTTATCAAATAACACAACAGTTAATAATTTCACATGAAACGTATAAACATTTAAAGATTGACATTTTTGGCATGTACACCATTTTCACAAATCATCTTGAACTCACCTTGCTAGATTTAGGTTAAATCTAGATTTTCCCCAACTTGGGCTCCTTTGAAGGAAATCGAATCTTCAAGCCAAAACTCCCAAAAACCTAGATTCACAATTTCCAACCATAAGTATACATATTCAACCATCTAGAATCGATCTCCAAACATTTTACATCAATATCCCTAATTTGACCAAAACCCTAATTTTTGACCTAATTTCTCCAAAATCATCAAACCCGAAATTTGAGAAACCAATCACTAGGAAATCATCAATTGAGCATTTATATCTTATAATAAGGTTTAGAAATGGAGAGGATGAACTTACCACTTAGGTTTTTACCAAAACCTAGAAAACCTAAAATAAAGCTTGAGGTTGAAGAAGAAGATGGAGGCTTTTGGTGTCTAGCTTCTACCCGTGAGCTTGATGACGGTTTACCACCATGATATCCAAAGATTTGAGCAAAAAATGCCCCAAAACATCAAAGGGTGGTGTGAGGTCGTTCTTGAGAGGTTTGAGAGGGTTTGGAACTGATTTAGGTGAGGAGGGAATGAGGAAAATACTGAAAATCGCGATTTTATGCTGCCTGGCACACCTGGCGACATTGCCAGGCGACAATGCCAGTGGCAAAGTCGCTAGTCATTGTCGCTGGGGTGTACCAGCCCTCTGTTCCTTCTCTGCGACTGTGGCGGGACCCTTCCGAAGCCCCAAAACTCAACTTTCCAAATGTCAACACTCCCGATACTCTAAGGGACTTTAAATAATGTTTTCCCAACATAAATCCCATCATTTACAAGTTGCAAAAACGTCTGAGTGGCCTTTACTGACCGAAAATTACGGGTGTTACAACAATATTCGTAAAACCAAAAATCTTTGGATTGGAACTCTTAGTTCTCGTTCTTTATCTCTCAAATTTCTATCTTTAGAATACGCTATGTCATATAAATAAAACTTAATAAAATAAATAAATAAAAAACCTAAAAGACCTTGATTTTCATCATACTATACTTTATTTACATGTAATAAAATACCTCAAAGGATTGTAAACTTTGCACTCCGATTGTAGAGCAAGTACTAATATTGTGGGTTTATGTATTTCAGTTAAAAGACCTGAAGTAGCAAAGTCTTGGGTAATAATAGTACTTGAGGTAGTTATTGTGGTTAAATAATTTTTCTTATTTTTAAATAAGGGACTATATGAATAAGGGAGAAACTCCATGAAAGAAAGATTAATGATTCATAAGATGCTCTTACAATACCGAGTTTTCACAACAAGGTCTTAGGTTCAAATTTGGCCATGTCCACCCTGCGATAACTGGTATTATGTAGGGTAGCACAATCCTTTTTGCCAAAGCAAGGACGTTTGTGTCACTATATACGCGAAGATGAATGTGTTTCCACTGTTACACAGGCTCTACATTTGTTTAAAGATTGGAATTTTTTTTCTGATGGTGGTCGATCCATTACTTGAGAGGAAGTACCCAACGGAAGCCATAGTGATATCATCAAATGTCTACAAGAGGAAGTGACCACGAGGCCGTTCAACAGTGATATCGTTACTGCTCTTGAATACTTAGTCATGGTTCAAGGTAACCGTGAATCAAATGATCACGAAAAGCCAGTTACTACAATACGTAATCGGGAACCAATGCTTCAAGACTCTTCAGATTTATAATGAGTTATTTCTTTTCATGTAAAATGTGTTGATGTAACTGATAAGATTTTTTTTTATAAATGTCGGTGCATATTTGTTAGTTACAACAACGAGAACATATTAGTTATAAGGGTTGTATCATGCAATCTTGATAACATGACCATTTCCTTAATTTTCTAATTCTTCTACGAGACATCAATTTTTTTCTAATTCACACGTCCCGTTTTAAACCATCCACTTCGGCCCTAACCCATTTCAAATTGTCATGCAATCCAACTAAACCTGACATTTTTACGCACACCTCGACTAATCCTAGGGCCTAAAGTTAACAGTCAGACAAACGCTCTAACTTATAGCTGCTACATCATTAGCCTTTGATCATGTATGGTCGTTATAATCAAGGATCCACACAGATTATATTGTAATATTTGCGATTTATAGAGTGAAAGAGAATGTCTAAACTAAGCTTACATCGAATGAGTTTATACATCCATATAGCGTATTTGCTTGGCAACATTACAATCCGTTTTTCCCAGACACGATACATGCAAGGGCAAAACTAGCCATCCCCAAGTTTCGTTAAAGGTGGATACACTATGTCGTTATCAATTGTTTCTGATTTAGTAAAGAATTGAGAATACATCGACACACACCAAATCGAGACCATTAATTTATTTATATTAATGAATAATAAATGGGTAAATGGATTATTTTAACTTGATTTCAACAATGTTCTTGCGGCTTTAGTATAGCAGGTAAAGAAGTGGAAGTCGGGGTTCAACTCCAAACACGCCATCTGACACATGTAATTTATCTCCCCATGATGGTCATGGGATCGGTACAATATCCTTACGGAATGAGTGGGAGGTTTGAATTTTGACTCCAGGTACCACCCATATGCCCCTAAGACACGTGATTTATCTCTCCCCACGATGGTCGTAGGACCAATACGGCGTCTTAACATAATGTGTGGAAGGTTTGGGGTTCGACTCCAGACACCACCCACTTATCCCTGCCCTCCCTCCATGGGACATGTGATTTACCTCCCTATGATGACCATGAGACTAGTAAGGTGGGAACGCTCTAGAGGGCGTAGACAGATCCATCAAGGAGTTTAGGGAGGGGGAGTAGATCCCCCGGTCACTTCGACCCCGTGCCTAACGAGTCATGCCTCAACCTTGCCCCCGGTCGTGCAAGGTTCTGGATCTGCAGAGGGAGCCATCATACTGTTTTTTGCCGAAATTTGGCTTCAACAAGCATACAATCCACATTTGCAACATAGCACATGATGCAGAAAAAAGAAACATCTGGGATTGGACCATAAGATTTATTTCAACATTTAACATATATAAACATCATGTAAGGTTATATATATACCTCAGTGTTACTACTACATCTGTATTCTCTCAGTTTTTTCTTTCATATTCATTTGTGAATATACTCTTCATTTGTGGTTTTCGATTTACAAGATCGAATCAAAGCATTCGAGGGAGATGACACGAGTACCTCATTGTTCGATGAGCAGCAAGTGCCTGTTGTAAAGCAACATCAACTCTAGTTCCTCCCAAATGTATCAAATCATACAGTTGACGGATGAATTTCGCGAGCTCCTCCTCATCATCGTCATCCCAAATCAACATCCCTCGATCTGCACCTGGAGTTGTTTCAATGTCTTCCCAATCGCTCATGGGGCTCGTGGCCCCCACATCTTCATCTTCGACTTCATCCACTCCGATCTCAAATTTCGCGCTCTCCGGTTCATTTTTCTTGCAAGATCCATGGAATGATGGTAACTGTGTTTCATGGGGATCGGCTGAAGGGCATATAACTGCTTTAGCACCCGAGTCTAAGAATGCTTTGATTAGAGGTGGGGATGGGCTGTATAAACCTGTGTATATTATGATCCGATCCCTCCAACCACCAACCTGCAAATTTCAATCATTATTTAATGATTAAGAATGCCACAAGATAGCACAGTGGTCACCGGTTCAAGTCCTCTAAGGGCAAACCGAAGGTTTTCCCGGCTGCTAACTTCAAGCCCCATGGGATAGTCGTAGTGTGCACGAGCTGACCTAGACACCCACAATTATTAAAAAAAGAAGACATCATATCTTCCCAGCAGTTAACCTAGGGCCCCATGGGATTAGTCGGGGTGTGCACAAGCAGACACCACAGTTATTAAAAAGAAGACGGCATAAAGACTACAAAAGCCTTTGGGTTTGCTTTCCAGGGGTCAAAACGGGTGGTTTTCCCGGCTGTTAACTTCAGGGCCCCATGGGATTAGTCGAGGTGTGCACAAACTAGCCCAAACACCCACAATTATTAAAAAAAGAAGATGGCCCCATGGGATTAGTCGAGGTGCGCACAAGCTGGCTCAGACACCAACATTAATTAAAAAAGAAGACAGCACAAAGACTACAAAAGCCAAGTAATTTTCCCACCATTATGCTTCACTTGCTCAGATCCTAAGGCTTCATTCAAGCACACAAGTGATGATAGCAGGCAAAGGGGTAACATCATATGTAACTATACCGTATATTAAAAAACAGCTTATTAAGGATTTTGTACTGTTTATTAATACATAAGCTCTCAAATTTCAAGTTTACAAGTACCGATAACAAATGATAATCTCGTTCAATATGTGTTTATGCCTACTAATACCCGCCTATCCCTACTCATACCCCATAAATTTCTGAGTTTCCTTTTTATAAATATAAAAGTAGTGTTAGAATTTTTTTAGATCAAGTTATATTATAACATACTCATAGTAATAAATAAATAAATTAAAATTTAAAAATAAGTAATTTATAAGTTTATATTAAATGAATTTTATGTAAAATCAACATGCCACTTTTTTTTTAAATATGTCATTAAAGAAAAATTATTTTCATTTTGATATATATACAATTAACATATCATTTATTATTATTTATTAGAAGTTAAACCCACACAACGTACCAGTAAACTACTACTTCCTTTAACTCAAATTCTGAATATTGTTTATGGTTGCACTTTGTTCCGAAGTTTTAGACAAAAAGTGTCGACTACAACATCTTTTTCTCTCTTTCTTTTGCATTTACACTTCCATAGTTTATCAAAAAATTGGTCGTTCTTGCACAAGATTGATGGTTAATTTGCAATTAGAAGTGAAACACCCGTAATAGCCCAGGTCAACCTTCATAAACCAATTAGTAAGCTGGAGATCGTCACACAAACAACCTCTTTACCCTCCCTTTGGGTAGAGAAACGACTCGTAGACCCCGCTTTGCGTGACATTCACCAGGAGAGTTTGGTTTGGCTTGGTAATTTTCATAAACCAAACCAAGCAAACGTACCCAATAAATGCCATAGAGAATGGGTCCTTTGGTTGAATGACCTTAACTGAGTTTTCAATTAAGAGCATGACCTTTTAAAAAAAAATTAACTCAATGACCTTCATCTGACCTGTTCCTGCTATAATACAGTCTGCCTCTGGTGTAAAACAACCTGCTCCCTCAAAAACTTGCAAATACACTAGAGGGTTCATTTGCAAAATCAGCTTCTGTAGAAGGTCAATTGAGCTAAATAACCCCACACAGGGAAGTAGGGTCTTGGATAGGATAATTAAACTACATCAGAAATCAAGTATCAAAACGAAAACATACCATCCAACGTACATCTGCAGGACTCAAGTGCATAAATGGAACTGTCCTGTGAAACATGTAAGCTGCAATTTCTTGATCCTCTTCAATGACCTTCATCGACCAGTAAAAGACAGATCATCAAAATACCATTTTGCAGTGAAACATCAAAAAAAAAAAAATCAAATGGAAGGCACAGGCCTCAGAAGTCAGAAGCATACCTGAGTTTGGCGTCCTATGTACCGATGTACAACAACCCCAATCTGGAAGCATGGCCTACAAGCAACCAAATCAGCAACAGTAGAGATGTTTGAAATCTCTGACATGTATCTCCTACGCCGGCCTTTCAACATTGACAGAAAGTTATATTTCACGTTTTGCAGAAACTTCTCTGCAAGTTCACTCGGTTCAGCGATCACGTAAACATCATTTTGCCAACTGGAATAATAAAGATACAGCAGGTTAGATGAATAACCAAGACATATACAAGGCATGTCTCCATTATGGAAACAGCAGACATTTCAAAAGAAGGAAAACAACCAAAATCTGACTAAAACCATCAAACATGTTTCCCCAGGAGTTATCTTGTAGAACTATCAAGAATGGGTTATCTACGAGAATAACCTTTCAGACATTTTTTAAGGTGTTGACAACTATAAATGACCTTCTGACAGATTTTGAGGCATTCTCTTGTTAGGAAAAGACATTATTCTGTTAGGCATAGGCGTTCTTAAATCTGTCAGAAGGTTATTCTCCTAAATAGCCCATTTGAGAACTATAATGACTTTCTGACAGACTTTTGAGGCATTCTTGTGTTTGGAAAAGGCATTCTTCTAGGCATAGACGTTCTTCAATCTGTCAGGAGGTTATTCTCCTAACAAACCCATTGAGAACTATGTATTTCGATTATTCGATTCCACCTAGATTGCTGGAGACTTGAAACGATCCTTAAAACATTTCTCCACAATGAAGATTGTTTGATGAAGGAAGAAAAAACTGACCTTAATATTGAGCCACTTGTATCATTTTGAAGAGCCAAGTGAACAACTCCAACCTGTGGTGAATTTTGTAACTTCTCATGCAACAACCGAATAGGCATTGAAAGCTTTCTAGGTGCTGTTGGCGATTCTGGGGGGGAGGAATTTTTTGCAGTACAGTTCCCATCTAGACTTAAATGTGGTATTAAATCGGTTCTGCCAGTCCTACGAGTCCCTAGATCACAAAGTGGGCTTGATGGGAAGCTTCCGAAGAGCAATGGTGATGAAAATGGGGAGGGAAATGATGTCACAGGTACTGGCTTAAGTGTTCCTGATGTCACATCCACAAGAGATATTCTTATTCCATTGCCACAAAAAAATCTCTCAAGTGATTGAACATGGTTAACATTTCTTCGATGATCTGGACTATTAGAGGCCTTCACTAGTAGCACGTTGCGCCTCCAACCTAAAGAGGGTCCATTTTCGCATGTTGCTGTGGAATATGATAATTGGAGGTCAAAATCATGGAAGTTTTTAGGAGATAGTTATAAAGGAATAAAACAAACCAAACCAAACCAAACGAACCCGGTATATCCTATACAGAGTTAGGGTCTGGGGAGGGTAGGATGTACCCAATGGTGATAGAGGAATGACAAGTGGAAAAATTGGCTCAACCAAGCCAAGGCACCATTTGTCCTATCTTACTAAGGCTATGTTTGGCAAACCAGCTGAAAAGCTACTTGTTGGCTGATCTAGCTATTAGCTGAAAAGTTAGTTGATAAACTAGTCGTGTGTGGTAAAAACTAGCTGATAAACTAGATGACAATGTAAAATGACCTAAAAGGACATGTTAAAAAGTTAATTGGAAAAATATAAGAGGCATAATTAGAAAAATAAAATGTAAAAAAGCTCCTAGAGTTTTACTGAAACGCAACCTAAAGTAGCGTTCAAAAAGCTAGCTTATGGCCATCAAAGGAGACTTTTTCAATAAGCTCAAAAAAGAAGCTAGATTATGGTTGCCAAACATGGCCTAAGCCCATTGCTCCTACCCCTATACCAGAAAATAATTTAGCAGTCATACCGGTATTTGGACGCTTTGCCTTGAAGGACTGCTGGGAGTGTAGATTCACAGATAATTTCTCATCATTATGATTTTGCAGCAATTTCTCACACAAATTTTTAAAAGCCATATAATTTTTCTGAATATAATCGTTAGTGGCTGCCTCCAACTTAAGCCATATTGTGGGATCAGTCTCATCCAACCCCATATCACAACGTTCATCAACTGTAAAGAGATGAGCATAACACTTTTAACCACAATTCACAATCACCTGAGGAAGACATCAGGCACTTCCCCAACAACTACATAAGCTTTTATTGCTCTTACTCCCTCCGTCCCAAAATAAGTGTCCACATTTTTATTTTAGTTCTTCCCAAAACAAGTGTCCACTTTCAAAAGTAAGTGTCTACTTTCTAACTCTATCCGTAATTATGAGATGAGAAATTCTTTACTCCCATATCATTTAGGGTAAAATTGTCATTTAGTTAATTAAAAAGTATAATGATTACACATTACTAAAACTGTGTGCCTTTTTCATTGTGGACATTTATTTTTGAGACGGAGCGTGTACTGTATTCTGAATGACAGACAAGATTTAACATCAAACAACTACAAAAGGTAGAATTTCCATGATAAATTTCACCTGGATTGAACCGAAAATACTGAATCTCAGGAATCATGGTGAGCAATGTGCTTAACATATCCTCTACCCGCTCAATCGAGCATGCACTCTCAACCAACACTTGGCCAGTGTCCAAATAACGCCACCCACCTCTTCGAACCTAGAATCGAACACAGAGACAGAAAAAGAAAAAGAACAGACTCAGCACATGTGCAGAATATTAGCAAAGAAGCTAACATCAGTCTTGTGGTCTGCAGCAGCCTATTATCTACTGTTCACTAATGTCCAAAATCAACCCCAGAAACCATCTAGCACTCAGACAGAGAGAGTTCTGTTAAGCTGCGTCTGGTACGTGCGGCAAGACAACAAAAACTTGTTGTCCCACGTTTGGCGCAACATTAAACTGGGACAGGACAGGACTATGTGGGACAAAAATGCATTTTTTTTTGTTCCACCAAAACAGGTGGAACAAAAATTAGGGAGATTGGGACAAGCAGGGACATACCCAGGGTTTTTTTTTTCTTGGAAGGGTGTCTCAGGCTATGTCAAGACTAATCCCGGCAAATTGTGACTACAAGAAATCAGCCTTGATATACCCAGGGGGGGTTTTGTGGTGGCACTTCCTCCGTCGTAGTGTAAAAAACTATAGGGTCGTGAAAAGTGCCACCGTATCAATTTGTTGTGTGCCACAGTATATATTTTGAAACTACAATGAGGACACATGTTGTCTTTGGTAGAGTTGGTTTGCAAGACTTTTCTTCCACCCAGACCCGAGTTCGAATCCTGTTAGTGTCATTTTCTTAGTTTTTAGCTTTTAATTTCAGATTTATTATGTTTCTGAAGAAAAAAAATTGCAAAAAAAGACTTGAACACATGACCTCACATATGAAAAGCAATGAACTAACCAACAGATAAATGATGATTTTGTGAAAAATATCCAGATATCTGTTTCTTATAGTCAAATGCTGCCACCCCTTGAAAAAAAAAATTGGGTCCGTCCCCGGGGACAAGATTGGTATACTACCACCCATGACAAATTAAAACCTAAAACCTTCCACAACTCTTTCACCCGCCTACCCCACTCTCGCCCATCAAGTCCCATCCACGTACCAAACACACCCATAGGGAACTTTGGTGCGGGCAGCAATGAATAGTCCTGTTTATCTGGATTCCAATTTACACACATACAAAGACATGTTCATGTCATTCGATCTCTCAGTTTCAAGTGATATTTGCTTGGAAGATGTTAGTCTGACAACAAATTTCCCCAAACTCAAAGCTGGCCTTGGTAAACAGATTTAGTTGGTTCACTTAAATTGAAATTAGACAAAGAAAAGATAATATAAACACTTGCACCAAAAAAAAAAATCCTCTTCACTCTTCCATGTTCCATCCAATAATATATTCGATATCTAAATCAAACATATTATCTGCAAAAGATATATTTTCCTTGGGCAATTCTTATGTGTATTAAGTTCAGTTAAGTTCATATAAAAGGGGAAAAAGAAAGCGGGGGTCCATAGTATTGGTTTAAAGAAACTGAAAATTCAACAGATGAACCTCTAGTGAACCATGACTCCATGAGTTTGTACTTTGTAGACAAGAAGTGATTATTTAAAGAAACCAAAATGTTCTGTAAAGTATTAATATTTGCTATGAATTTGTATCATCTTTGTTTTCATAAGATTGTATAATTCCCAGATTCATAAGGGATTTTTAAAAATTAAATAAAGATAAAGAAGTAGAATATACACCTTAATTGGAACAGAACAGCAACCAATTGAAACCAAGGTGTCAATTTTTGCATCTGGCCATAAGAGTTGTGCTTCTCGTATTGCAAATATAGTAGGATTATTTGCAACAATAGCACCATCTTGCCACCGAAATTCACCTGCAGAAGTCACAGATAGAAGAATAAACCTCAAAGGCCGTAGTTCTTTACTTCTATTGACAAATTGATTGTAGTGGAAGGACTAATTTGCTCTTGAATTTGTCACTCTCCATCTCTATTGTGATAGACTCGGTATTAGCCCATATTAGCCTAAGTCGGCTAGTCTAGTTTATATTTTTTAATAATGTCTAGGGTCCAAAGTGTAATTAGTTTTATCTATATAACTGATTGTAATCTCTTTTATTTTTCAAGGAATCATAATCGATACCAATTCTGATTTGGTATCAGAGCAATATCAAATCCTAGTTTATCGATTTATTTTCTCTAACCCTAAAATCGCCGCTCATCAATTATGCCGGCCAAATCAACAATCTGCGATCAGCAATTCTGCCGACGTTAAATTCCAGACAAATCAACATCAGAATTCATGGCATCTATAATCGTTTTTTCACATCAGGAGAAAACCATTCACAATTCCCACAAATTCTCCTTCTCTCTCAAACCTACCAACTATGGCTATTGGCGTTCTATGATTGAAGCTTTTCTCACTTCTCATAATCTCTTTGGTTATGTTGATGGAACAGTTCCGTGCCCTGAACAGAAAGTCACCAACGAATTAGCAACCATCGAAAATCCAAGCTACATCCCGTGAATCTCAAACGATGCCCATATTCGGATGCTTATCATCTCTACTGTGTCCGAAGATTCTTATCAACACATTCAGGGCAAAACATCACGTGAGGTATGGTTATCCCTTGAAAGAGCTTATGCCCCTGTTACAGCTTCTCATGAATTTACTCTCAAAAATCAATTGCTTAGATTCACCATGAAGGGTGATGAAAAACCGGCTGACTACCTAAGCAGGGTTCACGAATATGCCACTGCTCTTGCTAACATTGGAGAACCAATGAAGGACAAAGACCTAGTAATGCTAACTATCGCAGGGCTTCGAGAGGAATACAATGTCATTAAAGGCAATTTACTGACTCGTTTACCTCCTGTTCGCTTCAATGAACTGCATGGTCTTTTGTGTGATCATGACTATGTCTTTACAAAGACCTTAACTCCACAAGCTTTCCTGGCCAACACTGCTCCAATATCCCAGCCACAAACGGCTGCTGTATCTTCGGTTCAACAACCGAATCTCGATCAACTTCAACAACAACTTCAAAGCTTTCAACTTCAAAGCTTTCAACTTGTGGCTTCTCAACTTGGTTATCAATTAAACCCCTTTCCCACCCCACGGGCTCAAGCATACTATGGTTCTCGGTCTTTCAACAATAACCGAAGTGGTCGGGGATCTCGTGGTTCTTCTCGTGGTAACTCACGTGGTGGTTTCAACAATCGCCCTCGGGATAGCAATGGCTCCTGACAGTTTTCTTGGGCTTCAACCCAAAACACAGTCTATGGCCATTGCAACAAGTCTAGTCTTCCTCAACGTTTCTAGTACCTTGCCTTTGAAACATCCGTATACCTAATCAATCGTCTCCCCTCTCGTGTTTCCTCAAACAAATCTCCCTTTGAGCAAGTCTTCAAACGAAAACCTGATTATTCCTTCTTACGAGTCTTTGGTTGTCAATGCTTCCCTTACCTTCGTCCATACAATCATCACAAAATTGAATTCCGGTCCACTCCTTGCGTTTTCCTTGGTTACAGCACCGTTCACCACGGCTATCGCTGCTTTGACCCATCCAATGACCGGATTTACATTGCCCGACATGTTAGCTTCAACGAACATGTGTTTCCCTACCAACCTTCACCAACCCCACCACCACCATCCACTCCTCCTTACATCTCTATATTTCCTAACCCACCACCCGGTTTCCCACCCGAGTCTCCAGAATCGCCTACACCAACACCACCGCCACCCCCTCCTCAATCTCCTCCTCCCGATTCTCCCCAATCGTCTCCACAATCATCACCATCATCACCTATTCCACCTCTTTCTGATGCCTACCCGCCCGAACATACCCATACTCCACCACCAGTCCCTCGGCCTCGGCCTTCCAACCTTCGCCCCAATCCCAAACAACCTGACGGATATAACCCAGCCGCTTACTCTGCCACCGCTCCCTCACCTCTACCTCTAGAACCCACTAGTTTTACCGTTGCTAACAAGTATTTAGAATGGCGCCAAGCAATGGCTGATGAGTTGGCTGCGCTTCATAGGAATGGCACGTGGACACTTGTGCCCCCTGTCCCTAATGCTAATGTTGTTAATTGTAAATGGGTTTACAGGTTAAAAACTGATGAAAATGGAAAGATTACCAGGTACAAAGCCCGTCTTGTGGCCAAAGGTTTTCACCAACAGCATGGCGTGGATTATCATGAGACTTTCAGCCCCGTTATCAAGCCTGTCACTATTCGCACTGTCCTGTCTCTTGCTGTCACCAACAAATGGCCTCTCAGACAGTTGGACATTCAGACCGCATTTCTGCATGGTGATCTCGAGGAAACTGTTTACATATGCCAACCTCCTGGATTCATTAATCAAACCAAACCTGATCATGTTTGCTTGTTACACAAGTCGTTGTATGGGCTCAAACAAGCTCCCCGTGCCTGGTTCATAAAACTGTCTACTACTCTTCATCAGTTGGGGTTTTATGGGTCCAAAACCGACCCCTCACTTTTTATTCTCAACTCTCCGGGCTCTCTTATGATCTACCTTCTGGTATATGTTGATGACATCATCATCACCGGTAACAACTCCACTGCCATCACCACCATCGTTGACCGGCTCAATAGTCTCTTTGCACTTAAAGATATGGGGCAGCTGCATTATTTTTTGGGGGTCGAAGTTGTTCACAAGGGTGCAGACTTACTTCTCTCACAACGGCAATATGTTCGTGAGATCTTACACCGTGTTGGTCTTGCAGACTGCAAACCGATTGCTACTCCTATGAGCACCTCTCATGTGTTGTTACCGGATGATAGCCCATTACTCGATGATCCCTCTCGTATAGGCAGACCGTCGGGGCTCTTCAGTATGCTACCCTTTCTCGTCCTGATATTGCCTTTGCCGTTAATAAAGTTTGCCGGTTCATGCATGCTCCCACTGAAAATCATTGGGTTGGAGTAAAACGGATCTTACGTTACCTCAAGGGCACCATCAATTTGGGTTTGTGGATTCGTCACAATACGGGCTATCAACTTCAAGCCTTTTCTGATTCTCATTGGAGCCCAAATCTTCAAGCTTACTCAGACTCTGACTGGGCTGGTTGCCCAATCGATCGTCGATCCACGGGGGGATATGCTATATTCTTAGGCTCGAATCTTATTTCTTGGTCTGCTCGCAAGCAGAAAACTGTCTCTCGATCTTCAACAGAGTCCGAGTATAAGGCTATTGCAGACACTGTTGCTGAGTTGATTTGGCTGAAGTCCCTTCTTCGGGAACTTGGATTGAATAGCAAGGCCCTTACACTTTGGTGTGATAATCTTGGCGCGACATATCTCACAGCTAATCCTGTCTTTCATGCCCGTACCAAGCATGTTGAAGTTGACTATAACTTTGTTCGTGAACAAGTTACTCAAGGGAATCTAAATGTCAAGTTCATCTCTACAGACGACCAAATTGCTGATATCTTTACAAAGCCCTTGTCTTCTCTGAAGTTTGAGTTTCTACGGTCCAAGTTGCAGATTGCTAACCGCGCTGAACTTGCGGGGGAATATTAGCCTAAGTCGGCTAGTCTAGTTTATATTTTTTAATAATGTCTAGGGTCCAAAGTGTAATTAGTTTTATCCAGGGTTCAAAAAGGCGCGCCATGGCGCGATATGGCGTGAGACGCGTCTCCGCCGTTACGATATGAGCCATAACGTTTTGTTAAGGCGTGGCTCA
Organism: Arctium minus; assembly: GCA_954870635.1. Lineage (NCBI taxonomy): Eukaryota > Viridiplantae > Streptophyta > Magnoliopsida > Asterales > Asteraceae > Arctium > Arctium minus. Next base: position 88,366,450 of record OX941088.1, on the reverse strand, counting down.
CGCCATGGCGGCTCAAGGCGCGCCATGGCGTCCGTTTTTTGTAAGGCGTCGCTATTTTTTTTTTTTTTTTTTTTATTTTTTTTTACAATTTGTAACTTTTTTAAGTTTTAAAATTTAAATTGGTTAAAGGTAAAAATAAAAACTTAAGGGATGAAAAGTTAAAAGTTAAAACTTAAATTAAGTTGACTTTATTTAGACATTTTAGAAATTAGAATTGAATTCACCTGTTATTTTCTAGACTTTTTAGAAATTATTTAGACTTTATACGATATCAATACATATATATATATATATATATATGAATTTAAATTATTGGATATAATTGTATTCATTGAATAAAAAAAAGAAAACATATATTTATACACATACAATAAATTAATAATATTATTAATTTGCCGCCTTAGTTCACGCCTTGAAAAACGCCGCGTCCTCGCCATATCTCGTAAGGCTTGAGGCTTGACCTCGCCGCTACGCCACGCCTCACGCTATTTTGAACCTTGGTTTTATCTATATAACTGATTGTAATCTCTTTTATTTTTCAAGGAATCATAATCGATACCAATTCTGATTGCCCAAACTACCTCCATGATATGCAGTCTTTCAGTTGTCAACATTCATGCTTAATTGTCTATGAAGGTAACAACTTCAAACCCAACAAAAAACAAACTACAACTTTGATAAAGATCCACCATTGAAAGTGTACTCAAGAAGGAAAGATCGAGTCACAGCTGAAAAAGGGGGACAACTGTATTCTATCTTTGGAAACTGGCTGAATCCTCTCGGTCAAATCTCTGGATGATTTTAGGCAATCAATTTAATTAATGATTATCCAGGAAATTAGGGTGTAGAATCCTGCCCTTAACTTCTGCCCATAATTCTAGTATTTGATTAGTATAAATAAGTGGCTAGTTTTTCATGATCGGGATTGAGAATTATCCTTTGATTTACTTGTTCTTGTAATCGGAGACCGTGCCCCTCTCGAATCGGGCCACTATCCTTTATTTCTAATAAAATTCAGCCAACCTTCATTTTCATCAATTCTGTACCTATCATTTGGTTCCATTGCCGGGAAACGAAATGGTGCAAAACCGGAATAACTCAAGCGATGGCAGCACCCAACCCGAAGCGATTTCTGCTTAATTAGCTGCCATAGCCGCAATTTGGAGTCAAATGATACGCTGAAAGCAGATATAGCAGCCCAGAGAGAGAAGATTGCAGCTTTAAAGATAAGAGATCGTTCCCAAGGAGGCAAGAGTGATGAAGGGGAAAGTTCCTGGAGGGTCCGACAACCATATAGGCCCTATAACAAAATCGAATTCCCAACTTTTAGCAGAGGAGACACTCGCGGGTGGTTGCTGAAAGCTGAAAAATATTTCAGGTATTATCAAATACCTGATGAGGAGAAGGTTGAAGTGGCCTCAATGCATCTAGAGGGTGATGCCTTGGACCTTTACTCTTGGCTCTCTAACGACCAACCCATCACGTTTTGGGAGGAATTGACCCAATCGTTTACAAAAATTTTGGTCCGGCAGAGTTCCAAAACCCGGATGAATTCCTGTGTAGCATCAAACAAACTAGTTCAGTTCAAGAATACCGGCAGGAGTTCGCTAAGAGATCCTCTCGGGTCTCCAATTGGCCTGAACATTGTCTCTTAGGGGTGTTCTTGAACGGTTTTAAAGATGAGTTGAAATCCGATGTAAGGATCCATAAGCCACGTACGGTGTATAGTGCTATGAGCCTGGCTCTGGAGTTTGAATCTAAACTCTCATCTAACCGGCCAGGAAAAAGTACTTCTTGAACTTCAAGTTCAAAAAATACTCAATCAGATTCCAAACCAACACCCTTCACCCTAGTTCCAACATCAACCCAACCAAAAAACACCTCCCGGATCTCCGACACAGAGAAACAAAACCGATTCTTGAAGGGAGAATGTTTCAGATGCGGCGACAAATACGAACCAGGTCATCGATGTAAAACCGGTACCCTCAAGGTGTTAGAGGCAGAGGAGGATATGGAGGAATCACCGGTAATAGAACTCCCTAATCCCGATTCTGACCAAGAAGAAACGGCCGAAATCAGTTTGCATGCTATCTTAGGGAAACCCCACCCTACTACGATGAAGGTACGAGGTAAGCTTCATTCTACCGAAGTTCTAATTTTAATTGATGGTGGCTCTACACATAATTTCATTTCAGATGTTTTGGTAAACGAACTCAAACTGACCTCTGAACCAGTGGCACCGTTTGGTGTCCAAATCGGTAATGGGGATGTAATTCGGTGCAGCCACATTTGCAAAAATCTTCCCGTACAGGTCAATGAGCTTAAGATCACTCAAGACTTTCACCCCTTTTCTCTTGGTGGGGCTGACTTAGTATTGGGTATCCAATGGTTAGCCACACTAAATACGGTCCAAGCTAACTGGAAAGAGATGTTCATGATCTTTAAGATCAACGGGAAACAATACAAGTTACAAGGTGTTGCATCCGGGCCTCAAAAATCGTCTAGTTTTCAACACCTAGCCATTGATCCAGAAATTCTGCCATGTATACCAGCCCCACTTCAGCCTATTGTTACACAATACATGGTTGTTTTTGAAGAACCTCAAGACTTACCCCATGTTAGATCACAAGATCATTCAATCCCGCTCTTGCCAAACTCAACCCCACCCAATATCCGCCCTTACCGTTACCCTCACTCCCAAAAAGTTGAGATGGAAAAACAAGTGGAACAATTGATGGCAACCGACTTTATACAACCGAGCACAAGTCCTTTCTCAAGCCCGGTTTTACTAGTGAAGAAGAACAATACGTGGCGAATGTGCGTCGATTATCGGGCTCTTAACAAGATAACTATAGCTGATAAATACCCGATACCTAACATTGACGAGTTACTTGATGAATTGTATGGAGCTACGGTGTTCTCAAAACTCGATTTGCGGTCGGGTTATTATCAAATCCGAGTGATAGCTCCGGATATTGAAAAGACAGCTTTTCGTACCCATTCGGGTCATTATGAGTTTAAGGTTATGCCTTTCGGCTTAACTAACGCTCCTTCCACGTTTCAGGCTGTTATGAACGATTTATTTCGCCCTTATTTACGGTGTTTTATACTTGTGTTCTTTGATGACATTTTAATTTACAGCTCAAGTATGGAGCAGCACAAGTCTCACCTAGAACAGATCTTGAAATTGCTGCATGACAACCGATTCTTTGCCAAATTATCGAAGTGTTGTTTTGGGCAAGAACAAGTTGTGTTTCTGGGACATGTAATCAGCTCGGAAGGAGTTAGTGTGGAGGAAGAAAATATTTCAGCAGTAAAGTCGTGGCCCATTCCATCAACAGTAAAAGAGGTGAGAGGTTTCCTTGGGTTAACCGGCTATTATAGGCGTTTTGTCCGAAATTATGGACTTATAGCCCGACCACTTACTGCATTGACCAAGAAGGACGGGTTCCTTTGGTCGGAGGCAGCCCTTAAGGCCTTTAATGACCTGAAATAGGCGCTGCTGACTACACCTGTTTTGAGGTTACCAGATTTCTCTAAACCCTTTGTTATAGAGTGTGATGCATCATCAGATGGGGTCGGGGCGATACTATCACAAGAGAACCATCCCGTGGCTTATTTCAGTAAAGGATTCTCTCCATCTAACCGCTTTAAATCGGCTTACGACAGGGAGCTGTTGGCGTTAGTCCTCGCGGTCCAAAAATGGAGCCATTACTTGCTTGGCCGACATTTTCTCATTTGCACCGATCACTATACCCTTAAGTTCTTATTAGAACAACGCATCACCACTACATAGCAACAAAGGCTTTTGCTAAAACTCATGCCTTATGATTTTTCAATTATTCATAAGGTTGGGAAAGAGAACAAGGGGGCAGACACCCTGTCTCGCTGACCCCACTCGGGAGAATTATTAACGCTTATCATCCATTTTTGTGTTGAGGTGGCTGATATCAAGGCAGGATTGCAAACTGATTCATTTACTAGCGAACTGATCACGAAGTTGCAAACAGATCCTTCATCCGTCCCTGATTTCTCGTTGGTGGATCAACTTTTGTTTCATCATGGACGGATGGTGATTCCGGGGATACACAATCTCAAACTCAAGCTATTACAAGAAGCACATGACACTCCAATCGGTGGTCATGGAGGTTTTTTAAAAACCTACAGAAGACTCTCTTCTCGTTACTATTGGCCAAAGATGAAACAGGATGCCAGGGAGTTCGTCCAGCAATGTATAATCTGTCAGCAACAAAAGTATCAGACGTTGGCTCCAGCAGGATTACTTCAGCCCCTACACATTCCCAATCGGATTTGGGAAGACGTTTCCATGGATTTTATCGTTGGATTATCGCCATCTAGTCGTTTTGATACTATTTTAGTTGTAGTGGACCGTTTAAGCAAATATGCTCACTTTATTTGCTTATCCCATCCTTATACGGCTAAAGGAGTAGCAACGGTTTTTTGTAGGGAAATAGTTAGGTTGCATGGCTTCCCCCGATCCATCGTGTCTGATCGAGATGCTTCCTCAGCAACTTTTGGCAAGAATTGTTCCGATTAAGTCAGACGAAATTAAAGCTGAGTACAAGCTACCACCCTCAAACGGATGGCCAAACCGAAGTTCTGAATCGCTGCCTAGAAGCTTACTTACGTTGCTTTGCTAGTGAGCAACCAACCAAATGGAGTGCGTACTTACCTTGGGTCGAATATTCATATAACACGGGGTACCACACGGCCACTGACACAACTCCATTCTCTGTTGTGTATGGTCGAGAACCCCCTTCGCTGTTCCCCTATGCGGCAGGCGAAACAAAAAACGCAGAGTTGGAACAACAGTTAGTTGATCGGGATGATATGATAAAACTTCTTCGCCAAAACCTCCAAAAGGCCCAAGACAGAATGAGAAACCAAGCAAATCAGAAGCAACGGGAACTCACGTTTCAGGTTGGTGATTATGTCTTCTTGAAGATTCAACCGTATCGCCAAAAGACCTTGGCTAAACGTCGTTATGAGAAGCTGTCTCCAAGATTTTTTTGACCATATCGTGTTAAAAGAGCAGTGGGTCCAGTTGCTTATGAGTTGGAATTACCACCCAAGCTAAAATCCACCCGGTATTTCACATTTCGATGCTTAAACCTGCCCATGGCTCTTTTTCTTTGATACCAGTTATCCCATTACCCATCACCAAAGACTGGGAAATTGATTTACAACCTAACTCGGTCATCACTCATCGATGGGTCTATGAAGCGGGCCAACCTGTTCTCGAATTGTTGATTTCATGGTGTAATCGGCCTGAGGCAACATGGGAAACTTATGATCTAATGGCTGAGCAATTCCCTACATTCCGTCTTGAGGACAAGACGTTTTACCGGGAGGGAAGTAATGATAAAGATCCACCATTGAAAGTGTACTCAAGAAGGAAAGATCGAGTCACAGCTGAAAAAGGGGGACAACTGTATTCTATCTTTGGAAACTGGCTGAATCCTCTCGGTCAAATCTCTGGATGATTTTAGGCAATCAATTTAATTAATGATTATCCAGGAAATTAGGGTGTAGAATCCTGCCCTTAACTTCTGCCCATAATTCTAGTATTTGATTAGTATAAATAAGTGGCTAGTTTTCATGATCGGGATTGAGAATTATCCTTTGATTTACTTGTTCTTGTAATCGGAGACCGTGCCCCTCTCGAATCGGGCCACTATCCTTTATTTCTAATAAAATTCAGCCAACCTTCATTTTCATCAATTCTGTACCTATCAAATTTGTGATCAGCTATGTTAGCATTTGAGGGTGTGTTTGGTACTCAGGACCGGATAGGTGAAAGTGAGGTAGGCGGATGAAATAATTTGGAAGGTTATAAGATTTTAATTTGACATGGGTAGTTTAGTAATTTCCCAATCTTGTCCCATCTCCCTGATTTTCGTTCCACCTATTTTGCTGGGACAGAAAAAAATGCATTTGTGTCCACTCAGATCCTTACCGGTCGCATTCTAATGTCGCGCCAAACATGGGACAACAATTTTTTGTACTGTCGTGTCCCGTCCCTTTCTTCCATTTGTTAAAGACTGAACTATAAGAGAAAGTAAAGAATAAATAGATAAAAGGACGCAAGAGAAGAATAGCTAGTCATTATACAACTTCACCAACCATATTTGAATATACAGCTGAATTTAGAGAAATATGAAGAAGTGGATTCACATTTGGCCCTCATAGGAAAGCAAACAAAACAGGGAGACAATACCATCAGTGTAATCATCAAGATAATATGGAGCCGCAGATGATGCTCGTATAGCTTGCCATATATGATGTCTACAACTTCCCATATAAGCACCGCGTTTGTATCCAATTTCAGCACTGGTAGTTGAAGTTACCGACCCACTGGTTGCTAAATTTTCTGAAATTGTCAAAGGAGCTTCTAGTGTGCCAGAAGGGTACTACAGTTTCAACGAAGAAATATTAATCAATAACAAGAACAAATGTTGTATAAATGACATACCACATTTCTCAGAAAGCATATGGTATGTCGATTCTAATTACCAAAAAAAAGATGTCACATCAAAAAACCTGATAATTACGAAATATATACGGCTGAGCTGGTGACATGCTCACTAAAGTTGATACTACAATAACTTTCGGAATCTTTTTCACTGCCGAGTCTATCAAGAGATCTCCATCCTCTTCTGCACATATCTCTTTCAACAATCTCTCAAACTCATCAGCACAGTGCTGGACATGAATCAAACTGGATGGTTTTAGCAAATTATACAACCAAATCCCTATCATACATACAGTGGCATACACAAAAAGTGTCGACATCAAAAATGTTTTCCCAAATTCCTGGTAACGGGTAGGTTGTCATGTCAAGGAAACTACTCCATAAATTATCAGATATCACTGTTTATATTTTCAAGGTTCAAATATTGATAAATCCTTGGGGTAACAGTGGTTGTCCAGGCCAGCTTGCGTGCACTGTGACCAATCCCATTGGGCCCTGAAGATAACAGCCTGGAAAATCCTCAGTGGTCCTGAGGAGACTCGAACAGACAACCAATGTGGAGGAGCGGCTAGGCCTAGCATTTATTTGCCAGTTGAGCTGGCCCTCAAGGTTATTGAATATGGAGTTCTGTCCTATTTAATTATTAAATGGCAAATCTATTAGGAAATTTCCTTTTGATGACTATATAGAAAGGTCAAAAAGGGAAAATTGTATACTTTAGATCCATGCACAACAACTCTAAAACTTTGTGAAGAACTTTTGTAAAGTTGATCAAACTTCTCTCTCCAAGTTGCTGCTTCATTATCCTTTGGAACAGGTTCCGCAAAAACAAGTTTTCCTGTAAAATTGTACAGAAAAAACTTACACGCTTATGAAGAAAAAAAAGTGAGTAGCATAGTCCCATACAAAAGGGTCCTCTAGCTCACCAAGATTTTTGTACATATCTTCACATTTTTCTAAGGACATGAGTTTTATTCCCAGAGCAACCGCAAGCATGCCACCAGTTGAGGTGCCACAAATAAGGTCAAACATCTCATGTATCTGCTTCCCTGTACCCTTTTCTATTTCCTTAAGAATTTGTACGGTAGCAAGACCTTTCATCCCACCTCCATCCATTGTAAGTATCCGGAGTCCTTGCTTTGGCACCTGTCTTCCTTTGATAGAACGCCGCAGACTCTCATTCTCCCCTATTGTGACATATAACTTTAATTAATAAATACAGATAGGATTGGGTTCTGGTAAGACCAGCCACTTTTTGTGACTCATGAGACCAGTGTGAAGGTTTGGTGTACTTCCTGTGAAGGTTTGGTGTGTTTTTTCTATGAAGGTTCGCTGTGTTTTTCATGTTAAGATTCAGTTTTTTTTCCATGTGAACTTTCGGTCCTGTGAAGATTCAGTGTTTTATTGTGAACTTCGATGAGCTCAATTCATCGAAGGGCTCCAAGGTGGTCTCACGGGCCTCTTGAAAACTGAGTGGTCTCACATGATTCCAAGTCTATAAATCAATGTATTTTTAGCTATGGAAAATAATTGAAGGTTTGGTGTGTGCTTGTGGTGAAGGTTTGCTGTGTTTTTCATGTGAAGATTTGGTTATTTTCATGAGAAGGCTCCATTTTTTTCATGTGAACGCTCGGTCCTGTGAAGGTTTGGTGTTTAGCAAGATCAATTCATCCAAGGGCTCCAAGGTGGCATCACGGGCCTCATAAAAACTGAGTGGTATCTCACATGAGTCCAAGTCTACAAATCATTATATTTTTAGCTATAAAAAATCATTGAAGGAAACCAACCAAGAATTGCCAGAACACGAGATGCAGCTTTCCTCACGCGTAACTCAGATGCAACCGTAAGCCGCAAAAGTATATCCCTCAAACTTTCAGAAGCAACAAGAATCCGGCGGTTCTCTAAACAAAAGGCTAGGTTCCCAATAGCTAGTAAAGCGGACCTTTGTACCTAATGATTTATACATCAATTCAGATAGCCATGCACGAATGCTATTAAAGGCTAACTGGTTATAGGCAAGCTTACCTCTGGATCTTTATGTGCACACAATAATTTTAATGATCTCATCACATCCTTGTTCATCATTTTTTGGGCCACTGTATCAGAGACGAATCCCAACTTTGCCACAATTTGCAAAACAGATTTCAGTTCTTGAGGACCAACAGATTTCATAACTCTTTGAATGGGTTGCATGATGTCACATTTCATCAACTGAAGTGAAACAGATACATCTGAGGCAAGAGAAGTGAGTGCAGAACCAGCTTGCTCAACCTGGGACAAAGTACGACTACTTGGAACAAAAACCCAATGAAAAATAGATAAAGAAAATTTACAATAGTAACACCAACTAACCACATGCTGATTGTCACTACTTATCATGCTTATCAGCTGTCGTACGGCATTTTCATCTTTACCAATAACTACACGGTTTCCTTCATCTTGCATCATCTTTGCAAGGGCAGATGCGAGCAAAGGATGGTGGCATGAAGAAAAACGAAATATAAGGGCAAAAAATGCACTCAGCTTGTGTCGCGAAGTAACAAAGTAAGAACTATTCTCCATCTGCATTCCACCTAATAGAAGTTAGGTTGCAACTTTACATAGCCAAACCAAATGAGCCAAGTATACGTGGAGGTGGGGTCCCGGGGGGGGGGGGGTTAAGATGTATGCAGAACTGAGCTCTACCCCCTAAAGAATAGAGCAGTTGTTTCCCTAAAGACCCCGGCTTGTGCAAAGAGTGAGAAAGGGAGACAAACAGATACAATAACATTGAAAATTCAGATATGAGTAAGCAATAGCAATACAAATAGGAAAAGAAACAGAGAGAAATATTCTAAATTTTGAGAAAGTAGATATGAGTAAGCTGCAGCAGCAATATAAATAGAGGCAAGTACAGAAGAAACATAACAAGGTGGAAACTACACACCTCTAATCTAATGGCAATATAAATAAAGGCAAGTACAGAAGAAACATAACCACGGTGTGAAAACTACACACCCTAATTTAATAGCAATATAAATAGAGGCAAGTACAGGAGAAACATAACCATGATGTGAAAACTACACACCCCTATTCTAACTTAGGTTTCAACGTTACATGACAGCACTAAAGAAAATCATGTCATCATCCAGTACCTCTATCTGCACATTCACTGATCTTAGATGGTCATCTGCAACGATCCGAATGTTTGCAAGAGAAAGGTGGCGGAGTTGGTGCAAAGGCAAAATTTCAGGAAGAAATTCAAGTGGATTACCAAATAGCCTAAGAACACGTAACTCGGCCATGGCCCTGCAAAAAAGGAAAAAAAAAATAAACATTAGATCTCAACTGAAGAATAGTTATAACCTATACTGTACAAAGGGCATGTTCAAATGAGAACCGTAAATATTTTGAGAACATGGAAACCAACTATTGATGAATTATTCATGATGAATAACATTGATAGGGTTATTCATCATGAATAATTCATGAAATAGTTGGTTGTCAGGTTCTCAAAAAAGTTACGATTCTCATTGAACCTGCCCGTACTGTACAATATATCACAATGAAGTGGGATAACTCGGCATGTTGAATGAATGACCTGAAATCAAGAAGAGGACAGACTAGCTTATTGTGTTCAACTGATAATTCCACGAGTCCAACGCACCGCCTGAGTTCAACTGTTTGTTGTTCAAACAAAAAAGGTACATGTCACAAGCTGTAAATCTGTCCTACACCTACATAAATTGCAAATAACTTCTCAGGAAGTTGTAGGGAGAATGATATCACTCCAGAAGTGGGAAAATTGAAATAAGAAATACAAGCTTACCTGGTACTGAAATCAATATGTTGTAGTCGACCGTGAGCACTTTAAGGTTTTTCAAATCGCCAAGTTCAGAGGGCAAATTTGATAGCTTATTGTTATCAAGAAATAGCTTCTCAAGAAGTGGCAGTTTAGTCAACTCTACTGGAAACATCTGTCGATTGGTTCAATATTTGAAAATTGATTAGCAAATTGCACTTAAATCATCTTCAAACAGCAACACTCCTAGTCTCCCTTTAAACTAAAAATACATATATAAACCAAAACAATCAGACCAAGTAATTCCCACTTGTAATAATACATATATAATACAACATTATTACCTTCACTATACAGACCCTAATGTTGCAACGCAAAACCCTTTGGCTAACAATATCCATTGTCTTTCCATTCTATCCATATCATAAGACTCCCATAACTGTCTTTACATGTCTACAGGATACAGAAATTCAAATTACAGCATTCAAAGTACTGGTAGAGCACACAGTTTGCTTTAGTGATTTTAGATTGAAGATTGATCCTTCATTAGCATACTCGAAACTCCATCTTTAGGCTAAGGGGCTGTTTACTTACAACTTAATCAGTTTAATGGTCTGGGAGGCTTATTCGCTCAGCCATACATGAGTGTTTATTTACGGCTTAATCATTAAGCTACTAAGCTAAAATGGCTATATGGAATAAGTCAGGACCCCTCACTTGTCCCCGTTAAACCACCCTAAACAAATCAATACCAGAAAGACCCAGAAATTCTCTCTCTTTGCCTCCCCCAAACCCATTGGTCTCCCGTCTTCAAACAGAGATATTTATCCAGACAGACAAATTAACCCATACAAGGCATAATGTAAAGAAAAAGTAAACAACCCCTAAGTTTGGCAAACTAGCCAATAAGCTAGTTGTTGGTTGATAATCTACTTGTTAGCTGAAAATCTAGTTGTGGGATAACAATCTAACCGATAGACTAGTTATGTTTGGTAGAACTAGTCGATAAGTTAGATGCCAATGTAAAATGACATCTAAAAGGACTAGTTGAAAAGTTACTTGGAAAATATAAGGAGCATAATTGTAAAAAATTGAAAAAGTTGCCCCGGAGCTTATTGAAAAGATGCTTGAATACCCAACAAACATTCATCTAGTATTCTTGGTAACCCATATGAAGACATCTGCTGCTATGGATACATTTTACCTATGAATAGAATTCCAAAGATTGTGCTTTTCCTTAGAATCTAGGGGTTCTTTACAGCTATCCTTATATAATTTACACCCTAAAGCACAAGTAACAGATGAAAGATATATTTTTTTTTCAAGAAGAAAGAGAAAACTTACAGACAAACCACAACTATAGACGCTGACAACAGTGACATTCGTCCAATGATCAGCGCAAATTCTCACCCCCACCCCACCAGCATTACCCGTACCGGAACCAGACTCAGCTGCAAAATCCGATTTCAACAACTTAGTAAGGACACCCATCCCATCATACTGCTGGCCAGACCCTCCAACTCGTGACATGGCCACTGCCTTGAGTGGATCCCTCTGCTTCACAACCTTCATCCCCAAACCTACCAAATTCCCAGACTCACCGGAATCATCACATTGCCACAACTTGATCACCACCGTATCTTGAGGCAACGGCAAGGCTACCATAACCTGAGACTGAAGCCTCAACGCAACCTGAACATCGTCCTCGCCGGCATTCCAATCGAGATCGATTCGAAACCCTAACTCTTGATCGTTACATATATGGTTGTCTTTTGACGATGACTCCGACGATGATCCAGAAGAAGGTGGTGGCGATGATGAGGGAGAACGATTTTGATCATCTAACGCTTCCTCCGTACCGTAATATAGAGATAGATGAAACACATCAGATGGCCTCTTCCATGCTAATCCCCACGACATTATTAACACAAAATTTCTCTCATGCACAAATGAGACAATCGTTCGAGGATCAAATTTTGATTATTTTAACACCATTTCGTGCTTTAGAACAATTCAATTGAAGAAACGTAGAGTTTAACCGATGCATTTGCAATCTATGGTCTTGATTATTGAAACATTTTGGGGAAATTTTCAAGGATCAAATGATGATATGATACAAAACCGCCATGGCAGCAAAGTTGCTCAGCAATAATTTTTGAAGATTTTATGGGTATATGTTGAGAAGTTACAAAAATAGTACTTGCACTATCTCTAAGCCTACACTTTTGGTTACTTAATATATTTCATCCCATTTTAAAAAAAAAATGACCGACACTACTAACCACTGTTCTAAAAAACTTGTCGCACAACCACCATGTCGCATCATGGCACCAAGGCTTGTGTTTCATGCCATGTTAAGTCGTCGCACGTCATGGCCTAATGCACAATTTCGTAATGCAATATTTTGATTTTTCTTTACGTTTTTAATGTCTTATTTGCAAGTTTTTTTAAATATATATCAGAATTTAACTTTCTTATTACTATTGACTCATTGAATAACACTAAAACATATGTTTTTATAAATAATATTCTATATGAATTAGAAAAATGACGTCATAAGTCACGCATTGGAAACGTCATGGCTTCGCCGTGACTCTTAAGGCTTGAGGTTTGGCCTCGCCGTCACGTCACGCCTCACGCCATTTAGAACCTTGATACTAAAGGATAATTTCATCCCTTTGAACAAGGACCGATAAGAAAATGACGGGTCCTGTGTATTTCCCATCAAGACACTCATAATCCATTTAGATCACCATTGTATTCCTAAATTTCTTATATCATCCTTCATATGGGATGAGTAACTCAGGATAAAAGTGACATTAATAACGAAGGATGGATATAGCAATCATAGACATTTTTTAGAACATGACATATGGTAGAAGTTTTTGGAGTCTGGAGACACGAGGACTAGGGGTAGCATGCTATATGTAATGACTTAGAACATCTCCAGTGTAGTGATTTATAAGAACCTAGTTTTTACACTTTTTTTGTCAGATTATTGTCAACTCAATGAATTAAGAACCTGGAAAATTTACCTACATAGCCATATGCATTAAAAGTTTTTTTTTAGTTTTAACCATAAAAAATTACAAAAATATCTAGAATCCCGTAGATCTGACACCGCAAGACACTTTTTTCTTGCGGTGTCAGACTTCTATGACACATTTTGAAAAAAGGCTAAATTTTGCATACTTCGAGAATTTTTGCGTAAAGAAGTTATAAGTTTTCTAGGTTTTTGTAACAGCCCTAAATTCGAAAACAGCAGACAAATTATAACTTCCAAAATCACTTAAATACATAGCATTGAAATATCAAATATCTAAAGTTACAAGGAAGAATCACTACAACATGTGTCAGAGTTCTAATGGAACTATCTAGTCCCACAAACGTGGACAAAATTAGCCGAGTGTTACTAAAACCACCAAAGCTGCTATCTTCACCAAACCGGATGATGTCACTAAAGTCGTCCTATCGGAACTTCTACTAAGATCCACTCGCCACTCAGATCCTTCTAAGACCTGATATACATGTCGAAAGAAAAAGTGTTAGGCTTAACGCCTAGTGAGTTAAAGCAGTTTTCAATATATAAATCATAAAACGTTTAAAAAGAATGCTTTACTATCAACACGACTGTCCCTGAAATAATAGACATAAAAAGGCTTTGATCCCAAATCATATTATTCTCAGTACAAAATATCCCTTTTTAAATAATGGTCACCAAACAATTTCCCCAAAACACAACCACGAGGTATTTCATCAAAATACTATTTATATAAGTAAAATGGTACGTTTTTAACACCTAAGGTACGGGTAAGGGAATACCCGAGGATAACACCTTCAGGTGACGGGGGAGACCCGATTCCATCGAATGTGGCGGAACACATAGTTAAGTCACTTATCAACGTTCTCGAGCAACCACCGCAAGATACCCAAATGACCCTAGTGTCTACTCGACCTCTAGATGAGTGTCACCACAAAAGTCACAAGTCCCCGTATCTGTCCCGCCATGGGAACCACCGCAAGACTTAGCTCTGTATACGGCTCTGCAGAGCACCACCGCAAGCTTACATAACAACATGACTTGGGGACCACTCACTAGACTCAAGCATGGGCATCAAAAACTCCATGATGAACATAACGACTCATATGCCTATGGATCCAACGCATTACAGTCTAAACATTACATGACTCCATATGAATGAACTAATGCATCCAAAACATGTAATAACCAATATTTGTGCAATAATTGCATTTTCCATAAAACGCCCATATTTAGCTATTTAAACCGGACAACGTCCCAAAACTCATCAGAGTATAATTCAAGCCATAAGGCATCATAAAACGTTGACAAAACAATAAATCCAATATGGCTACATATGTCGAGTATAGCTTTCCCAAAATCGGTATTTCTCCAACGTATAATTGGCCGAAGGCCTAAACCGTAAGATTCATAATTTCCCAAAATACTCATAGTGTCAAGAATGACAGTTTCCATTTACTCATATTGTTAAAGCCGAAATAGTTTAAAGGATTAATATCCCCAAAACTCATAAGTAGAGCAAAATCCCAAAACCACCATTTGTACCCAACTTTTCACCAAAATAAAACCCACCACCTTATGTTGCCTAAATTCTTTAATAGTTCCAATAAATCTCCAGTAGTTGGCTTAAATATCATTTTTGATGTTAAAACACCTAAACACACTTAGCAAACCATCATAAAGCTTTGACAACCCAAGTATGTACAAATACCCATTTAACCATAAAACTCATCAATTGTAAAGTGTGCAAGTAACATATGTTCAAAATCCCATTTTTGGTGACTCAAACACTTCATAAAATATTGTAAACCATTTTCAACGATTTTATAACACAAATATGTGTAAGTGTACAAATATTCACAAAACCTATCAAAATAAAGTAAGCTCATGGATATATTTTCAAATCCCTAAAATATATGTATTTTGACATGTATATAGTTTTTCAAAACAACTAGAACTCACCTTGCTAGATTTAGACTAAATCTAGGTTTTTACCCCAAACTTGAGCTTTTTGATGAAGGCTTCAGATCCTCAAACATCCACCACTAGAAATCTTACCTAGGTCACAATCAAACCAAAACACACTGAGAGTAACTCCCAAAATCAGATTCACACTAATCTTGGCAAAGTTTCAAATCTCAAAAATACCGAAAAGTAGATTGAAACTCAAAATACGAGAGATACATCAAGGGAGATGTTCTAGGAGGTTAAGATGAAAGGTTTTACAGTAACAAAGGTCTAGAAATGGTTAGAGTAACTTACTAATGAGTTCCTTGGAAAACCCCAAGATATGGTCAATAATGGTGAGGTGATGATGAAGAAGGTGAAGGTGTTGATCTTGGATTGAAGGTGGAGATCTTGAAGAAATGGTGGTTGAACCACTTAATACCAGCCCAAAATCATCTCCTACCATAAAATGTGGTTAGGAGCATTTTAAGAAGAAGTGAAATGAGAGAAAATAGGGTTTGGGGCTGAAACATCCTTTTATTAGCGCACAGTGCTCGCGCGCGAGCCGTTGTGCAGTTCTATTCGCACCGAGAGCCGCGCCGAGCATTGGAGTCGGGGCGGAGCAGTGTCTCCCACGGAAGCTCGCACAGTTCCACTCGTGCGGAGAGCCGTGCAGAACATTGTTGGCAATTTTTCCCATCTTCTTTTCGGCTACCTTGCTCAACCTCAATTTAGAACAGAAATTCCCAAAATTCAGAGTGTTACAATCCTCCCCACTTTGAAAATGATTTCGTCCTCGAAATCTTGACCCGATAATACCGTGAAGGAGTGATCCACTAAATTTCCCGGGGTGTAGAATACTTGTGACGAAGTTCAAATCTCAAAATTGACTTACCATAACATAAATCGGACATCTTAGCCAACCAACATGAGTCTTCTCACATCGATAATCCTTACCAAACAAGCAATCATTAGTCTTCAGGGCACCACACCTTTCCTTCTTTTGTAGGGTACCCCTTTATAGTCCAGCGGGTTAAAGGCCACAAGAAGAAATCTACCTCGTTCACATACTTTACCTAAAATTCGCAATGCCTCTCTCCCGAAAGGTTGGGGCGAATAACTTACCTACCAATTCATGACTATTCCTTGTCCCTCAAGGTTTCCATGAAGGATCACAGTCCTATCAATTCAGAATCATACATAGGGTGTTCCATCGGTCTCGCCGACCTTAAGTGGGCACCTCGAGGTCATCGGTATTGCACTATTCGATCAAAAACCAATATACAAGAGGTTAGTTCGACTCAGGAAAGACTTTCCCTCGCATGATTTCCAAGCAACACCAAAACATAGGGATATACCCCAATTCTCTAGATTCACACTTAGAACAACCACTGGGTTCGGCTTAGATTTCGCCCTAACAAGCCGCATGAAAGGCTACTACTCTAACGTACAACTTCAATTTCTAACTTAAGGCAGAATCCTCAACGCAAAACATTGACAAAACGATGGGGTCTTCCAATCATTATTAAAGTCCACGATCCTCTGACATCTACAACCTTATTCTCAAGCTCTTGCCTAGAAGGTTGTACTAGGCTCTTAATCGGCCGCACATCAACCCAATACTTGGTCAGACCCAAAAGAGCATTGGTTTCGCTTAAGAAATGGTTCAAACTCATCACGCTTGAGGGTGTCTCTTCTTCCATGACACTAAAATCTTAAGCCTAGGATTTGATTGAATCTAGAACTTCACAATAACCTCAAGTTGCCTGATATAGATGTTACGAGGAATCTCTATCATTGAAAGCCTCTAAAATGATATTTAATCTCTTTTTGAGAGGCACAACAAATCAACCCCTACCGTAATCTTACTATCTCCTTGGGAGTGCACAACGAATCTCCTTGACGGTCGAATATAAACGTCAAGCATCAACAACACCCGATACCAAACCTCTCATCATTCCCTCTATGGCCATGGGTGGAAATGTTCTCTTATTGTCAGGATCTAATTCTTAACAAGAATAAAGTCTCAGAAACAATATCAAAGAAGTTGCGGAAAAACACTTTGATATTCAATGTAACAGTAAACAAACAGTATATGATTAACAACTTGTAAACTTGTATTAAAATCACAAGATTACACACACAACCTCAATCTTGAAGAACAAGCTCTTTCAAGACGAATTCTACTTCTCTAGAATTAGGAACTATGCCTTGAGGTTGATTCTCTCTAAAACAAAAACTTAAAAAAAACTGTCTCTAAACTATTCTGTCAAATCTATACAAATACTGAACAAAAAGATAATTACAAAAAATAGAATATCTTCAGTATATCTTGCATAGTTATCTTCAATCCTTCCATGAATATCTTTATTCTTTACAGTTGTCATCCTCTCCATCCGGATCTCCAATTCATAAGCAGCACTAATCATAAGCAGCATTAACTACTAAGCAATACTAACCTCTAGCAGTACTAACTAGCTAAGCAGTACTAACTTTGTTCAAGCAGCACTAACTTTGACTAGCAGTATTAACTAACTAGAAGTAGTAATACTCAGCAGTATTAACATTAAAGTCCTCTAGCAGTAGTAATTCTGAACTAGCAGCATTAACCATACTTGAGCTTTTCTTCAGTTCCCAACAATCTCCCCCTAACTTGACTTTTAGGAAAAGAAGTCAAGTTCTTCAGATCTTCTTCAAGATGCTTTCAACACTTCAGTTCACACTCCTAGATTAGGATCCAAACCCAAACTTTGATTAATGATTCTGCTAACCACAATCTTTGCCATTTCTGAATCTTTTGAACATGTAAGCTTTGCATTTAACATTGCTTGTAATTTGGCCTTGCTGTGATCATAGATTTTATCAACTAAGTAGTACTCATGATAAGCTCTGTCCACAGTGATAACATAGACTCCACACCTTTCAAATATCATCCAGTTTTCTGTTCTTTGGAATTTATTCTGTAGATGCAGATCTCTGATCACATGTTGAACTTTGCTAGGATCAAACATCATGCATAAGTACTCCATGGCTAATCTGATTAAGCTCATTCCTTCTCCTTTCAGCTCCTTTTCATACATCTCCATCCCAACTTTAAACATCTCTTCTAAATCTGATCTTGAACAGCTTCTTATTAATCTACCCCAAGTAGAGTACACTTCATATATATCTCCCACTCTCTTAAGCCTGAAGTATTTCTTCCTTTGATCTTCCAAAATATCCCAAAAGATGACTTCTGGCGCTTTCATAGAAATGGGATCAGCTGAAACTGGTTCATCAGCTGTTGTAGTTATATATAGATCAAGATTATATTGCTTAGTGGATTGTTCTGGGTTCTTTACAGATTCAGTTGTAGAAGTAACTGAAGGTTCTGCTGTTTCTGCTATTTCTTCAACTCTTGGCCTTTTGTTCTGCTTCTTGGAGGCTATAGTCTTTATCCTCTTCCCAGATTTGGCTTCTACACCAACACTCTCAGATTCTTCCTTCATCTCCTCAGCTTTGTCTTTTGAGGGTGTGGTCTCCTCAGGGAATGGCTTTTGAATATTAAGGTCATGCCTTTCCTTCATTCTTCTCTCAGCCTCTTCTTTTTGGACTGAATCCCCTTGAAGCTTGAGCATCTCTTTCTGATACAACTCCTCAACCTGAGTGTATGCCATGTTAGAGAACATCTCCCCCTTGACACCAATTGCACCTTTCAGGAAATTTATCATCTTTCTTCTTTCCTGATTGGCCAAAATGTTTTGGAAGGTTGTCTCTTTTGCTTTTTGAATGGCATTCTTTGCTTAGAAACTTTCACAGAGCTTTTCTTGGCTTCTGCTGCATCTTTTAAACTCTCTTGATACTCAACATTGAGTTTTCTTGCCATTATCTGTGCAAGCTCTCTATCCTTCTCTGATTGAAGTTGTTCTTCCTTTTCCAATTCAGCCTGAAGTAGCTTTGCCATTTCTTCATCCAACTCAATCTGACTCTTTTTCTTGGCAGGCAGTTCAGCTTCAATCATCTTCTCCTTTCCTTTTCCTTTTGACTCCTTTGCCTTTTCTGTTTCCTTCTGTTGAATTTCTCCTTCATTTATGACCACTCCCTTGGCCTTTTGACTATCCTTAAGAGTGTCATTCTTTGCTTTGACCAATGTTTCAGCAATTTCCATTTCTTCAATAGAAAGCCCTGTTACTGCTGCTTCAGCAGTATTAACAGTTTCTGTTGCTTCAGCAGCATTAACAATTTCTATTGCTTCAGCAAATTCTGTTTCTTTTTCTGCCTCTTCCTCCCCTTCAACCTCAAATGCCCTCTCAGCTGTATTTTCTTTCTCTGTTTCAGCCTCTTTCTCCCCCTTGTTGGAAGCATCTTTATTATTTGACCTCTTCTTCAACACAAACTGCTTTCTCCTCTGCTTGTGCACCAACCTTGTCACCATTTTCTTTAATTTGGCAATCTGTACTTGTTGGGACAAGATTACCAATTTCATTTCCTCTATCTCTTTGCCTTGTTTAATAACATCCAGGTTGATGTTACCCATTGTTTCCATCAATTCATCATAGTCATATCTGTCCTCACCTTCTCCAGAAGTGTTACCCTCTTTTGAAGGATCATAGGATCTTTTTGTAGTGGAAGTCTTCTGCCTGGCAGAAGCACTATCCACCCCCTTGGTTTCTTGGCACCGGGGACCTTTGAATGATTGCTCATTCAAAGTTGCCATGGGGGAGGTCTTAGTTATGTTACCACTGTCCTCCTCTGTGTTAGCAGGAGTAGTGGCAGCCTGCTCACCCATATGCTCTTCCTCCTCCTCAGAGAGCACCTCCTTTGGGTTGGGAGACACCCTTGTGGTTTCCCTGTAGATATTCTCTAAGGGAGAATCCTCCCTTAGAGGGCTTAAAGGCTTAGGGGTTGATGGTACAAGAAGGGAAGGAGCCTTCTTTACCTGTTTCCTTTTGTATGTTTGGGTGATTGGTGAAGTTGGTTTATCAAGAAGAGACTGGGGAATTGATTTAGGGTGGAAAGGTTGGGATTGGCTAGCAGTGGGTTGGTCTAATGGAGGCCTTGACCCTGCTGCCATACCTTCATCAGTTTGGGACACCACCATCATTGTAGAGAACAATGGGGTGTCAACTCCTTCCGAGTCCAGAGGAGATCTTTTCATGTTTGAAAAGACCTTACCTTTGGGAATTTTTGGTACATATACCCCATCAAAATGAGGTATATCCATCAATTCATGGGTAATAACTTCTTGGACAAACCTGGGGTACATATAAAAACTCTTTTTACTTCCCAGGTTTGAGACAAGATCATTAAAAATCATTTGGGAAAAATTATACTTTCTGGTAGTGGCTAAGCATACCAAAGCATAAGCAATGGTGCTACTGAACTCACTCCATCCAGTAGTCTTTTTAGAGATACAATGCATAAGGGTATGGACAAAGAAACGCCATTGGGGTGAAAATTTGGCTTTTGAGAACTTGAACACACCCAATGGGCCTCCATACCCCATTCTTGTAAGAGTAGCAAACAGTTCATCATTAGAGATAGAAGTTATACCGGAGGCATCGTCTAGACGTAGACTGATGCGAATTACCTCTTCAGTAACTGTCAAGGGTTTGTCACACACCCTTGTTTTGATCATTTGCACACCATTCTCAGTAACAATGGTGGCATTTGCCCAGAATTTCCTCTGATGCTCTATGAAGATGGTAGGAGATATAGTGAGAGCATGGGCAATGTGGTTGGACTTCAGAAAGTCGACTATCTGGTGAAAACCTTCAGCTTGTTTTGGCTTTTGGAGCATCGCGATTTCATTGTGCTCGTTAATGAACGCCATGGATGCCATTGACCTTGAAGGTTCTTGCCTGAAAACTTGGAACTCGAGAGAGACAGGGTTTAGAGCGCAAGTGAACAGTATGCAAAGAGTCGTTATGAACTTTTAGGCGGGCAAAGGGTATTTATAGTATTCGGGACATAAGCAGTAGTAACCAAGAGCAGTATTAACGACAAGCAGTATTAACCACTAGCAGTATTAACTGAAAGCAGTATTAACTACTAGCAGTATTAACCACTAGCAGTATTAACTGATAGCAGTATTAACCACTAGCAGTATTAACGACAAGCAGTATTAACTACTAGCAGTATTAACTGAAAGCAGTATTAACAATGCACTGGCAGTATTAACAATGCACTGGCAGTATTAAAAATGCACTGGCAGCATTAACAATGCACTGGCAGTATTAAAAATACTTACACTTTTAAGCTTTGTGAAGGACTGAGTACTGCTCTACTTTTCCTGAAAAAGAAGATTAGGACCACCAAGAATAAACAATATACAGGTATTGAACCACTTTTTAAGTAGGAGCTTATTCAGAGTTGATCATTCCCACACTTGTTACCAAGAAAGTGAATCTACCCACATCAAATGCTTTGGTGAATAGATCAGCAAACTGGTTGTCAGTATGAACCTTTACAACTTGAATAAGTTTCTTTTCATTACAGTCTCTTATGAAGTGATACCTGATCTCAATGTGCTTTGTCTTTGAGTGCTTGACAGGATTATTCACAATGCTAATAGCACTGCTATTATCAATAAAAATTGGAGTGTGTAGAAAGGTTACCCCATAGTCCAACATTTGATTCTGAATCCATAAGACTTCAGAACAGCAACTTGCAGCTGCTATGTACTCTGCCTCTGTTGTAGATGTGGACACTGTGGTTTGTTTCTTGCACTGCCATGAAACTAGTCTTGCACCTAAGAACTGACATCCTCCAGAAGTAGATTTTCTATCCAAGTTTGCTCCACCTAGATCACTATCTGAGTATGCAAGTAGGTCAAAGGATGAGTCATGAGGATACCAAAGTCCCAATCTGGGTTGCCCTTTGAGATATCTGAATATCCTCTTAACAGCTTGATAGTGAGATTGCTTTGGCCTAACTTGGAATCTTGCACATACACAGACTGGAAACATTATATCTGGCCTAGAGGTTGTAAGATACATGAGAGAGCCAATCATGGATCTATAATGATGAACATCCATATCCTCCCCCTCAAGATCTGCTGTTATCTGCTTGTGTGTCTCCATAGGTGTGCTGGCAGGTTTTGAATCTGAGAAACCAAACTTGGTTAGAATGTCCTGCACATACTTGGACTGACAGATAAAGATTCCATCTGACTTTTGTTGAACTTGGAGTCCAAGGAAAAAAGTAAGTTCCCCCATGGAACTCATTTTGAACCTTTGATGCATTAGTTCCTCAAACTCCTTGCACATGTTGTCTCTTGTAGATCCAAAGATGATATCATCAACATAGATTTGGACCAGCAAGATATCCTTCTTCTTTCTCTTGATGAATAAAGTCTTATCAATGACTCCTCTTTCAAAGCCATTTTCCAAGAGATAGGATGACAGAGTGTCATACCATGCTCTTGGAGCTTGATGCAGTCCATAAAGTGCTTTCTTCAATTTGTATACCCTGTCTGGATAGCTTGGGTTTTCAAACCCTGGTGGTTGACAGACATATACTTCTTCTTCAATTGAGCCATAAAGAAATGCACTTTTCACATCCATTTGATAGACTTTGAATTTCATATAAGAAGCATAAGCCAGGAATAATCTAATTGCTTCTATCCTGGCCACAGGTGCAAACACTTCATCATAGTCTATTCCCTCTTCTTGTGTATACCCTTGAGCCACCAACCTTGC
Source organism: Arctium minus (assembly GCA_954870635.1). Classification (NCBI taxonomy): domain Eukaryota; kingdom Viridiplantae; phylum Streptophyta; class Magnoliopsida; order Asterales; family Asteraceae; genus Arctium; species Arctium minus. The sequence goes on along the minus strand of OX941088.1, from coordinate 88,343,510 downwards.
TTTGTTCCTTATCACTATACCTCTTTCATCTCTCTTATTCCTGAAGACCCATTTTGTTCCTATTGCTCTTTGGCCTTTAGGAAGGTCTACCAGATCCCAAACATCTTGCAGCTTGAATTGCAGTAGCTCTTCTTGCATTGCTTCTATCCAACTGGACTCTTTCATAGCATCATGTGCCTTCTTAGGCTCAAGCTGGGATAGAAAGCAACAAAGCACTGTATGCTGTTGATCTTGCATTTCTTGCAGTCTGCTTTGATTTCTAGTCATCATAGGAGAGGATATGTCTCCTATTACCAGTTGTGGAGGATGATTCTTTTGAATTCTGGTGTGATGATTAGGTTCTTCATTAAGTCCCACCTCTAGATTGGAGTCATTCAACTCAACTGAGGTGTTTTCAGCAGCTACTTCTGATTCTTTAATGTCTTGAGTCTCCTCATCTCTACTTTCTTCTTCACTCTGACTTGGTCCAGTAGATGGTTCCTTTTCACAGTCTTCAACAGGATCCACTGTGGGTATGGGAAAGATCACATATTTAGACATACTGTCTTGGACTTGGGTAGTTCTTGATTCTCCACTCCCTGAACCTGCATAATCATCACTACTGAAACCAAAAGAGTTAGTTAGTGAATCAATGTCAAATAGCCACTGAGGACCATACCCAATTGGATTTGGTGTGTTCTCATTGCATTTGACATTGTCACTTTCTTCAATTATTCTAGAAGAAGAGTTAAAAACTCTGTAAGCCTTACTCTAAGATGAGTAACCAACAAGAAATCCATCATCTGCTTTGCTATCAAACTTACCTAAGTGAGATTTAGTATTGAGAATTGTACAAGGACACCCAAAAGGTTTGAAAAATTCAATAAAGGGTTTTCTTTTATTTAAAAGCTCATATGGGGTCTTGTTCTTTGGCTTGACCACTAGAACTCTGTTTTGGACATAACAGGCAGTATTGACTGCTTCAGCCCAGAAGGTAATTGGCAGTTTTGAATCAGCCAACAGAGATCTAGCAGCCTCTATTAGTGTCCTATTTCTCCTCTCAGCAACTCCATTCTGTTGAGGAGTCCTAGGGGCACTATATTGTCTCTCAATGCCTTTCTCTTCACAAAAGGTGTTTAGATCAAGGTTTTTAAATTCAGTCCCATTATCTGATCTAATGACTTTTACTTTTTGATTAGTTTGGTTTTCAATTCTTAGGATAAAGGATTTGATCAGTCCACTTGTCTCATCCTTAGTCCTTAGAAAATATACCCAATTAAATCTGGAGTAATCATCAACAATAACCAAGCAGTAAGATTTCTTGCCTATACTCATGACATTTGTAGGACCAAACAGATCCATATGCAATAATTGGAGACAAGAAGAAATAGAGTTTAACTCTTTGGTCTTATGAGAAGTTTTGTGCTGTTTGCCTTTAAGACAAGAAACACAATGATCATCACATGAAAAGACTTTTGATGGTAAACCTCTTACAAGGTTGTTTTTAACAAGTTTGTTCATAGTTTTGAAGTTCATGTGACACATCCTTCTGTGCCAAAGAGAGGATTCATCCACAGAAGCTTTTGAAACAAGACAGTTCAGGGATGAATCACTATCAACATTGTCCATATCTAGACAATAAACATTGTCCTTTCTTGGAGTTCTAAGTAGTATCATGCTTTCATCAACTACTTTGAACCCTGGAGCAAGGATCATACACTCTGTATTTGTAAATAATATGCTATGTTGTTTGTCACAAACCTGTGATACACTTAACAGGTTGTACTTCAACTGATCAACATAGTAGACATCCTCAAATGTCATCTTACCTTTTGTAATATTACCTTTGCCACTTATTTTACCACCAGTAAGATTATCTCCAAAAGCAACATGTCCTCCATTGATATGCTTGAAATCCTGAAGGCATGACATGTTACCTGTCATGTGCCTAGAGCAACCACTATCAACATGCCATATGCTCTTCCCCTTGAGCTGTTGGTTGCCCTGCACATAAGATAAATCAGTTAGTATGAATTGGGAACCCAAGCCAAAGTGGTCTTGGGTATCCCTTTCTCATAAAAATACTTGCATTCTTTCTTGACAAGATTTTTAAACTTTGACTCCTCATTTCTAGAGTACTTTGTCACAATGATAGGCTTGGAAACACTTTTGCTAGAAGCAGTACTGGTTTTAGAAGTACTAACTGCCTTAGCAGCACTTGCATGCTTAGCAGTACTAATCTTGTTAGAAGTAGTAACTGTGTTAGCAGCAGTAACTGTGTTGGCAGTATTAACCTTTGAAGAGGTACTAACAGTATTAGCAGCATTAATATTTTCAGCAGTACTAACACTGGTAGCAGCAGTAATGCTTCCAGCAGCACTATCCCTGTCAGCAGTACTAACAGTTTTAGTGCTTCTAGGCACCCACATTTTAATACTTTCTTTTAAAACCTTTTTCCTCATGGGGCCCTTACTTTCAACAGATTTCTTCATCACATGTTTCTTTCCAGCCTTCCTATAACCAACAGGTTTTTGCACAAATCTTTGAAAGTTCATCTGTTGGTTAATAGGGTTAAAGAAACAATGCTTAGCCAAATGGTTTAACTTTCCACATATGAAACAAGGTTTTGGTCTATTGATTTTACTTAGATCAATGCCTTGTTTTTGTGCCCATTGGTTATTCCAGTTTCTCTGATTTCCCCTTGGTTTATCATGTTTTTGGGGCTTAGATTTATTGCATGCACACTGCTTGCAAGGGATAGGGTTCACAACAGTGGTCTGCTTATAATGAACCTTCTTATTCTTTCCCTCAGTCTTCTCTATCTCATTGGACTTGATCCAATGCTTTCCACATCCCTCATTGGTGATTATGTGGTTTTCTATAGGAATCTCACCACTCACAGTGTTGTCTTTATCCTTGACAACTTCTTTCTCAGTTTTATCCTTAACAACTACTTCATCTAAGGGATCTATCTCAGTGGCTCCCTTAGGTAGGTCCTTCCTATCCTTTGTTTCTAACAAATCTGAACTAGGAGGGATGTAGTTGTTGTTATAGGGTGGTGGTGTGGTATTGTACCTTATTCCTCTTCTCAGTTTATCATGAATCTGAGATTGTAGTAAAGAATCCATAGCTTTAGAGGCATTGGAAAACTTTTCTACATCTAGCTTGACTTTAGCTAGTTCAACTCTTAGCTTTTCACTCTCTTCTTTGGATCTGGTCAGTTGAAGTTCTAAGTCATTCTTCTCCCACTTCCAGTAGTTTGTGTCATAAGAGTGTTGAAGCTCATTGGCTTGAAAACCCTTAATCTGCTCTTCAAATCTCTCAACTATCCTCACATAATCTTTTATGTCCTTTTCCAATCTCTTAAGGTCATCACTCATGTTCTGATTGTGATCCCTATACCTTTTAACAGTGTTAATGCAATTTTGAGAACAAAGATTGGAAGTTACCTCTGTTGGGAGATCAGACACCTCTGCCATTAGAGCTTGGTTCTGGATGGCCTCTTCAGCTTGATCACTCCAATCAAACCCCATGCCTTGTTGAGAGACAAGGGCTTGTGCAGAGTTTCTGTTATTATTGAAGCTTCCAGATTGAGCTTGTTGGTGGTTATTGTTTTGAGGCATTCCACTTCTGCATTCTCTAGCAAAGTGTCCCTTCTGATGGCATTTATAGCATTCCACCTTTGACTTGTCAAAACCTGCTCCATCTTCTCTTCTTTGTGAGAAGTTGTTCCTTCCAGTTCTTTTGATGAACTTCTTAACTCTCATAGAGAGCATGGCCATCTGCCATTTAATGTCCATCTCTTCAAGATCATCTGGATGGAGTTGTTCCAAGTCATCATTAATGAGAGAAGAGTTTCCATGACTTGCTAGAAAGACTTCAAATACAGTTTCAGTACCTTTCTCTTGAGTTGCTCCATTGGCAGCACTAACTGATTCAGAGTTGGAAGTAGAATCAGTTGATGCTGAAAGGAGTGCAGCATTGTGAACATATCCAGAAGGCCTCTTCTTAGCCTCTACCTCAGATTCAAAAACTCTTAAATCATTATATAGATCATCAAGTTCCTTTTCTTCCAGTTGATCATTCTGTCTGAAAGCCACAGTATACATGGTCCATTCATCACTCAGGGACCTTAGAAACTTTCTGTTCAGATCATCTTGATCAATTTGTACTCCCACTGTAGCAAGTTCACCAATAAGCTTGTTGAACCTGTCAAAAGTTTGAGTCATGGACTCATTCTTGGTTGACATAAAGTTCTCATATTGTTGCTTCAGAATGGCTTTCTGATTTCTCTTGGTACTTTTGGTACCTGAGAATCTCTTCTCTAGAGCATTCCAGAGCATCTCTGCATCAGTGCAGTTGCAGAACTGATGTTGATATTCATTGGGGATAGCCAAGAGCAAAGTGCTCAAGGCTTTCATCTCTGTCTGTCTAGCCTTTCTTTCTGCATCAGTTTTTGGTGGAGTTCTCTTTCCATCTGCACCAATCTTTCCTGCTTCAGAAGGACCATTCTCTATGATATCCCACATAGAATAGTCAGTGAGGAGTATGTACTGCTTGATTCTGATCTTCCACATATCGAATTCATTGGGTCTAAGCATTGGAACCTTTGAGACTAGAGTACTGTTTGATTCTTCAAAGTTTTCCATGATGAATGAATAGATGTTTCTGAGAGAACAGGCTCTGATACCACTTGTCAGGATCTAATTCTCAACAAGAATAAAGTCTCAGAAACAATATCAAAGAAGTTACGGAAAAACACTTTGATATTCAATGTAACAGTAAACAAACAGTATATGATTAACAACTTGTAAACTTGTATTAAAATCACAAGATTACACACACAACCTCAATCTTGAAGAACAAGCTCTTTCAAGACGAATTCTACTTCTCTAGAATTAGGAACTATGCCTTGAGGTTGATTCTCTCTAAAACAAAAACTTAAAAAAAACTGTCTCTAAACTATTCTGTCAAATCTATACAAATACTGAACAAAAAGATAATTACAAAAAATAGAATATCTTCAGTATATCTTGCATAGTTATCTTCAATCCTTCCATGAATATCTTTATTCTTTACAGCTGTCATCCTCTCCATCCGGATCTCCAATTCATAAGCAACACTAATCATAAGCAGCATTAAGTACTAAGCAGTACTAACCTCTAGCAGTACTAACTAGCTAAGCAGTACTAACTTTGTTCAAGCAGCACTAACTTTGACTAGCAGTATTAACTAACTAGAAGTAGTAATACTCAGCAGTATTAACATTAAAGTCCTCTAGCAGTAGTAATTCTGAACTAGCAGCATTAACCATACTTGAGCTTTTCTTCAGTTCCCAACACTTGTTTCCCTTAAACATACTCGAATCGTTCCATGAAACCTTCTTTATGACGCAACCACACTCTCTAGCATTGATTACCCAAATTCATCAATTTACAATTCTCATATTGAACTTTCAAGTTAAAACAGTCAACATCGAACATCGCCAACCTCCGAAACCTGTCTTTTAAGAAGAAGTCCCAATGTTGCCTAATATTACTTCTAACCCTGATCTCGCGAACTGTATCCCCAGGTTTCTTACTGGAATCTCTAAGATCCCTCAGAACGCTAATAACATCGGACTCTAGCATCAGTCTTTAGAAGGTGATGGTATTTCTATCATTAATTGGGTAATGGCAAAAGACATTGATCGCAACTCGTACACAATCATCAACACTAACAATTCGAACGTAAACAACGAGGAACGTACCTGTCGTTATCGGCACACCACTATAACCATGGCACGTTATACCTGCTATCCGACCCTTTAGCAGCTCTTGCACGTGGGCAATTCTTTTTGACGTGGCCTGGTTCCTTGCACACAAAGCAGATTATGCCCTTGATGGAACAATCACGGTGGGAGTGACCCGACATCCCACACTTGAGACATGTCAAAGGGTTAGGGTTGCACCTACCCGCATGTTTGACTCGGCACTCCCGACACCACTTTGACTTCCTACGGTGGCCAACTTCTTTTCCATCTCCGTGATCATTGTGTTCTTGGAGTGGACTCCACCGGTCCTCCCGTTTCCTCTTTTCTTTAATCTCCGCCTCTTCTTCATTACTCCGAGCAAAAATATCCTCCATGAATTGCGATTCTTCTATTGCTTCTCGGAGGGTGGAGACTTTAGAAATTCGTACCATCGCCTTCATATCGGCCGACAGTCCTTTCATATACGCATTTACCCTGTCCTTCTCACTCGGGACGACATGTCCCACTAGATCCAGTTTCTCCATGAAGAGGTTGGAGTATTCTCTCACTGACATGTTTCCCTTCTTGAGGGTTCAGAACTCCTCTTCTATTCTGTCGATCGCCCTTTCGTTGCAATATTTATCCATTACTTTCTTTTTTAAAACAACATCATATTCATAATAACAATAGCTAAGTGAAATTATGAACATAACCTACATAAGAATCCTCGTCACCATAGTTATGACTATTAATTGGTGCACTTCTGTCGACCACTACCACCTAATCTCACCCAAAAAGTTCTACTCATAATGAACCAGTCATAAGTTAAAGTCTCAGCTTAAGTCTAGGCATCTATGGTTCATACATAGTTCACTTAAACTAGAGCTCTGATACTAACTTGTAACACCCCTAAAATTCGAAAATAGCAGACAAATTAAAACATCCAAAATCACTTAAATACATAGACATAAAAAGGCTTTGATCCCAAACCATATTATTCTCAATACAAAATATCCCATTTTAAATAATGGTCACCAAACAATTTCCCCAAAACGCACCCACGAGGTATTTCATCAAAATACTATTTGTATAAGTAAAATGGTACGTTTTTAACACCTAAGGTACGGGTAAGGGAATAGCCAAGGATAACACCTTTAGGTGATGGGGGAGACCCGATTCCATCGAATGTGGCGAAACACATAGTTAAGACACTTATCAACGTTCTCGAGATTCACATAAGGCCATGGATCCCCATATACGGCTCCTCTGAGCAACCACCGCAAGATACCCAAATGACCCTAGTGTCTACTCGACCTCTCGATGAGTGTCACCACAAAAGTCACAAGTCCCCGTATCTGTCCCACCATAGGCACCACCGCAAAACTTAGCTCCGTAAACGGCTCTACAGAGCACCACCGCAAACTTACATAACAACATGACTTGGGGACCACTCACTAGACTCAAGCATGGGCATCAAAAACTCCATGATGAACATAACGACTCATATGCCTATGGATCCAACGCATTACAGTCTAAACATTACATGACTCCATATGAATGAACTAATGCATCCAAAACATGTAATAACCAATATTTGTGCAATAATTGCATTTTCCATAAAACGCCCATATTTAGCTATTTAAACCGGACAACGTCCCAAAACTCATCAGAGTATAATTCAAGCCATAAGGCATCATAAAACGTTTACAAAACAATAAATCCAATATGGCTACATATGTCGAGTATAGCTTTCCCAAAATCAGTATTTCTCCAACGTATAATTGGCCGAAGGCCTAAACCGTAAGATTCATAATTTCCCAAAATACTCATAGTGTCAATAATGACTATTTTAATTTACTCATACTGTTAAAGCCGAAATAGTTTAAAGTATTAATAACCCCAAAACTCATAAGTAGAGTAAAATCCCAAAACCACCATTTGTACCCAATTTTTCACCAAAATAAAACCCTACACCTTATGTTGCCTATATTCTTTAATAGTTCCAATAAATCTCCCGTAGTTGGTTTAAATATCATTTTTGATGTTAAAACACCCAAACACACTTAGCAAACCATCATAAAGCTTTGACAACCCAAGTATGTACAAATACTAGGGGTGTGCAGAAATTCAACCGATCCAATAGAAACCGACCTCCAATTAGAACCGACCGACCATAATTGGATATCCTAATGTAATTGAATCGGATTGAAAATCTCAACATCCAATTTGGATCGGTCGGTTCTTGGATGGCAGTCCAGAACCGACCAAAGACCGACCGAAACGAACCGACCAACATCCAATTACCCATCCAATTAACCATCCGATTACCATCCAGTTTTCCATCCAAGTATCATCCAATTTTTTTTTTGCAATTTGCTTAAATCTAAATTTATTTTGTGTTGGTTTTTGAATTTTTAGTCTCACTTATGTTGGTTTTAACACAAACTAAAAGTAATTAATTAGAACATTGCATTAAATTAACACATTGGATGGATCCGATCTGATCATCCATTGGATGTCGAATGGATCCAATCCGATCCAATGGATATCCAATAAGAATATCCAATGGATATCCAATAAGAACATCCAATAGATGGAACTGAACCGTTCCAATCATCCATTGGATTGGAAAAATCCAACATCCAATGAATGATTGGATCGGTTCGGTTGGGAAAATCCAACATCCAATGAATGATTGGATCGGTTCGGTTCCCCTCACATCCATTGGATGTCAACCGATGAACACCCCTAACAAATACCCATTTAACCATAAAACTCATCAATTGTAAAGTGTGCAAGTAACATATGTTCAAAATCCCCAGTTTTTGGTGACTCAAACACTTCATAAAATATTGTAAACCATTTTCAACGATTTTATAACACAAATATGTGTAAGTGTACAAATATTCACAAAACCTATCAAAATAAAGTAAACTCATTGATATATTTTCAAATCCCCAAAATATGTGCATTTTGACATGTATATAGTTTTTTCAAAGCAAATAGAACTCACTTTGCTAGATTTAGACTAAATCTAGGTTTTTACCCCAAACTTGAGCTTTTTGATGAAGGCTTCAGATCCACAAATATCCACCACTAGAAATCTTATCTAGGTTACAAACAAACCAAAACACACCAAGAGTAACTCCCAAAATCAGATTCACACTAATCTTGGCAAAGTTTCAAATCTCTAAAATACCCAAAAGTAGATTGAAACTCAAAATACGAGAGATACATCAAGGGAGATGTTCTAGGAGGTTAAGATGAAAGGTTTTATAGTAACAAAGGTCTAGAAATGGTTAGAGTAACTTACTAATGGGTTCCTTGGAAAACCCCAAGATATGGTCAACAATGGTGAGGTGATGATAAAGAAGGTGAAGGTGTTGATCTCAGATTGAAGGTAGAGATCTTGAAGAAATGGTGGTTGAACCACTTAATACCAGCCCAAAATCGTCTCCTACCCTAAATTGTGGTTGAGAGCATTTTAAGAAGAAGTGAAATGAGAGAAAATAAGGTTTGGGGCTGAAACATCCTTTTATCAGCGAACAGTGCTCGCGCGCGAGCTGTCGTGCGTTTCTACTAGCGCAGAGAGTCACGCCGAGCACTGGAGTTGTGGCGGAGCAGAGTCTCGCACGGATGCTCGTGCGGTTCCACTCGCGCGGAGAGCCGCACAGAACATTGTTGGCAATTTTTCCCATCTTATTTTCGGCTACCTTGTTCAACATCAATTTAGAACAGAAATTCCCAAAATTCAGAGTGTTACAGTTTTCTTCTAAAACCTACTTGGTGAGTACATTCTAACCTTTTTAAAACCTTATACATGAGTGTTACAGTTTTCTTCTAAAACCTACTTGGTGAGTACATTCTAACCTTTTTAAAACCTTATACATGTCAAACTCATGATTTTAGAATCTCAATCAATTCCTTGATTTATTATACTTGTTTAAAATGATTTTTGACCTAAAATAACATTTTGGAGATTTTTAGGGTTTATACCCTTTCGGTGGGATAATGAATGAGTTTCATAATAAGTGTTATAAAAGATGATGTAAGTTTATAAATGTATTTGAAAGTTGAAATATTCATTTTTGAATACATTTTTACTATTTACTTCTTAAGAAATTTCATACTATATGTGGGTTTTCAAGAACGGTTACATAGGAATGTTTGTCATGAAAGTAAATGACTTCCAAAAGGTAAAGGCCAATCAAGAGGCACGTTTTATGGTTATCCTTGTGTTGAAACTATATGTTTGATTTTAGTTGGTCACAAATGCAATAGTGACAAGTCTAGACTATTACTGATGGATCCATAAGTACAGAGTCAACTTAATTGTTGGGATAATTCCTGTTTGTAGCTAGTTGAGACATTGGGCCCTCAGAAGGCTACTTGGTACGGTTATGTGGGACCGAATACTAGCCGTGGGTCGTAAATGTAAATCCTAGTGAATGAGCATGATTAGGATCATTGGGTTCCCTACCCCACATCTGAGTACGAGCCGACGAGTTTGTGGCCTTGATCCTAGTATGGTGAGGTCAATAACTTGGAAAGTGGCTTACTTTTGTGTTCCGCCACGATCCTTGGAAACCGGGTCTCCCCCGTCATTGCAAGATGTGTTTTGGACCGAAAGGTCGTTATGTGGTTGTTACCCCTTTTTAACCCAACTACATGAAAGATTTCTTATTGTTTCATTTAATTCATTTTTAAAGCATCGATATAAACTATATGTTCTCACTAGGCGTTAAGCCTAACACTTTTTCTCAAATGACATGTATACAGGTTCCCTTAGCGGTGGGTCTCTCAAGGTTTGAGAGATGAGCTTGGGTGTTTAAGCCATTTTTAGGATGATAGAAACTTTGGAGTCATGGCGTACAAGAGACTTTAGTAATTTTTGGGAATTGTATTGACAACTAATGAAATCTAGATATAACTTGTTTAGATTAGTTTGTTGCCGATTTCTATATTCTTCTACAGGTTTTGTAAACGCTATATTACATTTACCCGTTTGGGTGATTTACTCCATTTATAAACGTCATATTGCCAAATTTTAAATTTACTCTAAATTTTAGGGTTTTACAAATTTACTTCATTGTCATTTAATTTCCTGCAATTTATTTACTATCTTTTCCATTTTCGTTATTTATATTTCTGCAAGTTACTTTCTGTTACATTTCTGCACTTTACTTTCAGTATTTTCCATTTCCGGTTATTTACATTTCTAGTCCTTACATCATTCGAAAGAAAAATCTAAGCAATAATGGTCTAATCGGCTTAGCTTGGGGTGTAAGACAGAGTTAAGACCGAAATCAGTGTAAAAGTAAAGAGGTGTCTTAAATATAATGTTGTTATCTAACTATTTATTTCAGGTGATCAATGTTTCACTGAAGATTACATTCAATTAATTGACAACTAATTTTATGTATGAAAATGCATTAACTTTCATAGTTAAGATAAATATGAAAAACCTGAGGTAATATGAGAAGGCTATAAATAGCTTTAGTACGTGAGAAGTGCTATACTCCTATGGTGTAGGATGGTAACACTGTGTTGTGCTAGGATTCACGAAGTCTAACATAAATGATACCGTATCAATAGCATGTGAGCCTGTGTGTACTCTTGGGAGGCCATCTGACCAGATAATTGATACTGTGATAATACTATAGGACCATCTTGTGGTACTATAAGATTGTCCAGGTGCTATAACATCTTTTTATTGGAGAACTTATTTTTGTCTTAACAAACCTTTTGTGTGTCCCAATGATGTGCAAATCAAGATGAACAACAAGATTCAATTACAAAATGTCATATTATTGAAAATCAAATCTCTCATATTACAATATGCTCTCAAAGTAAAGTATTTCTCTCTCTAAAAAATAATTCTCTCAAAGTGCTTAATGAATTCTACTAACAAAAAGGTATTTATACCTAGTTACAATACAAAGACAAATACAACTAAACTAAACACTTTGACTTGCTTGACTTTGACTTTCCATATTAAGAAGCTTTGATTTGAGCTTTGACTTTGAACCAAATGATCTTGGATCCAACATTTATGCACTAACAATCTCCCCCTTTAGATTCAAGACCATCTTCAAAAAGAATAGACATTGAAGCTCCCCCTTTGAATTCAAATTAAATTTCAGCATTCACGAACAATCTTCTCCTTTGTTTAAACTTTGACAAAATCAATCTCCCACTTTAAACTTCTTCATAAAGATAAACATTTCATCTCCCCTTTCTTTTAACAAAAACAATCAAAGTCAATATCCCCCTTTCTTCTTTATCTCTCTCTTTATATCTTGACAAACAATCTTCAGAATTACAGTATTCTCCCCAAAGTCTGTGAATGTGCTCTTCAAGAACTTTAACAATTTCCCCCAAGGTAAATACAACGTCTTTCAGACTTCAGAAAAGAAATTATCTTCAGATTCAACTCACTTTTCTTTAGTAAATAATCTTTAAAGAAAATTTCAGCAAATATTCATCAAGCTTTCAGAATTCCTTGAACTTTCTTTATTATTCTGACCATTCTCCCCATAACTCGGAAATATACCCTTCAAACTTGTCATCACTCTATTACAAGAATTTTCACAATCTGATCTTTAGACAACATTTGTTCAAATTATTTCTCCCATAACTTCTAATCCATTTCTTGACCATCTCATTTCTTGAAAATATTTCTCTCCCATATTCCAAAAATGTAACTTCCTCATATTCAAACATTTCTTGATCATCTCCCCCTTTTTGATGATGTAGAGCATAGAAATCATCAAAACTGTCCCCAAGAAATGTCATGAATCTTTTTCTGACCAATGATCTTATGAAAATGAGCCACTGAACATCCGTCAATTCATAATATAGTCATCCGAATCTTTTGAAATTCAGACAAATAAGAATGTAACCCTGAATCAACAAATGAATCAGTTAAGATGCCTGTAAGCAGCACGAAACTACTTAGTACAACGAATGTACTGTACAAGGAGTTTTATTGATGTTCATTCCCCAGGTCTTCCATTCAATCATCGAATAACACAAGCTTATTCTATGAAAATTCGGACAGGAAAACAAATTTTCTGTGTGTTCGTGCTTGTGTATGAAAGAATTTAAACATGAATATTTATAAGGCTCAAAATGTGTAAACCATTGAGACAACAATAGTAATACACGAACTCAATTGTGCATGATCGAAGTGCGAAGGTGGGGCAACTTTCCTTCTTTTTCAATATCTACATCTTCCAAATGAAGACGAGATAGATTATGTGTTGCATCCCCAAGAAAAATTGAAACATCTCTTTGTTAAGAAAGAAATGAGTAGCTGATGGGGTTTAAGCAAGAGTTGGCATGGGCTAGTTGCTAGTTTCAATGAAGTTCACGAAAGAATTGTGAAACAACAGAAATATGGCTGCCCAACTCAGAAAGTGGTTGGTGCAGAGTTCTGATATTCTTTTAACTCTGTTCTCACACCCTATTTCTTTTTATCATTTAAGCTCACTTCTAACCAAACTCTCTTTTACATTTTACCGCTCAACACAATGAGGTTGTTCAATTGAATGAACTTCCTCCCCCACTTTTTCATTTATACCCCTCGCCTCTCGATCACTCATGATAACTTCTTGGGTAGGAAACACTGGTTAACGTGAATCCATAGAAGTTCTTTTAAGTTCTCACACTGATCCCATGTATATTGTCCTATAAGCAAAGTGTTGCTTAATTGGTTTAACTTCAACAGTTAAATCACATTACATATATCAGATATATAAGCATGCTCATGAAGGTAATCATGAAGATTTGAGCATTTAAATCATGAAAGATTCTCTCAAAACAAAGAAATTGAATGAATGAAATGAAATCAAGAGATATGTTTTGAGAATCTGACAATGTATGAAAAAGATCAAATAAGAATGATTTATCATTAAAAGCTTAGGTCATTAAAAATTGGATGTTGTCTATACGAATCAAATATAGACATTCTTGAAAGAAACGCTCTGAATGAATCACCGCTCAACAAATTTTGAATTTCAAACGGGATTTATTACCATCGAAAAATTGTTTCATTTTGAGACATGGTAATAATAAATTCAACAAAAATACTAAACCGGTGTGTGTGAATACTTGACAGTATATGGAAAAGATAATACACAAGTATTTATCTTTGGAAACACACGGTTCGTGAAATATTGAAGTTCATAAAAGGAAAAACATTTAAAATCAAACTTCTAAATTCATGAAATCATTTTGAGAATAAGAAGTGGTTTGAACATTTAAGAAAATGTTTTCATGTCTGAAAGTTGTCCTTCTTTCAAACAATCAAATTATGAATATAGCAATCATAGTTCCTCCCCAAGTCATGATTAACTAACCGTGTAAGCTCCCCCTCAAAACCTGCAAGTAGTCAAAAAGTCGTCAAAGTATAAAAGTCTTAGTCAAAGGAAACACTGAAAAACGAGTTCTGATCTGAACTAATCAGAAGACATTTAATCCCCCTGAAATATTGCATTCACAATATTTATCAGAAAGGATGATATGTACTCCCCCTTGAAGGTTGATCATCTCTTATGCATCGTAGTACATTCTCTTTTGATCTTTTAAGAACGAGTCCTAAAATGTTGTGTTTAGAAGTTAACATCTTTGACATTGAAGTACAAGTTCTGAGCTGATTTACTCAGAAGTTTAACTTCTTAACATTAAAGTGCGGGTTTTGAATTGTATTATCCAAAAGCCATGGTTCCTTTACTCCCTCTAGACTTGCGATGCCTGCAACACAGATGAATCTTTTGGCTTTGGTACCCACTGGTATTTGGGTCCAGGTTTGTTAGTTGCAGTTCTGTTAGGAGTAATATAATAAGAACCATACCAGTAATTAGCATAATCTTTACCAACAAAATCATTTGAGCCACAATAAGAACAGTTAATTTTGTTTTTAGCTAACCTAATTAATTGATTTATCTAATAAACAAGACCAAGTTTACCTTTATGCACAATGTTCTTCTTGGCAATGGGTGTATGCACAAATGATTTTTTATCATTCTTCTCATCAGAAGTTGCTTTCACTCTCCATATGAACTTCTCATTACCATTCCTTCTTCTATTTGTAGAAATAGTTGTATGAGGTGAACTTGATGTTGTATCATTTCTAGGTGTTTGAATAATTGACTCTGGAGTCTTCTGCTCAGTCAAAACCACCTTAGAGATAATTTCTTCAAGTTCTGTTATCTTGGAAGATAAACTGTTTCTTTCCTTGGTGAGCATGTCAATCTTTTTCTGAAATTCAGAATTCGTTTTCTACTCTTTCATTGCTTTTGTTGACAGTTCAGATAACTTTCTTGTCATCTTCTTAATCTCCGTATCAAAAACCTCCCTTTCTTCTTCAAAATCTTTCTCGACATTCTTTCTTTGATCAGATATTTCTTTGAAGATTCCAATATTTTTCTGCTCAACTACCTTCTTCTCCTTTGCAAACTTGTCTCTTTCCATAATGATTACTTTCTCAAAATCTGACACTTGTTGAGAAAGTTTTTCACATTTAACCTCAACAGCTTTCTTCTCTTCAAAGGTCTTTCTTGAGAATTCAGAGAATTTCTGTGCAAATCCTTTCTTTTCCTTTTCAAATTCATCTTTGTCTTTGGTAATCTGTTTTTCCAACTCTGAAACATTCTTTCTCAGCTCTGCGTTAGCTTTTTCTAAACCCTTAGTTGTCTCCTCATTCTTCTTGACTCAATCTTTTTCTTTGAGTTTAACAATCTGATCATTCAAATCTGAGATCTTACTCTTCAACTCAGTATTCTCATTTTCCAAAGCCTTTGCTTTCTCTTCATTGTTCTTGCTATCTTCTAATCGTTGAGGATCAGAAATATGCTTCTGAAGATCCTCATTAATCTTCTTTAACTCATTTACTTCTTCGCGTAGCAGTTTCTTTTCAGCATGATATCTCTTTGATCTCTTTTGATAATAATCAACTGATGAAGTAAGTAGTTCATTCTCCTTTTTGAGTTTTGCATTTTCTTCCTTATCTTCAAAATATCCCATGTTTATAACACTTGCACTGACCGTTAACAAAAATCAGAAATATTTGATCACACTAAAAAAATTGTCCCCCTACGCAGACTTAGCACAGGGGTCCCCCTCTGCAGACATAGCTTGAAAAAACATATTTCAGCTTGCAAAAATTTTGGCCAAGTATAGAAGTCGTAAAGGAGTATAGAGTACTTTTCGCAAAACACTATTCACCCCACTTGTCGCAGAAAGAGACTTGCGCGTTCTTAGTTGTCGCAGGTTGAAGCTTGCGTATTCTGAGGTTGTCGTAGGCAGTGGTCTGCGCGATCTTACTTGACGCAGGCTGAGGCTTGCGCGTTCTTGGACTTGTCGCAGATAAAGGTCTGCGAGTTCTGAACTTTACTTGTCGCAAAGCCTCTGCGAGTTCTCTTATTTAGAATTTTTTTCCACAATTAACTTGTCGCAATGCGTCTGCGAGTTCTAGTACTTTTTTTGATCAAATAGCTTGTGGCAAAGAGAAACTTGTCGCAGATCAAAGAACAAACAGAAAGAAGTCGCAAACAGTGTTATGCGAGTTCTTGCTTGTCGCAAATCAAAGAAAACAAAGAAAACACTTGTCGCAGATAGCACTCTACGAGTTCTTCACCCTCTGCAAGTTCTAGCCTTCTGCGAGTTCTTGCCTATGAACCTTGCGACTTCTTTGGATCTTGCGAGTTCTTCATCACTTCGAACAAAAGCTCACTTTTTCAGCCTTAATTCGATCAAAATCTTCGAACTTGAAGATGAAACTCTGCAGATTAAACCTCGACAACAATATGAACAGATTACAATCAAACAATTTCACTAAAATCAACCAAAAATTACACTTTGATCTAGTTACAGTACGTGAACAATACGAACCAAAAATTCAATCAAAGTCCTAAATTCACCCAAACTGTTGTGAATTAGACTAAGCAATACAAACAAAACTTGTTCTAGAATCAAAAATGAATACAAAGAATCGAGAATTACACTAAAAAACACAAAAAATCAAGAAATTGATTCTGGAACAGTGACATTTGCGAGTTCTTGAAAAATCGGCCAAAAAATTCTCAGAATTTAATCCTTGATCTGTTATGTGCTTGCTCTGATACCAATTGTGTGTCCCAATGATGTGCAAATCAAGATGAACAACAAGATTCAATTCCAAAATGTCATATTATTGAAAATCAAATCTCTCATATTACAATATGCTCTCAAAGTAAAGTATTTCTCTCTCTACAACATAATTCTCTCAAAGTGCTTAATGAATTCTACTAACAAAAAGGTATTTATACCTAGTTACAATACAAAGACAAATACAACTAAACTAAACACTTTAACTTTCTTGACTTTGACTTTCCATATTAAGAAGCTTTGACTTGAGCTTTAACTTTGAACCAAATGATCTTGGATCCAACATTTATGCACTAACACCTTTGCACCCTTTGCTTTTTCTCAATGACTGATTTTTAATTGATAGTCCAAACAAACAACTCATAAAATTGATAATCCAAACAAACAACTCATAAAGATTTCCTCGAATTTGCCATATGAAATTGGTTTTTAAATATTGGACTTTTGAAAGAACTTTCACAAGTCTTCCCAATGGATCGACATCTGGTACTTTTACCATTATTATTTGTTATGAGACTATAGTAGACCATGATGTATACTTGCACTAAGTTCTATTTTACATGAATCTTTAAGGTTGCAAAAGCCAGCACAACAATGGTGCATTCATAGTTGCACCTGGCCAATGTTATTATGAATTTACAATTACATGTGTGTGCTTGAATCACCTTTTCTGTGATGATTGATTGGGTAGTGAGTGAATTCTCAGTGAATAATCATTAGAAGAATTGATTATTGTAGCATTGTCACTTTGAGTGACAGTTAGGTATGGTGATTACGTAAAGCCGACCAATGTGGGTTAGAGATATTGGTTAAGTTTGAACCATATGCTTGTCGAATAATCATTATTTTGGAGAAAAGTAAAGCTAAATAACTTGATTGGGGATTATCACTTTAAGATATCTAAAAGTTCTGATGACGATAGGTGAGCTTGGTTCTAAGACTTTGGGTCTCGACTAAAATTATGCACAATATTTTTTTTTTAAAATAAATTGCATAAACTATTCCACGTTTTGTCAAATTATCGGTGTGTGTAATGTTACGAATTTTTTTGGAAGAATGTCTTGGCGTACACAAGCGTGTAGACCATGTTTTAAAAATTCATGAACTTTTTTATTGCATATGAATTGCATACCAGTTTTATTGAAACTTTTCTCCATGTTTTGTCGGTATTGTGAATTTTTGAAAGCATACTATTAGGTAGCTTTAAATTTGAAACTCAAATGAATCATTCCATGTTTGCCCGAAATATATACACAGATTGTGTTACAAGTTTGGAGAAATGAATTGATGCATGTAAGATTTGGGTCGAGTTTTAAAATGCATGAAGGGCCTTTATTTCATACGTTTGTCTACAAAGTTTTATTTCATGTCGTTTTATGGCTCAAGGATGAAACTTTGAAATGCATAGACTTTCTTTATTATGTGTGTTTGCATATAAGGTTTTATTAATAATTTTATCCTATGCGATTTTGTTGTTAGAGGTGAAGATTTTGATGTCGTTCAGTTGCATAGTTTTCCCTTGAGTTTTGTATGAACGCGTTTTGTTGCACATTATTTTAGTGCATGAATTGATTTACATACATAGCTTGAGTAAGTTTATGTTGGGACTAGAATGATGTGTTTAAATTGAGTTGTTGCGTGCATTTTCGTTTGTTGTCATTAGTGTTTTGGGTAACATAAATGCATTTTATTGTTTGATTTTATGGGCATGACATTTGAGGGCACTTTGCATGATTAGTAATTTTTATGTGTACGTAAAATAGTTATAAAGATCTTATGTTCAGAAAATCTTTTAAGAATATAATTGGCATAGTTGTTGAATATAATGTTTGAAAAATCTTGAAATCACTAGACCCATAAATTTAAACCCTCTTGGGGGAGGTGTTGTGTTCAAGGACTAGGAGAATCCTTGAGAGTTGGAATTGTCGAATGATTAGTCTTGTGGTTGATTTTGAATTTTGAGATTTCAGCCTGAAAAACGGTACACATATGAATTTTGAGGTATTAGATTTATGTGTCATCCCAGTTATTAAAAGTAGGATCTTTCAGTTTTGGTAATCTTCGGATTAGAGGATTCGCTGAGTGCTTGCATCTAGGTTTATGTGGAATCTTTGGGATGCTTCGCTATTATCAAATGATTCAGCGATGGTATGCTATTCAGAAGAATTTTCGCGGATGGCTAAGATTTATCTTGTGGTACGGTCAATTTGAAATATTAGGTATTGACTTTTGATTTTTGAGGTCAAGAACTATCGAAGTGCTTTGAGGTACTTTAGTTGAATTTTAAGAAGTGTTTGCAATATAGTGGTAATTCTAAGGTGATTAGATTTCATGATTAGGGATTGATAATTGAGATTATCTTGATTGGTTTGGAGTTATTGTTTGGATGTCGGATGTTTGCCCAAATTTTGAGAATCGTGTAATCGTTGAGTTTTGGGGCAATCGACTCTCTACATAGTGTATTGGTACGATCCTGGATGGAATGCCAAGCCAATAACAAGAATGGTTGAATTAAGGAAATTTTGGGAATCCTTGCGGGTAGTGTGCAATGCTACTGTTTGGAATACAGATACAAAGTGTTAGAGTTAAATTGTATTCAAGATTAAAAGAGGGTCATATTTGTAATGTTCGTAATAGTGTGAGTGTGTACATTGTAAATGTATGTGTATTGACCATGTGCTAATAGGTTATGTTGACCATATATATAGCAGGTTAAAGAGTTGTTTAGCAAGAGAATACACATGCGCATTTTGAGAGTTTACACCTTGAGAAACACACACACACACAGAGCTTACTGTAAAACGCACTAAATAGGTATATGGTTTTATGTAGATTGTGTGATTGATGTTAAATCAATAAAAAAGTGTTTCTAAATGAATTGTGTGTTGAATGTGAGTTAGAATCTGGAACAACATTTGGTATCATAGCCTAATCGAAGAAATCTTTCATCGAAAACGATCAAGATCACAATTTTTATCGATGAAACAGTGACTTTCGCATGAACAATATCTGTGGATTTCGAATTCTTCATTTTGATGTTAATTTGATCGAGATTTATTGCTAGATTGATTATGAGATATAGTTGAATCATATTGAATCAATCACATAGTTTGATTTCTACATATTTGAACGAATTGATCGATTTTGAGGATTTTTTATTCAAAATACTTATATTACTGTGTGATGATCAAATTTCGATAAAGAGGCGTTTTGTTAATGATCATCTACTACAAAAGTGCTCTAATGTTGATTTCGAACATATGTACAAAGTTTGGCCTCAAAATTCGATGTATCAAAGGACAATTTGATGATTTTTGGGTTTTTAAGTCGAAAACAATCGTAGATCTACACAATTCAAATGAATATTGAAGAACACACATGAAGAATTTGTATGGTGAATCATTGAGGAATTCGCATGATGAAACGTCCTTGGACACAACAATTTTTTCTAAGTCAGGAATTCACAAGTAGCCTTATGCGAAAAGTGAAGAATTCGTATGCTACTGTGTTTATGTTGTGTGCGAATTGTGAAGAATTCAAGCCACTTAATGCGAAATGTGAAGAATTGGCATGATGTTATATGCGAGAAGTGGCTTCCAGGATAAAAAATTTCTAAGTATAGAATTCGCTTGATAGGATATGCGAGAAGTTCAGAATTCGCATGATGTTGTATGCAAAATGCGAAGAATTCGCGTATAGTTATATGCGAAATGCGAGGAATTCGCATATAGACGTATGCGAAATGTAAGAATTCGCACGCAAGCCTATGCGAATTGTTGGGATTTTGGCTCATGCCTAATGCGAATTGTGCCCTTAAATGATTAATGGTCTGCGAATAGTTCATCATGCAAAAAGTTTTTGTATGTTATGCAAAAAGTGATTGTTCTGAACCCATTTTGCTACAAGTTTTCCCTGTTCTCGAGATTTTCCGCGTAATGCATATGTGACATCATTCCTATCTTCTTTTGGTCGCATATTTTTAGCAACTGATCTAAATTTTCACGAGTGCTCATGAAAGTCAAGATTTTCAGATACTGGATGTTTGGATTTAGTCTCTGATTGGATTGGATTGGATTAGCAGCCTGAGTATCTTCAATCATCAGTCTGGAGTCCTTCTATACGATGTTAGACCTTTGAGTGCTCTTAATCATTCTTCTGACCTGATCAATTAGAAGTGTGAGTGACTGCAATCATTGTTCTAATGCTTTGGTTGTGATTCAGAATCTTGAGTGCTTATAATCATCCAGCTGATTCGTGAAGAAATGAGTTCTGAGTTCGTTCGTTCTGTGTTCTGAAAAGCAGTTAGAAAATGAGTGTATTTCATCAGTTGTTGAACAAATATCAGAATTTTCTTCTAACTCTTGCATAGTAGTGTTTGCTACAAGATGCTTCCTCCTGCAAGCTGATCTGATTAAGTTCTTAAGCTGAATTCCTATTCAACTCGTGGTTCAAAGACAAATTTGGTGTTATAAACTAAAGATGCATTTTGGTTTTCACGTCATAATTCACACATTTCTTTCTTGTGGGCATAACGAATGTGTTGGATTTACAAGAGCTAAAAGTTGTCTTTGTGTGCACTCAGTCGAGGTTATTGTCTACATCAGATCTGGTATTAAAGTTGAAACTTCAAGGATAAGAGCTATTTTCAAGGGGGAGTCGGAGTTGTTTTGAAGTTTAAGCAATGCTAAGTTTTCTAAAGAAATCAAGGGGGAGAAGAGATGAAGCTTGAAGAGGATGATTCCTTTACAAAACTTAGGGGGAGAATGTTAGAACATAAAATGTTCTATGTTTAGAAGTTTTGTAAAGTAATCATGTTTGTGTATTTGGGCCTTGTAATTGGGTTTGGGCTTATTTGTATACAAGGGTGATGGGATATAAATAGGATTTGTTTGTAATTGTTTTTGTAACTTTTCATTAAAAATGTAGGTTGTACACGCTCTTTGTGTTTCTAGAGAGAGAAACATTTCCTCTCTCTAGATTGTGTGATTCTGTGAATAAACAAACATTCCTACACAATCATTCTTGTTAATCTTCTATACATTGATTGAATTGTGATTTCATTAAAGTTGTGTTGAACCAGGCCGATCTAGTCATTAAGAATTTCGTCAGAAGGAATGACGATACATATGTAACAACCCAACACGACAACATAGCATATAACAAAGATAAATCCCAAATCGGGTCCCAATACAGTGCAAACGAAATAAAATTAACGTAAATTCAGAGAGCAAAAAGTTCTATCACAGTCAAGACATCTAAGAGGTCCACATCAACACCGCCCTCTAAACCAAATGCCTTTGACTTCCTAGCTCTCAACATTTCTCCTTACCCTTTGAAGAAGTACCAACAGCTCCCTTACCTGAAAATGGGTTTTAAGAAATTTGAAAGCGAGGGTTACACCAGAAGGTCTAGTGAATTCCCTCTCAAAACAATTTACGTAAAATATAGAAAGTTAAACCATCAAATATACACTTTACAATTGTACAACAAGAATTTAGTCACAATGCCACCAAAAAGAACTTTAGTACAATATCCACATCTCTCACGATCTCCTCATGAAATTCATACTCGGCCCACCCAGTAAATCTCCACGGCCCCCCAATAGATGTCGTTACCATGTGCACCGGAAACGAATTCAGGGCACACGGTCCATTCAACTCCTTGATGATTCTCAAATAATTCAAGATACACGTTATCACCGTGCTATCAGTTTTTACATACAACGATGTCACATATAATCAAACGCATGATAATAAATTACGAGTGCAAGACAAATAATATTTCATAATTCAAGCCACATATTTCTTTACTTCTAAAAATCTTGGAGAATAATACCAAAAATCACCATTTTCAGTTATTACTAAATTTGGTTAAGGGAACTCACCTCTTGAAGAAAATTCGGCACACACACTGGAATTTGCTTCAGCGAGAAAATACACATACAAGTTCGGTTAAACACGCCTGGTTCAATCTTATTTACACCCTGGGTAAAACCCGTCCAGAATACACGAGCTCCGAATAGTCCAACCCGATTTCTCGATTAACCGAATCCCGCTTAGCCGGGTTTGAGTCCAACTAGGTTCATCTGAATTCGACTCATAATCGTCGACCTCCCCCATCCAGGTTTGGCTTCGGTCCCGGTTGGATTGATGGCCCCCGGCTCTAGGCTCGTGCCGGGTTTGAGACTCCTTGTTCCTACCGGGTTGGTCACTCCTGGTCCCTACCGGGTGGAAGACTCCCGGTACCTATCGGGTCAAATAACTCCTGACTTATGCCGGGTTGAGCAACCCCCGAGCCGTTCCGGGCTGTGGGACTCCCGGTACGCCGGGTTAGCAGCTCCCGAACAGTGTCGGGTCATTAGGAGGGAACAGTGTTCGGGGAACTTGATTCCCACCTCGGTTGACGCCCAACTATCGATAACTTCAATACAAACCTTCGATTTAAAGGACCAAATATCAACATTGATTTCGTTCCTTTCTAAATCAAAATCAAATACTCACACCCATCCCTTTACTATCCAATAGGTCCAACCCATTATAGCCATTAGATTTATCAAGTTACTCCCCATTTTCCATTTCCCATATCATAAGCAGAATGCTAGAATCATCTATAAAGTTTCTAAATCTAGACTCAAAGAGAAGGGTTAAGGTGATGTTACCTCTTGAGAAGAAAATCCACAAAGCTTTGTCTCCTTCTTCACTTTCCCAAGGTTTGGAACCTCAATCTAGCTTTCTCTATTCCCTGCTCTCTTTATCTTACACGCCGTTTTCCAAAATAGAGGAGAAATGAGACAAGTAGGGTTTACTACCCTTAATTTCAAGTTTCCCACTAATTGACAAATAGACCCCTAACTCTTCCCTCTTTCAACTAGACCACCATTTACCCAAAAAGAAAAGGGTGGTTAAAGGTTATTACAACACCTCCCCCCTTAATAGAATTCCGTCCCCGGAATTCCTTCGCCAAACAGATGCGGGTATTTGGACCTCATCTCGGATTCCACTTCCCAAGTGGCTTCCTGTCCCTTGTGGAAACGCCAATGAACCTTTACCAGACAAATCTCTTTATTTCTCGTTTTCTTAACCTTGCGATCGAATATCTCCTCAGGTTCTTCGATGAAATTTAACTTTTCATCCACTTACATATCTTGTAATGGCACCGCCATATCGCTGTCCACTAAGCACTTCCTCAAATTGGAGACGTGGAACGTTTTGTGGATGGCTCGCAATTCTTCTGGTAGGTCAAGCTTGTACACTAATTCCCCAATTCATTCAATGCTTGCAAACGGTCCGATGTAGCGCATACTCAACTTTCCCTTCTTTCCAAAACGCACAACTCCTTTCCAGGGAGATTCTTTGAGCATTACCTTATCCCTAACTTGGAATTCTATGTCTTTTCGTCGTTTGTCCGCATAACTCTTTTGTCGATCACGTGTCACCTTCAATCTTTCCCGTACCTGTACTATCTTGTCCGCAGTCAACTGCACTATCTCTGGTCCTTCCAACTGCTTTTCCCCAACCTCGTTCCAACATAAGGGAGTTAGACATTTCCGGCCATATAGTGCTTCGTACGGTGCCGCCTTGATGCTTGCATGGTAAATGTTATTGTAAGCGAACTCGATTAACGACAGATAGGCTTTCCCATGAGCCCTGAAAGTCTAAAGCACGCGCCCTCAACATATCTTCCAACGTCTGAATAGTTCGCTCACTCTGCTCGTCGGTCTGGGATGGTAAGTCGTACTCAACTTAATTCGTGACCCTATTTCCCTCTGGAAGCTCTTCCAAAACGTGGATGTGAAACGACTGTCATGGTCCGAGACGATTGACAACGACACCCCATGCCGAGTTACTATCTCGTCAATATATAATTTGGCCAACCGCTCCAACGAGTATGACTCTTTTATAGGTAGAAAGTGTGCCGATTTAGTAAGTCGATCTACGATCACCCAGATCGTGTCATACCCCCTTAGGGTTTTGGGAAGTTTAGTCACAAAATCCATAGTGATTTGGTCCCACTTCCACATTGGGATGTCTAGAGGTTGCAGTTTCCCGTAAGGGTGTTGGTGTTCCACCTTCACCCGTAGGCACGTCAAACATCGTTCCACAAAGTAGGCTATGTCCTTTTTCATCCCAGGCCACCAATAATTTTATCGTAGGTCACCAAATATCTTGTTAGTCCTCATGTGAATTGAATATTTGGACTTATGTGTTTCCTATAGAATAACTTTTCTAACTTCCCTGAGTTTAGGAACCCAGATTCTTTCGTTGAAGTTTAAGCCACGACTGTCCTCCGTTAAGGATGTATCATGTCCGATCATTCACTCATTCTTAATATTCTCAGGTGTTAGTGCTTCAACTTGACATTTCCTTATTTCCCTCAATAAGTTTGATGTTACTTCGGCCTTCATGGCCACCGCCCTTGAAGCTTCTCCTCTCTCCTTACGACTCTAGCATCAGCCACTACATTGGCCTTTCCAGGGTGATACTCAATCTTACAGTCGTAATCCATTAGCAATTCCATCCACCTTGTTAGACGCATGTTCAATTCTTTCTGATCAAATAAATGGCAGAGATTCTTATGGTCTGTGAAGATTTTCCACTTCGTTTCGTAAAGTTAATGTCGCCAGATCTTTAGCGCAAAGATGACAACTGCTAGCTCTATGTCGTGGGTAGGGTACCGAGTCTCATGTTCTTTTAGCTAGCGAGATGCGTACGCTATCACTTTCCTTCGCTACATCAAGACGCATCCCAACGCCATTCTTGACGCATTGCTGTAGACCACAAAATCGTCGGTGCCGTCTGGTAACGTTAAGATTGAAGCGCTACTCAGTATATCCTTCAGTTTCTGAAAGGCTTTGCTTTGAGTTTCCATCCCAGAAAACATAACATTCTTATTGGTTAAGGAAGTGAAAGGAGTTGGAATGCGTGAGAAATTTTAGATAAATTTACGGTAGTATCCCTTCAATCCAAGGAAACTTCGGACTTCAGACGGATTTCTCGACGGTTCCCAGTCTCGGATGGATTCTATCTTTGACGGGTCCACCTTGATCCCTTCTTGGGATACAACGTGTCCAAGGAATTGTACTTCTCGAAGCCAAAATTCGCACTTTGAAAACTTGGCATAGAGCTTCTCTCATTTCAACAAATCTAAGATAGTATGAAGGTGACTCTCATGGTCGCTCTCGAATCTCGAGTACACCAAGATATCATCAATGAACACAATCACGAATTTGTCTAAGTAAGGTTGGCACATCCGATTCATCATATCCATGAAGGTTGCAGGGGCGTTGTCAAACCAAACGGCATCATCTAGAACTCAAAGTTCCGATATCTCGTCTTGAACGCCATTTTCGGTATATCTTCTTCCCTAACCTTGAGTTGATGATAACCTGACCTCAGGTCTATATTAGAGAAGTAACTGACCCCTTGCAACTGGTCAAACAGATCGTCTATCCTCGGGATCGGATATTTGTTCTTGATCGTAACCTTGCTGAGCTAGCGGTAGTCTATGTACATCTGCATAGTTCTGTCATACTTCTTCACGAAGAGTACTGGTGCTCCCAACGACGAGGTACTTGGCCTAATGAACCCCTTATCTAACAACTCTTGCAGTTGAGGCATAATTTCCTTCACTATAGGGAGCGCACGCTATTGGTGCAGCCCCGGGCACCAAATCGATTCGAAACTCGACCTGACGATCCGGAGGCAGGCTTGTCAAATCTTCCAGGAACACCTCTGGGGTACTCATCCACTACTCGCATCTACAACATAAGCTAAGAATCCTCGACATCCTTTTCTCAAGAATCTAGTAACCTATATAATAGAGATTATCCTATTGCTCCTATCTCACCTATTCCCATAAATCACTATTGTTCCTCTATCAGGCAGTTGTACACGGATCAACTTCTTATTGCATACAATATCGGCATTATTCTTAGATAATCAATCCATCCCAATCACTACACCAAACTCTCTCATCGCCATAGGCTACAGCAACAACGACACCAAGCATCCTTCTATATCTGTAGCACATCCTTCAATCACCTCTCTAATAAACACAAGGTTATCATCAGCGGTTTCTTCTTCTAATACACGCTCTAAACGCTTGGGTTTTACTCTTAAACTTTGCACAAATTCATAGGACACAAAAGAACAAGTATCCCCTACTCAAATAACACCTTAGCGTAAATAAAGTTCACCGAGAATGTACCTGTCACCACATCCGGAACCGCCTCTCCCTCCACTGCCATCATATGAAATTCCCGACCCTTCGAATGAGCCGGATCCAACATCCTTTCCTCCCTTTTTCCACCACCACGATCTCCATCTTGAACCGACCCATTCTTTTTCACTTGCGGACAGTCAGACGCCAGGTGATCAGGCGACCCACATTGATAACATGACCTCTTGCTCAGACAATCTCTCAACATGTGCCCCAGCATTCCACATTAGAAACATGATCTAGTCTCCGTCCCACATTTCCCTCGGTGTACTCGGCGACACTTCCCACACGGTTTATCCCCAACTCCACGGTTCCTCCTTGGCTCTGGTCTGGAAATCTTTCCCTTCCTTGCATCGATTTCCAATCCTTCCCATTTCCTCTTGTCCCCGGCTCTCTCCGTCACTTGAGGGTTCTTTTTCTTTTTTGTCATCTCGGCCGCATTGATGGCCGCTTGAAATGTGGTAGGATTTCTCGTCGCAACTAGTTCCCGAATACTGCCCTTCAGCCCATAAATGTACCGCTCCACCCGCTTTTCTTCATTTGGCACATACAATTCTACGAAACGAGATTTTTCGATAAACTTAGAAGTGTATTCCCAGACTGTCATATCTTTCTGCTCTAGACCCAAGAACTCTTCTTCCAACGTCTTGATTGCCACCAACGGGCAAAACTGAGCCTTGAACTTCTTAACAAACGTCTCCCAATCCATATCCTTTGCCGCAGACGATCCTTCCCCCCTGGTCTCGGCATCCCACTAGAAGACAACGTCCGACTTCAGCATAGACAAGGCATACAACACCTTGTCCCCCTCCGCACATTTACAAGTATCAAAAGCCAGTTCCATCTCCTTAACCCACTTCATTGCTAAAACCGGGTTGCACTCCCCTTTCCCGATACCGACCTCTCTTGTTGTGCCAACAAGGCCGGTAAAGTCTCCTAAAGTTTTCCCATCTCAGTGGCAAAGGCCTCTTGGGTCACAAAATCTTGAGCTCGACCTCGACCGCAACCCCTTGCATTCCCCCGACCTCTCTGTTAAGACACAGTCTCATTGGATTCAAGATCATCCAATCTGAAGATCGCAATCTGAAGCTAAAGCCGGAACGTCGACTCTCGATATTAAAGTCTATGTCTATTTGTAATAAATGTCAAAGTAATCAATGTATTTGTTTATTATTGTAAAAGTTAACTTAATATCTAGTATGTTAGATATTAGTTAACTTAGTTAGTATAGTTAGTTATAATATTAGTTAGATAGATATAATATCTAATATTTAGATATTATTTAGTTTTATTGTTTTATATTACAACTTGTTGTTGCAAGTTGTAGAAAGTGTGTTCAACACACTAAGTTAGATATTAATGTATCTCTAGTATCTCTCTCAAACAAGATCATATCAAGATCACACACAAAAACACACACAAAAAGGTGTATTAGAGAGAATACAGAGAACACAATCGAGAGCATAAATCTGATAAACCTTGTAACCATTTCCATATATCAATACAGGTTGGTAATCGATTAATGTGTTGTTTCTAAGAACTTGATATTAGTATTGTTGGACCGACAATTGGTATCAGAGCCTGATAAAGATCAAAATCAAGTTTTTGTGAAAAACGTCTCTGTGTTCTGTGTTCAAAACCGATTTCGAGATTTAAACTGTTTTAGGTGTTAGAATCGATCATGTTGTGATCGAAATACATGCTAGATCGAGTTGTGTGTGATTAATTTCAGTATTAAGCTTAAATCGAATTCCTTTTTGGTGATTTAGTGAGAAAACAGTCGAAGTGGGTAAGTTATTGTACGATCAATTTATTTTCGAAAAAGTGTGCTTTATTGAGATCGAGTGCTTACATTAAGTTCTAGAAGTGTTTCTAGACATATTGGTAGTGTTTTGGTACTGCTAATCGTTTCAGGATCAAGTTCTAGTCGATTTTCGAAGTTTAAGGATGAACATACGCAAAGCAGAAGAAGAACACACGCAAAGTCCCACTTTGCGCGTATCAAGTGAAACGCAAAGTCCCACTTTGCGCGTCTCAAGTGAAACGCAAAACCCACTTTGCGCTCCTCAAAGCAAACGCAAAGCATCTCAAAACTCCACTTCTCGGATCCAAAGGCAAACGCAAACCTCAGAAACGCAAACCTCAAGCCATTGTGTTCATCTCTTCAAAAGACAATTCTACTTTGCGCATCCCATTAGAAACGCAAACCATACTTTGCGCTTCCCACTAGACCCGCAAACCTCACTTTGCGCTTCCCACTAGACCCGCAAAACTCAGTTTGCGCTTCCCACAAGACCCGCAAACCTCAGTTTGCGCTTCCCACTAGACCCGCAAACTTCCATTTGCGCTCCTCATTTGAAACACAAACCTTCTCAAACGCAAAGCTTCATTTCCACACTTAGAATTTTCTACAGAATGACATCCAGAGAAGCTCTTGCAATAGGAACTGACACCAAGCCACCAGTTCTCTTTAAAGGAGAATACGAACAGTGGAAGTATCGGTTTCTGAACTTCATTGACAGACATGAGCTGGGTGAGTTCATCAGGACATCTATTGAAGAAGGGGTTATGAAACCAGTCATAACGACTCGTGTAGTTGGAAATGTGCGGACTGAAGTTGAACTTAAGTTTCATGAGCTACAAGATGATAACCTTAGAAGAGCCAAAGGCGACAGATTAGCTAAGTCATACATCTTACAAGGAATCCCAAATGAAATATACGTAAAGATTGACAGCTACAAGGCCTCCGGCAAAGAAATGTGGGATCAGCTTGAAAAGATGATGCTGGGTTCAAAAGATGGAAATCAACTAAAAATCTCCAACTGCCTAAATAACTATGAAGAATTTAGAGGCAGAGTGGGAGAAACTTTAGAAGAAACCTATGACAGGTTTGTGACTTTGCTGAACGAACTTAGCAAGAACAAAGTCCACAAATCTCAAATTGAGCTGAACGTCAAGTTCCTGAGCATTCTTCAACCAGAATGGAAAAGATTTGCAAGACAGATGAAGCAGATCAAAGACTTGAATGAGATTCCACTTCACGAGGTATATGAAACCCTCCGTCAGAATGAAGAAGAGGTGGATGAAATTCTAGCTGAGAATAGACAGAGAGGAAAGACAGTTGATGACACAGTCGCTCTTGTTGTTAGGAAGAAGAAGAATAAGACGATTGTGTACGAATCAGATGAAGATGAAGCTTATGCAAACTCTGACACAAATGAAAATGATCAGCTGAAGCAAGCAATGATGATGCTGACAAATGCTTTTCAGAAAAGATTCTACAAAAAGCCAACATCAAACAGTCATAGGTACTCATCTGGTCCAAACAACTACATCCACAAGGAAAGGGTTGAAGGAAGCAGATATGAAGGAAATAGATTTGAAGGGAAGAGAACAGAGGAAAGGAAGCCTGAAGAGAGAAGGTATCAGCCTGAAGGGAAGAGATTAGAGGAGAGAAATCCGGAAGAGAGAAAGTTCAAAGCTGAAGGATCCAGTCAGACAGAGCCACCAACGTGCTACAACTGTGGCAAAACAGGTCATTATGCCAGAGACTGCCGAAGGCCAAAAGTCAGAAACTCCGACTACTACAAGAACAAGATGCTTCTTGCAAAGCAACAGGAGGCTGGCAAAGCACTGATGGCTGAAGATGAATACTGGCTTGATCACTCAAATGATGAAGAAGAGGATGAAGAAAAAGATGAAGCCGTCAACATGTGCTTGATGGGCCAGATAGAATCAGATGCTGAAGCTGATTCAGACAATGAAGAACAGGAGGTATGTAATCTATCAGATTTAGATTTCATGAATAAAATGCATGCCATGAGTTTAAAACAAAAAGAGTTAGAATCTAATCTTAAGCAAGAAAATGGTGTCATAACTGACAAAAACCAATTGATACAGAAACTTAGCAATGAAATTGCTGAGCAGAAAGTATTAGTTGAGATTCTTCATAGAGATAATGACACCAACGCTAAGGAAAAGACAATAATTCTTAAAGAGAATTCTGATCTTAAGTCTAAACTGCTAAAAAGTGAGATAGATATTTATGAGCTTACAAAATTGCATGCTTCTTGTACCAAAGAAAACTTTTCTTTACTGGGAAAATTAAAAAGTTTGGAAGAGAAGTTATATAAAATGGGTCAAACTGAACAGACTATTTTTATAAACAAACCCAAAGAGGAAATAGAGAGATGGGAAATCGGTTATAAGAATCCTCACTGTCTACAAAAGGGGATGTCTGAAGTGCCAGGACTTTATGATCATCTTAATATGCAATTAGCTCGCAGAATCCCCGCGTTTAAAACTTTCTGGACTAAACTGTCAAAAGAGGATGAAGCCAATGAAACGGAAAAACGGATGAAATCAGCTAAAGTTCATCTTCCATTTTATTATGCGAAATTGAATAATAGTTATGATGAAAACCCAATATATCAAAAGAAGAAAACTCTTTCAAGTGATTTCTTTCCAAGTTATTCTGAAAAAGAAATGGAGGCGAAGCCTATTAAAGGTAAACTATATGTCCCTCCTCTCGTTTTAGAACGTAAAATTTCTGAACTCGAGAATTCTTTATCAGATGCAAGACTTTTGATAAATATTGAGCAAAACGTTTTTTCAACCGTGTTTTCAAATTCTGTTCTTTCAAAAGCTTCAAACTCTAAGGATTTGTTTGGTTCATCAAATAAAGGATTTGAATTTTTGAACTCTAACGGTGGTTTAGATGATGGTTCTAATCTTTTTGACTTTAATGCAAAACTTCCCAACCTTTCAACTTTTATTAAGAAAACGTTGAGAAAAACCAGTAAGCCTGTGAACAGTGCAAAATCAACGAAAGCTTTCGTTGATAAATCAGTCTCTGTGAACGCTAAGAGTGCTAAAGGTAAGAATTTATCTCAGCATTCACAGAAACCGACCACTACTGGTAATTCCAAAAAGAAGCATTCGTTTGTTGCTCCAAGGTCTAACTCACCAGCTTTACATGTTTCAGATCTGAGCAATCAAAGGCCAGAAGCAAATTCTCTGTGGCAACCAAAACGGAACCTTGACAAGACCGTTTTATCGTCTAGTAGTGTTAATTGTAATAAGACTTCGCTTAGTAAAGATGTTGTAATTGCTGATATTGCTGTTTTGAACCCAAAACTTGTTGTTTCTCGTAAACAATATACAATGAAGCAATTATTTCAGTTATCTTTATCTGCTGGAAAGTCTTCTTTTTATGATAAACATATTCCTATCTCTTGTCAAGATTCTGGATATTGGTTTGGAAATTACCATGTGCATTCATCTCATACCAATTCTTCACATGCATTTCAAAAGAAAATAGGACCCAATTTGAAATGGGTACCAAAATCTTGTGCTAACACAGAAGGACCCAAATTCCAATGGGTACCTAAAGCTAAATCTGTGTTGCAGGCACACAAAGCTTAGAGAAAACGCGACTTCTGATTATGTACAGATCAGGACTCGTTCATCAATGTCAAAAGAAGGCTTCTAAGTAAATCAGATTAGAACCCGTACTTCAACGAAGTAATGACTTCTAAACACAATAGTTTAGGACTCGTACTTCAGTGATCAAAAGACCTTACTCCGTGCTGAAAAAGAGATTGTACTCCGATACTCGAATGAGGAAATCAACCATCAAGGGGGAGTACATACATATTTTGTCTGAAATTTTATGCATTTCTCAGATATGTTGATCAATATTTGAGAAGGAGTTAGTGTTTATGTTTTTCACTAACATTATTGTCTGATGCATAATTTCAGGGGGAGTAAAAAGGTGATGACTTCTGATTATTTCTGATCAGAACTCATACTTTAAGAAGTTTTACTGCTTTTTGTCTTTTCATTTTAAGTGAATAAATTTTACTTTGACTTGACATTAGACTTTTGCAGAATTGTTTTTTTGAGAGAAGCTTACAAGTTCATATCTTTATGACTTTAAGCTTAGCTTCATGAGATGTAAGATCGCACGTTAAGGTATAATCCTTTATCTTAATCTCATATATGGTTGAAAGAAGGACAACTTTCAATCATTTGAAAACATTATTTTTTAAATGTTCAAACCACTTCCCGATTTTTCAACAGATTTTATATTTTGGGAGTGTATTTTAAATGTTTTCATGATCTAAATTGTGCTTTAACTGAAATAGTTAAACCAATCTGAGCATCACATGCATCATTGGAAAACAAAGAATCATTGTGCTAGGAATTAACACAACTTCTATGGAATCACCTTAACCAGTGATTTCTACCCAAGAAGTTAATCCTTAGTAATTGAGTGTGAGAAGTCGAAAAGAAATGAGTGTGATTAGAGAAAGCTAAATGATAAAAGAAAGAGCGTGTCAGAACAGAGTTAAAAGAATATCACAACTCTGCACCAACTTTTTCTGAGCCGGGTAGCCACATTACTAGTGTTTCACAATTCTTTGGTGAACATTATTGAAACAGGCAACTAACCCATGCCAACTCTTGATCAAACCTCACCATCTACTCATTTTCTTCTTCACAAGAAAGTGTTTCACATTTTCAAAGGGGATGCAGCACATATGCTATCTGATTTTCATTCGCAAAATCTGGATATTGAAAAGAAGGAAGCCTGTCCCACCTTCGCACTTCAATCATGCACATTGAGTCTGTGTTTAACTTACTGTTGTCTCAGTGGTTTACACAATATTGAGCCTATAAGCAATCATCAAGTGCTTAATTCTTTCAACACAAGCACGAACACACAAGGAATTAGTTTATTTGTCATAACGTTTATAGAAATTACCTTTGTGGTGTTTCGATGATTAAATGGAAGCCCTGGGGGAGTCAACATCAAAACAGCTCCTTTCCAAAGTGTATTCGTTACACACGGTGACTTAGTGTTACTGACATGCATGTTAACTGATTCATTAGTTGATTCAGGTGTTACATGACTAATTTGTCTAGATTTGCAAAGATCTGGATGAATATCTTATTAATTGACGGATCAGGGGCTCTAACCGCAAGATTGACATTTCTTACATCTAATTTTGATGAAGTCGTTGCACTTAACATCAAAAAGGGGGAGAATGACTACACAAGAAATGGCAAAGATCACATGTTTCAAGAATCACGTCCACTCTTCAAAAGGGGAGATTGTTAGAAAAAGACATGCTAATTTAAGAGCTAGAGAAAGAGATTGCATCTTCTGAGCTGAACAAGAAGACTGAATTGCTAAAATCATTTTCGTAATGATCTTGATCCAAAGGGGGAGATTGTTAAGACACAGTCTCATTGGATTCAAGATCATCCAATCTGAAGATCGCAATCTGAAGCTAAAGCCGGAACGTCGACTCTCGATATTAAAGTCTATGTCTATTTGTAATAAATGTCAAAGTAATCAATGTATTTGTTTATTATTGTAAAAGTTAACTTAATATCTAGTATGTTAGATATTAGTTAACTTAGTTAACTTAGTTAGTATAGTTAGTTATAATATTAGTTAGTTAGATAGATATAATATCTAATATTTAGATATTATTTAGTTTTATTGTTTTATATTACAACTTGTTGTTGCAAGTTGTAGAAAGTGTGTTCAACACACTAAGTTAGATATTAGTGTATCTCTAGTATCTCTCTCAAACAAGATCAGATCAAGATCACACACAAAAACACACACAAAAAGGTGTATTAGAGAGAATACAGAGAACACAATCTAGAGCATAAATCTGATCAACATTGTAACCATTTCCATATATCAATACAGGTTGGTAATCGATTAATGTGTTGTTTCTAAGAACTTGATATTAGTATTCTTGGGTCACAAAAGCTTGAGCTCGACCTCGACCGCAACCCCTTGCATTCCCCCGACCTCTCCCAGTAGCAGAGCTCTCTTGCTACGACACCTCCCGTTCTACCGGCATTTCGACACTTCTCGCTCTACAAAGAACACGGGTCCTTGCCCGACCCTGGGTCCTAGTGGTGGTTTCTTCAACTTAGGTCTTAGCTTTTTGGGACGATCTCCCTCCACCCCTTACCCTCCCACGAGTAGTCGTTTGCCTAGGTGGGTCCACCGGCCCATCAGCAAGGACCTCGTTGGTCGGAATTTCCACCTCAACAGGCACTGACCTGCTCCTTATTGATCTTTTTGACATGACGAGAACTGAAATAACCACACATAACAAACACTTAACCATAACTTCGCATAATAAGGCCATTTAAGCACATACATGTACCTATAAATTTGCAATTACATTGGCCAGATGTAATTTCAAACTTACCTTACATGACAGTCCTTGCTACCTTATCATTATTGCACCTAGAGTGGTTTTCCTGAAGGTATCCTATATCTCGGTTATGTCCCTCAACTCCCAATTTAAGTTTAGGCCCGTCCAGTCACCTAAATCTCTTAAACTATGGCTCTGATACCAATTGTAACAACCCAACATGACAACATAGCTTATAATAAAGATAAATCCTAAATTGGGTCCCAATACAGTGCAAACGAAATAAAATTAGCATAAATTCAAAGAGCAAAAAGTTCTATCATAGTCGAGACATCTAAAAGGTCCACATCAACACCACCCCCTAACCCAAATGCCTCTGACTTCCTAGCTCTCAACATTTCTTCTTACCCTTTGAAGAAGCACCAACAACTCCCTTACCTAAAAATGTGTTTTAAGAAATTTGAAAGCGAAGGTTAGACCAGAAGGTCTAGTGAACTCCCTCTCAAAACAATTTACGTAAAATATAGAAAGTTAAACCATAAAATATACACTTTACAATTGTACAACAAGAATTTAGCAACAATACCACCAAAAAGGACTTTAGTACAATATCCACATCTCTCAAGATCTCCTCGTGAAATTCATATCTGGGCCCCCCAGTAGATGCCGTCACCGTGTGAGTAGGAAATGAATTCAGGGCACACAGTCCAACCAACTCCCCGAGGATTCTCAAATAATTCAAGATACACGTTATCACCGTGCTACCCGATTTCACATACCATGATGTCACATATAGTCAAACGTATGATAATAAATTACAAGTGCAAGACAAATAATATTTCACAGTTCAAGCCACATGCTTCTTTACTTTTGAAAATCTTGGAGAATAATACCAAAAATCGCCATTTTCAGTTATTAGTAAATTTGGTTAAGGGAACTCACCTCTTGAAGAAAATTCAGCACACACACACACACACACTGGAATTTGCTTCATGGATAAAAGACACCTACATATTCGGTTAAACACGCAAGGTCAAGTTCTGGTTCAATCCTATTTACACCCCGGGTAAAACCCGTCTAGAATACAAGAGCTCCGGATACTCCGACCCGATTTCTCGATTAACCAAATCTCGCTTAGCCGAGTTTGAGTCCAACTAGGTTCATCCAAATTCGACTTCTAATCGTCGACCCCCATCCAGGTTTGGCTTCGGTCCCGGTTGGATTGATGGACCTCGACTCTACCGGTTCCGAGCTCTAGGCTAGTGTCGGGTTTAAGACTCCCGGTTCCTACCGGGTTGGTCACTCCCGGTTCCTACCGGGTGGAAGGCTCCTGGTCCCTACCGGGTGGGATGCTCTCAGTTCCTACCGGATTGGTCACTTACGGTTCCTACCGGGTTGGATGCTCTCGGTCCCTACCAGGTGGAAGACTCCCGGTACCTATCGAGTCAATAAACTCCCGGCTTATGCCTGGTTGAGCAACTGCTAGGCCATGTCGGGCTGTGGGACTCTCGGTACGCCGGGTTAGCAGCTCCCCGAGTGGTGTCGGGTCAATGGGGAGGAACAGTGTTCGGGGAACCTGTCCCGATTCCCACCTCGGTCGACGCCCAACTCTCGATAACTTCAATACAACCCTTCGATTTAAAGGACTAAATATCGACATTGATTTCGTTCCTTCCTAAATCAAAATCAAATACTCACATCCATCCCTTTACTATCCAATAGGTCCAACCCATTATAGACATTAGATTTATCAAGTTACTCCCCCTTTTCCATTTCCCAGATCATAAACAGAATGCTATAATCATCCATAAAGTTTCTAAATCTAGACTCAAAGAGAAGGGTTAAGGTGATGTTACATCTTAAGAAGAAAATCCACAAAGCCTTGTCTCCTTCTTCACTTTCCCAAGGTTTGGAACCTCAAGCTAGCTTTCTCTATTCCCTGCTCTCTTTCTTTTACACGCCACCTTCCAAAATAGAGGAGAAATGAGACAAGTAGGGTTTACTACCCTTAATTTCAAGTTTCCCACTAATTGACAAATAGAACCCTAACTCTTCCCCTTTTCAACTAGACCACCATTTACCCAAAAAGATAAGGATGGTTTAAGGTTATTACAAAATCTTTTATGGTAGTAGCCTTTGAGAAAAGTTATGGTTGAGCATATCACAAGTCAATTTCCGTGAAATTTGTTTGTTCGGGCAATAAAAGATTTGAAATGATGGAATTATATAGGAATATGAGAAGTAGACCATAAGTGGAAAATTTAATTTATTTAGGTGATTATATCAAATGAGGTTATGTATTAGTGCAATAGTGGCAATAGGTTAACTGTTCGAGATCGCTCATGTGGATTTCTTACCGGCTGGGTAAAGTCATCATTATAATGAGTACCCTGAACTTAAATGAGTATAGTTGATTATGGACGGATCAATATTTGCAAGGATTGTCGTATTTTTTTAAGGCAATAGAGAGTATAACGCAACTTGATAAAAGGTTCATTAAAAGCACTTAAGAGTGGATTCATTTATTGGCACATATGATTGTAAGCTTAAAAGGAATTGTTGGTTGATCATTAAACGAGATCTCGTCGTGTGATGTAATACCCCAAAACCTATAAAAAGAGCGACCAATTTAAAATCTTTATAATACATCAAATCAATTAAGCTCGTTTATTGAGCTTTAGGAAATTGGATCAACTCTAATTGTTGAATAATTATATTTGAACATAAAGTGCATATGTTGCATACTTACTTGGGGTTTTGCCCAACATTCGATTGTTCATTGTTACTTAGACATTTTATGCATATGTCTGCATAACTACTTGGAAATACATATCATTTGTGATTATTTAATCTTCCAAGCATAAATCATGAAATAGTGATTTATTGCTTTGAATCCATGTGCACGAGGATTGATTTTTTTGATCAAGAGAGAAGTTTTGATGTTCTCTTCTTGAAATCACTGGTTTGAATCATGTGAGAAGTTTTGATGTTCTCATATTGAAACCTTTGATTATGTCAACCGAGGAGTTTTGATGTTCTCATCTTGAAGCCATTAGGTTCGTTCAGGTGAGAGTTTTGATGTTCTCAACTTGGGCCCTTTGGTTATGGCAAGTGAGGAGTCTTGATATACTCACTTAGACCCTTGGTTTGAATCAAGTAAGGAGTTTTGATGTTCTCATTTTGAAACCTTGGAGAGTAAACCGTAGTTTAATGGCCTTGAGGTGAAACTCAACAACGTTGATATGTGGGTTACTTTATGTTCTGCCACATCCAATGGAAACGGGTCTCCCCGTCATTAAAAGATGTTATTTGGTATTTTGAAAATGGTGTATCTTGGAAAGATGTCATTTTAAAATGTTTTCAATTGGGGACATTGCCATTTTAGAATATTCCCTCAGTTTTACCCATTCCTATTGACAATATAAAATGCTTGAACTCACTAGACTTTAAGTCTAACAACCTATCTTGTCGATATGTGCAAGGTCCTTGTGGGGGCGGTACTAGCGACACTTGACAAGAGTTGAGTGCTAGTTAGAGATTCGTAAAGTACTTAGTTTTTGGGACGCATCCTGTATCCTTTTGGAGATAGCGACTATTGGTTTAAGTAACTCATGCTCTTATCCTAGACCTGGTGAAATGTTTGATTTGAAATTTATTGATGTAAATTCTTAAATTGTCATTTTAGGTAATTCAAGTGTCATCCATTAGAAGGGTTTAATTGTTGTTGTCTCAATGGTTTACACAATTTTGAGCCTATAAAAGCAATCATCTGTGCTTAATTCTTTCAAACACAAGCACGTACACACAGAGAATTTGTTTTTTCCGTCAAAACGTTCATAGAATAAACTTATGTTATTCGATGATTGAATGGAAGACCTGGGGGAGTGAACATCAAAAAACTCCTTTCCAATGTGTATTCGTTACACACAATGACTTCATGTTACTGACAGGCACTTCTAACTAATTCATTTGTTGATTCAGGTGTTACACTCATCATTTGTCTGAATTTGCAAAGATTCGGATGAATATCTTTTTGGATCGATGATTTTGTTTAAGCCCATACAGAGCTTTATCAATGTAATAAACATGGTTTGGAAACTCTGCACTTTCAAATCCAAGTGGTTGCTGGACATACTTTTTCATTAAGTTTACCATTAAGAAATGCAGATTTAACATCCATTTGATATACTTTGAACCCTTTGTGTGCAGCGTAGGCTAAGAAGATTCTGATTGCTTCTAGCCTAGCCACGGGTGTAAAGGTTTCATCATAATCAATGCCTTCTTCTTGGCAATATCCCTTAGCAACCAATCTAGCTTTGTTTCTGATGATTATGCCATCTTCATCCTTTTTGTTTCGGAAAACCCATTTAGTTCCAATAGCAAACTTTCCTTTAGGAAGGGGAACTAGGGTCCAGAACTTATTTCTTTCAAACTCTTGAAGCTCATCCTGCATGGCATTGATCCAATTAGGATCTTCAAGAGCTTCGTTAACCTTCTTTGGTTCAATTATGCTCAAGAAATTTACAAAGAGGCATTCATTTGCAGTAGTTGATCTTGTCTTAATGCCTTCAGAGGGAGATCCAATGATTTGATTATGGGGGTGGTTTCTTGTCCATCTTGTCATGGGAGCATGAATTTGGGGTGGAGTTTGAGCTTCAGAGATGACAGGTGGTGACATCTCTATTATGTTGTTCAGAGGCTCTGAAGTGGGTTCCAGAGATGGTGTAGCAGGCTCTGGAGTCTCTTCAACAGATGTCTCTAGAGCTTCTTCAGATGTCTCTTGTTCACCTTTTGCTTCTGAAGACTCTTGTTCTTCAACTTGTCTTGATTCATTACTTGGACCTGTATTGAAAGAAGTAGAAGGTGCAGTATCAGAGGGACCAAAAAGTGTAGTACTTGTAGTCTGTGGTTCCTCTAAAGTAGTTCTATGGGCATTTCTGAAGATAAATTCAGAGTTATCATCATCATCAAAGAAATCTTCAAATATGTTGTTTAGCTCAGATTCCCTTAATTTTGATGATTCATAGGCATTCTTAGCTGTGATTTTGACAGTTTGTTTGTCAGAGCTTCTTGTATCATCAAAAGAGACATTGATACTCTCTTGGATGGTTTTTGTTCTTAGATTGAACACTCTGAAGGCTTTTGAAGCTAAAGAATAACCAATGAATTTGCCTTTATCTGCCTTTTTGTCAAATTTGCCAAGAGATTCTCTGTCATTCAAGATGTAACACATGCACCAAAAAACATGAAAATATTTGACATTTGGTTTTCTGTTGTTAATGAGTTCATATGATGTTTTCTTAAATCTTTTGACAATAGTGGCTTTGTTTTGGGTAAAACATGTCGTTGCCACTACTTCTGCCCAAAAGTTGGTTGGAAGATCAGAGGTTGCAAGCATTGTTCTTGCAGCTTCAACAAGAGTCCCATTTTTCCTCTCAACAACACCATTTTGTTGAGGTGTCCTAGCTGTAGAGAAGTTGGGAGTTATGCCTTCCTCTACAAGATGGAGATGATTTTGGCATTTCTGAACTCTATTCCATTATCACTTCTTAGGTTCTGAATTTTTCTAATTAAAAGAACCTGCAATCTTCTTAACAACTTTATTAAAATTTAAGGTACATCAGGCTTGGCTCTGATGAATTATATCCAAGTATATCTTGAGTATTCATCAATTAAAACAAGAATATACTTTTTACCTGACAGACTCAGCACAAAGATAGGACCACAGAGGTCCACATGAAGCATATGCAGAGTTCTAGGACAATTATTATCACTCTTGGTTTTGTGGGAAGATCTTTTCATTTTTCCCATCCCACATGCAGAACAAATATGATCTTTGTTAAACTTTAGAGATGGTAATCCCTTAACCAGATTAAGTTTGACTAACATATTAAGTGATGAAAAGTTCAAATGAGAGAACTTCTTATGCCAGAGCCAGACATCTTCACTCTTCAGAGATACTAGACAGAGCTTCTCTGAACCAATGTCTATATGTTTGGTAAAATTCATTCTATATAAATTACCTTTTCTGTCTACTCTTAGCATTTCCTGACCTATTTTTAAGTGAAGAAGTGAGCAATGTTTTTTCTTGAAATCTCACATCAAAACCATGATCACAAAGTTGACTTATGTTTATTAAGTTGTGCTTGAGTCTATCAACATAAGCAACTTTGGAAACAGATACATTACCTCTTGTTAACTCACCATAACCTTTATTCTGACCTTGCATATTGTCCCCAAAAGTTACTGCTCCTCCAGATTTTGTTTTGAAAGAGGATAGCAACTTCTTATCTCCAGTCATATGCCTTAAGCATCCAGAATCTAAGTACCAGATAGGCATATATTGTTTCTGCAAGACAGATTAGAGAGGTTTAGGTACCCATCTCATTATGGGTCCTTTTTTGTTAGGCTTTGGAGGATTTTTATCAACATTTGGCATTCCATTTTTTGATACTTTGCCATAACGGTTTTTCTTTTGCTTCTGAGGCTTTGTCTCTAAAATCTTGTTCAGAGACTGATTCAGAAAGCAATGAGAACCTCTGAAATGATTTTTCAACTTAATCATGAGTTGAATACAATTGCAATTAACAGAGCAAGATGGAGTAGGAGTAAAGTTTTTCATTTCATTTAAATCATTTGGTACATGTTTCTTTTGAACCTTCTTGAAACTAGTACTAGGAATATTACAAGTATTCCTAACTACTTCTTTCTTTTTAGCTTGAGAAATGATCTTCTTTTCAACTTGCTTTTTCTTGGCCCAAAATATCTTCTTCACTTTCTTGATCACTGCACAAACAGGATCAGAATGGTTAACTTCTTGCCATTTGCCTTTTTGTTCAGGAGTGAATTTGATAGGTTTGTATGTGTAGAATTGAGAAGTGTTAGTTTTATTCTTAGCCTTTTCCTTTAACTCTTTTTCTAACTCCAGAGAGGTTTTTGCTTGTAGATACATGTCT
This sequence comes from Arctium minus, assembly GCA_954870635.1. Classification (NCBI taxonomy): domain Eukaryota; kingdom Viridiplantae; phylum Streptophyta; class Magnoliopsida; order Asterales; family Asteraceae; genus Arctium; species Arctium minus. The sequence continues at coordinate 88,301,292 of OX941088.1, read as the reverse complement.
ACAAAGTCAGGACATATTGGAATTCTGGATTTTTCTTTTGATATAGGAACAGGGATGTTCAAAATTCTAGAACCAACAGTCTGTTTGGTTTTATGAATTACCTTCTCTGGTGAGTAGAATATATGTTCATCTACCTCTGGATCAGATTCAGAATCAAGAAAGTCTATTTTAAGCTTATCAGAGATGACTACCTCTGAAGTTTTCACGATGTTTTTAGGTCTGGAGACTTTGATTATCTTTTTCTTACATGATTCTTTGATAAAATCAGATATGAAACTCTTCTTATATCATCTTCAAAAGTAGTTATGATGCATTCATCTGTCTTGGGAGAATACAGAGGTGCTTCTGGATCAAGTAAGCTCTGAGGTTTTACTTCAAGGGTACTTGCTTCAGAGATCTCTGATTCTTTAGTGATGAATGAGTCAAATCTGAAAATCTCTTTGGGATCATTGCTCTGAGATTTTGAAAAATGACCCTCTTAAGATTCTTTTTCTATCTTTAAGATAGGATTTGAAATTGTTTTTACTTCAGAGTATGAGGTATTTTTGAAATTTAGAGCTCTGGTTCTTGATCCCTCTGAGGTTCTTATCCTTTTGAAAATGTTAGAATTAACTAGAGATGGAAAGTCAGGCCTCTGGACCTTTCATTATACACAAAGTGGAAGAAAGTTAAGTTTTCTTCAATCCAGTGAATTGATCCAATTCATTGAATCCCAGCCCTTGAGTATCCATCTGAGAATTGATTTTAATGTGCACATCTTGTGCATCTTGATAACTCTTGATCTGAAGTTCCTTTCTTTCCAGAGATTGATGTAAGACTTATCTTTCCTTTTGAAAGAAGTTGGTTAGAGCAACATAATTGAGCCTTTCATACTCAGATTTCCTTACTTCCTCTTCTTTTGCCTTTAAAACCTTTTCAAGTTCTTTGAATTTTGCAGAGAAAGAATTTTCTTTTAGTCTCTGAGATTTTTCAAGCTTAGATTTTTCATTAAAAATTTCTTTCTTTTCTGATTTAAGAAGATCTTTTTCTCTTTTATAAAAGTTTAGGTCTTTTGTCATTTGCTTTCTCTTTTCTTTTTCTTCAATAAGTTTTTGCTTTAAACTCTTAAACTCATCTGTTAATTTAAGAACATCCCTTTCAAGTTCACTTTCAGAGGTGGATGGAGAATTTACCTTTTCAGAGCAGCCCTCTGATGATCCATTAGTCTAATCACCATCTGCAATAGCCATACCACAGAGGTTGGTAGGCTCTTCCTCTCCATCACTTGTTGAGTCTGACATCTAGTTTTCCATTTCTACAACTAGTACTCTTTCTCTGACATTGTACTTGTACTTGTTTTTATAGTAGTCCTGATCCTTGATCAGTCTACCTCAGCAGTTTGCAGAAAAATGGCTTGGTTTTCCACATCTAAAACATTTCCCATCATTTTGATTTGGTGGTAGAGCAGCAACTGTTTCAATCTTCTGAGCTTGAGGTTGGGGTTGGAAGTACCTCTGAGGTTGAGGATACTTGGTGAAATTGGTTGAGTTCTTGATTGTTGAACAACTTCATGATTGTTGAAATCAACACCCTTTTTATCACTTTGTAGAGTAGATCTGGGTTCTTGTTGATATTCAGCTTTCTGAAATCTTCTTTCTGGATTTCGTCTTCTTTCTTCATCATCTCTTCTTCCTTCAAAAACTTTCTTACCAAATTTCTTGTTGAATTGATGGGTAATCAAAGCAAGAGATTTGGCAAAAGCATTAATGTCTTCATCTGAGTCTAAGTCTGAATGATCATCATCTTCAGCTAGCATGGCCTTTTTGGATTTTCTTTTTGACTCTCTTTTCAATGACTTTTCTTTTGAGTTCTTTGAATCTTCATCATGACCTTCTTTTGAAACACCTTTTTGTTTTGAAATGAGGGCAAGTGGTCCACCTAAAGAGGTTTTTGACTTTTGTTTAACAATTTCTTTTTCATGGGCAACTAGGGTGCCATAAATGTCAGTTAATGACCAAGATTCAAGATTTTGATTGGCTTGAATAGACATGGACATTTGTGGCCATTCTTCATTTAAGCTTTTAAGGAAAAGAACATTATATTCCTCTTTTGTCCTCATAACTCCAAACTTTTTGCATTTGTTAATGAGAATGTTGAGTCTGGAATAAGTTTGGTGCAGGGTTTCTTCAGGTAGTGCATGAAAGTCATGGTATTCCTTAATGCATTGAGTTCTCCTGTTTTTCTGAGTTTGTAGGCCACCTTCAAGTTGGTTTAATAACTGATCTCATATCTTTTGCAGTTACATAAGAATCAAGCTCTTGGAAGATATCGTTGGGAATGGCCATAATCAATAATCTAACAGCTTTGGAATCATTTTCCATCATTTTGGTTTCTTCCTCAGTAAAGTTTGAAGTTTTCTTTTCATAGTATGCAGGTATTTCAGCAGTATTTGTTGTTGCTGGAACTCTTGGTACCAACACCATTGGTTGGTGAGGTCCATCATTCACTGATCTTAAAAGATCCCTGTCCATACCTTCCAAAAAATTTACCATCCTTATTTTCTATTGGGGATATTCATCCCTTAGAAGTGTAGGAGGTTTTGTTAATGAACCAGCTATATAAATGGCATTGATACTGGAATTTGCCATTTTGTAAAGAAAAGATGAAGATTTGAAGAACTGATGCTTTTAAGAAGATCTTTTACCAACAAGTAATGTTATGAGTGACTTTCAAACCTGGAACATATGAAGTTCTTTTTAAATAAACCAAAGTTTATATGAACATGCACATATTATGAAAGCTTGAATAAATAAGATATAAATCTATCCGAGTATGCAGATATGATATTGTTTGTTTTAGAAAACAAAGAAGGCTCTGATACCAATTGTTAGATCCCAGATTTAATCTTATAACAATGATATAAACAGATAATAATAAAGACAGCGGAAGCAATATAGTTTAATATCAAAGTAGATTCAACTCACAATCTATAAGAAGATATCCAATAAGGTAAATATAAGAACAAGCTTAATATTCACCGGATAAATCAGGTAGATTAATAAGAACACCAAAAAGGTGGATAAATCTTACAAGATCTTCTTAGAATACTTTTCAGTATATAAAAGATAATTTAAATACAAGATATAAGGAAAAGCACACTTCTAACAATGGGGTGATGGTCCTATTTATAGGACCATAAAGAGAACAGTGTACTATCCTGACATAAGAAGCATGCTTGAATAGTGTTTTACCTAAAAGGTAAACTCAAGACATGCTTGAATAGTAACCTACTCTAAAAAGTAAATCTTATCACTATGTTATGTGTCATCTGTTCTTCTGTCAATACTTGTAGGAATCATCAGCTTCTTCTTCAGAGAGGATGTCTTTAGAGCTCTGATGTAGGAACCTCTGATGAAGCCATCTCTGATGATCTTCTGCTGAATCTCTGAAATATACTTCAGAGGCAGGCATGTCCTTTGAAGTCTATATCTGGAAGTCCTCTGAAATAGGACTTAGAATATTTTCAATACTCTTACATTCCAGAATTGGGGCTAACAGGAGGAGATAATTGGAGTGAAAAGGCTAATGAAAGGGAAGGGTCCAGTTATTGATGAACCAACTCAACCAACCCTACCTCCACCAGTTACTCAATCAGTTGATATGCCGGTTTATGAGCTTAAATCCTTACTTTTTTCCAAACTACTCTCACAAGCCCCAGTCAACCAAACTGATTCTGATCTATTCACCTTACTCATATCACAACACCAACCAACACCACCACCTTTTGTACCCCAAATCCCAACAGATGTGGTTATAGCATCATAGTTCAATTCATTTAAAGCGAATGTTCTGAAATCTATGTAGGCTATGCAAGAAGCCTTTGTAGATCTCTCAAAAGTTGTTCAGACATCGTGCAAAACCCAAGCCTCAGTTTCTAGAAAAAGGCATGATCATGATTCAGATCATGACCATGAGGGGGAGATGAATAAGAAACAGAGAGTTGATCTGAATGTTGGAAATGTTGGTGGATCTGTTACAGGACATGAAGAAAGTCAAAAGCAGTTGGTTGTGAGATCTGATCATGGAGAAACAAGGGGGAAAAAGATTGTTTTATATGTGGATCCAGATATAGTGCCTAGGGGAAAAGCCTAAGGTAGTTACTAGGGAGGAGATTTTCTTGCTCATAGGCATAGATGATGTAGATGTGATTGATCTATCTTCAGATGATGATAAAGATGATCTGAATGAAAAGTATTAATTATTTTGGAAATTCAAGGAGGAAGAGAAAGAAAACATCATGGATTCTGCTGAAGATGATGATACTGAAGTAGTTGTACTTGATGCTGAACCTCCTAAGGAAGTAATTCCAGATAATGAAGCTAGTGTCCTGGATGGTTTGTTTGATTAAAAAGATAATGATTTTCTGAGAGATATACTTGGATCTAGCACACTAGAAGATATACATCTCAGTCCAGTTCACTGTGATATGTCTGAGCCAATTCAGATTGACTTTCTTGTAAGCTTGTGTGTAGCTTTTGTGAGACTTGTGACTAATGAGACATATGAATTTCTCTCTCTATAAATTCTCTCTACTTTATATTGATTGTTTGATTATAATTATGTGATTGCTTGAATTCTTGGACTAACACGACAAGCTAGAAAGAGGCACTGTGGTAGAATGGCCTGAATTGGGTATCATGTTGAAAAAACATTTGAATGGTATGAGGTTTTTCTACAGGGCCATAGAGGTTAATAAGTATTCTTCTGGAACTATTAGGCAACCGAAAATCAGATGGAGAAGAGAATCAAAAAATGCAAAGATATTGAGAAGTGTTCAATGATTTTGATGTTGATTGATAATCAGTTGGCCTTGAGGAACATAGTTTTATTCAAATTCATTCCTATTTTAAAGAGGGATAATCTTGACAAGTATAGATCAATATGACCAAAGGAGAATATTATTATATATAAAAGTTGGTCAAAATTGACTAAGTGTTCATCTATGATCACCTTGATCAGTGCTCTAACACTAAAGGATCAGAGTTAGTGTTGTGGAAATCGATAAGTATAGATTCTGAAGTATGTGTTTAGAGACCTGAAGAAGAGAGCTCCGAGATCTGAAATGGAGAATTGGTTAAGTGTCATGCCTGGAGAAACATGCTCAAGGATCTGAAGAAGACTTATCAGAGTTCGGCTACAAAGACTAAACACCTTGCTCAAACTTATATACTTGAAGATTTCACTCATGAAGACATTCCTTGTTTGTAAAGCTTTGTATAGGATACTAGAACACATGTAATTAATTCATTATCCATTCATGTATTGTACAGTAGCTTTAGTCATTCATGTACTGTATATAGAAGGTTGTTAGAAGCTTGTAGCTAACTGTCAATATTCATACGCTCCTCAAGTTGTAATAATTCTCTCTCTACATTTTTCATCTCTATCAAGATCAATGCATACGACTTGTGTCTCCAATATACTTGTGTTCTTTACTTTGTGTTCTTGATCTTGATTAATTGATTGATTGTGGGATCCTAACAGTTGGTGATTTTAGTGTCATGAATCACTTTAGTGCGATTGTGATGTACGTGAGATCAGCTGGGTGATAAGGCAATCATATGTGAATTAGGAAGTGCAGAGTCAACATTCATAAATTTTTTTCTTTATCACATTAGACCACCATAAGGCGATAGGCATGTATGTTGCACCCCCTTGCGGGGTTCGGGACAGCGCCCCAAAACCTCTATGGATCTTAAGAAGAGGTTTACATAGGAAATTTCAGTTTTGGGATGTTTTGAACGTATTTTAAAAGGGCATAAATACTTTTGAAGTTTGGCTAAAACTGGGTGAAAATTGGCTAAGTGTTGTTTAGAGGATATGGACTCAAAGCCTCTAAGACTTAAGCTCAGAACGCTAGGGTCATCACACGGATTTTCTAATTGTTAAAGTTAGAGCCTCTGCACCATGTGACAAGAGTTTCTGGATCATGTGAACATATCCGCTAGATATTCCGAGCACTTGATCACTCAGGGACTTTGGACCATCTGGACTCGTCACTTCTAACTCTAATTCGGCTGTTACTCTCAAAATCTTAATTGTTAACGGTTACAACTGTTGTGCGTTTATGTCTTAACTATTTTAACCGCTCGCAATCGTCGATCTATCAAATAAGTATGTGAATGAGAATATGGGTAAATATAAGGACTCAATCTTACAACCTCCAAGATCAGAGTTTTCTCTTGGATTATCCCGATAAGAAATTTGTGACGCCCACGGCAATAAAGGTTGAATTATTGTATTCGAAAAGTGAACTTTTGCGATCCAAAGAGATTATACAGTCCACGTATCATCTCCAATCCCCAAAAACATTCGAATACAATAATTTATGTTTTCACCAAGATGGAAAATTGGGAAGAATCTGTTTGGGACGTGACCTCAAAATTTGGAAAGCTAGAGAAGTTTCAAGGAAACGACTTTCATCAGTGGAAAAAGAAGATGCATTTCCCTCTTGCCACTTTAAAGGTGGTGTATGTTCTTTGCACCCCCATGCTTGAGTTCATTAAGGACGATATATTGGAGATGGAGAGACGCAAAAATAAGTGAGAGAATTAACGACGGCTATATATATCCTGGACATGTATTAAACAATTTGTGTGATGCCTTATTTAATGTATACTAAAATGTAGAATCTGCTAAGGAATTATGGGACACCCTGGAATTGAAATATATGGTCGAGGATGCTTTGAGTAAGATGTTCCTCGTGAGAAATTTCAATAACTATAAAATGGTTGATTCCAAGCCCGTAATGGAGCAATATAACAAACTACTCCAAATCCTTGGTCAATTTACTCAACACCACATGAAAATGGATGAGTTCATCTTGGTGTCAAGTATTATTGATAAGTTTCTCCCATCATGGAAAGACTTTAAACACACACTTAAACATAGAAAAAGAAGCAATTTCCTTGGTGCAATTGAGGAATCATTATGTGTGCAAGACAAAGGTAAGGCCAATGATAGGGATGTCCCCAGACCTCCCAATGTCAACATGGTTGAAGAACATAGGAACACGACCAAGAAAAGGCTCGACAAAGGAAAAAAGTGAGTGTTCGAGAACCCTAAACATGGACCTAACAAGAAGTCAAAGATGACTTGTTAGATTTAAGGTCTAACAGGTCATTTCAAAATAGATTGTCGAATCGGTAAGGGAAACAATAACGGAGCGAGTTCGAGTGGGGCAGAACAAGGGTCGAATGACCAACCCCCAAACCAAGGTCAAAATTCAACCTCTTTAATAATTTGAATGAGAATTATATGCCACTAATTTCCTATGATTTTTATGTACAAAATGATGACTCGATGTGGTGAATAGACTCGGGTGCCACGAGTCATATGTGCAAGGATCAGAGATGGTTCAAGAATTCCAAAAGAGATTGTCGAATCGGGAAGGAAACAATAACGGAGCGAGTTCGAGTGGGGCGGGACAAGGGTCGAATGACCAACCCCCAAACCAAGGTCAAAATTCAACCTCTTTAATAATTCGGATGAGAATTATATACCACTAATTTCCTATGATTTTATGTACAAAATGATGACTCCATGTGGTGAATAGACTTGGGTGCCACGAGTCATATGTGCATGGATCGGTCTTGCATATGGGCAACGTGTCTAGTACTCCAATCTTGGGTCGTGGCTGTATAGTCCTTGTATACAACTCTGGGAATTTGTTAACTTTAAATGATGTGTTATTTGTACCGAGTATCCGGAAGAATCTTGTCTCTGGAAGTGTGTTGAACAAATTGGGTTTCAAACAGGTGTTTGAAAGCGATAAGTATGTCTTATCGTGGTGTGGTGTTTTTGTTTGATTTGGATACTTGAATTCTGGGATGTTTATGCTTAATATTATAAATAGAATTGCATGTGATAAATCTGTTTACATGGTGAATGATCATAATTCTTATACATGGCATGCTAGAATTGGACACATGAATTATAAAAGAATGCATGAAATGTCCAAGGATGGCACGATTCCTTCTTTTAATATTAATATGGAAAAGTGCATCAACCTTTTCCAAAGATTGAGAGATCATTAGGGTTTTGGATTTAATCCTTAGTGATCTTTGTGATTTACATGCAAATCCTTTATTGGGAAACAATAAATATTTGATATTTTTATCGACGATCCTTCAAGATTTTGTTACGTTTTTCAACTTCATTCTAAAGATGAAGCTTTAGAAAAATTTATCATTTATAAACCGAAGTCGAATAGTAGCAAAATATTTTAATTAGAAAGTTAAGAATTGATAGAGGCGGTGAGTATTTTGGTCCTCTTTACTTTCAAACCTTATGTATTATACATGAGACCAGGGCATCGTGAACACCTCAAAAAATTGTGTTGTGGAACGAAATAATATAGTCCTGAAAGAGATGGTTATGTTATCCTACACCAATCTAAGCGACTGATTTTGGGGTGAAGCAATGTTGACAACTTCTTACCTCTTGAATCGGGTATAGAACAAAAGGAGTATGGAGACTCCTTATGAACTTTGGTTCAAGAAGAAACCAAACTTGAATTACTTGCGAGTTTCGAGATGTCGAGATGTGGTAAGACTACCACATCTAAAAATGAAAACATAGGGAGAAAGAGGCATCGAATGTATACTCATCAGATATGTCGAGCACTCAAAGGCATATCGGTTCTATGTAATTGAGCCCAATGATTCTATTCCAGTTAATATCGTAATAAAATCAAGAGACGCCATCTTTGATCATGCTCAACTCACAACCATACTGAGGTCAAAAGACTTGGCAGCCAGTACTAGAAGACCACAGATGGAGAAAAGGAAAAAAGATATTTCCTTGGAAGTTCCTAAACTATGAAGAAGCAAAAGGAGAAGAATATAGAAATCTTTTGGTTCTGATTTTCAACTATATTTAGTTGAAGGATCAAGAGATGAAATTGGATCACAATAATCTTATTGTTATAGCATTGAAGATCCAAGAACCTATGATGAGGCCATGAAATCTCAAGAAGTTGCCTTTTGGAATTAGGAAATAAATGATGAGATGGAGTCTATTATAGGTAATAATACATGGGTGTTAGCGGATTTGCAACTAGGTTGCAAATGGATTTTCAAGAAGAAAATGAAGGTTGATGGATCAATCAATAAGTTTAAGGCTCGGTTGGTAATTCAAGGATAACGGCAAAAAGAAGGTATCGATTATTTTGATACTTATGCACCGGTTTCTCGAATCTCCACCATTCAATTATTAATAGCTTTGTCAGCTATTAATAACTTGGTAATTCATCATATGGATGTCAAAACAACATTCCTTAATGGTGATTTAAATGAGTAAGTGTATGTGAAGCAACTAGAAGGATTAGTGACGTCAGGCAATGAAAAAAAAGTGTTTTGTTTCTTAAATAACTTTATGGATTAAAACAACCCCTAAAATGGTGGCATTAAAATTTTGATGAAGTGGTTTTGTCTAATGGTTTTCATCTAAACCAATTACACAAATGTGTGTATAGCAAATTTTATGATTTCGGTAAAAGGTCATAATTTGTCTACACATGGATGACATGTTGATCCTTGGCACGGAACAAAGACAGACTTGACCAAAAAAAAAGTTCTCATCCAAATTCTCTATGAAGAATTTTAGGGAGGCCAATCTGATCCTTGGTATAAGGATTCAGTGGGAGAACAAAGGTTTGGCCATAACACAATTTCACTATGTTGAGCAAGTGTTAAAGAAATTTAATATGTTGAATTGGTCACTATAAGTAATCCAATGGATCCTAGTGAAAAGCTTATGCCCAACGAGGGTGAAGTCGTTTCACTATTGGAATACTCTAAGGCAATTGGGTGTTTGATGTATGTTATGACAAGCACACGATCAGATATTGCCTATGTCATTGTAAGGTTAAGTATGTTTACTAGTAGACCTAGTGCTCACCACTAACAAGCGATTAAAAGAGTGTTCAAATACTTGAAGGGAACCATGAACTATGGTAAAACATATGTTCGGTTTCCTTTGGTGATAAAAAAGGCTACAGGGATGCGAGTTGGATATATAATATAGAAGATCATTCTTCTACTAGTAGATAGACATTCTTGCTTGGGGGAAGTGTTATATCTTAGGCCTCCAAGAAGAAAACATTGCATCACAAATTCCACCATGAAATCTAAATTTGTGGCCTTGGCAGCCGCCGACAAAGAGGCGGAGTGGCTAAGAAATTTAATGTAACACCACAAACGATAGGTGAATGGCCAGGAAAACGATCAAGGAACGGTTGGGAGAACGTTCGAGAAACAGTCAGGAAAGAGGTCGAAAAACTCTCAGTACGGTTGGGGCTACATAAATTATAGTACTTGATCTTAAGCAAAAGGTGAACATTCAGGAAATATTTGTTTGTTCCATTGTTAGCCATTTCTTTTTGTAATTACCTCCCATTGCCGCTTTCATTCCACCATCCGATGTGGGATGCAAACAATATTGAGAAAAAAGTTGGTCATTTTCTTTTTGTATCCCCTCGCTCATGCCTCTTTTATTTTGTGCAAACAATAATGTGAGAAAATAATATGATTTCTAATGCTTAAGAGTTGTCACCTCATTCTTCATGGTTTTTGCTTATATATATAAAGATAAAATTATATATACTTGCTCATTCTTCCAAATCTATCGTCTTTCGGCTGATGTGGAAAAAAAATTCTAGGAGGTGCCTAGAAAATATAAGAAAATTCATGATTTCAAGGTTGATAGTATATATATATGTTTCTTAATAAATAGTTGTTCTAAAAATAGTTGTAAGAAATAATTGAAAAATATGAGTGACATAAATAACATAACTATATATATTTATACAAACAAATAGAGCGCACATTTGTTTTGTTTTTGTGAGAGTGTAAATACTCGTAGAGACAGGAAAAAATAGATACATAAAAACAACTGGGAATATTATTAGGTGGAGAACCGGAGAAGGGGCCCAGTCCATTACATTTAAATTAGACCTTAAAACTAATACATAAACAAATAATTAAAAGGGTGAGACGGTGTCACTGCACCTTCTGGGACTAAGGTGGCTCCGCCCATGCTCTCATCAATGTGAATGAGTAAAACAACACCATAATACAAGATTTAAGAAATATTCAATAGTATAATATAAAGATTTAAGAAATGTTCCTTAAGGGTTCTGCTCCTGTCAACACCGTAAGATACTTTTTCTTACGGTGCCACAGGTTGGAGCTTTGATTTGCTTTTTGTGTGTCAACGCATATCCTTATGGTGCCACAAGCTACGGTGTCTTATTTTATTTTTGTGGTGGGTCTACTTTTCATCTGAGTGTCTCACAAAAATGAAAGAAGCCGTAAGGACAAGTGCCATGTGGTGTTGACTTGTGGCTTCTCAACTATTTTGTGAGGAAAAAGTTAGAGGTGGCTAAAAAATAAAACTTTTTTCTCCATGTGGTTATTTATGATGAGAGCAACATGTACCTACGAGACAATATTGAATTTCTTCCATTTTTTTCTCACACCCTTCCAATGCATTTGTTCATGTTCCAATTAATGCATTAGATTTAGTGGCATGGATTCCATTGTACCGTTTGGTTCATCTAACATATATACTTTATATATACGATCATTATAATATTTCTTGAACAATAACACACAAATAATTGGAAGTATTAATTGATAACATGTCAGGTTTCGTTTATTACTATCAAAATAATCAGGATTGTAAAATGTAAAATATTTAACAAAATGATTTTAGGTACACGTACCTTCGCGACTTCTCACTTTCGCTCATGCGTTGTCATCTTTATCAACAAACCCATATAACAATAGAAGTTGTCCTTCGATCTTAGCATGAGGTTTTTTGTCACACAAAGCTCCTATAATAACCGACCAGTTTAACCATCACACGTTTATATACAATGTGTAATGCCATAATCGACATCTTCATCATTCTTTCAATAAGATATGTAAAATTAAGAAGATAACAAATTTAGTTTATATATTAATAATATAAGGTAAAATTTATAAATATGATTCTCGAATGATAAGCTAGCTGGTGGCTGATAAGCTAGCTGATGAAAAAGTCACGTTTGGCAAAAACTAACTTATAAGCATTTAAATTACCAAAGAAGACATTAATTATTTATTTATAATTAAAAGTTAATATATAATTATCAATATTAATGAGGGACATTATTGGAATAATCACAAAAAGCTACTCCAAGTAGCTTATCAAAAGGCTAACTTATGATCATCCAAACATGTACTCAGAAAATAAGTTAGTTTATTTTTACCAAACAATATGTAAGTTACTCCATGAACAAAAGTCATTGGATAGTCAACATTTTGTACCTAAAAAAATATATCAATAGTCAAGAAAAATAGACTTTGAAAAACTTTCTATAATTAATAAAGATCATGACGAACAAGCCTATCTACTTGTGTGCAAATAGGTGTCACTGATTAAACGAATTCTTCCTTGATATTTTTGTCCAAAAACTTTTAAATAGTAGGGGTGATAATTTTGTATCGAATCAAACCAACCAACATGTATATCAATCGTATCAATTAAACTGGTACTAATTAAATCAATATCGATTTTAATCGGCTCGCAGTATCGTACCAAGTGTCTGAACTTGATTGGTACACGGTTTTGAATGTTGTGTACCACGGTAATACCATGGTACCGACTTATTTAATTATTGAATAATTTAATTAATTAGTAATTAAATTAATCAATAATATTTTTAGTTTTAGTTATTGAAATTGGAAATAAAGAGTGTACAATTTTTTTTTCTTTTTCATTTTTCACCTTACAAACTTACTCTCTTAGCCCTCATTAGAGATTTTAGAAATTTAGAATAAACCACGTAATCTAACCCTAAATTTTTAGCTCGATCGTCTTATCCCTCCAATCCTCCTTGTCGGCGCTATTGTAACAGTCCCCCATTGTTACATCCAGGTTTTTGAATTAGTTTTTTTTTTCTTTTTTAGATATCGAATATTAAATCTTGTTACATTAGTTTTTTTGTTTGAGCATTTGAGTAGTTTGAATTAGTTTTTTTTCGTATATGTAACTTGAAATTGGTATAAACTGGTACCAATATGTACCAACCGAAAAAAATCGGTACCAAGTTTAATTGGTTGGTATATTGTATTGATTTTGCATACCAATTATAATTGGTTGGTATACGGTATTAACAAAAAAAAGTCGGTACCATACCAAATCCACCCCTATTAAATACCAACTGAATTACATATAAACTTAATATTTATACGCTTAAAAATAATTGATTTTGTTCACATGTTTTGCTACTGTCATTAATTAAATTAGGACAATTTAAACGACAAATTTGTTTCTTGGAAGAACGTTTAGGTCATTTTATTTATATACTGTAAAAAACACTTTATTTTATTTATAATAACATCTACTTTCAAATTTATTTATAGGACACATGGACAACCACGGATCCTTTCACAAGTACACAAGTTGAGGAGATTGCTTGCAATATTGCGAGATCGTTCACTTTGAAACGTATGAAAGAGAGTAAAATGTGGTAATAAATTTGGGGGGGGGGGGGTTGTTTTAAGAATTATTAGACTTAGTATACGATAAAAAATATTAGAATGTTTGGTTACTTTGAGATATTACATTTACGTTGATGATTTTTAAAATTTAATAGTTAATGGTTACTTCGAGATGCTACATTTGTGCGTGTAGCTGCTTTTTGTATTTGGAATTGTGTTTGACATGTTCCAGTATTCGAATATGAATCGTATTTGGAAATTTAGCATATCGATATAATGCAGCTTCACCAACATTTGGAATAATGGATGGTAACAAAATCGAGGAAAATATTAAAAATATAAATATAACTCATTATACGCGGTTTTAGTAAAAGAACCGTGTACAAATGTGTGTAATTTTTTTATTAATGGTTACATTTATACGCGGTTTTGTTATGAAAACCGTGAAAAATTAATACAATTGTAAACGGGTTTAGCAAAAAACTGTGTAAGATATAGACTTTTATGAACAGTTAGTATGACTTTTTTAAACGGTTTCATCTAAAAATCGTGAAAGATAAATACTTTTATAAACGGTTAGCAGAGATTTTTTAAACAGTTTCATCTAAAAACCGTGTAAGATGGTCAATTTTATACGCGGTTAATATTACTTTTCTAAACGGTTTTGAAACCGTGTATAAAAGTTGAGTTTTATATGCGGTTTTGGAACCGCGTATAAAAGCCCGATACTTTTACAAACACCCGTGATATATGCGGTTCCAAAACCGCGTATAAAGCCCAAAAACAACCGTTTATAAAAGCATAATTTGTAGTTGTGTGTTAAACCAAAGTTTATAAAAAGTGTTTGAATTAGCTTATGGTGGTACCAAAACGCAATAAGTTAATAAGTTGCTTTTTAGTGGTGTTTGTAATTGCTTATATATGTAAAATAACTAAAAAACTGAAAGTTTGTTTCAAATAAGTTAACAAGTTATAATGAAATGACTTATCAAACTCTCCTTATTAACGGTGCCAAAACGATATAAATATTTTTCTTTTTTTCCCATTCAAACACTAAAAACTGTTTATTACCAGTACTGGAATAAGTTAATAAGCACTTTAAATAAGCAATCCCAAACACCCCTTTAGTTTGAGTTTTCTATACTTTAGGTTGTTTAGATGCACATGGCAAGAGGAAGAAAAATGACAAAATATGGTTGCATAATCTATTCATTAAATCTACATTATTTACGATCACAATTCAAGTGGCAAATGACAACTCCAACTCAATCCTTATCGGTCAAAGAGTCAAACCTCCTCCACCTCAATGCCACATCACCAAATTCAATTTTTTTATAATTTTTATATTCTTCTGTTTTAAATAATTAATATTTATTTCGAGAAAACTATGGTCTTGTTTAATAGCATCTGATTTGGTTGAATCAAATGTTGTCGCTGAATTAATTAGATGAGGGTTTCGTTTGGTGAAATGTTGGTACATGCCTCTAAATTATCCGCGAGCCACCAAGGCATTGCCTTTTGATTTAGTTGACATCATTCCATTTTCTTTTAATTAACGTATGTTCACGTGTTTCTTTTTCTTGGTTTATCGTTGTCTTCGTTTTTCATATGTTATTTTGTTTATGCCAACAACATCCGCTTCATTCATACCACGACCATTGCTTCGTTTTGCTCTACTTCCCATCCAACCCAGTCACAACCACCACCACTTCTTTCGCCACCACGAACACTACTACCCACACTCCATATCCTCTTTCACCTCAATTAGAAGGAGGTTGTGGCTATTATATCATCCGCTTTTCCTTTCTTCCCTTCCTCGTGAAACCTAAAAAGGGTCTCCGTCCCTCGCCATTTGGATGCTCTAGCTTCATCGCAAAAGACGAAGACTAGGTGGGGTGGATAGGTTTGATTTGGAATTTGGGATCAAAAAAGATTTTGAAAACAATTTCAACTCTAACACAAAAAATACACAAAAATATGATTTTATTAACATTGTATTTTTCACTCAAACTTCACACTAAGGTGCCGTTTGTTTTTTAAAAGGTCTAAAGTCTGAACTCTTATTTTAGTTATGATTAATAAGAGGTGGTGAGTAAAAAGGTCTGAACGATTCAGACTTAAGAGCCATTAAGAGGTTTTTTTAAAAAAACAAACAACCCCTAAATGTAATGCCAAGAAAAATAAACATACTCGTTTGGTTACTATACTATTTTATTAAATCATAACTGTTATAGTAAACAAAGTTGATTATAACCTTATTTGCAATAATATTTTATGTTATGTTAAATTTTCTTGTAAATAAATATTACATTACTAGAAAAAAAAAACATTGTATTTATTCAACTTTAGAAAATCACACATATTAACAACAATTAAATGATATTTAAGTCAGAAAGTAACACATTATAAACATTGACCAAAATTATAAAAATATTTTAATTACAATAGTTTTTATTGTTATTTTCTAAAAAAATAGTTACATTTGATTAAATATTCAAAGAACAAATAAACTAATTATTAAACTTATAAATACAAATAATATATATCAAAAATTAAAATGAATTGGTTTGAAATATAAAAAATATCATATTAATAAAAAAAATATCTTTAACCGTGTGACACTCTTTATTAATACCAAATTGGCGTGAAGGTTGAAAGTTGTGCGTGATCGACAAAAGAGTTATGCGGACAAAAGACGAAAGGATATATATAGAATTCCAAGTTGGAGATAATGTGATGCTAAAAATATTCCCATGGAAAGGTGTGTGACCCAGATTCAAGTTTCTGTAACAATTTAGTACAACAAACAAGATGAATTAACACAATTAACAATTTCAACCTGTTGTTTCTTTCCAAAGCAGAATGTGTACAAGTTTTCTCTCTCAAGTTTTCTCTCTCTATTAATGCTCTGGATACGTACAACTCTTTTTCAGAACTTGTTACTTACAACACAAACTAACAAGCCATATATCTAACAAAACTAAAACTACACGCTTAAAACAAAACAATACACTAAGACTTTTTGACTTTGACTTTATATGAGAGTTGACTTTCAGCTTTTAACTTGTTTGACTTTCAATTTCTGTGTTCTATGATCTTGTATCCAACATATTTATACACTAACAATCTCCCCCTTTGGATTCAAGATCATCACAAAAAGATTTTGCAGAATAATCTTTTCTCTTTAAGCTCAGTAAAAATAATCTTCTCCTTTGATCAACTTTAGCAATCTTCAGAATCTTCAGTATTCTTTCCAAAAACTTTTTCAATCAAAATAACAATCTTCCCAAAGATGGTAGATATGCTCTTCAAAAATCTCTCCAAGGTTATCTCAAACCTCTTTCAGTCTTCAGAAAGAAATTATCTTCAGAATTTGCTCAGACATCTTCAGCAATTAATCTTCAAATAAAATTTCTGTAATTTCAGCACATCTTCAGAAAACTTTGAACTTTTCTCTTTTGAACTTTCAATCTTTGCCATTCTCTGAACGTTTCTTTATCAACTCTCTCATTTCTTGTATCTTCTTCCCACAACTAAAATTATCTTCACTTTTACAACCAACATTTTTTGATTCCTTCTCCCCCTTTTTGATGATTAGAGCATCGATATCATCAAAACTTTCTCCAAGAAATGTCATTATCAATTCTGACCACTGATCTTTTGAACAAGAGCCTCTGATTCTCCATTGATCCAAAATAAAATATTCATCTAGATCTTTTCAAATCCAGACAAAGTAGAGTGTAACACCTGAATCAACAAATGAATCAGTTAATATGTCTGTCAGTAACACAAAGTTACTGTGTGTAACGGATACACATTGGAAAGGTGCTTTTTGATGTTCACTCCCCTAGGGATTACATTCAATCATCGAAACACCACAAAGATATTTCTATGAACGTTATGACAAGAAAACAAATTCCTTGTGTGTTTGTGCAAGTGTTAGAAAGAATTAAGCACATATGATTGCTTTTTATAAGGCTCAACATTGTGTAAACCACTGAGACAACGGTAGTTAAACACAGACTCAATTGTGCATGATCGAAGTGCGAAGGTGGGGCAGACTTCCTTCTTTTTCAATATCCAGATTTTTCAAATGAAAATCAGATAGATTATGTGTTGCGTCCCCAGAAAATATGAAACATTTTCTTGTTAAGAAGAAAATGAGTGGTTGGTGGGGTTTTAATCAAGAGTTGGCATGGGCTAGTTGTCTATTTCAATAATGTTCACGAAAAATTGTGAAACACTAGTAATGTGGCTGCCCGGCTCAGAAAAAGTTGGTGCATAGTTTGATATTCTTTTACTCTGATCTCACACCCTTTTTCTTTTTAATCATTGAGCTCACATCTAACCAAACTCTCATTTACATTTTACCTCTTCACACAACCCACACTCATTTCTTTTTGACTCCTCACACTCGATCACTAAGGATTAACTTCTTGGGTAGGAAACACTGGTTAACGTGAATCCATAGAAGTTTCATTTAAGTCCTACACAATGAACCCATGTATTCCTATTAAAGTACAAGGTTGCTCAAAATGGTTTAACTTTATCAGTTAAAGCACAAAATATACAAGTCAGATGGATATATGCTCTATGATATAATCATGAAGATTTGAGCATTTTAAACATTGAAGATATTTCAAACAAGTAAATTGAATGAATGAACATGAATGCAAGGAACTTGTTTGAAAATCTGACATTGTATGAAATGATCAGATAGAATGATTTATCTATTAAGGCTTAGGTCAGCAAAAATTGGATGTTGTCTATACGAACCAATATATAGACATTCTTGAAATAAATGTTTAGAAATGAAATCACGCTCAAATGTTGAATAACAATCGTGGTGTCTTACCATCGAAAATATGTTTCAATTTAGAGACATGGTAAGAACATATTCAACAAAAATTCTAAACCGGTGTGTGTGAATACTTGACAGTATATGGAAAAGATAATACGCAAGTATTAATCTTTGGAAACACGCGGTCTATAAACATTTAAGCACATCTAAAAGTGAAAACATTTAAAAATCACACTTCCAAATCATGAAAACTATTTAAGAATCGGGAAATGGTTTGAATGTTTAAGAACATGTTTTCTATGATTGAAAGTTGTCCTTCTTTCAACCATATATGAGATTAAGAATAGAAATAAACCTTTTGCTCTCAGTCTTAAATCTCATGAAGTCAAGGCTTTAAGTCATATAAGATATGATCTTGTAAGCATTCTCTCAATCTGCATCAGTCAGAAAGTCTGTCAAAGCAACTTTATGCACAACATTTATTGAAAAATAAAAATAAATAAAGCAGTAAAATATTGAATGGACGAGTTCTGATCAGAAGTCATAATGCTTACTCATTTTCTTTACTCTTACTCCCCCTGCATTTATGCATTAGAAAATTTATCAATGACAAACATATGCAAAAATAATTAACTCCCCCTCAAATAGATATAGATCATCTAAACATCGTCTCTAACTCCCCCTGAAAACATGAACACACGTTAAAGTGCAGATATCTTTTCAGAATAAAGATAAATAAATGAAGAAAAATAACAATAAGAAAAACTTTAATAGGTAATCACATATTATGTCTTGAGATTTAGCATACCAAGTTTCGAGATAAGAAAATTAAATCTCTTTTCGTCGAGAGGCTTGGTAAACAAATCAGCAAGCTGATAATCAGTGTTTACAAAATAAAGTTCTATTGTACCTTTTTCAACATTGTCTTTTATAAAATGATACCGTACGTCTATGTGTTTTGTCTTTGTATGTTGCACCGGATTAGCCGAAATAGCTATGGCGCTCTTCAAGTCACAATAAATCGGAATCTTGTCGAATTTGAAGTCATAATCTCGTAGTTACGTCCTCATCCACAACACCTGAGAGCAGCAGCTTGCAGCAGCAACATACTCCGCCTCAGCCGTTGAAGTGGAAACACAAAGTTGTTTCTTTGATGCCCAAGTTACGAGTTTATCTCCAAGGAATTGTATATGACCCAATGTGCTCTTCCTGTCTAACATACATCCAGCATGATCTGCATCTGAGTAAGCCATCAGTTCAAAACCAGTATCTTTAGGATACCACAAACCAAGATCTGCAGTCCCCTTCAGATATCTAAAGATCCGTTTGACCGCGGACAAATGGGATTCTTTGGGGTTACTCTGATATCTTGTGCATAAACATAATATTTGGCCTACTTGAAGTAAGATACATTAAAGAACCAATCATGCCTCTATAGGTTCTAACATCAACAAGTTTTCCCAAAGGATCCATGCTGATCTTAGTTCCCGGTGCCATCGGGGTTGCAATTGGTTTACAAGTTTCCATTTTGAATTTCCGAAGAATATCAAAAATGTACTTAGCTTGATTTATAAAAATCCCCGTTGAAAATTTCTTAACTTGTAATCCAAGAAAGAAGTTTATCTCTCCCATCATACTCATTTGAAATCTTGACACCATTAGATTAGAAAAGTTCTTACAGTATTTAGGATTCGTAGAGCCAAATATTATATCATCAACATATATTTGAATAAGAATGATATCGGCCTTTTCTTTCTTAATGAATAAAGTAGTATCGATTTTACCTTTAGTGAAACCCGACTTGACCAAAAACTTTGATAGAACATCGTACCAGGCTCGAGGCGCTTGTTTTAATCCATAAAGTACTTTATCCAGGATGTAAACATGATCCAGTTTATCTAGATTCACAAAGCCTTCTGGTTGTGAAACATAGACTTCCTCCTTAAGTATGTCATTCAGAAAGGCAGTCTTCACATCCATTTGATAGACAGTGAAGTTTTTATGAGCAGCATATGCCAGAAACATGTGAATTGCTTCTATACGTGCTACTGGAGCGTAATTCTCGTCATAATCGATGTCTTCCTCTTGTCGGTAGCCTTTGGCAACAAGTCTTGCTTTGTTTCGAATGACGATAACATCTTCATCCCTTTCATTTTTGAATACCCATTTGGTTCCGATGATAGATTTTCCTTTTGGTTACGGAACAAGTCTCCAGACCTTTAAGGCTTCAAACTGATTTAGCTCCTCTTGCATAGCAATAACCCAATATGAGTCTGCGAGAGCCTCTGATACTCGAGTTGGCTCTATCTTACTCAGAAAGGAATCATGCATACACATATTCATTTTTGCAGACCTAGTTTGCACCGGTAAAGTTGGATCTCCAATTATTTGGCTTATCGGGTGCTCTTTGGTCCATTTATGTTCATGAGGGAGTGGATTTGATGTAGATTGATCATAAAACTCATCTAGATATCCACTATCAACTTCTTCTTGTTCAGCATTGTTTGGGGGTGCAATTGAAGGCTCTTGTACAGAAGTTTCAGTTGGGACAACTTGGTCAGTCTGTTGATGATCCATGACAGTGCAGCCAACTGAAGTAATAACTTCTGGTACAACATTATCAGGTGCAACTTCAACTGTAGGAGTATATGTTTGAATTTGAGTTTCTTTCTGAACCGGGGGAACAAGTTCAGTAGACACGTTCGAAGTGGTTGGATGATTAATCGTTGAATCTTCAGACCTATCAACCACAACAGATTTAGGAATTTTAGATCCTAGAAACTCATCATAGAAAAATTCAAACAGCAAATCTAATTCAGATAAATGCGATGTAGATGTTGAAGCTTTATCCGAATTATTCTCAGTAGAAACAGGTTTTGGACTGATATGTTCAGAAGCTAAAACTCCGGTTAGAACGGGTTCTGAACTACTTTGTTCAGAAGACATCTCCTCATCGAATGTTACATTGACGCTTTCGATAACAGTCTTTGAGCTCTTCATATATATCCTATATGGAGCAGATGTCTGGGAGTAGCCAATGAAGATTCCTTCTTCAGCCTTCGGTCCGAACTTATTTAAGTTCTCTCTGTCATTAAGCACAAAACACCTACATCCAAAGACATGAAAATATTTGATATTAGGTGTACGATTATTAATAAATGCATAAGGAGTTTTTCCAAACCGTTTTTGAATAATTGATCGATTATGCGTATAACATCCAGTAGAGACAGCTTCTGCCCACAGAAAGAGAGGTAGATCTTATTGGCTGAGCATAGTGCGAGCGGCCTCGACTAGCGTTCGATTGCGCCTTTCTACTACTCCATTCTGTTTGGGCGTCCTAGCAACAGAGAATTGATGCGTTATCCCGACAGATTCGAGATAATCTTCAACAATCTTGTTTTTAAACTCTGTGTCGTTATCCGTCCTTAGAAGTTTAACTGTCTTCTGCAAGTTCACTTGGGTAGTCTTCAAAAAGTTGATGAGTACTTCGGGCGTCTCATCTCTTGTCCTTAGAAACTTTACCCATGTGTAACGCGAATAATCATCCACAATTACCAACACATATTTCTTTCCTCCTATGCTTTGAGTACGCATAGGACCACAAAGATCCATATGCAAAAGTTCAAGCGGAGAACTTGTACTCGGTTCGGGTTTCGCTTGTGAGCTGCCCTCTTCATTTTACCCTTTTCACATGTTGCACATAGATGTTCTTTTTCATATCTCAGCTCAGGAAGACCTTTCACCAATCTACCTTTGACCAATTTGTTTATGTAACGAGAATTCAAGTGTGACAGCCTTCGGTGCCAAAGCCAACTTTGCTGCATCGAGGCTTTTGTCAGTAAGCAAACCTGATTGTCAGTTTGGACCTTTGATAGATTTATCGTATAGAGGTTGGACTTTCGAGTGCCGACCAAAAGTTCTTTGCCATCTTTAGTTCGTACGGAGCAACTTTTGGCTTTAAAATTCACCTCTAATCCTTTGTCGCAGAACTGGCCAATACTGAATAGGTTATGCCCTAATCCTTCTACATAACCCACCTTCGTTATCGTCACTTTGTCTTGAACCACGTCACCATATCCCAAAATCGGTGAAAATTGATCATTGCCGAATCTTACATTTCCACAAAATTTCTCTGTATAATTAGACAACAAAGCTTTCTGCCCGGTCATATGCTTGGAACACCCGCTATCCAAGTACCACATATGACGGGTCTGCATAAGAGAAATCAGGGAAGAATAACTTTAGGTACCCATTTAAAAGTGGGTCCTAACGGTTTTGCACAAGATTTTGGTATCCATTTATAAATGGATCCTCTAAAATTTTGAAAAACTTTTGAAGTAAAAGACTTATAAGAACAAACATGATAATCTCCAAACCAATCATTAGAAAATCGGTGAGAACTAAAATCATTCCGTCTATAATTAGATGACTTAGTAGTAGATTGAGACAATCGGAGTAATTGCTTTATTGAATATCGCTTGTAAGGAATTACAAGGTTTTGGTTGATTTGAAGCAACACTACCAATTATATCAAAAGAACTACTAGTATATCTATTACAATCTATATCAGGAGATGATTCAGAACTCTCATCGATCTTCCTTTTTGGTCGCCATTCCTTTCGTTCTTCAAATCTTTTATTTTTCACTGAAACATAAGATTTAGATCTGTTAGAAAAATGAGATTTCTGAGATTGTCTTTTTGGAAGCTTACCAGTGTTAGTCTGTTTCTGTGAGCGCCTTTTCTTTTTCTTCTTACCTTTAGCATAATAATCAGCATTCACAGAAACTGTTTCACCAACCTTAGTTGATGATTCACCAACTTCATGTACACTTGGTAAAGCTTGACCATTAATAACAAAAGTAGAATGATCTGGAAGTTTAGCATTGAAATCAAGCATATCAATCTCATCAATACACCCTTCATCAGAATTTAAAAAATCATTTGCAGACTCAAATAAGTCATCAAGATCAACTTCAGAGGTGTGAGGTGCTTTAGAAGATGTAGAACGCTTTTGAGATTTAACATTTAGAACTGTGTTCTTTAAAACAGTTGAAAGTACATTTCGTTCAATGTCAGCCAATATTCTTTCATCAGATAAAGCATTTTCAAGCTCGATTATTTTGCTTTCTAAAATGAGTGGAGGAACATAAATTTTGGCTTTTAAAGGTTTTGCCTCCAACTCTTTTGTCGAATAGCTTTCAAAATAATCATTTGAAAGACATTTTGGCTGATCTGAGATATAACTATCATTCAACTTTTGATAGCAGAATGGTAGTTGTATTTTCTGTAAGTTCTTTCTTTTCTCATCCTCTTTAGCCTCTACCTCATCAGATGATTTGGTAACGAATTTGGGTTTCAAATGAGGATATTTTCCAGCTACAAAAAGAAAATCAAAATTATACAAAGCTGGTTGTTTTCTGGTAGATTTATTTAGATAGTATGGGTTTTCGTAACCGAGACCCCACTTCTCTCTAACATCAGCTTCCTCATTCGGGGTGTTAAGAAAAATAGTTTGATTTGTTTGACCTCTTGTATAAAGTTTAGCTTCCAAACCATTTACCTTCTTTGCTAAGCTCTTATTTTCAACCTGCAATTTATGAGCTTTTAAAACACATTCTTGCTTTTTAGAAACAGACTTAGACAGTTTAGATTCAAAAATCAGAAATCTTACTTTCATAACAATCTTTTTCTTGTTTAAAATCAGAAACAAATTTGCGAAGAGAATCAATCAAATCTTTGTTCCCAACAAATTGCTTGTTAAGTTCAAAGATCTTTTGATTTTTCTTTTCAACTCTGCTCTCTTCCTTTTTCAGTTTGTTTTGAAGATCTTGAAGTTCGACCATCATAGCTTTCATTTTAACCATAAAATCAGAGTTAGAAAGATTAAGTACCTCATCAGCTAATTCTTCATCGCTATCATCATACTTCACAGTGTTGCCCATCAAACACATGTGAGCTGATTCTTCTTTCTCCTCCTCATCCGAATGATCTAGCCAAAATTCGTCTTCAGCCATGAGTGCCTTGCCAGCTTCTTGCTACTTAGCCAGAAGCATTTTGTTCTTGTAATACTTTGAATTTCTGACCTTTGGCTTCCGACAGTCTTTAGCATAATGACCTAACTTACCACAGTTGTAGCATTTGATCAGGTCATCAGCCTTCTTCTCAGCACCAGCATAGTCATTCAGATACTTCTTCTTCTCATCCGACTTTCTGTCCACATACTTGTTCTCCTCATATCTTTTTCCTTCAACTTTTTCCCTGTGTTCATGATTCTTTGAACCTGATGAAGAGTACCTCTGTATGTTTGAACCCGGTTTCTTGTAGAATTTCTTCTGGAATGCTCGGATCAGGAGAAGCATAGCTTGCTTGAGGTTTTCACCATCGTCACTATCTGAATCAGACTCAGAATCAGAACTGGGAATAACTATTTTCTTCTTTTTCTTCTTTTCTTTCTTTTCCTTCTCTTTCTCACCAGCAACTAAAGCAATGGGGTCAGCAACTTTCTCAGCTTTGTTTTTCTTATCAGCTCTTTTCTCGTCAACCTCCTCTTCATTCTGTCTCAAAGTCTCGTAAACTTCGTGGAGGGGTATATCGCTCAAATCTTTCATCTGTTTCATCCGGTGGGTGTGCTTTTTCCATTCTGGTTGTAAGATGCTGAGGAATTTCACGTTGTTTTCGATCTGCTTCTTCTTTACTTTGTTCTTGGATAATTCATTCAGAAGAAGCACGAATCTTTCATAAGTTTCCTCCAAGCTCTCACCTTCTTTGGCCTTAAACTCTTCATAATTGTTGATACAGTTGGCCACCTTTATCTGATTTCCCACCTTAGAGCCCATCATCATCTTCTGTAACTGATCCCACATCTTCTTCACATTAGCTTTGTAGTTGTCAATCTTTACATAGATATCATTTGGGATACTCTGAAGTAGAAGATATCTTGCTTGTTTATCGGCTTTTAATCTGTTTTTCTACTCATCTGAATAATGGGCAAAATCCTTCGGAACAGTTTTCATCCTTCTTATTCTGTCTTCGTCTCCATCCTCACTGTCAGAGGATTCATCATCTGGTATCTCCACTGTTGGTGGTACCATTGGGCCTTCAGTAATTGACAATAAAATGTTATCTCCGTTTGCATGTCTGTCAATGAAATCTCAGAATCTGTCTTTCCACTACTCGTACTCCCCTTTGAAAAGAACAGGCGGTTTGACATCAGTGCCATTTAAGAGAGCGTCCTTTGAAGTCATCCTGTTTGATTAAAATATGCAATAAGAAACTTGAAACTGATCATTAGTCCAATAGAAATCACAAAAATACAGAATAACACTGAAAGAAACTAGACAAAGAAAATTCTAAAATTCTCCAAGTATTAAATTCGCAGGATCCAATAGAAGAACAAAGAATTCGCAAAGTACACTCTTAAACACAAGGAATTCGCAAGATTTAAAATAAACACTTAGAATTCGCAAGCTAAAGAAAACATTCAGAATTCGTAAGCAAGAACAAGTTTGAATTCGCAAGGTAGAGACTTACAAATCCTTTACTTAGAAAATTTTCAAACTTTTCGTAAAACTATAAGAATTCGTAGACTACTCTTCTGTGAATTCCAAGGAATTCGTAGAATAGTCTTATGCGAATTCTCAGATGCGAATCCTGTCCTTAGTAAAATTTTCTCGAAAATCTACGAATCCTGAGCAATTCGTAACACAGAGTAATGCGAATTCTTAGAATTCTCATCACACTGAGATGCGAATTCTGTACTTAAAACTTTTCAGGATTAACTCTTTGCGAAATCTACAAAACTCACAAGAAACACAAAAGCGAATTCTCTGTTTTTCGCAACACTCAGGTCTGCGAATTTTGTCCTTGTGATTTTCAAAAATTCACAAATCTGTGAAATCTGATGACATCTGCGAATTATTCAAGATTTCAAAAATTCACAAATCAAAAATTCTCAATCACCTAAACATCTAGAACTGAAACCTACCAATGAATTTCAATAAAATACATCAAGAAGTACAAATTGATCCATTACAGTGCTTGACGAACTCGTGAAACTCAAACTCGACAAATTCAAGAATTTATGATCGATTACAGTGCAATAGTTCAAATCACCTATACATTTTCATTCTAGTACTCTATTCGAACACAATTCTAGCAATTACAACTCGAAAAACAATTACAAACTCAGAATTGATCTACGAACTTGATGTAACAGTGTCGAAAAACTCAATTTCTTGATTTCTTGATTGGATTAGCTCTGATACCAATTGTGTAACCCAGATTCAAGTTTCTGTAACAATTTAGTACAACAAACAAGATGAATTAACACAATTAACAATTTCAACCTGTTGTTTATTTCCAAAGCAGAATGTGTACAAGTTTTCTCTCTCTAGCTTTCTCTCTCTATCAATGCTCTGGATATGTACAACTCTTTTTCAGAACTTGTTACTTACAACACAAACTAACAAGCCATATATCTAACAAAACTAAAACTACACGCTTAAAACAAAACAATACACTAAGACTTTCTGACTTTGACTTTACATGAGAGTTGACTTTCAGCTTTTAACTTGTTTGACTTTAACCTTCTGTCTTCTATGATCTTGTATCCAACATATTTATGCTCTAACAAAAGGTCTTGTGCATTTTGGGAAGAAAGGAAAGTTGAGCCCACGCTAAATCAGGCCATTTGCCATTATTGAAAGAGTTGGAGAAGTGGCATACAAGTTGGAGCTACCCGAATAGTTACGAAGCATCCATAATACGTTTCATGTCTCAAACCTAAGGAAGTGTCTAGCAGAGGTTGACATGGAAATACCATTGCAAGAAGTGCAAATATATGAGAAGTTGAACTTTGTTTAGAAACCTGAGGCAATCAATGATCGAAAAACTAAAAGGTTGAGGAACAAAGAAATTGGCCTCGTGAAAATGCAATGGCGATTTCATAGAGGGTGATAAGCGACTTGGGAAGTGGAGTATGAAATGAGATCCAAATATCCACATCTATTCGAAGATGGAATTTCGGGGACGGAGTTCTCTCAAGGGGGGGGGTATTGTAATAACCTTAAACCTATAAATTTGAAATTTGTAGAAGTTCGAGGGGGTAAATGCAAGTTCTTTGAGTTTCAGGGGCCTATTGCTAAATAAAAGGTTAAAGAGGGGAAAACCCTCTAAACATCCTCATTTGGTGAATACGTATTTGGAGAGGCAATGAAGGATTGAAGGCTAGAGACTTCTTGGTGCAATATTGAAGAAAAGCAAAGAAAGGGGATCATCTTCTCTAAGGTAACTTCACCCTCTTTAAGCCTATGACTCCATTAATGGAGGTTTGGATTGAAAATGTGGGTTTCCTCATTTCTATAAGTTTTTGGGTTGGAAATCTTAGTAAAAGCTTGATTGATTTGGTTTTGCTAGCCTTTCAGTTGATTTCATTGAAGTTGATCACCATTTCAATGGTAGCTCCAAATATGTCAAGGGCTTATGTTTTTGGTTTTAAATATGAGATTAAGAGGTGGATTTTGGTTGGATTAAATGTTGTTTTTATGTTAGGATATTGGTTAAAATAGTTTAGAACGTTGATTCTATCGATTTTGGATCCCAAAACCAATTTGGGAAGGTTTAGGTGTAAGAGCTTTTGGGATTTTTGCTGAAAACTTCGTGCAGTGCCAGATAGTGCCCAATGCGACTTTGAAGCGGGGTTTCACCTCAAAGTCTCTTGAGACACTTTTTGTCAATTTTCAATTTTTGCTTTGTTTCTCGTTTTGGGCTAGGATCATGGCATCGATTTGGGGATTGTCTTAGGGACTGAAATGGATGATTTTAGGATGATTTACATGGTTTAACACCATTCTTATGTCGTCCAATTCATGTGTTCGGTTTGATCATATTAAGTTCTAAGATGTGTGGTGTTTTGTAGAAGCTCAGGTGAGTTTCCTTAAACCTTTTTATGATGACGAATGATTGATGCATATTTTTAATCATTGATTATGGTTTTGATATGATAGCATGGTTTTCACTCATAAATGCTTTGAACATACTTTTACGTGAAATGATTTGGTATTGAGCATACATTGTCTATGTGATCTATAACATGAAATGATGAATTGGCTTTTTGTGGGGATTGCACAGTGGGATTAGGGTACCATGGAATTACAAAAATTCCTTGGGAGATATATGTATATATATATACACACACACACATATCCTTATGCCATGAATTCATTTCATGTGCACGTAGGCATGGCATCGACTGGACCATAGGGATCTACTTGGGCCTCGAGAGTGGACATCGCAGAGAAGTGATTGGTGACTATGAACACTATGCAAATACTCGTGTATGTGTTGATGTTATTACTCGTTTTAAAAGGGCCTTATGGCGGATTACTTTTTGTTATGGGACATTGTGAATTGTTCTTTCGAGAGGGAATTCACTAGACCTTATGGTCTAACCCTCGTTTTTCAAAACTTAAAACCATTTTCAGGTAAGAATGTAGTTGGGAGCTCCTCCAAGGGAAAGGATAAGCTATGAAGTTGATAGTGGATTCAAAGGCAAATGAAGATCTTATAGTTAGTTTAGACTTTTAATATCTCAGTTGTGGACGTGTTTACCCACTGCTAAACCTTGAGAATATTGTATCGTTTTGATCTAGATTTTTGGGACCAATGTACTCGTATTGCATGTTTTTGCTATTATCGTATTTGGGTTGTTATAATTGGTATCAGAGCCATAGTTTAAGGGATTTAGGTGACCGGTTATAATAAACTTAAACTGTAGGATAAGGGACACAACTGAGATATAGGGGGGACTTTAAGAAAGACCACAACAGGGACATATATAATAAGGTAGTGAGAACTATCATGTAAGGTAAATTTGGAATTACATCTGGACAATGTAATTATGAATTTACGGATACATGTATGTGCTTATTTTGCCTAATTATGTTGAAACTGTTGGTTTAAGTTCTGCCTATATGTGTTATTTCGTACTCATCATGTTAGAGCAAACGTTGAGGAGTAGGTCGGTGATGGTTGAGGAGGCAATTCCGGCTAATGAGGTCCATGTAGATGGACCTGTGGACCCACAAAGGCAAGCGATTGCATGTGGAAGAGGAAGGGGTCGAGGAAGAACACACCGAAGGGCTATGACCCAAGTTGATGAAACCAACACCCAGACCCGAGGTAGGGTAAAGACTCGTGTCCCTCGTAAGGGAGAGTGTAATAACCGGTATTTTTTTTAATATTAGAAAAATATAGGGGGTGATTGTGATGGACCTTGTATCTTGGAGGACCCTTTGTGTAAATGGTAGTCAATTTGGGGATTTTCCAAATCTTTTTTCATTCGTACTCTCCTAGTGGTGGTGGTGGTGGTGTGTGTGTGTGTGTGAGAGAGAGAGAGAGAGAGATAAATAGATAGAAACTTCCTTGGAGGAAAAGAAAAGGAGCTTCCATGGGGATTAGAGAGGTTTTGGTGAAAAAAAATTGTAGATGGAAGATTCTTTGGCTTTCTAGTTTGGGTAAATCCTTAACCCTTCTTCTTCATTTTAGCATCCACCATTCTTATATCTTTGTCAAATGCTAAGAATGGGTATTTGAGACATTTTGGTATTAAATGGTGAAATTCATGTTAGAAATTCTTATCTCACCCATTTTGTTGATGATTTTAAGTTTGGATTGATTATTTTTAAGAAATGATTATTTTCTTATGGGAACCCTTCGTTTTATGGATTTTGATGTTGGATTTAGAATTTATTATGGATTTCCTTAATTTAATCCTTGCTTTGAAATATTCCTTGGAATTTCTGGAAATAATGTTTTTAAGGATGATTTGGGTATGTGGAACTCAAATGTAATATATAAGTATTCCATCACATCTTCAGATGAGGGATTTGGGGTTTTTAACTATATCTGGAATTCTTGGAAGAAAGTCGCGCACGGTGCCTGGCATGACTTTTCACGCGACTTAAGTCGCGGTGAAAGTCGCACAGGTCACTGTCGTGTTGCAATTTCACCCGTTTTGTTTTATCATTTTGGGTCCGGATCGAAGCAATGTTCTAAGGGGTTTCTTAGAGAGTATTAAAAGATGACTTTTAGAATAACTGAGAGAGTTTCACACTTATCTTTTATGGGTTAGTTCAAGAGTTCGGTTTGGACCTTTAGCCGTTAGGCTTGTGGTGAGTTACGGGATACCAGGTGGGTTCCCTTAACCCCTTTACGCATGTGGAAATGTTTATAAATGTTTTCTAAACACTGATCATGGTTTTATTATTTTGGCATAAATTATAATTATGGATGTTTTGATCAAATGCTTACTTGAACTTGTTTATTATTGTACAAACATTTCCTAATATGGTTGATATCATAATATTATGTTTTGGTTTTGGGTTGCACAGTGGGATTAGGGTACCTTGGGATAGTGAGATCCCTTGGGAGTTATATTTTCCCGTGTGCCTTGAATTCGTTTCATGGACACATTGGATTAGCATCTACTGGGGGGCATGGGGATCTACTGGGGCCCTGATTGTGGACATCACGATGGAGTGATGGTTGATTATGAACACTGTACAAAAGCTTGTATTTGTATTGAATATCTATATGGTACCGTTTGGGCCTTTATGGCGGATTCTATGTTATTTTGAATTGTCTAAGCTGTATTTGAGAGGGAATTCACTAGACATTATGGTCTAACCCTCGCTTTTCAAATTTAAAACCATTTTCAAGGAAAAAAAAGTAGTTAGGAGTTCCTCTAAAGGAAAGGAGATGGTGTGAAGCAGTTAGAAGAGGTCGGCATTGGAAGAGATTTATATTTACCTTTATACATTTATAAATCTCAACCGTGGATGTGTTTACCCGCTGCGAACCATGAGATCATTGTAATACTTCGACTTGGTTTATTTGGGACCATTTTGGTAATATTAATATGATTTTTTGCTATTGATTGTTTTGGCTTGTTACAAATGGTATAAGAGTCATAGTTTAAGTGATTTAGGTGACAAGTTGGGCCTAAACTTAAACTGTAGGATAAGAAAACACAGTTGAGACATAGAGTCATTAAGGAAATACCTCAACAGGGACATCTATGATAAGGTAGTGAAGACCCTCATGTAAGGCAACTTTAGAATTACATCTGGCCAATGTAATTGTAAATTTACAGGTACATGTGAATTCTTGATTTACCTTATTATCCTGGAACTGTTGGACTAATCATTGCATATATGTGTTATTTCAGTGTTAGGTTGAGATTTTTGGGGTAAAGTTTATGATATTCAAAATGTTGCCTTTGAGTATTAGCGAATCAAGTAGAAGTAAAATTTTGAAACTCAAAAAGAGAAGTAGGATGGTATAAGAATATACTCCTAAGTTCTAGAGAGATCTCCATTTGCAAATTTGTTTCGATGGATTGAATGACCTAGGATGAGAGGTACGTTAGGGGTTTGAAAGTTTCTATTGGAAGGCGAGTAATATCGGGAATCCCTTGTTTTTTTTCTTCAGTCAATAGTGGATGTGACGAAGATTTTTTTTAATGGAAGAATCATCAATTGAAGAGTGGGGGTAAGGATAAGAATAGATGTAAATGGTCGGTTAATGATCTAAGGAAGTCAAAGTTGTCAAAAGGACAATCAACAAATCAACGATCAGATTGAAGAAAAAAAAATCGCATAAAAAGGGTAGTTAAGCATGCCAAGAAGATCATGCCTTGAAAGTTGATGTAACCGTGGGAAACCAAATCGTTTGCTAATATCAATAAATCAAAGAGGAGTTGTTGCCAATATAAAAACTTATGATCCGTTATGAGTGAAGTACCCTCAATCATAAGGCGATACTCATATATCATATTTTTAATCATGTTGCATGAGTCACCTTGTATCATATATATATATATATATATATGCATGTAGAGTTATGTGTTTTGAAGAATTAGTTGACGCAGGTAAGCATGTAGTCTATGTTTTAGAAATTTGCAAACTTATTTATGTTACAAAATCTTTTTTCTTGTTGATTAACCTTCGTAGGGAAGTCAAAAGAGCATACAATTTCGTAGTTTTTATCATTGAAAATGGTATGAACACGTTGTTATTGCACTAGATGGTGTGAGAGTCGGTTGACTCCGACGGTGTAGGTGATTGCGTCCTAAATTTTAATAGTTGCATGAAAAAAAAAGTTCTATTATATGCATTTTTATTTACTGTCGACATTGTTTTTGGATCGACAGGACTGAGTTTATCATGTGGTCACATATGAGGGTTTTTTGAAAATCATTATGCATAGATATAAAGTTGAGGTGGTGTTGTACCATGCATACACGAGTCATTATACAGTCATCTTATTCATTAATATTTCAAATCTTCAAAAGAATTTTATTAGTATTTTGGTTATTGTGTCATAATTGCTCGAACAATATAAACTCGCCGAACTATTGGGGTCTAAATTCTCTCTCAAAGGATATTGCACGTAACGACAAGGAAAGGTTTTGAGAGTAGAACAATGTCGTTTGAGGCTTTCGTAGTCTATTTATGAGCTTGATATTGCAGTTTAGGAAGGTTGGCGAATAAGGAAATCTCATGTGTTAAATTTAGTGATGTTTATGTTATTGGAGTTTTAGATTTTTCGTTCAGTATTTTTAGGATGTTGTTGATTGTAAGTGCTTATATCTGGGATGAGGTTAGAAGTTACAAAATACTTCTAATAGTAGCATATTAATGAGCAGTGACATGGTATTCTTGTGAAATGCTATCTTGTAATTAGTATATCTGGCAATGTGGGGTCATATTCTATGGTTAATCGGGGCTGCGGGGCGCCAAGCTAATTGTGTTAAGATGGAAATTGTAAGTACAGATACACCTTGTTGGGTATCATCGATTTTCGGTGTAAATAGTTGAAGCATTATCATGAATGACCGTGGACTTTTGAAATCAAAGACTGTTTAAAGTACTCGGTATCGAAATTGTCAAAAGTTTGGCAATTCTAATGTGGTTAGTTTGCTGAGATTAGACAATGATAGGCATGGACATTCTGGCAAAATGTAAATTTGGCGCTATGCTAACTCTTCTTGTGTGTGTTATCTGGAAGCTCGAAAATCGCTAGGTTCTGTGAAAGTGACTTCATATGGGGTAGGAGTGAACTGTCTGGTATTGCATCACTAGTATTATGGTAGTGAAAGCATGTGGGACTATTTTGGTTCGATTAAGAATGTTATTTTCTTCCGGCTACTTGAACTTGTTTCTCGTTGTTGTAATAAATTGACATAGATTGTGATATTATCATAATAGTCACATGTGTGTGGTGCGGCGAATGTTGTTTATAGCTATTTGAACAAGCACCTAGTCTTAAAAGACTGTATTCGAGAGACGAAAAAAGGTGCCAAAGAGGATGTAGCCATTGAAATGGGTCGTTTGGGATTGGATGTAGGATCAAGAAGCTACTAGCGAGCAAGATTTTACTTACGCGAGATCAATGTGGATCGTAAATATAGAAATAATCGAATAGGTCACAAGATGGGATTGTTAGAGTACAGATTTATTGGATTCAAGATCATCAATTTCTGAAGATGTAAATCTGAAGTCAAAGCTGGAAAAGTCGACTCTCATCAAATAGTCTAGGTCCTTTGTTAATAAATAGTCAAAGTTTATTTTGTATTTTCGTTTTTAGTCCTTTTCCCTAAAATAGGTACATGGTTTTAAGGGTTTTAGGTTTTTGAGTGTATCTCATTATGTTAGCAGCCGTACATTCTAAGAAGAGAGAGAAAAAGAGAGAGAGACGACAAAGAGAGAAAGTGAAGAACTTCATAGAGAGAAAACCAACAAGAGATTGTAATCGTTTGAATCATATATCAATCAGGTTTGATTTAATCTTATTGTTGTGTTTATTATCTTGTTTAATTGTTAAGAACTTGAATCATTATTGGGACAATCAATTGGTATCAGAGCAGATCTGAATTGAAATCGATTTTTCAGAAAACATTTTCGAACACTGTTCATCGAGTTTTCATATTTGATTTTGAGTTTTAAGGCAGTTTTCGGTTTGCAATTGATCAGGTTTTGATCGAGTCATGTTTTAAATCGAGTTTGTATTGTTTGATTTATCAATTGCACTATAATCGATAAATTTGTGATGATTTTTAGAGTCTTTGGCTTTCACAAGTTCTTGTCCACTGTTCCATTGATCGAATCTCTTTCAGATTGTTTGTTATTGAAATTAATTGCTAGTAATCTATTCTAGTTGATTAGGTGATCGAATGGTCAAAATTTCGATTTGTAAATCGAAGTCTAGATAGGTTTTGATTTTCATAGTCGTATTTTTGAAGTAATTGTGGAAGAACTCACAAGCAGTTCAAGAACTCGCAGGTAAAAGGGGAAGAACTCGCAAGTTCTTAAAGGTTTCGCATGGTTCTTAAAGGATTCGCAGATCCTTTACATTTAAAATTCGCAATATGCTTATTTCCTATTTTTAGCTAAGTGTGATTTTCGCAGGTTATTTGGTTGCGAATTTCTAAAGATTCGCAGGATAGATAGTTACGAATTCTTCAAGTTTTGCAGGCTTAGTGTCTGCGAAAGGTAAAGTTTCGCAAGTGTGGTTAGCTTATTTCTGTAGTTTTGCGCCATAGCCCTTTGCGAATTTCTCAGGTTTTCGCGAGCCTCTGTTAGCGCAAATCTTAGTTTTCGCGAGCCTCAGTTAGCGCAAACTCTTAGAATTCGCGAGTCTCATCTAGCGCAAACCTCAAGTTTTCGCGAGCCTTAGCTAGAGCAAACCTCAAGGTTTCGCGAGCTTCTTCTAGCACAATTCTGAGTTAGCGATTTCTACTTTAAATCTTGCGAATTCTGTGTATGGTTGAGTTGTTTGCGAATTCCTTGCTATTTCTTTCTATAGGTTGTGAATTCTGTGTGTTTATTTGTGTGTGGTTTGTTAATTCTGAATTTTTTATTTCTTATTGCTTGCGAATTTTGAGTGTTTTTCATATTTCTTGCGAATTTTGTGCTATTCCTTGTGTATTTTGCGAAATCTAATCTTGGTGTTTCAAGAAACTTCATTTTTTATTCTTATTTTCAGTATTATTCAATATTCATTTGATTCCATTTGGGCTAACGATCATTTTCAAGTTCTTATCTTATGTCAATCAGTATAAGGATGTCATCTCGGGAAGCTCTTGCTATTGGAACCGATGTGAAGCCACCAGTACTCTTCAAGGGAGAGTACGAGCAGTGGAAAGACAGATTCTTGGATTTCATCGACAGACATGAGTTGGGAGACTACATAAGGCTATCCTTAGAGGAAGGAAAAATGACAATTCCCACCAAGACACTCACAGTAGCTGGAGAAAATGGTGCAGAAGAACAGAGAGTGTATCCTGTTCCGCTTGTTGAATATTCAGATGAGCAGTTAAGACGACAAAAAGCTGACAGATTGGCTAAATCTTTCATTCTACAAGGCATACCGAATGAAATTTATGTCAAAATAGACAGCTTTAATGCTACTGGAAAGCAGATGTGGGATCAATTGGAGAAGATGATGATCGGATCTAAAGTCGGCAACCAACTCAAAGTATCTAACTGCCTGAATAACTATGAAGAATTCAAAGCTAAAGTTGGAGAATCACTAGAAGCCACCTATGACAGATTTGTGACATTGTTGAACGAGCTAAGCAAGAACAAGATGAACAAATCTCAAGTTGAGCTGAATGTGAAATTTCTCAACAACCTCCAGCCTGAGTGGAAGAGATTCACTAGACAGATGAGGCAAATGAAAGATCTGAACGACATTCCACTTCATGAAGTCTATGAAACCCTCAGACAGAATGAGGAAGAGATGGATGAGATCAAGGCTGAGATGAAAAAGGCTGACAAAGCAGTTGCTGATCCGGTTGCACTTGTGGTCAAGAAGAAGTCTACAAGCATGAAGAAGAAGAAGAAGATGATAGCATCTGAATCAGAAGAGGCTGATAGCGAGGCGAATTCTGACTCTGACGATTGTGAAAATCTGAAGGAAGCTATGCTAATGTTAACCAAGGCCTTCCAAAAGAAGTTCTATAAAAAGCCTAGCTCCAACAGTCAAAGGTACTCGTCTGGTCCAAATAACTACAAACACAAGGAGAGAGTTGAAGAAAAGAGACCATAAGAGAAGAAGAAGGATAGAGCCGAAAAGCCCAAGCAGGAAGAACCGACAAAGTGCTACAACTGTGGAAAACTCGGTCACTTTGCCAAGGACTGCCGAAAACCTAAAGTCCGGAACTCCGACTACTACAAGAATAAGATGCTTCTAGCTAAGCAACAGGAGGCTGGAAAAGCATTAATGGTCGAGGATGAATACTGGCTCGACCATTCGGACCAAGAATCTGAAGAAGGAGAGAAGGACGAGACATCACACCTGTGCTTGATGGGTAAGCAGCAGTCAGAAGCTGAAGCTGATTCTGATGAAGGAGATAATGAAGAGGTATGAGACTTAACTGAATCTGATTTTCTGAATCAAATGCATGCCATGATGTCTAAACTCCAAGAATTAGAGTCTAAACTTAAGCGTGAGAGAGGTGTCATTAATGAGAAAAATCAATCTATACATAAATTTAGCAATGATATTGCTGAGAAAAATGTATTAATTGAAACTTTGCACAAAAACATAGACATCAGTGCGAAAGAGAAGACTATAATTCATAAGGAGTTATCTGAAACTGTCTCCAAATATAGAATGTGTGAGTTTGAGTCAAAAGAGATTTCTAAAATAAATTCTTCGCTTTCAAAGGAAAAGAAATCTTTAATGGACAAAGTGAATGTTTTGGAAGGAAAATTATATACTTTGGGTCAAACTGAACAAACTATTCATCTAAACAAACCCAAAGAGAATAAAGAGAGTTGGGGGCTTGGATACGAGAATCCACAGTGTCTCAAAAAGGGTATCTCTGAAGTGCTTGCGCTTTATGATTTTGGATTTATAACATTGGCTCCTCAATATCCTAAACTCAAACCTTTTTGGACTAGACTGTCTGAAGAGGATCAAGCCAAGGAATATACAAAAAGAAAGAACACAACTAAGTTTCAACTTCCATTTCGCTATGAGAGGTTGAATAACAGTTATAGTTCTGATAAATCAAAATCTCTTTCCAATGATTATTTTGAGAGTTAAATTCTCCAAGGCTTTAAAATCTGATGATAGATCTGGTTTACTTGATAATGAGCTTAATTTCCTAAACTCTGATGGTGTTTTAGATGAATGTGTTGCTCAATTTGACTTTACTACCAAACTTCCTGATCATTCATCTTGTGTTGTTAATTCTTTCGGGTTACCCAGTGTGTTTGAAAAGGGTGAAACATCAATGAAAGTTGATAACTCAGTTTCTGTGAAATCGAAGAATGCAAAAGGTAAGAAAAGAAAATCTCAGCATTCACAGAAACCGATCACCACTGGTAAGCCACAAAAGAAGCATTCTTTTGATTCTCACAATTCTAACTCAAAAGTTTCAAATGTTTCAGATGTGAGAAAGCAAAGGCATGAAGTTAAGTTGGTATGGCGACCAAAACAGGAGATTGACGAGACTGCTAAATCTAGTTCTAGTTTTAATTTGAATAAAAAGACTTCTAGTACAGATGAATTGATTGTGAATGTTGCTACTTCTAAACCTAATCTTGTTGATTCTCGCAAGAAATATTCCATAAAGCAATTATTCCAGTTAGCCCCATCTAATAGAAAGTTTTCAAATTTTGGTAGATGTGATTATGCTTCTCGTAAATATTCTGATGTTTGGTATAGCTCATATAATGTTTCCTCTTATCGTTATCATTCTTCTTATCGTTCATATGGTTTTCAAAGACAAAGCGGACCCAAATTTAAATGGGTGCCAAAATCATGTACTGACACTATAGGTCCCATTTATAAATGGGTACCTAAACCTCTTATCTCCTGATTTGTTTTGTGCAGACCCGTCATATGTGGTACTTGGATAGCGGGTGTTCCAAGCATATGACCGGGCAGAAGAGTATGTTGTCTAATTATACAGACAAATACTGCGGCACGGTTCGTTTTGGAAATGATCAGTTTTCACCAATTATGGGGTATGGTGATGTTGTACACAAAAATGTCACGATTAAGAAGGTGAGCTATGTTGAAGGCTTAGGACACAACCTATTCAATATTGGCCAGTTCTGCGACAAAGACTTAGAGGTGAATTTCAAGGCCAAGAAATGTTCGGTACGCACTAAAGACAGGAAATAACTCTTGGTCGGCACTCGCAAGTCAAACCTCTACACCATCAACTTGTCAAAGGTCCAGGCTGACAATCAGGTATGTCTACTCTCAAAAGCCTCGATGCAACAAAGTTGGTTATGGCATCGACGACTCTCTCACCTCAACTTTCGGTACATCAACAAACTGGTAAGTAGAAAGCTAGTGAAAGGACTTCCTGAACTGAAGTATGAAAAAGAACACCTGTGTGCAGCGTGTGAAAAGGGAAAGATGAAGAGAGCTCCACATAAACCAAAGTCTGAACCGAGTACCATCTCTCCATTAGAGTTGTTGCATATGGATTTATGCGGTCCTATGAGAACGCAAAGCTTAGGCAGAAAGAAGTACGTGCTAGTTATCGTGGACGACTATACGCGATACACTTGGGTCAAGTTTCTACGGTCTAAAGATGAGACGCCCGAAGTTCTCATTACATTTCTGAAGACGACCCAAGTCAATCTGCATAAACAAGTCAAGATTCTCAGAACTGACAACGGCACAGAGTTCAAGAACAAAATAGTTGAAGAATATCTCGAATCGGTCGGGATATCACATCAATACTCTGTTGCACATACGCCTCAACAGAATGGAGTAGTCGAAAGGTGAAATCGTACACAAGTCGAGGCCGCTCGAACTATGCTCAGCCAATCTGACTTACCTCTATTTCTGTTGGCTGAAGTTGTATCGACTGCGTGTCACACTCAGAATCGTTCCATGGTACACCGCAGATTTCAGAAGACTCCTTATGCGTTAATCAACAACCAGACACCTACAATCAAATATTTTCATATATTTGGGTGTAAGTGTTATGTGTTAAACGACAGAGAGAATCTGAACAAGTTCAGCGCTAAGGCAGATGAGGGCATCTTCGTTGGATATTCCTCTACATCTACTGCATACCGTGTTTACTTGAAAAAGTCAAAGACGGTGATTGAGAGCGTTAACGTCACATTTGATGAAGAAATGGCTTCTGAGCATGTCAGTTCAGAACCCATAATAACCAGAGTACTAGCTTCTGGGCCAACCAGTCCAGGACATGCACCGCAAGAGAACAAATCAGATGGCGCTTCATCGTCTACTTCTAAATTATTTGATTTGGATTTATTATTTGAACTGTTTTATGATGAATTTCTTGGATCTAATGTGCCTAAATCTGTTGTGGTTGACAGGATGGAAGACTCGATGACTACTCATCCAACCATTTCAGATATCTCTACTGAGTCCAACTCCCCGATTCAGCAAGAAGTTCCAGTTCAAATGCCTACTCCGACAGTTGAATTTGTGACCAACACCGAAGAGACAGAAGTAGCTGACTCAGTAGGATGTACTATAAGGACTGATCAACAGACTGACCAAGATGTACCTACTGCGACTTCTGCAACTACTACTTCAACTGAAACCCCCATTCTTTCTGAACCATCTGAAGGAGATAACAGTGGATTCCTAGATGCTGAACATGATCAATCTACATCTAATCCACTCCCTCATGAACACAAGTGGACCAAAGAACACCCGATAAGCCAAGTTATTAGAGATCTGTCCAAACCGGTGCAAACTAGGTCTGCCACTTTGAATCTATGTATGCATGACTCCTTTCTGAGCAAGATAGATCCTACTCGCGTATCTGAGGCCCTTGCCGATTCAGATTGGGTAACTGCGATGCAAGATGAGCTGAATCAGTTTGAAGCACTAAAAGTCTGGAGACTCGTACCCAAACATGAAGGTAAAACCATCATTTGTACGAAATGGGTGTTCAAAAACAAGAAAGATGAAGATGGTACCGTTATCCGAAACAAAGCACGACTTGTTGCCAAGGGATATAGGCAAGAGGAAGGGATAGATTATGACGAGACTTACGCTCCAGTGGCGCGTATAGAGGCAATTCGGATGTTCTTAGCCTACGCAGCCCACAAGAACTTCATCGTCTATCAAATGGACGTGAAGACAGCTTTTCTGGATGGTGTACTCAAGGAGGAAGTCTACGTCTCGCAGCCAGAAGGGTTTGTGAATCCAGATAAGCCTAATCATGTTTACATCCTGGATAAAGCTCTTTATGGACTGAAACAAGCCCCTCACGCCTGGTATGATATCTTATCTCAGTTCTTGGTCAAGTTAGGTTTTACAAAAGGTATGGTCGATACCACTCTTTTCATTAAAAAGGAAAAAGGCGATATCATTATTATTCAAATATATGTGGATGATATTATTTTTGGCTCTACAAATCCTAAATACTGTAAGAACTTTGCAAACCTCATGGTGTCACATTTTCAGATGAGTATGATGGGAGAGATGAACTTCTTTCTCGGATTACAAGTCAAACAATTTTCAATGGGGATTTTCATCAATCAATCTAAATACATTTTTGATATTCTTCGGAAATTCAAAATGGAAAATTGTAAACTGATTGGTACCCCGATAGCACCTGGTACTAAGATTGGCACCGATCCTTCGGAAAAGGCTGTTGATGTTAGGACTTATAGAGGGATGATAGGTTCTTTAATGTATCTTACTTCTAGTAGGCCGAATATAATGTTTTCTACATGCTTATGCGCTAGATATCAGGTCAATCCTAAAGAATCCCATTTGTCTGCAGTTAAACTTATTTTCAGGTATCTGAAAGGGACTGCAGAACTTGGTCTGTGGTATTCTAAAGATACTAGCTTTGAACTAACAGCTTATTCAGACGCAGATCATGTTGGTTGCATGTTAGACAGGAAGAGCACCTCGGGTTATATACAATTCCTCGGAGATAAACTCTTCAGTTGGGCATCGAAGAAGAAATTATGTGTCTCCACATCAACAGCCGAAGCAGAATATGTAGTTGTTTCTAGTTGTTGTTCTCAGGTCTTGTGGATGAGAACACAACTGCGAGACTATGGGTTCCATTTCAATAGAATCCCGATCTATTGTGACTCAAAGAGCGCTATCGCGATTTCAGCTAATCCTGTTCAGCATACAAAGACCAAACACATAGATGTCAGGTATCACTTTATAAAAGATAATGTGGAAAAAGGAACAATTGAACTTTACTTTGTAAAAACTTATTATCAGCTTGCGGATTTGTTCACCAAACCTTTAGACGAAAAGCGTTTCACTTTTCTTGTCTCTAGGCTAGGTATCCTAAATCTTAAGACCTAATTGGTGGTTACCTATTAAAGTTTTCTTATTTTATCTTCTCATCATTTCTTTATCATTATTTCTGAAAGATATTTGCACTTTAATATCTTGTTCATGATCTCAGGGGGAGTGTGAGAAGTACTTCATAGATGATCATTGTTATTTTGAGGGGGAGCATATCTAATGTATGCATTGTGTTTACTGACAACTTTTGAGTGATGCATGATTTTAGGGAGAGCGTACAAGTCAAAGGAGTATGGCTATGACTTCTGATTATTTCAGATCAGAACTCGTACTTTAATTGTTTTACTGTTTTCTGTCATTTCAATTTCAGTGAATAAATTTGCTTTGACTAGACCTTTAGACTTTTGCAGTTTGAGAGATGCTTACAAGATCATATCTTTATGACTTTAAGCTTGACTTCATGAGATGTAAGATCGCTCGTACAGGTATATTCCTTTATCTTAATCTTCTATATGATTGAAAGAAGGACAATTTTCAATCATAGAAAACATGTTTCTTAAATGTTCAAACCACTTCCCGATTCTTCAACAGATTTTATAATGTGGAAGTGTGATTTTAAATGTTTTCTGCTTCATCTTTGATCTTTAACTGATCAAGTTAAATCATCTGAGCGACATATGCTTTATAGGATAACATGGGATCAGTGTGCTAGGACTTAAAAGAAACTTCTATGGATTCACGTTAACCAGTGTATCCTACCCAAGAAGTTAATCCTTTAGTAATTGAATGTGAGGAGTCGAAAAGAAATGAGTGTGGGTTGTGTGATGAGGTAAAATGAAAAGGAGAGTGTGGTTAGTAGTGAGCTGAATATTTAAAAGAAAGAGGGTGTGAAAACAGAGTTAAAAGAATATCAGAACTCTGCACCAACTTTTTCTGAGTCGGGCAGCCACAATTCTAATGATTCACAACTCTTTGGTGAACATTATTGAAACAGGAAACTAGCCCATGCCAACTCTTGACAAAAACCCCACCAACCACTCATTTTCTTCTTAAAAGGAAAATGTTTCATTTTCAAAGGGGAAGCAACACATATACTATCTGGTTTTCATTTGGAAAATCTGGATATTGAAAAGAAGGAAGTCTGCCCCACCTTCACACTTCACTAATGCACATTGAGTCTGTGTTTAACTAACTGTTGTCTCAGTGGTTTACACATTTTGAGCCTTATAAGCAATCATCGCGTGCTTAAT
Organism: Arctium minus; assembly: GCA_954870635.1. Lineage (NCBI taxonomy): Eukaryota > Viridiplantae > Streptophyta > Magnoliopsida > Asterales > Asteraceae > Arctium > Arctium minus. Next base: position 88,258,428 of record OX941088.1, on the reverse strand, counting down.
TCTTTCTATCACATGCACGAACACACAAGGAATTTGTTTCTTTGTCATAACGTTCATAGAAATTGCCTTTGTGGTGTTTCGATGATTGAATGGAAGCCCTGGGGGAGTGAACATCAAAAAGCTCATTTCCAATGTGTATTCGTTACACACAGTGACTTCGTGTTACTGACAGGCATTTTAACTGATTCATTTGTTGATTCAGGTGTTACATTTCTATTTTTGTCTGGATTTGCAAAGATCTGGATGACCATCTTTATGAATTGACGGATAATCAGAGTTCTGCATGCAAGATCAGTGGTCAGATATTTCTTGACGAAAAGTTTTGATGATAACGTTGCTCTTTTCATCAAAAAGGGGGAGAAGCGTCAACCAAGAAATGGGGAGAACACAAGTTTCTAAGAAAGAAACAAGTGTCTGAGAAAGAATTTCTGAAGATATGTTGAATTGAAGAATTTTTCTTTGAAGATGATTTGCTAAAGCATTCTGAGCTGAAACTGGAGATAATTTCTTTCCAAGAGATTTTATTTTCGTCTTTTGTGGAGATTGCTACATTTTGAAGGCAAAGAGGGAGATTGCATCTTCTGAGCTTAAAAGCGAAGATTGGTTTGTTAAATCTTTTTTTTTGTAATGATCTTGATCCAAAGGGGGAGATTGTTAGAGCACGGATTTATTGGATTCAAGATCATCAATTTCTGAAGATGGATGTAACACCCTAAAAATAGGGATAACAAAAACTTTCCAAAAGAGGAGAAGTGGTATATAGATTGCCATAGCAAGAGCCTCCCAAAAAGGGGAATAATACAAATAAACATGTTTAATCACAATTGTAATTTAACGGATAAATAAACAACAACCAACTAATCTAATTTCTACATCTAGAAAAGAGATTACAAAAAGGGGTGTCATCTATAAACCCAAGGCTTCTCAAAATAATCCAAGTGTCGTATCCCCAAGCTCTCGCCCAAAGCATCTATACTTGCCTAGGAGCAGCACCGCTAACACCTGAGATACACATCGACACCAAACAAGTGTTAGGCCAAAAAGCCTAGTGAGTTGAACAAGTAAAAACATGCCAGAAAACATTTACAGTTCTTATCAGCAGTTAAACAATTAATCACGTAGATGTGGAGTCAACGGGAGCGACCCATATCTCCAATCCGGTTCACCCAAAGAGGCAATGCACCTTGAAGCCACTTTCTCTGGCAACCCAAAGGTCCGACACGCACGGGGGACTACCGCTTAGGAAATTCCCCGACGGCGGAGGTCTAGGTACATAGGAAACTACCGCCTTAGGAAATTCTCCAAATGTCACCCACCTACATTCCTATAGTGAATCACAGACTTGGTTCGTCCACATAATGCTTTTAGGAGGTCTCAAGATGTGTTTCAATCCGTCAACATTTCGGATATCCACCAAGAACACACTATAACCATCCTAATCATGTAAATCCAACATATGACATAATATCCATCTAAATACTTCGTGAGAATGTAAGGTCGCCAAAAGGCATTCCAAAAAGGAATCATCAACATACCAAGATATACACATATAACACATGGTAACTTCCATATACATAAATCCATGGGTAAAAACCCCCAAAATACTTGAAACATTAAATATGAACATTTGAGATATGCATTGACATCAACAAGTAGAAGATAATGATGTGTATCTAGTTTTAACAAAAGATTAGTAAACTCACAATCTAGGTTTTGTACCAAAACCTAGAAAAGATGAAAACCCTATATTTGAGAAGGTGAGACTTGAAGATGAGGAGATGTACTTTGAGAAACCCTAGAATCTTTCTTGTGGTGAGTTAAATGCTTGAATCCAAAACCCAACCACCAAAAGGTAGTATTAATGAGAGCTAGGGTTTGGAAAGTGGAGAATGGAGGCTGGAATGGAAGCTCCAAAATCGCAACCAAAAGATAGTGTTTGAGAGAAATGAGGTTGAATTCTGATAAGGGTTCATTTAAGACACTGTCCCCGACGGCGATAGTGCCCGGCGATAGAGCCATTGGCACTATCGTGAGTCACAATCGCGAGCACCATACCACCCGCGGTACAAACCGCGCGATAGTGCCCTCCGCGATAGTGCCATGGCACAATCGCGGAGGGCACAATCGCAACCCACCCCGAACTCTCGGTACAGCTTCGGCGATAGTGCCTTCCGCGATAGTGCCAAGGGCACAATCGCGGGACACAATCGCGAGTCACCCAAAAATAGCCCAAAACTCAACCGAAATCTATAACGAGCGCAAGGTTTGAACGATTAACGAAGGTAATTTAATTATATGACATTTAGACATAATAATGATCATGAAATGTATACCAAGACACATATTCTCACATAAGCGAAATAAATGCATTTAAGAAGACAAAATACTTACCTTGCGAATTTCCGGGTGTTACAATCCTCCCCACCTAATTGGGATTTCGTCCCCGAAATCTCATTCTAGATTAAACAAGTGAGTATAACGCTTCTTCATATCATCTTCCGATTCCCATGTAATGTTAGCACCCCGATGGTGCTTCCATTGAACCTTAACCATGACCACGTCCTTATGCCTCAACTTCTTCACTTTCGATTCTAAAATAGATTCCGGTTCTTCTACACAACGGTTCCCATTGTCCACCCGAATTTCCGACAAAGGGATCACGCTTTCCTCTTCGGCTAGACACTTCTGAAGGTAACATACGTGAAATGTAGGATGTATTCCATCCATCTCTAGTGGTAAATCCAACCGGTAGGCTTGTAATCCAATTTTCTCCAATATGACGAATGGACCAAGGAAGCGAGGGCTGAGCTTCCCACACTTCCCAAACCGAATGATTCCCTTTCATGGTGACACTTTCAACATGACACGGTCGCCCACTTGAAACTCGACCGGTCTCCTTTTCTTGTCTGCATAACTTTTCTGACGATCTTGTACCGTCTTTAGCCTTTCTCGGATCTCTTTCACCTTGTCCGCCGTCTCTTGCACTATTTCCGGCCCGGCGAATTGCTTTTCGCCCGCTTCTAACCAACAAACTGGAGTTCGGCACTTTCGCTCGTACAACGCCTCGAATGGTGCCATGCCAATGCTAGAGTGGTAGCTATTATTATATGCGAACTCCACTAACGGCAGGTGTGAGTCCCAACTACCTCCAAAATCGATAACACATGACCTTAACATGTCTTCGAGTGTTTGAATCATCCTTTCACTTTGACCATCCGTTTGAGGATGATACGCCGTGCTCAAATTCAATCGGGTACCCAACTCCTTCTGCAAGCTTGCCCAAAAGTTCGACGTGAAACGGCTATCTCGATCCGACACGATAGATTGTGGAACCCCATGCCTGGACACAACCTCATCGATGTAAAGCTTGGCCAATTTCTTCATTGGCAAAGTCTCCCTCATTGCAAGGAAATGCGCGCTCTTAGTTAGCCGATCAACGACTACCCAAATTGTATCATGGCCTCGCAAGGTCTTCGGTAGCTTAGTCACGAAATCCATTGTAATGTTGTCCCACTTCCACTCGGGAATGGACAACGGTTGTAAACTTCCATACGGTCTTTGATGTTCCGCCTTGACTTGAAGGCACGTGACACACTTCTCCACGTAGTTAGCCACATCCAACTTCATCACCGGCCACCAATAATTTAATTTTAAGTCTCTATACATCTTGGTACTACCGGGATGTATAGAATACTTCGACTTGTGCGCGTCTTCTAGAAGTAACTCTCGCTTTCCACCCAACTTCGGCACCCAAATACGACCTTGAAATAGTTTAAGCCCGTGGCTATCTTCCGTCAAAAGTTCCCTTTGCTTCACCATGACCTCGGACTTGAGGTTTTGTTCTTTGAGCGCTTCCACTTGCCACGTCTTGATGCTTTCCACCAAACTTGATACCACGTCGATTCTTGTAAGGGACAATTTAACGCCACCATCATGGCTCCTCCGGCTCAAAGCATCCGCCACCACATTGGCCTTACCGGGATGGTAGAGTAGATCACAATCATAATCCTTTAGAAGTTCAAGCCATCTTCTTTGCCGCATGTTGAGTTCTTTTTTATCGAAGATGTACTTGAGACTCTTGTGATCCGTGAAGAGGGTACACTTGGTCCCGTACAAGTAATGCCGCCACAACTTCAAAGCAAAAACTACTGCCGCCAACTCTAAGTCATGCGTCGGGTAGTTCTTCTCATGATCCTTTAATTGCCTTGACGCGTAGTCAATGACTTTCCCTCGTTGCATAAGTACACATCCAAGCCCCATCTTAGAAGCATCATTATACACTACGAAGTCTTCAGATCCTTCAGGCAAGGATAAGATCGGAGCTTCGCACAATTTCCTCTTGAGCGTTTGAAAGGTTTGGTCTTGAACATCGGTCCAAAGAAACTTGACGTTCTTTCTTGTGAGGGATGTGAGAGGTGTAGCTACCTTGGAAAAGTCTTGGATGAAGCGTCTATAGTAGCCCGCTAAGCCCAAGAAACTCCGTATCTCCGACGGATTCGTCGGCGGCTCCCAACTCAACATCGCTTCAATCTTCGCCGGGTCCACCTAAACACCGTCCTTTGACACCACGTGCCCTAAGAATTGCACTTCTTGAAGCCAAAACTCGCACTTAGAGAACTTTGCGAACAACTTCTCTCTTCTTAGGACTTCCAAGACTTCCTACAAGTGTTTCCCATGTTCGGATTCGTCCTTAGAATAAATTAGAGAATCGTCGATAAAGACGATCACGGATTTATCCAAGTATGGGCGCCACACACGGTTCATCAAGTCCATAAACACGGCCGGCGCATTGGTCAACCCAAAAGGCATCACCAAGAACTCATAGTGACCGTATCGCGTTCGGAAGGCCGTCTTCGAAATATCATCATTCTTCACTCTCACTTGATGATAATCGGATCGGAGGTCAATCTTCGAGAAACATCCCGCACCTTGAAGTTGATCGAAGAGATCATCGATGCAAGGTAGAGGGTACTTGTTTTTACCGTGACTTTATTCAACTCACGGTAGTCAATACACATCCTCATCGATCCGTCCTTTTTCTTCACGAACAACACCGGAGCTCCCCAAGGTGAAGAACTCGGTCGGATAAAACCCTTCTTTAACAACTCTTGAAGTTGCGTCATCATCTCCTTCATCTCCGTCGGGGCCAAACGATAGGGAGCTCGGGCTATCGGAGCCGCTCCCGGAGTGAGGTCAATTTGAAACTCCACTTGACGTTCTGGTGGTAATCCTGGAAGGTCTTCCAGAAAGACATCCGGATAATCCCGCATGATCCTCACGTCTTCCACCATCTTCTTTTCCTTCTTCGCGTCTACAACGTACGCTAGATACGAAGGGTAACCCTTCGCTAGAAACTTCCGCGCTTTGAGAGAGGAAATAATGGGGTTGCGCCCCTTTCCTTTCTCCCCATAGATGACGACCATGCCGCCTTCAGTCAAAGGCACTTGGATCATCTTCTTAGAACAAAAGATGTCAGCCTTGTGCCTTGACAACCAATCCATTCCTATGACCACGTCGAACCCTCCGATGGCCATAGGTAGCAAATATACCCCAAAAGGACTCCCATTGATCTCTATGGTGCAATCACAATAACGGTCTCGGATAATTACTTTATCACCGTTGGCTATCTCTACTACTAGTGCATCGAAAAGGACACTAATAGGAGTGACGAATTGCTTACAGAAAACATCCGAAACAAAAGAACACGTAGCACCCGAATCAAACAATACACGAGCAGGCAAGGAGTTTACTAGGAATGTACCCGAAACAACATCAACGGTCTCGTTCGTCTCCTCGGTAGTCATCCGAAAAGCTCGACTCAGCACCCTCTGCGATTGGTCGACTCCAGCCGTCGACCCAACAGACCTGTTTTGATTAAACCCCGCCAACTTTGGATAATTTCTCCTCACGTGCCTCGGCTCTTGGCACTCAAAACATATCGTCGGATGATTAGTGCAATCCCGAGCCACATGGCCCTTCCTGCCACACTTGGTACAACCTACCGGACCTGCGTAGGTTTTAGGAGCACACGCGCCCGAGTGTTTGGTCCTACACTTTTGGCACCATTGATCGCTTTTACGAGAGTCGCCGGCTCTCCCGTTAACAAAAGGCTTCTACTAACGAACGGGCCCAGATGGCCCTTCCCACTTTCTCTTCTCACCCGCAACACTTCTTTCTTCCTTCTCAGCCAACCTATCATCTTCCACAAGCAAGGCCTCTTCAATGACTTCTTGAAGAGTCGACCCTCCGGCATTGCGCACGTCAGTCCGCATATCGGCCGGTAGGCCAATATAAAAGGCCTTAATCTTTGATCTCTCGTCTGGGACCAGATATCCCACCAAGTTCAACTTCTCCAGAAACAGCTTGGAGTAGCCGGCAACAGACAAATTCCCTTTCTTCAGATTCCGGAACTCGGCTTCCAGTTTGTCTAACGAACGCTCGCTGCAATACTTGCCATTATCTTTTTCTTGAAGACTGCCCAGGCCAGCTTTGCTAGAACCTCGGGGGTGAGGGCGAACCGGGTGAGATTCCACCAGATCAATGCCTCTCCTCGGAGTAATTGAGAAGCAAACTTCACCCGTTGCGAGACGTCGCACTCGCTAGACTCAAAGGCCATTTCCACTTCCTTGAGCCAGTACATACACGCAACCGGGTTGTCGGAACCCGCAAACTCTTTAGGGTTGCACCCCAGAAAAGCCTTGTAGGAGCATCCCTTAGCCCTCTCTCGATTCACGTTGCTCGGTTGCTCTTCGGTCACCACCACTTCAGGTCCACCACCCGACCCAACTATGATATTCTCCGCCATAGTCTCGGGTTGGCGGTGACTAGCATCTCGATCTTCTAGGAGCTTCATGAAAAACTCTTGTTGTTGGATTTGTTGTTGGGCCATAGCAGAATTCATAGCCAGCATCATGCTATCCCGAATCCTAGTCTCCATGGTCACCTCTTCCAAGATAGCATTATTCGTGTTGATGTTCCGGCGAGGAATATGCTCGGGCCCTCCTCCCAATATTCTGGGTATAGGAATGTCATCGGAGGTTGCCCCCACCGGGGGTCGTACTGCTGCAGATTCCACTTCTGGTTGCCCCTCTGGCATGTCTGGTACTCTACTTCGAGTGTTTACCATTAAATCTGTCATACGCGAACGAGAAATAGATTGAGAAAATACTAAGCGAGTTGAACTCATTGTACGTACTACTACCTTCATCAATTATCAAAATAATAGTAAACCAAGCATGCTCACGTAACAATGCATTCATAATAGCAGTAGCTAAGTGAAATTATGAACGAACCATACACAAGAATTCTCGTCACCACCATCACAACTTTCAATTAAAGTAATTCCGTAATCCTAATGCTCTCCCCACCTAGGATTTCTACCCCATAAATGGACAGTGAAGTCATAACGTCTACAGCTTAAGTCTAGATATGTTAAACAATACCTAGTTCACTTAAACTAAAGCTCTGATACCAACTTGTAACACCCTAAAAATAGGGATAACAAAAACTTTCCAAAAGAGGAGAAGTGGTATATAGATTGCCATAGCAAAAGCCTCCCAAAAAGGGGAATAATACAAATAAACCTGTTTAATCACAATTGTAATTTAACGGATAAATAAACAACAACCAACTAATCTAATTTCTACATATAGAAAAGAGATTACAAAAAGGGGTGTCATCTATAAACCCAAGGCTTCTCAAAATAATCCAAGTGCCGTATCCCCAAGATCTCGCCCAAAGCATCTATACTTGCCTAGGAGCAGCACCACTAACACCTGAGATACACATCGACACCAAACAAGTGTTAGGCCAAAAAGCCTAGTGAGTTGAAAAAGTAAAAACATGCCAGAAAACATTTACATTTCTTATCAGCAGTTAAACAATTAATCACGTAGATGTGGAGTCAACGGGAGCGACCCATATCTCCAATCCGGTTCACCCAAAGAGGCAATGCACCTTGAAGCCACTTTCTCTGGCAACCCAAAGGTCCGACACGCACCAGGGACTACCGCTTAGGAAATTCCTCGACGGCGGAGGTCTAGGTACATATGAGACTACCGCCTTAGGAAATTCTCCAAATGTCACCCACCTACATTCCTATAGTGAATCACATACTTGGTTCATCCACATAATGCTTTTAGGAGGTCTCAAGATGTGTTTCAATCCGTCAACATTTCGGATATCCACCAAGAACACACTATAACCATCCTAATCATGTAAATCCAACATATGACAAAATATCCATCCAAATACTTCGTGAGAATGTAAGGTCGCCAAAAGGCATTCCAAAAAGGAATCATCAACATACCAAGATATACACATATAACACATGGTAACTTCCATATACATAAATCCATGGGTAAAAAACCCCAAAATACTTGAAACATTAAATATGAACATTTGAGATATGCATTGACATCAACAAGTAGAAGATAATGATGTGTATCTAGTTTTAACAAAAGATTAGTAAACTCACAATCTAGGTTTTGTACCAAAACCTAGAAAAGATGAAAACCCTAGATTTGAGAAGGTGAGACTTGAAGATGAGGAGATGTACTTTGAGAAACCCTAGAATCTTTCTTGAGGTGACTTAAATGCTTAAATCCAAAACCCAACCACCAAAAGGTAGTATTAAGGAGAGCTAGGGTTTGGAAAGTGGAGAATGGAGGCTGGAATGGAAGCTCCAAAATCGCAACCAAAAGATAGTGTTTGAGAGAAATGAGGTTGAAATTTGATAAGGGTTCATTTAAGACACTGTCCCCAACGGCGATAGTGCCTGGCAATAGTGCCATTGGCACTATCGCGAGTCACAATCGCGAGCACCATACCACCCGCGGTACAAACCGCGCGATAGGGCCCTCCGCGATAGTGCCATGGCACAATCGCGGAGGGCACAATCGCAACCCACCCCGAACTCTCGGTACAACTTCGGCGATAGTGCCCTCCGCGATAGTGCCAAGGGCACAATCGCGGGACACAATCGCGAGTCACCCAAAAATAGCCCAAAACTCAACCGAAATCTATAACGAGCGCAAGGTTTGAACGATTAACGAAGGTAATTTAATTATATGACATTTAGACATAATAATGATCATGAAATGTACACCAAGACACATATTCTCACATAAGCAAAATAAATGCATTTAAGAAGACAAAATACTTACCTTGCGAATTTCCGGGTGTTACAATGGAAATCTGAAGTCAAAGATGGAAAAGTCGACTCTCATCAAATAGTCTAGATTCTTTGTTAATAAATAGTCAAAGTTTATTTTGTATTTTCGTTTTTAGTCCTTTTCCCTAAAATAGGTATATGGTTTTAAGGGTTTTAGGTTTTTGAGTGTATCTCATTGTGTTAGCAGTCGTACATTCTAAGAAGAGAGAGAGACGGTAGAGAGAGAAAGTGAAGAGCTTCATAGAGAGAAAACCAACAAGAGATTGTAATCGTTTGAATCATATATCAATCAGGTTTGATTTAATCTTATTGTTGTGTTTATTATCTTGTTTAATTGTTAAGAACTTGAATCATTAATGGGACAATCAGGGATCAATTAAAATTTAAGGGGCGTAATATGTGGAATTGAGACAGAATCGAGGCACTACGCCTTGGGAAAATCTAAAATTCTCAAGCTATCGTTAGTATGTGTGAGATTGTGTTGTGCGTATGTTAGAAGGTTTATGAACTGGTGATTAATGTATATAATCTTTGTTTGGGCAATTTGCAATTGTTTTTACCGGCAAAATCTTGGGATATTTCCGTCAGAGAGTGTAAACCATTATCTCCACATATGTTGGGTTTGTTGGAGTGGTAGAGAATTATTCGTACATCTTCAAATTGTGAGTTTGGCTTCGAGAGGTTAATTGTTTGGGACATTTAGTTGCCAAGGGTGAAATCGAGGTGGATTTGCTATGTACTGAAATACATAAAGTATTGATTAATGTTGCAATCGTTTCAACAATAGAAGGGAATAATCCTACTTTAAGGTATTTCTAATAATCGAGTTGAGTTCCCAAGTTGGTTGGTCTTTGGAAAAAGGTATTGGCGGTAGACATGAATTTGTCATTTTATTTATCCGGGAACTATTAATGTAAAGAGGTATTTGCCAATGTTATTTGGTATCCAAGTATTAAGAAAGACATAGTCAATATGTCGAGTAGTGTTGGGTTTTTCTACAAGTGAAAATCAAGGCAACATTGACCGTATAAGGAGCGTACAATGACAGATGTTTCCCGTGTAAAAACGGAACCATACTGTGAGCGATCTTGCGACAAAGATTATCAAGATCTTTGGGAGACCATGCTGCAAAATGGGTATTCATGAATCGATTTTTCTAAATCTACCCCTGTTTCCAATTGAAAAGATATATTCAGTGAAAAAGTTGAGTAAATTGATCATTGACGAGTTTAGGCCAAGGCATCGGTAACATGGCCAATGATGTCGGATTTTAATGATCGACATACTTCTTTGTGTTAGAATAGTTTTCAACGAGTGGTGAAGTCTTATACCAAGTGGAGTACATCGTGTCGTTCTTACACCGTCGAGCAGAGTGAGGGAATTGTTCAGACACTGAAGAATATGTTGAGAGAATGTGTCATTAGTTTTAGTGGTACATGGGAGAAGCAATTGTCTTTGATTAAATCTGCACATAGCAACAGTTATCATGCAAACATTCAAATTGTTCTATATGGAGTACGTCAGGGTGGAAATTGTAGATTATCGATATGTTGGTAATTAGTTAGGGGGAAATAGATGGCAAGCCCAGAGATAACTCAACTGATGATTGTCAAACTCGGTGTACTTCATTAAATACCTAAGGTAACTCAAATCGACAAGTGAGGTATGTGGATATTTGGCAGAAGACAATAAAGTTTGAAGTGTGAGGTAGTGTGATGTTAAAGACATCGCCTTGAATGGTAATAGTTCGATTTGGAAAGGAAAGGAATTTAAGTCTAAATTGTTTGGACTGGATAGTTCTTGAATGAGGGGGTTATAATAGTGCAATTGCAAGGTGTGCGAGTACATAGGAATCTAAACTTCGCTGATGGATTGAAACCAATTTAAAAAGTGGAGTAATAGAGAAGATGGTCCATTGAAAGTTCAATGGAAATACCATGAGGACTAAAATGAAATGTGAGTACCCAAGAGTGAAATGAGATACAAGTACCCTCACTATCGTATGAAAGAATTCCGGGATGGAATTTTGTTAAGGGGGAGAGGTTGTAATAACCAGTATTCTTTTTTTTTGTAATATTAGAAAAATATAGGGGGTGATTGTGATGGACCTTGTATCTTGGAGGACCCTTTGTGTAAATGGTAGTCAATTTGGGGATTTTCCAAATCCTTTTTCATTCATACTCTCCTGGTGGTGGTGTGGTTGTGTGTGAAGCGAGAGAGAGATAGAGAGAAACTTCCTTGGAGGAAAAGAAAAGGAGCTTCCATGGAGATTAGAGAAGTTTTGGTGAAAAAAAATGATGGATGGAAGATTATTTGGCTTTCTAGTTCGGGTAAATCCTTAACCCTTCTTCTTCATTTTTAGCATCCACCATTCTTATGTCTTTGTTAAATGCTAAGAATGGGTATTTGAGATATTTTGGTATTAAATTGTGAAATTCATGTTAGAAATTCTTATCTCACCCATTTTGTTGATGATTTTAAGTTTGGATTGATTATTTTTAAGAAATGATTATTTTCGTATGGGAACCCTTCGTTTTATGGATTTTGATGTTGGATTTGGAATTTATTATGGATTTTCTTAATTTAATCCTTGATTTGAAATATTCCTTGAGATTTCTGGAAATTAAGTTTTTAAGGATGATTTGTTCATGAACCAATAAGGAAAATGGATGAACACATAATGTTACTATTATGTTTAGTTTTTGGGTGTTTGGGGAAGGGTATTTGGAACTCAAATGTAATATATGAGCATTCCATCACATCTTCAAATGAGGGATTTGGGGTTTTTAACCATATCTAGAATTCTTGGAAGAAAGTCGCCCACGGTGCCTGGCACGACTTTTCACGCGAGTTAAGTCGCGGTGAAAGTCGCACAGGTCACTGTCGTGTTGCAATTTCACCCATTTTGTTTTATCGTTTTGGGTCCGGATTGAAGCAATGTTCTAAGGGGTTTCTTAGAGAGTATTAAAATATGACTTTTAGAATAATTGAGAGAGTTTATCACTTATCTTTTATATGTTAATTCAGGCGTTCGGTTTGGACCTTTAGTAGTTAGGCTTGTGGTGTGTTACGGGATACCAGGTGAGTTCCCTTAACCCTTTTACGCATGTGGAAATTTTTATAAATGTTTTCTAAATGCTAATCATGGTTTTATCATTTTGGAATAAATTAGAATTATGGGTGTTTTGATCAAATGCTTTGAACTTGTTTATTATTGTATAAACATTTCCTAATATGGTTGATATCATAATATTATGTTTGGGTTTTTGGTTTTTGGTTTTAGGTTGGACAGTGGGATTAGGGTACCTTGGGATAGTGAGATCCCTTGGGAGTTATATTTTTCCGTGTGCCTTGAGTTTCATGGACACATTGGATTGGCATCTACTGGGGGCATGGGGATCTACTGGGGGCCCTGATTGTGGACATCACAATGGAGTGATGGTTGACTATGAACATTGTACAAAAGCCCGTATTTGTGTTGAATATCTATATGGTACCGTTTGGGCCTTTATGGGGGATTCTATGTGATTTTGAACTGTCTAAGCTGTCTTTGAGAGGGACTTCACTTGTCTTTGAGAGGGACTTCACTAGACCTTATGGTCTAACCCTCGCTTTTCAAATTTAAAACCATTTTCAAGGAAAAAAAGTAGTTAGGAGTTCCTCTAAAGGAAAGGAGCTGGTGTGAAGCAGTTAGAAGAGGCCGGTGTTGGAAGAGTTTTATATTTACCTTTATACATTTATAAATCTCAGCTAGGGATGTGTTCACCCGCTGCGAACCATGAGATCATTGTAGTACTTCGACTTGGTTTATTTGGGACAATTTTGGTAATATTAATATGATTTTTTGCTATTGTTTGTTTTAGGTTGTTACAGCGAGAAGTGTTGAAATACCGGTGGAGCGTGAGGTATCGTAGCAAAAAGGCTCCACAACCGGGAGGGGTCGTGGGTAAGCGAGTGATCGCGGTCGGGGTCGAGCCCAAGCCTTTGTGACCCGAGAGACCTTTTCCACCGAGATGGGAAAACTCCAAGAGACCTTGCAAGCTTTGTTGGCACATCATGAGAAGTCGGTATCGAGAAGCAAAGATAAGAGTGAGAGTAAGGAGGGCACAAAAATGTCTAGCCCACCTATGACCGAAGTGGATGGTTATTCCCAATCAACTACATTGGTGGCAAATGATTCTAATGTAGCTAAAGGATGCAACTATAAGGCACTCTCCTCTTGCAAGCCTCCTACTTTTAAGGGAGAGTGTGACCCGGTCGTGGCCTTGAAGTGGATTAGAGAGATGGAATTGGCATTTGACACGTGCAAGTGTGCCAAAGAGGACAAAGTATGTTTGCTTTATCGATGTTGAAATTGGATGCAATATTTTGGTGGGATGTTGAATCGGGCAAGAAGGGATCGAAGGCGACTAGGAGTATAACTTGGGAGACTTTCACCTCCAGATTTAGGACGCCATTTTGCCCTTTGGTGGTGGTTAAGAAATTGGAAGAGTAGTTCTTGAAGTTAGAGCAAGGAGATATAACCGTACGGGAGTACACTTCCAAATTTATTGAGTAAGCCTGATTTTCCAAATTGTATGTATCGACTGAGAAGCGTCATGTGGAGAAGTACATCTATGGGTTGAAGAGTAGTATTCGGGAGTTGGTTTCGACAAGGAACCCTACTAGTTTCCAAGCAGCTATTGATGCGCCTGAGCTCAATGAGAAGGAGAAGCACCATTAAGTGTCTGAGATGGGTGGAGACAAGAGGAAGTGGGAAGGATCGGGGAATGAAGAAAGGAAGGTCAAGGCCTTTAGACCAAATCAGCGTGGGAGTCAAGGATCTAGTGGTAGGCCATACGGAAGGTATCGTCGGGTTCACTATGGAGAGTGTGTGTCGGATAAGAGATCTTTGCTTTCAATGTGGATTACCGGGGCATTTGTCTAGGGATTTTCCAACTGGGAATTCTTGCTTTCAATGTGGTTCACCCGACCACATAAAGCTTGATTTCCTCCAATTAAAGAAGGGAGGGTCGACACATTTTGGGAGCTGACAAGGAATCAAGGAGGATTAGAGAAGGAATGAGTCGGCGCACTCGAAAGGACGTGCATTTCATATGACTACGGTGGAGGCGGAGGAGACTCCAGATGTCGTTACAGGTACCTTTTTGGTAAACCTTATATGTGTCAAGGTGTTGTTTGATTCAAGAGCTAATCGCTCCTTTGTATCCCCTGAATTTGTGAAGTTCTTGAGGGTGAAACCCAAGCGGTTAGATCATGCTCTAGAGGTAGAGATCGCCGATGATAATCGGGTCTCTATTAGTGATGTAGTTGAGGATTGTTCTATAGAGGTAGAAGGGATTTTAGTGTCATTATAGTTATACCCGATGGAAATGGAGGAGTTTGACGTAGTTCTTGGTATGGATTGGCTAGCAAAGAATAACGCCAATATCATATGCAATAAAAATTTGATTCATATTCAATTATATGATAAAGGGATGATAGTGATTTATGGGAATCGTCGTGATAGAAAGACTAGCCTTATCTCTATGATTAAGGCGACTTGATGTTTGAGGAAGGGATGTCAAAGTTACTTAGCTTACGTGGTGGACACCAAGAAGTAGAAGCGAGGGGTGAAGGATGTAGTTGTGGTGAACGAGTACCCGGAGGTGTTTCTGGTTGACTTGACAACTCTACCCCCGGATCGTCAAGTTGAGTTTCAGATCAATTTAGTCCCCGGAGCCGCCCCAATAGCTCGTGCACCATATCGATCGGCACCCTCCGAAATGAAAAAGATGATGAACCAACTTCAAGAATTGTTAGACAAGGGATTTGTTCGACTGAGTACCTAACCATGGGGAGCACCGGATAAGTTCGCGATCTTCTTCATTGACGACATTCTGATCTATTCGAGATCTGAGAGAGAACACGAGGATCATCTTTGATCCGTGTTAGAGTTGTTGAAGCACGAGAAGCTTTATAAAAAATTATCGGAGTGCGAGTTTTGTCTCCGAGAGGTGCAATTTATGGGATATGTGGTGTCTCAAAGTGGAATCAAAGTCGACCCGACAAAGATAGAAATTGCCCAAATCACCGTCTGAGGTTTGAAGTTTTCTTAGGTTAGCGGGGTACTATGGTAAGTTCATCAAAGACTTTTCACGGATTACTAACCCATTGACCTATTTGACAAAGAAAAATGTCAAGTTTGATTGGTTGGATGATCAAGAAGAAGCGTTTCAAAAATTGAAGGAAATGTTGAGTAGTGCGTCGATATTGACCTTGCGGGATGGTAACGTTGATTTTGTGGTATATAGTGACGCGTCCAAGATGGGGTTGGGATGTGTTCTAATGAAAAGCGGAAAAGTATTTTCATACACGTCTAGATAGTTGAAGGACCATGAGAGACGATACCCCACTCACGACTTAGAGTTGGCGGTTGTCTTCTTTGCTAAAAAGATTTGGTGACATTATCTGTATGGGACAAAATGTTAAATCTTCACGGATCACAAGAGCCTTCGGCATATTTTTGACCAAAAGGAGTTGAATATGCGCCAAAGAAGATGGATGGAACTGTTGACGGACTACGATTGTGAAATCAAATATCATTCCGGGAAGACGAATGTTGTGGCCGATGCCTTAGTTCGTAAGGAAAGGGGTGAAACCTCGAAGATCATAGCCTTGAAAGCCGAAGTGACGTTTAACTTGTTTGGTGAAATAAATAAGTGGCAATTGCAAACCTTGGAAACCGAGAACCTCAAGAGAGGGTGGATGGTGGGACTTGTAACATCCTTAGTAGAGGATAGCTGGGGGTTGAATGTTACCATGGGCGAATATGGGTTCCTAAGTTGGGAGAAGGTGTTGGAGGAGGCGCACAAATCGCGATATTCCATCCATCCGGGTACCAATAAAATGTTTGGGGATTTATGACAGTTCTATTGGTGGCCTGACATGAAAAAGGATATTGCTTATTTCGTTGAACGGTGTTTGACGTGTTTACGTGTCAAGATGGAGCATCAACGACTATATGGTAAGGTTCAACCATTAGAGATTCCGGTTTGGAAGTGGAACCACATCACGATGGACTTCATGACGAAATTGCCTAGGACCCCAAAGGGTTTTGATGTAATTTGGGTGATTGTGGATCGACTCTCCAGGTCGGCACGCTTCTTACTGATAAAGGAGACTTACTCGATGGAAAGGTTGGCAAAACTTTATATTGATGAAATAGTGATCCGTCATGGTGTGTCGTTGTCGATAGTGTCGGATCGTGATAGTCATTTTACATCGACTTTTTAGAAGAGGTTTCAGAGAGAAATAGGGTCACAAATCAAGTTAAGCACCGCTTACCACCCTCAGACCGATGATTAGAGTGAACGGACTATACAAACTTTGGAGGACATGTTGAGAGCTTGTGCTTTTTATTTCAAGGGATCGTGGGAAAGTTATTTACCACTAATCGAGTTCGCTTACAACAACATCTACCATGCAAGTAGTATCCAAGTTGCTCCCTATGAAGTGCTCTACGGTAGAAAATGTAGAACTCCACTATGCTGGAACAAGGTTGGAGAAAGGCAATTAGTGGGTTCCGAAATTGTTCAATTAACCGCCTACAAGATTGTCCCCAAGTGCGAGAAAGGTTGAAAGTTGTGTGTGATCGACAAAAGAGTTATGCGGACAAAAGACGAAAGGATATAGAATTACAAGCTGGAGATAATGCGATGCTAAAAATATCCCCTTGGAAAGTTGTAGTGCGTTTTGGAAAGTTGTAATGCGATGCTACATCGGGCCATTTGCAATTATTGAAAGAGTTGGAGAATTGGCATACAAGTTGGAGATACCGAGGAGTTACGAAGCATCCATAATACGTTTCATGTCTCAAACCTAAGGAAGTGTCTAGCGGAGGTTGACATGGCAATACCGTTGCAAGAAGTGTAAATATATGAGAACTTGAACTTTGTTGAGGAACCTAAGGCAATCATTCATCGAAAAACTAAGAAGTTGAGGACCAAAGGAATTGACCACGTGAAAGTGCAATGGCGATTTCATAAGGGGTGAGAAGCGACTTGGGAAGCGGAGTCTGAAATGAGATCCAAATATCCACATCTATTAGAAGATGGAATTATGAGGAAGGAATTCTCTTAAGGGGAGGTATTGTAATAACCTTAAACCTATGAATTTGAAATTTATAGAAGTTCGAGGGGTAAACGCAAATTCTTTGAGTTTCAGGGTCTATTGCTAAATAAGAGGTTAATGAGGGTAAAACCATCTTAACATCTTCATTTGGTGAATATGTATTTGGAGAGAAATCAGGGAGAGACAATGGAGTTGAAGGTTAGAGGCTTCTTGGTGCAATATTGAAGGAACCCAAAGAAAGAGGATCATCTTCTCTAAGGTAACTTCACCCTCTTTAAGCCTATGACTCCATTAATGGATATTTGGATTGAAAATATGGTTTTCCTCATTTATGTATGTTTTTGGGTTGGAAATCTTAGTAAAAGCTTGATTTGATTTTGTTTTGCTAGTCTTTCAGTTGATTTGGTTGAAATTGATCACCATTTCAATGGTAGCTCCAAGAATGTCAAGGGCTTATGTTTTTGGTTTTAAATATGAGATTAATATGTGGCTTTTGGTTGGATTAAATGTGGTTTTGGTGTTAGGATATAGGTTAACATGGTTTAGAACGTTGATTCTATCGATTTTGGGGCTCAAAACCAATTTGGGAAGTTTCGGGTGCAAGAGGCTTTGGGGATTTTTGCTGAAATCTTCGTGTAGCGCCAGAAAATGCCCAATGCGACTTTGAAACGGGTTGGGTCACCCCAAAGTCACTTGGGACATTGTTTTGCGAATTTTCAGTTTTTGCTTCGTTTCTCGTTTTGGGCTAGGATCATAGCATCGATTAGGGGATTGTCTTAAGGATAGAAATAGATGATTGTAGGATGATTTATATGGTTTAACACCATTCTTATGTCGTCCAATTCAGGTGTTCGGTTTGATCATATTGTGTTCTAAGACGTCTGGTGTTTTGCCGAAGCTCAAGTGAGTTCCCTTAAACCTTTTTATGGATGATGAATGATTGATGCATGTTTATAATCATTGATTACGGTTTTCACATGATAGCTTGAATTTAACTCATAAATGCTTTGAACATACTTTTACATAAAATGATTTGCTATTGAGCATAAATCGTCTATGTGATCTATAACATGAAATGATGAATTGGTTTTGTGTGGGGATTACACAGTGGGATTAGGGTACCATGGAATTACATAAATTCCTTGGAAGATATATATATATAGAGAGAGAGAGAGAGAGAGAGAATCGGGTTCAAACGAGAACAATACATATTTAAAAGAACACGAGAACTAAAAAAATCATTAGTGATTTTACATTAACACACGAAAAAAGGACTTTGGCCGCGGCTTCAGGTCTGTGTGACTTTTATGCGCGTTATGTAAAATCATTAATGATTTTGTTAGTTCTCGTGTTCTTTTAAATAGTTACTGTTCTCGTTTGATTATCCCTCTATATATATATATATATATATATATATATATATATATATATATATATACATGTCCTTGTGCCATGAATCCATTTCATGTGTGCACATAGGCATGGCATTGACTAGGGGCCATGGGATCTACTGGGACCCCTAGAGTGGACATCACAGAGAAGTGATGGGTGATATGAACACTGTGTAAATACCCGTGTATTTCTTGATGTTATTACTTGTTTTAAAAGGGCCTTATGGCAGATTACATTGTGTTATGGGACATTGTGAATTGTTCTTTCAAGAGGGAATTCACTAGACCTTATGGTCTAACCCTCGCTTTTCAAAACTTAAAATCATTTTCAGGTAAGAATGTAGTTGGGAGCTCCTCCAAGGGAAATGAGAATATTTGAAGTTGATAGTGGATTCAGAGGCGAAAGAAGATCTTATAGTTAGTTTAGACTTTTAATATCTCAGTTGTGGATGTGTGTTACCCACTGCTAAACCATTAGAATGTTGTACCGTTTTGATATAGATTTTTGGGACCAATGTACTCGTATTGCATGTTTTTGCTATTAACGTATTTGGGTTGTTACAATCCCGCATAAACTTTTTGTTGTTAGTTAATTGTTTTGTATTTTGTTTTTTCTATGTTCTTTTAATAAAGGTTAGTCTTTTAAAAAAAAAAGTAAGAACATCTCCAACAGATATGTTATATTCTCTCTTTTCTTCCAAACCTAGAGATTTCTTGATACTCTCTTTTTTCCCTCTATGTTAGAAGAGAGTTTAACATACCTGTTGGAGCAAACTTTTCTCAACCTCTAAAATTTCTAAAATAGCATAACAGTTGGAGATTCTCTAAGTTTTTTAGTAATCGATATTGTCTATTTAAAACGTTTATCAACGACCATTTTTCATTTTATGGTAAATCAGACAGTTTTAAATCATCTTGATCATTTAATTATTTAAGATTTATCACACAACTTTTAAGTAGATATTTGGATGTGTATTTTTAAACTGAGAAATTAAATAATTCATTTTAACACAATGATTTAACTCAAAAATATATTAATTTTATTACAACAATTCTTTATTCAGCTTTAAAATCTTGTTATGAAGCTATTAAAAATAACATTTACTATTACTTTTGAACAGAATTTCAAAAATCGACTTAATTTTTCTCATTTTGCTTTATCAAACCATATTTATGTTAACAGGGACGGACATAGAGTGGTGGCTACGGTGGCACGTGCCACCGTATCATTTCTCCGACGAAGGGTAAAATTTTTACATTCGTGAAAGGTGCAACCGTATCGTTTTCGAGTGTGCTGTCGTATTTATTTTCGAAACTTCAAAGGTGCACCAAATCCTAATTTGAAAGCCCATTTCTTCACTTCTATTCTAGCCCAACTCTTGAAATCAACCAAAAAAACCGTAAAAATCTCTTGAAATCAACCAAAAAAACCGAAAAAATATCTTAAAATCAACCAAAAATACCGAAAAAGTCTCTCAAAATCGATAAAAAAAACTTAAAAATGTCTCGAAATCAAGCAAAAAACTTTAGAATCCCTCGAAACGGTGGAATTAAACTAAAAATACATCGGACGATATTGATCGCCGGTAAAAAAAATTAAGACATGTCGATAAAAATCGTATGAAAAATATGGTGCCACCGTATGAAAAAGTTGTTGCGTCCGTCCCTGTTTATGTACATGCATGAATGTCAATATTATCCAAGTAAAATAAATGCCAAATTATTTTAGAGATATTATAAGAAAAATGAAAATTAAATATTGGTCCATTATTGAACCATGTGTGACTGATCGATCACAAGCACCTAATAAAATAAAACCAACACTATGAAACACAAGTTTCTGATTTGGTGGGAAGGAAGATGCTCTTTTATGTACCCATGCATATATAGTTTAATATATCATCTAATCATGTAGTTAAGTTGCATCTACCACCCCTTAACTTACACTTCAATTACATTTTAACCACAAACGTTATGATCTGATCGTTATTTCTTCAAATGGGCATGGAACCGTAAGGGTCAGAATCAAAACTGCCGAACCCACAAAACGATATCACATACACACGATAGATAGTGATTTGAAAAGATATATTGTCGTACAAACAGTTCTTTTGTAGGTTTATGCACTCGACTTACTAGTAAACTTCGTTGATTGAATCTTTTTTATTATTGAAACAAGCACTTGAAAGTGCATATAAAAGTAAAATACGCATAAGAGCATGTTGGTTTGTCAACAATTGTTTTTTTTAAAGCATATAAAGTACCTTAACCAAAATAACATGTTGAAAGAAAAATGTGTTGGTATATATGTATTGCACGATTAATTAGGATAACATCTTGATCATCGTTTAATTGAAAAAGTTAAACCCTAGGTATGATATTCATGTTATTCGCATAGTACGTAGTGACTTATCATTGACTAATTGAGAACTCCATTAATGGAAAAAGTTAAGGACTGAACTTGGGGAAGTTCAAAGATTAGGTATCCAAGTGTCAAATCCGCAAGTCTTGAAAGTGTGAGTATATAAAGGTCCTTTGAGAATAGTAAGGATTCAAATTTGTGAACCAATTAATAGGATCATATTACAATTAAGTTCAATAAGCTTAAGCTTCAAAGTAGAAATGGGGTGGTTTGAGTTTAACAAGCCATTAATGGTTATGTTGGTGCTTCAATTTACATATGGAGCAGTCTCCATTTCAACAAGAGCTTCTCTTTTGGAAGGAATAAACCCTAGGGTTTTTGTTGTCTATAGACAAGCAATTGCCACTTTGGCCATTGCTCCTATCTCTTACTTTTCAAGGTATGAATTCACATCATGATCTTGATATGTTATATGCAAACTTGTTACCGGAATCCTATATATAGGTCTTCAATTAAATGAGTTTTGATGTGATATAATTAGAATTTAACATATGACGTCTAATACCTGATTCTAATATTTCTTTCGTGTGTCATAGAAGAAAAACAAGATGTTTTATCGGATGGAAGAGCTTTTCGCTGATCTTTATTGCGGCTTTGATAGGGTAAAATACTCTCTTGTCGATTATTTAATTTTAATTAGAACTCTATTACTTTTTTGTGTCACGTTAGCAAACCCGTGTGATTTGTGTATACATGCATAAAGATCATGAAGTCAATCAAACACAATATGTCATCAATCACTTACTCATTATATCTATATAGAAAATAAATATTTTATTCTTGTATTATTTTTGCAGAATAACAACCAGCCAAATGCTTTTCTTAGAAGGCTTATACTTGGCCTCAGCATCAGCAGGAAGTGCAATGTTCAACCTTGTCCCTGCCATCACCTTTGTTGTAGCATCCATTGTTGGGTACTAAGTTTCCCGCTTCAATTTCCTCTAAATGAATCCTACTAAAATGCATACAAAATCACAATCTCTTTTGTATTTTTTTTCAGATATGAACCTATAAATATCAAGAGCTTGAGAACGGTCGCAAAGATATTAGGGACGGTTTTGTGCGTCACGAGTGCTGCTACAATGGCATTCATCAAAGGCCCCAAGCTTCTAAATGCACAATTGCCTTCATCAAACTCTCTATTACTTAATTCCGACACTGGAAGTGATAATCTTTGGCTTATGGGTTGTTTGTGTCTCTTTGCTAGCAGTTGTTGCTGGTCATTCTATCTAATTATTCAGGTACATCAGCTAAACACAGAACATCGAGAATATATATACATATAATAAATAAGTAACTAGAAGGACACGTGTCGCCTTCTAGTGAGCCCATTTTTTCATTTTTCCGCCTAAACATTTATCTGGACGCATTTTACATTATAAGTTCATTTAGCACATCCACATTCATTCCTCCTTAAATCTTTCCTTAATTCAATTTTTTTAATTTATACCTTATATTTACTACCTTTATAATTAAGTATGTTGTTTACTTTTAATCCCTTACTTTTTTATTTTTTATTTTAGACTCTTATCATATAAACATAAATAATGTATATGAACTAAAATACATTAAAAACATTTTTATTTTTTACAAATTATACTATTGTAATCGTTTCGTCAATACCTTCGAAATGAGTCCAATATTGAATACTTTTGAATTTAGTTATATTATTAAATATCATAAATATATACGAATTAATGTGTCATGATTAGTATGAAGTTTGTTAAAATTAGTATGAGATTTGATACAAATAATCACCAAATTGTCGTGATTTTCTTTCTGCAATTTCATATCAATTTTAACTATGTATTTTTCCATAATTTCATTTACGTTCTATTATAATTTTTGTTTTATAAATTCTTAATATTTATTCATATTTTTTATTAATTTTTTGCAAAACATCCTTTTGTGAAAACTGTCTAAAACAAGAACATTTTGTAACCAACTGCAAAAAAACAACTCTGAAAGGGAAAAAAGCTTGAAAAAGTAATATCGTACTTTCGATGATCATTCATATCTGTAAGATAAGTTTTCTGACATGATTTAATTTTTTAAATTACCCTGAGTAATACACGGGGTCGAACCTAATATATATATATATATATATATATATATATATATAATAGGAGACTCAAGTAAGAAAGGTAAATATCGTGAGAAAGTAATAAGGAAAGGTTCATATGTGAATTATTGAAAAAGTCCATTTGAAGATTCTTATGTGAACCCATATGTATAATCAGTAACGTTAGTTCACATATGCATTTTGAAATTAAATTTTTTTTCGATTTTTGCAGTCATTCACATATGAACCTTTCTTTAACATTATCGTTTTACCTTCTCACGATATTTAACACTCTTATTTAAACTCACCCCATCACACACACACACACACATATATATATATATATATATCTAAGGTTGGGTTCCCATAACAAATGTCATTCTTTGTGAGAAGTGGGCAAAAAGTAACCTTCATAGTTCATATAATATATGTGATGGTACCATTATATTATGTGAAGGCGTGTGAGAGTGACCACCTTCACATAAACTAGTGAAGGTACACATAACATTCACTACATTAACAAAGTACAATGTAATATTCACAAAATATGGGGGTACTTTGATACGATCACCATTTCTCACGATTCTCATCAAAAAAAAATTCCTCATACGATCTCAAGTCTCTCTCTCTCTCAATACGTATATATGAACCTGTTTTTTAAATAGAACTCAAGAGGGTTTCACTATTCATAACATATTGTTAAAACATATATATATATATATATATATATATATCCATATAACAGGTACCGGTGAATAAAAACCATCCTGACCACCTATCGTTATCGGCTTGGATGTGTTTTACTGCAACGGTACAATCCGCATCGGTTACATGGTTTACAGATCCAAATTTGGAAGCTTGGAAGATTAGCTCGTATTTGCAACTTGGGTCTTGCTTATTTGCGGTAATGACTTTCATTTTAGATGATCAAATCGAATTGAATGTCTTTGTTCGCATTTGAAATTTAAATTATGAACAATTTCCATGTTTAGGGTATCGTTGGCTCAGGAATTTCGATATTTGCGCAATCATGGGTGATCGAAAGGAGGGGTCCTGTGTTTTCAGCAATGTTCAACCCTTTAAACACTGTCATCGTCACCATTATGGCTTGTATATTTCTACAAGAACAAATATACGTGGGAAGGCAAGTTATTTTTGATTATATATGTCAGAGTTTCACATCGGCTAGACTTGGACCCTTTCTTTGGAACCTCTTTTCTCTTCTCAATGGTTCATTTGGAGGGTAATATAATGGGGTTCAATAAATTTTCACAATATATATAGAAAAACATGCTTTTGAGACATGTTGCAAAGCCATGAAAACAGATTTTATAACGATAAGCATCACAAAAAACCAATGGTAGGGACATTTTTTAGCGTCACCATGTCTTTTTTGTACTCTATCTGCTAATGAGTTGAGAAAAGATATGATAACCTAAGTTAGGGGCAGATCCACTTGTAAGGAAGTGGTACCATAGGCTATCACTAATATATTTTGTCGTAGTGTAAAAATAATTACGACCCCCCGGTGGTGCTACTACTTTGTATCTCGCCAGAAAAACTAAGAAACTATAATAACTTAACATATCGATACTTAAATTTGAGTTTTAATGATTAATAATGATGGAACACAAAACCCTAACCGTAAGTCATTGAAACTGGAGCTAATATTTTAATGTTCTATATCGTAATTCGTAACTATAATAAAATTGTATTATGATTATTTTTATCTTTTTATTTTAAGTTATTTATTTTTTGTATGGCCATTATTTTGTGATACTATTGGGGAAAAATGTGGGTTCACCTCTAACCTAAGTTGCTTCAATTTTGTTTTTTTAAACTTCAGCGTGATAGGCACAGTTGGCATCGTGATCGGGTTGTATGTGGTTCTATGGGGTAAAGCTAAAGATTTCGAAGAACAACTGAAGAAAACGACGATATCAAAAATCGATGAGATAAAAATAAAGATCAAGATTGTTGGAAGTTTATTTGATGAATCCAAACCCCTTTTGCATGCCTAATTAAT
Organism: Arctium minus; assembly: GCA_954870635.1. Taxonomy (NCBI): domain Eukaryota; kingdom Viridiplantae; phylum Streptophyta; class Magnoliopsida; order Asterales; family Asteraceae; genus Arctium; species Arctium minus. The sequence goes on along the minus strand of OX941088.1, from coordinate 88,233,243 downwards.
TAACCAAACCAACAATTTTTTGTATTGCGATAGATACAAAAAACAACACATGCTTTTGTTCTCCATGTTATACAATAATAATTCTATTTATTTATTTACTATATTATTTAGTAGTTTTTTATATTTTCTTTTCAACTCAAATTTATAATTTATTAGTTCATATGCATAATTTTTGAAATTTTATATTTAAACTTAATTTATAAGACTAACTGATAAACACGTTGGAATAAAATAGTGTTGAATTTTATTAATACAATAAAATATTTTATAAAACTAACTAGAAGTGTACTTACACAATGCAGCGCGATACATCTCGAGTTTAATGTTTTCTTTTATTCTTTGTTTTGTTGATTTTATAATACGGTTTTGTGTGGTATTGAGAAAAACGACAATTTTTTTTATGTTTAAAAAGTATAAATTTGAAAACCCATAAAACTTTTAAAAAAGTATATCGAGATAATTATCAAATTAACAATTTAAAAGTTCTTGTTTTTCTGTATAATTTGTTTTTATAATATTTTTGTTCTTTATTTTAGAGAAGCTATAGCAAAACTGTTGGAGATGCACTAACAATCTTTTCTTTGGAAAGATAATATTTTGAAACACATTTTCATTTTATTGTCAAATAAAATTTATAATTTATGTCTGTTGAATGATTATGCATCATCGGAAAAAAAATGTTTGAAAGAATAGTTTTTAAATATTATAATTTAGCATAATAAATATTTTCTTTTTTTTGTAAACTCATCTATACTATATTATAAAAGAGACATAAAAACTCTTAATTACAACATTTTAAGCACAAAATACAACTAATTAAAGTCAATTACTTAATTTACAATTTCATAATGCCTTCGTACATCTTATCAAAGCACATTATCTCATATTATCATCTATTTGTGGAATAAATACTCATTTATTAATATAAATATTTTTTTTTTATATTTAATGGACGATTTGATCAATATTATTTACTATTATCAATATTTATTTTTTATATTTATTGGACGATTTGATCAATATTACTATTATCAATATTTATTTTTTATTTTATGATTTGCTCTTAATATATCTATATCTATATTAGTTATAATCTCATAACTAATATATCTATACTATATTATAAAAACATGTATTGATCTAATAAATATATTTTAATAAAAAGTAAAATAGGTAGTTTATTTCATAGTGTTTATCCTGTATTTAATATGTTTATTTGTAGTTAGTTATACAAATAAAAACATGGAACTTTAAAAAGTTATAATTATGTTTCATTAACTTGTAATTTTGAATTTTAACTAATATATCTATACTATATTATAAAGCATTTAAGTTAAACTCTTAAAAACTAATTTTTATGCATTAGGTACCACTTATTAATGCATATTACTTAAAATCCAAAAGTACAAATTGATTAAACATAAGTACATCTTATAAAAGCTTAATGTTTGAATTCGTGTAACTAACTGCAGATAAGCACTTATTTTTATTTTCTAAAATATCTAAAATTTTTAACTATTGATATAACTAACCGATAAATATAAGAAAATTCGAGATAAAGCACCTTGTTTTTATTTTTTATTGAAGTATATTATCTTTTTAATTTTAAATATAAAATATCTTAAATATAGTTATCATTTAAATTAAACATTTTTTGACCCGTAACAAAATACTTTATTATTATTTTTTATAAAAAACCATAATTAAACTAAACTAAAATATATTTTTGTTTTAAAACTAGGTTTCTCAAAATCGTAAAATAAAATCAAAAAGTATGAATAATGATCAAGGGTTCGAGTTCTAGATTTCAGAAACTCGTTGCATTGCGAGGGTACATTTCTAGTCCAATTTTAAAGGACGCATGATCAATGAGAATTGATAACTTTTTTAGTTCTCTTATATTGTTTGTTTTTTTATATGTTATTATCACGTACGCTCTACGATAATTGTCAAATCCATCGCCAAACCTAATCATTGTTTATGTTACGGGATAATTAAGCATGTCACTTGTTTGCACTACAATTAAATCAAGTACGTTCTCAATTCATTTACGTTTTGTGTCCTGATTAATTTTGGTATCCTAATGAATTTTGCTCTCTTGATGAACCAATTAAGATTATGTTGTTGTATACATATAGTTCAGATAAAAAATTTAATCAATATTCTCAACATTTTTTGTTATCTATTTATAAAAATAAAAAAATTGTTCTGAAGGTGAATCACGACAAAAGATTTTTAAAAGAAAAGGAGGCAGGATCAATTTTCTTTTGGATCTTGAAAAGTTTAATAAATATGGGTTAGATCTATTCATTTATGTCTTATTTTAGAGTTCAAATTATTAAGATTTCGTGTGTACATTTATCACCTTGTTCATAAACAATGAGAAAGAAACTTCTTTTTCTTGTACTAGTAGTGTGTCCGTGCAATGCACCGGGTAAGCAATGTGTGAAGTTTTTATCACAAATGAAAAACTAAAAGCCCTCAATCGTGCAGCTTAGTTAGCAAAGGGTTGAACAACTTTACTCAAATACACAACAAATTCAAGTTTGAATCATAGATTTATTGAAAACTAACCATATCTCTCAAAACCGTTTGTATCATCTCTTCATCTCACAAAGTACAAGAAAAGAAGCCAAATGTACACCTAAAAAATACTTAGGTCCCGTTTGGTTTGTGGGATTGGAATGGATTTGGAGGGATTTGGATTTCAAATTCATTCAAATCCTGCGTTTGATTTGCAGGAATGGATTTCGTTGACCGGATTTGAAATCCATTGACCATTTAAAAATCCCTTACATGATGGATTTCAAAATCCGTTGAAATGAGTCTGGATTTGAAATCCAAATCTGATGGATTCTAAAGCCTGATGGATTTCAAATTCTTATCCAAACACATGAAGGGATTTCAAATCCCCCCAAATCCAAATCCCTCCAAATCCAAATCCTTACTTGAAATCCAATCCATTCCCGTAAACCAAACGCACCCTTATGGAGAACAAAGTAGACAGGGAAATGGATTTGTACTTGCAAGATTTTAACCCCACTTCACCTTTCAACTTTCAAGTTCTAGACCACCTTTATTTAGAAGCTCTAAAAAAATCAAATGGAACTACAACACCAAAAAATCATTAAGATGTAAACATATTTACCAAATGCGTAACGGGTAAGCGATTATCGGCAAGAGCACCACCTTGACTTACTTTATCGGTTAACATTTTTGCCATTAATTGAACTATTGCTAAGCGTATTTTACCTGGTAAGTGCTGACCATGTAAGAGTTTTCTTCCTCATTTACCGAGCAAGATTTTTCGTCCTCATGATGTCTCTTAGTGGGTAAGATTCAAGATTTTTACCATGATAAACCGATAAATGTAAGTCTTATAAATCTAACCTCTTATCCGGTAAGACATAAGTGGTGAATAAGAGTTTTTTTTTAAAAACAAACAACACCGAAAACATGCAATCACCTTACGTAAGAGTAACTATAGGTTGTTATCTTTGCACCATTCAATATTATAATCAGTTTGATCTCAGAGCTCAAAGATTTGAAGTAAATGGATGTGGTCATCCCAACCAGAACCATCAGAAGCTCTGAAGGAGGATGCTTTCTCTTCTTATATGTGCTTTTGCTACAAATCAAGAAACAGTAAAATGAATATTTATGACTGAGATAAAACTCATAAAAGGCTTGTTGTGGAGAAGTATGATGTGAGAAATCATCCTTTACCAGTAAGGATATTATATGGTGATGGACTATTAACAAGCATACATGTCAAAGCAGAAACTTAAGGGGTATAACACCATGATGATGTTATATATGTCAAGAGGTAACTTCAATAAAAATAAAGAACAAGATTGTAGATTTTGTAACAATATTTTCCAGAGAAATCTATTTTTGGTTCTCTAAAGATGTTACAAAGACAAATTCTCAAGGGGTCAACATAAATCATATAACAACCCAACCAAGAATAGCAAGATAACAATTAAATCTTAATAATAAAAATTCATGCCAAAACGGCACCAAGCGTACAATTTAAATTCAAGGTTTGCAGAGGCAACCTATACACAACTGAGATATTAATAACAAGAACTAAATTGACAGTCTTCTATCTAATCCCGCTACATCTTCTCTTTGCCCTTATCCGCTCTTCCCAAAACCCCTCCGCAGGCTCGATACAGATACCACCGAACCATCTTTTATACCATAAATTTATAATAATCTCAATCCCAAAATCCATTAATCAGATATAGAAACTCGATTTCATCAAACAATCCATTAACCACACATATTTCTATAGAAATTTCCAATTATCTCAAACCCAGAAAACTCTAACTTCAGTGAACTATCAATATGGATACAAAACCCAACAAAGATTTTGAAATAACTTGTTAGACCATTAATAATAGAGAGAATAGGATTAGAATTTACCTTAGAAGGTTGAAGAACACCAAATATCTGTCTCTTTTGCTTCCTTTCGATTGAATCGCCTTCAAGCTTTCTCTCCCTATCCCAAAATTGCCAGCCGCCAACAACAATTACCCTAACTCCCAGGGTTAAATCCCTCTCATTTCTCTTTTTCACTTTAGACCCCTTTCTTATAAACCTTTTGCAAAGACTACCCCAAAATTCAATTTATTTCTCAGGTGTGGTTATTACCTATAATGAGGTAAACCGACCATAAATGTCTGAGGCAAGAATAGCACCCCCCCCCCCTAATTCTCCTATTCAAGGTTGAGTCCTCTCCAATATGGCAAGCGGTTAATATCTTAGGAATTTCAGGTCATTCCACCCACATTAATTTCCTCTTACATCTACCTTTGCTCATGTTTTCTTGTTGGTATGCTTTCAATACTCACCGGAGCATCCGGAAAAGTTCAATGTAAATGATGCATGAACAAAAACCAGTATGAAATAGCTTCATCCACATCATATAAGAAATCACTTTCGCCTCATATTTGGGGCTTGAAGCTCTAGCTCCATGAAGCTCACCTTAAATTAATTTGAGTAAACTAAATTCAGCTTCATACAACATTATATAATGAATTAAAAATAGAACTGGACAAGGACAGATAGAAAAGAGAGAATCTACTCAATTTTATAAAGTACTGATATTGAACTTCAGAGGCTTGGATGCATATACCCCAAGCTGCTCCCCAAGATATCTACGATAGTGTTCTCGGTTTTATTCCAATCCCCCGTAAGCAAGTGAATGATTATGATATCAAACCAAAATCAAGTAATCCATCATCCACATAAATTAGAAAAGCACTAAATCGTAATCAAGTGAAGGTTGAAAGCAGTAAACTAAAACCGGAAAGCAAAAGAGGCAAATTTTCATTAAAGCAAAACCACAAGAGAAAAGAATCAAGTAAACAAGTAAACTTGAAATCGAAAAACAAGCAAAATCCCATTAAAGAGGATATCTTAATTCAATAATCCACATAAATCGTCAATCAGTTGTGGCAAATACAACATGGACAATAAGGAACATACCTTTATCCAAGTAATGTAGATGAAATTGAAAAGTCATCTTGGAAAGACTCTGTCATCAAGATCATTTCAAGTAATGCAACGGGAGTCCTAAATGTAAACACTTTTGAAGCTTTGTTGTAGGGATGTGTAGAAAGGCAAGCTATCCAATTGATCATTTTTAGCCGATTAACCTTATGATCTTCAAACTAAACTGTAATTCATCAAAACCCATAAAATGTATTAGCCAATTAATAAATTTCCCCAAATAAACTAAGATTATAAAGTGAAAACCATGGATGTAAAACATAACAAACAAACACTTTATTTGACAATGATTTGTTCCTACGATCGATATACAACCCAAAATTATTTGAGCTCATAATTCTTATGGCCTTTGCTTATTGTGATCCCTTGCTTCTCTGTTGACTATGGTCTAATTCCCAACCCATGAATATGTCCATTGCCCAACCAATCCAATCCTAAACCATCAACGATATTAACCCTTCCATCAATAGACTGTCTCCCACACCTATACTCATTTTCAGAATTCTTCATAAATAGGCTCAGCCTAACTAAGCACACATGAGAATTTAAAGGAGTTGCCAGATAAAACTTCACAATTTGCTCTTTTTGATCCTTACCCCAGCACCTACATAAGCATGTAACATGTTTACAGAAAGAATATGCAAAAAGAAAAAACAATAGATTTATTAACCAAGAATTGAAAAAATAGTAGTGGCAAGCAACATAAAGAAAAAATATCAATTAAAAGTTCCACAAATAGAAAGAGTGTAAATATCATAATTTCTTTAAAACATTGCCTATGGTGTAATTGATATGATTATGGTGTTTGCATTAAACATTCTAAAAAGTAAAAAATATCACATTTTACATAAAACATTCTGAAAATGTAAATTATTGTAAATAGTTATGTTCTTCTGAATGAAAAAAAATGTAAAAGAGTTTACCAGTGATTGGCTTCATTGTTAAATCCCAAAGCAGGAGACATGAACGGACATCCTTCAAAAGGTTCAAAACCTATAAAAGTTAACAAATGCAAATTCAATATTTGATAATAAGGATAGCTTTTGTAAATGGATCCCACAGTAAATGAATTTAAGCGATGGTGAAATCAAAATCAATTGTGAAATCCAAATCAATGGTGAAATCGTACCTGAGACCAAGAAAACTAAATCAATGGTGAAATCGTATCTAAGACCAAGATACCCAAATCAATGGTGTAAACAGAAATTGATTTGAAGAAACAAACATAATCGATTCGTAGAAATAAAGAAACCGATTAGAAGAAACAAAGAAATCGTAGCTGGTGAAGTCTTACCTGAGTGTATGAATCGATTTGAGAGAAGAGTTTGATGGTGATTTGTAACCTGAAGATAGTCGATGGTGATGAATCGATTTGAGAGAAGGGTCGATAGTGATGAATCGATTTGTAGAGCATAAAAACCCTTGCATACTTCTGTCTTGGAGGCGTCTTGGGAGGATGAAGCGTCGTCTTGGAGAACAAAGAAATTCTGAATCGGCGTCGTGGAGGAAGAGTCATACGTACGTATTAGTGATTGATTTGGGAACCATATGCATTAATGGTGTTGTACTAAAGCAATAAGGACTTGTAATGTTGAAAATTAAGTAAATATGCAATAAGTAGTGGTACAATAGGCTTAAAATGTTGTTTTTAAGAAAAGCAAGTCAAATGCTTTATAAAGTAGTATAGATAACTATTTATTTTTATAACCACCCTATAAAGTGATCTTTTTTATATAGTAACTATTTATTTATCGGTTGTTTAATCACTTGTATTTTTAAACATTATTCGATTTGGGTCATCGTCATATAATTTTAATTGGGACAGTTAATAACTTATTTTAAATTATACCATTTGACTTTTTGAGCATAACAGTATATAAGTATGTTCAATGTCAATTTGAATAATTACTCATTATGGTCTTGATATATACATTCAAAATCAGGTCAGTGCGTGCATTGGGAATGTAATTCATGCATTGAGAATGTAAAAAGCAGATTTTAATGTTGATGTGTGTGAGGAGAAAATTAATCATATAGGTGCATTTAGCAAAGTTAAAGGTGCAATTAGCCTCTCCCTTAATTAATATCGCTTGAGTATGTTATTTGTAAATTTTAGTAATCATACGTAACAGGGGCGGAACACAGTGAGGGCCAAAGGGGGCCATGGCCCCTGCGGTTTTTGGAACAAATACTAATATTAGCAATAAAATTTGCATCTAATGTTTAGTTGAGGTGGTTATCATTTCTTGGCTCTCTATAAGAGATCTTGGGTTCAAGTCTTATAGTACTCATTTCTTTTTTTTTTCTTTCATTACTGAAAATCTTTTCTTCTCATATGTCCGACACATATTTATTACATATAACTTTTATAACTTCTATAAATTGTATAAAAATGTATAAATTGGTTTGAATTATATATAAATAATGTCAAATATTTAGATTTTAGTCTTACATCTTAGGCAATCTCTATTTCATTTTTTATGTTTTATAAAATTTGTTTAATATATTATAATAAAAAAAATATATAAACCATTGATATACTCTCACAAGGGCATTATGGTACTAGGCTTTATTATTTTATATTAACAAATCTTTTTTTATTTGTACTAAAATTTATTAGTATATCATAGTTAGAAAAAAATAATGACAAAATGATTTTATATCGTATTCTTTTGTTATTAGAGTATTAAATGAGCTAAATTTTCCTGTTTTTATTTTTATAAAATTTATTAGTAGATCATAGTAAAAAAAAACATATTAAAAACACCCAATGAATTTATATTGTTATATTGTGGGTTTCCGAATTTTGTTAATATCATTTTTCGGCCCCCAAGACTATGATGGTCGTGTTCCGCCACTGATACGTAATGATTATTACTCCCTCCGTCCCAAATTAAGTGTCCACGTTACTATTTTAGTTTGTCCCAAAATAAATGTCTACTTTCAAAAGTAAGTTTTCCAATTTCCCATTTTACCCTTAATTATAAGGTGGAGAAAGTTTCTGTCTCTATTTTCAAGGGTAAAAGTGTCTTTTGGTTATTTAAAAAGTGAAATAATTGCACAATCCTAAAACTGTGTGCCATTTTCATTGTAGACATTTATTTTGGGACGGAGGAAGTAAATATTATGATTATAGTGCATGTCCTGTAAACAATATGTAAGGTTGTAGTAATATAAATATTTATTGTGTTGTTAACAGTATATAGTCAACTAATTTTTTTTGGAAGGCATAGCAACATCGAACCAACGAACGACTACCACGAACACACGCACACACGCACGCACACCTCCCCGGCGGTATCGGGCAGCCCACTAATCCGCCGCTGTCCCGGCCCAGCTTACGCTGAACCTAGAGCCTAACCACAGTCTAAGACTGGACTGGGGGCAGCCCAGTCAAAGACTGGACCAGCCCAAGGATTGGGTACTCCTCATGCCCTCAAATTGACTCCCCTTGGATTCGAACCCGGGTAGATTGAGATACCATCCACAATCCCCCCAGGATGTTACCGCCCTTGGGAAAACCAACTGAGCTAGACATGATAGTCAACTAATGCAAATAGTTTGTTTAATTGCGATTTTATGCTTTGTTATGCATAATAC